>CM063298.1:1507500-2707500 GCA_032173965.1 Sitta carolinensis | reverse complement strand
TATTTCCATCCAAGTCTGATGGCATTAAGCTTAGCCTCTGGGATCTACTCTCTCCCATTTTCCTCCTGGGTTTTGTGCCCTTTCCCCTCACTCCCCCTCTCCAATTAGTGCTCTGATAGTGCCTCTCTGGTAGAGGAGAAACAGGAGCCAGTAGTCAAGGATATAAAAAATGTTATTTCAAGGAGGCTGCTGAAAGCAGGCAAAACCTGTGGTTCTCTTGGGCATGACTGCCCTGCTCAACAGAGCCAGTCTGCACCCAAAATGATGGCATTTTCATGCCTCAACACTGTCACAGATGAACTAATTGCTCACTTAATGACTATCGTTGTCAGACAACTGTCGGGTTTAAATATTTCAGTTTTTGGCCATGCAAGTGTCCATAGTGAACATTTTCACTAAGCCTTGAATATCCTCCCTGAAAACCAAATCTAAGGAATCACAAACTGCATTTGGAAATCCAGACTGATGGGCTAGAAACCAACCAAGGGCTCGATCCTCTTTAGAGCAGCAGCTCAGGGACAGCTCCACCTATTTTGGGGCTGGTTCCAGGAGAAGTGAGGCTGTGGACTGTGCTACCAGTGTGCATTGCCAGAGCTGGAATTAGCAAGAAATTAAATTCATGTCTGGGCATGCTGGGAACAATCATTAATAGCCATTTCAGTCATCATCTCCACTGCCCAGTGCACACAACAATCTCATTCTTTCTCTTTCACTTCGTATGCAACAGGGGTGATTTGCTAGCAAATATCAGCAAGAGACAGGAGGAGAAAGGGAGGAACAAGGCCATGTTAAGCCACTCTGATAAATCAGACATACAGCAAGGGAAAGGATGAGATAGTGCATGAGAATAAAAGCAGCAGTCTCTAAAAAAGCCCTCTGAAACCCAAGCTGTAACTCATTGTCTTGCACTGGTGTGCAGGGAGCAGAGCAAACACACAAATGAAAATTAACATCCCAGCTGACACCAGCCTCAATTTCTGACCCACTGAGATGCCACCTCTGGGAATAGTCATGAGATCTGCATTTTATTGGAAAGAGGGTTCAGGGGGTAATTCCAGCTGGACAAAGCTGGCAAGTGAATCACACACACACGTCAAAGGGGGGGAAGGACTTTCCCCTGGCAGCTCAGGCATGTTCCTGCTCTGCTGGCACCAGGGGCTGCATGGGCTCCACAGCTCCCAGGACAACAGGAGCTGAGCCTCACATGCCCAGCTCCAAACTGGCTCAGACTGAGGAGCTAAACCCACTGCCCTTAGCACTACACGAGACTGCAAGTGCAGAGCCCTGCAGGCTTCTGACAAGAAGCCCCACTCAACATGCAGACCACTGAATCCTGCCCTCCATCTCCAAATGGCTCCAGGCCCTGCCCTGAAGGGAAATCCAGCTGCTTCCAGGGAAAAACACAAGGAGCAAATGTCCTCCTGTGGCCCTCTGTCCTGCCCCAGAGCCCAGGAGCCCACACCAGCACCCCTGGGAGTGGCAGGAACAACCACTGGCCTCAGCTGGGACAGAACAGTCCAGTCAAGGCAAATATTGCCCAACTGTGTGAAAGGTTCTGTGCCTGCAGTTCCTGAAAGGATCCAAGCAAGGCAACGTCGAGGCTCAGTGCTGGGGTTCCAACCAGGCTGGATCTGAACCCCAGAAGCTCAACAAGGATAAAAGTGAAAGAGGTGCTTTTCTTCCTCTGGGACTCAGACCCCGTGGATTTAATGCAGGATCAATTCCAGGGAAGAAAAAAAGACCTCAGCCTCATGGCAGGGAGAATTTAAACTTAGGATAAAGGGGGTGGGATAGGGGAAATAGAGACAATGGGAGGCATTCAGAGGGGAAGGGTCAGGATGGGAAGACCCACACCATAAGGTTAGAAAGGGGAATATGGAATATTCCATCTGCAGTATGATAAAGCTATTTATAATATATATATGTATATATTCATCACTCAGTGTGAAATTATAACAAAACCAACTATTGAGTGCAATACAACAAGGCAAGGTCAAGGAATCCTGGTCTGTTGGGCAACATCAGCCAGAGCACAAACCCCAGGAGCCACTGAGGAGCCCCAGGCACTGGGAGCCAGGCCAGCCCTGCTGGAGGAGCAGCCTAACCGTGCCTAAGGGCAGTGCTGACAGGGAGGAAGCTGTGGGATGGCATGGCTTTGCATACACTTCCCACAGCTTCCTGCTCCTCTGTTCCCCGATCCCCACCTTCACCTGCACAAGGATGCACATTCCCAACCCAGCTGAGATGCTCTTGGTTCAGCCAGGCTCCCCCAACACCCCTTCTGGTAAAATTCACTTGATATTTTTGCTATTTATTTATCATCTGGGGGTTTGTTAATGTCCCCTGAAACAGTCTGCAAATGCAAATCCTGCTGTTAGGATTGTTGAAAGAAATCAAAATTTAAAAAAAAAAAAAAAATATATTAAAGAAAAATCAGAAGGAAAACATAAAAAGTAAGAGGCAATGAAATATCTCCCAGACGGAAAGGGAAAGAGTAAAACTGCAACAGTGGGTTGCAAAAGCAAAATCCATTGAACTTCACAATCCTAGCAACACATCCCTTTGTTTACGAACCATCTGAAGCAAGTTCTACCCTGCAAACTCCATGGGGAACCTTGATTTCTCTAGCCAAATTAACTAATTTTCCTAACACACACTAAAATCTGGCCATTTGATCTGTTGCTCAAAGCCTGTCCTCCAAGTGAATGAAAACACCCCGGAGTTTTGATTCCACAGCAGCCCATAAGGAGAGTGACAGCTTCCCCAGCAAACTGGTGTGCTCCCCACCTCTCATCCAGGAGGGGCACCAAGAGCTCTGTTGTGCAGGAAAAAATACTCAAAATTACAGAAATCAACCATTTTTATATATAAAACAGATTATATCTGTATGCCATGCATAAAATAATTGTCATTTAAAGTCTGGAGGGCACTGAGGGGAAACTAGTGGGGCTTCACTTCCTTCACTTTGGAACCCCCGTGGCACCCAGGTGCTGTTTCTTCCTCTGCCCCAGGTGCTGAATAACTTCAGCTACAGCTGGAAAACCCCCTGCAGATGTCCACAAACACAGGCTGTGGCAGGGATTTACACGGGGCAAAAATCTGGCTGTCAATATAATGGAATCACAGACTCATTTAGGCTGGAAAAGACCTTTAAGATCATCAAGCCCAACTGTAAACCCAACACTGCCAAGGATGGGATGAATTTTAGAAGCACAGGAACCCCACAGGTCTCACAGGATAAGGCCAACTCAAAGAGATTTTTTTTCCCCCCATTTTTCCTACCCGATGTCTATTTACTAATCTTTGAGAATTTCACTTCTTTGATTCCAGCTAAGTGCTGGGAACTGTTCCAGAGGCTGTGCATCCCTGAGGCAAGCTGCCTAAAATAGCCCATGGACTCCACGCTGGGGCAAGGGCTGTTATGGGAAGGAGATAACCTCCATCCTCTGCCTCGAGGGGGGAAACCCTCTGCTATTCCTGCTCCACAGACTCCTTCCTGGAGGGACAGGGGTGTCCTGTACCCCCTCACCCATAAGGGATCCAGAATTTCAATTTCATGCCCTACTGGGTAGACTCCATCCCGTGGCTTTACAAAAAACTAAGTGAAAAAAAAGCTGGAGAAAGACAAAATGATTCTTCGAGTGGTCCAAGGCAGTAGAATGACTCAGTGACACGAATGTTATGGTCCAATTTGTGTTTTATGGGATGTGAAATCCAGCAGGTTCAGAGCTGCTTTCCCATCCTCACATGAGACTCCCGACAGCTTTGAAGCTGCTGCTGAAGCTGTTTGCTTTCTCTAAGAAAGCTTTTGTCCACCAGGACCAGATGGAGATCTCAAACCTCATTTGCAGTGAAGATAAAATGCCAGAGACAACACGAAGCAGTCACCTAAATGAAAATGCTGATGATGGCTTAGGCTTTTAATATTCACAATATCACTGCTGTCACTTCAGTGTCAAAGTCTGCAGGCCCAGACAGACAGACAGACAGACAGGGAGTACACAGACTGTAAGAGGACCTGGCACAATTTTTCTTTTCTAATTTCCAATTGGGTTGATAATTTTCCTATTGTTCATTAATTATTTTTACACCAGCGTTTCCCAGCTCCTAGGACATGACTAACTACAGAAGAGGCCTGAAAAAACTGGATTGTATTTGAAATTCTTGTCCTGTAGGTAAATGTGACTGGGCAGTTCAGTGACTCAGCCCCTGGTTTGCAGTGTCCAGAGCTGGGTGGGACTGCCCTGCAGCCCCTGTGACCATGGACTGAGCCACTCCTGCAGGCTGGGCTCTGACTGGAGTCATTTGCAGGAGAAAGGCAAAGGGGAGCACAGAAAAACTGGTTTAGAAAGAAGAGCAGGTGTAAAGAGGACAGGAGAATGGTTTCACACTGACACAGGGCAGGGTTTGATATTAGGAAAAAATCATCCCTGTAAGGGTGGGGAGGCCCTGGCACAGAGAAGCTGTGGCTGCCCCTGGATCCCTGGCAGTGTCCAAGACCAGTCTGGACAGGGCTGGGAGCACCCTGGGACAGTGGAAGTTGTCCCTGTCCATGGCAGGGGTGTTGGAATCAGATTACTTTAAGGTCTCCTCCTCCCCAAACCATTCCATGATTCTGTGCAGTCTGGGGAATGCTCTGCTGCATTCATCCATCTTTGGGTGCTCTTTCTTCTACATAGATTTAATCCAAAAAATGCACAAAACGTTCTGCCAGCTTCAAAGAGCTCCCAGCGACAGCTCTGCCTCTCTCAGGGTGCAGCTCAGCACAGCTCCCCTCTCCAGAGGCTGGGTGTGGGGCTCCCTAATACATTTTACAGCTTCATGATGATTATTTTATGGGCTCTCAGGTAAAGCTGCTGCTCACCTGTTTGAAAGCCCAGCCTCTGACACATCCCAGGCTCCTGCCTGCTGGGAGCACATTCAGCCACTCAGCTGCCAGCAGCCCAGAATGTCCCCAGCTCCCTGGCTGTGCCCTCCTGGCACCACAGCACAGAAAATCCCCCAGGCTCAGCACTGCTCCTGGGAGAGCTGCTCTGCTCTCTGCTTGTGGGGCCTCTGCTGCACCAACACACGAGCTGGTGAACAAAGGGATCATTGCAGAGTGAGGGAACAGGCTCCTGCTTGCACAGCCCAGAGCAGCAGCCTGGGGTGGGCAGGTGCTGTCCTCCACAGCCATCCTGGCCTGGCTGAGCTCAGCAAGCAGAGAGAGGTGCAGGCTGCAAATCCCTTCCAGTTCTGATGCCCGTGGTCATGAATGTAAATTCTCATTTTTAATAAAGGCTTCTTAGCTTGGTACAGTGATTGAAAAGGGCAGCAGTGGAAGGGTTAATCATGCTCACACTCTGCTGATGAGAACAGGTGAGCCCACAGCAGGTTATTCCTCTGCAGGGCTGTGATCCTGCAGAGGCCACCAAAGTCAGTGCTGGGAGCTCCCAGCTGTTGTTCTGTGCTTTCTCTGGTAGCCACAGCCAAGACACAATGCAGGGGCTCCTTGCAGGAGCAGCACCTCCCAGGGCAGTGAGCAGAGCAATCCTCACTTTGCTCTGCCCCAGGTGAGTGGAATTGATCATTCACTGCAGTAGTGGACAGTTATTCCAGTTACTCCATCTTATTCTACATGAGCAAAATTGTTTTCCTTCGTTCTCGTGGCGCACCTGTGCTCTGACATCCCCACCCTCTGTCAGGCCAGGCTCTGCTCCCCCTGCCTTTCTCTCCAGGTGTCCAGGTGCTCCTCTCCTGTGTGACACACACCATGCAAAGGGAAATGTGCAATTCTGCTGATCCAGGGCACCAAAATCAGGAAGCGGCTCCTGTGCAGGTTGAAAAGGCAGCAGAGCAGCGCTGGCGTGGTGCAGACACGGCTCACACCAGGGAAACACAGCTCCAAAGCCAAGAGCACAGCCCCAAGAGCAGCCCCTGCTCCCACACTGCCCCTGCAGCCCCTGCCCTGAGCTCTGAGGGTGCTACAGAGCCAGGGGGACAGCAGGGCAGATTGCCAAAGGCAGCATTTCCTTGGGCAGGGGCCAGCCCAGGGTGTGTGGCACCCATGGCCAGGAGCCTGGGAGAGCCTTGCCAGCTCCAGCACAGCAAACACCCACAGAACTGGGGATCCTGGGGACTACTGGTGAAAAACAGCCATTATCAACCTCACCCTCTGCATCCTTGCCACACAGCAAACTGCATTTTTTCTCTCTCTCTCAGCAGAGCTCCACTGAGCCCCTCACAGCAGCTCCTCTTTAATTCCAGTGTCCCCTCCAAGTCTTATCCTCATCCCCTGGGAGCAATATTCAGGCACACAGTGCTCCAGCTGCTCCCCTGCAATGCAATTTTATCTAAAACCTGCAGATTCTGGTGGTCCCACCCGTGCATTTCACCTTGTCTTGGAGCAGGGACAAGCTGAGGCTCTGCCACAGGTGGGTCCCCATCCTTATCCCAGATTTTGTCAGGGGCCATGCACATGTTTCTCCCTCCCATGGGCATGGATTTGGGAATTTTGCAGCAGGAATGAAGATTCACAGCAAGGAAAAAAAAAAGTTATTTCCCTTTGCAAGGTTTTCCTTTCACCCTGCCTTTGCCAGGATCTGCTGAGATTCAGCCTCTGAGTTTTTCTTGGGGAAGGCAGGGGGGAATCATTTGTTTCCCAGTTCCAGATTTTCTCCTGCACTTACATGTTTGTCCCTGAAAAAAAAAAAAATAAGTCCTCTATTGTAAAACTTGTCAAATGAGACCACCCAAGTGGCCAGAGGGAGGGAATTGGGAAGGAGGAAGAAATGCCTTGAAAACCATTTTCTTTTTGATGGTTTAGAAAGGGAATTGAATGTTATTGTCTCACTTTAAATATGTTCTTTATGAGGAGGTCATGTAGCAGGCACATAATTTTCTAATTACAACCATACAGATAACATGGAAACAAAATATATGGAGATTTTCCAAAACAGAGGACGCCTTTTCAAGCAATATACTGTACAGTTCATCTTCCAAGGCCCAAAATAAAGCAGAGAATTTTCCTCAGGAGGAGCTAGATACAGTTGTGAGCTGCTAATCACTTCCTTTTACCCCCTGTTTTATTGTCAGCAGAAAACCTAAGCTCAGTCAGTCACTAGATGATAACTGGAAAATGCTGTCTGAGCTTTGGTGGAGGTTTCCCAGGATGTGCTGGTGCCACCCTGGAGGAGCCTCCCCAAACCCCCTCGCAGGAAAGGAGGAATTCAGCCCCTCTGTAACCCCCCAAGATCCAGAGGGTTTTCCCAGCAAAACCTGCTCGCTGAATGAAGGGATCACATCCCATTAAATGGGCAGGAAATGAGGCCTAAGTGAAAACTACTGCTCTTTCCAAACATCTTCGGGGACAGGGGGGACCTGGGGCTGTTTCCCAGGCAGAGAGAGGTGGATCCAGGTGGAATCCCCACCTCTTCCTGCAATTCCCTCACTCCAGCTTCAGGATGCTCCCAGTGTGGCACTGGCAGAGGCAGGCTGCTCCCAGGGCTGCTGAGATTTCTGTCCCTAGCTCGGGGTGTTGTGGCTCCCAGCATCTTCCCAGCTGACACAAGGAAGGCATGGACAGGGAGGGGGGGCTGCAGAGAACCCTGCACAGCACCTTCCACTCCCCTCGGGGTGAGGGGCTGCGGCTTTCCCACCACGATTTACTGGGATCGACTTTCCCCACTGCCTCTCTGGGGTTTTGGCTGCCCAGACCGGGATTACTGGATCAGAGGGGTGTCCCCTGCCCTGGGACACCTGCAGGGTGACAGCCAGCAGCCTGGCTGGCAGGGTCAGGGGTGCCCTGGACCCATTGTGCTGTCCCTGGAAATCAGCCTTCTGATTTGTTTGGGTATAATGGAGTCAGTTCTCATGGATTGTAAGATAAACAAGGATCATGTTTGCATTCCTTTGTAAAAGATCTCACCTGATGGACTCTCCAGTGAGCAGTGGAGATGGAGAGGTGGGAACTTCTCTGTGCAATCTCTGCTCACTGTCCAGAAACTGAGAGATACGAGGGCAGCAATAAACTAAGGACTTCCTTTCTCCTTCTCTGCCTCAACACCTGTTGTGTGTGTTACTGTGTGTTCCTATCTGTGTCACAGTAACACCATTGCAGTGCCAATGCCCTCGTGGAGGTGGAAAACTGCGGGGGAAAGGGGGGAACGTGTCCCCAGGATGCCCTTCTTGGGGTTCTCCACCTGCTGAGGTTGAAGGAGGGGTGCAAAAATGCCTCATAAATTATCTCGGAGGTTTTTTTCCCTTCCTAGAGCTGCCTCCACTCCTGTGAGTGCAGTACTGACAATCCTGGTGTGCAAAGCTCCATCTCTGGGAGGAGCAGGCAGAGTCACACCTGACCAGGAGTCCCTGAAAGCCAGGGTGGGGCTCCTGCAACATCCCCAGGACAGGCACGGTGACATTGGGTTTGTCATTCACAGCTCCCCACACACATTTCCCCAGCAGACAAAAACCTTCAAGTGCCACTCTGGCTCCATCCAGCTGGATTTGACCATAATGAGTGATCAGGGTTTTGCAAAGAGGGTAATTTAAATGTGTTTACACTGCCACTAACCCCCCCTGCTTTGTTTGCCCAAGATGCTGGGGATAAGGGGATGTGGCTCTGGGCCCTTTGTAGTTGAAGGAACACAGTAGCAGATAATTGAGTGGATCACTTCTGGGCTAAATGTCCTGCTTGCAGCACAGGATAACGATAAATTTGCATGGAGTGAAACGGGTGGTGGCCTGGATTTCCAGCTCCCTACACTGGAAGAAATCTCATTTGGGGAGATAGATGCCTCTCAGTTTCTTTACTCATGCCCCTCTCTGCAAAAAGCAAATGCATCCTTCTCTCTTTCTCCTTCCCCACATCTGTTCTTGGTGCTCAGGACTGCAAATGTAATATACACAACAGTTTAAGCAGCTGGGGACTTCTGACCAAGTACAAAATAACCCTTTATGGCCTGTAGTAACTAACCTACCTGGTGCAAGCAATTCCTCCACCGCTCTTGGGGTTCCAGTTACACCCCTGAGTAAAGTCCAAACATCCATAGTTTCCTTGTGGTCTTTTCTTTAGAAATTTAGATCAGGATTATGATTTCATAGGTTTGCTCCAGCATAAAAAAAAAAAAAAAAAAAACACCCAAAAACCAAATGAACAAATAAACAAAAAAAGGGAAAAAAAATATCCCCCAACACTGAATGAAATAAAAGGAACCCACGTGGAATAAGGAAATAAAAAGAGCAGCAAAGGACAGAGGGGGAAAGGCAGGAGTGACCCCAAACCACTCCTTTTGTTTAATTGTTTTCTGTCCCAGCCTGCCCAGCAAGAAATGCCCCTTTTAAAGGAGGCAGGGCTGGAATTCACACCTGGAAGCTGGACGTGCTGCTCCTGACATCGGGAAGGCCACAAAGGCCCAAGTCAGCTCGGATCAGTGTCAGTGCAGTGGGGGAATAAAGGGACCTGAGCCCTTCCCTTTCCACTGCACTGCTCCAGAAGAAAGCTGTGTTTGTTTGAGGTGGGCTGGATGGGATTTGGGGGGAGTGGTTTCTTTGTTTTGGGGTTTTGGGTTCTTTTGTGGCTTTTTTATGTTTTGAAGGATTTTGTTTCTGTTGTGGCTTTTGTTTGTTTTTGTTTTGGGTTTTGTTCTGGGTTTTTGGGGTTTTTTTTTTAAAGTATCCACTTTGTATCTATTTCTATCCCCAAAAGGGGGAAGGAATTCTGTAAATCCACAAGAAAGCTTCCCTGGGAAGCTGTGCTGGGGGGGAGCTCAGCCCCCTTGGGCAGGAGCACAGCCCACCACGATTGCCCAGCAATCCACCCATTCCCAAAACTCAGCTTTAGCAGATCCCACGGGATCAGCTGTGCCTGACCCAGAGAGCTCACTGACCTCTCACAGACACCCCAAACCTGCTGGCTGGAGCCTTTCTAACCCCAGGGTGGAACCATGCCTGATCTCCAGAAAAGCTGGTGCTTTTTTAACATTTCACTGCCCCTTTTGGGCTGAATCCTGGTCCCCACCTCGGCTTGGCAGCACAAGTTCAGAGCCAGGCACACAGAGAAAATTGGTGATTTTCAGGGATCCACTCACTGGGAACCCCTCAAGGGCAAATTATCAGGTGCACCCCACACCAGGATGTGTCTCAGGACCCATCACTCCCTCCTGACCCTTTACAGAAAACAACCAGGCTCCCCCAAATCCCATCCAGGGGCATTTTGAGCAGAGTCATTCTCCCAGCCCTAATCAGCTGCAGGAATTAATGACCCATCGATGCTGTAATGCCTGTCCTTAGCTTGGGACCTTTTGAAGCCCAGCATCTTCCTCATTTTGCACATTTCCTTCCACCACGAGCAATTCTAATGAGGTCAAAAATTATTTTCCTTCCTCTGCTCTAATCTCCTCAAAGAACAAAAAGAAGTATGAAGAGAAAACACAATATTTATTGTAAATCAGTGACTTCTGCATTAAAATGATCAAAGTGTGTTTGCTGCACACTTGAAGTTCAGATGCAAAGGGATTTCCAACTTAAATAAATAAAAGATTGTTTTTCTGTAATGCAAATTGTGAGGCATGGAGTCGTCAGGCACATTCTGCACCAGGCCTGGCCCACTCCTGCACCCCACATCATCACATGGAGGATGCTCTTCATCTTTTCCAAAGCACCCCCACTCCACCAGGGCATGCTAATGCCAGCCAAGGGGAGAACTGGACTCTTCTTGATGTCTGATTACAATGTGCAGCTTAATGATATAATTTCTCAGTTCAGATATTGATCCTTGGGAGCGAGGCAGTGTTGGGAATAGAGCAGAGCAGGGGGTGGAGAAATCTCTGCTGCCTGTTTTCTCATCTAACAACTCCCCAAAGAGCCAGAGCCTTACCCATCCCACACAGGCAGGCATGACAAGAGAGCAGAGCCCGCCGGGGACACGCTCTGTGCCTTTCAGGTAACTTATACCATTATTAATGATCATAAAAGAAGCTATCAAGGTATTTTACATTCCTTTCATCTGGCAAGCCTGTGAGCACGTTTATTAATTGAGGAAGCCTCACTTTTCTGCAAGGTAGACTTTAATTTTTCTTTACTCCGGGCAGGAAGCGGCAGCACAGGGTGGCTCTGCTCCCAGGCAGGCACAGCAGAGCCAGCACAGGGTGACATCAGCCTCCTGGACCAGGGACAGAGACTGTCCTGCCCCCCAAATCAGGGACAGCACCCTGCCCTGTGCACCCAGAGCTCAGGCAGGACAGCACTCCTGAACCCAGCCTGCTCAGGTGCCAGGCTGGGCTGGAGAGAGCGGAACAGAGCTGCTGGAATTTGGAAAATAATCCATGCTCCTGAACAAAAGAGGCCTCGTGCCCTCCCTGAGGTGTTGCCCTGCTGCACAGTCAGCAGCCAAAACACAGAGGTGCAGCACACCAGCACTGCTCACTTCTCAAGGACAGCCAGCCACAGCCAGGAGCGTTTCCCCACATGGCAGTGGCACTCCAGCCAAGGGGATCTTTCCCCCTTCGTGTGTTTTCAGGAGTTGTTCTGGTTAACCCCACGACCAACACAGCTACTCGTGTGTCAGGAGCACTCACTCATCTCCAGGACACATCTGGAATCACCAGGAAAAATCCCCACTGGAGATTAGGGACATTGACAAATCCGTGTGTCCGAAGGGCAGGAAGGGGATTAGAGCATCAAAGTGACTAATGAGGGCAGCTTCTGGAAGGAGACCAGCTCCAATTCAAGGGATGTGAAAATGGAAGTTGAACCTGAAATATTTGTGGCAGCCTCTTGGCTGCTGTGCAAAGCAGCACACGTGTTTGGCTGGGTGTGAGGGAGCACTCCTGGCCAGTGTGGGAAGCAAAACTCCTGCTTAAGTGTTTGCAGAATGCAGAACTAAATCTAAAGCTGGTGGGGATCAGGGGGATCAGACTCTCAGGGGAGTAAGTTCACTCACCCTGCACGGCTTCAAGTAAGTTCCAGTTCCCAAGGTCCACCAAGAAAAGGCAAAGTTCAGCCACAACACAGCTCAAGCTCACTTGAACAAGCCCAAACTTTGTCAGAACTCCACCAGGTTTTTAGTTCCTTGCCAAAACCAGGAGAAGCCCAGCACAGCTCCAGGCCCTGGCCGAGGATCACACTGCAGAGCTTGGATCCAGACTAAAACTCCTCCAGATTTCAGGATTCTTCTGTGGTTCCCAGCTCCACGAGAGCCTTGCACTGACCTGCACAGTCTGTGACAGCCTCGAGGTGTGTTGTGTGCTCCCCTTTTAGGTGACCACCTCAAGCTGGACATTTTTAAGTCAGCCACAGCATCCCCTGCTGTATTCCAGCTGGCAGGATCAGCATGGACTTGGCTCAGCAGGATGCTGTTTGTTTAGCTGGAAGTCCAGAAGACATCTTCTCCTTATGCACCTGGGTAAATGACTGCATTGAAGCTTAATTTTTTTCAATCAGAACAAAAATAGACACTCATATACAAATTAGTCATTGCTTTATGTATATTGTGTGCCCTGTTATTAGCAGGTAATAGTCACTCTTTAATTTAAGAAAAAAATAAAGTTATGCTAAACAGGAGGATTTTTGCTTAATTACAGGCTAATCCTATTTCCTCAGAACATGTGATATTTTCTTATCTCCCTAGATGGAAAAGGCACATTTCAATGGGAGGAATACTTGTGTTCCATCCTATGCCATACAGATTCCAAGGGATCTCCATTTTATGTGGAGCTGGAAAGAGGAGGGGGAGCTCCAAATCCTTACAGCTCCTGGGGAAAAGGAGGCACCTTGGTTTGGCCAGCTGAGTCCAGGCACAGACAGGGAATCCAGGCAGCCAAAGAGGATTTCCATGGACACTTCCATGCCACTTTAAACCTACATTTCAGGACAGCTGCTGGTTAAATAAGACATCCTCCTCGACGCCCTTCATTTCTCCAAAGGCATCAGGAATTATAACTAAACCTGACAAAGTGGCTGTGAGTGTTGTGGTGCCAAATAATCGATTAGAGAACCCAAGGCCCAGGGAAGCAAAGCAGCAAACCCTGTGCAGGATCAGCAGTGGGGCTGAGAACAACGCCCAGGCTGGGCTGCAGCCACTGGACTCGGTGGCTTTTGTGTTTCTCTTTCCATTATGCATACCCTTCCCTTTTCCCTTAATGATTTAGTGATGTTTGTTCCCTCACACTGCGTGCAGACCTTGCAGATCAAAATAGCCAGTCATCTAAAAAAAATTCTTTTTCCTTTGTTCTTCAAAGAAACCAAATAATCTCAATCCTTTGAGAGAACTCAAAGGGTGAAGGCAAAGCATCAGGACTGATGAGAACAATAGCAGTGCATCCCCGACGGACGAGCATCTCCAGTGCTGTGTGGTTATTAGGGAAAAAAAAAAAAAAAAATTCCTTGTAGTGAAAATTCTTGGGTCAATTACTTGTTGCCACAGGGAGATTTCCTCGGAATTTTATTGTTATCATCACCGTTCGGTGATTATCTGTAGCAAAACAAAGGTGAATTTTGATGTGAGGAGGTGCAATGTTTGGTAAATCTTAAACAACAGAAAGTGGAAGGGGGTGGAGTGATGGGAGATCAAAGTCCCTGTGGTTCCTGTAAGGTGCTGGACATTCACTGCTGCTTTCAGGGGTCTGAAGTATTTTTTCATCACTTTGATGAAAGTTTAAAAGTGGGAAAAGAGCAATTGGCCATGTAAGCACAACATTTTTGCAGCAAGCCCTGACAGTGCCAGGGTCTCACTGCCCATTCCTCACTCCTGGAGGTGGGGAAGGAAAACCCTCCAGTCCCCAGGGGACAGGAAAATCAGTTTTCCAAAGCAGACTGTCATTTTGAGAAGGTCACAGGTCCCTCTGGGCTGAGGACACCATTCCAAACCAGCACTTCCCTCCAGGTTTGCCCACCACATTTTGGGCCCCTTCACACTCCAGTGATGGGAGAAGCTGTGCCCATACCTCAGACCTCAGCTCCAGCTCCCAGAACCACAGGAACAAATGCAGAGTGAGGTGGGAGATGCTCCTACAATCAGTTCTCCCTCAACAGAAAAAGCCTTTTGGATCCAAATACAAATCACCTTTAATTAATTCCCTTTTCCTACAGGCTTGCACACAGGGAGCAACTTCCTCCAGGATGTGGCAGGGGCAGAGGCTGATTTGCTTTTTCTTTGTGACCAAAGGGAAAAGGAAATATCAGAGAGTGACAAGGCTAAAGCATTTCCTACACACTGGACTGGTGCCTTCCTTTGACAAAAGTAGAGCAGTAATTCCAGGTGTCTCTTTAAAAATAAAAAATATTATAAAATACAATATTTTCCACTCCCTGGTATGAATTGCTGTGGATTTTCTGAACTGCTGTGGATTTTCCAATAAGCTGCAGCAGAAATGCTCCAGTTCTCACCTGAGACCTGCACGGAGGGCAATGCCTTGACTCAGAGCACTTCCTCAGGCTCTGACAGCCCCACTGAAGGATTTGAGGGTCCCAACCCTGCTGGTCTGATGGCCAACCAGGCCTGCAGAGCCCCTGTGCAGGGGCAGGTGGCACACAGAGATGGGATGGACAGTTTGTGGTTCTCCCATCCTCTTTCCCACATGGCAGGGGATTGGGATTTTGCTCTGTTCCTGCTACCACCACACAGGACTGACACTTTTCCCAGTAACTCGATCCCCCACTCCTGCTCAGAACAAAATTTGCACATCTGACTCCTGTCCCAGGGGATCCTGGGGTGCCTGCAGTCACTCACAGAAGCAAAGGGACTGCCATGGCAAGCCTGGCAGGAGCAGGGCTGGAAGAAGGGCTGGCTCCCACTGAACTGGCTGCCTGAAGAGAATTAAAATCCAAAAAATGCATGTTCTGGAAAAGATACACTGGGATATGAGGGCTGATAGGAAATGCCACCCGGGTATCAGACAGGGAGCTGAAATGTGTCCATCAAGCCAGTGCTCTTTGATCAGCAGCAGTCACTCATCATTTACACATCACAGGAGGATGCTCAGCCCCACAAGGTGCAGTCAGCCAAAAAAGGAAGGAGGATCAGCTGAGTATTTGTGTCCTAAAGCTGTGCAGTGATTAAATAAATACCAAAAAACTTGCCCAGTCAGCCTCCCCAGGGCAGCAGCACCTTACTCTCAAACAATTTACAGATTTTACACAACTTTCAGCCCTGCTGCTCACCAAGAGTTGTTTTTATTCCTCATGTCAGATTAATCTCACTTCCAGCTCCTCTTCCAGACCCATCCCAGAGGGTTTCTCCTGTGCTATTGGCAGCAGGACAGTGCTGTGGAGGCACTTTCTGGATCTGGGGGTGGTGTTCTCACCACTCAGCCCTTATTTCAGCAGCACAGGCACCTGCAGCTCACAGACCCAGAGCAGCTTTCCTGCACCTCCCCTGGGCCAGGACAGCCAGGGAAGAGGGTGAAACACAGATTTGCTGTGCTTACACAACCAGAACTCAGTGCCATGGGAGGGATTGTTAGATTATGTGGTTAAAACCATCCTCAGAGCAATGTAATTCAAGGTTCCATCAAAGAGCAGGTGACTCAGAGGAGGGCAGAGCACAGGAGCATGGAACAGGCTGGGCTGGAAGGCACCTTCAGAGGTCATTTGGTCCAAGTGAGCAGGGACCCCTTCCACCACCCCAGGGGCTCCCAGCCCTGTCCAGCCTGCCCTGGGCACTGCCAGGGACCCAGGGGCAGCCCCAGCTGCTCTGGGCACCTGTGCCAGGGCTGCCCACCTGTCAGGGCAGGATTTCTCCCCCAAATCCCATCCAGCCCTGCCCCCTGTCAGTTTGAAGCCATTCCCCTCACCCTGTCATCCCAGGCCCTTGTCCAAAATCCCTCTCCATCTCTCCCAGAGCCCCTTCAGGTATTGGGAAATGCCCAGCGCAAAATCCTGGGCTCTCTTGGATCCTTGCAAGCCCAGAGCTCAGCTGAGCTGTTCCCAAAACCTTATGCTCGAGATTTCAACCTCCTTGAGCAAATCCAGTCCCAATTATGAGCTGATTTGAGTTGCATTTGAGCTGATTTATAGCTCAGTGTTAAAAATCAACATCAACAACAACAACAAAGCAACTGTTCTTTAAAATGGCAACTTTGGCCATAATTTATGTGAGGCCAGATGGAACTTGTTGTTTTCAATTAAGTTTCAGCTGGATTTTGTAATTTTAGGGGTTTTTTTGTTCAGAGTAAAACATGAAAGAAGAAATGGAAAGCATCAATTGATTCACATCAAACTTACAGGGTTTAGTTATAGTTATAGAACTGTCTGGGAGCAGAGCAGAGTCCTTCCAGGTACATCCAGCTGCAAGTGGGAGACAACAGTCCTGGATTTCTTTCCCACTGCCAGATCTGACTCTGTGGCCCCTTGTATCAAGTGTGCCATGCACAATGCTGTATCCAAGACATTTTGACACCATCTTGCAGCTACTTTCCTCGAGATCCCGGTATTTTAATAGCCAGGATTAGCTCACAGCAAAAGCTGAACCTTTGACATTTCTTCCTTGCAAGCAACTCACAAATTGATGCTAATATTTGGCTGTGCTCAGCGGAGACCGAGTCAATACTTACAAAACTCGCTCCTCCCTGAGGTTCCAAGGCTGGGTATTCAGTTGTGTGGGGTTTTTTTCTTGTTGTGTTTTTTTGTTGGTTTTTTTTTTTTTTGGTTGTTTTTTTTTTTTTTTTTTTTTTTTTTTTTTTTTTTTTTTTTACAGGGGGGAATATCTGGAACCTTTTAACGGATTAAAAAAAAAAAAAAATAAGTTGCAGTTGATCATTTGTTTGCGAGACAAGAAAAGGCTTCAAAGATGCACAAGCGGATTAAGCGGGAGCGCCGGGATGATTCACAAGCTGATAGAGGCCACCAGGCAGGAAGCGTCTCAAATGACTCGCTCCTTTGTGCCCGCTTCAAAGCACCCCCGGATGACTGGCAGCCCCTCTCCGGGGACCCCGAGGTGGCAGCGGTGACAGTGCCAGCGGCCAGGTGTGCCTGCTCGGGAGGGACAAGGGGATTTGCCTCCCTGCTGCCCCGCAGCCCATGGGGGAAGCTCCTGCCAAAATGTGCTTTACAGCCATAGCCTTCTGCTCGTGCTGCTTGCCTGCCTCGCTTCTCTTTCTTTGTCTTCTCGTCCCTTGCTTTATCTTTGCTGGGTTTTGGGCTGGGCAGAGGAAGCCCTGTGTGTGTGTGGGGGGGGTCAGTCTGCAAAGTCCCCTCTTGTCCCTGCCTTGTGCCAAGGCACCTGAGCCAAGGAATGCCATCTCAGGGGAACAGGGGGTGCCTGGTGCTGAGGGAGGGGGCAGCTGGGGGTCACCTTCAGGATTTATGGCCCACTGAAGATAATGGGAAGAACACCCCTGACAGAACGGTGCATGAAGCCTTGAGCTGACCCGTGCAGGAAAAGCTGAGTAAAGGGTTGGAGGAGACAATTAGAGGCAGAAAATTGCAGCTGGATCCATGATTGCTCCCCTTTTCTATCATTTTATTCTGAAGATTCTGGGGGATAAAAAGGAGTTGTCTTCCACAGCAGCCCTCCAGACCTGGGTGGGGATGAGCAAGAGTGAAGGGGTGGGATAATTCCCAATTGCCCAGGAGCAGGGCCAGCCCTGGCAGCCCCAGGGGGCTCTGGCTCAGGAGAGGGTCCTGCCACTCCAAGGGAAACCTCCTGGCTCAGCCCTCTGAGTCTCTGGGAGCTGGCATTTCAAAAACTGCAGGGAGGTCAAACTTCCCATCACTAGAATTTTCCCAAACACCCCACATCCCTGGAAATATCCAAGGCCAGGCTGAATGGGACTCTGGGCAACCTGTTCTAGTGGAAGATGTCCCTGCACTTATGGCATGGGGGGTGGAACAAATGATCTTTAAGGTCCATCCCAACCCAAAACAGCCTGTTATTCTATGAAACTTACTCAAAAGCTGCCAAGGAAAAGTTGGACTACAGGGCAAGAGGCAGAGAGCTCAGCAGATCCTGGAGGCCAAGGATTAAGCCCATTGATCTTTGCAGAAAGGCTGCAGGAGATGAAGGCTGCCCACATTAATTCCAGGCAGATACACAAGCAGCAGCCACATGCACCATGTGGCAGCAAAACCTCCAGAGTTCATGGCAAAGGATGGCAAAGATTTAATGGAGTAAACTGTGAAATTAGCTGGGAAAACTCTGCATAAAGGGAGGAGAGGTATTGCATATACACGTGTGAGATCATTATATTACACAGACTTTCAACACCATCTCATAAGGAGCACTGAAAAAGACCTTACAAGAGACTAAAAAAAATCCCACACCTCTTAACATCCTGCACTTTTAACCAAAGGCTTAACTTGCACAGAGAGCAATGCTTTTCATATTTAAATCCCATCAGCACGATGGCAGGCCAGGAGGAAATATATCCAGGCTTTGGAGCCCAGCTATGAAGGGGGAACATATGAAAATGGGGTCAGCTGGGAAAAGAGGCTGACAGACATCCCAGGGTGGCCACCAGTTCAGTGTCTGGCTGTGAAAGGCAGCTCTCACTCTGCTTTACCAGTCTGCTTCATCCTGAAGTGGGGCTGGAGCTCCAGAGGCTCCGTGAAAAAGCAGGAGCTGCTCCCACATCACCAGGAGAGCCTGTCCCAGAGCCCTGTGCTTTCAGGGGGGGTTGGAAAAGTGATGGGAGGCTCTGGAAGTCTGTAAATGTTGTCTCCTGTGCCATCCAAAGGGATTTCTGCCCCAGGCAGGGCACACCAGGGGGCTGTGGTCCCAGTGCCTGTCCCTCCTGCAGCCCTGGTGAAGGTGCCCATGCAAACATAGTACAGGAGCCAGCAGGTGCCTGTGCCTGGATCCCTGCTCCCAGTGCTCATCCCTCTGTTCTGGCACTCCATTCCTGCCCTCCTGGATCCCTGCTCCCAGTGCTCTCCCAATGTTCTGACACTCCATCCCTGCCCCTCCTGGATCTCCCTGCTGCCAGTGCTCTCTCCTGTGTTTTGACATTCCATTCCTGCATCCCTACTCCCAGTGCTCTCTCCTGTGTTCTGGCACTCCATTCCTGCATCCCTGTTCCCAGTGCTCTCTCCTGTGTTCTGGCACTCCATTCCTGCCCCTCCTGGATCCCTGCTCCCAGTGCTCTCTTCCCTGCCTCTCCTGGATCCTTATCCCAGTGCTCTCTCCTGTGTTCTGGCACTCCATTCCTGCATCCCTGTTCCCAGTGCTCTCTCCTGTGTTCTGGCACTCCATTCCTGCCCCTCCTGGATCCTTATCCCAGTGATCATCCCTGTGTTCTGGCACTCCATTCCTGCCCTCCTGGATCCCTGCTCCCAGTGCTCTCTTCCCTGCCTCTCCTGGATCCTTATCCCAGTGCTCTCTCTCTGTGTTCTGGCACTCCATTCCAGCATCCCTGTTCCCAGTGCTCTCTCCTGTGTTCTGGTACTCCATTCCTGCATCCCTGTTCCCAGTGCTCTCTCCTGTGTTCTGGCACTCCATTCCTGGATCCTTATCCCAGTGCTCTCCCTGTGTTCTGGCACTCCATTCCTGGATCCTTATCCCAGTGCTCTCCCTGTGTTCTGGCACTCCATTCCTGGATCCTTATCCCAGTGCTCTCCCTGTGTTCTGGCACTCCAGCACACAGGCAGCTTCCAGCTACTGGAGCTGTGGCTGCTTTCATTTGCTGCCAGAGAAAACTCTGAGCCCGCAGCCCTGACCAACCATCAGGCCTGCAGCTCCCAGCCCTCAGAGGGCTTTCAAAGCAGCTCTTTCTTTTGAGTTTGGGGGAAACCACTGGCTCTGGTGAGCCCTGCTGTTCTCTTTGGCTCTGGGGTGTTTCCTCACGTGTGCACCCGCCCTGTGCTGGTGCAGACGGACTCACAGTCACCCACCGTGTGCAGGGAGCTGGGCAGGGGCTGTCCCACCCCAGCCCTGCTCTGGGGCCCTGCTGAGCACCTTTAGCCCGGCTCACAGTGGGGAGGGTGGCCAGACTGGAGAGGGACACAGGTCTGGTGACATCCTGGGTCAGCTCTCACACACAGTGGCACTCACCTCCCTCAGCCAGCCCGGGGAGCTGCCAGCCCCAGCCAGGGGCTGCTGAGGGACCTGTCTCTAACATGTCTCAAAAGTTTACCTTTCCTAACAAGGCTAAGAAGATGGCATCTTAATTAGATGGGAAAAGTACATCGAGCTCATTAACTAATTACGAGGGAAAGTCCCCGCAGCAGATGCCTGGATTGCCTAAAGTACTGCTTACTCTTAACTGCTAACTTTGAAAAGGATTCTGCTATTAAAGCATTATTTTGTTCCAAAAGCACAACAAAGTCATTTATTTTTTATCGTGCTTCTCCAAACTAATCCCTTACAGCTTTTACAAAGTATTGTGTGAGAGAGGCAGGGGCTGGGGGCACGGGGAGTCATCCTTGGAGACTGCTGGGACCCTCTCCAGTGGCACCAGCTGCCTTTGGAGACACAATCCAGTGCCTGACACACTTCAGCTGCCTTCAACTGGTGCCTCTACAGCCCTGTCAGGAGCAAAATATTAAATGACCTGAGGGATGAGGGCTGAAGCGTGGACTTATCAAGCAGCCAAGAATAAACTCAGCCAATAACCTCCCTGTGATCAGCAGGAGACTGTCCTCCTTTCCAGTGGGAGCTGATAAAGCAGAAGGAGATGAATCTTGTGGCTACTCCTCACTGCACCAGATGAGGATGTGAACTGGAAATGCCATTTATATCTCTGAGCACCCACCCTGCTCCTGCACCAGCTGGGGAGACACTGCTGGGGCTGCACTCGGAGATGGGATACTGGGGAGAAATCCTTCCTTGGCAGGGTGGGCAGGCCTGGCACAGGGTGCCCAGAGCAGCTGGGGCTGTCCCTGAATCCTGGAATGCCCAAGGCCGGGCTGGATGGGGCTTGGAGCAGCCTGGGGCAGTGGGAGGTGTCCCTGCCATGGATCTCTAAGGTCCACTCCAACCCAAACCCTTCACCCCAATGACATTTCCTCCCCAATGAGAGCTGAAGAAGTTTCAGAGAACTGCAGAAAGGGACACAAATCTTGCAGCAGCCCAACCTGAGCTTCCCAAAGCCTGAGGAAGCCCAAATTCTCCCTGAGGGGCAGCAGCTGGAGCTCACCAGTACCCCTGGGGAAGGAGGCAGTGCTGTCCATGATCACCCTACACAGGAGAGCTCTCCAGGTGTCTGTTCCCCAAACTACAGACAGCAAACCCTATCTCCCTCCTCCCCTCTCGAGGCTGAAGGAATGCCTCAAAACATTTCTAATTGTGTAATCTCAGCTGTCATATGACCTCAGCGACAGAAAATGGCCAGATTCAGAGGAAATTCCTTACCTAAACCTATCATTAACTCTTCCCCCCACACCCTCCAACCCATTTTACACAAACAAACAAACAAATGAAAGACCCCAGGGCCCCGTAGGGATGTTGTTGTTGCTTTCCTCTCCCTGGAAAGCCTGAGGATTTCATGCTCAGGGGAGCCCTGAGCTGAGGCTGCCGTGGAAGCCACCCTGCCCCAGCCAGCCGTGCCTGTGCTCACGGGAGCATTGTCAGCCATAAATCGCCTGCAGGACAGGAACCTGGAGACCAAAGCCGTGTAACTCAAACAGGCTCAAAGCAAAAGAGTCCCTTTAGTGCGAGGGTGGTCTGTGTAAAGTTAGGAGACACCTGCTAGCAAGCCCTGAGACACAAGCATCTGTGTAAACTTGCCCCCTCCCTGCGCCCGCAGCCCTTAGAAGGTGTTGAATGAAGCAGTTCTCATGAAAAAAGGCTCTGTTTGGGGCAGCTCTGAGGCTCCCATGTACCTCAGCCTAACAGAGGCAGGGCTGTGCAGCCCTGGGATGGATTTCCAGGCCTGTCCATTATGGTGACACGCTGCCCTGGTGCTTGGGCTGGGTGTTGGGCGATGAGAGCCCACTCTGTGCCAGGGGCTGGGGCAGCCCAGCACAACCCGGGGAGCTGGGGCAACCAGAGAGGCAGGGGGGAGCCCCAGTGAGCAGAACCTGAGGGCTCAGAGCTTGGGGGGGTCAGCCTGAGCCCCCTGCACATCCCCAGGCCGGGAGTGGGTTGGCAGCACAGATTTTGGCCTCCCAGCTGTGGTCCTGCACCCCCTCGGATCAGCAGCCAGCAGGATTTGTGCACTGATTTATTTTTAATTGGGAAGCAAGAGCTAAACAGTGAACCCTCTATACACAAGGCCATCACACCTTCTTATGAATTAAACAGTGGAAACGCTGGAGCGCTGGCAAAGCTGAAATCTGGAAATACCAATATTTCACCAAAGCGGGTTTTAATATGCAGAAGTGTCATACACATTGCTCTGAAGTTCCTAGCTGTAGGTGAAATCTTCTCATCATCAACTCTCAATATAATATGTGCTTATCTTAAAGGACATTTACTTCCCTGTGCTTACGGCCTGTATTTGAATTGTCAAATGACACTTTGCTGAAATTATTAAAACCTAGAGGTCACAGGGAGCCTGACTTGAAAGCGGGAACACACATTCTTTCGTCTGAGCAAAAGTGCATATTTGGAATTTTAAATGCAAATTTTTTTTTTGGAGGAAGAATCGCTTTTCTGGCAGCCAAGTACAGATGGAACATTTGAAAGAAGGCTCTGCTTTAATTTTTGACAAGTGCTGTGAATAGACACCCTGCTCTGCTGGGAGAGGGGAGGGCTGGGGCAGAGCCCCGACCCCAATGGGGGCCTGCTGGGGGGGAGTGGGGGTCCCACCCTCACTCCACCCTCTCTGGTGGGTGTTTTACCCAGGTTAGACCAGCTCAGGCTGCAGGTGAGCCAGCAGCTGGGTGCCTTGGGGAGGGAGGCAGGGCAGGGAGGGCTCTGAGAGCGCTGGGTGCTGCTCCCCACCAGCCTCCAACCTCGGGCTCTTGTCCCAGCCCCAGCACAGAGCAAGGCTCAGGCTGCTGGGATATCCAGTTTCTGGATGCTGGGATACCCAGGCTCAGCATTCTGTGATATCCAGGCTCAGGATTCTGGGATACCCAAGCTCTGTATTCTGGGATATCCCATTTCTGGATTCTGGGATATCCAGGCTCTGGATGCTGGAATACCCAGGCTCTGGCGGCTGGAATACCCAGGCTCTGGCTTCTGGGATACCCAGGCTCTGGCTTTTGGAATACCCAGGCTCTGGCTTCTGGGATACCCAGGCTCAGCATTCTGTGATATCCAGGCTCAGGATTCTGGGATACCCAAGCTCTGGATTCTGGGATATCCCATTTCTGGATTCTGGGATATCCAGGCTCTGGCTGCTGGAATACCCAGGCTCTGGCTGCTGGAATACCCAGGCTATTCTGGATAATCTGGATTGATACCCAGGCTCTGGTTCTGGGATACCCAGGCTCTGGATTCTGGGATACCCAGGCTCTGGATTCTGGGATACCCAGGCTCTGGCTTCTGGGATACCCAGGCCTGGTTCTGGGATACCAGGCTCTGGCTGGGATACCCAGGCTCTGGCTTCTGGGATACTCAGGCTCTGGATTCTGAGCTATCCAGGCTCTGGCTTCTGGGATACCCAGGCTCTGGCTTCTGGGATACCCAGGCTCTGGATTCTGAGCTATCCAGGCTCTGGCTGCTCGGATCCCTGCACAGCTCAGGCTGAAGGAAGGCAGGCAGTGTCTGGCTGATATATCCTGACTCCAGGAATGTTTTCTTTCTGAGGGATAAGGCTTATCTGTTCCCCTTGCTCCTACTTCCTTTTAGGGTCTCCAGTGAACAGAGAGGAAGGGGAAGTAAAGATGTTCAACATCTCTCTCAAAAAATCCCCCAGTCAAACACCTCACGTGCCATTTGCAGATCAGCTGTAACCTTCCTGTTGTGTAGAGGCTCTCCTCAGGATGAGCCATGGTGCATCCCAGGACATGCCTCCCTGTGAGGCCAGACCATGCCAAAAATACTCAGGCAAGGAGCAGGGAGGCAGCAGCTTGAGAGGGGATGAGAAACCACCGTGCCCAGAGCCAGGTGGGTGTCTCTGTGGGGAGCTCACCCTGCCCAGCAGTGAAGATCTGGAAACAAAAACCCCTGGGGCTTGGCAGGGCAGAGCTTTCCCGGCACCTTTCAGCTACCCTGGGCTGGTTTCTGGTCCATATTGCACCAAAACTTCAGAAAATGCTTTGATTCTGTGAGAGCTGCAGGGAAGATTTGGGAGCAGTGACACAGGGATGACCATGCCCCTCCACCAGCCCCCTGCACATCCAGAAGCTCCCTTTGCTCAGAGGGAATTCTGGAGTGGGAAGAGCTCCCACGGGGTGTGTGGTCAGCCCAAAGCAGCAGGAGCCAGCAGCCCTCTGGAGCCTGAACTGCCCCCCTGCCTGTCCTCTCCAGGGCTCCTCCCCTGGATGGAGGTGCTTGGTATTTCAGCTGTGCTTGGCTAAACCTTTGCTGACAAGCATGAAGACTCAGATGGACTCACAGCCCTAAGATGAGTCTGGTGCCTCTGCTCCCTCACTGACAGGCTCCATGGGGGACACTCAGTGACAAAACCCTGCTGCCACCCCAGCCCCAGCACCTGGAGGAGAGCAGCAACAACACAGAGGTCACTGAAGAGGAGGGGATGGAGGAAACCTGCACACAGTGGCAGAGCAAGGCTGGGAAGAAATTTCCCACCATGAAGGGCTATTCTGTCTTCCCCTTCTAACACAAACAGAGATGAGGTTTGAGGTGTGCAGGCTCACAGCAGGTGACAGAGGGCAGTGGCACCTACACTTTCCAGGGCAAACACAGCCCAGTCTCCAGCCACGCTGAAAGCCAGGTTGTTCACCTCTGCCCAGGTGTTTCACCTCCCCAGCCTGAACCCTTTCTCAGGGATGTGCTCACAGCCACCCCTTCATTCCCTGTGAGTCCAAACCCTTCTCCTCTAACCTGCGACCTGACTGAACCATGACATTCTCCATGCCAGTGCCTGCCCAGAGAGGGGGACACTGCCTGCCAGCTCCTCACCCCCCTCTCCATCAGCACAGCTCCTCAGCCCCTTCCCAGCCCTCCTGGAGAGCTCCTCGGTGCTGATCTGAAGTTTGGATGCTGTGTTGTTTTTATATATAAATGACATTATGACAAATGATGAAGGATTAAATTACACTTCAATCAAATCATGCCAAACCAGTAGGGATTGAGGTCCCAGTGGAAAGTATACATGGAGTTCCTCAGCTTCCTGATTTGAATGACTTTGTTCTTCTTCCAGAGAAAAGGGGAGGGGGGGGGGACGAAGGAGAAGAGAGGGAAAAGGGAGAGGAAGGGGGGATTTGGCCTAAAATGAAACATTTTCCTTTTAAGTTGAACATTTGAAAATGGCTGGGAGGAAAGAGCTGAAACACTGTAATGGCTGATACTGAAGAACAGCCTGGGACTTTTGCTTTTCGAGAACAGAAGCCAGGGAGAGAGCTGTGGTGTGAAAAAGGCAACGCTGTGTGCCTTGAAGGGGAAGGTGTTTGCAGCAGCCCACCTCCTGCAGACACTGAGAACCCCTGCAAGGCACTAACCCAATTAGCTTTGCTAGAGCTGTGCTGTGCAAAGGCAAAGGACTGACAGTGGTTTTGGTAAAGGCTAAAGACAGCTTCCCTCTGCCTTGCACTCCATCGGAGGCACTTTATTATCTTTGTGTTACCACATCTTGCAAAGGTTGGCTCCAGAGCCTCCAGCTCTGCAGCTCTGTCCAGCCAGAACCTCTCTCCTCACTCTCAGCACTGTTGTGAACAAATCCTGCAGAAACAGCCACGCCAGGGAGGAGTTTGCCTGGAGAGAGACAGACAGACAGATGGACAGCCAGGCAGACACTGCACTCCAGGATTTGCTTTAAGCACTTTGCCCTGAAGGTTGTATTCAGTACAAGCCACCTCGAGCTCATTTCTGGGTGCAGCTCCCGGGTGTTGTGTCCAACAGAGCCTGTCAGTGGTCAGGCCCTGGGGTGATACCCAGGGAGGTGGTGGAATCACTGTGGAAGTGTCCAAGAGGCATCTGGGTGCACTTGGGGTTGTGGTTTTGGTGCTGGGTGATGGTGGGACTGGATGATCCTGAAGGTCTCTTCCCTTCTTGATGACTCTGTGATCAGTGGAAGCCCAAATAAGTCAAGCAGAAGACACCAGAGTCCCCTTTGGCCTGATAGCTGCCACTGAGGAACAAGCAGACTGATTCTGGTGTGAGTCCAGGATGGCATCAGTCTGATGAGCTCAGAGCAGCTCAGAGCCTCCCTGGCACATGAGAGCAACATTTCAGTGAGTTCTGAGAGCTGTGGCTCCACATCTACCTGTGAACCACTGAGATTCAGAGGCCACAGGACCTTTTCCCAGCTCCTCATTTGATTCCTTCTGTCCTCACACAACACACACGACCTGCAATGTGGGATCTGTGATGGGCAAACTCCTCTCTGGTCACATTATTACATTACTGTAATAATCTAATCTTGCCAAAATTAAAGGCAAAGAGAGCACTCCAGCAGGTCTAAAATACCACTCTCAAGGCAGGGCAAGGCCAATTCCACTGAGAAAGGAGCCAAGCCCACAAAAGCATGCACATGCACACGTCTACAAGTATGCTCAGGCACACACTCCTGCACCTGAACAGGATAAAATCAGATCATCCCTTTCCCAAAGCCCGTTTACTACGATTTTTCTCCTTGTAGTAACAGGCTTCTTAAAGTATTTTAAAGAACAATTCAGCAGTAATTCCCAGGAAACCATTTGTTACCTGTGGTTAGCATCCAATCTGCTCACATGGCAGCTCAACTTTCTGACACAGAAATCCAGGAGAACACTCAGAGAAATCAAGACCCAAATTGGTTCAGCCTCTGAGGATAATAACGACTTAGAAATATGTATAAATTTAAGTGGTTTTGAATAAGGACAGCGTTTCAAAAAGCACTCGAATTGTTACTTTGAAATAAGCCATTATTTTCTGCTTTTTTAAATTCCAATCTTTAATAGGGGATGAGACCCAGACTGCCAAGAAGCAAGGAGAGTTTTTGATGCAAATGAAAAGCGGCATTTAAGAAATGCATGCATCCCATAATAGAGCCCACACCACATTGCCAGCTCCCAGGCCTGCCTGGAGCATCCAGGGATCCATCCAGCCTGGGACACCAGAGCAGGGGGGGTTAGGGGCCCCCTGACCTCATGGCTGACCCGGTTTGTGCTGGTGAGGCCTCAGGGCTCACACCACAGCCCCACATTCAACTGTTTGCAGTCAAACAACACAGAAATCCCAACCTGGTGTCAGATCCAGACACACACGGGCAGATGTGGCCGTGCAGGGACGGTGATGGGTGACAGGAGAGCTCCTGAAGGCTCCTTGGACTGGTTTTACTGATCCCACCCCTGCCCAGAAAGCTCTGTGTTTCAGTGGGATTGATGAGGAGGGGCCATTCTTGGAGGAAAACACCTCTGACAAAGAAGCATCACTGGGATGACCACGATTCACACACCCACCAAGGAGTTCAGGATCTCCACACCCAAACCCTCCGTGGACCCAAACCCTCCTGGCAGTGCCAGAGCTCCCCAAGCCTGGGGGGTGAGAGGGGGAAGGAGCAGCCTGGGAGAGGGCAGCAGCAGGACCCAGGCTCCCTGTCCCCCCAGGCAGAGAGGAAGGGGCAGGACGTGCCTCCCTCACCCCCAGCGTGCCAGAGGCTCCTCCTGGGTGGCCAGGACACAGTTCTGCCCTGGAGAGCAGGGCCAGCTCTGCCAGGGAGGAGCAGAAGTGGTGGGGATGAGATGGGATGTCGCTGTGGTGAATAACAACACGCCACGAATTCTCCACAAGGCATGGAGAGATGGTCTGACTGCTTATTCAAACAACTGACCCCTTTTATACATTTTGGACAGGCCACTGTGATTGGTGGGAGAGCAACAGAACTCTTCACCCACACTGGCCAAACCAGAGGGACATCAAAGAAGGTCTGTCCCACAGAAAGAATTCCAAACAAAGATTTCGTTACAGAAACAAAACCTGATGTTTATGTTCAAGCTGTGAGAACAAGCTTCAAAAACCCCAAAACATCAGGAAGAAACAGAACTGAGAAACTCAGAAGCTGCAAGCCTGGAAAAACCAGACTACAGGGGGAGAACCGTGGAATTATTAAGGTTGGAGAAGACCTTTAGGATCATCGAGTCCCACCATCACCCAGAACCACCACTAACCCAGGTGCCACATCCACGGGGTTTGAACACCTCCAGGGGTGGTGACTCCATCAGAGACTCTGTGGTGCCTCTGCCTCCAGGGGCGGTCACTACCTACCTTGGGCAGGCTGTTCCACGCCTTACAGCCCTTCCCATGAAATATTTTTGTTGCTATCCAACCTGATCCCACCTGGTGCATCCCCAGAGGATGAGGCTGCCCCTCATGCCAGGGGCAAGTGGGAGGGGGGAAGGAGGGAGCAGGGAGGGGCCTGGCACAACAGGGGAGTGACAGAACAGGAGCTGGCCCTGGACAAAAGGCCCAATTAAAGCGTCCTCCCGCAAACAAACATCCCCACAGCCCAACTTTTTCAAAGATGGCTCAGGAAAGAAAAGGGCCACGGGATCGGCGGGATCAGCCTAAGTCATGTACATCTATTTAACAAGAAAACTCATTGATAAGCAAACCACCTGATGCTTGCACAGCAGAAAAGAAAACACCTGGTTCTGCCTGTGGGTTGATAAGCCAATATCTTTAATCTTTTTTTTTTCTCTTGATGACTGAAGTACACACTCTGTGCGGCCCTATGCTCCAGCCACATTGGTAATAGTAACAAAGCTTTGATGTCCCCCTCATTCAACAGAATGTTGTTTAGTTCAAAGCGAAGAACAGAGGCAATTCTTTGCTTTTAAATTATTAGCTCCCTAAGTCTTCTGTAATGATATAGTTTGACTGAAGTGTGCAGTTTATTAACTACATAAAGACGATATTATTAGAGCGGAGAAAGGCAGCCGAAAGTTTTGCCTTTCAGCTCAGCAGCAGGGGTTTTTGATACTTTGATCTCAATCAATGCTAAATGTCTTTGTGAGATAGAGGGAGCAGCAGAAATTACCTTTGGCACCATGACTACATCAATTATTTAGTTCTTTTTCTTATAAATTAAAGTGTTCTTCAACTTTTACCCCAATTTTTTCTTCCTCTTCCTCTTCTTTTTTTTTTTTTTTTTCTTCAGTTATTGGGGGGAAAAAAAAGCTGACTGGAAGAAGTCTGGCTGTGAGTATTAATAAAAATTCCACTGACCTTTCCCAGTCCTGGTCTGGGAGGGTCTTTGTGTGAGGGGGATTCATGGGAACAACAACAGCAGAAGGGGGATCGGGGTAATGTGCTGCTTAATCAAATGACTGTGTAGGCTCTTATTCCAAATTTGTCTATGTTTAGTCTAATTTCCTTTATTTTTCTTTTTTCCCTTGTTCTTTTCCAGTATTGCTACTATGCATGCAGCCAGAAAAATGGGACACCTGACAAGAAATGTGGAGGGAGACTATTTACAAGAGCAAGTAGTAACAGGACCAAGGGGAATGGCTCTGGGAACGCCCAGAGGGCAGGGTTAGATGGGATATTGAGAATATATCCTTCCCTGTGAGGGTGGGGAGCCCCTGGCACAGGTTTTCCAGAGAAGCTGTGGATGTCCCATCGCTGGAAGCGTCCCAGGCCAGGCAGGAGCACCCTGGGATAGTGGAAGGTGTCCCTGTGGGACTGGATGGGCTTTAAGGCACCTTCCAGCCCAAAGCATTCCATGATTGCAGGGCTCCTGAGGCTGGAAGCAGAGAGCCCCTGGGCTGCAGCAGCTGCCTGCACGCTGATGCTGCATGAGAACTCTCATTAAAGCCCCCGGTGTCAGGTGATCCCACCCAGAGCTGTCGCCAAACCCTGCCCACACAGAACTCTTGTCCAGCCTGGAGTTCATCCCCTAAAGGCAATAATAACCCATTCCCACAGCTG
The DNA here is from genome assembly GCA_032173965.1 of Sitta carolinensis. Taxonomy (NCBI): domain Eukaryota; kingdom Metazoa; phylum Chordata; class Aves; order Passeriformes; family Sittidae; genus Sitta; species Sitta carolinensis. Next base: position 2,677,670 of record CM063298.1, on the reverse strand, counting down.
ATTCATCCCATCCCAGAGGTGACAGCCTCCTTCCCTGGGACAGAGGGAATCCAGCATGATGGCACTAGAGGTGAGCGAGGATAGCAGAGCTCAGGGCTTCCCTTGCACAACAACAGAGGAGTGGATATTTCAGTGGGATTTGTGCTCTTCTGACACTTCAGGGCACAGGCTGGAGCAGAGCCAAGGGAGGAGGGTATCCCTGCAATCTTGGGGACAGCAGCTGGTGGCTGGGCTCAGTGCTGTGGTGCACCAGACTGTGTTAGAAACCACTGGAACCAGAACGTTGGCTGGGATCATGAGCAGCAGGACAACAGAGGTGCTGAGGAAATGCCTTTAAACCAAGATTTAAAACACTGACCTCTGGCCAGAGAAATTCTTTGTGAGCAAGAAATAAAAGAGGTCTTTGCAGAGGTGTTGAGGCATGAACTATGGGAACTTCAATATATTTATGTGTAGAATGTGTTGGAGAACAACATAATTCTGTTTTCATGGTGATCAAAGTTTTGCAAGAAGCAGGACTTGATACAGTGTGCTGAGCTGCTATGGCAACATGAATTTTAAAAAGTAAACTGACTTGCAAGAGCTTATCTTTTCCTCTTTAGTGTGGTGCAGAACAGATCCGGGAACCTCTACCTGAAAGGGATCCTGTGAGGTGCTCACCTCTGCTTCTGGGCCAGGTGTATTGCAAAATGCATAAAACATATCCCTCGTGGCAAGGGGGAAATTATTGCGTGCTGGGTTTGTCCTGCGCCCCAAAGAGCCAAGTCACGGTGATTCTGTCACTGTGTGCTCACCACAGCTCAGACACTCGCGTGTTGGGGTGGATGCAGCACGAAGCACTTGGGCTGTGCTGGCAGCCTATTCTGGGAGCGGGGTGGGCTGCCAGGCGCTGCTCGGGGTGAATTCCACCCACGGGCAGGCGTTTCCAAGAGCACCATGACGTGGGCTCGGTTTACAGCTCGCCTTTCAAGCCACCCGCACAAAATGTAGAGGCAGCGGTGTCAGGAACCCTCCCTGACAGCTCCTTTCAGGAGGGGATGCTGTGAGGAGCTGTCACGCTCTGAGTCAGCTGTTCTTCCAGCGCTGGCATTCCAGGCAGGAAGAGCCTGCTTGAGGAACCATCCCAACCACGCCGCCTGCCAAAACCACACTGGGAATCCCATGGGAACCAGCCCTCTCCCGAGCCAGCTGGTACTTCCTGCTCCCGAGGCCTGATCCTGCTGGATGCTGAGCATTCTTTGTTCCATTTTTAAATTAATGAGACTTGAGCAATGCACGGGCCCAGAGACCCGGGGAAGAAGGAGCCCCTCGGTGTTTTCAGCACTTTGGCCGTGTGGCCCCGCTGGAGACGAGAGGGAAATGTCAGGCTTGAAGGGAGATAGGAGAGAGGCCTGGAAAACAGATCTGTAATCTGGAGATTTTCACCAGGTTCTGCGAGCTGGCCGTGCTCCCACGCACAGCTCTCCTCCCCAGCACAGGCTGTGACCCCCAGCACTGGCAGCCCCATCTCTCCAGAGGAGAGTGAGGATCACCAGCGTGGGGCTCGCTCCCATCCTATCCCAACAGTGTCCCCTTGAGGCTGGTGGCCGAGGCAGCTGGGAAGAGCCCTCATGGAGGTGCAGGGGAACCCCAGAAGCTGCTTTTGCTTGCCAGGCTGGTCCAAACAACAACCCCCCAGCAGCTGTGGGTCAGCCTGAGAGAAGGAACCTCCACACTTGGGAGCGGAGCACTTGGAGAGCCACTTGGGTAAGAATCTTCCTTCCAGCTTCGTTCTGTGAACATCCAAAGCTGGACCACTGCATCATCCTGCAGCACCTGGAGCGTGGGAGCTGCTCCAGCACTGAGGAGTCAGGGTGGGAGGGTCTGTGCAGCCGTGGGAGGGTGGAAAGTGGAGCCTCCTCAGAGGACACGAGGCTCCCTCTCTGCTGCTGCTGGAATCTCCTTTCTTCTGGCAGCCAAGCAGCAGGGAGTTTTCTGAGAAACTGCCCACAGGGAGCGATCACTTTTTCCAGTCATTAACCTTACACATCCCTCACATTACAGGAATACCTCTGAGTTGCTGCAGCGAGCTAATTCCTCCAGGTGACTGCAGGCAGCGATAAGTGGGCTCCTGCACAGCCAGGGGATTTGAAGTGCCAGAGCTGAAAGCGCTCCCGACTCCGGCACGCCAGGCCTCCAGCAGGGGACACAGCCTCAGATGTCACAGCACGGTGGCAGGAGGGGTCCGGGGCCTCGGGGGCTGTCCCTTCCAGCCTGCACTCAGCAGGCACCCGCGGGAGCCGAGGCAAAGGGAGCAGGGCCAGGCTTGAGATGTAATTTTCCCCTGGGGAAAAGGGCTGTAGTTAAAGGATACTGCGGAAAAAGATATTTGGAAGATATTGGGGAATGAAAACCTGTGCCCTGAAGGGATGGATGTTGGGAACTGCCAGTGCTGGCCCCTGGGATAGGTGTGTACCTGGCTGGATAATGTGCTGGGTGTCCCAGCCCTGGCAGAGCAGCAGATTTGCATCTGAACTCCTTCCTCTGCAGTGGAAGATGAGCACAAGGAATACTCAAAGGCATGAGGAGTACTCAAAGCACTCAAAGGCAAGGAAGTGCCCAGGAAAAGCCTGAAACCAGTGAGCGAAGTATTTACAGTAGGATGGCTCTTACCTTATGTACATAATATAAAATATAATATTCTTTTCTCTCACAATGTCCTCCTGTTGTGCTTACAGGATAATACATCACCAGTGTCCTGCCAGGACTGGCTGAGTAACAATATTCACACAAAAAATTGCAGAAGACACCAGATTTGTCTCTCATCAATAAGAGATGTCCCTGTCAGTGACGGCAGAGCAGGACCAGGTCCCTCTGACAGAGCAAAGCCATCGAGAGCCAACGTGTGTCTGTACAAGGGGAGCACCATGGGCAATGAGGGCCAGCAGCCTCCTGCCCAGCCCTTGGCTCCCATGGGAAGGGCTCTTTGGAGACAGAAACAGCCACCTGATTTTCCCAAACTGCCCTGTGATGGGAAGTGCCAGCCCAGACCTGGGCGAAACAGGGAGCACTGAGTGCATGTGAGGAGAGATTTAAATCCCACAGCAGGACTGAACATGTGGAACCACATCAGCCACACAGGAAAAACTCCATTTATAATCAGAAAGTACAAAACAGCAACATCAGAAGTCACAGGTCATGGCCAAGGTACAGAACAGGGACCCACAGCACACGCACACACCCTGAGGAAACTCCTCCAGGGAATAAAAAAACCACCTTCAAACACTGACACAAGGAAGGCAACAGTCCAACACAATATCAGCACAGCCTGTGGCAACGCATCAATCCCAGCTTGGAGGGGCCCAAAACACCAACAGGGATTTGGCTTGGATCTCCCCAGGTGTTCCCAGGTCAAGCCATGGTTTCAAACCCATGTACTGGGAAGCTGGAGCTAATGCAGGAGGGCTCTGCACTCCTTGATGCCTCTGGGATCATGTTTGGTTTGGATGCAGGAATGATGGTTTGCCACTCAGGACACAGCTGCTCATGAGGGGCACTCCAGGGGCACTCTTGCCTTTCCCAGCAAACAGCTGTCTCTTAATCAGCGCACTTTAAAATTAAAAAAATTGTAACTAATGGGAGGTAGGCCCAGGCTGGGGACACAAACACACCCCAGTTTTGGCACTGAAGCCTGAGTCCTGCTCTGACAGTGCCCTGCCAGCCCTGCTCCAGCTGTGCTGTGTTCAGTGTGCTGACACCTCACAGCCAAGCCAGAAACTCCGATAAGAGCCCATTTCCCAGGACATCACCCACACATCCTCCATCTGCTCCAAGGCATGGGACCAGGCTCGCTTATCGACACGTTTGTCACGAGCAGAACTGAACACACCAAAGATAGGAAACAAAACCAGTCCAGAAAGGCTTGGAGCTCCTGGATCACAAACAGCCGGGCACACCAGGGGCTGTTTACCCGCAGCTGTGGTGCTCTCAGTGTCCCCGTGCTCGGGGGTGGCTCTAACACACTTTTCCAACAGCACGGTCCATGCGCTCAGCCACGCACGGCAAACGCTGCGGTCTCAGGCCTGGGAGGAGCATCCGTGTCGGGGTTACCCCGCTCTCCCCTCCTCCCCGGGGGTCTCCCAGGGGCAGATCAGCTTCTTTGCAGAGTCCTTCCGAGCTCGGTGGTGCCTGCTGTCCTCTCCCTGCCCGGAGCCCCCGGGGCAGGCTCTGCTCTCCGAAGGCGCGGCCGTCTTGACTTGGAAGAAGCTGCGTTGGGAAACAGAAACTCATCACACACACGGCGCTTTTTGATGTGCTCCGAGGCGGCGGACGAGCTCGGCTTTGAGATTTCCACTGTTCCAGCCCCAAATCCCAAAGCAAAACTCCCAGGCACGAGCCCACGGAGAGGGAGGACGAAGGGAATGTGCGCTGCCACCCCTTTGAAGCTGCAACGCCGTGTGACAGAGCTCCGGAGCGTGGAGCCAGGTAGAGCAGGAGCCCTCAGGTTTGCGCTTTGGAATTTATAATGTGGACTCATCCACTCGGCCGGCAGCAGAGGTGGGTTAAACGAGAGCAGGGACACGCTGCTCCTGGTGAGGGCCATGGGCAGGGTTTGGTTCCTGCAGGGGCAGCCTTTCCAGGCAAAAATTCCCCATCTCTGCCCTGGAGTGACAAACACTTGGCGACTCTCTCTCTCAACATTTCCCTCCCTTGTCACCTCTGGTTCTCCTCTGACTTGAAATCACTAAACCAAACTGGAGGCAGCGCTCAAGAACACTCAGGTTTTCCAATTCAGGGATTAAAAGTAAAACCTGGGGTTTCGCGCCCTGGAGAATAGCAGAGGCACTGCCAGCTCCTGGGCAGTTCCCATCAGAAAACCGCAGGAATGGAGACGCTTCCCGAGCCTGGATTTGGGGGCGAATACGGCAAAGCCAGGTTCTCAGGGACCTCTCCCTGTGGCTAATCCCGAAGCGGGCGCGGAGCCGAGCGCTGTGCGGCTGGCGGTGCGGGGCTCACCTGCTGACCGTGCTGCTGTCCGGCCGCCGCTCCCGCCCGCCCAGCGGCTGCACCTTGCCGTGGGGCACGGCCGGGGCCCGGGCCGACAGCGCCGACAGCCCGGCCCGGCGCCAGCGGCCCCAGCGGCGGGGCCTGCCGCGGGCCCGCGGGCCCGGGGGGCTGCCGGGGCCCGGCCGAGCGGCCAGGGCCGGGCGGGGCCCGGGGGCAGCGCCGGGGGCCCGCGGGCCGCGGGAGGCCGGGCCCGGGCCACGGCCCGTGGCGATGCCGCCGTGCTGGGCGCAGCCGGGCCGGGGCAGCAGGAGGAGAGGCGGGCTGGCTGTGGGGAGGAAAAGGAGAGAGGCTCGGTCAGGCTGGGGGCGACACCAAGGGCTCCTCCCCAGGATTCTTCGGGAGGGGAATCCCTCCGCTCCTCTGGTGCTGCCAGGAGGGAAGGGCTCGGCTGGCGGGCAGCTCCAGCCTGTGCCGGTGTGCCCCTCTCCCCCTGCCCTGTGCCCTTCCTGCCCTCCCTGTGCCGGAGCACCGAGCGGTCACGGCTGGCCCGCGGCTCACGGCTGCCCCGGCCCCGGCGGGTGCTGCCAGATCCAGCCCCAATCCCGCCGGGATGCTGCAGCAGACACCGGCTCGTCTCATTCCTCACAAGGATTAGCTGCAGGCACGGAGGAGGCTGTCATCCCGGGAATGTGAGCTTGGTTCTGAGCAGCACAACCGTGTCACACCCACACGGCAGGCACCGACAGCCCCCGGTGTCAGCCCGTGCTGCAGAGCCCCTGGCTGGGGCGGCCAGCACAGCTCAGCCTCAGGACAAGCCCAAGCACGGACCGAACAGGACAAGGACAGCACATGCTGCATGCCAGCTCCACTCCCATTTCTCAAGGACTTACTCCCCGCGAAATGAAATGCAGAGCAAGGGTCCGAGGAGCTGAGAGCAGACACACACAGGACATGTATGCACACACCAGACGTGGCACAGAGAAGGATGAACACACTGAGGCACGACAGAGAAGGATGAACTCTTTTTTCGTTTTCTACATTTATTTTTATTAGACAGATGAATGCATGGAAGCCATGGCCAAAAAAAAAAATAAAACAACACATGGAAACAAACAATTCCTTGGCTGGCACAAGTGAAGTTCAGCTTGTACCAGGCAACTTTCCTCTTCAGGGACTGAGCAGCAGAGGATGAGGAGCAGAAGGCTGGGCATCAGCCTGTGGCAGAGCAAGGACAGCTCCTGCCTGTGTGTGAAGCATGGCTGCTTGTTCCACAAGAACTGACTGGTGTTCCACATGCACTGACTGTGTTCCACACACGTTAGTGTTCCACATGCACTGACTGGTGTTCCACACACAGTTAATGGTGTTCCACATCACTGACTGGTTCCACACCAGTTAATGGTGTTCCCCACAGTAACTGGTGTTCCACACACAGTTAATGGTGTTCCACATGCACTGACTGGTGTTCTACAAGCTCAGTGACTCCCGAGCATGCAGCACGAACCCATGGCAGGGGAGCAGCGATGCCAAGCAGAGATGATAAAAAATCAGAGAAAGGAATGGATACAGAGAACATAACAAGCAAAACAGCAGACAAAATAGAAGGAGAATCAGAGGGACTGATGGGAACACACAGATTTGTTATTTATTATTTATACCCTGACTTGATCTTCCACATGTTACTACATACTGGCAATCCCAACATGCTCAGTGCTCCATGTACACAAACTCTGGAGAGACTGTAGAGTTCACCACAGCCAAATAGCTTTGGGCCAACCCTGCCAGGTCCTGGAGTGTCTTCCAGTGCTCTGGTGTCAAAGAAGGCTGAGGGTGCTCAGCATCTGATGTAACAAAGCCTTGGGGTTTTAAGCAGAATTTAAAACAAGGCAGCCTGAGCCTGCTGCCCTGTACAGCAGTGCAGAATGTGCCTGTGCTTCCAGCAGGAGTGAGAACAGAGACTCAGCACAGACATCAGAGGGAAAGCCTGGGGTAACTCAGCCTGAATTCCTCTAAGGAGGTTTATCACTGATGGGGTAAGGAAGGGCAGGACAACCTCCTGGCTCAGCCACGAGTGGAGGAGAGGAGTGACACCAGATCAGAGTGTCCAGCCCTGATCCTCCCTCTGGTGTCACACATGGGGAGGGGGGCTCAGAGTCACTGTTGGAGCTGTTGGGGACACAGTGACATCCCAACTGTCCCCTGTTCACAGGGAGTTGCCCTGCAAGGACCCCATGGCTCCAAGGGCCTGCATGCACCCCGCTATTCGAGGGCTCCCACTCCCTGCCAGCTTTCTCCAGAAGCTGCCCTGTCCCTCGAAGTGTCCAAGGCCAGGCTGGATGTGGCTCTGAGCACCCTGGGATAGCAGGAGGTGTCCCTACCCATGGCAGAGCATGGAATGAGATGAGCTTTAAGGTCCTTTCCAACCCAAACCATTCTGGGATTCTATTCCTATTTTCCATAAAATCCTACCAGTATTAAAAAGGGATGAACAATGTGAACTGGAGAGAGGCAGTTTCCCAGACCTCAGTGCTTCCACCCAGTTCCTTTGCTTCCCCGAAATTTTAACAAGGAAGCTTTTCTGCCCCTCCAATTCCCTTTATTTGGCTTTGTAGGAATCGTTCACACTTCTGGTAATCACTGGCCTGGTCCAGACCATGCTGGCCTTTTCCAGCAAGGCCTGGAATCTCCCTGAGCTCTTTAGCACTAGTGCAGTATTTTAGCTTACCTTATTCTACAGAGTAAATGAGACAGAGCAAATGAAAAAGGAAATACTACTTAAAGTTGAAATCAGCTCTTAACACCTCTACCATGTTCTCCCTTGCCTCTGGGCTACAAGCCAGGGACAACTGCAGCTACCTCCTGTTGGATTTTTAACAACAGAAAATAGAAGAGCAGGAAAAAGACAAGAGAAGAGGTGGGAAGGATTGGATAAAATCTCTCTTGGCCTGGTGCAGGCTCTGGCAAGGGGCAGCTCTCTGCACCTGCACGCCCAGCTCACAGCCCAGGAGTCATGGGGAGAGCAGAGCAGAGCAGAGCAGAGCTTCCTGCTGATCATCTCTGGTGCCAGGGGCTGTGGCAGTGTCATTCAGCTCCAGAAGGTCAGCTAAACCTTCAGAAATGCTCATGCTACTGTTCCCACAGGCAGCTCTTCTGCCTGTGGGCCCGTGGTGTTGGCTGGAGGTGCAGGACTCCTGGAGTGGGGGCTGTGCTCCTCTCGGGGGGTGCCAGGGCACCCCTTGGGAGGGTGCAGAGCCCCCCGAGGGGATGATGGAGGCCAGCAGGGACACTCTGGGCTGGGTCACCTCGCCCTGCTGCTCCCGGGGTCATCCCCTCAGGGCCAAGGAAGGTTTGTGTGAACCCAAAGCACCGGGGCACAGCTTCACCCTGCCTTGAGCCGCCGCACCTCTGCAGCAGCAGATGCACCTCTGCAGCAGCAGATGCACCTCTGCAGATGCGGGGCAGCAGAAGGCATCTCCCGTCCCAGGTGTGCTGCCCCGAGCCCGGCTCAGCGGCAGCCCGGCGTGCCTGGGCAGGGACATCTGCTCTCCAGCAGCCATGGCAACGTGCGGGCAGAGCCGGCCTGGGAAACCTAAAGCAGCACTGACACCTTCAGGAAGGGGAGACGAAGCTCAACGCCAGCCTCGCCTTGTCTTTTCCCTGCGTGCGCCCTGCGGCGCTCAGAGCCTACTTGGGAGGAGCTTCCTTCTGGAGCTGGTTCCTGCGATCCAGCTTGCTCATGACCTGCGTGATGTCCACGGTGTTGGCGGCTTCCTTGGCTTTGGCCTCTTCCTCCTGCTGCCTCAGGATGATGGGGCTGGGGCTGGAGCGCAGGTGGCGGCGGCCGAACAAACCCGTGCTGGGCAGAGAGAGGGGAGGGAGAGGGGCTTAGTGAGGAGAAGGGCACCAAAACCTCCCCCTGGGGAGCAAAGTTACTCAGCAGGACAAGCTTGGACACAGAGATGGGCAAAGGAGTGCAAAATGCTTTAAACTGGGTGACTCAGAGTCACACACGAGCTGTAGAACTGCTGGAAGTGTCAAAGTCCTGCTGCTGAGGGACTCCAGGGCCCAGCCACAGCACTCCTTTGTTGTGTTTGCACACATCTCACACTCAGTGTGAAGCCAAACAACTCCCATTCCTGGAGTTTTCCCCAGTGGCCTCAGGAAGGTCAAGGCAGGGACCAGTATGGGAGTTCCTGGTGTCTGTGATGGCCCCAAAAAAGACTTCAGCCAAGTGCTTCAGCCAAGCCCCTTCCCCAGCAGTGGGAGCAGGTGCTAAGCCACCTCTGGATGAGCTACAAGCTCCAGGTTAATGGGATGCTGAGGTTTGGGGGGGTCCAGAACAAGCACTGACAAACACGAAGGCAGGATCCCCAAGATCTGCCAGTGACCTTGTGATGTGTGGCTCAGGGAAACACTGACCAGACCCCAGGCCAGTCAGCAGCAGGGCTTTTTCCACTGACTTGAAAGAGGCTCTAGATGAAACAACAGTGTGAAAGTCCACGATTCCTCTTTCTTGCCTGCTAGGTTGATGAGTGGAAGAGGAACAGAGAAAGAAACACCACCCAGTCTGGCACTGCACGCTCAGCTTTAGGAGCAGCTGCAGTTCAAATGGCCTGAATTTGCTGTATAACCTTCATCTTGCTGGGAAAAAGCCATTTCCAAGGCCATCCACCTCGTGCCAGCTGTCATTCACAAGGTGCTGCTTGTTCCCACATGCCTGTCACCTTCCCTTACACCAGGGGTGAGTGGCTTTGTCCAGACACAGCTGAGCAGATCCCGTGGATTATCCCAAACCTTGGGTCTGTCTCTGCTCTGGTAGCCAATGTTCTGTGGACAGGAGTTTTCCCATGCTCAGAACACCAGTGCTCTCTCCTTCCAGGAAAGGAGCCATGAATTAATTCAACAATCACAGCCCTTCTCAGCAGACCCACCAGAGAAGGCAGCTGAGAAATCAGCAGCTCCATTCTGACTGTTCACAAGCCACTTCCAAAGGGCTCATGAATAAACAGCACCATCAGTCTCAAAGCAAAGCTTCTTCTTCTCAGTGCAAGATTTTATTTAATTAAGAGAACATCTAAATCATAGTAATTTTGCTGCAACTTGGGCTTTTTCTACCCTTGCTACAACAAGAAAAACAAACCCCACAATTACAGCCAGTTTCACTTGCCTTTTTTTGACACCCTCTTGTGGCACAACAGCCTTGGCCAGCATTTCCTTGTATATTGGAGACTTTAAATAGCGGCCATAGGAGTCCTACTAGGAGAAAAAAGAGAAACTGGTAGTTATGGGCTGCAAACACCCTTATTAAAATCACCACCAAATACAGCTGCTCAGGAGCCAGGGAGGCTGGGAACTGGATAATCTCCCCCAGCAGCCACGGGACTTTGCATCTTTCAGGCAAATGTAGCTATTTAAACCAATATCCTTTCATCCTGCTGTAAAATTCCCAGGATTTTCCATCTCACAATAAAGCTTCACAGGTAAGACCCAGATCAAAAGATCTGAATGAAGCTTAGCCTGGGCCAGCAGGGTCTCAGAGTCACTGCAAGGTGAGGAGCTTGTATTCCAGGAGCCAAACTTTTCATCAGCGCATGAAAATCAGCCCAGTTCTGCTGCTTTCAGTGCATGAGCTGGTGCCCGAGCTGGAATTGAAAAGCAGGACTTGCAGCAGCCACCTGACCCCCACCACCTTGGGGACAGGCTGCCTTAGAGGGCAGAAGCAGCAACAAACTACAAATGCCTGGAGCAGCACTTGCTTAACTCAGCAAATTTGGGGGATTTTCAAACAAAGGCCCCTTGAAAGGGACAGCTGATAGCACACAAAGGCACTGAAAGGCCCGCAGGGCTGGAATCCCCCTCAGGCTCTGGCAACAAATAACAAACCTTTTTCATCAGCATGTAAATGTGGGTCTGAGCAGCATCTAGAACATAACGATGAGGGTGCTCCAGGCCTTTGACTGTGATGCCCATTGTTTTGCCATCGATGTTAATCCAGCGCCTCGCTCCTGGAGCCAGGAAGAGCCTGCCAGGAGGAGCAATCAACAGTGCTGTTAGCAGCTGGAGAATTCACAGATTCCTGTCTATGCATGCAAGGAAAAGTCCCTTCAGCTCCCTGCTGCAATTTGCTGTCCTGATCTTGGGCAATCAATGTCCTCTTCATCAGAGACCGTGCACTCACTTCCTCTTGCAAATAATATAAGCCAACCTTTAGCTCACTGGAAGCAAAAAGCCTCTCCCCACTTTGCTTGTGGCAGCCTCAAGAGCTTTGCTATTCCACACTGATTTTTAAATTATATCCTAAGAATGAAATGTAACAGAGAACAGAGAGGAAAAGTAAATATATATAAAACCCCCAACTTCTACTTTCATCTCCAAAAGCTCCTTTCCTATGTGGGGACAAAAGACAGCCACCTCTGATAACAGCCTACAGGTAAAAATCTTGGGAATAAATTGGAGAATGAGAACCTGTGGAAGGTGATGGGACACATGCACAAAGAGCTTAAGAGTGAAAAATGGTCACACTCACTTGTAGATTTCTTCTGCTTTTTCTTTGACCTTGGATTGGTCTCCATACTTGAGATCCTCACAGGCTTCCCAGAAACCCAGATTCTCTCCTGCATGACAAGGACACAGTTAGCAGAGAGTGAGAGTGAGGAAAACACAATCCCATTTATTAACTCCTGGATTTGTTTGGCATAACTTGTAGCCCCCAAACCAGTCTCTCCAATTCTTCAGTGACTGACAGAGGAAACCAGCTTTCCCCTGTTCTCTGCCCACTGACACCTCTAAGAACTTGTGAGCTCAGCCAGTTCCAGCTTCTCTGGGAGCAGTCATGGAATGCCTTGGGGTGGAAGTGACCTGAAAATCCATCTCATTCCCCTGGGCAGGGACACCTTCCACTGTCCCAGCTGCTCCCAGCCCCATATGACCTGACCTTGGGCACTGCCAGGGATCCAGGGGCCACCACAGCTTCTCTGGGCACCCTGTACGAGAGCCTCCCTACCCTCCAGGGAACAATTCCTTCCTAAAATGCCACCTAAACCCTGCCAGCCCGCGGGGGACAGCCCGGCTGTACCGTGTGTGCCGTGCCACTAGATGGTCCCGCCTGCCCTGGCTGCAGAGCCTGCAGCAGCCCCAGGGCCACCCTGCCTCTGCCCCCGGCCTGGGCACAGGGCACACACAGAGCCACCCACCGCTGAACTCCTTCTTCAGGAAGAGCTGGAAGTTCTGGCGGCCCTTGGGGTCCCGGATCAGCTCGCTGAAGTTGAAGGCCCATCGCTCCACGCGCATCCTGGTGGGCACCTCCACCCTGCGCCGAGAAAACAAAGGGCACCGCTGCTTTGGCTAATTAGCAGGTTAATTAAAACCAAAATGCCCTCTGCTGCAATGCCAAGGGACTTCTCAGCTTTCTCTTGTTTTCCAGAGTGGTGTAATGAGCTCCTGAAGTCAACCCACTAAGTAAGTTGTAATTAAACAACTCGGGCCGCAGCGGGATGAGGATTTAACTGGGATTTATGCAGCTCTCACAGTGACAGCCCAGCCTTGCCCTGAGGTTTGACTCAGTCCCGTCCTGGAGGAGGCACTGGTTGCTGCCCAGAGCTTTGCTTCTCATAAAGGCATTCAGTGCAGGCATCCTCTGGGGATGTCTAATGGGATACAATCAGTCCCTAACAGGATTGCTGCTCTCAGAACCACTGTTGGATGCTCCAAGGCCCTGAGATGCCACCGTGTAATTAGCAAATCCTATCCAAAGGCAAAACCAAGGGAGGCCTCAGAGAAGGGATGGGCCACCAGTGTGTGCCTCCAACCCAAAGCCTCTCCTAAGGAAGCAGCCTGAGGGGTGAGCAAAGAGCCAGGACAGCAGCTGAGCCCTGAACTGGTCCTATCCCATTCCTGTGCTAGTTAGGGTGGGCTTCACTCACCCAAGGGGAGGATCAGACCCACTCAGCAGGAGCTGAGTGCACACTCCCATCAGCAGCTCAGGAATTTCTGTGATGTTAAGGAAAGCTCCACTTGAAGAAGGCAGCAAGTTCAGCATGTAGTATTCCCAATTTCAAAATAAGTTTGAAACGGAACTTTTCTGCTCATGATCAGAGATCAGACACCACAACGAAAATCAGTGGTTCCCTTTCCTGATTTCTACCAGTATAAAGGTTGCTGTAACCCACAGGCTGGCAAAACAACAGAAATACATACAGCTTTGCATTGAGGTCCCAAAACTCAGGGTCATCTGATATCCAAGGGTTGCTGGGGAGACATCCAGACAGGATGGGATCATTGGAGAGGAACTGCTCAGAGTACTTCACAACCCTGCAACAAATCCAAAATCAAAATATTAATTTGGAGGCAGAATTGCAGCCAGCCCCATTATAGCCAAACAACAAACTACAGATACCCTCAAGAGGTGCAGGACTCTCAGCACAGGGGTCTGGAATAGGGCCCCTGCCTTCCTAGAAAAATCAATTAATGAGCTCAGTTAATCTTTTCCATTTCCCAGCAGAAGTCTCCTGGTTGTATTTTGAAGCAGTGATTTGTCAATTCAAACACAAGGAAACACAAAACTCCCTTCCATCACTCCCTTCTGCCTTTTCCTTTGAAGGAAGTGGGACTAAGCCCCTGGACAGTTCCTGTCTCCTTCAGTTCTCAGCTGCCAGGGCCTGATCCTGCACTGTTCTGGGAGGAAAGTGCCAGGAAAGGAACACGAGGGTTGTGTGTCCACTCAGGTGGGTTCTCTGCAGCCTTCCCATGGGCCATGGCAGAACTCAGGGAGCTCTGGGAAATGAGGGAATGCTGAGGGCTCACCCAGCTTCTCCTCTCCTCCATCACTGAGCACAGGGCTCATTCCTCTGCTGGCAGCTCTGAGGCTTGGCACCAAGCAGAACTGCCTCTCTCCCATCAGGAACCAGACAAACACTTCTCCTACCTTCTGACTTGGCCAGACTTTAATTACAACCGATTTCACAAATGTCCTGGAATTTTAGCTCCCGCCTCCATTTTTCATTCTTGAAAAATAAAAATCCTTTGGTTTCTGCATTTAAAATTCTTTCCAGGCCAAAGTGCTTTCATGTGCTCAGAGCTGGGAGTGCAGTGTCCAGGGGCCTGTTGCTAACAGGCACCTTGGCACAGATCCTGCAGTTACACAGAGCAAACCACAGGGCTGGCACACAGCTGCTCCATCCTACCTTCCCCCTGGGAATGCCAAGACATCCAGCACCTGCATCAGGCACTTCAGCCCATATTCTGATCAAGCAGATCTAAACCTGTCAGCTCAGGAGCACTGCTGTGTGCTCCTGAAGTGCTTTGCAGCTTCTCCTAAATCACTGCAATGCTCTGAGGCATGCACACTGCCCAGTTGCTGCTCATATCCTCATTAACAATAATTTGATTTGGACCCTGCCCTGCAGCTGACACAAGAGTTCCAAAGTTCCTGAGATTTCCGATCTTAGGTGATAGGCATTGTCCCATCAGAACTAATAAGAGAAAAGCCCCACTGCCAAACAGTTAAGCACCACAAAATTCCTGGGAAGTAGCCAGGTGCCCCCAGCTCCAGCAGAGAGTTTGGAGAATTGATGCAGCAGTTTTAAGTGACCTGGGAATCAGTGACCAGACAAAGCAAGCAGAGCTGCTGGTGCCCTGCAAGTTGTGGCTCTCAGAAAACTCTCTTCCACCATTTCATTCATCCAAGACTGTCTTCTCCAGGGAACTGGCCTGAGCACCTTGTTTACCTCAGAAGTGACAGGAATCTCTGGTGGCAGTGACAGTGCAAAGCAGGCAGGTGCTCTGGGCTGCACCTCAAGGTGCCTGCTCAGCACGGGAGGTTCCAGGTAGGAATGCCTCTGGCAAACACACCGATGCCTAATGCCAGGGCTGGATGCTTCATCAAGAATCTGATCAGGAAACACCCCCACTGGGAAGGGGAGTTGCTAATTAATTGGTTGGATGCTCATGGAGAGGCGGTTTCCCTCTGCAGTAGGAATAACCAGTATTACATAACCAGAGGTGAGCATCCCCACAGGGCAGGGACACTGCTGGGGTGAATCCAGCCCAGGGTGGGACCAGTGACAGGAGGGTCAGTCTGTCCTGCTCCTCCTGAAGGACAGACACACTGCTGGATCCTGCCCCAGCTGCAGGGCTGTGCCCAGGCACCACAGCCTGTGCCACAGCAGTGCCAGCATCTCCTGATTTCAGTGGGACTGTCAGCCCAGAGGCTGGTGCTGCTCTGCAGCAAAGCTCCCAGAGAGCCTCTGCACCCTGCCTGGGACTCTGACCCCTCCTCAGCCTCCTGCCCAGACAGCCCAGACAGCACTGGGCCACCACAAGGATTGCCTGGCTGAGTCACCAGCTGCCAGCACAGACAGCTTCATCAGCTCTTTAGGAGATAAGCACTGAAGACTAATTAATGTGTGGACAGAAGGAAATCAGGACTTACCCTCCGAGAGAGACAGAAGATTTCACTCTG
The DNA here is from genome assembly GCA_032173965.1 of Sitta carolinensis. NCBI lineage: Eukaryota > Metazoa > Chordata > Aves > Passeriformes > Sittidae > Sitta > Sitta carolinensis. The sequence goes on along the minus strand of CM063298.1, from coordinate 2,662,225 downwards.
GTCTTCATGATGGCCTGCTGATAGTACATGATCTGAGGGGATCAGACATGGCCATGGTTAGGAGCATGCAGGTTTGAAGATAAGGCCTATCCAAACCTCAATCAGGTTCTCTCCCAGGTAGCGAGGCTAATTACAGCAGGGGCTGCTTCTTCCCTAATTACTGGATGTCCAAGGAAGCAGAGAATCCCTGAATTGTCTCAGTAAAATGTCTGTTTCCACTGAGCTTGCTGCAAACATCAGAAGTGCACTTTGCAATGTGCAAGTAATTAAAAAGCACTCCCCATGTTATATAGAAATTGAATAATAGCTACCATCCTCAGCACCTACAAATGCTCTGGATGATTTAGCATGTAATTATCATTGATTCTGGGCTGTCTCTGTGCTGGCGCCACTGTGATTTCCCCACCACTAATTCTGATCTATTGGATTTCAGCCCTGGTGTCTGTCCTTGCCTGAGCCTTCCCGTCACTGGCAGAGCTGCTGGCTGCCTGCACTGGGAGGCAATGTCCTGAAATCACATTGATAAAAGCACCAGGAGGCAGGGATTCTGCTTTTCCAAGAGCCCATCCCCTGCACAGAGGGCTTGGAGCCACACTGGTGTAAGCAACTCCTACAGGATGAACATCCAGAAGTGAGGGAAGCACCACTTACCTCTCTCCTATAGAATTCCATAGTATTTTTCTGTAAAATATATAAAAAAGAATCATTAAATTGGAATGGGTGCTTACAGTTGCTCGTTGCTCTTTTTTTTTTTTTTTTTTTTTTTGAGACATGGAAACACCGTTGCAGGGCTGCCGTTGTGCAGTGCTTTCCAATTAATTCTGATTACAATTAAAATCAAACACAGCAGCTGAGCTAATCAGGGTATCATCAAAGCTAAGAGCATCCCCACACGGTAAATTGTCCCATTAGCTGTATTTACTGTTTAGCATTGCTTCTCCCATCACAGGCTGCCTGTATGCCTTCAATTAAGGGGTTATTCTAATGGAGCTAAAATAGATTCATTTACGAGACACAGATTAGATCATTCAATATTAGCTAAAGGAGACAGGAACCAACACATTGCAAAATATAAACACCACAATTAAAAGCCTCAGAAGCAGTATCTGCTGTGCAAAGGGTGTTTACGTTGTGATTTGAATAACTCAGACTATGTTACATGTCATCCACAAATGAGCAGGCAATCGAAGGCAAGAAATTAACTGCAGGGTGTTTATTCACACAGCTTCCTTTGAAGCACAGTTACTTTGTGTGGAACAAACTGGAGAAGGGAGAAGGAAAGGCAGGATAAGTCCAGGATGCTCCCAGCAAGCCTTCAAAGGCTCAGGCAGGGTTTCAGTTCCTCAGCTCCCGTTTCAGTCAAAACCTGCCTCCCAAAATTATTGTACCAAATGAAGCCTGTAGCAGGTGGGCTCTGCAGAGTGCCTTGGTGAGGTGCAGCATGTGAGGGGTGAGGGATGGTGATTCTGGGACTGAATGGCACAGGCAGCTCTGCTCTCCCCTCAGCTCCCTAGAGACCCCACACCCCAGACTGCCCGTGTTGGGAAAGGCAAGGTGCTCTCCCAGGGCTGCTTTGTGGGGACACTGAGCTGCTTTAGCACTTTAACCATCGTCACCAGCCCTGCTCAGGAGGGAGAAACTCTCCCCCACGTGGCAGAAAAGCACTCACTGTTTGCTGACTCTTGGTTCTCAGGGGCCCACTCACCATTTCAGCAGCAGGAGCCAGATATGCAGCAGAGGAACCCAATCCCTACAGCACCACCACAGAGCCAGCCCTGACCCTGACCCAGCCTGGCCAGTGGGGCACCAAAAACCTCCTCACAGTGGTAGTGTGAGGGGAGGGAGCTTTTCCTGCTGGGAATAGCACGAGCAGCTCTGAATGGGCAGCTCAGACCATCGGCAAAAGGCAGCAGTGATGCTGGGCTGGCTCCCTGTGTGAGAGGGGGAAACACACACCAAGGGGATAAAAAGCTCTAGGACAGCAGGATCATTGCTCACAGGGCTGTGCAACCTCCCCTGCTGATTCACAAGCTCCTGGGACACCCTTATAAATGACAGAGGAACTGAGGGACAGCTTTTCACCCTTCCCTGCTCTTAGCTGCACCCCTGATTCCAGGCCACCTTCCATACAGACACCATTTCCTCCCCTCATTTCTACAGTGTCATTGTTTCAGACAGACTGCAGAAATGGAAGGGAAAACCAAATCACCTGCTTGCACAGAGAAATTTATTGCATTTACTGTCCCAAAGTGTCCTGTTTAGAGACCTGTGTTTCTGCTGCAGGCCAGCTGCCTCCTGCACAACAGGAGTTCACTGTCTCCTTAGGGAATCTCAGATATAAACCAGATAAACCTCATCAGATTTACAAGTGCCAGCTGAAGGGTTCCATTTGATTGAACTTGTGGCTGGAGTATTGATTTCAACACATTAAAATCATTAAAAACCCTATTTTCTTCCACTTTTTTTCTCAACTAGGGCCTCAGACAGGCCTGGTGCAGTGGGTAAGGAGAAGTGGGTGCTGGCACAGTGGCTTGAAGGCAGCTCACGTGGCAGGAAAGTGGTGTTATCTTCTAGAGGGGTCTGAGAGGCTGGCAGCACACCACACACACACGAGACAAACAGCTGTGGGAAAGAGAAAGAGAACACAGTCAGTTAAATGTTATACAGAGACAGAAAGGGAGCAATTAAAATGCCACCACAACAGAAAAATTATATGTGGGTGAAGAAAAATCCACAAACAAGGGAAGATTTTATTTTTTTAAGTGCCCCACACACTAAGGATCCCCTCCTGTCATAGTCTGTGTGGTGGGCTTGTGGGAAAACAAGGGGGGGTTTTGCTGGGGTGCTCCAGGTGGGGAGGGGATTTGCCAAGGCTCCCCCAGAAAAGGGGCTGAGCACCTCTGAGCACTGGCACGAACTGAACTGCAGCCAAATCCGAGGGGGACTCAGTGCTGAACAGCCTGGGAGGCTGCAGGTGCTGGCTGTGCTCAGCCCCTTCCAGTTCTCAGAGCAGCAGTAGCTGGGAAGAATCTCAGCTATTTCACCCCAGAGCTGCTCATCATCTCATTTCCCTTTCTCCCACAGTGCCCCCACTACCAGTTCCCAGTTGAGTGCTGCTGCCGGTGGCCCTGGGCACTCTCCATGACTGAGCACTGCCGGCTGTCCCCACTGCCCACCCACCCTTACCCCAGTGCTGACTGCAGCAGTGCCCCAGTGCCCTGCACCACCCACCCACTCTGCCTCATTTGGAAGGAAATCAGGATTTGGAACAAAAGAGCCGTTTCTCCTAATGAGATTAATTTTGCAATGCCCTTAACGAGTGACTTATCGCAATTACTGCGGCTCAGCTCCCCAGCCCTGCGGGCTCCAAATCAACATGGCAATTAGTGCAAGGCCTCAGTCTGTCTCAAGCGAGTGCCACGAGCTGTTCCACATCCTCTGACACCCCTGAGACAGCCCGTGGCACTGGGACACCCTGCCTGCCCTGGTCACACCCTGCTGCCACCAGCTTTGTGCTCTCTGGGCACTGGGGCTGCAGAGGCCAGCTGGGAGCCAGCCAGGACCTGCTCCAGAGCCCTGGCTGGTGCTGATCCACAGGGCTGAGGCCACCAGCTCCTCCAATCTGCCAATTCCCAGCTACCTGTTTGCTCCTCTGCTCAGTGTGAGACTTCCTGACCACACTGGGGAGATGATGGTCATGGTGTTTTTGCCTGCCTGGCCACTGTTCCCTGTTTACAGAGCTCATAAACACCTGGAAACAGCTTTGGGTGGATGCCTGGAAGGAGCTGGGAGTGAAGAACAAGCACAAGGTTGTGCAGAGCTTGTTTGGGACCAGGACATGGCAGAGCCCACCCTCACTCTGCCCAGAAGTGCTCCGAGCACAGAGCTTGGCAAGCTGAGGCTGATCCCAGGAATCCTGTGCAGGGAATTGGCCTCTGAGCACAGCAGAGCCAGCCCAGACTCCCTCCAGAGCTCTGGGCAAGGAAGATCTGCCCCTCCAACCCTGCAAAGTGCACCCCAGCACACCCCCAGCTGCCTCTGTACACCCCAACACCCCTGCTGAGTGCAGAGCCAGCCTTTTCCTATGTTCAGCCAGCTGAGAGCCTGCAGGGCAAATCCTGACTCTGGGATTAGATCGTCTCAACATTCATCTCCACTGGGCTGGTGCATCAGCCCTGCAACTGGAAATCAAATCTGTACCCAGTTTTGTCCAAGAGGCCATTTTTCCCCTGTCCTGTTTATGTGCCCCTGACCCTGTGCTCTCCAAACTCGTGATGATGCAGCAGAACATTATCAGGCAAATTATCATCAGTCCCTGACAGGGACTTATGAAATTAAAGGCCAGCAATGACTCGTTAATCTGTGGCTGATTTGCTGCCTACAACAAACAGGGCATTTCATTCAGCAGCCCCTGGGTCCAGCTCAGTGATTTCTGGGGGACCTAAAGCACCTTTCAGAAAGACTCTGGTACCCACAGGCACTCAGTGGTCATTCTCAAGCAATGAGGCTTGATTTGAGCCTGAGATCCAGGCAGCAAAAGGATAAAACATCCCTTCACTAGCTGGTCAGTGGGTGGCTACTTCTGCCTGACTCCTCCTGCCCATCCACAACCCCCAACCTCCTATCCATAACCCTATAGGGGTTATGATATATATGGTTATAACCACAAGGGATGCCCATGGGTCAGTAATAAAAGTCCTTCAGAGGGGTTTGAGCACCTCTTTATCCCCAGAGGGAGCAGCCCACCAAAGGGTCTGAGCAAGAGAAGGAGAGATGTCCATGCTAAGGGCAGCTTCACAGAAATCAGAAATTCATTACTTCTTTCCTTTCTCAACTGCCAAGACAAAAAACTCCATATTTGGCCAACAAAGTGAAGGTGATTGAGCAGGAGCAGGGACACAAATCAGAGCTTGGCCCAGCCTTTTGCTCACCAAAGGCTGCTGAGCCACAGGTGTTGGTGAGAGCAGCCTGCAGAGGATGAAAATAAAGCTGCAAGACCAAAGGTGGCTCTTGGCTGTCTCATGTATTCTCAACCAGTTTTTCAAAAGCAAAAAGAGGAGCAAGAACCTTCCCTCTTCAGCTCAGCCTCAGAGAGGAGGCACAGCTCAGAGACCAGCTTAAAGGAGAAGGGCAGGGGAATCACCCCAAAGCTGGAGCCTCCCCTGATGGGGGAACTGCCCATGTCTCAAGGAAGCTGAGATCCCTCAGCTCCCTTCCCCTGTGCTACCAGGCAGCTGGCAGATGGATACAGCTCTTCAGACCGTTTGCAAACTAAGATCCTTTCCATGTCAGCTGTAAAACTGTGGGCGAGAAGTTGGCTTACTCCTTGTTCTATCCCTCTCCCTTTCCACTACTTCTTTACTCTTAAAAAAAGAAAAAAAAAAAAAAAAAAAAAAAAAAAAAAAAAAAAAAAAAAGCAAGCTTTCAGCAGCTGCTACTTACAGCAAGAAAAAAAATAAAACACACCCCAACCCTACACTTTGCTCCTTTTCAGTCTCTATAGCAACAGAACACAGCTGGCCAAAGCAATTATCCTGCCTCTGGCTGCTGAGATGTTTAAAGGCTGTTACAAAAATGGGAAGTTGTGGGAATACTGTGAGTGTAATGGCAGTAACATTTGCACTGAATTGCTGAGAGCTGCTCTGACTTTGCTTCCAAATGAATGCTGTTAAGGGCACAAAGACAGGATCATCTCAGAGGGCTGATGGAGAAAGGGAACAGCAGCTCCAGCTCCTCATCCACTGACTGGATCTGTGGGATTTCAGACCCTGAACCAGTTCTCCCAGTGAGAGCCCTCATGGTCTCAGTTCATTCATTCTGTTCCTTTATGGTCTACAGTATGCATTTTTTGGCAACATTTTGTGTCTCCTATCCATCACACCAACTTCTTCATCTTCTTAGCACACATTAATTACCCTTTGGGAGGTATTCTATAATTTTATTTTACACCTGGATCTTTGCACTGACCCTTTACACCCCACAAAGTTCATTCAGCACTAATACAAAGGCAGCAACGAGCACCTGGAGACAGAGGATTCCTTAATTCAGCTTCACCAGCAAAGAAAACATGTCCTGCAGCCAAGCACTCACACTAACTGGTGTGGCAAGAAAGCTGACAAAGTCTTTTCAAGCCAGAGGAAGCTGCCAAAGCCTATTTTGAGGGCCTCACCTCCCGGGTGAGAGAGCTTCAACCTCTGGCCTGTTCAGCTGTTAGAGCTGAGCTGACACACTCAGCCTGCAATGCCCAAAAAATGACAACCCCAGGGACATTTTCTGGGTCCTCCCATATTCAGTAGGTGTGTAAAAGAAAACCAGCCCTGTCTCACCTGGTTTACCTTATTTTCATTGGGATCTGTGACACGGTCTAATCCATACTCGAGGATGTCCAGCATGCCTGGCTGTGGTAAACAAGGAACAGCAAAGCTTTGTAACTCATTTGGTTTAAAGGCTGTGGATCACACAAATGCAGGAGGAGACCCCCAGGCCTCCACTGGCAGCAGCTCCCAGCCAGCAGTGCCTTGGGAAGGCCCAGATTTGGGAAATCCCCTCTTCAAGCACGGGTGCTGCAGCTGGACCTCCGTCCCTTGCACCTTTGAGAGCACCCAAGGAAAGGTGGTGGGGACTCAGGGCAGGCCTGGGCTGACCCTTCCCTGGCACAGAGCCCAGAGGCCGTGCCCTTCCATGGGAGCTTGTGCCAGGTGGCTGCAGGGAGGGCACCCCGTGTCCCTAAGGTCACCCTGTCACCCTCTACTCACAGGAGTTCTGTTCACAAGCCAGTAGGCTCTCTCCTGGCAGTCCAGGGCATACCTGTCCTCCTTCTTCCGCTCCTTCCCTGCCCTGCAAAGCCAAGAACAGGGGAATTCATGAATCTTGTCCTCCTAAAAGCTGTGGGATGAGAAGCAGGGCACACCTCCAGCCCCCCCTGCCCCGTGGGTCCCAGCCTGACTGTGCCACTGATGCTCCAGTGCCACTCCTGACCACATCCTGCCCTGGCTAATTCTGGGCTGCAGATCACGTTCACATGGCCACACATGACTCTGGCTTTTGAGAACTCATCATCTTCCTGAGCTGAGCTAGGAGCAGACACATCCCCTTTTGATCAGGCACATAGCCCTCTGGTAGCTTCTGCTGACTTGCCCTCAGTCCTGCTGCTCCATGTTTATCCCTGTCTGATGTGCCCAGGCAGAATCCAAGGACTGCCACCCAGAGATACAGCCTGGACCTGTCTCATCCCTGCCTCTCAGTAAAGCAGGGGCATTTCTCAGAGAAACTATTTGGAAATGGTTCTGAGGAGTGTTCCCAGGCACTAAAACCCAAATCGCCTCCACAATTAAACAGAAGAGACACTAGCATGGTTTGGGCTTGGACCAACTAATTCTTTCCCAGAAAAGTCCTGAGCACAATTTGGGACTCAGCATGGGGAAGGGAGCATTCCCAACAGGCTGTTTGCATGTGGCCTCCCTGCTGTGGTTAGCAGGGTGGGTGCCCTGCCCCAGTCTGCCCCAGCAGCACCATCAAACAGCCTCAGACGAGTTTAATCTACTGCTTCAGACACAGGCTGGGTACCTAACTTTGAAACTGCATTTGGCATCTCTTAGCCCAAGTCTGACCTCAATTTACAAGAACAACAGTCTCGTGTTTAATGAGACAGTTATCTGATGAGCTGCACTCCGAGCACTTGGCTGCTGTCCCAGGGAAGCCAGAGAGGCTGCTGAGCAGCAGAGGCACTGCCTGCCCTGCCAGGAGGTAAAGGAAGGTAAGAGGAGCCCACAGAAGTTGGAAAGATCTCTAAAGGAGTAATCCCATCTTGTGTTCACCAACTTTCCGGGGAATTTGAAGGTTCCAGCTCCTAAAATAAGTCATTTTAGCTGGGTACCTAAGTATGCACATCACAGTTTTCTCCAGAAGTCCCTGCTGGGAACATTTACTGCTGCTTGATTCGCTCCATTCAGCTGAGAGACATGCAAGTCTCTCCTGACCCAGACTAAAAACAGGCCCGAGGTCCAGTGCCTGACCCACACTCATGGAGAGCACTGAGCTAAATGAAGTTGTTTCTAATGAGGGCTTGCAGCATCAGAGCCCAGCTTCTTCACAGAACCACATCAAAAACCTAAACTAGCAAAACCTAAACCTCCCCTCGAAGCCATTTTAGAGCTGCAGTTGGTGTTTTTAATGTGTGATTTAAGTGTGCACTAAGACAGCCAAGCTCTGCTCCTCACACCCTCCCCAGTGATGCAAACAAGGGAATGCAAGTCAACTCACTTATACTGCTCCTTGGCCTGCATAATAACAAAATCCCACTTGTAGTTTATTTTTTGATTGAGCATGTTGTAATGTTCCTGGAATAAAAATAAAAAAGCAGTTAGTGTGAAAATTCTGACCAGGGCACTCCCATGCTAGGGTTTTCTTGACTCTCCATAGTTCAACGAGGCCAGGCTGGCGACTGAGCCAAGAAATCTGGATTGTTCTGAACGTAATTACAAGAATTGCAACAGTTCAAAAATACCATTGCAAGGAGAGCAATTACCCCTGCTAAAATTATAATTGACTTCACTGTAGTTTTCTGTACTGGTCGTTCTTTCACTTGCAAAATATTGGCTTTTGTTACTGCTGGAGTAACACCTCATGCAGTTGAAGGGATTTTTTGCTGTGCCCCTCTCATTAGCAACAAAGGGCTAAAGCTGTAGCAAATGAGGGTCTTGTAATGTTTCCTCACCTTTTCATATTCTTCCAAAATCCCTTTCCTTTTAATGTTCTTCTTTGCTAGATAAATTGCTGTGGAGGTAGAAGCAAATTAGCAGTCAGTTATACTTAGACCAACAAGTCCAAGAATAATTATAAACTTACCCACATTACAATCACAGGAGCCTTTGTCTGCTCCAATATCTTCCCAGGCATGAGCTCCAAGCTCACAAAAAGAAAGAAGAAAAAGGAACTTGGTGCTTTTGGTCTGTCAGTGATGCCCAGGCTGGGAGCAGCCAGCAGAACAGGCAGTGTGTGCCTTCTGCCAGCAGCCACCCTTCCCTGGGGAGCTCAGCCAGCCTGCCCTGGGCCAAGGGACACTGCACCAAACCTTTCAGCTGTTGAGCTTCCTCAGAGTTTGGCCTCCAAGTTTTCTGAGCACTGGGCAGGGTTTTTTGCTCCAGTTCTAATAAAAACATTCCAATCTAAAACAGGCTTTTTTTTTTTTTTTTTAATTTCCTCAGAAGATCTACAGCATAATGCATATAAAAAACACAGAGGACAACCCTGATATGGACCAATCAGTCTGTGAACTGCACAGCCCACAGGAGCACAGCCAGCTGGTCAGCCCAAGACTCAGGATCAGCTCTACAACAGAAAGCATCATAAAGGCAACGAGAGATTTATATGGAAAGGACTATCAGGAGAGATTGGAAGTCACTGTGCTTTCTGTAAAGAAAGAACCATCTCTGAATGCAGGGCTTGATCCAAATCTACAGGAAGACAGCCTTGGGCTCAGATCCAGGAATACACTTAGCTACTCAGGGAAATCTAATCTTGTGTTTAAAGTCTTCCCTCCCCAACAAGGTAATTCAGATGTGCTCCTGTGTGATGGATCTTAGTGGAACATAAGAGCTTAAGCACTTTCTCTCATCAAGGCCACCACAAGATGGTCACACCCTCAATTCACCATTACTGAGAATTATTCACAAAACAGCATGAAAATAAAAAAATAAAAATGCCAGGGCTGGTCATTCCAAGTGGAGACACAGCACAAGAACATGAAGGGCAGGTGTGGAGCAGGAGTGTGTGACAAACCCACAGCCTGGACACGGGCAGTGCCACCACTCACCATAGTCTGTGTCATCAGCAGCCCAGCCCTGCACCGGCCAGAAATAGGGGGTCTGCAAGGAAAGGAGCCTCCTGTTAGTGCACCAAGGCCCTGAGCCCATGGGCTCCTCAGCCCAAGGACCAGGAATAGCCTCATTTCCCAGAGAGGGGAGACAGTCCAGCCACGAACCTCGATACCATCCCCTTATTACTGAGCTCTTTGTATATTCATTATTCAGTGCCCCCACACTGTTCCATTTCCAACCAGCAATTCCATTGCTACTTTAAGGCCTGGAAGGGAACACTCTTTGGAGGAAGGCACAGCTATTTTTAGGTTGAACAAGTACACTAATTTCACTGAACTATCACAGTTTCCCTGTAAACTGCAATCTCAATCTTCTCTGTGCAGATTTCTGAGTCTTCTTCCTGCACATCTACACAGCTCCTGGGAACTGCCCCAGCTGCCTGTTTTTAATAAAAACTAGTGTTGAACTCCCTCTCAACAGCTTAGAGGAGCTGCAACTCACTTGAAACCTGTAGAGGCTGCCGTCTGCCTTAAGGGTGAGGTTCTTTGGCTCCTGAAGAGGGTAGATATATCCATATTTAACAAACAGGTCTCCCAGGTGGAGTGCCTCTGAAAATGGAGAATGCAGATGTTTTCATGGCACAGAAACATTTCACTGGAATTAAAGGTGAGCTCTTATGCAGGGGAGAATTCAACTAATTGCCTCTTGAAATCTGAGTTCTCTAACTGAAAGCTGAGAAAGCCTCAATTTTCACATTTGTACCCACCTTCAGCAGAGATCTGCAAGCGCTGAAGGATCCACTGCATTATCCCATTCCCTGCAAAGCAAAGGACAGGTCAGGTCCTGAAATCAGGAGTGTGCCCAAATCCCTGGGTGGAAAGGAGAGCTCTCCAGTCCTCCCCCCTCACTGAGCTCAGGATCTCGTGCTCAGGATCTCATGGAGATCCCTTTTCTGCAAACGTGCTTTCAAATGCAAGGAGGCACAGATGAAATGCACTGCTGGCCATGCTGGCACCCCCGAGGCACTCAGCCTGGCAGAGGCAGCCTGAGGCAGGCAGGGACCTTGGGGTGGCACAGAGAAAGTGGGCACCAGCTCACATGGCCTGAGCAACATCCAAACCCTCAGCAGGGGCTCAGAAAGGGCTTAAGGATGCAACAGCTTTCACACCCAGGCAAGGGGAGGGTTTGCTCCACCTTGCCTGGACAGATTTACTGCACAGAAGCTCCAGATTCACAGAGCACAGTCCTGTCTCAGTTTTGTAGAAGACCAGTGAGAGATCCTCTAAGAGTCCTTCAGTGGGCAGAAAGGATGTCCAAATCTCAGATCCAAGCTGCAGTGGTTACAGGATTTATCAGAGGGAAACAAGATTTCTGCATTCACACAGATTTTCTCTCTCCCAGTTCTTTAGTTGGACTGTGAGCAGTTGTATCCATAAGCAGCATAAACCTCCAACAGTTTTGGTTTTACATTCTGGGGGGCAAACTTCATGAACCTCCTTCCATTTAAAGAAGGCAAAAATGCACTTGTTCCCTGATCAGTTACTGGCCTCTTGCTCCAAACTTCCCCTAGGACTGCAGACTGAGGTGCTGACCTTTCTTGACATTGCAGTGATGACTTAACTTTCTAATAGGGGCTCAGAGTTCTTATCCTACTGCCTGCTTCCTGAAATAGATGAAATTAAAGGATTATCTCATCACTCATTTCTAGACAGCTCCCTCTGTAAGCACTTTCCCTCAAAGGTGCACATTTAACATCGAGGTTTATTTGTGAGCCATTTTACTGACTTTCACTGAATTTAACTGGTTAGTTCCTGCACTGGCAGAGCCAGGCTCTCTCCAATGGATCTGTGTCCCCTGCTCCAATATATTCACCACACCCTCATCAAACATGAATCAGTCTCTTACAACACCCAGAAGCCAATCAGTATCCATGCAGCACTAAAAATGTCAATTTAGAGAGGGATGGCCAGCACACAGGGGGAGTGGAAGTCACTTGCCTCTCGGAGGTGGACTAGAATTTATGACTCGTGCAAGGGGGAACTTGCAGCAATTCTAGTTAAGGAACCAGAGCAAAGCAGACAGCACGCAATGTGGGGAGTGCTAACACATCAGACACCTGTGGGCTTTCAGGAAGTGGGATTTTACACTGGGCACACATCAAGAGCAGTTCTGGTTCCCCTGCACCTCATCTGTGTGGGACGTCATCCTCAGCACAGGGAATCTCCTCTTTGTGCTCCCTTAACTATTCCCTGGCAGCTCTGGGAGGCAAGGCTCTGGGAAGCTCCTTTGTACAGGCAAAGCCTCCACCCAGCTCAGCTGCATGAGAGCTGTGTGAGCCAGGATGTGGTGTGCAGAGCACGGAGGGGGCTGCTGAGAGCAGGCTTCAGACGTGTCCAAGTTCTCCTGACCCTTCCACTGACTGGCTCTTCCCATGGGCAAGTGACTTCAGTGCCCCTGCAGCCTCATTTTTTAAAAGAAACTGGGGCAAACAACACACTGGGCCTACCAGGCTTTGCAAACACAGTGGGGAAAGTCTCTTGACTTGCCTGGAGCAAACTCACTGGTTTCAGTGGGAGTTTTTGTTCTGAATTTCAAAGTGCTGCAGAAAGATCGAAGCAGGAGGAGGAAGAAACTCGGGTATGGAGTGTGTGTGAATATTTATAGCAGAGGATTCCTCACAAGAGCTTTTGTGGAGGCTTGGGAAGCAGAGGTACTGATAGTGCCTGGTGAAAGGAGTAGCAGGCACAAGGAGGCTGTGATAAGAGCTGCCTGTAACACTGCACATGACACAGCACAGCTCCTGTCTGCTGCTCCTTCAGCCTCCTTGAGGGAGGCAAAGCTGTCATTTACAGGCACAGAAGTGGGTTGAATATTTTGTTCTTTTCCTGCCTACTCAAGAAAAATTATTACTAGCAGTAAACATTAAAAGGGAGACTAATTGTTTATTGCTCACTTCTGAAGTACCATCTTTCAGTCTGCCTCCAGGCTGCCTGTTTGAATTGGATTTTAATATTTATCTTTATTTGTGATCCAGCCTCACTGGGAGCACGAGAGGCCTGGAGGCTGCAGCATGTCCTCACCTCTGTGCTAAGAGAAGGCAAGGTCACTTGAGCTAACCCCATGAGAGAGCTGGAAGTGCCTGGGGATCACCCTTTGTGCCTGATTTAAGGAACAGGAATGAAATGAGACAGAGCGAGGAGGAGATAAAGGGAGCAGGTACATTTCAAATGATGTCCAGCTGGTATTTATTGGGAACAGAGCTCCAGCACACAGCCAGACACTGGCAGCCCTGGCCATGGGGTCCACAGAGCTTCTCCCTGCTGGACTGGGCCCTGCCCCTTCCCCAGGGAAGCTCTTACCTGTGACAGCGTGGGGGATGCTGGCGACCGTCACCGTCTGGGTCTGGGTCTTGACCCCCGAGTCCGGGCTCTGCATCTCCATCATGAGAGCTTCAATCTGCAGAGCAGATGGCAGGAGTGGGGTGGGTGGCAGGAGTGGGCAGCAGGGAGCCCTGGGAGCCAGCATGCCAGGGGGGTGTGCCACAGCAATGCCAGCAGTGTCCACAGCCCTCTCTGAAGCTGCCCTCGGCACCAGAGATGCCCCCTCCAGCTCACTCTGCCACTGGGCACACACACAGGGCTGGCACAGGAGGGACAGGCTGGAACCACTCCATCCGAGCTAAGGGAAACATAAATAAAATCTCTGCTACCCATAAAGGTTCCTCCTTGGCTCACTGGGCCACTTAGAAAGAAAAATGGGGTGGGAATACAACCTGTGCTTCTGTCAGGAGGTGCACAGGAGGTGTGTGAGGGGCTCCCTGAGCATCCTCAGCTCTCAGCCCCCTGGCCAGCAAAGCTCAGCCCCTCCAGGGATGGGGCATTCCCCTATCTGGCAGCAGCTCCTGCCTGGACTTCCTCAGGGATCCTGGTGACTTATTTTTAACAGGGGATGAGTCTCACACTCTGGACCAGACAACTTTTATTTCTAATTCCCAATTATCTTTATTTCTTTTTAAAAGATAAAGATTTTCAAAGGTATTTTCCTCCTCTTTGACTTCCTACCAGCACCATTCCAAAAGCACAAAGCTTCTGCTTTCCCTTGGGATCTGTGCTCAGATGGATGGAGCTGGGGCACACTCCTCATCTTGTTTTTGATTATCCAAGTGCCATGAGAGCTTTGGGGAAGATGCTCTTCTTTTTATCTTCTGCTTACAGGATATTAAATCAAAACTGGTCCAACAGGACCAATTTGGTCTTTCCACACATTTGTTTTGGGTGAGGCTGTAGCTTTTTAACTGAGAGTAGAGGATTTAACGAGTGTGACTTGATGACATGCACATAATGGAGGGTATTGTCTTCACAGGCACCACAGTGACTTTGGTCCCAAGTTTTGCCAAGTTCTGTGAGGATTTAAGCTGTAGTGACAGGATACGCTCTGGGCTTGTCAGTAAAACTGGATTTTCAACTGCTTTTAAAGACAGTGACAAATTAATGCTAAAATGGAGAAGCCTGGTAAAATTTAACATAAATATTTGCATAAATACTTATATTTTAAAAGTGCAAAACCAGACCCAAAGTGATGGAATATGAAGACATCTTTTAGATCTTTTAACAGAGCCCACAATTTCAGCCTCAGAAAGTTCAGCTGTGTGGGACGAGGTGAGGCAGGATGGCCCAGCAGGAAGGACACTCATTTAAGGAACTGGGATTCTAAGCAAAGCCACCTTGGGAAGTCACTCTCTGAGTGCAGTCCCTTCACAGAGAGCAGACCCTGGGGCACACACAGCCCTGCTCATGCCCCTGTCCAGGGCTGGATCCCCAGGCTCAGCAGGACTTGTGCCAGGCAGGCAGCACAGCACATCCTGCTCCAGGTGGGCTCCAGACACATCTTCAACCAGCTGAGAGCAGGGGATTGGCTCAGAACCCCCCAGTCCCTCAGCACTGCACCATCCCTTCCTTTAACCAGCAACTCTCCTTGTGTTCGTACTCTGCCACTCTCCCTCTTGTCCCTGCAGAAATGACAAATATATTAAAAAGCAAGGAGCTGCCTAGCTCTGGCTGCAAACCATCCACCTTGCTGATCAAAACTCAGCCTGTCTCTGTCTCTTCTCCCAAGGGAACAGCAGATTACAGCCATCAGGAGCTGCTATCAGCACCAGCCTGCCAGGGGAGGCCAGGAGGGCTGCTTCAGACACAGCAGGAACACTTCTT
This sequence comes from Sitta carolinensis, assembly GCA_032173965.1. Taxonomy (NCBI): domain Eukaryota; kingdom Metazoa; phylum Chordata; class Aves; order Passeriformes; family Sittidae; genus Sitta; species Sitta carolinensis. The sequence goes on along the minus strand of CM063298.1, from coordinate 2,647,197 downwards.
TGCTTTGCTAAGGGCTCTAGCACATTTTGTCACGCTTTCAGCCAGGAAAGAGCTGTCTGGTTTGAATTTTGCAGAGCCAGAAGCCACTTCCTGACGGGTTGATGGGTGGAGATGCACACAAAGGTAAATATCAGGACTGCCAAAGGAGCCGGGCTCTGGGACGAGCTCATCTCACGCACAGAGACACCACAAGGCACGAGCCCCAGGGAGATTTCCCTTCAGAGCAGCTGGAATCTCTGCCTGGAGGTGAACTTGCCCTGAAAGCCACAGAGGAGACAACAGGAGAACTGTCTGTCCCCCCTCTGATTGCACCAAGTCACAGGGCTCAGCTCACTGAGTGCAAAGCAGAACACAAACTCCCATAAAGTAAGAAAAACCAGCACTGGATTTCAGGAGCCCCTGGGAAGCCCTAGGGAGAGGCAAATGGCCAGCACTTGATGGGGCATCCATGGCTCTGGAGAAGGAGGATGGATGCTTTCCTAGAGCATGGGATTGCTGCTGGATTGCTTGGCTGAGTTACCCTGGGTGCAGGTCCCATCCCTGCCTGCCTGAGCTTTACCCTTTGGAAATCCACCAGCTCCCCAGGATCAGGAGAAACAAACAGCAAAAACAAACTCCAGGTGCTGAGACTCAGAAATGCAACAGCAAAACACTGCCAAGGTGAGGAGTTTACCCTCCTCAGCATCAGCCCAGACAGAGGCATCTTTGCTTCAGACATAAGAAAGATCAATTTTCCCAGCAGGCATTTCCAGTTCCCAGCTGAGCACACAGTCCCGGTGCTGTAATTAAACATCTGCTGCTTTCTCCATCATATTTGCCTGGTTTCCCGCCTCACTGCCTGCTGCTGTTTGCAAGGATCAGCCCTACCTGCTCTGATTTCCAAGGTAACAATACAGTCCTTACCCCCACTCTGGCTCTGAAGGCTCATTCAATTGCTGTCTGGGTCTGCAACTACCAACCTTGCTTTGCACATCGATGGATATCAGAAAAAAAGAATAAATGAAAAAAATCCATTATTCACCACCTAAAACTTCCTGCTTTTTCTTAATTAAAGCTGAGGGAAGTGGCTTGTTCCCACTGAGTGATGCCTCAGCTTAAGGAAGTAAATCTGTGAGTGGGGAGAGCAGGGCTGTAGCTGTCTCTTCCCAGTCTGGAGGGGATTTTTTCCCAAGAAAGATGCAGCACTGGCATCTCCCATCTGGAAGAGGGAAAGGGAGGATGGGATGAGGCTGAGCTCGGCCTAAGGCTCAGCTTCAGCCATATCCAGGGCCTCACTTAGAGAGCAGTTTGATTCCAGCAAAAACACAGTTCAGGTGCTCACACACTTCTGGAAATGTCCAGGAAGATGAGGGCCAGCAGCTGCTGGAAACTCTAAGCCTGGAGAAGCAAAGCCAGGCTGGGAAAGCCCCCAGCCATGCTGCAGACCCTGCAACAGTCCCTCCCTGGCTGCTGCACAGCTTGGGAGAAGCCACCAAGGACCAGAGAGAGGACGAGGCAGAGGCAGAAGGCATCCATCTACTACCCACAAGGTGTGAGTCACGGTGCAGCTCGTGTAGCACAGCAAGGAAAAATACCCAGCCCAGCAGCTCCTGGAGAGCAGAGCCCAGCTCTGCCAGCTGATGCCCAGCAGAGCCAGGTCTGGCTGCTGGAGCAGGCACAAGCACCAGGAGCTTGGGTTCAGTCATGCTCTCACAGTGTCCAGCCAAGTGCATCCAGCCAAAATGCATTTCAGAGGCTTGCTTGCTATCCCAACAGAATTTTGGGTCATTCTTCTTCCAGGCAAGATGGTTTAGAAAGGGGGGAAAAATAGAATAAAACAACCTAAGTGATGGGCAGGTGTTACAGGGCCCTGGGGGCCTCTGATCCCTTCAAAGCTCGGCCATAAAGACCAAGCTGCACATCCAGCCCGAGTGGTTCAGAGCAGCCTCACAGCAAGAACAGGGCACTGCCCACCACCCCCACAGCAACCCCCTGTCCTCTCCCCGTGTCCCATGGCAGGACTGCTGCTGTGGTCACCAGCTTCATGCTGCAGAGGCAGCACGGGAGGTGCTGGCAGCTGGAAAAGCACAGGGGGCCCAGGGGCTGGGAGCCTGGCAGGAATCCCTCCCTGCAGCTGCAGCAGCCCCGGCACAGCCTGTGTCAGCTGGCGGCAGAGCGTGAGCACAGGCTTAAGCAATTAACAAAGCTTCTTTCTAGGATTTTAGCTCCTCGTGGGTCTAAGCCTGTAAGGTGCTCGCCGAGCATCCTCAGCCCCCGCCATGTAGAGGTGCCTGGGGTCTCCAGGCAGCTCTGAGGACGTGGCTCTCTGCACACACTGCCGTGGAACAGCCCAGGCTCCAAACACGGCTTCTCCAAGGTCTGGAAAAAACAGAGCAGGAATGAAAGCAGAGACGAGAGCCAAGAGCTTTCGCTGACCACCGGGAGCATCCCTTCCTCCTGCTCGCAGGTCCTACACTTGCCAAGCACTGGAAGCGCTCAGCCCCCCGGCTGCTCACAGTGTGAGCTGTGCACACTCTAACAGCCATTCGCTGTGTTTTGACTGATCTTCCCACCTGAGGAACTCGGAGCACTTTGCAGAGACTGCTGCACTCCCACGGAGCAGCTGAAGCACAGCTGCAGGCAGTTGTTTTCTCAAAGCACACAGCTTCTCCTCTGCACCCCCGCACACAACTCCACCGAGTATTACTCAGTACAGAATTTGGCCTGGAGTATTTCCCTTGGCAGGGCTCCCCGGCCAAATTTACCCTGCAAGACATAGCACCAAAGAAAATACCTCTTTACTTCCTCTGGTGTAGTAAGTACAGTGCATGTACTGCCAGGCTCATACCTTAGCATTGAATATCCCCAGATTCCCCTCCCTTTACCCCTGAAATCCGCTTTAGGTTGTGGGCGTTGAGGAAAGCTAACTACAATTCAAACAGCAACTTGCTGGCTGTACTTGTCACTGGAAATTCAGTTAATTCCATTCAACAGGAGAGGTGGGTGGGAGAAAAACTAGCTTAACACTTTGCTTTTTAAAACCTGCAGACACCAGCTACACTACAACTGGCTATGCTTTGAATGAATGCTATAGAAAAAGCCCACCAAATGCTTTACAAAATTACTCATTACACCCAAAAGCGTGGGCATACATCATCCTACTCCTTCTACTGCTTCTGGCCACAAATACGCTCATTTCTGAAAAACTGGAAGGAGGTGGAGAGCAGGCAGTAGGCTGTAATACACCCTCTGAATGTGGACCTCAGCTGAAAGCACTGGGAACACACACTGGACCAACGGGACCAGAGCTACCCTGAGTGGCTGGTGCTGCAGATGATGGGTTTTTCCCTGGGAACGGACGCGGCTTTCAGGGACATTGAAAATAAATAATGGAAGGGGGAGAAAAGGTGTCAGGGGAACCATTCAGCTGAGATAAGCTACACAAGATAAACAACATTACAATCCTATTTTCTCCATCACTTCAGCACACGCTGCCCCTCCAGCCTGCCCCTCGAGCCAGCCGGGATCCAGAGCGCTCTGCAACAGGTCATGGCCACAAACTCTCGGGAGGGGGCTGTCACCCTCGGACCCCACACGCCCAGAGGCGCCCCGAGCAAGATGCTGTGAACACACACACCCGAAACACCGCCTGGGCATCGCATCGCCCCGCCCGGACGCGGCCCCGGCCTGCCCATTATGGTGCGGCTGTCCCCGGTGCTGCCGAGCCCTCACCTTTTTCAGGAAGGCCATCCGCGGGCGGTAGCGCTGGCCTTGGTCGAGCCGTGTGACGGTCATGGTGGCGGTGCGGAGCGGAGCAGAGCACAGCAAGCAGAGCAGAGGCAGAGCGATCAGAGCAGAGCACAGCGGAGCGGAGCGGCCCCGGGCGCACCTGGCTGCGGACACCGACACCCGCCGGGGGCGGCGCCACCGCTGCGCGCCGCAGCCAATCAGCACCCGCCGCCCAGCGCTCATTTGCATGAAGGCGTGGGGTGGCCGCCGGGGGGCGCTTGTGGGGGAGAGAGCGGAGGGGCTGGGATGGAGCGGGCTGGAGTGGGATGGAATAGGGTGGGACGGGATGGGATAATGGGATAGGATGGGATGGAGTGGGATGGAGTAGGATGGGACGGGATGGGACGGGATGGATAACGGGATGGGATGGGATTGGGACGGGACGGGATGGGATAGGATAGGGTGGACGGGTTGGGATGGGATAGGATGGAATGGGATAGGATTGGGATGGGATAGAATTAGGATGGGACAGGACAGGACAGGATGGGATGGGTCGGAACGGAACAGAACAGAATGGAATGGAATGGGATTGAACAGAATGGGATGGGATGGGATGGGACGGAACGGGATGGAGTGGAATGAGAGGGCCAGGGCTTGGGCCTGGGTTTGGAGCAGAGGCAGAAGCAGACGGAGGCCGATTGTCCAGGAGGGGTGATGGGGTGCACATCGGGGGGGATCTGTGGTCACAGCATCCTGCTCGGCCACGGCTCCCCAGGGCATGTAGGGTCCAAGGAATGACAGCCCCATCCCCCAGAGTTTCAGGCTGTGACGTGTCGCAGAGCTCTACAGATCCCAGCTGGCTCCGGGGTCAGCATGTGCTGAAGTGATGGAGAAAATAAAGGCATAAGATCATTCTGGAATTGGTGAAGTCATGTAAAACAAGCTAAGGCCAAGGTGTGGGGTGTGTGTGAGGGCTGAGCAGTGCCTTGGGCATCTGCCCCTTGAGTGTCACCAGCCTTGGACAGCTCAGCTGCAGATGCCAGAGCCATCTGGGGAGTTGGTGGCTTTTTCACAGGCGGAAATTGTGATGAAGAGTGACCAGAGGAAGACCATGTGGTTAGAGTTCTTCCTCACGGAGGAACTGCCTCATGCCATGATGGGGGGGGAATAGTACCTGACTGGCAGCACTGGAAACCAAGAGCTGCAGCAAGATTTTGCCTGGTTGCTCCAGAAAGTGGCAGAGTTTCCTCTGCTGCCCCCAGCTCAGCTGCCAGCACTGCTGGGCAGGAGGAGAGGCTGAGTCCTCATTCACACAGAATCTGATTGTGCCAGGTCTCAGATGATGCATTCCCAGGAATTCTTGCCAGCCAAAAGACACTGCCCTTTGTGTGAGTACCTTCCTGCACACCACAGAGAACACACACACACACACACACACACGGGGGCATGTGCTCACACCTGTGTGTGCCTGGAGTGCCACCTGTCCATGTCCTGAGCAGGCACTCACACCACTCTCTCCATGAGCTGATCCCCCCCAGCACTGTTGGCATTCTCCCTGTGTGCCCTGGACACCCAGAACACGTTGTACAGGCACATTTACCCCCCAGCCATGTGCACATCACACACTTCACATCCATGCTGCCATGTCACACGGGGAGCACCCCTGCTCCCCACACGTTTCTCAGGGCAGTGCCTTCCCCACCACTGTGGCTGCTCTGGATTTAGGATCTGTGGTTCTCACAGTGAGGGGAGCAGGCTGGCTCTGAGCTCAGAGCAGAGCTTTTTCCATGAACGGTAATGCCCTGAAGGCACAGGTTGCTTTCCCAATTGCCTTGCTGCCCTCGTGCAAGTGTTTTCTCTTTAGCTCTGCCCTTTCATTTTACCCAGACAAGCCTGTGCTTTGGAAGGCCTCTCCCCTGTGTCTGCTCAGCCTTTCCCATGTGGAATTCCCCTGTAAGTTCCAACAGCTGCTGGATCAGACACTCTGCTCCATGCAGATGATGAACAACCTCTGTCATTCCAAACTGGCACCCAAGTTATCCTGAAGTTATCCTGCTTCAAGGCATCAGCTGATGGCCAAAAGGAGCAGCAGGAGAGTTCCTCAGGTCTGCAGTGTCTCATAATTCAGGGGCTGAGGTGCTGTTCGGTTCTGCCAAACCAAGCTCAGATCCTGGTGCCCCTCTGAAAGGCCAAGGGTGACAAACTCCAGTAGCACAGATGGTCCTGGAGGTAAAGGCAGGAGAAGGGGAATTAGGAAGCAAGAGAAAAGACAGCAAAGACATGCAGGCATTTTGATGATGCTAGTGAACTAAAGAGCTTCCATCTCTTGGATGGATACTGCCAGTAATATGTGCAAGGAATTCTGTGGGACATAATATCAGAGTAAGGAGCACACGAAAAGATGTAGCTCCTTTTCTTGGTTTGATAGGCAAAATAGGAAAACTTGTTATAATCTACAATGATTCCTCTGGACCATTTGCAGTTTAAAACCAAACAACTTGGTCTGTAGTAAAAGGACTCAGAAATACTCCAGGTGTGGTGCTAACACTGGCCTAAGTAAAGGATCAACTACCAACAACTTCCTGTGCCCCACATACTTAAAGTAATAAAAATGGTCATTTCATCCCAAAATACTGACTTTAACAACTCCACTGAGGAATACAGGTGTCTTATTCATGAGAAACATTTGAAATCTGGGTCTTCAAGTGAGTTCAAAAATAAAATGGTCTTGCAGGTGATCCAGGGGAAATAACTCCGAGGAGCTCAGCCTCGCTGAGCTCCAAAGATTCTGATAATTTTAAATCCTTCCGATCCCCAAACTCCCCCTCACAGGTCAGGTGTGGGGTTTGTTTCTATTTCTAGCCTTCTCTGACAAGCTATGATAAAGCTTATAGATATTCCTCTGTTATAAACCTACTTTGTGCAATTTCCACAAGATGTCCAAGGTAAATTGAGCTTTGTTATCATCTGTGAGTGACCCACAGCACCAAACCCCCGGTCAGAGATGAGCTGAGATTTCACCTGTGCCCAGGTGAACCACCCCAGCAGTTAATGCTCTTGGGCAGATCTGCCACGCAAAGCACGAGACATTTAAATCAGATTATAGAGGCTTGTCTTGGGCAGACACTCCTGGGCCTCTAATCACGAAACCCACACTTGTGGAAAGCAAAGAATTCTCCAGTCCTTGACACGGCCTGGCTGGCTGATGTGTGAATTTGTTGGCCAAGAAAACAAGGGACTTGAACAGCAGGAAGAGTGGTGGAGAGCAGTGGCAGCAGCCATGCAGGCTCCCTCCAGATTTCTGACTGCCCACATTCATCCTGGCCCTTCTGCCCCCCAGACAAGGCAGAAAGACATTCTCTGGAGTCCTCTTTACCTCCTGTTGTAGGGTAAATGTGGTATTTATGGAGCTGCAAGTTTCCGTGGGTGTTCTACCCCACCCCGGGGTAAATGATGTTATAGTGGAAATGCACTGGTGGTCACCACATCACAGGGCAATGCTGAGTGTCCCTGGGCTCTCCAGAGCCCTCAGATCCCTGCCAGCCTCTCCCACAGAGTGTGCCCAGGCTGGGGAAAGGGCTGCTGAAAGCTGGATTTTATCCCTCTGGTCTCCTCGTGAAGCCCCACAAGCTGTGATTGTTCTCAACAGACCCACTCTCAATTTTCCAGAGTTTCTCTTATGGAAAGCACTGCCAAGGGAATTCCCTCCCTTTTCTTTAAAAGGTCACGTTTCCTACTGGCTGCCTCCTCTTCACAGATCAGAAAGTTGAATCATCCAACACAAAAGGCAAGTGGTGACTAAGACACCTTTCTATGTAAGGAAGCTGGGGACAGCCCTGAGGGGAAGGAAGGGGTAACGTAAGTGAAGCAAGTGACAAGTGGAGGCTCCGTTTCAGCACGCAGTTCCTTCCAGGAAGATTTCAAAGCAGTTTACAAAAAAAAAAAAAAAATTAGAAAAAAAATTAAAAACAATTGTACAAACTGTGGCATAGAGAGAGGCGTGACTCAAGCTCGGGTCTGCCAGCAAGGCAACGGTTAAAGGATATCTCCAGAGTCCATTGTCCTGCCTGGTAGGGCACAAGCACTCAAAACGAGAAGCTTCCTTAGCAGCCTCATGGGAAGCGCTGCGAGCACAAACGGGCAGCATTTGCTTCCCGTCATTCCTGGGCTCTCCAGGAAAGCTAAGGAAAGAAGTGGCAAAGAGGAAGGAAAAAAGCCAAGCAGAGAAAGACCTTATGCCCCTTGCCTTAGAGCTGAAGCCTGGCTGCTGGGCTGGGAGGATGCAGCTGGCTGCACAGGTGCCCTGGACGGTGCCGAGCCCTCTCCGGGAGCACGGTGGGGCCGGGCAGGAGCTGCCCCTGCCGCGGGACGGCACGCCGGGAGCCGGGCAACGGGTACCGGGGCTTCTGGCAGAGCTCCCCGCGGCAACGGGACAGGAATGGCGAGGCCAAGGGCTCCCAGCACCGAGTTACTTGATTGTAGAATCGCAGGAGTCCTCTGCAGCTAGGGAGGTGAGAGGAGAGTGGAGTCAAATACCTTGAAACTTAGTTTTAAAGCTTAGATCAGAGCTCAGGAATGACTGGTTTCTACATCTGTACCAAGAGCACCAGGATGTGCTCCTTGTATTAATTTTATACCACATCCTGTTCTCCTATGAGAAATGCCTTTTTTTTTTTTTTCTTTTTTTTTTTTTTTTCTTTTTTCTAATAAGGCCCTGTGAAATAATTCCCATGCAGTTTATCTCCATGTGGAACCAACCTAAGGTGAGAACACTGATACCCATTTCAGATTTTGAAGGTCCTTCCAGCTGGGGCCAAGTGACATTTCCTTGTTCTAAACTCACCTCATGGTTTCCACATTTATTTCTTTATTTTTCTAAGTTATGATTAATGTTGGGAAATGAAGCAGGAAAAGATTGAGAGGAAAACTCAGCAGATACCAATGACTAGATGTAAGGAGAGACAAATGTTTAGTGCAATCTTTGGTCTATGATGGTGTAACTGATAGCAGCTGAAGTTAATTTATTAAACAAATGACTAAAAGAACAGCTGTGCTTAGGGCTGGCTTGGATGAATGTGAGATTTTCAGTCCTTGGGATTTTGAGTCCTTGCAGGTCCCTCAGTTGCTCTACCCCCCACATGAAGGGTTGCCATTGAAAATAAAGTCTTTGCTCCTTTGAACTCAGTATCAGATGAAGAGCCCCACTCTCTTTTGCTCATTGCACAGCCTCCTGAGAGATGGGACCCAGGGTTTGCTGCAGCCCTGCAGCACCAGCCAGCTCTTCTCAGCCAGGCAGAGAGGAAGGACATGCCAATTTTTCCAAGTGTTTTAACAGAACGACTCTCTCTGCACGGAGAACAAAACCTGCTTAGCTGGCAAGCACCATCCTGCCCCCCTGACCGCGGGCTGACCTCGCCCGGCAGCTTCCCCGCAGCCACGGGGCCGGCTGAGCCTGGGGCTCCTTCCAGAATCCCAGATTTCTTAAGGCTGGAAGGGGCCTCCTGAGATCATCCAGCCCAAGCCCACTGCCTAAGCAGGGTCATCCAGAGCAGGTGACACAGGAACAGGGCCAGGTGTGTTTGGAATGTCTGCAGAGAGGGGAGGCTGCACAATCTCCCCGGGCAGCTGTTCCAGGGCTCTGCCCCCTCCACAGAAGGAAATTCCTCCTCATGTTGAGGTGGAACTCCTCATGTTTCAGTTTATGGTCACTGCTCCTCATCCTGTCACTGGGAACCATGAAGGGTCTGGGACCATGCTCTTGGCACTCACCTTGGAGATATTTATTGCATTAATTAGATCTCCCCTCTTGTCTTCCCTATCAAACATACCCATGAGAAGCCAGGGACAGGGACAGGTGTGGCTGTGTCAATTCCTGTGTCCAGCTTGGGCCCCACAGTTCAGGAAGAAGATTGAAGGGCTGGAGCATGTCTGGAGAACAAAATGGAGCTGGGAAGGGGCTGGAGCACCAGGAGCCACTGAGGGAACACTGGGGACTCAGCCTAGAGAAAAGGTTCAGGGGGTACCTTGTCACTTTATAACCCCTGACAGCAGGGTGCAGCAGGTGGGGGTCAGGCTCTGCTCCCAGGGTACAAGGGACAGGACCTCCAGGGAATGTTGGGGTTGGATATTATGGAATATTTCTTCACAGAAAGTGTAATTAGACATTGGAATGGACTGCCCAGAAATGTGGTGGAGACACCCTGGAGGTGCTTAAGGAAAGACTGGATGTGGCAATTGGTGCCATAGTCCAGTTGACAAGGAAGTGATCAGTCAGATTGGGCTGGATGATCTCAGACCTTTTCCATCCTAACTGATTCTGTGTTTCTATGACTTACTCTCTTCTGCCATGCCTAGTGAGAGGACCTCAACACGAGACATTGGAGATTCAGATTAGAAAAAACAATCACTGTTAGGGTGGTCTGGCACTGGAAGGGGCTGCCCAGGAAGGTGGTGGAGTCACCATCCCTGAAGGTGTTGGAGAAATTTCTGGACCTGGTTCTGGTGTTGTGGTTTTGTGGTTACAGTGGCAGTGCTGGGCGGATGGTTGGACTTGTTCCTAAAGGTCTCTTCCAAAGCCTAATGACTCCGTGAAGTCATTCTCCACCTTAACTTTATTTTCCATTCCAAAGCACATTAAAATTACAATCATGTGCATCTATAAACCTTTATCTCCATTACACAGCAGAGCCCTGTGCCTGAGCGTTCTTTCACTGTTACCTCGTGAGCACCCGCCCGGAGGTACAGCCTGGATCTCCTCCAGGAACAGCCTGAAAAATCGTTAATTTCAAGCTCAAGTTCAAAGCGAGTCGGGGGATTTCTTGAGGAAAAGACAAGAGTTTTACAACTGTCAGTCCGGTTAAAAGGAGCTCTGCCTGCCAGAGCTCGGGGGCGTTCGACAAGGCTCTGACGCACTGTGGGATGGCTGGGTGCTCTGTGCAGGGCTCGGCCGGGCGCTCCCGGGGCCCGGCGGTGACCCGGGGCCCGGCCGGTGACCTGCTCCGTGCCGCGATCCCGGGGCCCGGCCGGTGACCTGCTCCCTGCCGCGATCCCGGGGCCCGGCCGGTGACCCTGCTCCGTGCCGCGATCCCGGGGCCCGGCCGGTGACCCTGCTCCCTGCCGCGATCCCGGGGCCCGGCCGGTGACCCTACTCCCGGCCGGTGACCCTGCTCCGGCCGCGATCCGGGGCCCGGCCGTGACCCTGCTCCGTGCCGCGATCCGGCTCCCGCCGGTGACCCTGCTCCTGCCCGATCCCGGGCCCGCCGGTGACCCTGCTCCCTGCCGCGATCCCGGGGCCCGGCCGGTGACCTACTCCGCCGTGACCCTGCTCCGTGCCGCGATCCCGGGGCCCAGCCGGTGACCCTAGTCCCGGCCGGTGACCCTGCTCCGTGCCGCGATCCCGGGCCCAGCCGTGACCCTCCCGGCCGTGACCTGTCCCGGCCGGTGACCCTGCTCCGTGCCGCGATCCCGGGCCCAGCCGGTGACCCTAGTCCCGGCCGGTGACCCTGCTCGTGCCGCGATCCCGGCCCCGGCCGGTGACCCTGCTCCTGCCGCGACCCGGGGCCGGCCGGTGACCTGCTCCCTGCCGGTATCCCGGGCCCGGCCGGTGACCCTGCTCCGTGCCGCGATCCCGGCTCCCGGCCCTTTCCCCGGCGCCGCCGCTCCCGCCATTTCCCGTGAGGGGCCGCGCTGAGGGCGGGGCCGCGCCGAGGGCGGGGCTCGCGCGCCCGTCACGCGCCGGGCGGGAGCGTGCGAGGCGGGCGTGGCGGGGCGCGCAGGCGCGGTGCGGGGCGCGCGCGGCGCGGGCGGCGGGCGGGCGCTCCCCTGGCTGGCAGCGCTCGCTAAGATGGCGGATTTCCTGCCGTCCCGCTCCGCGCTGTCCGGCTGCTTCCCCGGCTGCCTCCTCACCAGCGGCGAGGCCGAGCAGCAGCGCAAGTCCAAGGAGATCGACAAGTGCCTCAACCGCGAGAAGACCTACGTGAAGCGCCTCGTCAAGATCCTGCTGCTGGGCGCGGGCGAGAGCGGCAAGTCCACCTTCCTCAAGCAGATGCGGATCATCCACGGGCAGGACTGGGACCGCGCGGCCCGCGAGGAGTTCCGCGCCACCATCTACAGCAACGTGATCAAGGGTGGGTGAGGGCGGCGGGCACGGGCCGCCCTGCGAGCGCCGGGCCCGGCCGGGCCGGGGCGGGGAGAGGCGGCTCGGGCGGGTCCCGCGGGCCGGGGCAGCCGCGGGGCCGGCGCCGCCTCCTCGTCCCGCGCTGTCCCGGCGCCTCGGCCTTCCTCCCCCGCGGCCGGCGCTGCCCTCCGGGCCCGCGGCGCTGTCACCGGGCCCCGGGAGCGGCCCCCGGCCCCGGGACGTGCCGGGCTTTGCCTTTGGCGCCGCGCTGGAGCGATGCCAGAGGAGGGCAGCGGAGCTGGGCAAGGGGCAGGAGCGCAGGGGGCGGCTGAGGGAGCTGGGGGGGCTCAGCCTGAAGAACAGGACGCTCAGGGGTGATCTTATCGCTCGCCAAAACCACGGAAGGGTTTGTTGTAGGCGCCTCGTAGCCAGGTGGGGGTTTGCTCCCAGCGAACCAGCGATAGGATGAGTGGACAGTGTTCAGCTGCATCAGAGGAGGTGTATGCTTGGCATTAGGAAGAATTTCTTCGCTTCAGGCACAGCAGTGGGCTGCCCAGGGAGGTGGAGGAGCCACTGGAGGTGTTCGAGATCGGACGTGGCCCTTGGTGGCAAGTCTGATTGACAAGGTGGTGTTCGGTCATAGGTTGGACTGAATGATCTCAGAGGTCTTTTCCAATCTAATTGATTCCGTGATTCTGTGATTTCCTGGTAATGCGAGTGCAGTAATGAGCGGTAATGGACAGGGGGAAGATGCACCTGGAAGTGCGTGAGGAGGAGCTCAGCCCTGTGCTCTCAGCATTTCGCTGCAGAGGAAGAATCGCGGCCGTTGTGATGGAAACTCGGCTGACACATCAATTAACAGCAAACCGCAGGCAGGGCCTCTCTTCAGAGATGCTTTGCCAAAACCTCCACACATGGTTTAGGGGAGTAGTGGACGCCTGATTTCACTGCTGTCATTCTGACTTCATTGCTCACTCATTTTCTCTCTTGTCTAAATCGCTCGTTGGATTTTCAGTTTGGACTGTGTAATAGTTGGACAAAATCTTAATGAAGTTTCTCAAAACAGCAAAGTGTTGCCAAGCTCAGCTCCTGAAAATCCAGCAGTTCTCAAAGAGAATTGCTTTACAAACCTGCTTATGAGTCAAGCCTGGAAAAACTGTTGATAGCAGTAGAAATCACGAGCGTGTATGTCAACCAGGTTAAAGTTTATCAATAAAGCTACGTCGTACTGCGTGAAAGTATACACGTAGGAACTGCACATCTCTCTGGGAGGCTGCTTTCCTGCAGTCACAGTAGATTGACAGATGCCTGCCTTTGACAGAAAAACCATGCAAAGGGAGTGAACCTCCACAAAACACTGGTACTGAATGAGTATGTTACTGTAGTCACTTGTTGCCACATCTTTATTTCCTTATATCTCTTCCCATGCCTTTACAGTTGCTTATTCTTTCTGGAATTTTCTTTTAATTTTTTCATCAGTAGATTTAGTAAAAAAAAAAATAATTTTCCTTCATTTACCTTATCAATATGAGCACAGTGGGTTTATATCCTTCAGAAGGACTTTAAAAAGAAGTCTAAAATGCTTTTTCTTCTAGAGAATATTTACCAAAACAACCATGGGAGTGCAGGGAATCGTTTAGTAATACAACTCCTTCTGCACTTAAGCTATAGAAACATATTTTTAGCAAGTGCAGTGATTTAGTACATGTCTTAGTCTCCTGAAAATATTAAAGACAATGATAGAAATACTCTCAGTGATAGAGATTCTTTTTATAATTTGATAAAACTGATACCAAGTTTAATTTTTTCATCAGTAGATTTAGTAATAAGAAAATAATTTTCCTGCATTGACCTTATCAATATGAGCACAGTGGGTTTATATCTCTCAGAAGGACTTTAAAAAGAAGTCTAAAATACTTTTGATAAGAAAACAAAAGCTAAAGAACCTTAAAGCAAGACATCAGGTGTTTTAACATTTTGAAATAAACTTTTAAGCACACTTTGTCTTGTACCCATGCCAAGTGAAAGAGTTCGGTGGCACAGCTTGGATAAACATAGTAATTAAAAATACAATATTTTTCAAGGGTTAAACTTGCACTGTGGATATGTCATGTTCTTGAGGCAGCCAATCTGGGGTTTGATATTACCTGTAAAAGCAGTGGTTTGAGTCAGTTTTTTGGGCACTCCCCGATTCCCTGGGGGTGGATGCTCCTATTGAGCTTCGCGCAGAGTAGGAGCATTGTTCGCCTCTCTGCAGATCTGTGTGCTGCTGAAACAGTAGATGCTGAGAAACTCTTCTCACAGTGCTCTTCCTGGTCCTTGCAGGTGTACGAGTCCTCGTGGATGCCAGAGAGAAACTCCATATCCCTTGGGGAGACCCTGCCAACCAGAGCAACGGGGACAAGGTGATGGCTTTTGACACGCGCGCCGTCACCGTGGTGCAGGGCATGGTGGAGACGGGCGTTTTTTTTGGACTACCTGCCAGCCATCCGAGCCCTGTGGGCAGACAGTGGCATCCAGCACGCCTATGACAGGCGTAGGGAGTTCCAGCTGGTAAGATTTGGCCTTCAGTGGCTTTTTTTAACTGCCTGGGTGATTTTGTTCCTGCGCTGCTTCGCTGTGAAACCCCCTCGCCCCGACCGAGGTGCTTCTGAGTGTTGGGTGTTACTCTGTGGTGCTGCACACTGCTGCATTTAGCTACTTCCTCCCCCTTTTTTTAATAATACTAAGAGACTCTGACGTAATCATCCTCATTTCATATGTGGGAAAGCTGAGGTATTGAGGGCTTTTAAGTTCTGTAACAAAGCTGGTACCTGCACGGTATTCTTACCATATGATTATTACCATCCTTTTGTTAACTGGTGCATCGACTTAAAAAACCAAGCCAAACCAAAAAAAAAAAAAAAATGGCTTGCAATAAAGACAGGCTTAATAGTAATGTGATTTTTAAAGAAAAGATATGCATGGGTTAACGAGAAGAATTTAAAAACCACTCCCTTCTCTATTCCAGTTTGAGCAATCTAGCAAACATTCCCTCTGTATACTTCCTGTTTAATTTTGACTGTCTGTGTTAATACTCATGTAATGAGATTTTTGTTACATTGAAGTTCTCAGCTGAAGATGGAATACACAGTTTAATAGTGGGGTAGAGATGGAGTATACAATTCAGTAGTGGGGTTGGAAAGGAAAAAGAAACCTCTTGATTCTTGAGCTGCACTGTCATGATTCTTGAACTGTCTGTGGCAGCTGAGCTCCCTTTGCTCCATTCCCCTGCAAATGCTGCAAAAAGAAATGAAAAATTGAGTTAAATTTGATCGTTGGTTCGTAGACTTGTGTATGCCAGTGGCATAGGGTTTTGTGGGGGTGGGGGTTGAGAACCTTAAAATAGATTAAATCTGTTCTTGTAGGTCTCTCAAACATTAGTGGCTTTGTGTTTTTATGTCTTAAAAATAACCTTTGTGTTAGTGTGAATCCAAACAATAGCTCATGATGTCTCCTGTTGAGCTATTATGAATGGTTGTGTAATCATAGCCTGACTTAAAGAGGTTGTGTAAATATTTTATAAATATGTATTGCCCTGATCATGGAATGTCTTCTGCAGATTGCAGAATGGGCAGGTGCTGCATGGCCTATCACCTGCCCAGCCCTGGGCTGAGCTCTGTAAATGAGTTCCTAAGGAGACCTGTTGCTCCTTGAGTTTCACCTTCAAGTGATCATAAAAGAGTTATTGCTCTTCTGTAGTCAGGATTCTGGTGCAGATGTGACTTCTAGTGCTGTGCTGAAGGGATCTGTTTTAAAATCTGTTCAATAAACCAGTTTTGTCTTCGATTAAACATGTTCAGTGACTTGAGGCTGTGTGGCAAAGGGAAGGGAGCAATTACTGTTCTGTCATCTCGAGGCTCTGGGAAGTGGGTTCTTTCTGTAACTGAAACATGTGCAGAGTTTCACTTTGAGTGGATTGTGAAGAATTTGTTCTTCTGAACCTTATGGAAAAAAAGCTGTTGCTTTCTTCTGCAAACCCCTAAATCTGTGTAATTATCTGCAAAAATATATATTTATCATATTGTGCTGTAAGCAGAACTCAGGAATATTTTTAGATGCTCTTAATAGTCGAGTACTGTCCTAATTATTTTTGAAAGCAAGGTGACTGCTTTATTTCTTCTTATATTACTTTATTTCCTAAATCCTTTCAAAATCTCAGCTGGACATATTTATGCTGAGTTATAAACATGAAGGGGAAAAAAAAAAAAAGACAGCTGAATGATGTCATTGTGTTGAGTGCAGGCAGTGTGATCTGTGCTGGCCAAGCATGAAGTCTCAGTTTTACCCCAGTAAGCTTCAGCTTAAGTTCTGCCAGAGCTCCATGTAGGTGGCAGAACAGAGGGGAGCTCCTGGAGCAGTGTGGGTTTTTGCTGTACCTGCCCCAGGCTTAGCAGGAGAGTGTTCAGAGAGTTCAGGTCTGTGCTGTGACCAGAGGAGACACAAATGGTTAAGGAGGGAGTGACAGGCGTGTCCCAGTCAGGAGGTAGAGCAGGGGGAAGTTGGGGAGAGACACAGACAGTTCAGGCGTGTCAACTACTGACTCTTGAACTGAAGGGTCCAGACTAAAAATTTTTAACACTGTACAGTGGGGAAAAAGAGGAAAATACTGTTCTGCTTCCAGTTTAGCTGCTCGTGGCAAAAAAGTAGGATGTAGGGGGAGATAGCAGCAATCATTAGATGAATAGAAGAGAGGGAAAAGTGGCACAAAAATAGTGTAAAGTGCTGGGGCTGACATGGTAGAGCAGCATTATTGGACTGTATCTGCTCTAACTTCTCAGACTGATGAGTGAGTTTAACTTTCCACTGGACTGAAAAACATGGCTCATACTAAGAGAGCACAGGCAGAAACACTGGGCAAGTGTTTGCTGGGGGAATAGGACACTTTGAGACAGAGGTAGAGGGGAGCAAATGGAAAATGGAGCAGTGATGGGGCAGGGGTGAAATATGTCAAAAGTTACATATAAATTCTGGAGGAATGGCGTGAGAATGTGTAGTGTCAAAGCCATTTGTAGCTTGGGCAGGTAGGAAGTACAGAGAAAAAGGGTTTAAGACTGAAGTTTCTGCTAGAATATGGTTAAAACTTCAATATATATGCACAACATACATGTGCATTTGTGAGGGCTTGTTAAGCTGCTCTTGCTTTTTTTGTTTTTCTACAGGATCTTTTACTGATGTTGTTGGGAGCCTGAGGAAACAATGTGATCTTTTTATAGCAGCAAAAAAAAAAGAACTTGGTTGTATTTTAATGGAATTAGGAATCAGCATTTCCATGTCTAGTTCATTGGAGTGTCCTTCCTCATTTTGTTAACTCAAGTGGTCATGGGATAGCCAATATGATTTATTTTCCTTGGTATAAAAATAGTGGCCTTCTGGCCACTAGCAGCAGCATTTATGAAAATTCATTAGGTCATGCTTGTGTAGTGCTTTAAAACTGGAAAGAGCTAATTACAGCTTGGTGCAGTGTGTGCCACTTCAGTGCTTCCCAGGTGGTTAATGTTATAATCCCTGACATTTTATTACAAACCAAACTCATCAGGTGATTGTTCTGCTAGCACAGGTAACTGCAGAACATGCTGGCTCTGTAGCTGAGGCAGTTCTGGGACTTGCACTGGAGGTTCTGGTCATCCTGGGACTTCCTCTCCTCCAGCCAACAGGTTTGTTTCTCCTCTGGCCTCTCAGGTGACTGACAGAGGTGAGTTAGAGATTCAGTCTGAATCAGCCCAGCGCCTGACACCTCATTAACATTTCACAGTTCCCGTGCTGCTTTGGTTTCCGGTACAAATCGCCTGCAGTGACTTGGATAAACACAACCTTTCTGCTAATTCTGCAGCAGACTGCCTTACCTGGGCATTTCCTAGCTTTGTGTGTGTGCTGCTGAGCTGTTCAGCGTGTGGCTGTAAGGGCTCGCTGTTCTCCTGCAGCTCTGCTCACAGGCACTGGCAGCTGAGCAGCCTTTGGAGCTGGGCAGCACTGAGCAAGGTCCTTGTGAGTAAGAGCAGCCTTGTACTCCCCTCTCCCATCAGTCATTTCTCAGCCTTGCTGTGAGAGCTGTTAACAGAGAAGCATTTTGAAGTGTTCTCCCGGAGTCTCCTTGCTCTCTGAGAATGGAAGATTGTGATGAGAGCAGAGTTGCTCAGATGCGTGATAAGCTCTGAACGCCTTCAGGGTTTGTTCTTGTTTAAGGTAACTTTTGGGTGGGTTTTGATCTTTGCTGCCGGCAGTTGTTGATCTTCAGACAGATACTTTTTGCCCTACTTGTAAATTACCCTGGATGTTGTTGAGTATTTTGAAGCCAAAGAGCTGCGGAGGAAGAGATGACACTTCATTTTTGTCTATATTTGCACAGACCTGCAGGCACAGATGATGCAGTAAGGATTATGGGATATGCACTCGCCTGTGGATCACAACTTTTTCTGTGACATGTCTGCAAGTTCTAGATCAGATTATAGAAGACAGGAAAAGGTGTGTTCGGCTTGACGTTACACTGAGAGCTTTGCAGCAGCTTCCATGTAGCATTTTTCTGTTGCAGATGAGAATTTTTGGCAAATATTGTCAGTTTACTGGGAGATTGTATTGTATTTTGTCTTACTCTTCTTGGGTGTTTCAGGGTTTTGTCTGAATATTAGTGGGGCTGTTGTACACATGAGAACATTGATTAAGCTGAAAGGATGAGTCCTCAAATGGACACTGCAGGATATTAGGAAAGTTTATTGTTCTTTCAGGTGCACGGGCAACACATCTTGAAATGTGCCTGATTATAGAGCATGATCCTGCAGAGGTCAGTTGGAGGGTGGATTCCCATCTTATGGGACAGCTGGGAGGTCAGTGCACAAAGTCCTTCTGAAGTCACAAGTGTAGAGCCTGGAAAAATTGTCTTACCTGTCATTCTTTAAAGTGTCTACACTGTGTTTGTGGCAGTGACTGCCAGAAGCCTTTCAGCAGCTGCTGCAGTGTGTTGAGTGTCCTCCCAGTGTTCACCTCTTTAACCTTCCTGTCCCTTGGGAAGCAGGCATACCTTTCCCCTTGGATCTCCTCTTGGATCTGGGATTGGCTGCTCAGTTGTCCTGCTCTGCTTGAAGGATGCAGGAGTTGCTCTGTTGGGATGTGCCTGAGTGCATAAACTGTTGGGAGGTTTCTGACACTGACAGACATTCATTACAGACATGAGATACCCAACATTTCTCTAAACATTGACTATTTGGGCATTTAATCACATAATTCAGAATTAGTTTTTTGAAATACAGCATTAAATTTCTGTCTGGAAACCCAAAAAGCTGCTGAGGTAGGAACAGTTTATTCCCCTTTCCCAGTCAATACTCTGCCAAACATCAGATCACAGGATGGCCTGTGTACAGTGAGCATGACTCCTTAAAGCCCTTGGAAAAGGCCACTTGCCATCTCTTGGTCTTAGAGATGAAAAGGATTTATCAAAGATTTGTTGCTGTAACTATGGAAAGAAAAGTGCTTTACAGATTTATACTTTAAAATGAGCCATTCAAATCCTCAAAAGAGACATGGATTTTTTTGAAGATTTGCTGTTTTTCCAGCCCCAATGACAAGATAATGCTGGGTTTGAGTTGGTATTAATAAGACTCCTTATAGGGGTTAACTCTAGAGTCCAGCAGTAGAGGATTGAGTGTCCTTACTCCAGATTTTGGCCAAAAACCCTTCAATGTGTGCCAGTGCTTTAGTAGTGGGGATCAACTGTAATATTTCAGTTAAGCCGAATGATCTACAGGTGAATTATGCTAACTTAACACAAAGTGCCATTTTTTATCATTTTCCAAGTTGTTTTTCAGCCTCTGAGGGCTGAAATGCTGTTTCTGGGACTGCCTTCTTCCCTTTCCACCAGTCTTGCTTTCCTGCCCAGTGACTTTTCTTGCTAGCAGGAAAATACTGAAGTGTTTGGTGAGTGGACTGGTCTTTATTTTTATTGCCAGTTGGTGCTGGGCTGGTTTTACTGGAGAACATCTTTGCCGTATTTTTTTCAGAATGTTACTTTATTTCTTTTTTTTAAATTTTTATTTTTTTGTTGCTATCAAGCAGAAATGTGGTTCTGGAATTGAGAGGTCATTCAGCAGGAGCTGTCTTGACGTAGCTGTGTTGTGCCAGACCAAAGTAGGATGAGTTGCCTTCCAACCAGCAATGCCTTTGGAGTCCTGTGTGCTACACTTGGCTTATCACAGCCTCTATTTTCTGCCTGGTTTCAGTGCAATCACTGAGGATGGAATTCCTAATTCACACTCAATCCAGATATTGAGTAACCTGGTCTAGTGGGAAGGGTCCCTGCCCATGGCAGTGGGTTGGAACAAGGAGATGTTTAAGGTCCCTTCCAACCCAAATCATCTTGTGATTTTGTGATCTGTTTATCAGGAGCCACTGCTTTTAAAATGCAGACTTGCACAATGCAGTGTGAGAGCAGAGGGATGTGTTCTTGTACATATTCCATCTCCAACAAGCTGTGTTGTGTTGATAGTCATGTGCCTTAGTTTCCTAAATGTTTTGTTGCAGAAGACTAGGTGAGCTACTTCTTGCAAAAGAAGGGAATTTTATAACCAAGCTGTGGTTAAATAAATATAAAAAGCAAGTGCCCTTCTCAATGTGAATATTCACATTTTGAGCATGTGAGTCTCTTCTCAGCAGGTTGTTTTAAATCTCTGCACATGTACTAGAGGAGCTTTTGCTGCTTCTGCTGTGCAGTGTAACTGAGCCCTTGGTACAAATGTCCATTCCAAGCTCATTTCCGTGCTCTCTGCTCACCTGCAAGGTGTTACATGTCTGTACCTGCAGAGCTGGCTCCTTACAACCTTTGGAATTTAAACAGCAGTGGCTGCACCCGTTCTGGGTCTCTTTAGGAGTGACTTCCTGAGCACAGCCCCTGCCCAGTCCCAGGACTGGGAGCTGTCAGCAAATCTCCACGCTGGCAAAACGGGTGGTGGAAATGCAGTGTCATCTTCCATGGGTGTGTTTTGCACCTGAGGCAAAGAACAGAGAGGGATCTTTTTCATGTGTAAATATGGAATCCTTCAGGACTAAGGTGCCATGCCAGAGGCAGTGTTGATTTGTGCTGCTGTTCCCTAATTTTCATTTACTGTAACAAGGCCTCAGCCTTGGGGGCTGCTCAAGTCTACTCTCACCAAACACATGTTGTGCCTAGGTTCTCCTGGCTGGCTGGTTTGGCTCTTCCTTGTCCCAGACTTCAGTTGATGGTGAATGCTTTGCTCTCTCTGGATTCAGGCTGCTCCTCTTACACAGAACTAGCAAAGGGGTAGGAAACTTCAGCTTGTGGTAGCTGAGGAAGTTGCTTAAGAAAATGTGAGAAAACCCAAGTGCAGCTGACCTCATGACATTAGAAAAGCAATAGAATGACTGTGGTTGTGGGAAAGCAAGATAATCTCCCTGCCAGCATTGTGTCTGCTGGCACTTTTCTTTGCTAAGGATCTGAATTATCAAGTTCAGCTGAGAAGTTTAGAGGGTGCAGAACCTGCCCTTTTACAGAATAACAAGCTGTATACTCACAGTGCTGATGGAGGGTGCCTGATACCAAGTGGTATCTTGTATTACTCTGGAATATGAAGCCTTTATTTATATCTGAAAGGTGAATAAATGAGTCATAGAACATGATAGCTTGGCAGCCTCAAACTGTAAATAAAATGTATTTAAGTCAAATAAAAATCTGAATAGTCCTGGAGATTAACACTTATATTTTATCCCAGAGTTGCCTGATAGGTAGAATTTAAATAGTGATAAAGCAAATGTTTAGGAGTATATCAGCAGCTAAAGAAGTCCTAAATTACTTGCAGTATCTTCTCACTTGCATGTCTGTATTAACAAGAAACATCAGATAATAGAGCTGGAAAAGTTGAGGCATTTTAAATACAGAAAACACCCTGAACTATCATCACAATAGCTGACAACAGCTACTTCAGAAAAGAAAATTTTAGAACAGTAATAGGGAGTGAGCTGCCTTTTACAGCCCTCAGTTCACTGTACCATGTTGCACTCCTCTCCATCATAGTCATTCCTGCCTTACATTTCTTTTCCTATAGAGTCTCCTCAGTTAATAAGTGAAATATCATGTTCCTCTTCAGAGACTTAACCAAGGACCTGAAAAGACCCCAGGTTGTTTTTATGGATCAAGGGTAATGTGTAATACCACATGAGTTTCTGTTTCTTTTTCCTTTGTTTAAAGATGCTGGGGAAATGATTTTAAACAAAATGCTGGGATCTCTGCAGCCAGCTTGGGAGCACTTCTCTCTTTGGGCACATGATGATGACACTTGACCAAATCAAGAGGATGCAGAATTTCCAGGGCTGGAAACTGTGCACTGGTACCATCTGTATTTCAAAATATCCACATAAAATTGTGGGGAAAAAATGTAGTGCAGGGTGATTACTTAAATTTTACATGTGGGTGGTATTGGGACCTTTAATTGGTTTCAGTAGCAAAATTATATCGCTACTCTAGTAATTAATTTATGTTTCTTTCTAGTTTTAGTTCATTTATAGTATGAAATTCTACAAGTGACATGAGATGTTTTCAGCCTCTTGCTGCTGTTTAGGGAGTCCTGTCTACTTTACTGTTACTTTGAGCTCTTTTAGACATAACTTTTAGTAATTTTTTAGAACATCAATATTCAGCTAATGATACAGGTAAATCTTTCACTAGAGCCAGTAAATTATCACAGGATCTTGTCAGATAGCTTGGAACAAGAGCTGGTTTATGAGTGCATCACTGGCTGCAAACAGAAATACCAGGACTTAATTGAAATGGATTCTTCTAATTGAGACAGAGGAAGGAACTAAAAAGCATTTGGTCATCTGGATTTCTCGTGAGGCTGAAATAGGAACCAAATGTACTTTAAAACTGAATCCTAGAGAAATGCATTGGGATCCAGTTCAGGGCTCTGATTTTGAAATGCTGTGATTTAGTGCAGAGTTTATGCAATAATGGACTTTTCAAGCATCTTCAAGTTCAGTGTGGCCAGTTTTAGTGCTGATGCATTTCCACTTGCCAAATATTTGTCATGTTTTTGGGAGCCTTTGCTGGTCTTGTACAAGTTGGAAGCCAGTAAGGCTCTAAATGATGGATGGCAGATTTGCAGACTCACCACTGCTCCAGTGTTAGATTAAATGCAGTTGGAGTTGCAAACACATGAAGTCATGGAGCCAGTGGGTCAGTGCTCTGAAAGAAGAGCAAATGTTTACAGTCTGGTTCCAGTCTGTTTTGTGTGCAAAACATCTGAGGTTTATAGAGATGCTGCCCAGAGTGTAAATAGTAACTGGGAGGTGGCAGTTTCTCCTTGGTCAGTGCACGTTTTCCTAGGATTTTTTGGTCTTTGTGTTCTGGGCCTTAGAGGATTGGTTTCATCAATGAAATCTGAAAATCTTCTGCAAAGTATTGGTGTCTTTCCTAAAGTAAACTTTGTGGAAGAGGAGTTTGGATTGTAGATACTTTGGGAGGGAGTAAAAAGACCTTTGAGGAAACAGAGTGCACCTGATCCTTGCTTTCATGGATTAATTTCTGTTCAGGTTCTTGGATGCTCTCGGTCTGTGGTGTGTCCCATGTGTCAGTTCATGTGTTCCTCAGCCTGCCTCTGATCTCCAGGAGACAGCCTTGAGTTTGCTTCCTGGTGAGAGCATGGTGATCCTAAGGAAAAATCATGGAATCACAGAATGGTTTGGCATGGAGGAACCTTCAAGCTCATCTTGTTCCTCTCCCAACCTTCCACTATCCCAGGGTGCTCCAGGCTCTCTCCAGCCTGGCCTTGACCATTCCACAGCCCCTCTGGACAACCTGTGCAGGACCTCACAGGGAGGAATTTCTTCACTCCAGGATTAGTGCTGTGGGCACTGAAGGTTTTTAATTGTTGGAAGGAGTCTCAGCTGTTCCTAGAATATGTCACATCCTGGTTTTCAAGCAGTATTTCAGAATTGGAAATATGGTAGCAGAATACCATATTTCTGGTGTGGAGAAATTGTAGTTTTATAGGCTTTAGTGGAATGCTGTTTTCTACCTAAAAGCTTTGAATGCAAAGTGAATTTGCAAGTTTTTGAGCAATTAATAATCTGGCAATTAAATTTCACCCAGGAGAGGGGAGGGATGCCTAACTAAGAAAACTGAAATGGATTTCTTCCCTCTTAGGAAAGTAATTGAAAACTGGAACAGTTTGCTCTGTGGTATCCTGGTATGCAGATTAACTTCTTTTTAGAGTTTAATCATGTTTTAATTAATTTAATTGGAGTGGCATGGTATATATGGAACTGTGTAAATGCTGTATGGATGGGAAACCATCTGAGTTGTGTTGAGTGTGGCCCTCTGAAGGGGGAGCACTGCTGGACTGGGTGCAGGAAGGAGCCTTGTTTGAAGTATTTATTGGAGTCTTTAGTTCCAGGCTGGCTTGGTGACACCCTTCTGTCACTCTCAGGGTCTGACAGATGTCCCCAGCTCACAGGTGCTGCCAGGATGGCACAGTGCAGGCCCTCAGGTTGGCGTGCTCTGTCTCCCTCCATTTGTTAGCCACATTTTGAGAATTATGGATTAATTGGATTACATGGTAAATAGGGGATAATAGATTAAAGGGATATTATTGGGTTAAACCCCTTGTTAAACCCCTTCACCTTTCTTTGTTAATACCGTTATGCAAGATGAAAATGTCAGTCATGAAATAAACTTGGTGTGACTTCTCCCCTGGCGCTTTTGGAGTTGAGCACCCTCCAGCCAAAGCCATCCAGCTGTTACAAACCCAAAATCTGCTCTGCCACCCAAAGCTTTTACAAAAGATGGCTTCTGTGAGTCAGGACTCAAACCTTTCCTTTTTTCAGGGCAGCTGCTCAGTTTGTTTTGCAGGTTTCACTTCCAGCCTGCGTGACGAAAGCAAGCCCAGCTCGAGCCTGGGAAGGGGAAATGGGTCTGTGCTCTCAGAGCTGGGCTGGCCTCTGACGCAGTGCTGATGTCTGTTGATGAGGGGCAGCATTATTTTGTACTCCTCTATCAGCAGCTGTGTCTGAACTCTCTGTCCTTGCAAAGAAACAGGAATTAAACCCAACGTGCTGAGTTTTATCTCTGGAAATGGGCAGATCAGGTTTAAACGCCCATTCAAATGGTGGAGATGGGAGATGTCTGCTCTTGACACACACTCTCTGTGCCTCAGCCCTTTCAAGACTGCTCCATTCATGCTTCCACAGGCAGCAGTGCCATTTTCCAGCAGTTTGCCCTTCGGGTTTGGAGAGTTTGGGATTAGTTTCACAGGGAACAGTTGGCTGCTCTGCACATGGCCACAGTAATGCTCATGTGGGCATAAATGGGGACTGCTGTGCTTTGGCCATAATTAACCCTTGGAGAAAGGAAGCCTCTCACAGGGAGATGTGTTTTGTCTTAGTGCACACTCAAATATTTTGGAGTAAATGTACTACTGGGCCTTTTTCCCCAGGTACCTTCAGCACCATTATCAAAAATTAGTTATTGTATGTCAGATAATGGTAAACTTACAGGATGCTGATAATACTGCTTGAAGAATGAGTGTTAAATCAAGTGTTAGAGCTTGGAGTGGCAATTCAGAAATAAATTGTTGCCCCTCCCCTTAGAAGATGCCAATCAAGTTGCTGGATTGCTGCTATAAAACAGGGAAAGTGTATTTTTAAAGTTTATTTCCTTGACTAAACAGGTTACTGGTATGAATGTAGGGAAGTTTTCTCCTAGTCTGTTGACTGGGGCATATTTGAAAGAGGAATCCTCTTCAAAAAGCACTGGCAGGAGTGACTGGAAAGAGAAATTGTAGAAACCTGAAAGCTGTGAAGGAACCAAGATTGTTTCTTTTACCTCCAAATGAGACCAGCAGAAGAGACCAAACCAGTCGAATGTTAAACCTTGGTTAAACCTGCTGGTCTAACAGTCAAGACAGTTGTGGATTTGAGCTCATTAATGTAATTAGGATCTGCATTCATGGCATAAATATATCATCTGGATGGTCTCCCCCTTTGTGTAATGCTGTGGATATTCCCTTTTTGGGTGCAGGGGGTTGTGCCCTCTAATCTCCCCTCCACTGGGAATCTGCAGTGCCTGATTTGATTGAACTGGTTCTCCATTCATTATCCCTCTGTTTATTGCTGGCATTTCAGGAGACAGCTGCTAAAACTTCAGTGGCAGCAGCATTGATTTGTAGTCAGTCATCTTTTAAATCAGCTTAGGGTGGGGTGGCAAGAACAAAAAGGTTGTTGGAGATTCTTTCCTTTGCCAAAATCCTCAGATATGGATTTTCCTGGGTTAAGCCCCTAACAGAAAAAACCCTGGACATAATGAAGTGTGTGCTGTAAGCATTACTAGGGTGCTGTAAAATGCAGAATTTTCAGACTCTGCTTATTCTCCATTATCTTCCTTCCTGCTGATTCTCAGTGGTATGGAGGGTTTGGTTTGTGTATTTAGACGTGTACACACCAACCTAAAAACACTGCAGTTACCTGTTCTTACTCTAAATTAGGCTTGTAAAAAAGCTTTTTTTTGGTGGTGTTTTTGTGGGGTTTTAATTAAATAAAATAGGAAAATATTTGTTGCTCTTTTTCAAGAAATTCAAGTAAGGTCAGGAAGAGAAAATGTTTGGTGGTTCTTAAAGTTCTAATATAGATCTACTAAGTTATATCTCCTTTTTTCTTGAAGAATCTCATTTATTATTTCAGATACTTAATAAGCCTTGTCAGTTCAGTATGTTCCACTGAACTTGCAGCCAAACCTAGATGGTTTGATAAATTGTTTCTTTCTTTAAACCTTATGATGACTGAATCTTTATTTGATGCTCTTTTTCTCTCTCTTTTTTCTTTTTTAAGCAATTGCTAGTGGAAAAAATGCAGTGTCTCTGATCCCCTTGAAGAGCTAAAAAGCCATTTGGCTATGCTAAGGTTTCAACAAATCATATTTAGATTGCTGACATTGTTTTCATGGAAACCAAATAAATTGGTGCTTCCTGGGTTTAAAAGATGTGTTCATCTGGTGTGTATTTCATGTAGGATTTTTTTTTTTTTCTTCTTCCCTCCCTCAAAAATATTTTCGTGGTTACTTTGCTTTAGGCAGTAACCAGACAGTGATCTTTGTGCTGTGCTTTGCTTATAAAAGATACCTGCTCTAGTTTACTGCAGATCACCACAGGTGTTGGCCTGCAACTAAATGACCACCTCTGTCTTTTTTACAAAGAATGAATTACAAAATTGGAGCTATTTCATTTAACAAGTAGTGAAATGCAAAGTTGTATGGGAAGCTGTTGTGGTAATGTTAGGCACCTTGATAGGAGTAAGATTTCAGTGTTTTCTTGTGCATTCATGAAGTGACTTGGCTCTCAGGGAAGATCACAAGGCTCCGGGAGACACAGGCTGGTTTGACTCAAACCTTTCTGAAAATGGAATAGTTGACAGTTATGAATAAAGTTACTTAACAGTCAACTTCCTGTGGTTTACATGCATTTCTGAATCAGGAGGAGGCTGAAGAGCTGAGACACATATATTCCATTTGAAAAAAAAAGGGCATCTTTCTGGAGCATTCAGAAAGGACTGCTTAAAAATCTGATATCCTGAGAGAATTTAATAAACTTTAAAACAGCCAGAGCACCCTGCTGTAACACCAGAAGGTCTTTGAAACTGATGTTGTTCATTCTGCTGTATTGGGGTGTGCTCAGGAAGTTTGCTTTATTGCAGTACCTCAGTATTAATTTGAGATGTGTGCCAACCTGAGTTGGATTTTGTCCTTTTATTGGCATCTCTGGGCTGTAGGGAAGTGGGCAGGGCATGGCTTGGGCTCCGTGCCATGGTCAGCTCCTGCAGTGTCATTGCTGCCCTTCAGACATCTGCATTTCCAGACTGCTCAATGTACCAGTTACTTCAGAGGGTTCATCTGCATTTCAGAAAGGAGGTTCACCTGGGGCTGCTTTAAGACTCACACAGAGCCATGGGATGGTTGGGAGGGACGCCTGCCACTATCCCAGGCTGCTCCAAGCCCTGTCCAACCTGGCCTTGAACATTCCCAGGGATGCAGCATCCACAGCTCTGGGCGACTTGTGCCAGTGCCACAGAATCCTCAAAGTAAAGAATTTCTTCCTAATAACCAATCTAAACCTACTTTCTGTCAGAGTGAGGCCATTCCCTCTTGTCTTCTCACTCCAGAAGACAAACTTGTAAATAGTTTTTCCATTTTTCCTGTGTGCTGCCTTCAGGTACTGAAGGTCACAGTTAGGTGACCCCAAAGTCTTCCCTTTTCCAGGCTGAGCATTCCCAATTCTCTCAGCCTTTCCTCATAGGAGCTCCATCTCTATAATCGACTTGGTGGCCTCCTCTGGACTCCCTCCAGCAGGTCAAGGTCTTTCCTGTGCTGGGGACATCCCTGTATTTTTAGCTAATCTTTAAGTTTCTGTCCTATGTAGTCACAGAACGTGGGTGTGAAGACAGCAGGAGTGTAATGGAGAACTGTGGGGGTTTTACTGGGGGCAGATCTTGCAGTTTCTCATTTCTGTGTAGGGTTTGCCCTTGGGGTGGCTCCTTTGTGGTGACACCACAGATGGATTGCTGAGCAGCCTCGTGGCAGGGCTGGACATGGTGAGCCACACTGGCCTTAGTGGGACAGAGTGGGGAAACCCAGTGTCTTTTTTCTACTCATCTTGGGTAAACCAGAGAATTTACAGTTTGTCAGAAGGGAAATTTTCAGAGACAGCTGTTGAATACAGCTATTTCAGTATGGTCACTGTCACAGATTTACTGAGTGGGATCTGGTTCTCTGTCTACCAAGAAAAAGCAGCCTGACACAGAAGCTGTCTTTGGGCCTCTTGTTGTACAGGGATGTGAATGGATTCTTTTCTAACTGCTTTTGAAAAATAAGTGGCATTAAGGCTTTCCTCAGTTGTTGTGTGCTGAGTTTTTCAGTGTGTTTCTCTTCATTATTGGATAAAATAAAAAACTTCACCTTTTGGAAGGGATTGAAGCTTGGCTGCTTTGTAATGCTGCCTCTTTGAAGCTTGTTTAAATGGGTCAAAACTCTCTGGTTCTCCAGCAGTGCATTCTGATAATGATCTGTTCAGCAAGGTAGTTTGCTGTTCAGGAGTGTCTGTAGTTGGCAGAGCTCAGCCTGCTGATAGCAACGTGTCCAGGGCAGACAGAAAATTACCACTGGTCAGAGCCCTGGGTTGTGGCTCTGTGATATGGATGGGTGGGCTGGAAGAAGAGATGATGAGTTTGAAGCTGTCCTAGGTTTTTAATTGGTGTGCAGATTGGTAAAACACAGTGAATGAGCAGCTTTCATCCTTGGTTACAGAGTTGAGTCATGTCGACAGCACTTGCTGTCTGAACAAATTTTTATGAGGGGAGAATCCAAGCAGCTGAGCCCATGGTGTGGAGGAGGGAAGCTGGAATGTGTCTGCTTAATGAGCTGTGTGGTGTTGTAAGTGATGGGTTTAATAGTTCAGTCTCTTCAGTTTCAGCATGGCCACCTTGATGTTGGCCATTGACTGATAGGTGACAGCCCAGGGGTGGAGTTGGCATCTCAGTGTTCCCTGGCAGTGACTTTGCTGTTGGATGCCTGGCTCTGGACTGTTGCTGTCGCTGCAGGCCTTTGTATTTTGCATTTGTGATTTCAGGAAATCCCCTCTTTGGGAAAGCTGCTTGTGGGGATGTTCTGTGACCTTTCCAGGCTGTGGTTTGCTCGTCTGCTCCAACTGCTCGATGCATTGCAGTAGCTGCAAGCCCTGGAATTTAAAGGAGAGGCAGTAACTTCCACATAAACTGCAGAGTTAATGCTTCTTTAGGGAGTAGGTATTGCTGTAAGTCGTAGAAAAAAGCTGTCCAAGATTAAAATGCTTGTTTGTATGCACAAGCACATAAATTCAGCCTCTGAGGCCCAGGTATTCCAGAATAAATGCCTGCACTTACTGAGTCTGAAATCTGCCTGATTGGTATGTAGCCAGCCCTGTGGGGAAGGGAAGGTTGCCAGCTCCTATTGGCACCTAAAAAAGAAATTAAATCTGACCTTAAATTTTATTTTGCCTTAGTATTCAGCTACAGACAGCGGTTTTAGCACTTGGAAGGCCTGAATTCTGATCCTGTTACACCTTCTTGGGAAGCTTGATGGATTCATGCATCATGGTTGTTTATTTTTTGTGAAATAGGAATGCTCTTCCCTGTACACCTTCAGTAGGGGATTGAGGCTAGAACAGATGCTGGAAAAGATACAATATCATTACAAGCAGCTGCTGCTGCCTGCTACTAAAATGGTGTTCCTGCTGCAGTTTGTCACCCCGGAGAAAATCAGGACAGCTGAGCCAAAGAGGAGGGAAAATAAGGTAGTAGAGGTGTGTTGGGCTCTCTCCCTGCAGGTGTGTCAAGCACAAGGCATGTTCCAACCAGAGCCCCAGTCTTGCCTCATTAAACATTGATGTTCAAATTGCACACTTAAAGGTGTGGTGTATTACCTGTATTATGTAACTTTTTGTAGTGCCTAGAAAACTTGCAAAGGTACCTTGCTCTGCCAGAACCCCTTTTGGCCTCTTGCTTACCCTCCTCTGCTCAGGGAAGATGCTTAGATGAGACAGCTGTATAGTGAGGTTTATATTCTTCCTAGGTGAGTTTGCAGAGCTCAGATTGAAGTGAGGGGAGGTCATTACCAGGTGTAGCTCCTGTCCTAATTCACTTGTCTGGATTAGGTGTAGTCACCCTGGCCTCAGATGGTGCTTGATTTTCTCATCAGGAAAGCTCAGTGAGAACTTCTGCTCTTCCACCTGCAGAGTGAAAACACAGGTGGTTTCTTTTCTGCACTCACTGTAAAATGAATAAGTTACAGATGGTAATTAAGAGCTTCTGAAAGAAGCAGATTTGTGCTTCTCTGAGGATGCTGAGAACCTTTAAAAGGTGCTTTCCTCTGCAGTGAATTCCATCCCTACATTCCTATTGCAAGGGAACTCAGGTGCAGCAGTATCTGTGGAAGAATTCCTCCTTAATCCAGTGCCCTGATGGAGTTCTGCAGGGTTGACTGTGGTTCAGGTTTACCATGAAAAAATCTTCAGTTCTGCATTACTGGAGGGATTAAAAACTGCAGTTACCCTTTGCCAGGACAGGGATGGCTTGAGCCCAGAGGATAAACCTGGCTAGTAAATGTGATATCCTGCACAGCAGCCTGGAGCTCTGCTCATCACTCACAGGAAGGTGTTCTGGTCCAGCTTGGGGTCTGATGGGAAACTTGAGTGCAGTGCTTTGGCTCTTGTGGTTTCTCACCCTGTGTCCTGCTCCTCACTCACTCTGCTACCTGTGGGAATGAGTCCTGTGGCCCTGCAGTGTAAATGAACTTTCTCTGGTGATTAATGTCTGTGTGTGCACCCTCTGCAAAGCCCCAGAGGAATTGAATGTTTCTTTTCATAACGAAGGTGTGGCTGCTTCATTTTGATGCTCCCTGTGGATAACACTTGGATTTATCAAGTCTAAACTTGGAAAGAATGTGACTATTATAAATGTGCCTTTTATGCTTTTAAGCTTAAATATTAACTGGCCTAAGAATAAATCATCAGTTGTGTTCTTAGGATAGCTGCTTTTAAAAATGGCAGTGATTAAAGCTTACAACACTTAAATGTAGGTTTCGATAAATTATCTGGACTTCAGAATGT
The DNA here is from genome assembly GCA_032173965.1 of Sitta carolinensis. Lineage (NCBI taxonomy): Eukaryota > Metazoa > Chordata > Aves > Passeriformes > Sittidae > Sitta > Sitta carolinensis. The sequence continues at coordinate 2,615,703 of CM063298.1, read as the reverse complement.
AAACTCTTGGGATCAAGGATGTCGCTTATTTAAATAACTGTTTGATTTGTTTTTAGGGGGAATCTGTAAAGTACTTCTTGGACAACTTGGATAAACTTGGAGAACAAGTAAGTCTTTTTTTATTTTTCTTTCCAGTCTTGAGTTTTAAGTAGTCTTTGTGATCTCTGGGTTTTAAATAGATGAAATGTAATTAGTGTCTGCTCCAATAACTTTATCTTTAGTTAGCTTGGACTATCACATTATCTCAGCAGTTCATCACTGACATGTCAAAAACACAGGACAGTGCAAGGGCCAGGAGACTTTCTGGAAATAAACCTTCTGTCAAAATTGAACAAAATACAAGTCTCAAAATGCTTGGCCAGGCAGGAGACTGTTAAAATAGCTTTTCAATGCTAAGTGACATCCAAAAATGGGGTTTGGGGTTACCTGTCCAGTTAGGGACTGAGTTAAATCAGTCACAGGTCAGCAATACCTCCCAGGAATATCTACTTTAGCACAAACTCAGTAAAGAATAAAGTCTGTTTTCTCTGGAGAAAAACCTGAAATTTCTGTGGAATACTTCTTTTATAGAACTGTTAATTAGCACTTGAATAATGAAGGAGTCTGCTGATGCTCATCAGTTGTGGATTGCAGGAATGGCATGTGGGAAAACTGCCTTGAAAACAAGGGTTTCAATATGGTGCTTGAACTCTGTGGGGAGGCAGTTTCTCCACTGTCATTCCCAGCTGATGGTAACAAATGAAGGAATCCAAACCACTTCAGTGAAACCCTGTTACATCATGCTTAATTTCATTTTTCTTTTCAACTGATTAAATTTTAAGGCAGACTATTTTTCTGCTTTGAACTGTCATTGTTGTAACTGGTGGTCACTGTGCTTCCCAAATCTCTGGCTTGAGAACTCCAGCACTTGAATTCAGGTCTCTGAATTTGGATTTGGTCTTGAGTTCTAAGAGTTGCATTTAGGAGGAGAACTGCACTGACTCTAATGAACTGCTGAACTCTCTGCCAGTGGTGGATTTCTCATGGTCTTTAAATCCAATGCCTTTAAGTTTCAAAGGGCTTGGATTTTTCCCCAACGACATTGGATGTTTTGCAGCTCCATTTCAGAGTTCATGGGGAAACTTTGGTCTGTTCTTTGATTAAAGTGTGAATCTTAGTCAGTAGTTGGGGGTTTTTATATTTTTATGCATAAACACACTTACTGTAGGTCTGATGTTGCTGTGGGAGTTCTGTGAATTACAGCTTTTCTGGCTTCAAGTTGGACCAAATGGTGTTGAGAATTTGAAGGACTCACCAGGATCTTGTTGTAAAAAATGTTAAATTTTTGAGGAAAAAAGCACTAGCTAAGTTTTGTTAGTGAAAGATTTGATAGGTTCTTCTGGGTTATTCTTATCTGGGTGCAAGATTGTCTAATGATTGTTTCCTCAAATTGTAAATAAAAGTATTTGTTCTTATCTGATGCAACTGGGCTGACTTGCAACTGAATTGCTTATAAACACATAGATCTGCAATTCACGTGCCTCTTGCTGAAAGGGAGCTGATAACAGCACTGAGGGAAAAGAACTTAATGTTCAGATTTAATCAGATCAGCAAAATAAGAGTATCTGACAGGCAGACATGCGTGGGATCTCCTGGATTCCTTGCAACTGTGTGTTGCTGTTTCAACTGCCAGTGCAGACTGGATGTATCCAAAATACCTCACACAGAGTCTTCTTGGCTTTCCATCTTGTGATTGGATCTTAGTCATGCCTTAAATTGTAATTGGAACTAGGCAAACAGTGATGTGATAGCCAAAAGAGCTAGTGATAACCAAAGGAACTCCTGTAGAAGAAGCAGACTGCAGTCAATGTGAGGAAGGGAGATAGGAAAATCAGGAAGAAAGCACAAGTCAGTATCAATGTGAGGATGCTTGAGGGAAAAAAACACTTACTGACAATGGCAAAACATTGAAAGAGCTTGGAAAATAATACTCAGTGCCATTCAAGGAAAATACTCACTTGGTGCTGCAGTCTTCAGACATGGAGAATGTCTGAGAAGGGGGCAAGTTGCCTGTGTTCCAAGGGTCTGGGCACGAGGGATAAAACATAATTGTCCTTCAGAACGATAACTGAAGAACTGGAGAGTTCCTGGGAGTTGGTGTGTTTGCTCTCCTGGGGCCAGGTGGTGGCTGGATACCTGCACTGAGCTCACAGAGCCCTCCTTTGCTGCCTGGTGGATCAGAGGAGCCAATATCCAGGAGAAAGCATGGAGTGGCTTGGGTTGGGAGGGACCCTAAAGATACCCAGTCCCAGGGTGGGTCTGTGTGAGGGGAGAAGTAGAAAGCACTTGAAAGGATTCTCTTTGTGGCTTCAAGTGTGGAAGGAATTTTCAATGAGTACTCCAGAGGGAATTTGGCAGGAATTCTGGGGATAACTTACTGTTCTCGAAAGCTTTACTGGGTAAACATTACAGGCCAACTCCCAGGAGAGTTTGCTTTGTGCCCTTGTTTCAATATTGAAAGTGCATGTGGCTTTGCCTGTTGTATTAGTTGGTTTACATAATTTAATAATTTCAGTCTCTCCTGAGCTTTCCGAAGACTTTTTGGTTTCATTCTGAGAAATTGATACAAACTTCCTGAAAAACAAAAGAATATACATTCCCACTTGGAAGCTGGAATGAGTGTTGAACCTGTGACACTCTTGCCTACGTGTTGACAGTCAGCTTTGCTCAAGTCCCTTCATGTGTGCCCAGTGACATTTCATACAGTCCCTGCATTGCTCTTGCTGATTGTTTTCCTCTGTACAATTTCAGTAGAAAAGACCCAAGATACATTTAACAAAGGGAAAAGTCTTCTCACCCTTTAAAGTTGTTCATTAATGAGGCAAGGGGGTGGCAGCACCTCTTTTGGTCAGTTTGGAGGGCACTTGATGTTGCTTTAGCAGTTCTCCTCTGCTGCAGATTTTGGTGCTGTGGGGTTTGGATGTGTGGCAGTGCTGCAGCAAAGGCTGCAGGGTGGGGAGCCTGTGCTTCAGAGCTGCTTTGTCATTCCTGCCACGATAAAAATCAGTGCCTTAGTCATGGGCAGCTTGGGAAAAGGAACCCAGAGTTCAGACAAAGCCCTCTCTAGTTTCACTTTGGAACTTACAGGGCAAAGCAGAGTGATCTTTGAGTTTTTTGAATGTTGCACTTACTTCATGATTTTTAATTTTTATTTTTGTGGTTTGAACTTGCCCAGCTGCCTTAAACTCAGGATACAAGTACTGAAATAGCTGTGTGCTTGTTTCCCCACCCAGCTGACTGGTTGAATCAGACTTTCTGCACCATGGTCTTGCACATCTTTATAAAAGCTCCAAGTGTGGGAAACTGGCACTGTCACAGGAACATCATAGATCATTCACTTCTTAAAAAGAGACTGAAATTCCAAAACCTAAATCACGCTCTCTGAAATGATGAGAAATGCTGGGAAAATGTGAGGAAGAGTTCATGTTGTTCCATAGCAAGTGAACCACCAGGTTTTAGAGTCCAGCACAGGCTGCTGTGTGGTAGAGATGCACTTGGCAGGTAACAGAAAGACTTGGACCACAGACAAAAGAGTAATTCTGGGAATAATGAAGACATCCCCAATCTGAGTGTTGAATTTCATGCTGTCAAAAGCTGACTAATAAGAATTCCTCTTCCTGTAGCATCTGCGTCCATTGATGATGTTCATGGAACAATCAAGAAAAAAAATCTCTTGAATGCCTCTTAAATTCTGGGGAAAGCTGGGCTGGAGAACTTCAGGATGCAGCTGTCTGAGCCCCCCAGGCACTGCTGTCCCCAGCTCTCAGTTTCCTCCCCTATTCTCCTCATTGCACAGTAAATTTTGGGCCAAGTCAGGCAGTGTGAGCTCACCAGTGTGCACTGATACAGCAGGATGCCAAGGTGCACAGCACAAACACAGGAAGTTGCTTAGGTTTTAGTTTTCAGGCATAATTGATTGCTTTACAGTTATTTAGTGGAGCAGCTGGTTTGTTTCTGGAAGCAGTCATGCACTTTGCAGGAGAGCATGGGAGGAGTGGAGAGCCCACAGCTGGCATGGGATATCGTGCAGTTAGGGGTTTAGAAAGCTGTTTCAGAATCCATATGCTGAGTTGTAGTGTTGGCAGCCAGCGTTGTGGGAAGAGAAGGAAGGAAGCCTGAAGTGATGCAGAATGAGGGAAACTGGCGTGAGGAATTGCTGGCTCACCTCCGAGGCTGGTTATGGATCCTTGGCACATGGCAAAGGGAAAGCTTAGGTTCTTTGGGGTACCTGTTCTGATTCAGTAGTGGGTGTGTTTGGGCTCCAGCTCTTTCCCCAAAGCTCCAATATTAGCATGGAAATCCACATCCATGTCTTTTTTATGAAAACTGTTCCTGTGCACGCCGCTCTCTCCACTGCACCTCTGTTATCTTTGAAAATAAACCTTCTGATTTGTTTTAGTATAATAGAATCAGTTCTCATGAATGATAAGATAAACAAAGATCATGTTTACATTTCTTTGTAAAAAAAATACCAGCTAATAAACTAATCAAGTGACCAGTAGAGATAGAGGGGTGGTCACTTCTCTGTCCCATCTCTGGTCACTGTCCAGAAACCTATAGATACAAAGTCAACAATAAACTGAATTCTTCTTTTCTTCTTCTCTACCTGAACACCTGTTGTGTATTGACTCAGTGCTTGAGAGGGTTCCCCAGCTAGCCCTGGTCTCGGACTGTGCCCAGAGTGGTCTCTCCTGGTCTGGAATAGACCCAGGCAGAGATAAGGCAGAGGCTGCTGGATCCCCTGGCAGCTGTCTGCAGCACCAAGGTGGGAAAGGTGTTGAGGAGTAGAGCAAAAACCAGAGAGGGATCCTTCGTATGATTCCCAAAGGTTTATTTCCCCAGAGAGGGTCAGGGATGAAAGGACACAGAACTGGGGTGTGCAGGGGGTTTTATAGGGGGAGGATCCCAGGGGAGACACAAACTTACAACCAGTAAGGTAGGGAGAGGGGAGAGGTACAGGGTGGGAATGAAAACATCCTGAACTAATGAGGGAGGACTAGGGACACATGGGCCAATGGGGCATCGAGGTCTGGGGGACACCCCAAGGGGAGGAACCGTGCAGGGATAGGCTGGAGGGAGGATTGACAAGGAAGGGTCTGGAACAGGGGATGGGACAACTGTGATGGTTGGGAAGGAGCTGGGCAGGGAAACACTGACTGACAGGGAAGGAGCTGGAACATAGGGCAGGGTTTACCATTTCAGGAAACTTCAGTAGGTACAGTAGGGATAAACTAACTGGGGAAAAACATAGGGGTACATTGAATGAGCCATTAACAATTGAACTGTAAATAACATACAAATATAAAAACTAGGAAACTGAAACAAGCACATCACAACAGCGTATGTTACTGTGCGTTCCTATCTACATCACAGTAGCACACCTCAACTGCGCCCGTACCCCCTGCTCCCATCCTAATCCAAAAACTCTCCTTCCTTTTGTAGGACTACCTTCCCTCCCAGCAAGACATCCTGCTGGCACGAAGGCCCACCAAAGGGATTCACGAGTACGACTTCGAAATCAAGAACGTCCCCTTCAAGATGGTGGACGTGGGGGGCAGCGGTCGGAGCGGAAGCGATGGTTCGAGTGCTTCGACAGCGTCACCTCCATCCTGTTCCTGGTGTCCTCCAGTGAGTTTGACCAGGTGCTCATGGAGGACAGGCAGACAAATCGCCTCACCGAGTCCCTGAACATTTTCGAGACGATAGTCAACAACCGCGTGTTCAGCAACGTCTCCATCATCCTCTTCTTAAACAAGACGGACTTGCTCGAGGAGAAAGTACAGAAAGTCAGCATCAAAGACTACTTCCCAGAGTTTGAAGGGGATCCCCACTGCTTAACAGATGTCCAAAAATTCCTGGTGGATTGTTTTCGCACGAAACGCCGGGACCAGCAGCAGAAGCCGCTGTACCACCACTTCACCACTGCTATTAACACAGAGAACATCCGGCTAGTGTTCCGGGATGTTAAGGATACCATCCTGCACGACAACCTCAAGCAGCTGATGTTACAGTGATGTGCAAAAAGACTGCTTTATTTCAGTGACTCCAGTGGAAAAATCCAGATTCTGTCAGATACGTGGCTAAAAGCTGCTGCTGAACACATTATTGCCAATTTCTGCAGAAATTCAGGCTTAATCTCTTCCAGTGTAGCTTCAAGTTTGACTCAAGTTTAATTTTATAGCAGACCTATGTCTAAGTTACCTGTAAAGTGGTAAAATTGACCTTCTACGAACACGTGTATTATCCTAGAAAATCCAGAATTCCAAGTCAAAACTTCAGTGAAATTGTTGCAATTATTAGACTGTGGCAGTAATTTAAGGTGGGGTGAGGGGAGAGAGAAACTTTTCACATCTAACTTCATTATAAAGACTGTGATACCATAGCTGACTTATGATTTCTCAGGTCTATTTTTGGTTTAGAAATCCCATCAAATCCCTTGCTGGAATCATCTCTTTGAAGCGCGGGTTCCTGGGTGTAACGTACTTCCTGTTTAAATATAAACCATGGTGTTGGCTTGGAATAGGAGATGCTTTAAAAATACTTCAGGAGTTTCAGACACATCTATCAGGAAGTGCTGAGTGCAGTGAGGAGGGGTTAGTGGCTGGCACAGGACACAGATTCACTCCAGAGGTGTCCACACGTGCCAGAGCAATGGAAAGCACAGAGCACTCTGATCATCCTCTTGGCATTCTGCTCTGGGGAGGGAGGAGCAAACCCAGCTTGTGGTTTTTATCTTCACTGACCAGGTGTTACCTGGAGGAAGCGGATGTTACCTGTTCTGGAAGCTTTAACTTAGCACTGGTGTTTTTCAACTGCCTGCCTCCTTCCCTGGTGCCTCCTCCGAGTCAGGAGAGTTTGGTGATGGAGAGAAGGAAGGATTTGCAAACCTAAGTGCCTCCTTGTGTTCTGTCCTCCTCTGGCGTTTTCAGTGGCCTTATGAATTCCCAGCAGAGGCCTTGTGTAGCTGACACCGTGCAGATGAATGTTTCCTTCTGAAAAAATTAAAGACCACGTGGCAGCAGAATGTGCTTCAGCTGTTGAGGTTCTTTCTGAGACTTTCCAGTTGGGTCTAAGCAATCCTAAGTGTACTTGAGCCAAACACGTTGCACAGCATCTTCCAGAGTGCTGCTTGTGACTGTTTTACCCAAAGTCCTTTTGCAGTTTTTAGTTCTCTTACGGGGAGTTGTTAGTGTTGCCATGTGATTAAAAAATGAAATCGTAATAGTAATGAAAAATAGTGAAAATGAAGCAATCCTGATGTACCGCACAGCACACTGCAAACAGAGAGGTTGTGCTGTAACACCCAGTGTCCCTGCCACGTTTCCCCAGGCTGTAGTGTGGTGTGGGCAGTTCTGCTGGCCCTTTGCCCCGTGGAATTGGCCAGTTCCTGTGGATCATGCTGGTGGCCAGTCCTTGAATCAATCCAGTTTTATTCTCAGCCCTCGAGCTGGGGTGATGTGGTGGTGTCACTGCTGGGAGCAGTGGCCCTGCCAGGACATAGGAAAGCTGCCTGTCTCCTGAACTTGACTTACTGTGATTGTAAGTTGTATTAACATCCCTGTACCTCGGCCTCCTGGCAGTAGAAGGGGAATAGTGTATTTTTATTTAGTTAGGTGCTTTGAAAGACCTCTATTTTTTTATATCATCCAGTGACTAGTCCATTGGTTAGTCTGGGAGTCTGGCCATCAGGCACTGTTTGGGGAGGAAAGAATTCTGAAAAGAGCTTGGGAGAAGTCACAGTGCAGAGTCTAAACATAATCCTAAAGTCTGGATGCAGCACTGATGTCAGGAGGGTTCATAGAATCTTGGATGGGGATATTTAATGTAGATTTTGCCTCTACTGGATATGGATTATTTCTGATTTGGTGTGTTCAGGTTATATATGAACAATTAAAGAAGGAGGATGAAGCAGAGACCTCAGGAAAGGCTGGTGAGGCTCTTTCAAGGACTGACCAACACACCTGTGATGGGAGCAAAGTTCTCCTTTTGGGCTGTAAGTGCTCCATGAGCAGACACAAACCTCTGGTGGCCTCCAAGTCCAGTCTCGGAAAGTAGAAAACAAATCCATGCCCTTGGTTGTCAATAGCAGGAGGAGATGGGTTGGTTTTTCCTTTGCTGACAGTTGTCTGAACAAGTGTCTTTTCAAAACAGAGACTGACCTCTGATTAAAGCAGTCGACTTGGAGAGGTCTGCAGTAGGTGCTTTGGAGGGTGTCAGACCAGGTGATTGCAGAAAGGACTAAAGACTGGTAGTGGATGATAGGGTGAGGACCAGGGATTTGTCTAAACTAATTTATGTGAAGTGTTGATGAATTCTTTGTCAATGGGACCTGTTAATTTACTGGAGATCCTTGAAACTGATGTCAGGCTAAGGATGTAGGCAGGATCACCAAGGCACTGGGCACTTCTGGCCTTAGCTCAAGTGGGGAAATCCTCAGCAGCTTCTCCCCAGAACCACCACAGAAATCCCTGTTCTGAATCCTTTCAGATCACTCCTGTGAACCCCAGGGCCTGTCAGAGAGCGAGGGGGAGGGACCCCAGTGCTGGGTGACTTGGAAGAAGCCCTGGTAGATAAAGCACTATATGAATCTCAGGCAGAAATGAATTGTTCTAATGAAATAACTGAGTCAAATCACTCGGGTTTCCCACTCCCAGTGTGAGAGGGGTGAGGCAATGCACCTGGATGTTCCTGTTTACATGGTTCCTGTGTTCCCCTGCAGCCAAAAACCCCAAGCAATGCCCTTGTCCATCTTCAGGCTCACTCTTCATGAGCTCCCTGAATGGAGCACACCTTGGACTGTTGTGTTTCCTCTTAGAGTTGTTTCTAAATATCACTTGTTTATAGCAGGACATAAATCTGGTACAAGAGCTGAAGGGTTGGTGCTCTGAACAGGCTGAGTTTTGTCCTGAAACTACCAGAATAACAGTTTGCTGGTGAGAGTGAAGCTTCCTCATGGATACCAGTCTGTGGTACAAGGTTGGCATGTATTCCTAGTGAAGGTGGGAAAGCAGGTAGAAAGTGAAGTGTCCCAGAAAGTCAGATTTCCCAAAATTCCTTAGTTCTCTTTGCTGGAGTATCACTGACCATATGGAGATAAACCACTGTCCTGTCCAAGCTGTACTTGAAGGTGAAATTGGTGTTTGGTGACTGTTCCCTGCTGCAGAGTGTTCAGATGATGACTGATACCTAAAAACTGTGGCTGTTCATCAGGGCTTTAAAAACATTACTGTTGTTTTTCTATCTATTGGGAGCATAAGCCATCAGTTTGTGTGAAACTTCAGCTTTCTTGTAGAAAACTGCTCTTAAAAACCCACGTCAGGTTGCTCTCCAAGGCTGTTTGTGGGGCTCGTGTGTGAGCAGCTCTAAATGGAGCGTTTTGCAGCAGTGAGGGGTGGGTGGGTTGCCAGGTTGCTGACCCTGGTTCCTGGGGGGGAGCAGGAGCCCCCAGCCCCAGCAGGGCAGCCCTGGCAGTTCCCCTCCCAGCACGGTTCCTTTCCCAGCCCCACTCCTGTCCCACACCCCGGGCAAGCCTCCTGCCCTGGTTCACCAGTTCACTTTACAGGTCTTGTCTCTGATGGTACCATTAATGTAGTTTTTAATTACACAGCATTGCAATACAGTGCCATTTTGCAATTTCTTTGCGTCGTACTTGAAAATAAGTTGAATTGCAGACTATTTAAAACTGCTTTCCTGCGCTTCCAGTAGCAGTGAGAGCTTACCTTATGTGAAGCCTTTATGTAAAAATATATTTTATAACAACCTCATAGATCTTTAACAAATACAAGATTTGTATTAGCTTTGTATAAATGTTTGTGGCTTACAGTTTTATATGTTTAACTTTTTAAAACTTTCCAGGGACTACTTTTTATTGTAAATTTTTTTTTTCTCTCCTTGCTTTAGTTTAAGATTGGCAATAAATTATTTCTAAGGGAGGTCTTAGAAGGAAAAGCATCACTTCTTTTTTATAAAACGGTTAAATGAATTCATAGTTTCAAACCTCTTACACTTGCTTGTACATTGCTCTGTACATACTCTCCAAAAGCGTTGCCTTTCAGCTATTAATATTTGCCTTGCCTACAAAAATTACTGATGATGAATAAACATATACAGCCTCATGCTGGTGTGATGGAATCATTTTTTCTGTTTATTAACGAGCAGAGGCAGCCAGCTGACTCTTTTCCTTGGTTGGCAGAGCCTGGCTGCTTTGCCCCTGCAAACACATCTTGTGTTTCAAATAAAATATGTAACAGAGTCAAACAAGCTCTGCCCAAAGGCTCCTGACTTTGTCCCCAGCAGGGAGGCACCAGGAAATTGCTGACTTGCACTTGACAGCCAGTTTTGTGCTCAGTATTTAAAATATTGATGGCACTCGGGCGTGTTCTGCGACAAACCTCTATGAATTATGGATCTTGATATAGCAGAGTTGATTTTATTTTTTTTTTATTAGCTCTTTTTGGCTAAGCCAGCCTCGGCCTCCTGGAGAAGAGGCTCACGGCTGCAGGATGAAGCAGAATTTTGCAGGAAAACATTGATTTCTCATCTGTTTTTATAGCCCTGAAAGGCTTCATTTTCCACAAGAGCCCTTGGGTTTGGCTGGGCTGCTGTGGACACTAAATCCCTGGGAATTCTCGGCCCAGGTCATCCTTGTTCGTAGAGCTGGAGCTTAGCATCAGTGCTGGGCTAATGGGAGCACAGGAGCTGCAGGGATTCTCTGGATGTTGGGGTGAGTTGGGCCTGGGTGCTCTCAGAGCACCTCTGATCACTGAAACAACTTCAAAACGTGCCAGAAGCCCTGGAACTTAGCTCCATGTGCAGGGGATTCCAGGTCCTACCTTTCCCTTCTTCACTCCGGAAAAGTCACACCAGCTGAGCACTGTGATGTTCCTCTGACTTTGAAATCCAGGGGGGTTTTTAAGCCTTTTTAATTTTTTTTTTTTTGCATCCTATTTCCTGAGATGCCACCTGAGGAGCAAAACCAAACCCATCTAGAACTTGGCTTAACAAGTTAACCCATCTAGAACTTGGCTTAACTTGGCTTAACAAGTTAACATGATTAACAAGAACTTGGCTTAACTTGGCTTAACTGTTGGGTTTTATAATCCAAATATCACAAGTGTAATTGCATCGCTTTCACCTGGGCTTCTGGTGAAATTTTGGGGACTGAAGCCTTGAACAGACTGGCCTAGTGGAAGGTGTCCCTTGCCCATGGGAGGGGTTGGAACTAGATGAGTTTTGAGGTCCCTTCTGACTCAAACCATTCTGTAATTCTATAATTCTATGAAATAATTAATAACATACAAATAACTAATAATTTCTTCTTAGGAACAGGTTAGTGGTGTTGGACCATGCTGGGTGCTGATGTACTGGCAGCTGAAGTGGTGGGAAGAGCAGAAGTGGAGAAAAGAGCAGCTTCCAGGATTTATTTCCAGGAACAAGTGAAGTTTCTTCAGGTTTGCAACACTTGATTTACCCGAACACCTCGTTGCAGTGCCGAGTGTAGGTTGGGTGTTGAAGCCCTTCCTTCCTGTTGAAATAACGCGGCGATTGCACAATAACGACAGGAGGGACCGAGAGTGCAGAGGGGCCGTGCCCTGGGCTCGCTCCTGCGGGGAGCAGAGAGCACCAGGGAGGGCAAAGTGCGGAGCAGAGATCCCGGGGAATCCTGCTGGGAATGGCGCAGCATCTGCTCGGGCACTGCCCTCCGAAACAGAGCAGGGGGTGCAGGATCCCTGCACCCGGCACAGACACTCGAGTGTTCCACCGGCTGAACTCTGTGTAGGGGCAATGGGAATTGGTTACATTGATAGGGACCAGGACAGATGGAGCCCCCAAGTGTCACTGTGACACACAGAGGGAACACAGCAACACACACATAACACAGTAACACAACAGGGGTTCAGGTAGAGAAAAGAACTCTCCAGTTTATTGCTGACCTCGTATCTCTCAGTTTCTGGACAGTGACCAGAGGTTGGACAGAGAAGTTCCCACCTCTCCATCTCCACTGGTCACTCGATGGACTCATCAGGTGAGATCTTTTCACCAAGGAATGCAAACATGATCCTTGTTTATCTTACAATTCATGAGAACTGACTCCATTATACCAAAACAAATCAGGAGGATGATTTTCAGGGGTAACACCCCAGGCTCTGCAGTGGGAATTGGTTAAATTGAGAAGGACCGGGACGCATGGAGTGCCCAAGGCTCTGCAGTGGTGTTCCAGCCTCAGGTGCTCTTGGATTGCCTTTCCCTGCTGCCTTTAACGCCCCTGCGGGGCAGCACGGCGGCTCCAGCCGGAGTGCAGCTCCCACAATCCGCGTTTTTTGGGGCTCGCTGTCGCCGCCGGGAGCAGCTCCTGCAGAGCCAGTGCCCAGCCGGGTGCAGCGATCAGGCAGCAGACGAGTCGGGGGTGAGCAATCCAAACACCCCGGGGGATGCGAGGGGACAGCCGGCCCTGCCCTGCCCGGCCCCGCACAGGGACCAACTGATTAATTCATTAATTCATTAATTGATCTCCGAGCGCTGATCTGACAGAGCCGGGGCTCGGCGCTGGCAGCTCCAGGCAGAGCGGGTATTTAAAGGCTGAGCACTCGCAGGCTGTGAGCAGCAGCCGTGTCTGCTGCTCCTTGGCAGGGAGAGCTCCGGAGCACTGCAGGAACGTGTTTGTCAGCAGATCAGGACGTGGATAAATCCCATTTCTCTGCCTGGATGGCTGGAAATGTAGTGACCCACTAAGATGATGCTGATCAGTGAAGACGTGTTGTTATTAATTTAGGACTTGCAGAGCAGGAGGAAGCACAAGATCCTGTGCACCCAGCAGTATCCAAAGTGAGTTTTTCCCACTCCTAGTACTCAGTTGTGAATTTTGCCAGTGTAAAGATGCTGATGCCCTTCCCAGCATTCTGCCCATTGATAGGCAACATCTTAGAGCCCGAATCTCAGTTCCACCCAGCACCAGGCCAGCCTTGGGTGGCTCTTAGCCAGGCTGCAGGTGCTGTCCTGCCCTCTCTGCTGCTGCCTGCAGCCTGGAACACAACCAGCTTCCCTGACGTAGCAAAAAGCCACCTCTGCCACATCCAGAGGGGAAGCAGGAGTGGAAAAAAGGAGAAGGACATCTTCTTTAACATCCCCATTCCCCAGACGGCCTCGGCGCTGCTCAGGGGCTGAGTGAGAGTTCCCAAGCTGCCCATATTCCCTGTCAGTGCAGTTCGGGGGTGACAGCAGGCCAGATAACTCACCTCCAGGGAGTGACCCCTCCTGCTGTCCCCGCAGTGCCATCACCACCCCCCCGTGGGGCTCGGCCCCTCTGGGCACCCCCAACCTCTGCCTGGGGGCTGGTTGTTTCCAGCTTTTATTGGAAGAAAAGCCAGCATCTATCAGTGATACCGATCTTCCTGGGGTTTTCAAGGCAGAATATTTTGCATTTTTTCTGTATGAGCTGAGTCTCTTGTATTGATCCAGAGTCTAAGGGCAGGAGCAGCTGTGAATTGACTGTTTCCTGCTGTAGCCTCCACTTTCCCTGAAGAAAAGGGAAGCAAATGAAAGAACTTCAGTGAAATCAGCATTTTCAAAGCGTTATTAACATCAGGATTTGCAGGGGGGCAAGTTGAGCAAGCCTTCAGCACCATCAGCCTTCTTACATCACGTCTGGCATTTGCTGAAAAATTGTCTAAAATTAAGGGAAAAACTTCCTCATTTGCTCTTGCAGACGACCCACGCAGACTCTCCTTCCCTCTCTCTCCCATGCCTTACAAAACTCGAGGAGAAAAGGAGATATTTCTCATTTTATCCTCTGCTGTGCCTCACAAGCTGCCTGGGGAAGGGACTCTGCAGCAGAAGCCTCTGCAGTCCCTCCGTGTTGCTGGCATTGCACCTTCTCCCACAGCAGGAGACCCTTCTGCTGCTGCTCCTCTCACCTCTGCAGTACACAAGGTGAAATATTATTAAAAAAACCTTTTTTTTTTTTTTTTTTTTTTTTTTTTTGCCAGCATGTGGCAAATCCTAAATCCTCCTCCCGTTCCCAGTGAAAAGCTGGCTTTCACTGTGCTGTAATGATCAGTGCAGTCAGCTCTGGTGTTCTTTGGGGTATCACTGGGCAGAGGAACCTTTCTGCCAAAGCAGCAGGTCTGTGGCTGCCTCCCTGTCCAGGAAGATTGACACCATTGCAAGGAATAATCGTGGTCTTCCAGTCCCTGGAGGGAGCCTGAAAGAAAGATGGAAAAGGTTCTGGAGTGACAGAACAAGGGAGTTTAGATTGGATACTGGGGAGAAGCCCTTCCCTGGGAGGGTGGGAGGCCCTGGCACAGGGTGCCCAGAGCAGCTGGGGCTGCCCCTGGATCCCTGGAATGTCCAAGGCCAGGCTGGATGGAGCTTGGAACACCCTGGGACAGTGGGAGGGGTCCCTGCCATGGCAGGGGATGGCACTGGATGAGCTTCAAGGTCCCAAACCATCCCACGATTTTCCCTTTAGAAAAACAACCCCGGTTGGCTGAACTGGCAGGTTTGATATATGGAGAGTACTTAGACATTTATTATTCAAATTAATTGCCAGAGGGAGCTCCTCTCTGCGAGGCTAGCAAGGTAAAGTGTTCTCCCCTCTCCACAGCAGCAGGGCTGGAAGATGAAAGCCCCTGGCAGCCATCCAGCCCTTCCTCTGGAGCCAGGCTTCCCACTCCTCCTCTCCCACCCCGTCTCCTTTGCTTGCAGCAAGACAAACGCCTGTGATGATGCCAAGGGAAGGAGAGCAGAGGAGGGAAACACAGCCTGGCACATTCCCTTCCCTCGGTGATTCCCGAGCAGGGTGGGAATCGCTGCCCGCCTGGAGGGAGCTCCTGGCATCTTCCAGGGGCACCAGGAGGCAGAGGAAAGCACCTGCAGAGAGCCAGCGCCAGCCTGGGAAGGTGTCCCAGGTGGGTGGGACGAGTCACTCCCAGGTGTGACCCCACCTCCGCCCACCCCTTTGTGCCCTGATAAAGGCAGGGTGGGGTGGGTGTGAGAGTGCGGAGCACCCGAGATCCTGCAGGAAAGGGCCAGGCTCTGCTCCTGCTGAGGGGAATTTCAGAGCTGGGCTCTCCAGGGCCCGTTTGTGGCAGGATTTCACCATTCCCATCTCCATGTTCACATTTATAGCACTCACAAACCTTTGCATTTCAATAGCTCCTTGTCATTTGTTTGCATTTATATAATTCCTCCTCCTTTAAATCGCTCTTGGCAGTGGTGTGGGACATAACCCCACGTATTTACAGTTCCTGCAAAGCCAAGGAACAACTAAAATATCTGAAGTGAAACTAAAAACTCACCCTAATTTCCTGTTTCTGTAGCTCTTTGGCTCTCACGTTTCTTTAGCACAGGCTGATTTTCTCCCCCATCTTCTGGTCAGATGGGATTTCTGCTTATGGGACAGGAATGTCACCCCATCCTTATGTGTCAGGCTGATGGGAAGAGCTCCTAATGCAATGTTTGTGCAAAATACTTCAGAGCTGAATGTACTAGGAGGAGAAACAGATCTCTGCTAGACTGCCATGGCAGGATTATTGTCTGTTTAAGCCCTGTGTCAGTTTGAAGCTTCAGAGCAAACCACTGTGGAGGAGCTGGAGGGCAGAGGGAGGACCATGACCCACGTTCGTGGTCCTGTGCTGTGGTCTGAGCACAGGGTGGATTCCAGGAACACCAGAGCACTAAATACAGCAGCTGTGCTTGCTCAGCAGCTTCAGGTCCAGCAGGGCAGGTGTGAAATTCAGTCTCAATCCCCAGGATCCCTCTTTTCCCTGGTTTACATCCCTTTGAAATGCTGGAGAAAATAATGAAATTATCAGGGGGGAAATAGAATATTAATACATGGCTATAGGAGCCATGAGCTAAACTCTTCCTCTTCCAGCAAACCTCACCAGCAAGTGTTTGTAAAAGAAAGCTTCTGAACACAAAAAGCAGCATCACACGAGTGTAAATACTGGAGCTTTTATTTGTTTGGATTTAATAGAAACCCCAGAGAGCTCTTGGGTGTGCTGAGGAAACGCCGCTCTTGGAACACCTGTACAAACCAGTAAGCCCAGAATGCCTCTGGTTATAGAGGAAAATCTAGGAAAAATGTTTCCTAGGAAAAATGCATGGAGGCAGGTAACTCTCTGAAGGGTTTCAGCTCCATGCTGAATGTGGTCTTGGTGCATTGTCACTTGCCATGCTTTTCCCCTCAATTTTGCAAATTCTACCCCATCTCTCCTCCAAAAAGGGCAATGTTCTCATTACCAAGCCCTCAAAGTTCTCCTTCCCTTGCTGCTGCTTTCCTGCAGGTCTCTTAAAACTTTTAAACGAGCTGGATTAATAAAATATGCTCCATCTCTCTCACGCACACATTTTAAATTAATAATGGCAATCCTGCTGTCAATTCACGCTGGAACAAACCAGTCCAGCACACCCAGTCCTCGTGTCCCTGCCCTGCCTGTCCCCAGCCCATCTGTCCCCGCCTGCCCCTGTCCCATCCCGCCTGTTTGTATCCCCATGTGTCCCCATCCCTCCTGTCCCCATGCCCCCCCTGTCCCTGTCCTGTGTGTGCCTGTCCCTGTCCCCATCCAGCCTGTCCCTGTCCCTGTCCTGTGTGTGCCTGTCCCTGTCCCCATCCAGCCTGTCCCTGTCCCTGTTCTGTGTGTGCCTGTCCCTGTCCCCATCCAGCCTGTCCCTGTCCCTGTCCTGTGTGTGCCTGTCCCTGTCCCCATCCAGCCTGTCCCTGTCCTGTGTGTGCCTGTCCCTGTCCCCATGACCCGCCTGTCCCTGTCCCTGTCCCCATCTAGCCTGTCCCTGTCCCTATCCCTATCCGTGTCCCTGTCTCTTGTGACCTCATGCCCCGCCCGTCCCTTTCTGTCCCTGTCCCTGTCCCTGTCCCTGTCCTATCCCTGTCCCTGTCCCTATCCCTGTCCCTATCCCTGTCCCTGTCCCTGTCCCTGTCCCTGTCCCTATCCTTATCTCTATCCCTGTCCCTATCCCTATCCGTGTCCCTGTCCCTGTCCCACCTATCCCTGTCCCTATCCCTATCCGTGTCCCTGTCCCTGTCCCATCCCTGTCCCGCTGTCCCTTGGGGGGCCGGCAGGGGGCGCGCGCGGGCCGCGCAGCCAGGGGCTGCTGCGGGAGAGGAGAGGGGGACGGGGGGACAGGGGGACGGGGGGGGACACGAGGGGGGACAGGGGCAGGGGGACACGGGGGGACGGGGGGGGACACGAGGGGGGCAGGGGCAGGGGAACATGGGGGGACGCGGGGGGGACACGGGGCGGGACATGGGCAAGTGACATGGAGGGGGCATAGAGGGGACACGGAGGGGACACGGAGGGGACACGGGCAAGTGACATGGAGGGGACATAGAGGGGATACGGAGGGGACACGGGCAAGTGACATGGAGGGGACATAGAGGGGACACGGAGGGGACACGGGGGGACACGGGGCGGGACATGGGCAAGTGACATGGAGGGGACACGGGGGGGACACGGGGCGGGACATGGGCAAGTGACATGGAGGGGACATGGAGGGGACACGGAGGGGACACGGGCGCCTTCCCCCGGCCCGGCCCGTCTCCGCTCCCGCGGCCCCTGCACCGCCCCAGGCCGCGGCGCGTGAGAGCGCAGCGGGCACTGCGGGAGTGCGGGGGACACGGAGGGGACACGCAGGTGGCAGAGGGAGGGGACACACAAGTGGCAGGGGGAGGGGACACGCCCGCGGCAGTGCCGCCCTGACCGCGACTCCTCATCCGCCCCGACCCGGGAGCGGGTTTGGTCCTCGTCACGGCCGGGGGATGCAGGGGGGGATGCAGGGGAGGATGCAGGGCTCAGCCACCTGTAGGAATGGGACTGACACCCCTGGAGCCTGCCCAGGCTGCGTGTGGACAGAAAGGAGGGGATGGGATGACGGGATGGGAAAGAATAAAAATAAGAATAAGAATAAGAATAAGAATAAGAATAAGAATAAGAATAAGAATAAGAATAAGAACAAGAATAGAATAGAATAGAATAGAATAGAATAGAATAGAATAGAATAGAATAGAATAGAATAGAATAGAATAGAATAGAATAGAATAGAATAGGTGGGAAGGGAACCACAATAATCATTCAGGTTCAGCACAGACACCCCAACAATCCCAACCCTGGGAGCTCTGGCAGCCTCGGGGCTGTGCCCATCCCTGGGCAGCCTGGGCAATGCCAGCACCCTGTGGGGGAAGCACCTTCCCTGCTCTCCAGCCTGCCCCTCTGCTGACACAGCAGGCGTGGGGCTGCAGCGTGCCAGAGCCCGGGGCAGGAGCCTGGCACCACGGCAGCTGCACCCAGCCCCTTCCTTCCTCCCTTGCTGGTGACCCCGGGGCAGAGCCCAGCCCTGCCCTGCAGAACCCGTGCCATGCTGTGAGGAGCACATCTCAGAGCCCATCCCTGAGGGGTCCTGAGCAGAGTGGGACCAGCAGGATGCTCTGGGCAGGTTTCTGGCCACTCTGCCTCCCCGGAGCCTCGTGCCTGCCCGGATGTGAGCTTGTCCCAGACCTGCTGGGCCCTGGCAGCAGTTGCCTGGCCCCTGCTGGTGTCACCTCTGCCTGGAGCCATCCCCTCACACCTGAGGCTGGATTTCACCCCCACCAGCCAGCCCTGGTCTCTGACCTCTGGCAGGATGCATTTCACAACCCCTGCCTCGGTTTGTGTCTCTGTTGCTGTAGATACCACCAGCTTCTGCCTGTGCGTGTTTGCTTGTTTTTCTCATCTTTCTACAGACATAAAAACTGTAGAAGCACATAAGTTCAGGGTTTCCAAAGGAAGCTGTGGTCTGAGACATGCAAAGAAATGTCAGTGGTAGAGAGTTACAGTTGTGGTTAGTGACTGTTTATTTGTTTTGCTAAGTAGAAGCAGGTGTTACAGAGAGTATTTGGGGAAAGAGGAGAAGGCTTGTGTTGCTCAGAGGCTTGAAAACCTTCTCACCAGTGTTAACTATTGTTTTCAGACACAAGAAGCAGAATGCAAGAGAGAGACAGAGAAGAATTTTGCTTTGGTCTTTCAACATGAAGATTAAAATCTTTCAGCTTTTTTCTTTCATTTTCATGTTGTGTGTTACAACTTGTAAACCTTATTATCAAGGGCTGCACAGAGCTGATAATGAAGCAGTGGCAGGAACCCCAGATGTGTTCACCAAAACCCCTACAAGTGTACAAGGAGAACCAAGAGAGGTTATTAAAATGCCTCGAGGTGCTGCTGCAGGATTGAAGTATAATATAAGCAGAAAACTCTGTGTATTTAAAGGGTTACTCTCTGCCATTTACTATGGACTATTTTAAAATTTACTGTCTGACAAGGAACTACCAGTGCACTAAAAATTCTTCTCTGGAAAGCTAATGTTTGTATCTCTTGGCTGACACTGGTTGCTAACATGATGCTCAGTGTTTGGTCTGTGCTGAAGCTGCCTGTATCCAGGAATGTTTGTCTTCATCACCCTTGAACGTTCCTAAATCGAGTCTGGGGTGTGCTGTGGGATCTGCCCAGAGCATGGGCTCCAGGGACAGCAGGCAAGCCTGGCTGCATCTAAGATATTTCATGATATTCAGGAGAAAATGCATCAAATTTAATCCAGGTTATGTACATAGTTTCTCTCTCTCTCATTCTTTTTTTTTTTTTTTTTTTTTTTTTTTTTTTTTTTTTTTTTTTTTTAATCAGGTTTGCATTTTTAATGGGTGCTTTGTGTGAGAGGTTTAATTTCCTGTGTCAGGATGTTTTTTGTGATTACTGTAGCCAGGATTTGGGCAGGTTTCCGTTCCTTACCTCTCCCAGGTAGGAAGGACACTTCCTGCTCTCCCCTGTACCTGGGCCCCAAATCAGGCTGACGGGGCAGATTTCCCACTGTGCACAATTTTCAGGGCTAATTTCTGCTCTCTGCTTCACAGATCTGCTTTTGTTCTCCCTTCCTGCCCTCACACACTGTGAGCAATTAACTCCTCTACAGCACGTGAATTTTGCTATTAAACCTCCACACCAGAGCGAATCTCTATGCATTTTAAAAACTGCTCCTTTGAAATGGAACCACTTATATATTTTAATATTTACTGCTATTGTTTCCTCGGTCGACAAAGCAGAATTTGACACGGATACAAGGTTTATGTCCAGTTCCCACTTCACACACTGAGAAGTTTGGCCTCTCTGCTGTGCTCAAGGGGCTTTTAACCAAGGAGAGCTCCACAGGTAGGTCAGGCTGCAGGGTCAGTGTCTCATCCTTGAACACAAACACTGAGGATGGGATTCTTGACTCGCTCAAAGGAGGCTGAAGAAAACCCTTTGAGATGTGATGCTGCCTGTGGAGCTCTAGGGAGGGCTGGGGTTGTCTCCATGAAAACCCTTCACGAACTAAAGCCTGAAGGGGGGGTCGTGTTTAATTATTTGGGTGATCTGTTTGCACCAGGGTTTGCTATAAGTGCTGATGGGGGAGTGGGTTCACCTGCTGGGTTCTTGGTGATTCTGGCTGAAGCTGGGGCAAGCTCTGACCTCTGCAGAGGAGGCAGGAGGAGAAGGGCAGCAAATGGGGGGAGAAACAGAGAAATCCCCTCTGTGCCTGCAGACCCTTTGCGAGGTACAGGTCCTTTCACATATTTTCCATCTGGGTGGGGAATTGCTGAGTGCCCGAGAAGGGGGAGCTGTGCAGGGCCAGTGGGTCCCTGCGGATGCAGGTGGAAGAGTTCTGTGTGGGCACAGCAAAGCCCTGCCCGGGCTATGAGCAGCTGGTTTGGGGCAGAAAAGGGCAGAAAAGGTAGAAAAGTTTGTCTCCACTGCCACGCGTGGGAGAGGACGGTGTGGCCAGTGCGGCGGGGTGTGCGGGCAGCGATAGCCCCGGGCAGGGCTGGGCTGGGCTGATAAGGCTGATAAGGCTGAGGCAGCAGCCCCGGGGTGCGGGTGCCGCTGGCACAGGGAGGGTCCGGGGCTCTGGGGGTACAGGGATGGGGAAGGGAGTGATTCCAGGGCAGGCAGGGAGCCTGCGCCTCTCCGGAGGCTCCTCTCCAAGCTGTTGCTCCCTGCTTCCAGTTTCTCGGCACTGCAGCGCTTGGCAAAGGCTGGCTTGTCCCCCTGCACTGCCTTTGTAGGAGCAGCAGAGCACATCCCGTCCCGAATCCACGGGGCTCCGTCCCGTCCCGAATCCACGGGGCTCCGTCCCGTCCCGAATCCACGGGGCTCCGTCCCGTCCCGAATCCACGGGGCTCCGTCCCGTCCCGAATCCACGGGCTCCGTCCCGTCCCGAATCCACGGGGCTCCGTCCCGTCCCGAATCCACGGGGCTCCGTCCCGTCCCGAATCCACGGGGCTCCATCCCCCTCTGCTCCTCCTGGCTCCATCACCTCTGCCCCCCCTGGCTCCATCCCCCTATTCCCCCCTGGCTCCATCCCCCTATTCCCCCTGGCTCCATCCCCCTATTCCCCCCTGGCTCCATCCCCCTATTCCCCCCTGGCTCCATCCCCCTATTCCCCCCTGGCTCCATCCCCCTATTCCCCCTGGCTCCATCCCCCTCTGCCCCCCTGGCTCCATCCCCCTCTGCCCCCCTGGCTCCATCCCCCTATTCCCCCCTGGCTCCATCCCCTCTGCCCCCCTGGCTCCATCCCCCTATTCCCCCTGGCTCCATCCCCTCTGCCCTCCTGGCTCCATCCCTCTGCCCCCCTGGCTCCATCCCCTCTGCTCCCCTGGCTCCATCCCCTCTGCCCCCCTGGCTCCATCCCCTCTGCCCCCCTGGCTCCATCCCCTCTGCCCCCTGGCTCCATCCCCTCTGCCCCCCTGGCTCCATCCCCCTCTGCCCCCCTGGCTCCATCCCCCTCTGCCCCCCTGGCTCCATCCCCCTATTCCCCCCTGGCTCCATCCCCTCTGCTCCCCTGGCTCCATCCCCTCTGCTCCCCTGGCTCCATCCCCTCTCCACCCCCGGTTCCATCCCCTCTCCACCCCCGGTTCCATCCCGTCCCTCGTCCCCTCCTGCTCCTGGGGCCCTGTGGAGGGCCCCTCTCCCTGCTCTCCCCTCCTCTCTGCCAGCCCAGCTCTCTCCCGGTTGTGCAGCCATGGGGTGGCCGCTGCCACGGGGCCAAGGACCAGCGAGGGAAGGGTTTGGGCAGCCAGAGGGCTGTGTGATAAAAGGCCAGAATTGGAACTTTCTGTGCCTCCTCATCCATCACTGCATCATTTGGTCGTCAATTCCCAGTTTATAGGGAAACCTCCCCTGCTGTCAGCACGGAGGTGGGGAGGGCACAGTGAGGGGAGCTGGGCTGTTCCCCCCAACCCAGGAGAGTGGCTGGCAGGGGGCTCAACAGGGTTTGGGAGGGCTCTTATATTAGGTAGGGGGCTCAGCAGGGTTTAGGAGGGCTCTCATCTGAGGCAGGGGGCTCAGCAGGGTTTAGGAGGGCTCCCATCTGATGCAGGGGGCTCAGCAGGGTTTAGGAGGGCTCTCATCTGAGGCAGGGGGCTCAGCAGGGTTTGGGAGGGCTCTCATCTGAGGCAGGGGGCTCAGCAGGGTTTAGGAGGGCTCTCATCTGAGGCAGGGGGCTCAGCAGGGTTTAGGAGGGCTCTCATCTGATGCAGGGGGCTCAGCAGGGTTTGGGAGGGCTCTTATATTAGGTAGGGGGCTCAGCAGGGTTTGGGAGGGCTCTCATCTGATGCAGGGGGCTCAGCAGGGTTTGGGAGGGCTCTCATCTGAGGCAGGGGACTCAGCAGGGTTTAGGAGGGCTCTCATCTTAGGCAGGGGCATCCCCCTGGCCCTGTGCATGGGCAGCCATGGGATTGGAAGCCCCCCACCCCAGCAGTGCTGGGCCCCCCGTGCCTGTCCCCTGCCATCCTCAAGCCCCAGGGATAACTTCACAAACAGCCTTTGCTCCTCCTTGTGGGGTTTGGGTCTTCGTCTCATTCTGCAACATGTGAAAAATAAAAATACCTGCGAAAGTGCAGAGGTGCTTAAAATCCCTAATTGTGATAAATTCCCACAGCCCAAGCCCAGACTGGTGGGGATTACAGTGAGCCAGTGGAGCACAGGGGCAGATGTGAGCAGCAGCCCTGCTGGCAGAGCAGTTTGCTGAGGCAGCAGCTCAGGGGGATGCTCAGCACCCTGCTTTGCCTCACCCACTCCCCCACCTCGCTGCTCTGGGGGGCTGGATGGGGCTGCCCCTCTGCCTGTGGCCAGCCCCAGAAAAAGCCTTCACAACATTAATGAAAGCTCTGACAAAGGGAGGCGAGGGCAGCTATTGTCTCCTTGGCCTTCTCCTCGGAGTGTCTGCGTGTAATGAGACTTTTGGTTATGCTTGTGGCTTCTGTGACAAAGCTGTGATTTAAGGGCTGTCTGTTCCGAGGCAGAGCAGCTCACACAGGCCAAAGTGCTGGTGAGTAATATTTTACCACAAATTGTTGTAACTGGAGCTCGACGACTGCAGTAGGAAGGAGGGGGGGGGATTGTATTTGATTTATTAGATGACTTAGTGCAATTTGCAGAGCGAGCTTTGTGCTAGTGTGGCCGTGGATTTGCAAACCCAGCAAGTAAAAGTCCATGGGAATGGGACTGGGGAGGGGGAAACTCCGTGGTGTGCTGCCACGGTGTGCAGAGGAGGAGGAGGAGGCTGGGCTGGCTGCCAGCCAGCTCTGGGGACCAGCAGCAGCTGGGGATGCCCAGGAGCCCTCCCTGTGTGTCCAGTGTCCAGTGGGAGCCATGGAGGCACAGAATGGAATCATTAAGGTTGGAAAAAGTGTCCAAAATCGAATCCACCCTTTGATCAAACATCACCTTACCAACCGAACCAGAGCACTGAGTGCCACGTCCTGGCACTCATTGCACACCTCCAGGGATGGGGACCCCAAACCTCCCTGGGCAGCCCCTTCCCTCTCCTGGCCACCCTTTCCATGGAGAAATCCTCCCTGAATTCCTCCCTGAAGGGTAAATGGGTAAAACAACCCCTCTGGGCAGGCAGTGCTCGCTCCCTCAGCCTTCAAACCCAGCCAGAAGTCCCAGGGATGCTTTCCCAAGCCCGAGGCTTTTCCTACAGGCAGCCTGTGAAGCATCTTTGGGATGATTCTGAGGAGCTGTGGAGCTGCTGGGCTTGCATCACTGTGAGAATTCAGGTCATGTTTACTACAGGCAGCTGGAACATAATGATCTCAGATGGTAACAAGTAACATCTGAGGGGACACGCTCAAACGTTCGAGCTGTTTTGTAAGCACCTACTTGGCTTTCTTTCCAAAGCCAGTTTGGCCATTAGCAAGGATCCGTTTGTCCCCTTAAGAGCCTGGTGTCATCTTGTTGAAATAAGTGAAAAGGGACAAGAGGTTCCCCTTCCTTTTAATTTCCAGTGGAAAAATGGATTTGTCTTTTCTGTTTGGTTGGGTTCGTGGGGTTGTTTTTGCTTTTGGGGTTTTTTTTTAAAGACTCCAAGACAACAAAGCCTCACAGCCCAGCTTCCTTTCTGCCTCAGCAAGGACAGATACCTGCACTCTGAGGGCTTCTGGCCTCCTGCAAGCTGACCTTGTGTAATTTCCTCTATTTACATTTGGCCAGCACCGGCCTCATTGACTACAAGAGTTTATACAACCCCTTTGGAGAGGAATACCAAGGATTGCTGAGGCACGTCCTGCCCCACATTCCCCTATTTACCGTGCTGCTAAATAGATGCACGGCGCTACTGAATAAACACGTCCTTATCCTATTTTGTTCTGGCTTTAATGCCTTTGTGCCAGGATAACAGAGAAGGTCACACACAATTAATTTAAACCAGGTGGGAAAAAACGTCTCTTTAAAATTTACTGTGCAGGGAGACATCTGATAGTGCTCCAGCGAAATGTGCTTTTATTTATGTGAACTGTGTGCAAGATTTGCAACGCCTTTTTCTGGGAGGGGGGTTGTTTTTTTGAGGAAACTGTTGCAAATAATGTTTGTTCACTGCTGTAAACCAGCCAGAGCCTAGTTTGGAGTCAGATTATCATCCCTGGACTTTGGTGCTGCCCTGCTTGCATGCACGGCTCACCTCTGCTCCAGGACTTGTGCAAGCAGAATGGAAACAGCTTGTACTCAGCACACATCAGTGTCCTGATGATTCCCTCAGCAAGCACAGCATTTGCAAAGCTAATGCCTGCAGTGGTATTTGGGACGTGGCAGCACTGCTCCTGGTAGGGTTTGGGGATGCTGGACAGGGCGTATCAAGAAATTAGGTTTGAGGGAGGGGAAATTGCTCTTTAGTGCGACTAATCTGCTATTTAGTGGCTTTGGGGGGGTGTTTTTAAGTAGATTTTTCTGATACAGGAGTTGCTCAGCGTGGCACGGAGAAAGTACTCAGCAATGCAGCGATGATAAAATAATTACAGGATTGCATGAGGGCAATGCTCCCCAGGCAGCACCAGGAGGAGAAAAGGCTCCTTCTAACCAGGGCTCCCGGGGTGAGGCTTTACAGGAGCACCCTTGAGGTCAGCACTAATCCAGGCTCGCAGGCAGCTCATTTATAGAGCTGGGATTGCCCAACTTGCAGGGAAAGCAGGGCCACTCCAGGCTCAAGAAGTGGCATGTGACAGCTTCCCACAGCAAACTCAGGGATGGAGCAGAGGGAGAGCAGCAGCAGTTCCTTCAGTGTTTATTATTAAAAAAAAAAAAAAAAAGGGATTTAAAAAAAAAAAAAAAAAAGAAAAAAAAAAAAAAAACCCACCAAGACAAAAAAGGAAAAAGTTTATTGCAAATCTCAGTGTTTTAAGAGTATTTCCAGAGTCCACTCGGTAACGTTACAAAGGAATCAGTAAATCCTGCTTGTGCTGTGCCCTCACACACACACGCTCACCACTCGCTCCCCTGCTCGTGCCGCGACGCAGACAGGAACAGAAACGGACTGTGAGGTCAGTGACTGACGGAGGATTTGATCTGTGTCGGAAACCTGGGTTAAAAACAAAACCCAAAGGGAAAAAAACCCAAAATACAGTAGAACCTCGCAACTCTGCAGAACAGGGAGCTTCCACACACACGCAAAACCTGGAGGCCTTATTCCACTTCCAAGCAGTTGTAATAGCAAAGTGCTGTAGTGAGGTCTCGTATCACAAAGACTTCAACAACCTTAACAAGAATAGGCTACAGAACATTTACCAGAACGCTTGAAGTATCATAAATTAACAATAAATTAAAAGTACATAGTAATGCAACGTGGTTATTGGTTCACTGATCACTGATTCACACAACTCTAGTTCTCTGTAAGGGATCTTCCAGTCCTGGGTGCAACACAGCGAGGTTCTGCTGGCCGTGATAAAGTGCTGAGGCAGAGGAAGGACACGAGACCGCAGGTCCCGGGCAGTGAGGATGAATTGCTCCAGCCACTTGGTTGCAAGAGTGCCTGTTTCTTTTTTTCTTTTTTTTTTTTTTTTCTCCTTCTTTTTTTAAACTTTTTGTTTTGGACATCTAAGACAGAAAAAACAAATCAAGCACCTTCCCAAAAAGAGTTTGTTTTTTTTTTTTTCTCCTTTTTGTTGGTTTTTTTTTTTTTTTTTTTCTTATACAGATTGTCCCACATTTCTATGGCTGGTAAAACACAGACAGGTCAGCGTAGCACAGTTAATGGATGATGCCACTTAAGTAGACAGAAATGGTGGTTTGGGGTTTCTTTTTCCCCCAAACCAGAACAGACTCGTCTGATTTGTCCCCCTGAGTTGCCTAGAGGCGAGAAGATGCATATAGGTGGGGTAAGCAAGCTCGTGTCACTGTGAGCAGGAATCTCTCCCGTCCAGACTGAGTGAGCAGCTCAAATGTTGTCCTTTATCCTTCCCTTCATGCACAGGCTCCACTTCATTTCTCACTGAAGTCAGCAGCAAAAAATAAGAAGCCCCGTGCTGACTTTAGGGGAGAGCTGGGGCGGGGGGTGCAGCTCAGCCCGGCCACCCCAGACCCCGGGGGGGGCAGAGGGGCAGGGCCTGGGGGGCCACAGGCAGCTGGGGCTGCAGCAGACATTTCCTTGGGCTCCTGTGAGCCAAGGGTTCGGGTACATTAAGACATCCTGGGCCAAATCCTCCCTGTGGGTGGGCTGGGCCAGCTCCGTGGCACCAGCTGAGCCTTTTTCCATGGAAAGAGGTGCTGGATCTGTAGTACTTTTTTTTTTTTTTTTTTTTTTTTTTTTTTTCCTTTTAAAATAATTGGGTTACTTAAGACTTACCTATTAAAAACAGCTACACTTTATGCTGTAAGAGTAATTTTCCCAACAATTTCACAAGCAATACAAGATAGGCATTGAAGAGATTGATGTAAAGACAGCTTTCCGTTATGCAGAAGATCATTTTTCCTCTCCAGTTATTTATGCTAACCTTCTTTAACAATCTCAGAATAAATTAATAAATACTAGTTAAATTAGAAACAGTACATCAGGTCTGACTATCAAGAGAAAACAATTCTAAGGATCCCAGTTGGGAGAAGAAAAATGATCTCATGAAATATGTGCAGTAATAACTGGCCGTAAAGACACACGGAGCCTTTGACTTCCCAGCATTTGTGACATTCAAGTTAAGATCATTAGCAATGGTTTCTAATTGTCAGCTATCTAGCCTAGCCTCCTCCTCCTCCTCCAAGCTGAGAGGTGAGTCTGTGTCCCTCCAGGAGAAGGCTCAGGTGGCTCCTGGTGGTGTATGAAATGCTCGTCTCCAGTTCGTATCATTGGGTCTGTGTGCAATCTGTGGCAGGGGATGGGTGACAGTCAGAGGCTGAGCTGCTTCTGCTGTTGCTGTTGTCAGTATTTATGGGATCAGTTGGACCTTTACCTATGCTCGTTATCAGGAAAGCAAGTATGCATCACATCTTCATGCTAGACAGAAGTTGTTCTTATGTGACTATCCGTATTTTCTATGGAGCTTTCCATTGTTGGTTAGAAAAGTTCTGGCTAATATTTAAAAAAAAAAAAAAAATAAAATTGTTGGTAGCGACTGTTCACATTTAAAATTTCACATTCCCTTTAGAATGGAGTTTTTAAAACGTGGAGCAGAGCTGACATTTCCCCCAGCCTGACACTGAGTACATTAGATGGAGAAGGAACAGGGTTTTTTATACCACGCTGTCAGAGCCTTTTCCTTGATTTTCTGCTTTTCCAATATCCATGTCTATAAAGTCATCTGGTAGTTCTGGTGGTGGCCCCGCCGTGCTCTCCTCCACCTGCTGCTGCTGCTGCTGCTGCTGCTGGTGGCACAGCCCAGTCTTGCACGGCCTCACCAGGGCCAGAAACACGGCCCCCAGGACCATGCCAGCAGCACAGGAGTAGAAGGCTGAGCTGTAGTTCTTTGTCGTATCCACTAAGACACCTAGAAAACACATTTACAGCAGTTAGCCACAGCCCACTCCCCCCCTGCCCTGCTCTCCTGTTGGGTTTTAATCTGCATTTTATCTGCAGCCAAAGCTCGGTGACAATCGGATGCCATGTTAAAGAAGTTAAAAAAGTAAACCCATTGTGTTCTGGGGTACACAGTGTCATCTTCAGGCGAGTCAGAAGCCCCTGAGCACTGTGGGGATGCTGAGCCCGAGGTGCAGCAGGCATCTGTTTGTTGTGCCAGACTTCACCTTTCTGCAGTGCGTGGCACAGGCACAGCGAGAGGGATTCGCCTCTGCCTGCGCCTGAAGTGATGCCAGGTTTGGGTTTCTAACAGGATCAGGGCAGCACTGCAGCATTTCCCTCCCCTCTGAGGTTCCTCAGTGCCTCATCCGTGGGACTCTGCAGAGCTGCATTGCAGTCTGCTGGCTCTGGGAGACTCCCAGGACTGGTTGCAGGGCTTTTAGGGGAGTGCTGTGATTGGTGCTGCCGGAATACCTTCCAGACAGAAAACAGCACCAACAGCTGTCAAACATCCCCAAAACAAAATCGAGACCAAAGTCTGAGTTACCTGCAAGGGTGGGTCCAGCCAACCCAGATAAGCTTTGAATGAAGACATAGACTCCAGCTGCAGAGGACATCCTCTCAATGCCAGCCACGTCGTCTTCAGCCAGGAGGGGAATATGCGTGCCCGCGACGGTGCCGAGCATGAACCCGAAATAAACGCTACATATCATCAGGCCCCAGAATCCAGAGGCAAAAGGGAAGGCAACCAACGCTACCGACAGCAGGATGACACAGATGAGCTCGATGTAGATCTTGCGGATCGGCTTCTTGTTGAGAACCCAGCCTGCAAAAATCCTGCCAAAGACCTCGGCGATGGCCATGGCCGACAGGATGTAGGCGGAGTGGTCTTTGCCGATGCCGAGACTGCGGCTCAGGGGGATGATGTAGAGGGAGGGAGCGAAGAAGCCCAGGGTTGCAAACAGGCCAAAGAATGTATAACAGATAAAGCTATAGTCTCTCATCACAGAGAAGTCCAGTAGTTTGGTTTTTGGTTCTGGAGGGGTGCTGTTATTTTCAACGGGATTCTGTCTGTGTTGCTTTGGTTCGTCACTTTTCGGCTCTGCTTTGGTTTTTCCAGGCACATTGCTGGGTGAGGTAGTTATATCGACTCCTGAGTCTATGGACTCTATTGAGGTGCATGTTTGCTCGTTTTCAAGCATGTACTTTGTCTCCGTGGACTCCTCTGGAGGCTGTGCTTTCACTTCTTCCTGCTCTCTGATGACGATGGGGCGCAGCAGCGATCCGCAGGCGGTGATGCCGAGCTGCAGCACCCCGACAGAAAGCATGCTGTACCTCCAGCCAATCTGCTCCTTCAGGGCCGTGATTGCTGAGGAAGAGGGATAGTGTAACTGGGAAAGCCTGTAGTTACACCAAGGAATTGCATTTACAGCCAGGGAAGGGATGGAGGTTCGCCACTGGAGGGTTCCAGGTGCCTCTCGAAAAGGGGTCCCTCCTGCCCAGGGGTCTGGCACCCACCTTCCTCCCCTCTGCTGCAGCAGACAGAAGCTAAAAGCTGTGTTCACCACCTGGCTAGCAGATGCCACCCTCTAGGTAACCTTTTTGAGGCCTCAGCAAGTGTGGGGACAAAAGGGGGTGTTGTTTTTAGTGAAGAAGAGCAAACTCAATGCTTGAGTTTCCTTTCTCAGCTGCCCTCACCCTGAAACCAGCTAGCAGAGGAAGTCTCTGAGCTCTGCTCAAAGGTGCACGTCACTGCTTAATTAGCAGCCTTCATTTGCCCCCGAAGCAGCTTTGCAGTGGGTATTAGCCCAGAGCACAGCACACCACTCAAGCCTCCAAGGGCAGGCGGTGACAGGGCCAGGACACCTGGGGACAGGTCCCCAAAAGGCTGGAGCACTTTGGCAGCCCGTGCTGAGCACAAGCCCAGTAACCTTTAGGAGCAGCTCTGTGCACTGTATGTGTTTTAAATAGCTGGAGTTTCTCAGCTTATTTTTAGCCTGGCAGATCTATATAGGGAGCCCGGCGGGCTGCGTGTCAGCCAGGCACGTCCTGTGCTGGCACGGGGCACCGGGGGGGCTCGGGCAGGGTCACACCCATCCCCGCTGGGCACGAGCACGAGTGCCACGGGCACGTGAGCAGCACTCGTGGGCACCCACTTGGCCTCTGGCTGTTTGCTGGGGCGAGGGTGGCAGCAGCCTCGTGCCTTGGGCACTGCCAGCACGCGGGCGCCGTACCTGGTGCGAAGGAGAAGACGGCGAAACATTCCCCTGTGGATGCCACGGCTGTGACCAGCGAGCGCCTTTTGTCAAAATACTGTGATAAAATGGTGACAGTCGGGAGGAAGGAGAGGCAGTATCCGAGGCCTGTGAATAAATGCCAAAAATTGCCATAACAACAAGTAAAGGAGGGGGAAACACCGATGTGAGAACACGTTAAGTCGGCTTTCCCGGTGGTCATTACAGTATCATTTCGGCCAACTCAGCAAGTCACCCTGGAAGAAAATCATTGGGGAAACCAGAATGTTATTTTTTTTGTAAATTGGAGGGGAGAAAAGAAAAAGAAAGAAAGAAAAAAGGAAAGTAAAAAACCCAAACCAAGAGACCCAGTCTCCCAAACCTACTAGATAAAGCCTTCTACTCCCAGTCAGTGGGGTCCAGTTTGAGGACCTCATCTGCTTAAAAGTATTTGAGCCTGTAGCAACTGTTCCCATAAGCAAGGCAAGCTGCTGGCCATGGACATGAACAGGACACCCAGGCCAGGCTGGAGAGAGGGAAAAGTATCAGGAGAAGAAACCAGAGACAGAGAGAGTGTTAGAGGATTTGATCCTGGGCACAGCTTTGGTCTCCCCAGCGATCCCAGTGCATCAAAAGCGACCGGCGTGAGCGCAGGGCCGAGCCCAGGGTGGGACAGGGCAGAAAGCCAAGCCTGGGGCAGAGAGCCAAGCGTGGATCAGCTCAGGAGGGGCAGCAGCAGCAAGCACAGCCCGTGTGCAGGGGCAGGGGGAGGCAGCTCACCGGAGACGATGCCGATGGTGAGGTACATGTGCCCCACGCTGCGGGCGAAGGCGGCGCTGACCATGCCGGCGCTGACCAGCAGCCCCCCGGCCATCACCACCAGGCGGTGGCCGAAGCGGTTGCTGAGGATCGTCGACAGAGGAGCTGGGGAGAGGGAGAGAGCCACGGTCAACACCTACCCCACGGTCAACACCCACCCCAGCAACTTCACAGCCACCACCTCCTGCAGAGGGCTCTTCTCGTGCCACCCCCCTGCACAGCACAGCATCACCCTGGAGTCACCCCCGGAGCCCTGCTCAGCTCCCAGCATTTGGTTCGTGCTAAGAAATCACCAGAACAGACTTAAAGACGAGCACGTGGCAGCCTGGGACAAATCTCCAGCCACGTGCTGGGGCACCACTGGATTTCAGCAAGGCTCAAGTTACTTCTAATCCTTTTCACTGCAGATTTTGGTTTGAAAACTCTGGTTTTTGCCCCTTAGTGGTGAGAGCTGAACAACTGGGTCAGGCTCAGTGACACGGACCATGTCCCTGCACCACCCAGGGACGTGAGTTGGGGCTCAATGGGACTGCCAGGCTGAGAAAGAAATTTCTTGGCATTTGAGGAGCAGCCTCTGAGCTTTATGGCTGTAATTTAATTTATAATGGAGCCATTAGAGGCACGAAAGTCACAGGTGCCTGGTCCTTGCATACTGAGTCAGCAGCACCACTGCCCCTTGCACCTGCTCCTCTTACCTGTGAAGGCTTGTACAAACACACATATGGATACTATCCAGGATATCCTGCTGTTGGTTTCGTCAAAGCTTTCCATCAGGTCATTAAAGAAGACTCCAAATGATTTTAGGATGCCGTATGTCAGGGCTTCCACAACAAAGAACGCAAAAGCGACTGTCCAGCCCCATCCTCCGTCAGGCACTTTAGTATAAACGTTTGCAGAGGTGCACGGCATCTTTACAGCTTTGACTGTCATTTTGGATCTGGAAAAAGAGGGGAGAGGGAGCCAGGCATCAATTTAAGCTGAATTTTGCTGCAAGAGGCACAGCCTGGGAGCTGTAGCCCCCTAAGGCGCCGTGAGCCAGACTCTGTGCTGCAGAGGGGTGGGAGCTGGGCTGATGTTTCTGCCTCTGTCCCTCCCTGGGCTCCTTCCTGCTCTGCCCTGTGAGCCCAGCACCACAAACTCTCACTCAGCACCCGGGCGAGCTGTTCCCAGCAGCCAAGCCCGGGAGCTGGGAGCTGTCATCTGTCTGTCGGTGCATGGGGGCGGATGGATGCAGTTCGTGAAAGATCCACCGCGGAACCCAGCGCGGGCTGGGCTGCTGGAGCCGCAGGAACCCCCGGGGCACCCATCCTCCCCAGCCTGGCTGTCCCCACCATGGCAGCTCAGGACTGCCCACACCTCAAAACGGGCTGGGGACACCCCCCCTGCTTCCACCAGCTCCCCTGCAGCCCTTGGCACCACTGGACCCCCCGGGGCAGGGGGCTGGGCAGGATCACCCCATGGGACACGGGGTGTGCTCAGCCCTGCCCCGTGTCACCCTGTGGGGTCTGGAGTGGCTTTGGTCCCACATGGAGCTCCCCAGGGACCCCCAGCACTGCCACCACTGCATGGGGGGACAGCACTGGTGTCACGGTCAGGGGGAGGACACCGTGCAGGGGGGACAGTGTCAGGGTTACAGACCTGGGTCACTGCCACACCTGCAGGGGCACAGTGCCGGGGTCAGCACCACTCCTGTGCAGGGGACAGTGCCGAGGTCACTGTCACACCTGTGCAGGGGACAGCACCAGGGTCACTGCCACACCTGTGCAGGGGGACAGTGCCGGGGTCAGCACCACACCTGTGCAGGGGGACAGTGCCAGGGTCACTGTTATACCTGCAGGGGACAGTGCCGGGGTCACTGCCACACCTGCAGGGGACAGTGCCGGGGTCACTGCCACACCTGCATGGGGGGAGCACTGAGCTGAGGCCACTGCACCACCACACCTGTGCAGGGGGACAGTGATAGCACTCCTGCTCCGGGGGTCTGTCCTGCGCTCACTGCCACACCTGTGCAGGGGACAGTGACAGGATCCCCTGCTCCGGGGGTCTGTCCTGCGCTCACTGCCACACCCGCAGGGGGTTCGCTGTGCCATGGCACCGCCACACCTGCGCAGGGGGACGGTGCCGGGGTCCCCGCCGCAGGTGCGCTGGGGAGGGCAGTCCGGGGGGCACCGCCACACCGCGTGTGCGAGGGGACAGCGCCAGAGCCACCCCCGCCCAGCCGCGGCGGCCACAGCGCGGGGTCAGCGCCGGTGCCCGCAGGGCCCCCGAGCGGAGCCGTGCGCAGCCGCCCCGTCCCGCCCGGACCTGCGGCTCGGGCGTGCGCTGCCCCGGCAGCCGGCAGGCATTTCCCTCCTCCATTTTAGACTCGGCTCCTCGGCACCACGTTCTGGGCGCGGGGAGCCCGGGCGGCCCCAGCCCAGCGGGGAACTCGGCGCGGCGGAGCAGGCGAGTGCGCGGCCCCGGCTGTGCCGCGGGCAGGGCACCCCGAGCGGGGCAGGGCACCCCGAGCGGGGCAGGGCACCCCGAGCGGGGCACGGGGGTGCCCGGGGCCCGCAGCCCCTCCGGCCGTGCCGCATGGCGAGTGCGCGGCTCCCGGGGGATCCTCTCCGCCGGGGATGGAGCGAGGCGTGGGCTCCTGCATCCCTGCGGCGCTGCCCGCGCCCGGCTCTGCCGCAGCCGGGCAGGGCGAGGGGGCACGGGCGGGACCCCCGAAGTTTGTGGGAAGTGCTTGGAGACCCCCCCCCCGAGAGAGAGGGGATGGGGCTGCCGTGAATTCCTGTGTCACTGCACGGGGAATAGTGGGGGGAAAAAAAGCAGAGCAGGAGGAAGCACGCTTAGGGAACAGAAAAAAAAAAATGATAAGGGAAGGAAAAACAACCCAGCGAAACCGCAAACCTGGGCGTGTGTTTTGTACATTTAAAGATTAAAAGAAATAATGGTGGCAGGGGGGAAAAATTGAAAATGAAGCCGGAGCGCAGGGGCCCGGCGTGGCCCCCCCTTCCCTGCATCACTTTCCCAACATTTCAGCCCTGATTCCTGCATCGCCGGGGCCGCGGGCTAAAAATACAGGGATGCAGGCGAGGGGAGGTGGGGAAGGAAAACGCTGGAAAAATGAAAGAATAATGTCAAAAAGCGCCTCAAAAGAGGGGGCAAAATTTTAAAAAAAAAAAAAAAAAAAAAAAAGGAAACAAAGCCCTCCCCCACCCAGCTCCCGCGGAATGCCCGGGCGGGAGTCCCACTCACCCGGTGCTGCGGCGGGGTCAGGGGCTGCCCATGGCCCGGGAGGGCGAGCGGGCGACCCTCGGCGAGGAGGCGGCCCCGCTGCCCGCCGGCCTCCGGCCGCTGCTGCTCCCGCTGCCCGCGGCGGCGGCTGCTGCTGCTCGGTGCTCGCTCGCAGC
Organism: Sitta carolinensis; assembly: GCA_032173965.1. Taxonomy (NCBI): domain Eukaryota; kingdom Metazoa; phylum Chordata; class Aves; order Passeriformes; family Sittidae; genus Sitta; species Sitta carolinensis. The sequence continues at coordinate 2,580,914 of CM063298.1, read as the reverse complement.
CCTTTTATACCGGCTGGAGCCGGTCTCCGCCGGCGGCTCCGCAGCGCCCATGTGCGCGGCGCCGGGCCCGGCTCGCCCAGCGGCGGCACCGCGTGTGCGGGAGGGGCGGTGCAGCGGGGCGGCCCCGCGGGGACCCGCACAGCCCGCACGGCCCCCGGCCGCACCTGCCCCGCACCGGGCCCTCCGGCAGGTGCCGGGCCGCCCCCGCCGCAGAGGGGTCCGCGCAGCACCGGGGTGCGGGGTCTGGAATATTCCCGGCGTGCGGGGTCTGGAGAGTCCCAGGGGTGCGGGGTCTGGAGCATCCCCGGGGTGCGGCTTCCGGGCATTCCCGGGGTGCGGGGTCTGGAATATTCCCGGGACGCGGGGTTCCGGAGATTCCCCGGGATGTGGTGCCTGGAGCATCCCCGGGGTGCGGGGTGTGGAATATTCCCGGGGTGCGGTGTCCGGGCATCCCCGGGGTGCTGGATTCCGGAGATTCCCCGGGATGTTGTGCCTGGAGCATCCCCGGGGTGCGGGGTCTGGAATATTCCCGGGGTGCGGTGTCCGGGCATCTCCGGGGTGCTGGATTCCGGAGATTCCCCGGGATGTTGTGCCTGGAGCATCCCCGGGGTGCGGGGTCTGGAATATTCCCGGGGTGCGGTGTCCGGGCATCTCCGGGGTGCTGGATTCCGGAGATTCCCCGGGATGTTGTGCCTGGAGCATCCCCGGGATGCGGGGTCTGGAGCATCCTCGGGATCCGCAGCATCCCCGCCTGGGCTCGCAGGGGATGCGGGTGGGATGCGTGGAGCACATGCCGGGTTCCCCCCCGCCGGCGCTGGTTCTGCTTCTGGCACAGTGTGTTTGTCCCCTCCGAGCTTTGGGTGCTGTGCATCATGCAGTGTTAGGGGAAATGCGCCCCTTCCTTGTATTTTTCATCTCCTTTAGTTGCATTTCTAGGGAAAACATCGCTCTTGGTTGTGTTTTTAGAGGCAACCGTCTCCTTTAGTTGTATCCTTAGGGAAAACCATCTCCTTTTTTTGCAATTTTAGGGGAAAACATCCCCCTTGGTTGCATTTTTAGGGCAAACACTTTCCTCGCTTGAATTTTTCGGGGGAACCATCTCTCTTGTTTGTATCTTTAGGGGATTTTTTTTTAATAGGGAAAAACCTGTCCCTTAGTTATATTTTTAAGGAAAACATCTCCTTTAGTTGCATTCCTAGGGGAAAACATCTCCCTTAGTTAAATTTTTAGGGGAATTGTCTCTGTCAGTTGCATTTTTGGGGGAAACACCTCCCTTGGCTATATTTTTTTGGGGTTTTTTTTTGGGGGGAATCATCTTTGGCTGGACATTAGGGGAAAATGTGCCCTTTTGTTGTATTTTTAGTGAAAAACATCTCAGTTGTATTTTTTTAGGGAAAAACATATCCCTTAGTCGAATTCTAAGGGGAAAATATTTCCCTTGGTTGCGTTTTTAGGGGAAACCAACTCCCTTAGTTGCAAAACATGTCCTTTATGTAGGAAGCTTAAAAAGTAGGGATTTGTGAGTCAAGCAAAGCAGGAGAGACCGACTCACCACCTACAGGGATGAGGAGGGAGGGAGCAGGGTTCAGTCATCCTGAAATCACAGAACAGCCTGAGCTGGAAGGGACCCACAGGGATCATTGAGTCCAAGCCCTGGCCCTGCACAGACCCCCCAAAAATCCCACACTGTCCTGGAGAGCATTGTCCAAACTCTCTTGGAGCTCTGGCAGCCTCAGCTGCCTGCTGCATCCTGCTCCTGTTCTCCAGGTGCTGGGCACAGATGGATGATACCAGCAGCATTTGGGGTCTTGCACCATTCCCTGTGACTTGTGGGCCAGTGAATTCTGCCTGCAGAGGGGTCAGAGTGGGTGGGTGACCACCCCTCTCCTCCCCTGCCCTCCTGGGATCTGCTCACAGAGTGCTGGGTTAATGTGGAACCTGCTGATCCTGGTTCGTTCTCCTGGAAAAAGCACCCAGGTTAAAATGTTCCTGCACTACAAGGGCTGCTGTGTTTGGTTTGGCCAGAGTCCCTTCTGCTGCTTTTCCCTTCCTTTATCCCACTGGGATTGCTAGTGGGACAACACAGCCAAGGGCTGCAGGTAATTGGGGCAAAATTCTCCAGATTTCCCAAAATGAGGCAGCTTTTGCTCGGGAGCTTTGGGAAAGCTGCTGCTGGTTTCTCTTGGCAATGCTGGCCCAGTAGCTGCTGCCTCTGAGTGCTGGCGCTCTCAGGGAGGTTTCAGCAGCTTCCCTCCTCACACTCCCCTCCTGAACAAGCTGAAATCGCCAGAAATCATCAGAAATCCATCAGAAATGTGCGTACTCGGCCATGGGAGTGTGCTCTGTGTGTTCTTGAGAGCCTCCTACCTCCCTGTCCCACAGGAACACCCCTTCCTCTGGGGGAGCCGTGGCGGTGGTTGTCCTTTATCCCTGCCCTGCCTTTTGCGGGTACAGCTAAAGGGTGACCACCCCGCTGGCCTTTCAGAGCAGATATCCCGTTATACAAGCTTTTCCTCGGGAGTGGGTCACCCTCCCCGTGGGACAAAGAAAGAGGTTTAGCACCAGTGGTTGTGGGACAAAGAAAGAGGTTTGTGCCTCCAGGGGAGAAATAAGAATGCAAATATCTTTGGCATGAAAAACCCAAAGCGATTTGCTCCTTGGTATTTCTTGTCAGGACTTTGCATCTGTCTCTGCCTCACCTTCCCATTCCTTTCCTTCGGGTTTTCCAAGAGCAGTAAGGCTTTGGGGAGCGAGGGGGGCTGCAGGGGCCCTCTGGGGGGCTGCAGCCTCTCCAACCCACAGCCTCCCAGCCCCACTGTAAAACCCTTTTTTCCCCATATTGTTTGCCCACTTTGGGGGGGATTTCCCTGCTGCTTGGCCTGCCTGTGCCTCGCTGGGATCCTTCTCCACCAGTCCGTGGTGGCTCCATCCCGTGCCTGGCAGCGCTTGCACCAGGACGTGCCTCTCCATCATCCCGGGCACTCCAGCAGCATGGCTGCTATTTGAGGGCTCTGTAATCCACAGGGAAGCAGAGCAGAGTCCTGTCTGTGGGCATAAATCAGCCGGGAGCTGGAAAGCAGGGCGGGCTGGGAAGAGCAGGGGAGCGCGGGCCCCTGCCCGGCCGCCGGATGGCTCAGGCACTTCCAGTTCATTTATTCTGCTGGGGTTTGCCCAGCCCTGCTCGGCATGTGAAATGTTTTCTCTGAAAGACCCAGCAGTGAGATGGGTGAAAAACATTCTGCTGTCCCAGGAGCTGGCAGAAATCCTGGTAAATCTGCAGAAGTATGTTTTTGTCGGTGCTGCTTATTCTGTGAGGAGAACTAGTATAAACTATTCCAGTAGAAAACTTTTTTTCCTGGAATAAAGTCCTGACTGTGTTCAGAGCATTGTCAGGACGGTTGTGCTGGGAATGGAGCTTTGCTGGTAAACATGTCAGGGCTGGGGAGGCCCAAGGGGGCAGACACAGAGCTCCTGCCCCTCTGCCCCACGGGCAGACCCCTCACCAGGTGCCTGCTGCCCTTCTCCACTCAAATCAAAATCTCGGTCATCTTAAATTGCAAACTAAACTTTGATTTATTTGTCTGCTCCCCTGACAGCCTGTGTGCTCTGCCATCCATCCCCTCCAGGCTGTGGCTGGACATCCCCCAGCAGGGTCAGCACCAGGAGGACACGTCCCCATCCCAGGTCACTCAGCAGCTGTGGGGTCAGCACAGCCTGAGCCATCACTTCTGCTTGCCTGCCTCAGTTTCCCTGAGCCCAGCTGGCACAAGGGGTGACACTGGGAGCTCCTGGAGTGTCCAGTACCCGCTCTGGTTTGAATTTCTCCTCCTTTGCTGTGTCCTTTTCTCCCCGCTCCTCGTGGCCGGGATGGGGATCCTGCTGGGACTCTCAGCAGGGCCACTGGGTGGGTTTGGGCTGGAGATCAGAGCTGGGACACCCCGGGGGGGCTGTGAGCCCCGGGAGCTGGCGGGGATTGCTCAGCACAGCTGGGTGTGCTTCAAAGGGCGGCAGGTTTTTCTGGGCTCCAGCCACCGCTTTGCTCTCCAGGCAGGCGTGAAAATGTGAAAGAATGTGAAAAATGTGAAAATGATCATGCTGGCCCCAAGATTTGTAAACTTTCTGGTTAATGTGTAATAAATACATGACAGATAGTGCCTGTGCTGTGCGGGTGACCCCTCTGTGGTGGCGCTGCCAGCGGTGACATCCCAGAGAGGCTCTCCCCTCCTCTACACCGCGGCCAGCCCGGGGCTCTCCTGCTTGGAGAGGCTTTGGGCCTTTTCTAAACTGGTTTATCTGGTTTGGACTTCTCCAGGTTCCTGCGAGCAGCCTTGCCTGGCTTGCCAAAGGCAGGTTATTTATTTGTTCAGCCCTCCCCTGGGACAAGGGGCGTGCTGCTTGGCCCAGGTGTGCCGTGTCCAGCTGCCAGCACGCCCCGGTTATCCTGGGAGTGAATCCTCCCAGGTAGCTCATCCAGCTGTAGCCACCTGTGCAGTATTTCCTGCTTGGCACAAGGCGAGGTGCTGCAATGTTCCTGCCACAGGCAGCCTGGGGAATCTCTCCTGAGTCATTCTGATTTTTGCAGAAATAGCTAAAATTTGGCTGGTCAGCTCTGGGTGGGTCAGGCTGCAGCCGAGCTGGAGGGGAGCAGAGGGGCTGCAGGTCCTGCTGCAGGGCTGGGATTTATCCCGGGGGGAGGATCCCACCTTCCCCCAGGGGGATGTGCACAGCTCAGGGTTCAGAGAGGGCTCAGAGTGCAGAGGAGTGGATGCCAAGGGATGGCCTCACACCCATGGATGTGGTCTGGATGTGGACGTTCCACTGCGTGTTCCTCCTCGCCTTCAAACGCCCCCGAGCACCAGGGATCAAGAAGCTTTGTCTGATGCTAATGCATGAATTTGAGCCCTGAAAGACTTTCCCTGTAATTTAGGGAGGAGAGTGTCCTTTGAAAATTGTTTGGATTGTTTTTGCTAGCTGTGTCATCCTGGCATCCCTCCCCAGAGTCAATGGAAGGGACAGAGGTTTGTGGGCTCAGAGCTTTGAGGTGTGCTGGGTTTCTCTGGTGGCTGCAGGTGCAGCTGGGGGGTCCCTGGGGCAGCTGGGGGGTGCAGGGCTGCCCCTCAGGAGCAGGACTGGGTCTGGGATGGTGCTGCTGGGAGGCTGTTTGGAGAGGCTGGGATTTGGCACAGACCAGCTCAGCCTGGGAGGGGCTGGAGCTGCTGGATGCCAGCAGAGGTGCCAGAGGGCAGGATTAGGTGGGGTGTCTTCCCAGAAAGCCTGAACACCGACTGCCTGAGGAGCTCAGCTCAACTTGGGTGCTTTATTTTCCCCAGACCCCTGTTCTAGCATAGATATCCTGCTCCACTGTGGGGAGTCCCAGACAGGGGGCTGGGATGGGGCTGGGATGGGCTGAGGTCTCCCTGACCACTGTGGCATTGGTGGCTCAGGTCTGTGCTGGGCTCAGCCACCGAGCAGGGGGCGTTGGACCCAAGCAGAGCTGCTCCTTTCAAGTCCCCATCCACGAAGAAATCCAAGGAAATTGCAAAGGAATTTTTGTTTTAAAAGTAAAGGCGACTTAGCTGCCATCAAACATGTCCAGAGACCTAATCTTGACTGTCGGAGCTGTGGGGAGGCAGGAGGGTGCAGAACAGGCCCTGAGCTCGTGGGCTTTGTTGGGGCAGGGCTGAGCAGCCTCTCCCACAGCTGAGCCCCCTCCCACAGCTTCAGCCCCACCACCCACCACATCCCAGCCCCATTAGCTGATGTACTGAGAGCCTCCAGGCTTTATAAATTAACACTCTGGGCTATGAATTATGAATGGAGCCACATCTCTGATCACTGCAATGCTCTGCTGACAGCCCAGGAGCTGCTGATCCAAGTGACAGCCCAAAGCTTTTAAAGATGTGAACAGCAAAACCTGGGAATAATTTACTGTGCAAGCTACAAACCACTTGGCCTACAGATGGGGCTCATCGTATTCCCTCTCCTGCCTCCTCCTGTCCCGTTCTTTTCTTTTGTTTCCCAGTATTGTCTGCTCCACTCTCTCTCTCTGTCTCAATGGATGTTGTCCTGCTGGGCTGTGTTGACCATCCCTTGGGAGCTGCATCCCTCGTGCCACGTTCCTGCCCCAAGGTTGTGGTACCAAGTGGGGACAGCTGTGTCCTGGCCATCCCCAGGCCAGGCACAGATCCCCACAGCATCCCCACAGCCAGTGCAGAGCTTCTGGTGCAGGACCCAGCGGGATTTTGGCAGATCTTTGCAGCTTCATCCCCCTTTGGCCATAACTTTGTGTTCAGGACATCGTATTCCACAGCTCCATCTGCTCCGTGGAGTTCTGCCACAGCTCCGTCTCTGCCTTCGGTCTTTGGAGGGTTTGTCCTTGAACCTTTCCATCTCTGGAGGCCAAATCCTGCCCTAAGCAGCTGGATGTGCTCAATCCTGGCTATTCCTGGTGGTTTTTTGCCTTCTGGGTTTGTATGGATTCCTGCCTCCTCACCCCTGGGGCAGCTCCCTCCAGCAGCCATGGGGCAGCAGGAGCAGAACTGAATTTAAACAGTGAGCTTCAGACACATGTCCCGGATGAAGGCAGGGGCCTGCGTGCCCCCTCGTGGGGCTGTGCCCCCTGCAGCACTCAGGAGAAAGCCCTTGGCAAGCAGGAGGGAGCACGGGATGGCAGGAGCATGGGAAACCATCCCAGCCTGAGCAGTGCAGGGAAGGGGCACTCTGGATTCCCAGTCCTTTCCAGCTGAGCCACTGTGAGCCAGGCAGCAGAAAACTTCAAAGGTAAAGTGTCTGCAGAAGGTGTTTTGCCCTGATGTCCAGAGGTGTTTTGCCATGATATCCAGAGGTGTTTTGCCCTGGTGTCTGGAGGTGTTTTGCCCTGGTGTCCAGTGATGTTTTGCCCTGGTGTCCAGAGGTGTTTTGCCCAGGTGTCTGGAGGTGTTTTGCCCTGATGTCCAGAGGTGTTTTGCCCTGGTGTCTGGAGGTTTTGTCCCAGGCTGGGGTGCAGGAGCACTCCCCACATCCTGACTGTTTTCTTTCCCTTGCACAGGGCATTCTGTAACGAGGTGAAGGATGGACTAATAGAGCCCCAGCAGTTTCTTCTCCACCCAAAGGCTGAGGGGTTCAGCCTGCAGGGAAGGAGCCATTTTTGGACACAAACATCCCTCTGGCTGCAGTGAGGGGAGAGGAGCTGCTGCCGCTCTGGATCGAACCCACTCCTGGAGGGGAAAATACCGCTTCGGTTTGGTGTCTAATTAGATATTTACCAGGAAGGAAGGAAAGATATAAATAGGGTGACAGTGACTTCAAAGGGTGTTTTTTGACTTCTAAGAATAACACCTTTTCTGGCGCGGATTTCGGGAATATCGGCTGTGCCTGGGTGTGAAAGACGGAGGAGGTGTCGCAGCTCGGTCGGCAGCCAAGGGAGCAAACCCAGACCCCAGCCCCCGTCCGGCCCCACGGGACCAGCTGAGGAAGGGACAGAGCCTGTGGGAAGCTCAGCTTTGTCCGCAGGGACACAGCAGGGGGAGTCTGGGGAAGACTGCTGGTGCTGCAGTGCGGGCAGGAGGGGACGTGTGGCACCATGGGGACCCCGTCCCTGTCCCCGTGGGCAGTGCCTGTGCTCCCCCTGGTGCTGGTGGGACTCTGGGCTCCCTGTGTGGTGAGCAGGCAGCCCAACTTCATCGTCATCCTGGCCGATGATGTGGGCTGGGGGGATCTGGGTGCCAACTGGGCAGAGACGAAGGAGACCCCGCATTTGGATCAGCTGGCTGCCGAAGGAACAAGGTAATGTCTGTCCCCCTTCCCTGCCCTCACCCAGCATCCCTGGGTACTCTGTCCTGCAGCACAGGGGAATTCAGCCCTGTGGGACTGGCAGGTGAAGGGATTTCATTGGTGTGGGTTTGGGTGCGTGGGGAGGGCAGCCAGAACCTGGTACCTCGGGGTGCAGGTCCACCCATCCCTGCTGGGCCTCCCACTCCCCACCCTCATCCCCAGAGCCAAAGGGGGGGTGTGCAGGGGAGCAGGGAGGGACAGGGCAGTGTTAGAGCAGTCGGGACCTTGTGAGTTGAAGGGTTTTTACATTTTGCAGGTTCGTGGATTTCCACTCGCTGCGTCCACGTGCTCCCCGTCCCGCGCCTCGCTGCTCACGGGGCGCCTGGGGCTGCGCAACGGGGTCACCCACAACTTCGCCATCTCCTCACTGGGGGGGCTCCCCTCAACGAGACCACCCTGGCCGAGGTCCTGCGGGAGGCTGGCTACAGCACAGGGGCTATAGGTAATGCCCAGAGTGCCAGGGGGCAGCTGGGGAGGTGGCAGTGGGTGACAAAGATGCCCTGGCAGAGGAGGTGCTTGGGTGAAACGCTGGCAGGGAAAGGAAAATCTAAAGCATCACGTGAGAGAGATTTCACACATCCCCCGTGGGTTTTGCAATGCCAGGCTTAAAATCTTCCTTCTCAATGGCGCTGCTGGAAATCCAGACTCCTCCATTTAATCTCTCACTGCTTTAGCTCACAGGGAATGTGCTGGGTGTTCCTGGGCAAACAGGGCTGTGCTGGGCAACTCTGCCACCCTGCATCCCACACCACAGGCAGTGCTGCTGGCCCCGTGGCTTTGGGCACCCTCCTGTCACTGTGGGTCCCACACAAGCCTTTGCACCTACAGCTCCTGCTGTTGTGCACATTGTGCGGGCAGAAAATCCCTCAGTTTCTCCATTCCCCCCCCAGTTTTTGCAGTTCTCCCTCTTGGATCAGCTCTTTTGGTGGGAGCAAACGCGTGCTGGAGGTCAGAGGGTGAAGCTGGCTGTTAGGGAGGGGTTAGGAAGCTGTCTGCTCAGAACACAAACACATGAAAGAGCCTTTTAAGGCTGGAAACAGTCGCTTTGCACAGGCATGAGATACCTTATGCATTTTTTCTGGGTTTTCTGCAAAAATAGACGGCATTCTGGAATCGTGGCCAGCACAAACAAGGAGCGTTTCTTGTAGCTTGATTAAAGCCCCCAGCGCTGCGGGCACCTCGTGGGTGAGGGCTGTTGGTGGCCAGAGCTGTGTCACCTCTGAAATGACGTTCTGTGGCTTCCACGCAGGCAAGTGGCACCTGGGACACCACGGCCACCATCACCCCACCTCCCGTGGTAAGGGCTGTGCCAGCGGGGATGGGCCGAGGGCCCTGTGGCCACCCTGACCCTGCTGACCCCCTCGCTCGCCTCTCAGGCTTCGACTACTACTTTGGGATCCCCTACAGCCACGACATGGGCTGCACAGACTCCCCTGGCTACAACCTGCCGCCCTGCCCGCCCTGCCCGCAGCATGGCACCGCTGCCAGGTACAGGGCACGGGGGTTCCAGTGCTGGCACGGGGAGGTGGGTGTTTGCAGCAGTGTCCCTGAGGACTGCCCTGGGCTGTGCTCACCTCCCCTCAAGCTCTGTGCACCCAGTTTCCCCCTGCAGGGCTGGGAGCACCCCGTGCCACAGGGACATTGGCATCGCTCCCTCTGTTCTCCCTTCCTCGGCTTTCTGGAAGCCAGGAGAACAGCCAGCATCCATGCCTGCTCCAGTGACAAGCCTGGGGTGGCTCTGCCCTGCAGGGTGGCGAGGAAGGACTGTTACACAGAGGTTGCCCTGCCTCTCTTCGAGAACGTCACCATTGTCCAGCAGCCCGTGGAGCTCGGCAGCCTGGCCCGGCGCTACGCGGAGGAGGCGGCACGGTTCATCCAGAGGGCCAGGTGAGGGCCACCCACTGTCCCCTGTCTGTGCCCTGGGCTGGGAGAGCTCCTGGGGCACTGCAGGGCCCCTGTGCCTGTAGCTGGGAGAGCTCCTGGGGCACTGCAGGACTCCTGTGCCCTTAGCTGGGAGAGCTCCTGGGGCACTGCAGGGCTCCTGTCCTCTGTGCCCTTGGCTGTGAGAGCTCCTGGGGCACTGCAGGGCCCCTGTGCCTGTAGCTGGGAGAGCTCCTGGGGTACTGCAGGACCCCTGTCCCTTTAGCTAGGGGAGCTGCTGGGGCACTGCAGGACTCCTGTCTCCTGTCCCCTCAGCTAGGAGAGCTCCTGGGGCACTGCAGGACCCCTGTCCCCTTAGCTAGGGGAGCTGCTGGGGCACTGCAGGATTCCTGTCTCCTGTCCCCTTAGCTAGGGGAGCTGCTGGGGCACTGCAGGATTCCTGTCTCCTGTCCCCTTAGCTAGGGGAGCTGCTGGGGCACTGCAGGATTCCTGTCTCCTGTCCCCTTAGCTGGGAGAGCTGCTGGGGCACTGCAGGATTCCTGTCTCCTGTCCCCTTAGCTGGGAGAGCTGCTGGGGCACTGCAGGATTCCTGTCTCCTGTCCCCTTAGCTGGGAGAGCTGCTGGGGCACTGCAGGATTCCTGTCTCCTGTCCCCTTAGCTAGGGGAGCTGCTGGGGCACTGCAGGATTCCTGTCTCCTGTCCCCTTAGCTGGGAGAGCTGCTGGGGCACTGCAGGATTCCTGTCTCCTGTCCCCTTAGCTGGGAGAGCTGCTGGGGCACTGCAGGATTCCTGTCTCCTGTCCCCTTAGCTGGGAGAGCTGCTGGGGCACTGCAGGCCTCCTTTGCATCGTGCTGGTGCAATGCCAGGGGAGATGGGCGTTGCTCCGTGGCTCAGATTTGGGGTGTCCGTGGTTTGGATTCTGCTGGAGGAGACACTGAGGCTCTTCTGGTGTCCTCTGAAGGGGTCGTGTGTTTTTAAAACCATCATTTTTGCGGAAAGTCAAAGCCTTTGAGTGGGGCTGGGCCTCCTTCTTGGGGGCAACCAGCATGATGTCAAGGCTGATGGGGATGAGAGGGAGGCAAACGCTGCCCTCGGTGTGTCCATCCCTGTGGATGAGGTGGCAGTGGGGTGGTGGAGGTGCCTCCACGGGTGTGAAGCGCTGGCAGGGGCTGTAAACAGGCGCTGAATGGTGCTCAGGGTGGGACCAGAACAGCACCCAGAGGTATTTGAACACACCCCGCGTGTGAGATTGGATCCATTGTGAGCATAAAGCACTCCGAGATCGCTGGGATTCAGGATCTGCCTCCCCCAGCCTCACAGCACAGGAGGTGCCCGGGTGTGTTTGTCCCCGAGGAGCAAAGTGGCTCCTCCGAATGACGCCCCCGAGCCCTGCTGACGGGTTGTGTAATTTTAATCCCCATTATTGGCGGATTACGAGCTGTGACTTTGCAAAATGCCTCCCTGCAGAGTGAGGAGAGGAAGCGCTGCCGGGCAGCCCTGTCTGAGCCCATCCCCTGCCTGCATCCCGGGATAACGCGGGCCCAGGGAAGGCGGCTCCTTGGGCTAAGGGTTGTGTAACAGAGGTGAATGAAGGGCTGGGCAGGGAGCAGCACATGGGGAAATGGCTCTTGATAAACCTGGGTGCTGTTTCGTTGCATAAACCCTGTAATTTATCCCTTTGGGTATCAAGGATTGGCCGTGGGGTGGCTTGGCCAGGCTCTGGGCTGTAGGGCAGCAGCAACCCCTTGTCCTGCCAAACCCCCAGCCCTCCAGGCTGCCAGGATGGTCTGCGGCTGTCAAACCAAGTGTGTAAGCTCTGGGTTAATAGGAAAAACCTTTAAACTCACAGAAGTGTTTTGGGGTTATCTGCGTTCATGGAGAACAGGATTAAGCAGGTGCCTGCCTTTTCTTCCCTTCCCTTTGATGGCTTATTCCAGTTTTCCCCTGCCTGACTCATTCATTACAGGGCAACAAAAGAACTCCGGATTTGCCATCTCTGGTGTTTTTTTAACCAGTCAAGGTTGAGCAATTTGTGACAGTGAGACGTGGCACTGCTCGAGCATAAGCAGGCGTGGGAGCAAAAGTCAGGGACTCCTGTCTTCAGCTGTTGATTAAACGTTTGCTCGATCTTCAGGACAATTCCGAGGTGTCTGAGTGGCAAATGAGAGGGGGTGTTCAGCTGAGCATCACAGCCACGAGTCCCTCTGGGTGCTGCAGTGGTGCTCCCGGGTGGGATGCCAGCCAGGGGAAGCAGCTTTCCCTGCTCCAGGGATGCTCTGGCATCCCATGGGCAGAGGTCTCCAGTTTGCAAGGGGCACCTGGGCTCTCCTGACCCCGTGTCCTGCAGGTGTTGTATTGCACAAGATAGATAGTTAGTTTGTTATAGATGCACACTGGTGACTAATAATTGCTTTTATTATACTTACATGGTATATCCTATATACCCTCTTTTCCTAACCTAGTGGGGTAGCCTTCCTAGACTGACCCCCTTCCTGAATGTCTCCCATTTGCTGTATTCCCTTTATCCCACGCTCCTCTTATCTTGATGTTTCAAACCCCCACACTCACGCGGTGGGATCTCTCTCTTCCTCCCTGGACCAACAATAAACCACTGGGTCTGGGTCCTGGAGCAAGATTGAGCCTCTTTCCTTCCATCACTAACCGGGTCCACTCCTATGGTCAGAGCTAGCCCGAGTTAAAACCATACCCTGCAGGGACGGGCAGGGTGCCAGGGGACACAGCCCCCTGGCCACCGGGGCTGCGGGAGCTCCGGCCAGGATGGGGTTCACTCGTTTTCCATGCCAGGTGGGGGCGGGCAGAGGAAGGAAGCGCCGAAGCGCTCGCTGGAAGGGCCTGGGAGCTTCCAGGAGGCCGCGAGCGGCGGCCGGAGCCGGGCCGCCGCCAGCCGGGACACACGGCCCGGGATCCGGCCCCTCCCGCCGCTGGCCACCCACCCTTCCCCTCCGAGGTCCCTGAGGAAGAGCAGGCCTGGTCGGAGCGGATAAATATAGCTGTAAACGAGCAAACAGGACGTGTGCTGCCGCGGCCGAGGAGCGGGGCAGTGCGGCGTGGCGAACGCGCCATGGCCCCTGTGCGGGCACTGCCCGGCCGTGGGCAGCCCGCTGTGGCACAGCCTCTGCCCACAGCGCCAGCGAGGCCTGGGGACGGGGACAAAGGGCCAAAACTGCCCCTGAGAGAGGGGAGGGAGCTGTGCGAGTGCCCCAGCGTGGGGTGTTTGTCGCTGGAGATGAGGAAGGGGCAAATCCATCCCTACTGGGGGGGCAGTTGGTAATGGGGGCAATGGGGAGAGGTTCAAGCAGGAGCAGGGGAGAAGTGGCTCAGCTCAGCCAGGCTTCCTCCCTGTAAGGAGAGGGGTGCCTGGAGGGTTTGCAGCCAGGGGATGCATGTGGGGTGTTTTCCCCCCAAGGAGCTGCGGCAGAGGCAGGGGTGGAAGGGCCACTGGTTTGTGTCCCCAGTGCCACCACCCCAGTGAGCTCCTGCCACTCCTTCCCCTGCTGGAGGCTGGACACTCTCTCTCTGTCCCCTGTGCAGTGACAGTGGACGTCCCTTCTTCCTGTACCTGGCCCTGGCCCATATGCACGTCCCGCTGAGCCCCCGGTGCCCCCTGCCCCGGGCAGGAGCCTCTACGGAGCCTCCCTGGGCGAGATGGATGCGCTGGTGGGGCGGATAAAGGAGGTGGCTGACAGCCTCGGGAAGGGCAGCACACTGCTGTGGTTCACAGGTACAGCAGGAGAGCGGGCGGGGGGTGACACGGGCTGCACCTGGAGGCGGGGGCAGGACCTGCTGTCCCCTGCCCTCGATGCCCCCTGCTCTTGGTGCCCTCTGCCCCTCGATGCCCCCTGCCCTCGATGCCCCCTGCCCACGGTGCCCCTGGCCCTCGATGCCCCCTGCCCCTGCGGTGCCCCCTGCCCCTCGATGCCCCCTGCCCACGGTGCCCCCTGCCCTCGATGCCTCCTGCCCCTCGATGCCCCCTGCCCACGGTGCCCCCTGCCCCTCGGTGCCCCCTGCCCCTCGATGCCCCTGCCCACGGTGCCCCCTGCCCCTCGGTGCCCCCTGCCCCTCGATGCCCCCTGCCCACAGTGCCCCCTGCCCCTCGATGCCCCCTGCCCCTCGATGCCCCCTGCCCACAGTGCCCCCTACCCCTCGATGCCCCCTGCCCACGGTGCCCCCTGCCCCTCGATGCCCCCTACTCTCAATGCCTCCTGCCCCTCGATGCCCCCTACCCTCGGTGCCCCCTGCTCCTCGATGCCCCCTGCCCCTCGATGCCTCCGGCCCCTCGATGCCCCCTACTCTCAATGCCCCCTGCCCTCGGTGCCCCCGTTGCTCTGTGGATGGGCAGTGGTCCCAGCCTGGGGTCGGGGGTCCCAGGCTGCTGTGGCCGCTCAGCTGGGTGCCTGCCCTGCCACCCCCTCCGGCTGCTGCGGGGCTGTAGTGGTGGGGCCGTGACTAATTAAACCACAAATCCTCGTTCGTTAAGAAGCCCAAATCCGCTCTCTGCCGCTGAGCAGCCTCCCTAATGAGGATGTCTTGCTCCTGGTGACAGGAACCGCTCGGCCGCTCATTAACACCCAAAGCTGGTGGCACCGTGCCCCCCTGCCCTGACCTGGCTGCACTCCAGCCCCTCCCCTGCACTCAGCCCCTGCAAACAAACTGCTAAAAACCAAAATCCATCAACCAGCTGCTCTGCTCGTGTGGGGAGACATGGCAGGGGTGGCAAAGAGGGGTGGAAGGGTCACTTGTCCTTGCCTGTCTGCCCCCACTGTGGAGATGTCCCCTGTGGTCCCGGTGTCTCTCATGGGGACATTTCTTTCTCTTGCAGGTGACAATGGCCCCTGGGCACAGAAGTGTGAGCTGGCAGGACGCCTAGGGCCATTCGTGGGTGCCTGGCAGAGGCAGCGAGGTAACCTGGCAGCGTGGGGGGGTCCCAGTCCCGGCGGGCACAGGGGGGGCTCCTCCACACAGCCCATCGAGGGACACGGGCACCATTCCACTCCCAGCCTTTCCCGGGCTGCTGCCCTGGGATTGAACACACCCCAGCGCTGGTTTTTTTTCTTCCGAATAGTCAGGTTTCCCCCAAAACTGCTGCGGGGGGTGGGCTGGGGTCCCTATTACCCCGGAGCTTGGGGTGAGTGTGCTGGTTTGGAGATGGGACCTTGCCATCTGCCCCATCAGGGTCTCACAGCGCCCAGCCCCATCCTGCCCGGAGCAGAGCACCCACCACCCTCCCCAGGCCTTTGCTTTTCTTTCTTTCCATCGTTTTTGGGGGAGTTTTTTGTTTGATTCTTTTTTTTTTCCCTTCACTCTTTCCTCCTTTTCCGGCCAAGCCATCTGCTTGGTGGGTTTATTTCGGCCGGGGCAGCCAGAAACATTCATGAGTCAGGCGTTTCCCACTTCTGCTTGTATTACGCGGTGTTAAGGTGCCAGGCTCGGCTCCCCGTGCCCGGGGTCAGCACTGAGGGGCTTCCTCCTCCTCTCCCTGACACCCCGGCCGCGGGACCCCGACCCCTTCCCTGGGCAAACCGCGCTGGCCCCGTCCCATCCCCAGAGCCCTTCCTTCTCCTGGCCCCGGCGGCATGGAGTCGTAACCTTAATTTTCTAGTAAACAAACCCCGCTGGCGGCCCCGGGTTGTTGCTCTTGAGCAAGCCGCGGTCACAAGCCCGAGCGGATCGTACAGAAGCTGCAGCGCTGGGAGCAGGGCGAGCCCAGCCCCTCGCCCCCAGCCCCTCGCCCCTGCACAGCCCCTCTCCCCCTGCGTGCCCCGTGCCCAGCCCCTCGCCCCCTGCCCAGCCCTTCGCCCCCTGCCCAGCCCTCTCCCCCTGCGTGCCCCCTGCCCAGCCCCTCTCCCCCTGCCCAGCCCCTCGCCCCGTGCCCAGCCCCTCTCCCCCTGCCCAGCCCTCTCCCCCTGCCCAGCCCCTCGCCCCGTGCCCAGCCCTCCCCCTGCCAGCCCCTCCCCCCTGCCCAGCCTCGCCCGGCGGGCTGCAGCGCGCTCCGAGCCGCCGCCTGCCAGGGGCACTGCGGCACTCCCTGGCTGCGGGCTCTTTGGGAAGGCGGCCCGGGCTGCTGCCGCCTGGGCTCGGCCTCCCCAGCCCGCGGGGATTGCGCCCCGCCGGGGAAAAGCCCCGAGGAGTGCGAGGGCAGGGGAAGACAGACGCTCCCGGCTCCGTTTCCATGTTTCCATATGTCTCTATATCCTCTATTCGTTTCTATGTTTCTACATGTCCCTCTATGTTCCTATATGTTTCTGTATGGTTCTGTATGTTTCTGTATGGTCCTATATGTTTCTATATGGTTCTGTATGTACCTATAGGGTTCCATAAGTTTCTAAATGGTTTTCTATGTTTGTATATGTTCCTATATGTTTCTATATGTTTGTAATGGTTCTATATGTTCCTATATTATTCTCTTCCTAAATGGTTCTGTGTCTGTGTTCCTGCATGATTCTATGTTTCTAAATGGTTCTGTATGTTTCTGTATGTTCCTATATTATTCTATACATTCCTATAGGTTACTATACATTCCAACCAGTTCCTCTATGTTCCTTTGTTCCTATACATTCCAATATGTTCCTATATTTCCTACCTGTTCCTACATGTTCCCATATATTTCTACGTGTTCCTATATGTTTCTGCATGTTTCTGTATGTTTCCTGTAGCTCCATCCCTCGTTTTAGGGTCCAGCCCTAAATTCCAGGGGTGTTTTCCACTGATTTCAGGTGGTGGCTGGAGTTGGGAGAGAGCAGCATATCCGTGTGTGCTGCCCCTTTCTCTGTGCTGCCCGCAGCCCCCAGCCCACCCCAAAAACTCCACTCCCACCTCGGGGCCCAGAGTCCAGCAAAGGGGGGATGTTGGGAGAGAGAGGAACACTTTGTGGCTGTGAGGCTGGGCGTGTTCTGAGGCAGGTTGGGGAAGTTCCAGACCTGGTGTCCCTATGCTGAGGACCTGCTGTGTGTGTGGTGGGACCAAGGGTTTCATCCCACCACGGGAATGCACAGTTCAGCTTTCCTGGAAAGCCTGGAAAGTCCCCACAGCGGCAGGGCTGCATCATCCCCACTGGGGAGAAAATTCCCTGGTTGGGTTTGGGTGTTTCTGCCCTGCTTACTTCCCAAAGTGTTAATGTGACCTCATTCCCAGGCTGCTCTGACCTGACCAGCCAGAGGTGCTGGGGTGGCTTGGTCAGGAAATATCCGTCTGATGTGCTTCCAGAGCCCCCTGACCACGCATGGAAAAACCCTGGAGATGCATCCAGGAGGATGGGGTTTTTAAGATATGTGCAGAGATGGGGATTGATATTAATTGCTGTAATTGCTGTGATTTCCTGTGGTGTCTGAGGGCAGGGGGGAAACACCAGAAGTTTGGATGGGGAACGGGAGAGATTGAGGATGTGCTCGGTCCGTAGCAGGGTCAGAAACCTTTTCCCTGGGCTTCTCCTTGTGGCACCTGTGCCATTGGTGTCCTGGCGGGCACGGCAGCCTTGTCTGGGGGCCCGGATCAGCCCGTGGCATCAGGCGGTGGCTCTGGAGGGGCCGGGCCGGGCTCTCTTGGCTGTGCCCGGAGGAAATGGCTCGGGGCGAGTGCCGTTGCCATGTGCACGCTGAAAGGCAGCGCACAAAGGCGGCGCCTGGGAAGTTTGCTCGGTGAATCGGGTTGGGATTTTCTCTTTGCCCCATTCCCAGCCCCTTCCCCCTCCAGCTGCCTGGGGCCCTTTGGGTCGCGGCCAAGGCAGAGGCTCTCCAACACTCTTCCAGCCCTTTGGATGCTTGGTGCTCCCATTTCGGGGCTCAGCACCCCAATTTTGGGGCTCAGCACCCCAGTCCCATTGCTCAGCACTCCAGGTGCTGGAGGGACTGGAGTTTCCCTGTACATCTCAAATCCAAGGGCAGAGCAGGCGTGCATTGGGTGCTGTCAGGGGAAGGATGGATCAGGTTCATTAACTGGCAGGAGGGTTATTAGCAGGATGATTTTTAATGAGGCAGGTTTCCAGCAGGCGGGGGGGGGGGGGGGGGGGCTGTTGGTGCTGAGCCCTGCAGAGGACAGAAGCCCCTGGAGTAAATTCCTACATTTCCTGCCTGCTCTATTCTCTCACCTGGCATCAAAAGTGGATGGAAATGCAATGGCTCTGGCAGCCGTTGCATTTCTCATCACTCACCGGAGCAGAGAAACAAACCAGTGCCCTCTTTCTCTTCCCTTTCCCTTTGAAAATCTCCTGTAGCCCTTCTCCCTTCCCCGGCCCAGTGAAACCATCCTCCTTTGGGGTAATTTACACCATCCCAGCCTCTGAACAGTTCCTTTCCCAGGGAAGCTCCGGGCTCAGGAGGTTTTCCAGTGTCAGCAGGACGCTGAGTGCTGCCCTCTTCTCCTGCAGGTGGGAGCTCAGCGAAGCAAACAACCTGGGAAGGAGGGCACAGGGTGCCAGCCCTGGTGTACTGGCCTGGCCATGTCCCTGCCAGGAGGACGAGCCACGCTCTGCTCAGGTATGAGCCCCAGCTGGGAGGACCCTGCTGTGACCCAGGTCAGCACCTGGATTTTGGCAACAGCACTGCCTGTGCTGGTTATTCCCTGCCTTGTGCCAGACTGTACTTTTGTCCTCTCCCAAGACTTAATGCTTCAGCCGAGAGGAGCTGAAAGGGCTTTTTGTGAGGCTGGAGGGCTGGCGCTCGCAGCGCCGGGCTCCGTGTGCTCCCGGCCGCGGTGGCCAAGGGCCTCCCGATAATTAAAAGATGACGATGTTCTCTCTCCCCACCAAGGAGCAGGCTCAGGCTTTGTGGTCTGTGAATGGCTTTATGTGGAGGAGGGTGCGGTTGTGAGGGGAGATGGCGCTGGCAATCCCTGCAGGATGCGGCCGGGCCGGGATCCGGCAGCAAGGGCAAGGGCGGGGCTGTACTGCCCCTCTGCCTGCAGCTCCTGCAGCCCTTCATGTGGAACCTGCACCTCTCCCGAGGGCCCTCCTTGGGGCACATGTGGGGCACAGCCTGGGGCAGTGCGGGGAGAATGTCCCCGTTCATCCCTGGTGGATCCCCACTGTGCTGGGAGTTAGGCTGGTGGGGTTTGGGGATTAATGGGCATTGGGGTTTCCTGTCCCTGTTC
This sequence comes from Sitta carolinensis, assembly GCA_032173965.1. NCBI lineage: Eukaryota > Metazoa > Chordata > Aves > Passeriformes > Sittidae > Sitta > Sitta carolinensis. Next base: position 2,562,095 of record CM063298.1, on the reverse strand, counting down.
ATCCCTGATGGATCCCCACAATGCTGGTGGGGTTTGGGGATTAATGAGCATTGGGGTTTCCTGTCCCTGTTCATCCCTGATGGATCCCCACAATGCTGGTGGGGTTTGGGGATTAATGAGCATTGGGGTTTCCTGTCCCTGTTCACCCCTGATGGATCCCCACAATGCTGGTGGGGTTTGGGGATTAATGGGCATTGGGGTTTCCTGTCCCTGTTCACCCCTGATGGATCCCCACAATGCTGTGGTGGGGTTTAGGTGTTACTGGGCATTGGGGTTTCCTGTCCCCATTCATCCCTGATGGATCCCCACAATGCTGGTGGGGTTTGGGGATTAATGGCATTGGGGTTTCCTGTCCCCATTCATCCCTGATGGATCCCCACCATGCTGGGAGTCAGGCTGATGGGGTTTGGGAGTTACAGGTCATTGGGGTTTCTGACCCAGTTCATCCCTGATGGATCCTCACAATGCTGGTGGGGTTTAGGTGTTACTGGGCACTGGGATGTCCTGTCCCCATTCATCCCTGATGGATCCCCATGAAGCTGGTGGGGTTTGGGGGTTACTGGGCATTGGAATATCCTGTCCCCTTTCATCCTTGAAGCTCACAGGGTGGTGGGGCTGGGGGCTTGTTGCATGTTGGGGTGTCCTGTCCCTGTCCATCCTTGAAGCACACAGGGTGGTGGGGCTGGGGGTTGCTGGCTGTTGGGAAAGCAGGTCCCAGCTGCTGGAGGCAGGTCCTGACTGGCAGGCCCGGGGCAGTGTTGGGTGTTTCTAAGATAAGCTGGAGACACTCACTCGTTCCACAGCCCGAGGGCAGCTCTGGGAGCTGGAGTTTTGCAGGCAAGGGAAGGTTTGAGCCATAAGCTGAGTCACTGGTGTCTGGTGGAGGAGATGTGGAGCACGTAGCCCCCCATGGTTTCACCTCCAAGTCCTTGTCCTCCGTGGGCCATGGGGCAGAGCTGCCAGCCCCTGCCCACTCGAGCAGCTGGGGCAGCATGTGCAGGATCAGTGCTCACCCATCCCATCCCACCCTTCCCCATCCCACCGCCCTGTCCCTGCCTCCAAGCCCAGGAATTCTGATTATCTCCTCAAAGACCTCATCTCCTGCATTTCCCAGCTCCAGTCAGGCAGGTTGGACAGCTGGAAATCTCGAAAAGCAGCAGAGGCAGGTGCAGCACTCCAGGTGCTCTGCAGCTCCCCAGGAGTGCAGCTGGTGTCCCCACAGCAGAGCTGGCACTGCCACGGGGCCATGCCATGCATGGGGCCATGCCCAGCCGTGCAGGGGGGTGGGCTGGCATCAGGAAGGGGCACCCCCTCTTTGGGAGGCAGCAGAGAACCAGCCTGGGGGACGTGAGCAGTGGCTCATGCTCAGGAAAGTGTCCCCAGCTGTGGCCCCAGGTGGGACAGGGAATGTGGAGGGAGGGACACAGAGGGACATGGAGGTGCCCATGGGACAGGTGCCTTTTGTCTGTGCCCCCAAGGATGAGCACGTGCACCAGGGACACTGAAATCCCCCCAGCTGGTGGGGGAGGCTGAGAAGCTGGGAGGGAACGAAATGTGTGTGCAGGAGAGGCTGGGAGCCCTGTGCCCCCCCAGAGCCACCTCAGCCTGCTGGGGACCCCGGGAAGAGCCAGGGCTGGGCAGGGGAAGGCCTTATCCAGCTGCAGGGATCTCCTTTTCCCCTGGGGCTATGGAAACACCTGGCTGGGCACTGCTGGAGCTGCTCAGGCCCTCGTGGCCCTGTGAGTGCAGGGTGAGCAGGGCTGAGCCTGCCCAGGGAGCAGGAGCCAGCCCAGAAATGCTGATGCCTCACCACAGCCCAGCACCTGCACGCTGGGCCCTGCACAAAACTGCCTTGTCTGCTTTTCTTAATTATGTTTAATTGCCAGAGCCACCCACTGTGCTTCTGCCCTTCCCTGCCCCAACCCGAAGTAGGGCACAGAAGAAGTAGGTCAGGAGGGTGGTGAAGGAGGAGATTGCACCATCCTGGCAGAGCTGGCAGCGTGGGGCTGGGCAGGTTGGCTGAGCTGGTGGGGTGTGGGGAGAGCTGCTGCAGCTGCCTGTGTCCTGCCAGCTGTGCCACGTTGTGCCTGGGGTGCAGGATGCTCAGCACCATGGCAGGGCATTGTTGTTGTGGTGAGTAACAAATGATAGGATTTATTCATTTTGACAATGAATCTGACTCTAAACTTTTATTCAAACAATTGACTTTTTTATATATACTTTATCAAACAGGTCATTCTCATTGGTAGCAGTGCTAGAACTCTTTATCTTACTGGCTTAAACTGAAAGACATAAAGTCTGTCTTACAGAAAATAATTTAAAACATTAAACTCCTGACAAAAACACTGGTACTGTTTATGTCAAATCTTGTGAGAACAGAGTTTTCTTAAACTAAAACATCATGAAGAAACTGAACTTAGAAGCAACAGGCCTAGGAAAACCAGACTACAGGGCACTGCTCCCACCTGCCCAGGGATCAGGATGCCCATTGTCCCACAGGCAGGGAGCTGCTGTCCTCCCTGGGCACTGCCAGGCCCTTTCCCCTGGTGTTCAGGTGGCAGCAGGATGCTGGAGTAGCTTTATGTGTTAAATCTCTCTTGGCTATTGGGGCTGGCAGTGTGGCTTTCCCTGAAGCACAGCTTCCCCAGCTTGGCTCCCAGGATGTGCCCGCTGGTGGGGCCTTTGCTTTGAGGCCAACTTCGACCAAAATCCAATTTTTCATGCCTTTTTCCATGGTTACACCTGCCCGTGGCTGGGTGAATCTTCCTCTGCCCTCAGTCACGTTGTTCTCCCAGCCCAGTGTTGCTTTCCCATCCCTTGGCTCAGGGCTGCTTGGGAGAATCCACATGCATTGAGATGGGAGCTGGATCCTGGGGGTGCTGGGCACCTGTGGGACAAGGGGCAGGCTGCCCAGGTGAGCTGCTGCTTTGGGGGCAGCAGCTCTGCCCCAGCAAGGTGCCTGCAGGGATTGCAGTGGAGAGCCAGGGTTTTTTTTGGTCCTGGCTGTGGGGGCTGTCTCGGTGAGCCCGCCCGGGGCTCGCAGCAGTGTTTGTTCTTATTTGTTCTCTCTGTCTCTTAGCAGCTAAATTAGAACTCGTTCAGTGGCAGAACCAAGGGCTGTTAAGCCCAGGGCTCCTTCTCTCTCTGCTCACACAGCTGCCACCACGCTCTGGGCAGGAGCACTCAGGGGCAGGGTCGTGGTGGTGTCACACCGTGGGGACAAGGTCGCAGTGCAGCACCCTGGTGACCCCAGTTCCTGCTGTTTTTGCTTCCTGTACCAATTTCCTTGCCCCAGCCAAGCCCTCTGAGCTGCTGATGTGTGGCTTTTGTAGCCAGAGGGGCGTGGGTTGAGTCTGAAGCTCTGCCAGCTGCTGTGCACAGCTGGGTCCCCAGGGCAGTGCTGTGCTGTGTCACCTGGCCACGCTGATGTCCCGCTGTCCCCTGGGGCTGTGGGACATCCTGGTGCTCCTGGTTCCTTTTAGAGGTGTGGGGTCACCTTGTGATTGCCATCTGTGAGGGGGGGATGCTGTTGGTGGCACTGGGGGTGGGGGGCACACACTTGTGCCCCACAGGGTGTGGAGGGTGAGGATTGGACATGGGGCTGTGAGCAGATGTTCCCATCCCACTGGAGTCGTGTCTGGACCCCTCTGGGACCCATGGAAGAGGGGGAGCCTGTGCCCAGGCTGGGAAGGGCTGGGAGATGCCGATCTCACCCCATCTGCAGCTCCTTCACACCAGCAGGATGTGCCAGGTGGGGACAGCCAGGGTCCTGGGGCACAGGCAGAGGCTGGGGAAGCAGGAGCTGTCCTTGTCTGCATCCCCAGGGAGGCAGAGGGGCTTTGGGTCACCTGCCCTTCCCTGTGTCCCTCTGCTCCAGGATGGAGCAAGGTTGTTGTATTGCACTCAATAGTTAGTTGGTTTTGTTATAATTTCACACTGGGTGACTAATAAATATATATATATATATATATGTATATATAGCATATAAGTAGTTCTATCATACTGCATATGGAATATTCCATATTCCCCTTTCTAACCTTATGGTGTGGGTCTTCCCATCCTGACCCTTCCCCTCTGAATGCCTCCCATTGTCTCTATTTCTCCTATCCCACCCCCTTTATCCTAAGTTTAAGTTCTCCCAGCCATGAGACTGAGGTCTCTTTTTCTCCCCTGGAGTTGATTCCTACATTAAATCCATGGGGTCTGAGTCCCAGAGGAAAAAAAAGCACCTTTTTCCCTTTTATCCTTGTCGAGCTTACTTCTGGGTTTCAGAGCCAGCCTGGTGGGAATCCCAGGGCTGAGCCACAAGTCCTGGGTGCTCTGTTGTGGCTGAGGCCGTGCCCAGGCTGGGGCTGGCACTGGGGAGGCTCTCAGGGTTTCTGCTCCATCCTGGCAGCTCCTGCAGCAGCCACAGCTCATTTCCTGGGGTGCTGGCACTGACTGAGAGCTCCTGTGCTGGCACTTTCTGCACAGGGTGACTGAGCTGCTGCCCTCCCACTGTCCAGGAGGGCGGGGGGCTGCCCTGCTCCCCCCTGCCCCAGGGAGAGGCACGTCCTGACTGAGTGTGAGCAGCCAGCTGGGGGTGGGAGGGCAGTGAAAGGAGGAGTGGGAATCCAGGGCCAGAGTGGGTTCAGCCTTTCCGGCTCCTGGGAGCTCTCTTGGAGGGATGTGGGGTGCAGGTGAGGCTGGGCAGACCCTCTGGGGATCCTCCCTGCTTGCTCTGAGGAGTGTGCCCTCTCTCCCCAGCACCCTGGACATCTTCCCCACGCTGGTGGCCCTGGCTGGGGCAGCGCTGCCCCCGAGCAGGCGCTTCGATGGCCTGGACGTGTCCCCCGTTCTCCTGGGCTGCTCAGATGTGGGGCACAAGGTAAGGCAGAGCCACCCCCCGTGCCACCCCACCCCTGACAGCAGGTGCCCGAGCTGGAACAGGTAAGGGGGGTGGGAAAAGGCTCGGACTGGGCACGGGCAGATCCACGGGAGGGTCAGCGCCTGGCTTGGAGGAGGAGGACAGCTGGAGATGGCCAGGTGCTGTAGCAGGCTGGCCTTGGGGTGTCAGGGGGAAAGGGCTTTGGGTTAATGAGGATTGTTCTGTGCTTTGTTCACGAGTCTGGGATTAGAGGTGGAAATGCCTGTGCCTGCAGCTTGGCACCTTCCTGTGTGCCTCAGAGCTGTGTGTGTCATCCCAGCCCGGGGATGCTCAGGCTTGTGGGAGCCTGCAGTGCCCAGCACAGCATCTTTCTGATCCCAAAAGGTACAGCAGTGAGGGGAAGGGGAGCTCCCAGAGGTTCAAACCTGGTTATACACTTTTATTTATTGCACCAGATCCAGACATAACAAACCCCTCCTTCTCCCAGCTCCAGGGTGACAGCATTCCAGGGGACAGCCCACCCCATATCCCACAGCTCTGTCCAAGCTGGCAGCTCCTTTCACCCCCAAAAAACACAGTTTGCAGGACAAGCAGGATGGCCACACATTTATCTCAGAGTTGCATGACATTTTTGCAGAACCAACAAAGAAAAGTGGCTTTAATAGCAGTCCAATGGATAAATCCTGATTTTGCTTTTAAAGTACACCCTCCTGCAAGCACTGCGAGCCAGCTCCCAGCGGGGTCTTGGATTTGCTTTCGGTGTCCATCAGGGTTTGGTATTTGCTTTGTATTTATGGAACCCTCTGCTGAACTGGGAGATGGAGCAGGAAGGGATGGGATGTGGCCAGTGTGCTCTGCTCTGCTCCTTGGGATTAACCCTGCTCTGCACTGGCAGTGCTGGGAGCAGGGCACTGGGGGCTGCTGGGAGTGATGGTTTGCTAGGGATGATGGTTTGCTGAGAGTGGTGTTTTTTGGGAATGATGGTTTGCTGGGGATGATGATGGTTTGCTGATAGTGCTGTTTTTTGGGAATGATGGCTTGCTGGAGTGCTGTTTTTTTGGGAATGATGGCTTGCTGGGAGTGATGGTTTTTTGGGAATGATGGTTTGCTGGGAGTGATGGTTTTTTGGGAATGATGGCTTGCTGGGAGTGATGGTTTTTTGGGAATGATGGTTTGCTGGGAGTGATGGTTTGCTGGGGATGATGGTTTGCTGGGGATGAGGGTTTGCTGAGAGTGGTGTTTTTCGGGAATGATGGCTCACTGGCAGCAGTGGTTTGATGACAGCATTGGCTTGCTAGGAGTGCTGTTTTTTGGGAATGATGGTTTGCTGGGGTGCTGTTTTTTGGGAATGATGGCTGGCTGGGATTGCTGGTTTTTGGGAATGATGGTTTGCTGGGGGTGCTGTTTTTTGGGAATGGTGGCTTGCTGGGAGTGCTGTTTTTTGGAAATGATGGCTTGCTAGGAGTGCTGTTCTTTGGGAATGATGGCTTGCTGGGAGTGCTGTTTTTTGGGAATGATGGCTTGCTGGGGTGCTGGTTTTTGGGAATGATGACTTGCTGGGGGTGCTGTTTTTTGGGAATGATGGCTTGCTGGCAGCAATGGTTTGCTGGCAGCGATGGTTTGCTGGGTGACAGTGTGCAGCCATTCCTGTGTGGAATTGCCCCCAAGGGGTGGGATCCCCTGCCATGGGCTGGGAGGGGCCCCCAGCCCCCTGGGTTGGTGGGGAGCAGCCGTGTCCCTGCTCCCTCCCCTCCTGGCTCCTCGCCTCTCCCCGCCGGCGAGCGGCCGATAGTGACCCCCGGGCAGGGTTTCCCTCGACACAAATCCTCCTGAAAGCAGCTCCCTCGCTCACTCCAATGCCCAATTTCCACACTTTCCTAATTGGGGTGGCTGGAGCTCCCGGTGTGGGCTGCCCGGGTGACACTGGCCCAGTGTCCCAGCCTGTGCTGGGCACTGGCACAGCCCGAGTGGGACCGAGGTGACACCGAGGTCCTGCTGAGAGCCAGGGCTCTTGGCAGGAAACATAAACCACATCCTTCAAGGAGCACCGAGGGTACCAGGGGCAGTAAATCCCTCTGTCCATCAGCTGAATGCGAATAGCCCGGAGCACCAAGTTCAAGCAATGAATTTTCTGGGGAGAAAAGGTTCCTCCCCACTCCTTCTCTGTTTTTTTATTTATTAAAATAATAGCCATGGATTTATGGAAGAGTTCCAGATCTGGGATTGTTTCTTGACTCAAAACAAGCTCCTTAATTATGCAGTAAATTATAACAGATTTTCTAAGAGTGGGGTTTTAAGAGGTTTAGGAACGTGGCTGTTGGAAGGAAGGGAGGCTTGAGTGCCCTTGGCAGCATCCCAGCTGTGCTGTTAAAGGTGTAGGCAAAGCTTTAGGGCTGGAGCAGATGGTCTGGTTCAGTTCCTGGTCCCTTGGCTTCCCAGGGCCTTGAATATTTGCTGATTCCTGCTTTGGAGCTCTTTTATCCTGCCTGAGGGGCATCAGCAGAAGGGGACTCTGCAGCAGAGCGTCCTCCTTGCACCAGGCTCACACTGCTCCACCTCTTCCACTCCACAACCTTCTAACTTTTCTCCCAAAACATAAAGATCCAACCAAATTCCAAAAGTTGATTTTTTAGCAAATAATTTACCTTACAACGAAGGGCAGTAAAAGAAAGTGAGAGCATTTGGAAATCACCCCCTACCCTGAATCCTGGCATTTCTTGGATGAGGTTCCAACCAGTCCCACGAGATGGTGGCTGCATCCAGACCAGGCAGTGTGGGATGGACACCTCTGGATGCCTGGGATCCTGAATGCTCATCCCAGCTGTGTGGATGGACACTGAGGTGCCCAGGGTGCCTGGAATGCTCATCCCAGCAGTGTGGATGGACACTGAGGTGCCCAGGGTGCCTGGAATGCTCATCCCAGCAGTGTGGATGGACACTGAGGTGCCCAGGGTGCCAGGTATGCTCATCCCAGCAGTGTGGATGGACACTGAGGTGCCCAGGGTGCCTGGAATGCTCATCCCAGCAGTGTGGATGGACACTGAGGTGCCCAGGGTGCCTGGAATGCTCATCCCAGCAGTGTGGATGGGCACTGAGGTGCCCAGGGTGCCTGGAATGCTCATCCCAGCAGTGTGGATGGACACTGAGGTGCCCAGGGTGCCTGGAATGCTCATCCCAGCAGTGTGGATGGGCACTGAGGTGCCCAGGGTGCCTGGAATGCTCATCCCAGCAGTGTGGATGGACACTGAGGTGCCCAGGGTGCCTGGAATGCTCATCCCAGCAGTGTGGATGGAAACTGAGGTGCCCAGGGTGCCTGGAATGCTCATCCCAGCAGTGTGGATGGACACTGAGGTGCCCAGGGTGCCTGGAATGCCCCCTGAGGGCAGAGCTCTGTGCTGGGCACCTGCTCAGGCACTGCCGTGCTCATCAGCTGTGAGTGCTGTTACTAAACTTGGCACTGCAGCTGCCTAGTACTCCAGCAGATGTTTCTAATTTTTTAGCACAGTGGAAATTTCTTGAATCACTTTTAAACTCAAATCCCGGGAGGAAACCTCAAGTGACTCATCCCTCAGTGAAGGCATTGGCTCCGCGGCAGATGTTATCGGAGAGGAGCCGCTGGAGTGTCCAGCTCACTTGTCTCCTCACTGCCCAGTGCCAGAGCAGCCATCCTGTGTGGATCAAGTGTCCTAAATACCAAAAGGGAGAGATTCAGCCCTCCCTGCCCCCCTTCCCTTGCTGCTCACGCCGTTCCCGGGCTGTTGTCAGGGAAGGGAGCCCTCGCACAGCGGGGTGACTCAGAGGGGCGGGAGGGATGTGGGAGGGATGTTCCAGCACCTCACCTTCCCCTCTGCCTCGCATGAGCTCACCCTCAGCTCGTGGCTGGCTGCTGCTCCAGCCTGGGGCTCGGCTCCCTTGGATGTCCCCACTGCTGCCTGGGCTGGGGGACACTCAGAGCACCTGAGAACACCCTGGCTCCCAGATGTTACACACACATTTAGTGCTAGGACAAGGGGGAATGGTTTTACAGTAAAAGATGGGAGGTTTAGATGGGGTGTTAGGAAGAAATTGTTCATTTTAAGGGTGGGGAGGCCCTGGCACAGGTTATCCCAAGAAGCTGTGGCTGCCCCACCCCTGGAGTCCAAGGCCAGGTTGGATGGAGCTTGGAGCAACCTGGGCTAGTGGAAAGTGTCCCTGCCCTGCAGGGCGTTGGACTGGATGGTCTTTGAGGTCCCTTCCAACCCAAACCATTCTGTGATTTTATGACAATCTGCCCTGCTCTCCTGAAATCCCCAGAGCCTTTGTGATCCCTTTCTTGCCATAGAACTGGGAGGTAAATCTGGGAGGTCCTGCAGGGCCAGGGAATACCAAGGTTGATGTTGCTGTTTCCTGGGGCCCTTTTGCCATCATCCCACCCTTCAGCAATCACAGCTCTGCTGGTTGCTCAGAATGCAGGGCCCCAGTGACGTCTGTGAAAGTGTTCAGGGGTGGGATGTGGCTCCTCTGGGGAGGGAGTGGATTTCCTGGAGCAGGTTTTCCCTGCCATGGGCTGACAGGCATCACTGTGTCCTTCTGCAGGTCCTGCTGCACCCCAACAGCGGCGCGGCCGGGCGGGTCGGCGAGGTCGAGGCGCTGCGGCTGGCTCAGTACAAGGCTTTTTACACCACAGGTAGTGTGCTCCTGCCAGAGGCTGTAAAGCCTGGGAAGAGACTTCTGGAATTCTTAGATCCCTGCAGATGCAGGTGAAAACCAGCTCAGTTTAATTCAGGATGTGCCGAGCCGTGTCTGCAGGGCGGTGCTGCAGTTGGGGTTGGTCTCAGAAATGCTCTTGGAATAAGGAGAGCTGGGATGGGGTGGGGAGGAGCCATCCCTTGTGTGGGGAATACCGAGGTGATCCCTGGGCCTCTGACTGCAGGGCTTTTCTCCCATTTCTCCCTAGGAGGGGCCATGGCCTGTGATGGCAGCACTGGGCCGGCAGAGCGGCACCACCCACCCCTCATTTTCAACCTGGACCGTGACATCCAGGAGCAGGAGCCTCTGGAAGTGGCATCCAGGGAGTACCAGGCAGTGCTGCCTGCCATCAGCAGGGCTTACACCCAAGCTCTGCAGGACATTGCAGCAGACAATGTCTCAGTTGCAGATTATTCCCAGGATCCAGCTGCAATTCCCTGCTGCAACGTGCAGCACGTGGGCTGCCGGTGCCGTGGGGCCCACGGAGCCATGCTGGAGCCCCACGTGGAAAAGAGAACCCCACGGCTTTGTCTTTAAGCAAAAAATTGCTCAGGCTGCTTCTTTCCCAAGTGTGGTGCCTGTGAACTCCAGGCATGGAGAGGGATGGAGGCTTTGCTCCATGCTGGGAGGAGGGAGGTGAGTTGGGTGTGGGTCTGGGGGAGCACACAGGGGGTCCCCTTCGGACCCTGGGCATGTGGAAGGCTTTTTGTAGGGCTCTTTATCTGGGAAAGAGACTGCTCTTGGATTAAAACTACCTTCTGTGAGAGCTGGCTTTGGGAGAGGATTCCTCTGGGAAATTTGCTTGGGTTTCCTCTTGAAAGAAACCTTACAGGAGCAGCTGGTGGGAGCACAAGGCAGGGGAGGAGAAGGCAGTCAGCCCTCCTGGTGCAGAGAGAAAATTCCTGGCTGGCACGAGGGGAGTGCTCTGGGAACAGAGCACCTGCCCCAGCCTGCTGAGGTTCCTCAGCAGGGTCATGGCAAGAGCCAGCTGTCTGGAGGGAGGGAGGGAAGGAAGGAAGGAAGGGGGTCCTGGGCTGTCCCTGAGGGCTGCCAGCCATGTGGGAAGGATGCTCAGCTTGTCCTGCCACAGTAGGGCTCAGGGAATGTGTGTGACATCCAAGGGCTTGGGAAAGGCTGCTCCCTGAGCAGGGAGAGAACTGGGGCTGCTCCCATCAGCTCTGCAGGAGAGAGAAAGGTGTAAAAGAGCTCTGGGGTTTGGGGAGGTCAGGGAGAGGTCCCTGCCCTGGGGTGTCCCAGCAGATCAGGGCTCCAGACTGATCCCAAAGCGGGCACAACTGGACACAGCTCCTGTGGGGCATTTCTGGGCAGGTGCAAAGGCAGAAATGAAGGTGAAACCTGAGAAACCACTGGGATTTCTCAGCAGCTGAGTGAGGGTGTTCTGAAACCATTCTGGATTCTGATTTACACACCTGGATCTTTCTTTGGCTGTAAGAAGACTTGTGTGGACTCACCCAGGTGTGCTGCCCTCACCCCAGCCCCCAAAACCCTCCCACTCCCCAAACTTAACCCAGACTGACACCTTTAGGGCCCCAAAAAGAAGAGCAGGAGCTGCCAGGGACAGACTGTGACTTTATTCTGTCTTTCAACATAACAAATGGCATCATCTCTAATATCACTGCAAAAATACTTTGCCTGGGTTAAAATAGTCTGTATATACTGTACAAAGACATAAGTTTAATATCTTTTCCTATAAGTACATTTATACACATAAAACAGCATAAATTAGAAAAGGGACAAATGGGTATATAAAATTCTGGTTACATACAAATCTGATTAAATTAGCATTTACACTGTGGTTCTAACATAGAGTTTGTTAAATAGAGCCATGTGCATACAGTACATTGACACCCCACCCAGACACAAATTAAAACGGGCTAACAGGGCCAGGCATTCACTTACACAGAGGAAAATGTGTGGCCCACCTTAATTTATATTTTTTTTCTCCTCCTGGGGACTCACAGATCTGTTCTTCGAAACTCCTGGCTTTTCCAAAGCACCTCCCAGCAGCTGTCCTAAGTGTGGATGTTTTGCTTCTCCTCATGACCTCTTCGCCTTGCCCGGCTGACCTCCACGGCACAAGATTATCTACCAAAATCAAAACAGAAGGGCCTTACTTTTCCCAGCACCAGGGAGAGTTTCCAGTTGGTTTTATGCACGTGGGAGGAGCAGGGGGAGGGATGTCCTGCAGTGTTTTACTTTCCATTCCAAGGCAGATTGGTGAGAGGTTTATTTATTTGCTCTCCCCCTCCCCAAATTTACGGTCCTGGGAACAGGAACCATCTGGCTCGGTGATAAGTGTGTCTGGCCTCTGGCTGGCTCTGGGCTGAGCAGAGGCAGGCTTTGGGGAGTGCACTTCCTGGGGCTGAAGTGCATTTGCCTCACTAAGTGCTCCCAAAAAGCTCAGGTCTGGAGGGAAGGGTTTGTGCTGGGCAGCCCCGTGTTGCTCCGGGGTCTCTGGATGGATCTGAGTTAAACTCCAACAGCTTAGACAGGATTAGGGCAGGGAAAGCCCAGCCTGAACATCAGCAAAGCCTCTGAGTGGAAGAGCAGAGCAGGAGCAGAGAAGAACAGGCAGCAGCAGGACCCTGATTCACCTCCCATCAGCTACTCCTGCCAGAGATCCTGGGTCAAATGTGCCCCTGCTGCTGGAGGAGGCGTGGGCAGCCCTGGTCCAGCTCCAGCCTTGCCAGGCGTGACCTGGAAGGGTTCAAACCCCACAGCTCCTGCTGCAGAGGGTCCCTGCCAGCCTCTCCTCCGGGTCTGTCTCCCCACGAGCTGCAGGACCATCACTGAGCAGGTTTCCAGGCACAAGCATTGATACTGGATGGCACAATTCCCAAAGGGTCTCAGATAATGTACTGATAAGCTGGGCTTAATCCTGCAAGCCCCAGCTGCCCAAAATGCCAGTCTGAGCTACAAGGGCAGGAGCCAGGTTCTGCCAAACTCCCTCATCCCCTATGAAACATAATTACAAGTAGAGCCTTACTGGAAAATCTGTGGTCTTTCCTCTGCTACCAGCCAGCTGTTAAAAAATGATCACTTAAAATAATTAAGTGTCCATATCCGTGCAACAGAATGAGGAAACACCAGGCAGCAAAAAGCCAGGAGGAATCTGGGCCAATACTGGTTCCACAGAGCCAGAGATGTATCTGCAACCTTGTTTCTTCTATCAAGATCTGTGGTCTGGAGCAGAAGAGGACCCTGTGATAGGGCGCTGATTTCTGCCCTGTTGTAGATCCCCCAAATTCTTTCCCTCCTACAGGGAGCAACATCCTTTGGCAGCACAGGAAAATGCCCAAAGCGTTTTGGAGCAGCCAAAAACTGATTGGAAGGCGATGGTTTTTAAGAGTGATGGAGTATCAGTGAGGGAAGCTGTCTTTGAAGAGCTGATTGCAGTCTCACTTGACTTAAGGAAATGGCTCTCCTGATAAAACCTTCTGGGCCCTACAGCCAAAAGCAGGATGGATCACCTATGCCTGGAAAGCACTGACCAATCTGCTGGAAGAAATCACCCTTCCTGCTGAATCCCAGAAGTTTTGGGAGGATCTCCTGGTCGCACTCCCCAGCTGCACACAGGCTGTGCTGCCTGCCGAATCCTGTAGGATTTCCTTTGCCAAACCTCACAGCACTACCCCAAAACTGCAGTGCCTGACCCAAAACACAGCCCAGCAGCTCCCAGCACCACTGGAGCCCTCACTCCCTGCTACACCCACACAGCAGGGGTGGCTGCTCAGGCAGGTGACCAGGAAACAGCCCAAACTGCCAGAGTTTTGCAGCCAGAGCTGGGTTTGCTCCTCCCACCCTGTAAGATCTGATCCTGCAGCCTCCTCCCTGCACATCCAGCATGGCACCCATGGCTTCAGCCCCCTGTGCCCCTCAGTAACACCTGGGTCCTTCCTGCCCAAGAGCAGCAGTGACTTGGGAGTGCTTAATCCACCCCAGCCATGCAGGAGTTGTCACTGAACTGGTTTAACCTCCTTCCGCAATCCTGGCACCAGCAGCAGCAACATCCACGTTCCCTCTTGTGAGGCCACTTTTTATGAGTCCTCCTTGGGCTCCTCATCTCCTCTCTGATCTGTCCCTCCTTCCACTTAATGAACAAGCAGTGTTTGACAGATTTTATGTCAGGCTGAAGCTGGTTTTCCTCAGTCTTTAACAGCTGAGCCTCTGAAGTCTTGCTTGAGGTCAAGGGAAGACAAGAGGTTTCAAAATGGGGAGAAACTGTGGGGTTTGAGCACTGTGTTTCTCCAGAACCATGTCTGAGTTCAAAGCCATACCGTGGGCTGCGGGTGAATATTCCATTTTGTCACAAGTTTTGAGGTTTTTAAAAGTCTTTTTGTTGCACACTGGAAAACAAACAAAACCCTTCCCATGTTTCGCAAAGCCGAACGCTGTCAAAACATTTTTGTTGGATAAGGTCAGGTTTTCTCTGCCTCCTTCTCTGCACAGGAGTGACCGATGCCTGAAACCCCCTTCACTGAGACTGGAGATTTCAAGTGCTGAGAAAACAGCCAAGTTCAATGAAATCCAGAGCATCCAAACATCCTGAGTGCTCCCACTGCGAGGGGCAAACCCCAAACCCAAGAGCTGGAAGTTTGCTCAGCCATCCTTATCAGGGAGTATTTTTGGAAAGCACCTTCCCTTCCCACCCCACCTCCTCCCTAACAATACACATGTCACTGCTCTGTCAGGTTAACAACAGGATTTGGAGGGAGCAAAGTTCATTTCATAAAGCACCTGCTGTGGTGCAGCAGGGGTCTGGGGCTGCTTTCATCCAGCACAGTCCCAGCAGGAAGCCTCATTCAGGAGCAGCGTGATTCCTGCCTGCTGGCATTTGCTTGTCCCCAAACCACGAGTTCAAGAGCAGGTTTAGCAGAAGGAAACAAAGGATTTCTCTCTGTCCCTGCTGCTCCTTCCAGGGGCCTGGGCCATCACCTTCTCTGTGGGCACACAGAGGGAGACATTTTAAATATTCTTCGTGAGTAATGGAGTCGGACAACTGGGAAATTCCTGCTCCCAGCTTGCAGCAGGGAATGTTGCAGGTGAGGAAAGAAATAATCTGAGGGTTGTGTGAGTTGAGCTGGATTTAGGTGGTGCTGGCTCGAAGGCAGTCATGAGCCAGCCTCCTTTTATCTCAGTAACACTTTGCCTCAGCTCAGAGGAAGGTGCCTCACAGAGGTCAGCTCAGCACATGGAAGAATCCTGGGATAAGGTTTGTACTTCCTCCTTTTCAGGCAAAACTCCAGCAGCAGGATATGTAAAAATGAAGTAAGGAATTCCAAAAGCCTGCCAAGGCTGCAACCTGAAATCCATTACAATATTCTACTGCATTACTGCTAAGAAGACATCACTGATTACAACCAGATCATAGCACAGACCAACATTTGTCCAATTAGGGTTTAGATACTTAATTAATGAGTGTGGAATAGGAAAAGGAGCTGGAAAGACATTGCCAGGAAGGAAAGAGATGAAGTTAGATTGAAAAATCCACTAGCTCCTTCCAATGGTAACTGAGAAAGTGCCACATAAATATCATAAAATGGTTTAAAACTCTGTTTTTTCCTTTCATTTCAAAGATGAATTCCTTTCATCTTTGTACTTGGAAAAGGAGTCTCCTTCTCAGTTACCTTGGAAATGAAGAGACTGGTGAGGTTCAGGTATGTTCCAGTTGCATTCCATGAACTAACACAACTGACTGAAAATGCAACGGGGTATTAAGTTTTTATTTCTAAATTGTTCCAATTAAAACTATTCCTGGTCATATTAGCAATCTGCTCAAAGCACAAAGGTTAGCTCTGGTTCTGAACAGCATTCAGCAAGTTTGTTCAGATCTATCTCTGCTTAGGTTTGATCCTTTTTGCCCCATCCCCAGCTGCTGTTTAATGGGACTGTCATTTTCCTGGCACTGTCCCTACAACCCATTCAGTTATTTTAGGCTTCCCAGCGAAACTGGGACAAGGAGGGGGCAATGGAATCTCTTATGGGAGAGGTTCCTACTTCCTTCTTAGCCAGAGGGCTGCCCTGCAGGTTTAGGGGTGCCTTATGCTCACAGGAGGGAACTCATTCTCGTCGTCCAGACAGACTGGTCCAGTTGCAAACTCGTGCTCTGGGATGACCTCCCCCCGCAGGGCTCCGCCGTCCTCCGAGTAACCTGGCCAGGGGAGAACAGCACTGTTACTGCAGCAAGGGCTGGGAGGAGGCTGCAGACAGGCAGCAGACACTGGCACCAGCTTTTCAGCACTGAGCTGCTTCCTCTGGCTTCACAGACTGAGGAGGAGGAAAGTGTGCCATGGACACAATGGATTATGGATGAACTACATGGTCAGCTCCCAGGGTAGCAGCTTTCCTCCCCCTGCCATGAACCTAAGCACCAATTTCAGAGTAAGATCTGCATTTGTATGTGGATCTTACACTTGGGAATATAATGAGATAGTCACCCAGTCTTCCCCTGCAGCAGTTTAGTGCAAGATGTACTTCAAGCTTCAGAGACTCTGAGGCAATCTCACCACAAAAACAGTGAGCCCTGACTTCTACACCCATGGTTACAACTCCTGGAAACCACCTGGCAGCAGCTGCTCTCTGCCCAAGAGTGGTTCCTGCTTTGCCTTGGGTTTCTCTGTGGCACAGGGAGCAGAGCAGAAAACTCGTGCCCTGTTTTGGGGCAGGGGATGAACGAGGTGAGCTCCAAAGTCCTGCTGCCCCAGCACACAGTGCACATGTGGTGATCCTGGATGAACCCTTGGAATGTGGGACACTTTCCACTTTGCCCCAGGTGGTTTTGTGCCTTCTGCCCGGGAAGGGCAGATGTGGTGCTCACCTGGCATGGTCGAAGTTGAAGGCACTGTACTTTGTCTGGCTACAGTTGCTGCATAAGATTGAGGTACTGGAGGCTGAAGGTCATTTTCTTTGTTCTCCTCCATCTTTCCTGAGCCAAGCAGACTAATGGTACAGATCAAGAAAGGGGAGAAGAGTTAGTTCTGATCCCATCTGTTCCTCCCCAGCTCCAGCTAAGACAAGCCCATGCATCCACATCACCCATCCCCATCACTGCATGCAGCAGCCCCAGCAGTGCTGTGGACAGGGGAACATTGTGCTCCACAAGGAAAGCAGGGGGTGAAGAAGGAGATAGGGAAAGCACCACTTCAGCTGGAGGACAATGCTGGCATGGGAACAGAAGGGAACAGATTGACCACAAAAGCTTTAGGTTACAAAGGCAAACAGTGTTTCTAATCACAGAGGGGGCTCCGAAGGGCTTCCAACGGGAGCAGACTAGATGGGAAAAGCAGCCCTGGCTAGTTTAGGATGGAGTTTGAGCAGAGATATCGTATGATGTAATGTAACTCATGACCCAAGGGCCCTTTTCAGCCCTCTGATGCTCAGAGGAGCCCACATGACAAGGCTGGGGGCTGCGGGCGGCGCGCGCTGGACAGCGCAGCTTTGAAGTGCTTTTGTTTTGTGGCTTTTCCAAAAGCTGCTGGCACTTTCCTGGCTGGCAGCCACCTCCCGGCCTGGAGCACATGTTACATCTCACCCCACCCCAAAGGCTTCACATCTGGAGCCAAGCAGCCCAGATGTGTGCGGGGGGGTTACGTGCTTAATGGGATTTGCATATGGACTGAACAGCGGCGGGGGAGGCTCTGTTTTCACAGAATCCCAGAATGATTTTGGTTGGAAAAGACCTCTGAGATCATCGAGCCCAACCTTTGACTGATCACCACCAGCTAGTCACCCAGACCAGAGCACTGAGGGCCACATCCAGTCATTCCTTGAACAACTCCAAGGATGGTGGCCCCACCACCTCCCTGGGCAGCCCCTTCCATGAAGAAATTCCTCTGCTTTGGCATTGGGCTTTTGTTTACAGAAGCTCCCCGTGTCACTCCACACCACCCTACCTCCAGTCAGCTCTCCAGCACCCACTCCAATCTGGAGTAGGTGCTCTGCTCTCCTGTCACTAGGATGGTCAGAGCTCTGCTGCTGGGGGCATCTCCTAAAGCACAGCCTGCCCAGTCTAAGCTGGGATGTCCCACAGCTGCCCCGGCATCTGAGATGTCTCTGGTTTCTCCTGCAAGAAGCCCTGTGTCCCTGCCCGCTGATGTGCTTCCCACCCACATCTGTCACATCAGGTACAGTCACAAACTCAGTTCTAACTTTCTTGCTCCTACAGCTCCATTTTGTGCTTCCAGGTGAGATATCCCTTCAGTTTTTAAAAGATCAGCCTCTGTAGGAGGTGTGAGTGGAGGCAGAGTTACCTGTGATTTTTAATTAAGACACACTCCCCACCGTCTTGCGGGTCCAGGTTATAGATGTAGAGATGTCCGTCCGACGTCGCCACCAGCAGCCGAGGCAGCTTCTGAATCCTGCTGGGAAAAGCATCCTGAGGCCAAAAATCTCAGCCACCCAGCCCCAGCACGTGCTCTGCAGGCAGGGGGACGAGGGAGGGCTGGCTGCCCGGGGGCAGGAGGGGCACTACACACGTGGAGAGGGCACAGATGTTCCTCTGCCCGCAGACGTTCAGGCGCACGGTGGCGAAGGCGCGGTCCTGGCTCATCATGCCCGACACCTGGGCAGGGAGGTAGTTGGTAGCAGCCTGGAACATCTTTCCCATGTAACCACTCCAGGTTGGAGGCTCCTCTGGCCGGCTGAGGGGGTCACAAAGCAGCATCAGTGGGGTTACCATGATCAGAGTGACAGGACATCAGGAACAGACCTGATCGCACGTGGGTGAAGGGTTTTTGGAGTGCCTGTACATTGTGCACCAGCCTGGCTGGAGAAGGCAGGGCACAGTGGCACCTAATAAAGCCAGAGAGGCCTGGAGAGCCTGACAGCAGGGGTGCAGTGTGTGGCTTTTCCAAGGAGTGAGACCCTCAGGACACTGGTATTGCTCATGGAGAGCACGTGGTGAGAACATGGAGGGCAGCTGTGCAGAGAGAGCCCTGGGGCAGGCAGGTTCAGCCAGGCCAGTCCCTCACCTGTCTGTGAGATGCTCCAGCTTGAAGATGTGCACGGTCTCCGTGTTGCTGGAAGCACAGAGGAACTGGGAATCCATGCTGAACACCAGGGAGCTGATGTTCACATACCTAGAGCAGAGCAAGGACAGCACTGGTCACTCCCACAGCAATCACTGAAGGGCAATGCTGGGTTGGGCTCACAGAGCAGTGGATGGGCAGGAAGGAAACCCATCCAAGCTGAGGATCACCCTGCACAGCTGCTGCTGAGCCTCTGGGCTCATTGATGAGCAATTCCCTAATCCCTTTGCTCAGCAGGGCTGGGAGTAGCCTCAAGCTAGTGACAAACAGCCAGAGAGGTGGAAATGTCCTTGCTCACAGAGCTGCCTGTGGAGGGAACATCTGTGCCAGCCTCACTGCAGCTTCTGGTGCTGCAGAGACCAGGGAGGATATCCAAAGTGCTGAACAGTGGGGTACAAACAGCATCTCCTGCACAGGTACAGCAGGAATGAGGTCTCTGACAGTTTTGGAGACTTCATTATTTCAAAGAAATAAAAAGAAAGGCCAGAGTAAATGGACTCCACATCTGTTCCCTGCCATTCCCTGCTCTGTGACACACTGAAGGGAATCAATGAGCTGGGCACAGCCTGGCACAGTGACATTTTGAGCTGATACGTTTGCTCTTGTTTTCCTTCTGTAAAAGATGCCAAAGCCACCAGGATCTGACGTTGCCCTGTGTCCCTGTGTTTACATTTTGGCTCTGGGAGCCCTCAGTGTACTTGTCACTGCCAGAAGAATGAACTGACCTTTTCATCCCTCGCCGGAATTCGTAGAGTTTTTGCCCCCCAGGAATGGAAAATACACGAATGACTGTGCCCTGCAAAAAATGCAAATGGAAATATCACGTAGGAGCAGGCCAGGGAGCCCGAGCCCTCTCCCTGACACACCCAGGAAACTCAGGACATGCAAAGGCTCCTCCTATTTGCCAGCTGGGCTCAATCTGATCCTGATACACTGACCAGTCAGCGGCCCTTCCGTGCTGGCTGTGTTTGAGAAGGGGCAGCTCAGGGGTGCTGATGCAGCCCTGGGCACAGGGAGGGTACTTGTGGCCACACTCACTCACTTTTTCAGAAGCACTGGCCAACTTGGAGCCGGTGGAGTTGAAGGCGAGGGCGGCCAGAGGCCCGTCGTGGGCAGGAATGGTGCAGGCTTCTTTCTGTAGGGCACAAGGTAAAGTGAGTGCAAAGGGACCCGCTGGGCCTTGGCCTGTGGGCAAAGGGACATGCTGGGCCTTCTTGGGCTGTGTGAGGGCAGGGCATTCCTGCCTTGCACCTTATCCACACCTGCTGATAGGGATTCATGGGATCATCATGTGCTGATGTTATCTCTTCAACATCCTCAGCAGTTTATCTCTGCCCTGCCTTGAGTTCATTCCACACCTATTAAGGCCACTGTGATTACAGAAAACTCACCTCAGGGGCAGAGAACCTCAGCTCCCTGCCTCTCCAGGGTTCAGGACTGTGCCTACACCCTCTCCAAAGCCTAGCCCTTCTCTGACGGGATGAGAGCTGGCTTCCCTGCAATTCTCTGTGTGCACAGCAAGTCCTGCTGCAGTGACACCACCCTGGGACCTGCAGGGAGCCCCAGCCCTTGCAGCACCTCTTGCAGCAGCAGCGTTTTCCCTGCTGCTCTGCTCCTCCCCTGCTGCTCTCGCTGCACGTACAGAGCCACCAGCCTTATGTAACCCAAAGCCCTGGCATAAACAGCAGATAATCATGACCCTGCATCCAGCCAGGGACAGATCTCCTAAGGGGACTTTGGACACTCTGCCCTCTCTGTGACTTTGGGTCCAGCATCCCTTCCAGCCCACGGTGCGGCAAAGCGGCTGCTCCCGGTCCTGTGCTGTGCCTGGAGCAGCTCCAACCCCCCTGACCCCCGGTGGTCACGTTATTCCCAGGGGAAACGCTGCTGACACTCCCACAGCAACCCCAGGTCAGCCTGGCAGTGGCCCTTGGGCTGCAGGGCAGTGGGTCATGTCTCCCTGAATATCCTGTGCTGGGAGATGCACGTCCTGGTCTCAGAGCTGTCTGCTCCGAGCAAGGGGGGTACATCCAGATGTGCCTCCCAGGCAATTCCCTTGCACTCCAGCTCGGTGGAGTGTATTTATTCATCCTTCCCAAGGGCCCCGTTGGCTTTGCTGTGGCTCTGTTTGTTTTCAGCCCCTGCCGGTATCCAAAGGCTGAGCTTCGCACTTACCAAAGTATTTCCGTCGTAAAGCACGATCTCTCCGCTGGTCGCGCTGCCGGGATAAGCCAAGTAGGAGTTGGCGTGGTTGATGGAGAGAGCACACAGACCTGGCAGGGGGACAGGGACACGGCTGAGGCTGTGAGGGGAGGCCAGCACGGGGCACGGCGGGGGTTCAGGCTGTGGCTCACTCTGGGAACGCCTCGGCCGTGGGGACATCTGCTGGTACGGGACTGAACGGCGGGCGCGCCCCGCCAGCCTCCCGGAGCCAGCACAGCAACCCGGGCTGTCCCCTGCAGGAACGGCAGGATTGGGAGCATGAAACAGCAAAGGACATGTGCGGGCTGACAGCGCTCGGGTCCAGCCACATCTGGACACGTCCAGATGTGCACGGGGTGTCGGTGCCGGGTTGGGAGCTCAGAGGAGCAGCCCAGGGTGGGTGCAGCCCCGGGCAGCCTGGCTGAAGGCAGTGCCGTTTCCTTCTGCTCTGAATGGAAAAGGGAAGCAGAGACAAAGGAAATGCGCCAGCTGTGCAGGGAGTTTCCGGCTGACAAGGAACTTGAACGTAGCAACATTTAAGCACAGGGGAATTCTTCCCCATAAGAGCCATCTGGTTTTGTGCCAACATGAGCACAAAGGTTCCCAAACGCCCCTTTCAGAGCGGGCAGGAATTACGGGATGAGACAGGGATGGATGGATACGTGTGTGGGTACATCCACCCGCTTGTCCCCCAGGTGACCTCGGGAAAGAGCATCTCTTCCTGCCTCTCGTTCCCGCTGCCGGCCGAGGATGCAGCCCGGTGAATCCTGTCACACACGAAACGTGCCTCGCTCGCTTCCTGCCCTACATCCGTGTGCTCGCAGCCCTCCCAGAGCCGCCCCGAGGCTCCAGCACGACCTGAGCTTCCTGACCCGCGGCGGGGGTCCCACCTAGCCCCACGTGCGGAGGAAGCGGCGGGGTTAAAGGCAGCGGAGGGGCCGGCAGGACAGCCACACACCGCACGTAGGCGCGGACGGGTCGTGCCGTGCGAGCCCCGTGTCGGGACACGGCCCTGGCCCCCGCCCAGCAGCAGCGGGGAAGGATCGGCCGGAGCTCTCGTTTTAGGTCATTGTTTATAACCAAACAAAGAGCCCGCGGCGCAGCCAGGAGCTGCAGGATCAGCCAGAGGCTCCAGCGATCCGCTCCCCGTCCATCCAGGGGCGTGCGCATCGTGCCAGGGATGGAGCACGAGGAGCACGGCGGCAGCGAAGTGCGGGCAATTAAAAGGCAATTAAAGAGGGAGGGATAGGAGGGAGGCAACGACAGCCCAGGGACTGCTGCTGTGATGAGCATCCTGCCTTCTCGGGAGGGTGATCCCCCGGCCCAGGCAGCACGGGGGGATCAGCAGAGCCCGCGCAGAGGGGATCAGGGAAGGCTGGAGCTAAACAAAGCGAGCTCTGAGCGCCGGGTGAGTCACCCGCTCCCTCTGCTCCTCTGGCCCGGAGAGGCGGCCGGGAAACCAGGCCAGGGGAAAACACAGATGTGAGTGTACTGGGCTGACCCCGGGGACACACAGAGAACGAGGATCACAGCGCCACGGGCAGCCTTTGAAGATGCTCTGCTCCCCTCAGCAGCCCCCAGCCATGGTGAGGGCTGGTCCTTGCAGTGGTGGGCTCAGGAGGGAGGAGGCAGGCTGGCACTGCTCAGATGGTACCTCTGGAGGTGCCATGTCACAGGGGGCTTCCCCAAGCAGCACAGAAAAACGCTATCGTGTTCAGGAAGCCCAGCCTTGCCCTCAGGCCAGCAGGTCCAGGCACATCCAGGACTTGGGGGGAGCCACATGAGGTGGTTTCCAAAGCTGCAGTCATTCCCAAGATGTGTCCCCAGAGCATACACTGTGACCTCCTTGGCTCAAATCCTGTCCCTGACATGAATCACATGAAAAACAACTGTCTTGGACACCACAGGCATTTTCCTCTCCTACGTGGAGGAGGCTGGATCAGGAGCCAGGTGCTGGCCAGGAACAGCCAGAGATCTCCCTGTGACTGGCCAGTGTGGCTGCAGCAAGTCCTGCTCCTGCCAGTGCTGGTGTCACCGTGCCCAGGGCACACACTTTAGGGGGTGGCACATTTTCCATGTGCTCCTACATGCCCACTCCTGAACAAGTAGCACAAAGAGCAGTGAGGCCATACTGCCCTGACCTACTGGACACAGTTCTTGGGGTCAAGCTTGGGACCAAAGCAGATGGCCCAGGGACTACAGGGGCATTGCACTCAGCTGATTTCAATGACAGCTGCTACAGTAAAAGGGGTTTAAAACACTAAGCCCATATGAAGCCCGTGATCTGCAGCATCCCAGTGCTGCCCTGGCTGATTGCTACTGCTCTTAAACCATGACCTGATCCTCCAGCCCCTCTGCTGAACAGCTCCAGGCCTGGGTATCCCTGCCCATTCTGCTGTTGGGCCTTCTCAGGAAGGCTTTAAACTTTAATTATATTTGCAGCATTTAGCATGTTTAATCCACCCAGAGAGCCCATCTGGTGAGACATGAAGTAGGTCAGGGGAGCTACTGGAAGAGCATGCCTTGAAAGCCCCGAGGCCAAGCGTGAGCACATCAGCAACTTCCCAAGCACCCAGCCATGAGAGGATGCTGCAGCCCCAGCAGCACAGCACAGCAACGCGGGCACCCGGCCAAGCTTCCCTCTCTGCTGCTAAAAATAGCTCCTCTGCCAGCAGCAGGAAAGCTGGATTCACCCTGTGTCACACACACAGGATCTGTGCTGCAGCCACCTGCCCTGCCCCTCGGGTTTGCAGTCAGAGCAGGTGGCAGCTCCTGGGAACTCCCTGGCAGGGATTGGTGCTGTGCCTGGCTCTGTGCTCTGTCCCTGGTGGTCACCTTGGGAGCTGACCTCAGGGGGAAGTCAGACCCTTCTGCCCATCTCTGCTCTCCTTTGAGGCATCTGCTCTGGACAGGGCAGGGGTTTGCTCAGGACAGAGCTGGGTCACAGCACCAGGCCTGACAGAGCTCAGGAAGAGTTTGGACATGCTCTAGGCACAGGGTGGGATTGTTGGGATGGTGCTGTGCAGGGTGAGGAGTTGGATTCAGTGATCCTTGCAGGTCCCTTCCAACTCAGCTTATCCTGTGATTCTCCCAAGCCTGCCTGGCATTTCTGACCTCCCAGTGCTGGATTAGGATGCACAGGCCACAGGCTGGTTTAAATTCTAACAGTGCTGTGGCTCTACAAAGCTCCCTCTCACACAGTTCTCCCATGCTCACCTGTTGAGTTGGGAGGTGTATCCAGAATAGTCTTCAAAAGCTTCATGTCCTTGATGTTATGGATGTAAATCGACTCTTCCAGGCAGACCACCAGCCTCTGCAAGGACACAGGGACATGCACAGAACCCCACCAGCAGTGCCTCTGCCTGCTGCTTCCACACTTCCCAAACCCAAACCTTTGCTGTCAAACTCAACAGGAATTTCCCACACACTGAAAAGCAACAGAAACGTGATCTCTTCTGCTTCTCCATCCCCTCTCACATTTGGGTTTGTACAACTCCTGTTCTGAGTTTTTGTAGCTGTTCTTGCTTTAGAGAGAAGGCAAAACACCATTTCTCTGCTCCTCCACATCTTCCACATCTCTGGGAACTGGAAGACCCATCAGGGTTACACTCCACCACAGGCCTTGATTGCCAGCTACCCCTACCCAAACTTTTCTTCACAGTTCATAACTAATCATTTTTGATCACAAAGACCTGGCAGCAGAGAGGCTGCAATCCTGCTTGTCAGTGTGCCTCCAGATGGGAATACAGGCCCTTTACCCTGACTTCTTCCTGACTTGGGAGACAACATGGAGGTGCTGGGTCTGCCACTGCTGCTGAACTTCATGCATCTGTCCAGCACATGAATGTTTCTCTTCCCATTTGGTGTCAGCAGGGAAGACTCTGCTTTGTGTGCCCTGCAGAACTGCACAAACACAGAGCTGAGACACATTTGTTCAGGGACAGTCACCCTTGCACTTCCTTGGCCGAGGGGCTGGGATTTCTCAAGTTCAGGTGCTTGTACCTCTCCTGCTGACCCTGCCAGGAATATCCACCCAGCCAGGAGGAGCTGCCAAGCCATGGGAGGCAAGGCAGAAGGGCAAAGGGAAGCCTGATGTTGTAACCTTAGCCCTGGGCCACCATCTCTGTGGCCACTCAGCTCTGTGTCTCAGCTTGGTCCAGATCCCTACGTGTCACCACGGAGGCTTTTTTTGGGACCAGGCTTTGGGTCTGGCTGAAGGGCTGAGCTTTGTAAGTCCAGCAAGTGCACAGCTTCACCTCCCTTAGTGCCAAGAGTCCAGAAGCATTAAAACCATCCCAATAAAAGCCTAAGCCCAGACCCCATCCATCCTGAAGTTGGAGCACCCAAGTCCATGTCCAGGAAGCCTCCACCTCTTCAGAAATGAGGCCACTTATTTAGTATCTAAATGTGGAGCTTAGTCACTAACTTGAAACACCCACATTAAAAATCTCTGCCTTGCTCCACCATTACTCTCAGATCAAACTCTTTCCCACTTCTATTCCTGCTAACCACAGCATCTGGGGCTGTGTCAGAGCCATTTTGCATTTCCAGGAAGACTTTGCCTTTTCTACAGTAAGAGCCATCCACTTGCAAGCAGAGGAATATTTATACAGCTGATTTGGGCAAAGCCACCATGTGCTTTCCCAGAACGGGGCTGCTCTTGATGTCCAGGTGAAGGGAGGTCTCCAGATGATGGCAAAGCAGCAGCCAGAGATGCTGGCACCCACAGGGACAAAATCCAGGAAAGTTTGGGAGGTGAAGAGGCACAGGAGGTCTGGACAAGCTCAGCAGGAGCTGGAGAGGGCTGGTTCACCCCTCCTGGCCTCCATGCAGCCCTGTAAGGGTCAGAGGGATGGGGTTTCTCCTCACTGTGCACACACACAGAGCCTCAGAGAAGGGGCTGTGGCTGCTACACTGCTAATTGTCCAAACTGTTACTGCTCACCAGCTCCTGCAGTTTGAATGGATCGGTCAGATAACTGAGCTGTATTTGGGGGCTGAAATGGGTCTGGACACAGCCAGATAAACACCTCACACCTCTCCAAAGAGCTCAGCAGGGTTTCAGCAGTGAATGAAAACCCAGGAGCTTCCCAGCAGTCCCAGAGCACAGCCTGATCCCCCTCTTGGAGACAAATCAGGATTTACCTTCACACACATCAGTCTTATCGTGGAGCTTGGAACTAAGAATTCCCACAACAACTGAGGGATTTACTTGTTTGCACAATGAGGACTTTTTCACAGAGATCAGACTGAAACATGCACCTTTTGTTGGAGACCTGTTCCTGGTTAATTTGTCACCATTCTCCTGAGTTAATGCCTTGTCTGGGATTTGTCCTGCTGTGAACTTCCAATGGAGTGCAGCTTTCCTAGTGTCACTTTTCCAAGTGTCACATGCAGAATCTGAGGGCCACCAGTTTAAATCCTGAATGTAGATTGAAATAATGATTTCTCTTCAACCTACCCAAATTGGGAAGGTTTAGAGGTACTTCAGGAAAAAGTTCTTTGTGAAAAGGGTTATTAAGCATTGATCAGGCTGTCCAGGGCAGTGGTGAGGTCACCATCCCTGGAGGGGTTTAAAAAATGTGTGGATGTGGCACTTTGGAACTGGGTTTAGTGGTGGCCTTGGCATTGCTGGGGAACAGTTGGACTTGATGGTCTTACTGGTCTTTTCCACCCTAAATGACTCCAGGATTCTGTGCTTCTAAACATCTTCAAATCCCTCCAGGTGTGTCTGTGGCACAGGATGAGCTCAGCCCAGGATTTGAACCCCAGCTCATAATGCAGCCAAGAAACGTGGATGCAAGGCTGGGGCTGTGCATCACCCTCAGGCAGCTCCAGAGCAGCACATGGGGAGTAGCCTGAACTTATTTAATTCACACCAATCTCCTAGAGCTGCTCAGCAGAAGCTCCCAGTTTATTTTTACACACACACACATCTATCTGCAATTCAAAGGAAGCCTCGCTTTTGCCAGTTTCACTGTAAGCTTAAGTGAAAAAAATCAATTTAGGACAGATTTAATTGTAGTATAGAAACTCCTGGTCAAAGACAGCTTTACTGGAAGCTCAGCCCAGAGAGCCTCACTGCAGGTCTCACTGTGCTAACTGAGGAGAGGCTGATTATATACAATTACCCAGACTGCTTATTTCTTCATTGTAAAATGTCCTCTGCTTCTTAGGGCATATACTTGGAAAATAATTATGGACAAAATGAAAAGATGACTTAAAACCCTCCAAAAAGAGCTCAGGGCTGCATAAGGCTGTGTCACATCAGAGAATAACACTCTAAAAGCCTCACTGTAAATGGCCTGAGTGGGTTTTACACCTTTAAAACCACAACAAGGCTGCTAGCAGTACTTGGAAAGCAGCTTTTTGCCTGATCCACAGAGTTCTTGGGTTTTTGTAGCCAACTTTGAAGGTCTCATTTGCAACCAAGATGGCAGAGGCGGGCCTGAAGTCAGGATGTGGAATCCAAGGGAGGGAGGAACATGAAAAGGTGGTTTTTTGGTAGAGCTGTGTCCTGAACAGGCAAGAAGGCAGAGGACAAAAAGCCTTTGTGAAACTGCCACCAAAACAAGGCCCTGGCTTCATCTCCCTGAAGGAAGTGGTGGCAGATGACACCACTGCAGCTCTATCAGAGTCCTCCTGTGGGGCTGGGAGGAGAGCACAGGCCCCCAGCCCTCCAATGGCACTGACAGCCTCCCTGCACACCTCCCCAGGCTGCTCCCAGCTGGAAAGGCAAAGGCAGCAAAGAGCCAGAGTGGGATAACTCTGGAGACCCCCTCTCACCTGCCGGTTCAGGCGGATGGACAGGATTTTACTGGAATAGCTGTAGTTGCAGATCTCTGTCCCTTTCTTGAAGTGGTAGACATTCATTTGCTGTGGCTTGGCATGGCTGACCACAACCACAAGGCTGCTGGAGAACAGACGCTCCACGATGTAAACATCTGGGATTTCATCTGGGCACACAAGGAGAGCAAGGCAGAGCCCTCAGCTTGGTTTGACTGCAGCAACAAGACTCAGCTCAAGAGGGGTTCAGGTTGGGAGGCTCTGTGCTAAGGTGTTCCACATCATTTCTGTGAAAAATTTCTCATGCCTGCCACAAAGCAATTAGGTCAGAGCAGGAAGGGGTTAAAGAAGCTTCCCCTGAAGGCAGAAATGAAGCCAGTTCTCTTAGACAGTGCTGCTGTGCCTCTCTCTCTGGGCAGGGCCAGCTGAAGCTCATCCTCAGGCCTCCAGCTGCCCTAGATCCTTGGGAAGGGGATATAAAGGAGGAGCTGCCTCACTTTGGCCACGGAGTTGCTGGGGAAGGCGAGGGTTTAGTGAGGTAAGGCAGGAGCTGTTCTTCTGTGTGGTGTCTGTTTCTCCCAGCCCCTGGGGAAGCAAACAGTGGCTGCTGTGCCTTGCAGTGCCCATGTTTGGGATGACTCCTGCTGTGTGGAGAAGGCACCAGTGCAATGGTCCTGGTGGCCCTGCACTAAATCCCCAGGGACTGCAGTTTGCAGTGTGCCCAGCCCTGAGTGATGCTAGTTTGGGCTGGGCTGCATTGGAGGAACAAAGGCTGCCCCACTGTTGAGGTTGTGCCTCAGTCCATCACCCTGTCACCAGCAGGGACCTGTTTCCCTTTGCCTGACTCTGGGAAAGGAGCCTGGACCCTGCTCCAGATGAGGCAGCTGTGTCTGGCTGCTGAGGCTCCTTGTGCAGCCACTGGAGAATATATGCACTGGAGGAGCACACCCAGCTGGGAAGGGTTATCTTCAGTGCATCTCAGCTGCAGCACTTCTGGCTTGGAGTCCCTGCTCCATGAGGCCAGGCTTGTTTTGGGCTGCTCAGAATGTGTTGCATGCTGCTGTGAGCACAGCTAAGAGCTGCAGGCCTGCTGGGAATGACCTTCTGTACATGGAAAACCTGTTAAAAACATCTTGCTTGTAAATACCAGGCTGGATTAAAAGCCTGGGAGTTATCCAGCAGCTGTGCTGGAAGGCTGTGGGCTGCTGCCCATGTACCTGAAACATTCTAGTGGGAAACTGCCTCTGAATGCTGGGCTGCAGCACAAACTGCTGCTGTTAGGATGACAGCAGTGGAAAAAAAAACCTGGGCTCTAACAAAGGTGAAGGGCTCCAACAAATTTAAGGTGCTGCTGATCAATATTCCTGCCCAGGGAAACAGGAGACTTACTGCTTTCATGGACCTGGTCCAGTTGCTCCACAGAACTTAAGGAGAAAAGTCTGTATCCAGTTGTGGTTCCAATTGCCAGGGAGCTGTGAAGACAAAGCAAAAACCTGCTGGCTCAGAGCTGAATCCCCTCAGGTGACAACAAGAGTCCCTGTACTGGTTTTGACTGGGAGGGAATTTTTTGCCACATTAGCTTGTAAGGGGCTGTGTTTGGGCTTTGTGCTGAACACAGGCGTGGTAACCCGGGGATGTTTTTGTGATTGCTGAGCTGTGCTTGCACAGTCGAGGCTTTTTCTGCTCCTCAGCCCTCCAGGGGGAGGCTGGGGGGGCACAGGGGGCTGGAAGGGACACAGCCAGGACAGCTGACCCCAGGGCTGTGCCAGGCCAGCCTGTGTCAGGCTCAGGGGACAAAGAGGGGGAAGAAGGAGGAAGGGGAGGACATTTGGAGGGATGGCCTTTGTCCCCCTGCTGTCCTGGGGAAGGCTGAGCCCCTGCCTGCCATGGGAGCAGGGGGAATGAATTCCTTGCTCTGCTTTGCTTGCATGTGTGGCTGTTGCTGTAATTATTAAACTGCCTTCATCTCAGCCCATAAATTTCCACACTTTTTACCCTTTTGATTCCCTTCCCACCTCACTGAGTGAGGAGTTGGCTGGGGTTAAACCCTGACAAGGGGGAAATGAATAGTTCCTGGCACAGAAGGCACAACTTCAGTTTCCAACCTAAATAATAGAGTAACAAAGTCAGGAATCCAGTTTTCCATCTGAGGCTGTTGCAGCCTACAGAAGGCAAGTATCCCTCTGAGAGCGCAAACTCATCTTCTCCTATGGCCCTGTGGCTGCTGGAGGAACAAACAGGTACAGATCTGCCTGGGAGGGTGCAGGCAGGACCCGTGGGACACAGAAGGGGCTGATCCACCTGTACTGACACCGTGACTTATCCGGGCTGTGGAAGCTTTGCTCTCACTGTTCAGGGTAGTGGGCACAGTCTTGTCAAGCGTTGGCTCTGCCCAGTTCCAGATATAGTAAGCAGCACAATCTAGGTCTTAAACTAGCAGCCAGCCCATAATAGCAAGTGGTGGCAGTGCCCAGCGGGTTCACGTCAGCAGCACATCCACATCCTTCAAAGCACCCTTTGTTCGGGCACACTAAAGCAAAGCAGAGCTGCCCGGGAAACGGCGCTTCCAGGTGTGAGTGAGGCTGATATCGCTGATTCTTATCTCCTTGCCCACGATCGGGGCCGAGCCTGGCTCCGGGCTCCGGCTGCCACAGCCGTGTGTGGCTCGCTGCTCCGGGAGGGTTCTGCTGCCCCGCCTGGGGACGGCTCTTAAACCGGAGCAGGTAAGCGCCAGGGCAGCGGGGCGTGAGGCCGCAGGCCCCGCGGAACGCGGCTGCTGGCCCGGGGCGCTGCTCTGGCACCGGCTGCTCGCCCAGAGCCTCCCCGGGGAATGCCGGCCCTGGCATCGCCGCCACCTCCCCAGCGGCCACGCAGGGCTCCGCGGACAAAGCCGGGCGGGAACGCCGCCCTGCCCGTCCCCAAAGGCTGCCCGGGCTGCCGGGGAGGCCGAGCCGGCGCTCGCCCCGCATCCTGCCTGCCCCGGGCGCGCTCAGCGGTGGGGATGCAGCACCGGGCCCGGCCCGTGTGTGTGTGTGTGCCGTGAGGGGGTCTCGCGGGGGCCGCCCCTGTGGGGACCCGCCCTGCTCCGGGCCGCGGGGCCGGCCCGAGCCCGCCCGGCGCGGCCCGCCCGCCGCCGCCCCCCGGCCCGCGGCGGCCGCCCCGCTTACGTGCAGTCCTGGTTGTAGGAGAAGCAGCTGAGCGCCGCGGGCGCCCCCGGGGCCTCGGCCGCGGCCTCCATGGAGCGGGCGCGGCGCCTCGGCCGCTGCGGCCCCCGCGCCCCCCCCGGCCCCGCTCCGCCGCCGCACGGGCGGTGCCGCCGCCCATTGGCTAGCTGGCCGCTGATGGACGCGCGGGTGGCCTATCGGATGAGGAGCGGGCGGGGCGGGCCCGCCCCCCGCGGTGGCGGAACCGCCTGCCATTGGCTGGCGGCGCGGAGCGGCCGCGCGTGGCCACGTGGTGATGTTGTGGTTGCATCAGACGGGCGCGGCGGCGGCGGCAGGGACACGGGGGACAGGGACACGGGGGACAGGGACACGGGGGACAGGGACACGACGGAGGGACCGGGACACGGGGGGGCGGGGACACGGGGGGACACGGGGGAGCTGGGACACGGACGGGACGGGGACGGGACACGGGGGATGGGACACAGACGGGGACAGGGGCACGGGGGGACACGGCGGGGACAGGGACACGGAGGGGACAGGAACACGGACACGGCGGGACGGGGACACGGGGGACAGGGACACGGTGGAGGGACAGGGATACGGCTGGGGGACACGGACACGGCGGGACACGGCGCCAAGCGGCTGCTGGAGGCCCGGGGGTGGCCTCGGGGAGGGCGGGGGCGAGCAAAAGTGATGGTGACACCGCTGACCGGAAAATAAGTCAGTCCGCCTCTCCGCTTCCTTTGCTAAACAGTGCTTTGGAGAGTTGTTTTCTCCTTTTGCAGCTTTGGCATCCTAAACCTGACGGCATTTGTGCATCATTCCTGCGCCTAACATCGCTGCTGCCGTGGTGGGGCGGGAACACAAAGAGAAACAAACCTCCGAGCCAGTCGCTAAATGACAACTGTTGCAGGAGTCAGTGCAACGACGTTAGGAGTGGAGCGCACAGAAAGGCCGGGGCAGAGTCTGCAAACCCTTAATTAGATGAGTAATCCTCATGTGAGTGCTGAAGTCATTGGCCCCAGATCGCTTGATGTGTACCACAGGACTTCTGGAAAAAGAGCCACATGCAATAGCATCTCCGTGAGGCAGACTCCATGTGGACACGTGTATCTGCCTGGATTGATCCCCCTCTGCAGCACGGGGGCCTTGGAGTGCCCGTAATATTCCCCTGAGAGGGAGTTTGAAGCCTGCAGCAGTGAAGATGATTGATTTTGGGGAGGAAGTAGGAAAACACGCATCTTGAAAACACCAATTTGGAGGGAGGTGGATGGTGGATCATCCCGAGGACTCAAAGCACATCAGCGACACTGCAGGGGAATAATTTTAGAGATATCATGTTTGGGGGGAAAACATCTTCTTTTCCAAGGGGCCTAGTGGGAAGTTCTAATAAAACCCAAGCATGAAATAGAAAAGCTGTTTTCACATGTCCTGAAACTGTCCCTGTGGATCAGCATAGTTTGATTTTGAAACAGGCACGTCAGACAGGAAGTGGGGTTGTGGAGCAAGAAAAATTTAAAAACAAAACAAAGCCCTCCAACAAACAAAACTAGGGAGACGATGCCTTGTGTTTCAAAAAAAAAAAAAAACAGTGTCTGAGCAACACAACAGCTGGATGTTTGCTGCTTGGGCAATCACCATGGTTTTAAAATGAAACCTTGATAAAGCACCCGAGACTTGGGTAACAATTATTTTTGCAGCTTGACTGATGCAACCATGTTGGTCAATCCTCCTTTGAGCTCCCTGCCTGCAGTGGCTGTTTGATCAGGGAGTTCTTGTCCTCTGCTACAGAAGAGAAGTGTTGGTGGCCTCTGGAGCAGGCTGGGTACAGCCCTGTGCCCACGATGGGTGGAGGGTCAGGGCAAGCTGCTCCTTGGGCTGCAAAAGCTGCTGTGTGTTGGTGAAGCCCTTGGAAATCTCAGGATCTGTGCTCTGGGACATTGGAGCAGTTGGGTGCTGGGTGTGAAACAGAAGCTGGGGTGCTCTCTGTGGAAGAAGTAAAGTGATGAGTTGTCTCAAAGGAATAGCTGAAGTGATTTTTCAGGAAGACAGCTTAGGAGAGAGGTGGTAATTTAAATCCCAAGATATTTCTTGGGATCTATGTCACACCTGGGGAAAATGGTCTGGCAAGGCCAGCAGAGAGCCCTGCCAGACCCCAGAAAGACAGTCCTTGTGCCGATGCATGTGTTTGCTGGGAAGAATATATCAGGAGTTGGCCTCCCTTTCCTGACAGTCCTGTGACTGCAGTAACTATTGACAGTAACAACCTCAACTCAGTCATTAACTCTAAACCTAGTCCAGAGTGTGACCATTTGATCTTAAATGTTTTCCAGTGCAGAAAACATGGTGTGAGGGATGTTGGTTTGTGATCTCCACCCTGGGTGTTTGTACTGAAGCCTTAAAGAGGGAACAGAGGTGAAGAAGCTGGGAAAGCAGTGCTATGCCCAGAAGGGCCTCTCCCAGCCTTGGCTTCCTGGGTGCTGCCATTCCACATGGCAAGGGTTTGGTACTTTTTGAGAGCTTTTAGGCTTTTCAGAGTTTAAATTCCAGCTAAGTTCTTCCCTCTCAGATAAAGCCTGCTCCCACTGATAGGTGTGGTATTTTAAATCTGCTACAGGAAAATAAAAAGATCTTGGCAGAGCTAAATCTGTTAAACATCTTTATATCCTTCACTGGAATTCCTGATAACCAGAAGCCTGTTCAGGGACTACAGCCTTGCAGGGGGAAAACAGGCAAAAGGTGAATGTGCAATAAGGAGAGCAAGTGTTTCTAAGAGCAAGGAAACCACTTTTTCCTGTGGAAGGAGTGGGAAGATGTGGCACAGACCTCTTTGCTCTTTTGTGTTACCCTTCCCGAGTGCATCGAGCAGGTGGGGGAGGAAAAGGGCTGCATCCCGACCTTGAGGACTTTGGACGTGAAGTGTGGAGCCCCGCAGTGCCCGTGGCGCTGGTTTAGGGTCTCAGACAGACAATAAATGCTGCCATCTGGTGCCCGAGCAGGCTGCACACAGCATCACCTCGCACACGGGTCCTGCCCTCCGGATCCTCCAGCGGGTCCCGGGGAGGAGCACTGACATCAGAGAGGGGCGAGCAGCCTGATGGAATGCTCGAGAAGGGAAAGTGGGATTTATACCTGATTTATACCTGTACTCTGCCGTGCTTTGATGAGTTCTTTGTTTCTGTCAGGGCAGATAAGGAGGTTTTCCCTCTTATGCAATGGAAAAGGGAGAAGAAGGCAGAGAGCTGGATTGATTGTCAGAGGCCATTGTGAGTTTGGAAGAATCCTGATCACAAGATGCAGGTACCACAGAAGTCATCGCTTCAAAGCCTTTAAAAAAATATTTATTTAAAAATAATTTAAATAATTAAATTATAAAAAATTTAATTTAAATAATTCCTGTATTAAATATAAAAATGTGGGAAAGTAAAAAACAATGGACAGAACACATTTATGAGAGTCACCAGCAGGCTGGCTTGTCTTGCTAAATTGTCTGGACAGGTTCTAACGTGGAGTGGGGAGGGGAAGGGGGACACAAGATGTGTGTGCCATGTGCCCAGGGAAATGTCATTGCCCTCTGTTCAAAGTACAGGAATTGGGAAAGGTTCATGGAGACCTGAGAGCCGTGTGCTGGCACTGGCACCAGCCAGGGCGAGGGAAGGACAGGAGCAGTCATGGCAGACTCCACAGCCAGTGTGGATGGCACCAAGGCTTTGTGAGCTCTGCTTTTGGTACTTGTGCCTTTTCTGGTTTAGGTGCTGCCCCTGTCCCGGATCCCAGGTCCTGCCAGGGAAGGAACTGTGCTTGGGAGCAGCCCTTGAGGAGGTCAGGGGAGAGCTCGCCACTGGATGTTGCATTTCCTTGTAAGTTGGATTAATGCTCCTTATCTTGTCCTCACTCTGGCAAATGCTCCGTTTCCCTAAGCAGCATTAGGACATCATACTGGCCCTGGTCATGGATTATCTCACTGGGGGCCTGGCACTGCTCACAGGAGTGACACAGGCCAAGGGTGGCTCAGGGGTGCACACTGGACTCTTTAAAATCTTGGAGCGTTTTCAGCTGAGAATCGTAAGATCTGTACCACAGAGAGCAAAGGGGTTCAAACTGGAAGGGGAAGAGAGAAACTTTTACCTTCCCTTTAACTTTTGGATACACCACTAATTGTAATTCCTCTGTAATTATCTAAAGATCAAAAAATGTTCTGAGGTGAGAGATCAGAATGAGTTGCATTGTGAGAGGGAGACTGGGAACACATGGAGGCCCTGACAGCCAGAGGGACGTTGGGTTCCCACAGCCTGGGGGGACCAGAGCAGGGAGCAGCTGGGAGGGAGAACTTTGGGAGAGGCAGGCTCACTGCCCAAGCTCTTAGCACGGGAGATTTATCACCTGGGGGACTTTCTCCATGCTAGAGGAGACATGGAGGGGATTGGAGGAGAAGTGACACAAAATAATATATTTATTATAGTAATAAATATATAAAAATTAATAAAAATAATAAATATAAAGTGTAATAAATGCATTGATAGCAGAGTTCAGACAGAGAATGCAGGGCAGCATCTACAGTGCCCACAGAGCCAAGGAGCCTGCATCCATGTGGATGCAATGTCCTGACTCCTTTTGCCAGCCACGCTGGATCAGTGCTCCAGGCTTGAAGCTTGTTCAGGTAGTTCAGTTACTGATCCCCATTACTGGAGCATGCAGACCTCGATTCATGCTCAGCCCAGAAAGTGCTTTTAGCCTCATTGTGCTGGAGATGGAGCGAGGCTAAAAGACTTCCACAGGAGAGGCTGGAAATCAGTAGGAGAGCAGGAATCTAGAGCTGCATCTCTTAATCATCTTGCTGCTTCAGATGTTACAGCTGGAGACTGAAAAAAGGCTCTATCGTTTTCCTGTGGGCACACAGCTCGGGCCAAGCAAGCCTGAGCTGACATTTCAAAGACCTTTTGTTTTTCAAGTGGGTTCCTTCCATCTGGGAAAATGCTCTATTATCTTGGGGGGAGGGAGGCAGCAACTTGCCTCAGAAATGGCTCGGTTCTGAAGCCAGTTTGTTAGATGTCGGTCCAGACATTGTTTGGATGTCAGTCCAGACCAAGGAGAGTGGATCTGACCAATGTGTTTACTTTGCCACCTGCTTTCAGAGAAAAGCGCATAAGCAAATTCAAATGTTGTGAATGCTTTTATGTGTGCATTTATCTTGCAGGAGAGCTGTGTCCCAGCTGATACTCGGAGAGGGAGCTCTCCCCAGACTGTGTTAAAAGCGCAAGAACTGAGGATTCTTTTCAATGGGGGTATTTACATTCTGTTACAAAAGAAACACTGGGAGTATTTCACAGGCATTCCCGGAAAAGGAGTCGGCAGTAGCTGCACACTATCTCAGTGCTCTTTAATTTGGTTTGTGTCAGAGAGATCTCAAAGTCAAGAATCACATTTGCAGATGCTTGGGCAGTTCATGAACTGCTGAGGCTGCCCAGAGGTTTTATAAAGTTAACGATGCAGAACAAAGCCTGTTCACATCCAAACTGCAGGAGGCACAGACCTGCCGCTCTGCCATCTCCTCCCTTCTCTCCGGAGGCACCAGCCTTGCAGGGGCTTTTTTTACCCCACTTCAGGTGCTGTTTTCTATCCCCCAGTTCTTGTGGGGCAGCCTAACCCTGACCTGGAACTGCTTCCCACTGCATTAATGCCTGTCCTCATCTGGAGCTGAGGAGAGGGAGAGTCCTTGAAGTGCAGAGACACCTGAGCAAGGAGTTCCCAATAAATACTGTCAGGAGGGTGCTTAGAGACTTCTTGCCGTGCCGTTGAGGTGGAGGTTAATCACTGATCTAGGACAGAACTCCCTAGGCTAGAAGAGAGAACCCTGAGTTCAAGTTCGACCCGGCTGGGTGGCAGGAAGAGCCCCATTATCCATGTCAGAATTTAACCAGGGTATCCTGGCTTTTTCCAAATGCCCTGGAGCCTGTAGCCCAGCCGGCACAGGAGAGCTGCGTGACATAGCTCTGATAATCACAGCCTCCCTCATGCTGACCTCTCAGCACTGACTCAGGAGGTAAAATGTTCCCAGTGCTGCCCCTTGGGTGTTGGGAGCCTTCCAGCTGGGATCCATGCTGGGAGTCTGAAGGGCTGTGCTGCAGCAGGCACGTCTGGCAGAGGCAGATGGATTCCCCCACTGGTCTATCTGTTAGATCTGGGCACTTCAGGGCATTTTTTTTCTTGGAACTTGCTTCCTCTGGTTTGAGTCTTACCAGTCATTTTCTTCTTCAAAGTAACATATGGAAATGGTTTGGGATCTGCCCATAGCAAACTGGTTCTGCACTGGGGACTCTCACACAGCTGACGTCAGCCAGACCAAAGCCTCCACACACCCCCTCTCAGGGTCCTGGGCTTCTGAGCCTATGAGTCATGGTGGGGGCAGAGCAGGAAGCTCAAGCACTCTCTTTCACATCTTTTTCAAGAGTTCCTTGCTCTGTTTCTTTATTGCCTTTCATGTGGCAAAAATACAGATTTTACAATGTAAAACTCATCCAGAGGCTCAGACTCCCTGGCAAATGTTGCATTGCTGAGGGGCAAGTGTCCTGTCCCTGCATGCAGGAACGCTGAAGTGTCACACTGAAAGCTGTCAAGATCCAGAGTTTGGCCTGGAACCCAGACATCCTCAAATAATCGATTGTTAAAAGAGAATATATTTTTGTGTGTTTTGGTTTCTAATCTATGGATCTTCCCATGAATCACTGTGTGGTGCTGTGAGCCCAGTTGTGCAGCAGTAAGAGAGGGATATTTTCAGTGCTAGTTAAAACTTAAACAAATTACAAGGAGCCATGCCCAAAGGATACTACAGTGTGAACTCTACCTCTGGCACCACGGTCCACAGTGAGCTCCCAGGCTTTAATTCCACTGATTTTCTGAGGTAGGTTTCAGGGCTGTTTGGGATAACGGCAGCTTCTGTTTGTAGATGAAACCTTTCTGTACCACTAAAACTTCTTTCCCCATTCAGACAGCACACAGGCTGCAGCCACTCTGATCAGGAATGTTCCAGGTTGTGCTCTGCCCCTTTGAAACCCCATTTGTACCTCAAGAATAGGCATGCACGCTGTAACACCAAAAACTGTGTGTGTGACGAAACCATTGGCTGCTTCAATCTGCCACTCGTTGGATTCCTTTGGTTTCAGCCCCAGGGGCTGCTCCAGGACTGTGGCACCTCTCGGAACAGGATCCTGAGCTGGGTGGAAGCCCCTGGCTCTCTCCCCCCAGGCACTGTTAGTTGGCTGTCAGTGACCTTTCAAGCAGCTCTTTCTGTTCCACGAACACAGCAGGGGTGGGTGACTGTCGGTGCTTTTCCCCACCTTGGCTCACTCTGTGCCTGTGAAAAACAAAGTTCACTTTCTTGGTAAAGTTTAAAAAAATGTTTAATAAAGACAATAAGAGACAGATAAAGCAAAGAAATACGGCCAGCTGAGCACACGGGTGTCTTGGAACCACCCCTTTTTATCCTGTTCTTCATCCATGGACTTATGCACATTTACTTTTTTAGGAACTGTTTTGTATGGTCACTCTTTGGGTCTGTCAAGCTAATCTCAGTTTTATTTGGTTATTATTTTTTGATTTGGGCTTTGGTCTTTTTTTTTCACAAGCAGTGAATGCTGAAAGTCACTTGGGCCTCTTTCAGAAGTTATCTATTCAGGCAGTCAAAACACACTACACTTAAATTCTAAACTACAGTAAAGAAAAACCTTATATATCTATTCAGGCAGTTAAAACACACTAAAAACTACAGAAATAAACATCATATTTATAACATTCATTCCAACATTTGCGAAAAGCCAATACTAAAATATGTATCTATAACAGTGCCCCTGAAATCTCCTCTGCTCTCAGCAGCCACAGCCCAGGGCAGCAGACTGCACCAGGAGAAACTGATGCTTAAAGTTGTTTGAAATGAAAGTTGTGGGAATAGCGCTGAGGGTAAGGCCAGTTACTCACTCAGGAGAGTTTAATGAGATGGTTAAGACCAGGATCTGACACTAATTCAGACCAGACCAAATGGAACAGGGCTTTGCTTGCTTTTAATTTCCCTTACGTCTTCGGCGGTGTGAGAATTAACACGTGGGGACATAGGAGCATCAGAATCAGAAATGTGATTTAACTCTGAGACCAACCAGTGCTGGCTCACTGGGGGAAGCTGTGTCCAGTGAGCCTGGGCTGGCTCCACAGGATTCCTGAGAGCTGGTTCCGTTCCCTCCTCGCTCTCCTGGCTCCAGGGCTCCAGCAGGGATTGCATCAAGGACAGCAGAATACTCGTTTCCCCCAGAAAGAGGACGTTGCAGAACAGGTTTTACACACGGGCCGAGCTTTGTTCCAGATGGGATCTATCCCAAAACAGCAGCAGGACTTGTCCAAACAAGGAAGAGTGAGATGTGACACTAGCAGGCAGGTTGTAAAGAAAAAAAAGGGAGGTAAAAAGCTGAAAAAGAAATGTGTAGGTGGGAATGCAGATGACTTTTTGTGGTGTTCAGAAACTTCCAGTATTTTTGAGTTACAGAAGGAACAGTTCTATAACCAGGTGAGAAAGTAATTTGGTATTTTGATGCTGTACTCTGAGTGTTTCACAAATATTAATTACTCTTATTTTTATTTTTTATAAAAGTACCAGCTTTGAGCTTAATGTCAGAAAATCAAGGACCCTGGCTTCTAATTAACCCGAATCAGACAGAAGTTATCAAAGATTTGGGAATGTGAGCTCAGAGGCTGGACTGGGTCTGTCAGAACTGCAGGTCCAAGAGCTATACCCAAGTTATTACTCTTTATTTCTTTAATATAAGAGCTAATAAAGAAGAAACCCCACAGCAGGTAGCTCCTGATAGTTTGTGTGTCACTGCACAAACACCACTGTCTTCTTATATCAAAAGATACCTCAAACTTGCTATTGAGATAATTTTCACTGTATATTATGTGATTCCCGTAAGGGTTAAGCACAAGTGAGTGGTGGCTGAAATTATGTAAAATTAGAGTAAAAAGGTAAGCTATGTTCTGTGTTGCAAGATCAGCAAATGCACAATTCAGGCTTCATTTTCAGGGATCATTTCTCCTTCCCAAGCCCAGAGATGGGCTCTGCCCGTGCCAGCACAGCCCGGATATTTGGTGACTTCCAAAATGATTTCTTACAGCTTGGAGCAGACAAAGTGAAGGGAGTCAAAGGGCTCATCTCCAGCTATAAAGCCACATAAAATAATTCCCCACGTGGATTTACATCGATTACAGCGAAATCTTTGCCGAACTCGAATATCGTTTATTTCCCTCCACCTCTAAGAATCTCTGATCTTTTAACTGGGTCCTTTGCAGGCTGGGGATCGCCAGCACCCGCGGCCGTGTCCTGTGTGGAATTGATGCTCCGGCTGTTTCCCTCAGGGGATCCCATTCCTTTTCGGCCATTCCCGCTCCCCTCAGAGATCCCTCTCCTCTCGCCATTCCCGCTCCCCTCAGAGGATCCCTCTCCTCTCGCCATTCCCGCTCCCCTCAGGGGATCCCTCTCCTCTCGCCATTCCCGTTCCCCTCAGGGTTTCCCTCTCCTCTCGCCATTCCCGCTCCCCTCAGGGGATCCCTCTCCTCTCGCCATTCCCGCTCCCCTCAGAGGATCCCTCTCCTCTCGCCATTCCCGCTCCCCTCAGGGATCCCCCTCTCTCCCCATTCCCGCTCCCTCAGGGGATCCCTCTCCTCTCGCCATTCCCGCTCCCCTCAGGGGATCCCTCTCCTCTCGCCATTCCCGCTCCCCTCAGAGGATCCCTCTCCTCTCGCCATTCCCGCTCCCCTCAGGGGATCCCTCTCCTCTCGCCATTCCCGCTCCCCTCATGGCTTCCCTCTCCTCTCGCCATTCCCGCTCCCCTCAGAGGATCCCTCTTCTCTCCCCATTCCCGCTCCCCTCAGAGGATCCCTCTCCTCTCCCCATTCCCTCTCCCCTCAGGGTTTCCCTCTCCTTTCGCCATTCCCGCTCCCCTCAGAGGATCCCTCACCTCCCGCCAGTCCCGCTCCCCTCAGGGGATCCCGCTCCCCTCAGCGGCCTCCCCCACCCCGTTCCCGCCAGCCCCGCGCGCCTTAAAGCCGCAGGCTCCTCCCGCGCTGCTCCCCGGCCCGTACCCGCGCCGCGCCCACCGTTGCCCCTTTAAGGTTACCAGGGCGACGGGCCCGGGCGAGAGCGAGGCGCATTGACGTCACGGCGGGCGGGGCCCGTCCGGCCGGTCGGTTTCCGGTGCCGCCGCTGCAGCGAGGCCGGGCCGGGCCGGGCCAGGCGGGGTCCCGGCGGAGCGGCCGCAGGTGAGCGGGCCGGGGGCCGCGGCCCGGGCGGCCCCGGGGCGGCGGCGGGGCCGGGGCCGACGGGCACCGGGCGGGACGGGCGCGGAGCGGGAGGCCGCGGCCTTGGGGCGGGGCCGGCCCGGCCCGGCCCGGCAGAGGGAGCGGGGCCGCGGGGCTGCTGCGGGGGCAGCGGCGCCTTCCCGGGCCGGTGTCCGAGGGCGCCCCGCGGCTGCGGGGCCGCGCCCGGCGGCGCTTCCGGGCCTTTGGGCCGGTTGTGCCCAGCGGCTCCGTGTCCGCCGCCCCGCGGTCCCGGCTCGGTGCCTGCCCGGCGGCCCCGGGGCTGAGGCGGCCGCGGCCCCGCGCTGCGGGAGGGGCGGGCTGCGCTGGGCTGCGCTGCGCTGGGCGGGGCAGCCACGCCTTGGGGAGCTCGGGAAAGCTTTGGGAATGTGCAGGAAAAAAATGGCTTGTGGAAAAGCCGGAGTTTTCATTTTACCCGTGATATGGCATTCCCCGCCCCGGTCTGGCCCTTCTGGCGTGGCCCGTGCCCGTGTCTGCTCACGGAGCGTAATTTGCGGGCGGTCACGGAGCCGCCGGGGTTCTCCGGGCTCGTTAATTAGCGCTGACCTTCACCGTGCCGGCTGGCAAAACAAAAGGAGTAACTGGAGAACTTCTCGGCGCTTTTTCAGCCCGTGGGGAGGCCACGCTTTGTGTTTATGCAACGCACAGTGCACGTGTGTTTGTGTGTGTGTCCTTGAGCAGGGATTAAGTGTGACAGCACCTGGTTGAAGTGTTGGTAATTCCCTATTAACTCGAAGCCTTCTGTAATCTCCTGCAGCAGAATTTGGAGGGGCACGTTGTTAGGTTGCCTCTGTGCCCTGGGTTTTCCTGCTGCTGCCTCAACAGGATAAAACCCACGATGTGACTTCAGTGACTTGTCATTTCTCAAAATTGTTTTGACTGAATCCATTTTTTCCCTTTCAAAAGCTGATCCTGGGATCAACATATCTTACTGCATATAATAAGCTGTTGCCACACTCCCTGTACCAGGTAACTTTCTTTATATTTCATCAAAAAATGCCCTGAGAAATCCTTTCCTGTTTCTTTAACTCTCACAGTGTTAATTTTCTTATGAAAAAAAGGGCATGAAGTGTGTGTCTGTATACATGTATACAGAAAAAATGTATTTTAAAATGGTTTTATAACCTTGAGGTGGGCTGAGCCAAGCTAGATGTTTAGCACCCACCAAAACTGCTCCATCACTGCCCTCCTCAACTCAACAAGAGAAGGAAAATATAAGGAAAGGCTCCTGGACTGAGATAAGGGAGAGATCACTCACCACTTGCCTTCATGGGCAAAACAGACTCCACTCGGGGAAATTGGTAATAAATTAACCTAATTGAATTTGAGTAGGATAATTAGAAATAAAGTCAAATCCTACCAACATCTTCCTGGCCCTCTCCCTTCTTTCAAGCCTTAACTTTACTCCTGATTTTCTCTTCCTCCCCTCACCCCAGAGGATGGGG
Organism: Sitta carolinensis; assembly: GCA_032173965.1. NCBI lineage: Eukaryota > Metazoa > Chordata > Aves > Passeriformes > Sittidae > Sitta > Sitta carolinensis. The sequence continues at coordinate 2,519,498 of CM063298.1, read as the reverse complement.
ATTGCAGTCAGGTTGTTACATGTTGTCTCTGCTACTCCCTCCTGCTCAGGGGAAGCCTCCTCACACCTTCCCTATGGAGACAGTTCTCCCTGGACAGTCCTCCATGGACTTCTGCTCCCCAGCCTGCTTTCCCTTCCATGGTCACAGCTCTGGCCAGAAAACCACTCCAGCACAGGATTCCCATGGCTCACACTCTGCATTGCTGTGTGGGGTCCTCCACAGGCTGTGGGGGGATTTCTGCTCCTTATGGATCCCCAGAAGCTGTGGTGGATCCCCATGGGCTGTGGGTGGATCTCTGCTCCCTGTGGATCTCCTGAGCTGTGGGTGGATCTCTGCTCCCCATGGGTTGTAGGTGGATCTCTGTTCCCCATGGATCTCGCTGAGCTGTGGGTGGATCTCTGCTCCCCGTGGATCCCCATGGGCTGTGGGTGGATCCCTATGGGCTGTGGGTGGATCTCTGCTCCCCATGGATCCCCATGGGCTGTGGGTGGATCTCTGCTCCCCATGGATCCCCATGGGCTGTGGGTGGATCTCTGCTCCCTGTGGATCCCCGTGGGCTGTGGGTGGATCTCTGCTCCCTGTGGATCTCCCTGAGCTGTGGGTGGATCTCTGCTCCCCATGGTTGTGGTGGATCTCTGTTCCCCATGGATCTCGCTGAGCTGTGGGTGGATCTCTGCTCCCCGTGGATCCCCATGGGCTGTGGGTGGATCCCTATGGGCTGTGGGTGGATCTCTGCTCCCCATGGATCCCCATGGGCTGTGGGTGGATCTCTGCTCCCCATGGATCCCCATGGGCTGTGGGTGGATCTCTGCTCCCTGTGGATCCCCGTGGGCTGTGGGTGGATCTCTGCTCCCTGTGGATCTCCCTGAGCTGTGGGTGGATCTCTGCTCCCCATGGGTTGTAGGTGGATCTCTGTTCCCCATGGATCTCCTGAGCTGTGGGTGGATCTCTGCTCCCCGTGGATCCCATGGGCTGTGGGTGGATCCCTATGGGCTGTGGGTGGATCTCTGCTCCCCATGGATCCCTGAGCTGTGGGTGGTCTCTGCTCCCTGTGGATCCCATGGGCTGTGGGTGGATCTCTGCTCCCCGTGGATCCCTTGGGCTGTGGGTGGATCTCTGCTCCCCGTGGATCCCCATGGGCTGTGGGTGGATCTCTGCTCCCTGTGGATCCCCGTGGGCTGTGGGTGGATCTCTGCTCCCTGTGGATCCCCATGGGCTGTGGGTGGATCCCCATGATGAGCTGTGGGTGGATCTCTGCTCCCCATGGATCCCCATGGGCTGTGGGTGGATCTCTGCTCCCCGTGGATCCTCATGGGCTGTGGGTGGATCTCTGCTCCCGTGGATCCCTGTGGGCTGTGGGTGGATCTCTGCTCCCCATGGATCTCGCTGAGCTGTGGGTGGATCTCTGCTCCCCGTGGATCCCTGGGCTGTGGGTGGATCTCTGCTCCCCGTGGATCCCCATGGGCTGTGGGTGGATCCCCATGGCTGTGGGTGGATCTCTGCTCCCGTGGATCCCTGTGGGCTGTGGGTGGATCTCTGCTCCCCGTGGATCCCCATGGGCTGTGGGTGGATCTCTGCTCCCCGTGGATCCCCGTGGGCTGTGGGTGGATCTCTGCTCCCTGTGGATCCCTGGGCTGCAGGGCCCAGCTGCCTCGCCCTGGTCTCTCTCCCGGCTGCCATGGAATCCCAGCTCCAGGGCCTGGGCTGCCTCCTGCACTGACTGGGCTGCAGGGCTGCTTTCCTCCTGTGTCCCGTTGCTGTCTCTGGCTGCAGCAGCAATTCCTCCTCCCTCCTTAAACATGATTTCCCAAAGGCTCTGCTGTGTCCCTGATGGGCCCAGCCTCAGCCAGTGGCAGTTTCCTGTTGGAGCTGTCTGGCATTGTGGCTCTGTTGGACATGGAGGAAGCAGCCAGCACCTTCTCACAGAACCCCCCTGTCCCCCTGCCACCAAACTCTGGAAGTGGAAACCCAGTACAAACCTGAAAGGGGGAAAAATCTGCTTAAGAACACTTTTGAAAGTGTCGTAGCCGAAATCTTTTGACAACCAGGCATCATAGCAGATGTTTCAGGCTGTCCTCTTCATTATTTACAGTTGAAGAGGTATTTTGGGATTGTGGTGTAGCCATGAAATAAGTGATGAGGCATGAACAGGTTTAAATTACACAGGAGCTTTTTAGGGGCAATGCCTGTAAGCCATAACTTCCGTTTGCAGACTTTGCCTTGGCATTTTGGCTTTGGCTTCAACCTGAGCATGTTTCACTTCCGAATGCTGCTCGTGCTTGCCTCTCACATTTCCAGCTTCCTCCCCCCGCTCTGCTGGCCCTCCTCCATCCCCATGACCCCACACAGACCACGCAGCTCCTGACAGCAGCCTCCAGTCCTACAAAATCCTCCCTTTAAGCAGCAGGAGCTTCAGGTGGAATCTTCTTTGAGTTGCAGCACTCACAGGCCTTGAGTCGTTGAAGCTTCTTTTTCAGCTCAACCAAATGCTTTTCCTTCTCTGTCTGTGGCTGTAGAACCCCCAGAGTTTTGATTTCTGATTTCTTTCCAGGCGCTAAATAAGTTCACAGCATTTTCTTTAGCTTAGTTACTGCTCTGGTAGGTAAAGGTGTTTCTTTTGCTGTGGTATCAGTAAGATAATGCAGGGTAACTTTGTTTTAGGCAGCAGCATCTTTGTTTCCAGTAGTTATTTATTATTTAACCTTCTCCTTCTCTTCCCTTCAGCAATGGCAGCTTCCAGCAGCAGCAGCAGCGAGGAGGAGCGGAGCCTCCGGGAATGTGAACTTTACATCCAAAAACACAACATCCAGCAACTGCTGAAGGATTGCATTGTACAGCTGTGCACAGTGAGACCTGAAAGACCCATGGGCTTCATCAGAGAGTACTTCGAGAGATTGGAGAAGGTAAAAATGCAGGACAGCAGGGAAGGAGGGTGGAACAACTTATATTTAAATATATCTCTGTCATTTAGGGGCTGAGCTGCAGATTTGACCAGTTGTGTTGACTGTGTGAAATTGGAAGTGGTGCTTTTGGAAAACAGATCCTTTTTTCCAGTAGTTTGTGCACCTCTGTCATACCAAAACCCATAGGACAGAACATAAGGTAACAAGGAGACTTATCCAGCTGGGATCCAGGTGTGATCCCAGTCCAGTGCTTACTCCTGGAAGCTGATACACATCATACATGGATGTGTCTGGAGCTGGAGAACTGTGGAGTTTGACCTTGCTGGATGCTGGTGAGAGCATTTGGATTCTTATATTGATTTCCACTAATGTGGGGTAGAGCACAGAGCTGGTCCCAGTGGTATTATCCAGGCCTAGTTGAAGACAAATGGAAATATTTGCACTCCAGATCTCTGGAAGGGTGAGCCTGTTTCTGCCTTCTCTTGGGATTCCAGTGTTGGTGTCCCTCTTGTGTTTGTCCTGAGGTCCCTTTGGCATTTTTGTTGTTGTTGGAAGCATTCAGAGTTGAAGCAGGGATTTCCCACTCTTCTGACCTGTTAATTTTTCCTGTTGATATCTAAGCAGGTAGGAAAAGGAGCTGCAGTGGAAATGGGAAGATTAAAGGCTTGTGCAGAGGAAAGTTTAGATGCAACTGTACTCAGAACATGGAATTAGTAAATAATGCAGCTGTGACCTTGTGCAGCAGTTGTTTGCAGGTGCTGCTCTCAGTACTTGTATAGGGCAGTTAGATATTTATCTTAATTTTTTTGTTCTAGCGAGTTGCTAATTGCTGAAATAAAGAAGGAAATTAACGCTGGGCATCATAAATATGTCTGGTGGAAATTGTATTTTAATGGGAGTTTCAGGATAAATACTAGAAAATGACCAAGGGATGCAGACTACCTGCTATAACTCATGATTTATTTGGGGAACATTTTGCTTATGAAATAAAGAACTCTGACTTTTTTTTTTTTTTTTGGTGTGTGTGTCAGCAACAAACCAGTAAATAATGAGGTTCTTAAAAATCCCTTTTCCCTGCCTGTTACAATGAATCTGTCCCTTCCTTGAGTTTTGAAATACTGCTAGGTTGGGGATTTTAAATCATCACCACAGGTATCTGTAGACAAAATTTTACCAAGTAAACTGCATTACTGTGCTTAGAATAAATCCTAAAGCAATCCATATGTGGGGATGTAAAATGGGATTATTTAGGTGCTTTTGTGCAGTGGATTTATGGTCAACATGCAGTATTTAGGAACTTAATTTGGTTTTTTAGCAAGATAACAAGTCCAGCTCTGAATTTAATGATATGAATGTTAAAATTGAATATTGGAATTGAATAGGTTGATGATTTTATTCTGGTGCACATTGGCTCTCTGTGTACTCGGTCAGCCTACACTGAAGCTGAAAATAAAACTGGTTAAGTAATGTTTATTCCCCTTAAATTGCTCTCACAATTTTGGTCAGGGTCTTTTCTCATGGCTTCCAAGTGCCCTCTAGTGCAGCTGTAACTACATGCAAAACTGGAGCCTTTTTTTCTTGCCTCCTAGGATTTAAAACTTGCTGCAGCTTCCTCTGGGTGCTTTCCCCACTCAGCCTGGGCTGGGCTGAGTTTGCCCAGGTGAAGTTTGCACAGCTCTCAGTGACAGAGCAGTGAACATCCTGTGCTGGGCAGGAAACTCCTGACATCCTTCTCTGGAGAGCACAAATACCCACTAATGTTATTAACAACTCCAGCCCAGCCCTCAGCTCTGCTGCAGCAAAAATGCCTGAAACTCACTCTGCTTCACCTCCTCAAATCATCTTTTACACCTCTAATAAAGCAGAGCAACTCTTCAACGTGCTGTCTAAATTATGCTCTCTCTGACTGGATCTCAACCTCAGGGGTTTTTTTATAAGATTGATTTTTGAAGGAACACCATTGAAAACTGAAGTGAGGTTGCTATTTTCTCTCTCATTCTCTTGACAAGTCATCTCTTCCACTGCACACAAACAGAGCTGATTCACTGTCATGTTATTAAAATATGGTGAAGAAATTTAAACATGCTTTAGAATTTCTGTTCAGAAACATTAAAACTGCTGCCTCCGAGGTTGTTACAGCTACTCTAGGAATTCAAATGTCCTCTCCTGGGTTATGAAAGCTGTTAGATAAATCTGATTACTCCTCATTGATTGTATAAATGGTTTCATTTTATCTGTTCTCTTTGCTGTGCAAACATGTCTGGTAATCCCAATACCTGCTAAAAGCTGTAATAGCTCTCCAGCACTGGGCTGGGCTGTGTCATGCAGCTTGAGCATGGAAATTTAATGTAGAGATCATTATTGCAGCCTGCCAGCTGAATCCTGGCTGTTGGACATGCCTGACCTCTGGAATAAGTGCGTGCTTGAAACGTTGTGTGTGATGCAGTTATGTGCACAGCAGGCTTTGTAGAAAGCTGGAATCAGCTTTCCTACCACCTGCCCTGCTCACAGAGCTTTATAGTTTCCCATTTTCCTAAGTGTTTCTTTTGCAAAACAAGCTAGTTTAGGAGGATATACTGTGCAATTGTGAATTTATGGCAGAGCTTTTTAAAAAAATGCTTTTGTAGCTTCTGAATGTTTGGATTTTTTAAAATATGGTATAAATGAAACTAATTAACCAGAGGAAGTTGAGACTGTCTGGTGCAATGACAGCATAATTCTCCAATGGTGAAGGTCTTCTTCAGTAGCTGATACACTTAAATCTGACTATGTGAAGTGTCATCACTTCAGTATCACTTGTAATAATTGAAATGGACTTAATAAACATTTGTTATTTGTCAGGATAAGTAAGGCATGCAGTTTGTGACTGACACTGAAAACTGTGAACTGCCTCATCACCTGAAAGACCAGGATCAACACTGGGATGTAATAAATAGATTATTCCTAAATCTTTCTCCAACCCTGGGAATGTTTATCCTGATGAGTACAGAGCAAACTGAGTGTCTTTAGCCATTGTCTCTTTAATGTGAGGAGCTTCTGGACTTGCACAAACACATTTTCCTCATAAGCACTGGCTAAATCCAAAAGTACCTGAGATTAACAACTGCCACTCTTTCTTCAGGCCTGCTGTAACTTTTCTCTGACCTGTTGGTTTAATAAATGGGGTTTAGTGTCAGGAATTGTAAGGGGTGTCTATGAAAAAGATGAAAACTGAGGTTATAGGATGTCATGGCACAGGGTTGTCTGGCAGTGTGTAATAGGATTATCTGGAGATTTATGGTTTAGTTGACATAGTGATGTTTGGAGTTGATGGTCTTGGAGGTCTTTTTTAACCTCATTCTATGGTTCTGTTCTATGATTTGTCTCAGGGAGAATCTTTTTGGGGTGTGTGTAGGGACTCTTTAGAATAACTGGTGTATTTTAAATTAATACATTGTTTTACCCATCTGTCACTTGTTTCTGTGTCCATCCCATACCTTAATATACTAAAAATAAATGTGAATATTAAATTTTGGGTCAGACAGACGTTACCTGTTCTATTATTTTGTGTTAAAGCAGTTTCCTTCTCTCTGAGTGGGGCATTGCCCTGAGCAGTCTCTTGAAGAGTATTTTGATAACAACTCCCTCACTAAAAGCTGCTGAAGCGCTTCAATCTCTGATCACAGTATTTAATATGGAATGTGATACTGGAAAAAACCAGCAGCTGGTGTTCACTTATTTAAAAGGTGTCTTTTTTCATGGGTTAAGTATTCTGTATGTGAACAAACATGTTTTGTGGTTGATGGTGAGGCAGTTTACACCAAACACTTATTACTGTTCAGGCTATTTTTAATTTCATCTCTGTTGAGACTTGTTCCTCTAAAATCAGAGGACTGAAAGAAGTTTTAAATACATTTTGCTCCCATGCCTGGGAAATGTGGCACCATTTTATCAATGGGCAAAGAGCAGGAAGTGAAAGGCGAGGAGGTGAAAAAAGTGAAAAGCTCCTTGGCTCTGGGAGGGGGAATGGAAACTCCCAGCACTGGGGATGCCATGGCCCTGCCCTCGGGCTGCTGCTGCTCTCCAGGGCCTCATTGCCCAGCTGGCCTCAAGGACACTGGGACAAACCCAGCTTTTAGAGGGCTGGAGCTCTGGGAGAACAGATGAGTCCTTGTTCTTTTACAGAATGTAAAACCCCTGTTTCCTAATGCTGGGCAAGTCATTTGAGCTGTTATGATGTCAATGCTCTTTTACAGAATGTAAAACCCCTGTTTCCTAATGCTGGGCAAGTCATTTGAGCTGTTATGATGTCAGTGCTCTGACTACATAGTTGGCTGTTTTGTTTTTAATCTGATTTTCCTTGATCAAGGTGAATCTGTCGGCGAATCAAATTTCTGTGTGTCGAGTTAATTAGAATTTGTGTTATTGTAAGTACCCTGCTCGTCTACAGTATCACTAACAGCACAGTAAGGAACTGAGGGAAATAAGGAAAACATGTAACCTTGTTTAAGGTTTGCATGTGGTTTGCATAAAAACTCCCCCTTTGGCCTCCAGCATCCTTCCTCCAGCTCTTTTGAAAGCAGCGTTCATATTTCTCCTAAAATAAATGTTGGTTAATGAGTATCAAGTTGGTCCATGACTCAACCTCTTTCAAAAGCTTCTCATGTAACATGGATTTCTGAGGAATTGGTCCTCTGTCTTTCAACTCCAAAAAGGCTTTAACACCTCGCAGCTGAGGGGAGGAACTGGGGGCTTGCAGCTGGGGAAGTGCCTTCAGCATTTGAGCAATGTCCTCATCACCTGTTGAATACACTGGCAGAAACCAGAATCGACTTGTTCACACCAGTAGTTTAATAAATGAAGGATAACTCAATAAAATAAACACCATTGTGATGTGACTGGTAGGAATGAAAGGCACATCTACCACGTGTTTTGAAAGGTCTTTGATCTCGGGTGCTGCAGTCTCCTGTTTGCCTTAATGTGGGAATAATGGTACACAGGAAGCTCCCTGGTGTTGGCAGGCTGGGTTGGAACATGATACACGACTGCTTTTTTTTTTTTTTTTTTTTTTTTTTTCCCCTTTGGATTATGTGACACAAACATCTCTTCCTTCCTGTTTAGGAGGAAACCAAGCAGTTGTTGAATCAGCTGAAGTCTGGCTCTCGCTCCGACTCCCGGGAGGATGAGATCTCCCCTCCTCCTCCCCTCAACCCCGTGGTGAAATATCGATCACGACGTGGGGCCATCAGTGCAGAAGTCTACACAGAAGAGGATGCTGCCTCTTATGTTAGAAAGGTGCTCTGACTCTTAAACCTCGCTCAAAGTCACATCCACAATCCAAGAGTTTATCTGAACCCACCTTCTAAATGACTCCAAGCTCCTGGAGCCTGTTATGTCATAACTGCTGTGAAAAGCAGACCCGTGTGTGTGGCTGTTTAACTGGAGGACAGAACAACCTATCATGCAATTAAACCATTCATTCATTACTTAAACCTGTTCCCTTTGAAGTCATGTATATTGAGATGTGCATATATTTAGATATATTATATATAACGTGCTTCCAGTTATTTGGCAGCTGCAACAGCATTTGGCCTAATGGCAGAGCAGGCTTGCTGCTGTTCCCAGGAAAACACAGGTTGAACAGATATTTGTCCTCTTGCAAAAAAACTTACAAACTGAGCATGGAGTTATGCTTTTCAGTTGCATAAAATAATACAGGATTGTATTTTCCTTGTGTTCAGACTGTCTGTAAACATTGACTGCATTTGGGGCTGTATTTATAGCGCTTGAAAGAAAATGGAAAAACTCAGCCAGAGTTTTGTAACAATTTAAGTTGTTTATTTACCATGGGAAATGCAGAAATATTTTGTGAGAAAAAATAACCATTTGCTTTCCCTGATTCTCTCCTAGGTTATTCCAAAAGATTATAAAACCATGGCTGCTTTGGCAAAAGCAATTGAGAAGAACGTGCTGTTTACCCATCTTGATGATAATGAGAGGAGGTAGGAGAAAACCTTTGTGGGGTTATGGTTTGTGGAAGTACAGAGTTCAGAAGAACTAAATATGTCACAAATCTGCAGTGGTCAGTGGAACCACAGAGCTCCAGGAGCAGCACTGGTGGGTTGGGGGTACAGATGTGTGGAGTTGTGCTGGGTTTTGTCTGATTTTGGTGTCCTCTCCTCCAGTGACATCTTCGATGCGATGTTCCCCGTCACTTACATCGCAGGAGAGACTGTCATCCAGCAAGGCAAGTGCCACTGTTTGCTCTGGGGAACCAGCTGGGGAGGGATGGGCAGCTGGCCCTGCTCTAGTGCTCTGAGTTTGTGTTCATTTTTTAATAGAAAAGCAGGGCCACTGCAGCCACACGATTTCTCCTTGTGTTCCCTGAAGCACTTCGTACTGAAGTGAGGAGCTGGAGCCACTGGAGGAGGATGTGGTTGCCTTGAAGAGATTATCTGTTGGGAATAATCGCCTTTGAATGACTCTCTATGTCAGTTTATGGATCTGGTTTGCCTTTCCAGTAATCCTGGAATTGCTGCTGATCTCCTGGTTGCCAGTAGATGTCCCTTTTCGTGGGGCTGAGAGGACTGTGAAATCAGCAAAATGTGGCATTTCACCCTGCAAGCTATGCAAAAATTTATCAGCTTTGTTGGAGTCTAGACATCAGCGTTGGCAGAGATGCCAGTTCTTTCTTAGTATATTCAGTTTAGTGTATATTCATTTTTTTTTTTCTCTTCTTTAGGTGATGAAGGTGATAACTTCTATGTTGTCGATCAAGGAGAAATGGATGTAAGCATTCCTGGTAGTTTATTAATGATATGTTCATTCCTAGCAGAAGAATACTCTGATATTTGTAGGCTTTTTCTACTGACCCTGCCTCTAGGAGCTTTTCTCATTTTAAGTTCTTACTTAGAGAAGTTTGTTTGCTCCTTAACAGCTCGGTCTGGCTGCACACACTGAGTTCCAAAACAAATGATCTGGACACAAGACAGATGTTTTAGGTGTGCAGGGTGGAGTTGAGGTGTGGGGCAGGCTTTAAGCACAACCAGACTTTATTTTTCAGCCCAGCTCATTCATATCTGTATGACACAGACCTTGTTGAGATGTTATTTCTCAGGAGACTGTGTGTGTGTAGAGTCTGTGCTTGAGATGTAGAAGGGAATCCCTCTGCCAATGAAAATACAAACGTTCTGGGGCTGGAAGCGTTGCTAAAACCCTGAAATGGCCAACCTTAGTGCAGATGTGGGAATTTCCTGTGACTCCCAAGGGAACAGAGGTGTGTGACTGTGCTCTGCCTCCCAGGTTTACGTGAACAGTGAGTGGGCCACCAGTGTGGGTGAGGGGGGCAGCTTTGGAGAGCTCGCCCTCATCTACGGCACCCCCCGAGCTGCCACCGTCAAAGCCAAGACCAACGTCAAGTTGTGGGGCATTGACAGGGACAGCTACAGAAGGATCCTGATGGCAAGTATCCCTCAAAACCTGGATTTATGCTTTGGGGGTTATGTATCCTGGGTATCTGTCCTTCTGCCTGCCCTTTGCTGGAGTTATTTTTTCCAAATCCTGCTGCCTCTTCTGTAATCAGAAAGCTGATTACTCAACGTGCATCTCTCAGGCACAGGGCAAGGGGGAATCTTGGATTAGGGAGCAAAACAATGCCAGTATTAAACTGAGCTGAGGGTGTAATAAGGCTGCAATAAATGCTGAGTACTTTAGGAATGTTGCTCAACTGGAATATTACTGAGAGAACTCAATTTCAAAACATTTCATCTTGTGGGTTTGGGGTCTATGAGACAGAACACTGTGTGTCTGGTTAAATTTGTTTGTGTCTGGAGTTTTATTTAGAAAAAACACTTACTTTGTGTCCTTTCCTTTTTTTTAAATAGGGAAATACTTTGAGAAAGAGAAATATGTATGAGAAATTCCTTAGTAAAGTATCTATATTGGGTAAGTGAGAAGGTTTTTGTTCTGGAGTGGTATCAATTGCCACATTGTAATGAAGCTGTTTCCCAGCATGATGATGATTACAGGCTGTTGTGGTAATTCATCACAACTGCTTCTCTGCATCAGAACATCTCTAATTCAGGCCTTGATCACTGATGCACAAATGCAGCCAGAAATACACTGACCTCTGTATAAATACAGAGCAAAAGGTGTAATTTGTGCCTCGAGAAGACACTCCAGTAATGACCTCTTAACTTGTAGAATCTCTGGACAAGTGGGAGCGTCTCACTGTGGCTGATGCCTTGGAACCGGTACAGTTTGAGGATGGGCAGAAGATTGTGGTCCAGGGAGAGCCAGGAGATGAGTTCTTCATTATCTTGGAGGTAAGCAAGCTCAAAATTAAAAGCTCAGAACTTGACTTTTTTTTATTGTGTGCCTAAGCAGGCACTTGGAGAAGAATAAAACATAAGAATGTACTTTCAGAGAATCACTAAAGGAACATCATCTTGCTGGACATGCAGTAATTTGGATTTAGTTTTGCTATTTTCATAAATAACACTTCCAGGAAAAACATAACAAGTTTGACTGAAAGCAGTTTATCTTTTTGAGAGTAGAGACTTTTTCTAGATAGCTGGTAATGCCTTACTAGTGCTGTCACTGTTTTCTGTCTGGTGGTTTGTGTTCTTTTTGGGTTTTTTGCTAGTTATACTGTAATATTCCTACTGTTACTGGGAAAACCAGGAAGAAGTCACTGCTGTGGATATGTAAATATTCAAGAAGTTTATTGCTTGGAGAGGGGGAGAGGAGCAGCAGTTCTTATTCAGCAGTTAGGTGAAGGACTGTGAAGTGGTTTTTTGCCTGAGGCATCACAACAGTTATTTCTGCAAAGCAGCTGATTCTGTGTGAAATTCAGTGTTTGGAGTGATGCTGGAAATCCCACTTGTTTGACTGCTGTCATTTATTGAAGGGCACAGCTGCAGTGTTACAGCGCCGGTCAGAAAATGAGGAATTTGTTGAAGTGGGCAGACTGGGACCTTCTGATTACTTTGGTGAGTTCTGTTGTGACAACTGCAGCTACAGACACCACTGTCACCATTTTGTCTGTGCTGTGTCCATGGTAGGCAGGAGATGGATTTGCTTAATTGCTGTTTGGCACTCCTGTGGTTCCCTCAGTGTTGGGTGAGTGTCAGAGTCACTTGGTGCTCAGGTGTGCACACAGCATGTGATTGTTCCACGCTACTTTACTGTAAAAGATGATTTGGCCTGACCTCCCTGCCCAAATTTAGCAGAGCTAAATTTGAAATGACATCATATTCCTCAGGGCTGTGTCCAGTTGAGTTTGCTGTGTCTCCAGGGATGGAGATCTGAAAGCCTCTCTGGGCAATTTCTTTCTCTGTCTAACCAGCCTTGTTGTGGAGAGGTTTATTCCTTCATGCCTGACAAGAATTTCCTGTTCTGCAGCCTGTTGCTTTCTCTCTGTCTTTCCCTGTGCAGCCTGGGTTTGTTTTTGTAGTCACTCATTACACAGCTGAAGACAGCAGTGAGAGAAGAAAGTTCCTTCCTTGGCCTTCTGTTCTGCAGGTCAGAAAGGAGCCTGGTCAGAACCTGCTGTGTAATGGTTAAATCCAGCCCTCTCCCTCTCAAAGCCCCTGACATTTTTCTCATGTTTGGGTAGTTCCTCTCTTTCCTCTTGCTAAAACCTTTTGGTTGTCCAGGTTTTCAGCTCTGTAGATGATGTAAGCAGCAAATCCTTTGTTGCAAGGCCTGAATTGGGATGGACTCGAGTGCATGGGCTCTGCCCAAAGGCCTGCCTGGCTCAGGATCTAGGACTAGGCTTCATTTCATAGTTTCTAATACTTCCCTCTGTGTTCTCTTGAGTTTCCTACTCTAAATATTATGAGTCGTGTTCAGGTGCTGCAGACCTTTCCTTCAGGGGTTTAACTCCCTTAGAACCTCCTTATTCTTTAGCAAGCCTCTCTTTTGGAGGCTGCTGAGTTCAGGAGCTTTAATTTGGCACAGAAGAAAAGCTTTCCTGGTTTCTTTTGAACATCCCTTCTGATCATGCAGGCAGAAGTGTTCTCCAAGGAACACCGAGTTCTCTCCTCGGTCCTGAACATGGAAAGAACTCAAGTCCAAAACCAAGCAAACAAAACTCCAGAGTTGCTGCTGAGATTTCTTCCATGCTTGTTGTAGGAATGTTAGGGGCTGTTTCTGTTGCTGATAACAGGGACTTGTTGAAAACTTCATTTCCAAATATGTTGTTTAAGCAGTTAAACAAAGCGTTTGGCGTGTTTGTGCAGAACTTAAAAAACAGGGATCCAGTGGGATTTCAAAATGTTCTTTTTCCACAGTCCCATGACAAAGTCAGGCCAGTTGATTCTGGCCAGCAATGAGTCAAAGACTTCTGTCTGGTGCATCAATGTTTTATTTGTTTGTTTACTTCAAAACCACACTCTTGTTGTCCTGAGTTTCCTAGAAACACCAGAATTGAGCTGTACTATTAGAAAAATAACTACTTGTTGGCTAGCAAAATTACAGGGTAAATTGAAACATGACCTTTCCTCAAACAGACACAGTATTGAAACATTTTTTAGGCTTTTTTTTTCCAGAATGTGGACAGGCTTTTTAATAACAAAACCATCAAGCAGGTTTGTTTTTTTAAATTGCCTTCACAGTTGCATTTATTGTAATTACTAGGTACTTGCTCTGAGCAGTGCTGAAGCCTGAATTACCTTCTCTGCAATTTCCAGTGGAGGAGGGTCATTCCTTGGCCTCTTTGTGCTGTTGGTTGGTAACTCTGTTCCCTGTTTCTGCTGTGCCAGGTGAGATTGCTCTGCTGATGAACCGTCCCCGTGCTGCCACCGTCGTGGCCCGTGGGCCCCTGAAATGTGTGAAGCTGGACCGGCCCCGGTTCGAGCGTGTGCTGGGGCCCTGCTCGGATATCCTCAAGAGGAACATCCAGCAGTACAACAGTTTTGTATCACTGTCTGTCTGAAACCTTCCTCCCTGCCCAAGCCATGCTTCACAAATGCAGACTGCTTCCTTCCTCCCCCTTGTGCAGAGCCACATCGCCACCGGCGTTCGCAGCTTCCTGTCCGGTTAAAAACAAACAAAACAAAACAAAAAAAAAGAGAAAAAAAAATGGAAAAAAAAAAAAAAAAGGAAAAAAATGATAAACTGCTTATCATGGCACTGTCGTTAATTTAGAGCATATTATTTCTGTGCTCTCTGTCCCATTAAATTAATAGAAAAGGTTCAATGGAGACGTTTGCTTCTCTCTGTGCACCAGTGTCCAACTCAGGCCAGTGCAGCCTTGCTTCAGCAAGGGAGAGACCTCCTGGCACCATGCCATTGCCATAGAGTGAGGAGGTGACAGTAAAGGGGGGAAAAAAGGGTCTTTGAAAGGTGTTTCTCAAATTATTGGGCAGATTTTAAGGCTGTGGTCATCACCTGCTGTATTTCTTTTCACATGAGAGCTACCCTTGTAATTGAGCTTCTTGGGGCTTGGGGTTTTCTGGGTTTCCTTTCCATTTTCTGGGTACTGTAATCCTGGGTTCAATCGTGAGGCATCAGCTGCTAGGAAAGCCACAGTTGGAATTTACCAGTATCATTATTCCTGTGTCTGCTGGTTTAAGATTGCTTAGTTCTGTTCTTGTCAAGTGTAAATCCAAAGCTTTCCAGGTTAATAGTTCTGGTGAACTACTGCAGTTGTTGATCCATTTGCTGACTTGCCGCAACCGATCTTTTTCACTTGTTCTTTCTCCAGCCATAGATTTGCCATTTAAAACTCTTCCTGTGCCAAGTGGCAAGAACCAAATGCTCCATGAAATGCCTGACTTTGGTCTCTAGTACATAGATTGGTGTAAGAATGGTGCAGCTGTCCAGCTGTTAGTACTGTTGGAGTGCTTAGATTGGTGTAGAAGTCAAAAGCAAACATTTGATTTTCCCTGTCAATTGTTTTGTTAATCCTCAGCTGACTTTTAAAAAATCACCGTCAGTTCAAGTGACCCTTTGTTACCAGGGAAAATAAATGCTGAGTGTTTTGGCCAGTATCATTTGCAGGTGACAAGATTGCTGGTCTGTAAAGCTCCATTATTCTTGGTAGGGAATGTGAGGCAGAAGAACTGAATGTTTGAACTTTCCTGCAACACTCAGTTGTTTTAAGTTTTTAGAGCTGTCAATTCATCATTTAAAAAAATGTTTCACTATAAATCTAGTTCAAAGCCAAAAGGTGCGTTCTCTTTTCTTGCTTATGGAATTCCCACCACACTCATTTAATCCCTTTTTTTTTTTTTTCCCCTTTCCAAGTTCAATCTGTTGCGGAGTCTTAAATGTATTTCAGTATTTCCCAGCTTTGTGTTCCATCACTCTGTGCTTACCAAGACTTCCCAAAAGTTTTTACTGAATTCCACGGTTCAATAATTGTAGGCAATTTTTAAGGTTTCCTTTAAACTGTAATTTATATCGAGTAGCATAGGTTTGTATTTGGGAGTGACAGCAAGCAGTTTGGCATTTGTTGTGCAACTACTTTAACGGTGGAGCCCTTGTTTTATTTCCTTTCTGAGGTGGAGTGGATGCAACTCCAACGTTTTCCCAGGCATGGAGAGAATCAGGAAGAGTCTGCTGATTCCTGCAGAATAATAGTGAAGGTATCAAGCCTTTACAAAAGGTTTCAGGGTATTTCTGAAACTGAAATCCCAAGAAGGGGATTGAAATGCTTGTGGTTTGAGTTCTCTATTCAAGAGATGTTTGAATAGAGGATTTCTGCCTGAGTCTTTAAGGAATAAACAAATGCTACCTTTTTTTTTTGCTTCTTTTTTCTTCCTTTTTTTTTTTTTTTTTTTTTGTAAAACTTTTTTCTTAAGTTTTGACTCTGCAGGTTTTTTTCTTCATATGTGTTTTGTGTTACATTAAAGCACCAAAAACTGTGTAAACCAGTTAGAGCTCCACAAAAGAAAAATGCACATTTTTTTTATATAAGGCTTTCTAATCAAGTTTCACTACTGCATCTTTTTAGCTTGCTGTTTACTCCCTTTTGTAGTTTTACCTACAAGATTTTAAGATAAATCAGCTAAGTCTGAGTTAAATATTAAACACAGTTATAGCTTTACCTTTGTGTGCAATTTCAATATGTTTGAAACCACAATTGGCATAGTTTTGCCTTAGCTAACATTCAGGGCTTTAGAAGTAATTTTTTGCTAGTCTATCTTCAGCAAATTGATGAAGTCTATTGCCCTAGGAAGCTATAGTCAACCAGAGGACCATTTTTGTATTGTTACCTGACTCTATAAGTCTGATTTACTGTATGTGCTAATATATTATATTATATTCCTTTTGTTATAGATTGTCCTAATGGCAGGTAAAGCAATAAAATGATTTAAATTCTTAAATGCAATCAGCCTCTTTTATTTTATTCCCTGCCCCAACATGGTGTTTTCCTTTGGTTTTAGAGGATGTGTTATGAATGAGGCAGCAGAAAATAAGCAGCTTAATGGATTAGCTTGGTGTAAACTCCAGAGGGGTGAGTTCAGGTCCTGGCTTCCCCCTGGAGCCTGGGGAGAGCCTGGGAGTTCTCTGCACTTGTCTCTGTGTCCAGTTTGGCTCCTGGCACCTTGTGCTGCTCTGCTCTCTCCCAAGGTGGTAATTCCCAGCCCAGCTGTGACTTTTGGAGCTCAGGAGCTTTGCTAAGTTGGCTGCTCCCAGCTCTGCAGCCTCTCAATGAGCATGTGGTGGATAAGCGTGAATAAGTTGGGGTGGGAAATGGAAAAAGGGGATTTTCAGCTGTGATGAAGGAGGACAGAAATGTGAAGAGTGAGCTGAAGCAGCTCAGACTTGGATTGTTTTACACCCGGCTCCAAGGAAGCTGAATCACCCAGCTCTGAAGGTCCAGTAAAAATGTATCTAGCGTGTAAAGGAGAATAAGAGTAAGAAGAATCCTGTTACTGTAGCATTTAAATATCCATGGGTTAGTTTCCTTCACCCTGCCCTCCCTTTCCCAATCCCCTCCACTGTAAAAGCCAGGCTGAAACCAGACCTTTTATTACCTAAAGTGGAACTTTAAACCCTCCACTTCCAGCCCTATAACTATAAATACATACTTCATAACTACAACTTGAATTGGAGCTTATCTTCTGCTGCCACGTGCTTCCCGTTGAAGCAGCAGTCACCATTCCGTGACAAAGGATGGAATTAAGGCTGGGTTTGTCCTGGGTGAGGAGAGCACAAAAAGTCACCGGTAGAGGGAGATAAAACTTTGGGAATTCATCCCCTGGACAGAAATAACCGACAGAGCAAACATGCTGAGAGTGCCTCAAATCCTCTTATTTTCATCTGCTCTCCATCCACAGGAATAAAATGATCTGGAAGTCCCAAGAGTAAAACGGTCAAGAATCTCCTGGAGGCTGTTGAAAAGTTGGAAATGCAAGGACTTGTCTGAACCACAATTTGGGAGAGACTAAAGGAGCCTGGAGTGGGGTTTGGGTGGGTTTCATGGGGGTTTGGCTCACCTTTGTGGCATCAGAACACTTGGAGGAATTTCTTCACTAAGAAACCCCCCAGAGTTCCTCAAACACACAAATGGGCTCCTGCAGGACACGCTCCTTACAGGTGCAGCCTCCTGGGGGTTGCAGTTTGCAGCCAGGTGCATTGGCAGGTTATTTTGGAGTTAAATGCAGCACCATTCCCTGTGAAAAACAGCTGGGCTCAAAGGAGCTTTGTTCCCTCCTTGCATCACCCAGGCACTTGTTGGTGTCACTGAGCTCCCTTTAGGCAGGCAAACTTCTGGCACAATGAGAGCTGTGGTGGTGCAGCCTGTGGATCCTGTTAAAATCCTGCCTGGCAGCTTTTGGGCAGGGCTTTGGGATCCTCTGGAAGGGCTGCAGTGCTGTAGCTGGGTTTTGTTTAACTTAGAGATTAGTTTAGACCGAGTTTCTGGTAGATTGGTTATGGTGTGGGGTTTTTTGTTGGCTTTCTTTTCCCCCTTAAGGATGATAAATTAGCAACAGTTCTCAACTACTTTCCCCAGGCTGCAAAAAAAAAGGCTCATTGTAATAATTCCTAATAGTTAAAGGAAAAAGCTATTAAAGAGAGCTTCACTAATCCAGTTATTCTTAAACCTTGGTGTTGGAGGTGAACTGGGAACTGAAATACCCACAATAATTCCCTCTCCACACTTTTTTGGTCCCCAGTTTCTGTTGCATCTCCTCAAAATGCACAGGCATGGAGAGGGGGGAGAGACTGGGATAACATTTCTATTTTCCAGCTAATTGTGACAACCTAAATAATTACAAAAGGTATGAGTTGAAAATTATTTTTAAAGGTACGAGGAGATGACCTGAGATAGACTTCACCCACTTTGGCAAAATGTTTTCCCCAGAAATGGATGGGTTCTTGAATTGTAAATACAGTCCTGAGTCTCAGGGTGTTTTGATTTTCAGGGTGTTTTTTTTTCGTTTGGGTTTTTTATCCTTGGGGTCTAAGGCAACACAGACCTGTGTTCTCTATCCAAAGTGGCTCTTCAGTCAGGTAAGAAAAGTGATTTTCCTGCTCTGGGGGACGTGCACAGCTCGGTGTGGCTGGGGTGGCTCTGCTGCAGCACAGGCCTGGCAGTGGGCACCCATAGGTGCCCTCTGGCCTGGCCAAGCTGGACCAATGTCCTGTCCTGCCCTGGTGAAGCAGGACTGCTCTTTTCCCAAATTCACTCTCCTGACCACGGAACAAAACTTACTAAGAGGAAAATGCTCTTGGCATCTCTTTATTCAACCCTCATCCTCGGGTCGAGTCCATGTCCTTCTCTAGCCAGACCAAGCCCCAGTGGAGGTTGAGCAAGCCAAGGTCAGGTGTTCCCCCACCCTCCCAAGGGCAGGGCCCACTGCACATCTGGAGATCACAGCTTTTTCACCCCAGAGCTCTGTCAGGGGTGCAAAGACCTGCTGCAGTCACACCAGCACACAGGCTGAGCACGGGAGCTCTGGCTAAACACCAGCAGGGCAGCCCAGTGGCATTCTTCACCTTCTGACATCTCCCCTGGGAGTCTCTGGGAGCATTTGTAGGTGGAAGCCAGCAGTTGCTGAGCTGCCCCTCTCCTGGCAGGGCTGGCCCTGAGCCCTGCTCAGGTGCCCAGCTGGGCTCTGTGCGCCGCGGCGCTCTGGGGCTGCACGCTGCCCTCTGCCACCACCGTGGCCTCCCCAAAGGCCTCGATGCATTTCCCCACAGCATCCAGGACGAGCTGCAGCCTCCTGTCCAGGGCCAGGAGATGGGGCTCAGTGAGCACAGGGGCCAGGGCGTCCTGCAGCAGGGATTCCCTCATCACGTCGCTGAGCCGGTACTCGGGCTGCGCCAGGAGCCGCAGGCGCTGCAGCGTCGCTCTCTTGATTCTGGGAAAAAAGAGAAAACAACCATTTAATGCCTCCCAGCAAGAGCAGCTGAGCTCCTCAGCAGCAGGAGGGCAGAGATGGGTGAAGAAATTTAAAGAACTTCGGAATGAAAGTTCTTTAATTTTAATTGTGGAAGGCAATATAATTTTTTTTGTGGAAACCTCTACTTCTTCCTTTGTTTTTCCAGAGTATTTGTACTGCAAATTTCTGTCAGCAGAGAGAAAAACATGACTGAAGTTCTCAGTAGTGAGTGAGTCAGAGATGACCCAGTTCCCCAGGTTCCTTCAGGGTGGTGCCATCTCCCCAAGGATGACATGAGATGGGAGCAGAGGGGGAGGTAAATGAAAAAGCATGAATGAGAAATATCTTCTGTCAAAACTCTGAGCAAAAAGAGGGAATATTTCCTGGAACTGATGTAACTGTGACTTTTCACCTCAAGGGTACTGAGATTCAGTTGTGATTTGCTTTGACAGAAAATGGGATGAAAAGCTGCAATCTTGGAATGCTTCTGGGCATGAAATGAAGTATTCTGAAATCATTTGTTTAATCCTCAGCAGAAATGTGTTGACTTCAGCATGTATAATACTGAACTGAATTATTTCAGGCTGTAGTTATTGCCCTTTAAATCTTGGAAACAAAGAGGTCCATGTTTATGGAACTGTTTGCATTTAGCCAAGACAAAATTTTCAGGTGGAAAAAAGTGTAGCCAGATCAATTTTAGGCAGCTCAAGAATTTGTATTTGTGGGCTGTTGTTTACCCAGAGCATCCATTGGGAGTGCTGGATCTCTGCAGCTCCACCAGATCACGTGCTGTTTGGGAAAGGGTTGTGGCTGTTCCAGGTGCTGGGGACAATCACTGAGGTTGGAAAAGACCTTTAGGGTCCTCAAGTCCAACTGCTGTCCCAGCACCATCAAACATATCCCCAGGTGCTGTCCCTGAAAATCAGCCTTTTGATTTGTTTTGGTATAATGGAGTCAGTTCTCATGAATTGTAAGATAAACAAGGATCATGTTTGCATTCCTTGGTGAAAAGATATCACCTCATGGACTCTCCAGTGAGCAGTGGAGATGGAGAGGTGGGAACTGCTCTGTCCAACCTCTGGTCACTGTCCAGAAACTGAGAGATACGAGGTCAACAATAAACTAGAGAGTTCTTTTCTTCTTCTCTGCCTGAACCCCTGCTGTGTGTGTTACTGTGTTCCCTCTGTGTGTCACAGTAACACCCAGGTGCCACGTCTGCACATTCTGTGAAGAATTCCAGGGATGGTGACTCTATGATTTCCCTGGGCAGCCTGTGCCAATGATTTCCAACCCCTTTCAGGAAAACCTTTTCCTGCTATCCACTCTAAATCAGGAGTGTGTGTGGAGCGAGGCGTGCACGGGCTGTGGCACAAGGGAAGGAGGATGCTGCTGCCACAGGGGCAGGCATCACCTTCCTGCATTAATACTCCTGAAAAAAAAGAAAAGGATCAATGGATCAAGTGTGAGGGCTGCCAAGGAAGCCTTGAAGCCCAGCTGTGAGGTGCTGCTGCCAGGGAAGGCTGTGCCCAGAGCAGATGGGAACGAGGATCTGTGCCTGTCCTGGTAGCAGGGCTGGCCCTGGAGCTGCTGTGGGTAAACACCAGCTGTGTTTGCTCTGGTCCCAGCAGTGACAGCAGCTCTTGGAGGAGGAGAGCAGGCTGGTCTGACCCGTGGGGAGCAGCTGACCCAGTGCTGGGACAGTTCCACACCAAACAGGCAGAGCAGGGACAGGGCTGGGATGGAAATGCTCCCACAGGGGCTGTGACCCAGGGCTGTGCTGAACTGATGAACGTTCCACCCCGAGCCTCCCAGGACCTCAGCAGGCTGGCTGGGGCTGCTCTCAGGCTTGGCTGTGCCTCCAGGAGGGTTTTGGGGCTTTCAGGGGAAGGACCATCTCATGGCATGGCTGTGTTTGTGCCACTCATTGTCTGGGAGAGGAGACCTGCAGGCTTCAGCCTGTGGGACAGGAGCTGTGGAAGGCAGCTAGAAAGGGACTCAAATGTGCTGGAAGTCAGACTTGGAGCAGAGCTCAGCTGGGAATGAGGTGGATGTGTTTAACAGGGCAGGAAGCAGCCTGCTCTCAGCATCCCTGGGGAGCTCCCCTGCTCCCATGGCTCAGCTCAGTGCCAAAGCAAGGAGGTGCCTTGGTGGCTGAGTCCAGGTTCTTGGGCAGGGCAGGCTGAAATTTGTGGCCTCCATGTGCTTGCTCGAGTAAAACCTCTTCCTTTCCAAGTGGTTTCAGATGCTCTCCCACTCCAAATGGATCTTGTGGGAAATGAGGGTTTGTGTGTCTCCCTCAGGCAGCACGAGTTGTTTTTATGCTGCTCCTGGCACTCGTTTGCTTATGACAAGGTGTTCAGGTCCTCTTACCACTGCCTTTTACAAGAACTAAATTAAGAGGAGTTTCTGGGAGGTGGATCTGGAAGAATAGGAATGATGTGTCCTGTGGATATTACGGTATGCAGGTTAAAATAGGAGGCAGAGTTAATTTCAAACTGGACAAAATTTCAAGAGAAGGAATCCCTGTGAGCCTGCAATTAGAAATTAAAAGGCTTTCCGAGTGCAAATAACAGTTCTTGAAATTAAAGGTGTGTGGGGAGAGTGCAGTTACCACCCCAAGGGGCAGAAGGAGCAGGTAGAGCAAGGAAAAAGGCTCCACATCTGAAGAGAAACCCTAGGGAAGAGCAGCTGCTTTGCCTCTTAAATTTAACTTTCAGCTGCTGATTTATGTGAACTAATGAAGGGGGAACAAAGGGTTAAATTTATGAGCTTCCTCTTCATGCCATGAGAAGAGGAAACTTGATTCAGCGCATCAAAGTTCCACCAGGATTTTGGATGGAGATTTCTGCGCTTCCGGAGGGCGCCTCATGCTGGGAAAGGCTGTTGGAACTTTCTGGCAGGGTTTGACCCATTGGACAGTGCCTCCTGCTCTATCAGTGAATGCTTTTCCACTTGTGATTCCCATGCTCCAGGCTGGGGTTAGCAGGGTGCTCCCACCCGAGCCGGGTGCCTTCCCCGGGAACGCCGGCGCTCCTGGGCAGGAAGGAGCCGCTGGAACTTACACGCAGCACTGGGAGAGCGGAGCCAGGATGGAGATCTCGTCGTGGGAGTGCCGCCCAAACCTGGGGGCGAAGCAGAGTTCAGAGCCTGCCCTCCTGCCTGCCCCTCCCAGCCTCCTCCCGCTGCTCACCCTCTGGCGTTGTCCAGGTGCAGCAGGAAGCCGTCGTCCCCAAACTTGGTGAACATCTCGTAGTGGTGCCGGTCCATGTTCCCTGCAAAGGGCAGACAGAGGGACAGAGTGGCCCTGGCAGGGAATTTTCTAGATTACCCAAGCTTTCCTTCAGATCTGCATGGAAGAATTGTTGGCATGCTGGAAGTGCCCAAGTTGATGCTTTCCCCTTGCTGGGGTGAGGGAAGGGAGGAGAGAAGAAAGGAAAGGAAAGGAAAGGAAAGGAAAGGAAAGGAAAGGAAAGGAAAGGAAAGGAAAGGAAAGGAAAGGAAAGGAAAGGAAGGAAAGGAAAGGAAAGGAAAGAAAGGAAAGGAAAGGAAAGGAAAAGGAAAGGAAAGAAGGAAAGGAAAGGAAAGGAAAGGAAAGGAAAGGAAAGGAAAGGAAAAAGGGGAAAGGAAAAAGGGGAAAGGGAAAAAGGGGAAAGGAAAAAGGGGGAAGAAGGGAAGAAAGGGGGAAAGGAAAAGGGGAGAAAGGAAGGAAAGGGGAAAGGAAAGGGGAAAGGAAAGGGGGAAGGAAAGGGGAAGGAAGGAAAGGGGAAAGGAAAGGCCTTTTCCCTCCACCATTACCTATTAGGAAGTCGAATATGGCCATGTCCACGATGTTGAGCAGCCGGTTGCTGTTGCTGTAGGGTAGATCTCTCTCACCGTGTTGCAGTACAGTGGATTCACCTCCCACCTGCAGGAGATGGAGAAGGGGAGACACCCTCAGCTGCTTCTGCCATGTCCCAAAAATTCCCCCAAACCCATCTTCCACGTGAAGGTGCAAAGGAGGAGGAAATAAAAATACATCTCCCCTCGTGCATGCAGGGGTCTGGAATTCAATCACAATGCTTAAGCTTTAAGGGTTATCACACTGATTATCACACTAAGTGTGGACTCCCTGCACCTCGGCCTGGGCTGTTTGTGCAGGTGTGCCCGTGTGCCTGTACCCTGCAGGCAGGTGGGGAAAAGCAGCCGCGTTTACCACTTACTCCTCTTTTCCATCGAAGGAGTAGGAGCGGATCCAGGGGTTGGGGATGGAGAGCCGTGGGGCCAGGTTGAGGGAGGGCAGGAAGGCAGAGAGGGAGCCCTCCAGCAGGTGAGGGTTCCCACACACGGCGTACTCCGTCTTGCACATGTACGGGCACTTGGCGAAGAAGCAGACGTTGCTGGCTGGGAGGAGAGCAGAAAACAGGGAAAAGGGGCTCTGATCTCCAGGACGATGCAAGGTGGCCTGGGCTGAGCCCTTCCCCAGCCTGGGACAGTGATTATTTCTTGAGGCAGGGATAATAAAGTGAGGGAAGAGTCCCAAGGGGCTGCAGGTGAGTGCAGAGTAATTTAACCCTGCTGTTTGATGGCTGTTTCATGGAAACACTCTGGGGAATCCAAGGAGAAACAATGTAAACCCCAAAGCATCCGTGTCCTGGATGGCAACCTGCCAGATCATAGATTTCTGCTAAGGGAATGGTTAAGAAAAAAGGCCAAATGAGTAGATCTGGTAGGTGATTCCAGCTGGAGGTTGGGAGAGGGACCCTCTGCTGCAAGCACGTCTTTGTGCACGTTTAACCCAAGAGTTTCATTTCTGCAGCACAGCACGAGTCCTGCAGCCCCTGCCCTCCCTCCCCCCATGGAACCCCAGGGTTTGGGTGAGGTGTGCAGGGACCTCAAAGATAATCAGACCCATAAGTGGCCTCCCCCCGAGCCACGCCCTCGCCCACCTGGTGACACGAAGAAGACACTCTGCAGGACCTCGTTCTTGGTGACCTCCAGGATGTCCTTGGTGACATTGATCCACCTGCCCACTGTGGGGGGCACCCTCCGGAAATCCAGGATCCTGCTCAGAGGGGACAGGGTGTGTGGCCAAGAGCTGCTGCTGCACCCTGGGCTGGCAGGTGCTGCCCTCTCCCCTCCCATCAGCGAACCAGCAGCCCTTGCATATCTGCACCCAGACTCTTTCCAGCAAAAAGCCACCCCGGGCCAAAATGTGGCTCTCTTTGGAGGGTGGTGTTTTAATAGCTGCTGCCTGCAACCATCTGGATGTTCTCCAGCATTCCTGTCTCTTTCCCTATCACTGCCTGGGTTTCTCCCATCCCTTGGCACACAAACAGGGTCCTCCAGGGGTCAGAGCAGCCCTCCAGGCCCTTCTGCAATGCTGGCTGGACACGGAGCAAAGATGTTGATCCTGGTTCAGCATGGCTGAACCCCCTCCTCCGGAGCTACTCATGCCCAGCTAATTCCTCAAAATACTCTTAAAAACCTCAGGACCTGGGGCAGGAAAGCATTCCTGGCAGTCAATGGGAAGCTGCTGCTGATTGCTGAGTCAGTAAGGGTGAACTGGCTAATGCTCTGCTTGGCTCCTTGGGTAATGCCCTCTGCTCCTGGGAATTGGGCACAGAACAGGATTTAGGCAGCTGCTTGTTGAGCAATGTTTAGAGGGAAAAAAATATTTGCCTTTATGCAGCATCTTCAGCTCTGAAAACCACAAAGCACTTCACAAAAGCAGTCTGGCCTCATTTTTGTGGCAGTGGAGCTGCAGGGGTGAGGTGGTGGTGGCTGAGTCAAGCAGAGTCACTGTGGGGATGTTGGGGCAGAACTGGGGAGGGAATGCAGCTCCCTTTGTTTCTTTTCTCAGAGTCTGAGCAACAGGACTTAACTTAGTCCTGCTTATCCTAGGGAAACTGGAGATTCCCACCCACCCTGACCATCAGGGATCACCCTCCCCTGGTGTTCAGAGTTCATTCCACCAAGGAGAGAAAGGCTGCTGCCCTCATCTTCTGAGAAGTGTGTTTTTGATTTTATTAAACACACACCCTGTAGGGGAGAGGTGCCAGGTTAATTGCTCATTATCTGAGGGCTTAAAACTGCATTGCTGCAGTTTATCAACCCAAAGCACACCTTGATTTGCTGATTGAGCATGTGCCTCCCTCACCAGGAGGGCACGCAGGCTGTGCCCAGAGCTCAGCTCTTGGATGCAGGGGGGGACAGTATGTGACAGGCAGGTGAGAATCTGACCTGCTCCTGAGAGGGGGCTGTGCTCGGGGGGGTGGGCTCTGTCTGCAGCAGCACTGACACAACCAGAGGGCACAGCCTCAAACTGCACCAGGGGAAACACAGGCTGGAGAGCAGGAAGAAGTTTTTCACAGAAAGAGTGATCAAGTTCTGCCCAGGGAGGTGGTGGAGTCCCCATCCCTGGGTGTGTTCAAAAACAGCCTGGCTGTGGCTCTGGGGGCCAGGGGCTGGGTGAGGGGTAGGGCTGATCTAGGACTCGATGATCGTGGAGGGCTCTGCCAACCTGGTGGTTCTGGGATTCTGTGACTCCACCTGCTCTCATGCAGTGGCCAAGGCAAAGCTGACTCTGGGGTGTCAGATGAGATCCAGAGCCACTCCTGCCCTAAATCACACCTCAGCTCCTCGAGGGTGCTGCAGAGCAATGCCTCTCTGAGCTCTGCAGGGCTTTGCCCAGGCTCTGGTGGGCAGGAGAGTGGGCAGCAGCAGCAGGAGGGGCTGGGGCCGGCCCTACCTGTCCAGGTGGAAGGCGGCGATCTCCGCGTTGTGCCGCTGGAAGTCCACGAAGTAGAAGAAGTCCTCAGGAGTCTCCTCCTCACGTTTCTGCCTGGGAGAGAGCACGGGGAGAGCCTAACCAAGCTGGGCACTGAGTGGTGGCACAAGGACAGTGCACCCAGGGACAGCTGGGGGCTCAGGGACAAGGTCAGAGCCAAGGGCTCGGTGCCGAGCTGAGCCATGCCCGCCGTGCCAGCGAGCAGCATGTGCACCCCGATGGTGCCAGGTGCCTTAGGGGACTGGGGGCTTTAAATCTGCTTAAGGAAAAGCTTAGACCCCCTTAGGACAAAGTTTCAGGTGGGTGTTTGTCACATCTCCCTGGAGGCAGAGGATGGCTCCGGTCTGATGTTCTCCTATCCCTGAGTTGGGAACTCCACTCTGCTGCTCTCCTATCCCTGAGGTGGGAACTCCATTTAATTCAATTTTCTGGCTGTCACACAGTGCCCCAGTATGTACAGCATGGGAATTTGATTCTCAGCCTCCCAGGCAGCTGCAGGACACAGGAAAGCCCTCCTGGCTGAGCAGGGCATGGATGCTTTCCTTCCCCTCCAGAAGCTGATGGACGCTGGGCAGAGGTGGATGGAAACCCACAGGAGAGGAGCTGGCTGCTGTCTGGGTGAGGATTTTGTCCCAGTCCAGTGCTGCCAGCTGCTCTGCTCACACATGGACAGCAAAGAGAGAGGGAACAGATGTGGGGAGTCCCAAGGGGCTGCAAAGGAGTGCAGAAGCAATTCAAATTCCATTTGATGGCTGCTTCTTGGAAACACTCTGGGGAATCCAAGGAAAAACAAGGTAAACCCCAAAGTCTGCTGGGGAAGAGGAGGCAATGAGCAGCCCCTCATGGCAAAGATCTCAGCAGAGCAAGTGTCCCAAGGTCCTTCTCCACCTGGCACCCACAAACCAAGAGATTCCCAACATCAGCAGCGCTGTGGGAGCGCTGGTGTTCACCCAGGTGTGTTCCTGGGCTGGAGTGAGCAGCCAAGGATGATGGAAAATCGTGGAACCCTTCCAGGTGCCCAGGCAGCTGAGGGCAGCAGAGGGCAGGAGTGGCTTGGTGTGGCTGTAGGTGCCAAGGAGGGGCACAGCCCTCCCTGCAGGGGATTGGGGGACTCTGCTGGCCTTACCTCATGGGCTTGAACATGGCTTTCCCAAAATCCTGGAACCTGAGGACCAGCTTCAGGTGCACACCGCTGGGCTTCACGACTTGGGGAGAAGAGGGGGTGTTAGCTCCTGGGAAATGGGGGTGTTAACTCCTGGGAAATGGGGATGTTAACTCCTGGGAAATGCAGTCTTAACCACTGGGAAATGGGGTGTTAGCTCCTGAGAAATGGGGTTTTACTTCCTGGGAAATGGGATGTTAACTCCTGGGAAATGGGTTTTAACTCCTGGGAAATGGGATATTAACTCCTGGGAAAGGGGGATGTTAGCTCCTGGGAAATGGGGATGTTAACTCCTGGGAAAGGGGGTTTTAACTCCTGGGAAAGGGGGTGATAACTGCCTGGAAACACCCCAGTTACACACCCCAGCACGACCTGGTTTTCCAGCCCCGACAGTGAATCCCTTCACCCCTTCCAGCTGCGCCCCTCTCTCTCTTTCCCTGTATTTTCCTTCTCTCCTTTGTGCCATAGAGAAGATTTCCCTCCAGCCCTTCTCCCAACAGCCCGCTGTTACATCCCCTTGGGGACCTTTCCCTCCTTCCCTCCCTTCCCAGTAGAAACCAGTGGTGTACTGGTGTCCTGATACCCACATCGACCAGGCTGCTCATGGAAGTGGAGGAATTATCACCCCTGGGTGTTAAAAAAGCGTGGATGTGGCTCTTGGGTTGGACCCCACCATTTTAGAGGACTTTTCCAACTGAAATAATTTTCTGCTCCAGGTTCCCAGCCTCTGCTGGGGCGGTGGGGGCTGATGGGGGAGCAGAGCATTTCCCTGGCCGAGGTGAGCATGGAGGGGCTGGGGCCAGGGCCAGCCCAGGCGATGGCATGAGGGGACCCCAAGTGCCACACTCACTCTGGCTGCAGTCACAGGCTCCCAGCAGCGCCTTCTCGTCCTGGCTGTAGTCTGCAGGGGCAGGGGGAGCAGTGAGACCCCAACAGGCTCCAGCTCTTGCTTGCTGACCCCTGCCAGGCTCCCCAAAGGGAGCGACGGAGCCTCACAGCCCTGCACAGCTGCCCCATCCCCATCCTATTATCCCATCCCCATTATCCCATCCCCATTATCCCATCCCATTATCCCATCCCCATCCCATTATCCCATCCCCATCCCATTATCCCAACCCCATCCCATCCCATTATCCCATCCCCTAAACCCATCCCATCCCATTCTCCCATTCCATTCTCCCATCCCATTCCCCCATGCCCATTCCATTCCCCCATCCCATCCTCCCATTCCCCATGCCCATCCCATTCCCCCATCCCATCCTCCCATTCCCCCATGCCCATCCCATTCCCCCATCCCATTCCCCCGTGCCCATCCCATCCTCCCATTCCCCCATCCCATTCCCCCATGCCCATTCCCCCATGCCCATTCCCCCATGCCCATTCCCCCATGCCCATTCCCCCATGCCCATCCCATTCCCCCATGCCCCCATCCCATTCCCCCATTTCCCATGCCCATCCATTCCCCCATTTCCCATGCCCATCCCATTCCCCCATTTCCCATGCCCATCCCATTCCCCCATTTCCCATGCCTATCCCATTCCCCCATTTCCCATGCCTATCCCATTCCCCCATTCCCCCATCCCATTCCCCCATTCCCATCCCATTCCCCCATTCCCCCATGCCATTCCCCCATGCTCATCCCATTCCCCCATTCCCCCATCCCATTCCCCCATTCCCCCATGCTCATCCCATTCCCCCATTCCCCCATGCCCATCCCATTCCCCCATTCCCCCATCCCATTCCCCCATTCCCCCATTCCCCCATCCCATTCCCCCATCCCATTCCCCCATGCCCATCCCATTCCCCCATCCCATTCCCCCATGCCCATCCCATTCCCCCATCCCATTCCCCCATGCCCATCCCATTCCCCCATTCCCCCATGCCGTTCCCCCATGCCCATCCCATTCCCCCATGCCATTCCCCCATGCCCATCCCATTCCCCCATGCCCATCCCATTCCCCCATCCCATTCCCCCGTGCCCATCCCATCCTCCCATTCCCCCATCCCATTCCCCCATCCCATTCCCCCATGCCCATTCCCCCATGCCCATTCCCCCATGCCCATTCCCCCATGCCCATCCCATTCCCCCATGCCCCCATCCCATTCCCCCATTTCCCATGCCCATCCCATTCCCCCATTTCCCATGCCCATCCCATTCCCCCATTTCCCATGCCCATCCCATTCCCCATTTCCCATGCCTATCCCATTCCCCCATTTCCCATGCCTATCCCATTCCCCCATTCCCCCATCCCATTCCCCCATTCCCATCCCATTCCCCCATTCCCCCATGCCATTCCCCCATGCTCATCCCATTCCCCCATTCCCCCATCCCATTCCCCCATTCCCCCATGCTCATCCCATTCCCCCATTCCCCCATTCCCCCATTCCCCCATCCCATTCCCCCATTCCCCCATTCCCCCATCCCATTCCCCCATCCCATTCCCCCATGCCCATCCCATTCCCCCATCCCATTCCCCCATGCCCATCCCATTCCCCCATCCCATTCCCCATGCCCATCCCATTCCCCCATTCCCCCATGCCGTTCCCCCATGCCCATCCCATTCCCCCATGCCATTCCCCCATGCCCATCCCATTCCCCCATTCCCCCATCCCATTCCCCCATGCCATTCCTCCATGCCCATGCCATTCCCCCATGCCATTCCCCCATGCCCATCCCATTCCCCCATCCCATTCCCCCATGCCCATCCCATTCCCCCATGCCATTCCCCCATGCCCATCCCATTCCCCCATGCCATTCCCCCATGCCCATGCCATTCCCCCATGCCATTCCCCCATGCCCATCCCATTCCCCCTCTCACCGGCGCTGACGGTGGGCAGTTCCCGCATGTCCCGGAGCAGCCTGCCCAGCGCGGCGCTGGAGCGGGGGTACAGCCCGTCCCTGCTGATGCCCAGCTGGAACTGCAGCCAGCTGGCCTCGGGCCGCAGCGGCAGCGGCGCCGCCGGCGAGCTCAGGTTCAGCCCCTCCCGGTAAAGCTTGTGTCTCCTGGAAAGGGAAGGGTCTGGGCATGAGGATGAGCCAGGGCGTGGAACACCTCCCTTCTCCCAGCCTGGACGCTGCTGGGCAGCGGGGAGGGTGCCAGGAGCAGAGTACGGCGTGGGTAAGGGGAAACTGAGGCAGGGCCGAATGGCTGAGATGGTCAGAGTCTCTGACCACCTCTGAGAGGGTTTTTTCCCTGAAGATGGAGGTCCCAGGAAAGGGGGGAAAATCATTAGAAGCTACAAATTGCCTCTGTGACCAAACTCACAGTGAGCAGTGATGCTGCAAGGTCATCCTGCCCATGATCCCTAAAAATCAAGGTTCAACCCCATCCTTTTTTTTTGGCAGGTGGAGCTGAAGGAGCCTCCCAAGTTCAGCAATAACCCAAAGCCATCTCCCCACTCGATCAGCATTTTCCTGAACCTTGAGCCCTCCAAGGCTGGCACTGTGGAGCTGCAAGGTCACTTATTGCAGCCAGCAGAGGACAGAGCTTTAGTTTCTCATTAACAGTGTCCAGCCCATGAATGGAGCAGCCAGTCCTGATAAAGGGAAAATGAGGTTCAGTTTACACTGAAAGTGCCAGGATCCATCCATGAAAGCAAACAGGAGCTGGGGGTTGATAAGGAGTAGGACATTAACCAAGGCTGGGATGGAGTGGCAGGAGAGGGGAAGTGCCAGACCCCATCCAGAGCCTGAGCAAGCAGGGTCTGGCCATGCACCTTGGCATTTATCAGCTAAGGAATGCCACTGGGGGCTGGAAGGGGCTCCTGGGTGGGGGTGGCTTTTTGATTTCCCTGCTCAGCCCAGCAGCTGGGGTTTGGTGGGGATTTTTCCAACCCTTCTCCATCCAAGCAGGCTGAGCAGCGTGGTTACTCTGGCTGTGAGCAGGGCATGAACCCTCCCAGAGGGGTTCCAGGGCGATCCTGGGAGGCATCCAGGAACTGGAGGGACAGGTTGGATGTGCAGTTCACGGGAGCCTGTTCCCTCTCCCAGTTTGTTTGTCTTTCCACTGGACTGGGTCAGCCCCAGCGTGAAGTCCACGTGTGCATGGTCAGAGGGAAGCTGGGGCACTTCCCTCCCAGACCAGCTCTTTGCTCAGGCTGCCTGCAAAGGAGGCAGAAAACTCCCAGTGCACAAGGATGTGGCCCTGGAATGCCACCAGCTCCAGCAGAAGTGCCTTGACCTCCCAGCCTGCTGCCCTGCCCAGGTTTCCTGTGGATAAGTGAGGCACAACCTCATCTCTGCCACAGCCAGGGACAATAAACCCCAGCACGATGGGCAGGAATGACTCAGGATTTTTCCCTAGGGAAGCTGCCCAAATATTTTACCATATTTGCTCTCCTGCCTGCCATACACACAGGCTGTTCCCCCGGGGTGGCAGCGAGCGAGGGATTACTGAGGGGGAAAAAAATGCAGTGGTTATGCAAAGGGAGGCAGATCCCAGCCCTGCATCCACATGGTCCCTGCCCAGGCTGAGCCAGTCCCTTCCCAGCCTTTCAACCCAAAATACAGCTCTCTCTGCCTCCCTGCTTCCTTCAGGATTCCTGAAATATTTCCCTGGAAAAAGCCAGATCTCTGCAAAAGGCATAATGATATAAAAACAGGGTTCATTTCTACCCTGCTATAAATAGCCCTGGGGTTGCCCTGGCTTTCAGCTCTCTGCTGGGCTGGGAGGGAGGCACAGCATGGGGTGACACTGCTCAGGCCACCAGCGTCCTGAGTTTGGGGTGTTGAAGCTGCTCCTTCAAGGATAAAAATAAGCTCCGTAGTTTTTAAGGGATTTTTTTTTTTGGTTTTGAAGAGGTGTGGATGTTTTTGTTTTTTTTTTTTTTTCTGTTTCCTTCCTGCCTCCCCATCAGTCTCTCCAGCTGGTTCTGCATCCTGCAATCCAGCTGCTGGTCCTGACTGAAGTGCTGGGAGCAGCCAGGGGTGGGCAGCAGCCAGTTTTACAGGGAGCACCGTGGAGGAGGACACGCTCTGGCCCTGGGTATCCCCCCAGGACGTGTCCTGGGCAGGCTCCAGCTGGCAGAGCCCCTGTCCAGCTGATGTCCATCTGGCCACAGAAATGAAGGCAGCCACGCTGTGCTGGAGGAACGGGGTTAAACTGCAGCTTGTTCCACTCAAGAGGAGCATCCTGCTGCTCCCAAGGCTGTCCTGATGGAGAAATATGCTGTCATCCTGTCGTGCTGAGGAGGGGATGCCCATGGACACTCAGCCCTGAGCCTCTGCTGCCCAGCTCTGCATGTGGAGCTGCTGTGGACCTTTTGCTCTTCAGTCCTCAGCAGCAGCAGCTTTGTTGAACCCATGCATGGGACACAAAGCCGTGGATTCCTGAGCCCCACGAGGACCCAGCCCTGGCCACATCATAGAGGACACGGACTCTGCAGTGCTCCTGGTGAGGCAGAAATTCCTCCGTGCCCACAGCAAATTAACAATCTTATAAAATCCATCAGCTCTGGCGGGTGCCACCTGATCTCACTCCATTTTCAGCACCGATGGTTGTTGGCAGATTTCTGCAGGAGGGGTTGTGTCACCTCAGCCTGTGCTCTCTGGAGGTTTCACCCACTTATGAGCATCATATATTTTATTTCAGAGTGACTGAGGAATAATCGATACTCTGCCTTCCTTTCCTTCCTGGAGGTGCAAAGTGAAGTCGATCAAGGACAAATGGCACTGCTGAGTTCCTCCCAGTCACACCACAGCAAACCTTGGGGCAGAAGGCAAGGCTTCATCACAAATCCATGCTTTAGCAGCGTGGTGAGTAAAATTGGGGAGTGCAGACTTCTCAGT
The DNA here is from genome assembly GCA_032173965.1 of Sitta carolinensis. Taxonomy (NCBI): domain Eukaryota; kingdom Metazoa; phylum Chordata; class Aves; order Passeriformes; family Sittidae; genus Sitta; species Sitta carolinensis. The sequence continues at coordinate 2,486,563 of CM063298.1, read as the reverse complement.
GTCCTGCAAGTGAGGCTGCAGCAAGTGCTCAGGGTTTCTGACGGTGCCATCAAGCCGTGAGCTGCTTTGGTTTAAATCCCCCATTCCCACGGGGATTTGCCTCGGGAACATCCCCCTCGGTACCCAAACCCTGGTGTCTCCAGAAGGCAGTGCTCAGCTCTGAGACGTCTGTGGCACAGCCAGGGGCACTCAAACCCACCATCCATGGATTTCAAGTGCTGTGACAAAGGATTCAACGTCCAGACTGGCTGGAGCAAGGGCAGAGCCTCGCAGGGGTGACCCTGGCTGAGCACAAGGGTGGTTCCAGCCCCTGGTGCTGCTCAGGCTGTGAAGGTCACTCTCTGTTCCTTCCATTATTGCTTCCCATCACCTTCTCCAGCGAATCCCGCGTGGAACCAGCACTGGGTGAGTCTCACAGAGACAGGAGGGACAGGCGTGGAAGCGGAGAGAGCAGGAGCTGGGGAATCCTGCCTGTGCTGCTCAGCAAACACCACGCAGGGGACGGGAGCAGTGGGGGCTGCTCCGATGCTGGAAACCAAACCTGGGCCGTGGGGAAGTCCCTGGGGTGCTCCCCAGGATGCTGTCACCCCCTTGCAGGTGTGCTGTCCCTCAGAGGGGACAGGGAGGTGATGCCATGGGCTCAGCACGCCGGGAGCTCCCTGCTCTGCTGTATCCGAGCTTGTGCATGAGAGGAAAAGTTCTTGGGGTGCAGGGAGCAGCTGTGGGGTGCTGTACGCTCCCAGCTTGGCCCCAGCCCTCCTGAAAGGGGGGGTTAGATCAGGGATTCAAGGACAGGAGATCGATGCTTGGAGCTGGTGCTGAGGGTCAGGGTCCCCCCTAGGGCAGTGCCAATCCCTCCCCAGGAGCAGGGGCTGAAGGAGTTTCCTTTCTGGGAGAGGCAGCAGGAAGAGGGCTCCGAGCTGGGGGTCCCTTTCTCTGGGGCTCTGGCAGTGGAGCAGGGTGGGAGACACCCCAGGAAGGAACATCCCAGCAGAGCCCCTCAGCCCAGCCCGGGGGGGCTGAGGGTGAGGGCACAGGGCCAGAATGGGGGGGCAAGCTGGACTGGGGGTGCCAGGGGGTGCCCATGCAGGAGCTGCACTCACAGAGGGTGCCTGGGAAGGAGGTGCTCAAGAGATCCCAATGCATGGGGGGGTCCAGAAAAGGGGTGCCCAGGTGATGCCAAGGAGGGGGTGACCATGCAGGGGATGCCCAGGAGATGTCAGAGAAATGTGCCCCCGTATAAGGGGCGCTCAGGAAAGGGATGTTCAGGAGATATCCGGGAAAGAGGTGCTCAGAAGACACTCGGGAAGGGGGTGGCAAAGAGATGCCAGTGCAGTGGGTGCTCAAGAAAGGGGTGCCCAGGAGATGCCCAGGAAGCAAGGGATCATACAAGGGGTGCCCGGTAGGAGAGTGCCCAGAAGCTGCCCAAACAGGGATTGTCCGGGAAGGGAGTGCCAGGAAAAGGGTACCCAGGATATACCCGGCAAGGGGGTGTCGGGAAGGAGGCGCCCAGGGGATACCCAGGAGAGGGGTGCCAGGAAGGAGGTGCCCAGGAGATGCCCAGGAGAGGGGTGCCGGGAAGGAGGCGTTCAGGAGATACCAGTGAAGAGGGTGCTGAGGAAGGAGGCGCCCAGGAGATGCCAGGGAGAGGGTTGTGCAGGAGATGCCCGAGAAGAGGGTGTCGGGAAGGAGGTGCCCAGGAGAAGCCCGGGAAGGGGGTACCGGGAAGGACGTGCCCAGGAGATGCCCAGGAGAAGGGTGTGCAGGAGATTCCAGGGAAGAGCGTGCCGGGAAGGAGGCGCTCAGGAGATGCCGGAGAGGGGTGTCCAGGAGTACCGGGAAGAAGGTGCCGGGAAGGACTGCCCAGGAGATGCGAGGAGAGGTACCGGAAGGAGGTGCCAGGAGATACCCGGGGAAGAGGGTGCCGGGAAGGACATGCCAGATGCCCAGGAGATGCTGAGGAGAAGGGTACCGGGAAGGAGGCGCCCAGCAGATGCCCAGGAGAAGGGTACGGGAAGGAGGTCCCCAGGAGATGCCCAGGAGAAGGGTACCCTGAAGGAGGTGCCCAGGAGATGCTGAGGAGAAGGGTACCGGGAAGGAGGCGCCCAGCAGATGCCCAGGAGAGGGGTGTCCGGAGATACCGGGAAGAGGGTGCCGGAAGGACATACCCAGGAGATGCCCAGGAGAGGGTACGGGAAGGAGGTGCCCAGGAGATACCCGGGAGAGGGTGCCGGAAGGACATGCCCAGGAGATGCTGAGGAGAAGGGTACCGGGAAGGAGGCGCCCAGCAGATGCCCGGGAGAGGCGATGCGCGGTGGCGAGCGGGGGCTGCCGCGGCGGCGGGACGCACCTGTTCCAGCGAGCCGCCTTCCGCCGGTAGTAGCGCAGGGCTTCGCGGGCGCCCAGCAGCGGCTCGGCGGGGCCCGGCGGGGCGGCGCGGTACAGCGGGTGGGCGAAGAGGCGGCGCAGCGCGGGGGCGGCGCGGGGGGCGCGGGGCGGCGCGGGGGGCGCGGGGCAGGGGCAGCTCGGGGAGATCCTGCCCAGCTCCCGCCGCGCCCGCGGCCAGAGGTGGAAGTAGAGGTCGGCGGCCAGCAGCGCCCCGAGCAGCAGCAGCACGGCCGGGCGGTCCCGCCGCGGCCCCGGCATGGCCGGAGCGGCTGCGGGCGGGGACGGGGCCGGCGGCGGCTCCCGGGGCAGAGCGCACGGGGGAGCCCGAGCGGCGGAGCCGGGGGTGCGGGCACCTCGGGGCGGGGACCGGGCAGGGCGCTCGGGGCCCGGGGCGGGGGAGCGGGGGTGGGGGCACGGCAGCCTGGGAGCCTCCCCCGGACACGGTGCCGGTGTCCCCGGGCTCTGCCGCCCGCCCCCCGAGCACCGCCCGCTCGCCCCGCGCAGGTGGAGGGTCGCCCCGCTGGTCGCCGGCTGCTTCGGGGGTTTGGTCGCCTCTCCCGAAGGCGAGAGGAGCTGCGGCAGGAGCTGGGGGTGCTGCTGCGAGGAGGGGGTGCCGGGGGGCTGCGTGGGAACGGGGCTCGGGGAGGCGGTGCCCGAACCCCTCTGGGTGTCTGCGGGCACGGCCCGGGTGCGCTCTGTCCCCCGCAGCTGGGCTTGCAGCCCCTCCGCGGTGCTCGCTGGCAGCCGCTTTTATTTTCTTAATTCCTGAAAAAGCCCTGTAGTTGAAGAAACTCCTCCCTGCAGCTTGCTGGGAGCGGCTGGGCCGTGGGGATGTGCCTGGGCTGGGACCCCTGTCCGAGCCGGGGATGGAGAGCCGGGCTGCGGAGCGCCGGCCAAGGGAGGGGAGCGGAGCAGAAACTGGCCGAGCACCGCGGAGCGTGACCAGACTGGCCTGGCTCCGGAGCCGTGCTGAAGGGAGAACAGAAAATGAACTGCGGAAAGAGGGAAAAGTCGGCTATGGTTACAGCTGGCTGGAGCAGGGCTCGGCTCTGTGCGCAGCACGGCCAGGGCAGGCTCTGGAAGCGCGCTGGGATGGGGGGGTTGGACTGAGTCAAACAGAGCAGGGCTGCTGGCCGAGCACCTGTCCTGAGGTCCGGGATGCTCCTCTGATCCAGAAGGGGAGAGCAAACAATCCCTGGGGCTGGGGCACCTCTGTCCTCTTGCTCTTCTGGTCTTTGGAAGGCGGTTCTTACTCTCCTTCAGAAATGCGATTTCACAATTGCTCAGTCTTTTGATATTTGAAGAGTTTGGGGTTCAGGTTTGGAGGTTTTTGCTCTGAACTTTTTTTTCTGTAATGCCAGATTTTATGTGTTTTCTACAGAAGATTTATAGGCACAAAGTGCAGCTGGTGCTGCTGTGGCCAGCAAGGACCAGTGGGAGGAAAGGATGTGCTCCCTACACGGCTTGGCTTTTGGGGACACCAGCTGTGCCCCCCTTGTGTGCCCTTTGGGGACAAAATTGGTGAAATTATTGCACTTGGATCCCTTCAGGCTCTAGACAGGACATGAGGTATCAAGAGGGGAAATTTTAGGGTGCTGATGGAGGGCATGGGGCAGGCAGGGGCTCTGCTCAGAGGTGCTGGGTTGGGGTCTGCAGGATGGGAAGCCACAGAGCTGATCCTTCTGAGGAGGAGAAGAGAAGGAGCTTTCAGGACATGAAATTGGATGTAAACAGGGGGAAATGAGGGCCAGCTCACTGGTCAGGTGGCTAGGGCAGAGCAAAGGGGGTGTGCTGCAGCTGCACACTGCCTGGGCACACCCTGGTGCTCAGCCCCTCCAAGGCCAGGTGACCTGGCAGCTCCCCAAACACGGACATCATAAACCCCATGTGCAGCAACAGCCTGGGATTAACAATAGGATTCTTCTTCTTCTTTTTTTCAAACTTATTTTTTAAAAAAATTTGCCCAGATGAGGTTAAATCCCAGAATTCAGCAAACCTGGATGAATCCCCTGGAGCAAACCCTGCTCCGTGGCTGCCAGCCTGTTGAAGGGCACTCACAGACTCACTTCAAACTCAAGGAGCAACTTTGGACAAACACTCCATCAAAAACTGGCTGATACTTGCTTGGCTCCTAATCCTCCCTGAGCTATTTCCCTGTTGCTAATCTCTCCCAGGAACCATTAATAAATCTTTCCTGGTTTGCAACACTAATTCTGGACAAAGGCACCAGGAACCAGCAGTGCCTGGGCCCGTGTCCCTGTTGTTTGCATGCTCTGCAGGAAGATTGTTTGGCTTTTAATGAGGCTAATTAAAAAAGAAACAAAAAATAATAAATCAATCCCATTAATCTGTAATTAATTGAAGTGCTACAATCCTTCCCAAAGCAGTTGGGACTGCCAGCTCCCGACAGGCTGCAATGCAAAATCACTGTTATTATTATTTAGAATAAATATTATTTATTAGAACAACTAATTCTATTATTTAGAATAAATAATATTATTTATTAGAACAACTCAGTGGTGCTCCATAATGCCACAGTGCTGCTTCCCTGCTCATCTGTGCCTTGGAGGCTCTTGGAGCAGGGGCATCCTGCTGAAGCTTGTCCCACTCGCATCCCTGGGCACCTCCTCGAGTTGTCCTTCCTTGGTTCATGGCTCTTCTGCCCAGCCAGGGTGCCTGGGCTGCAGGGGAGCATCACTTCCCACCCCAGGGCTCAGCAGAACTCATCCCAGCCCACTGGAAAGGGTGGATGTGTTCCTAAAATTAACCTGGAAATACTATTTTGATAGGCCAGACAGCTCCAGCGGAACCAAATTACCATTTGGAATTACCATGAGATAATTTGCCTCATTTACTATTTAAAGATGGGGGAAAAAAAAGCTCCTTCTTCCAGACAACTGCAGTGGAGAAATGTTCAGGCGTAGATGATGTCCCAAAACATATCATTAAAGCTTTAAATAAATGTATGATGACATCTCAGAGTAAGAAATACTTCCTTTGTATTTCAGATTGGAGCCAGCCAGGTCCTTTTCAAAGTCATTTTCTAATAAACAAAGGATATTCCTCTTGTTTTTCCAGACACGCAACTTACAATATTTGGCGTTGTAAGTATGTAATTTAAATTCTTTCACACAGCATGGATTCAAACCCATCTTCCTTAGAGCTGCCTGTTACTTGCCAAAAGGTAAATGCCTCTGTGTGCTGCCTTTTGTCTTTTGAACTTGAAATGCTGCAGAGCTGCCCCGGTCCCACCCTGCAGATTGTAATGTTTGCAGAAGGGAGGAGAGGAGAATTATCCCCATCTCACTGCCATTAATTACTGGGATTAAACACCGAGGCAGCTACACAGCGTCACAAAGGAGAGGAAAATAGGAGCTGGGGAGCCAAATTCTGCTTTTGCTGCTTCACTGACAAGGGCACAGACGTGCCAGGAGCACATCCTGCAGCTCTGCTGCTGTTCCTGACCCAGCTGGGCCTCAGAGCAGCAGGACCATGTTCTCCCTGGGTGATGGTGATGATGGTGATGTGGTGAGGATGGTGATGGTGATGATGATGGTGATGCTGATGTGATGGTGGTGGTGATGCTGATAGTGATGGTGGTGATGGTGCTGATGGTGGTGGTGATGATGATGGTGGTGCTGATTGTGATGGTGCTGATGGTGGTGATGGTGCTGGTGGTCGTGATGGTGATGATGGTGATGATGATGGTGATGCTGATGTGATGGTGGTGGTGATGCTGGTGGTGCTGATGCTGATGGTGGTGATGCTGATAGTGATGGTGGTGATGGTGCTGATGGTGGTGCTGATGGTGGTGCTGCTGCTGCTGATGGTGGTGATAGTGGTGATGGTGGTGCTGATTGTGATGGTGCTGGTACTGATGGTGGTGATGGTGATGCTGATGCTGATGTGATGGTGGTAATGATGCTGATGGTGGTGGTGATGCTGATGGTGGGATGGTGCTGATAGTGATGGTGGTGGTGCTGATGGTGGTGATGCTGATGGTGATGATGGTGGTGGTGATAGTGATGATGATGGTGATGCTGATGTGGTAATGGTGGTGCTGATGGTGGTGATGGTAATGATGGTGATAGTGGTACTGATGGTGGTGCTGATAGTGATGGTGCTGGTACTGATGGTGGTGATGGTGGTGCTGATGATGGTGCTGATGGTGGTGGTGGTGGTACTGATAGTGATGATGCTGATGGTGCTGATAGTGATGGTGATGGTGATGATTGTGATAATGATGGTGATGGTGGTGCTGATGATGGTGGTGGTGGTGCTGATAGTGATGATGTTGATGGTGCTGGTGATGGAGCTGATGGTACTGATGGTGATGGTGGTCATGATGGTGATGATGGTGGTGCTGATAGTGATGGTGATGATGCTGATGGTGGTGAAGATGATGATGGTGATGATGGCAGTGATGGTGATGGTGGTGGTGCTGATGGTGATGGTGCTCATGATGGTGATAATGATGGTTGTTTTGGTTGTCATCATGGTCCCCAAGAGCATCTCCCCCTGGGCACAGCCCCATACCAGGGCCTGGGTTTGTTTCCCAGGAAGGTGGCACATCCCACAGGGGGTCCCCTGAGCCCCCCAGGGCTGGCTCTTTCCCACCCCAGGATGGTGTGAAATCCTTCCCAGGCTCTGCTGGTCTGGTGGGAGAAGCTCTCACTCTTGCTCTGGGCTCTCACACTCTGTCTCAGCTTGTAATTAGAAATGAAATATTTGGGCCAAGTGCTCGAATTAAGAGCACATTTTTGATAGCTAACAATACCAAGGAGAGCCCTGGAGACTCTGTCAGGGCAATTAGTGCTTCCCCACTCACACTGGAGAGAAGTCTGGAGAGAAGAAGCATGTTCACTCCAGAGGGCTTTTTGGTACAAAAATGCAATTATAGCGTATAAAAGGAAATGTTTAGAAACATGCAAAGTGGGAATGAGTCAGGAGCCTCACTCACCACAGGCCAGGGAAGGCAGAAGGGAAGAGGTGCCCCAGCTGTGACACCTCTAACACTCCTCCATCCCTGGCAGCAGCTCCCAGCAGTGGTTTCATTCTCCTCCTCCCATCTACCTCTCTGGCTGCTGTTCCAGGCGCATCCCTTGGCCTCAGCGAGCTCCCAGCTGCTCAGGGCTCAGGAATCTGGGTGGATCCTCTCCCTCTTGGCAGTGAACTTGCACAGCTAAGCACAAACCAGAGGAAAGCACCTGCATGGTCCAAGCGAGCTCCTCTCGTGTGCCGGGGCCTCCGGCATGGCTTCGCTTCCCCCTCCCTCTCTCCCTCTGAGCATCCCTGGAGCTGGCTTTGAGCAACATCCTGGGGAGCTGTGGCAACTTTCCATGGTCAATCCCAACTCCAAACCATCCTCTTGCAGGCAGGTGGGGCGAGCCATGAACCCTTGTGTGGTGTGTGGGGGGCTGAGAAGGCTCCGCCACGCTCCCGGTGCTCCTCTCGAAATCCAGCAGAGGGACACCAGCCCTGGGAGCCTGGAGAAGCTCCCTGCAGGCAGAGCTGGTGGAGAAGGGTGACTTGCACGTCCCTAAAGGGCTGGCATGACGTGGAGCCCAGATGACACAGGGCTGTTTGTCTTGGACACACCAGGATCGACCGGAAAACGGCTCCGACCTCTTGAGCAACACCGGGGGTTTTGACCGGCCGGGCAAGGGCTCGGTTTATGGGATCTGATTTCCAAGATACAAAAAGCAAAAACAATCCCTCTCCAACAGACTCGCTGGCTGGAGCCACCCCTGCCACGGAGAGGGGAATGCTGGTGTCACCAAAGGTGAAATGACAGCAAATCACATTCCTGCAGCCGACGCCGGGCGGTGCGCACGCGCCATTTAATGGGTATTTAGTCGGTGGAATTACTTTTATTGGTAGTTAGCTGCCTAGTGGTCTCTGTGGGACATCTGGTGCACCATTTGAAAGGAATATTCCTCGACCCTTGCTGAGTGAAATTGTTTTTGTAGACAAGTGGAGGCTTTGGGGCCATTAAGAAGATAAAACGCAGATTGTTTGCAGAGGGTTTTTATTTTATTTTAATGGCTTTTGAAGAGAGGAGCTTTTATTATTTTATTTGTCTATTGTTAGCAGGCAGAAGGGCTGGGAGGAGGCACAGATGTTCCCTTTGCTGTTGGCTGGGCCAGGCCCCCAAACCCAGGGCAGAGGGTTTGAACCTCTCTCCGAAGCTGCTGTAACATTTTCCAAATCTTGAAACAGCTCCTCTGCCCACCCATTTCTCAGTAAAACCACCGAGGGCTGGGGTGGGACTCCCTAAAAGCTTGACAGCAGATGATTGTTCACAAACCAGAGAAAATGAAAGGCTTTGTGCTTCCTTCCAGTGATGGGAAAATCACAGATGGATCCCAAACTTCCAGCTCTCTGCCCAGCACCAGTTCATCCCGGCCACAAAGGAAAACAGCCAATCTCCAGTTTTGGGGCATGGTAGGCTGTGATGGATGTTGGGACACTTTTGTCCTCAAAAGCAAATCCTCTAAAGAAAAGAGCAACATTAATTTCCAGTAGTTGATGAGTTGCCTCAGGAGTTAATTGAACATCCTGCCCCCCATGGAGGAGGCTGCCTGACTCCTCTGTGTCTGCAGGAACACTGATTTCAATGATTTAGAGGAAATTCTACAATCCTGGCTGCTGTTTGCTCTGACAATGGCACAGCTTGTCCCCAAGGGGAGCACAGGCACAGCCAGGCTGGGAAATGAGGGGTTCAGGAGGAAGATAAAGTGGAACTGAAGGAGGTGGGGATGGATGCCTGTGTATCCTGGGGCACCTTATGGGTCAGATCAGGATTTGGGAAGGACCTTGGATGGCATTGACAGTGCCAAGGGGTTAGTTATGGGATGAAGGGAAAAACACCTTTCTCTTCCCCTTTTTCCCTTTCCCTTTTCCCTTTCCCTTCCCCTTTCCTTCCTTTTTCCCCTTTTCCCTTTCCCTTTTCCCCTTTTCCCTTTCCCTTTTTTTCCCCTTTTTCCCTTTCCCTTTTTTCCTTCCTTTTCCCTTTCCCTTTCCCCTTTCCCTTCCTTTTCCCTTTCTTCCCTTCCCTTCTTTCCCTTCCCTTCTTTCCCTTTTTCCCTTCTCCTTCCCCTTCCTCCTCCGTCTTTGCTGTTTTATCCCAGCATTTCTCTCCACCTTGATTTTTGGGAAATGCCCTCACGTATCAGAACTGCCAGGGGGAGAAGGAAAGGGAGTGAACGTGTCAGTCCCAAACTGTTTTTCAGTGTTTGTTGCCCTTTCATCCTCAGTCCAGAGTAGAAGTTGTTAATTAACAAGCACAATTAAATGGGGATGGTCAACAGCAAGCTGCAGAGTGGTCAGGTGTGTGTGAGCACAGCATCAGCCAGTGGGGAAGGTCCCTCCACTTCCCAGGCACCTTTTGGGATACCACTGCCCTGCTCAGCTTTTCCAGAGGTTTTTTTTAAGTGTGTGTGTTGGTTTTTCCCTTTCCTGCCCATATCAATCTCTGCTGTCCCCGGGGTCACCTTAACCTTGCTCTGTGCTGGCCACAGGTCTGGTGGCAATAACTCTTCTAGAGAGGTGCCTGTGGACACCGGGTTGGGCAATAAAAGTGATGATTTTGGAACACAGTGCTCATATAGGGATTTGTTTTATTCTGTTTATTCTGCAATGAATTAAGAAAGCAAGCAACAAACCCACTCTGGAGCTGGGAAGGAGCTCCAGAGAGCAGCAGCTGCATTCCTGAGGGTGCCAGGCTGGATGTGGCTGCAGGACTGGGGTGGTCACTCCCACACTGATCCCCTGCCACCTCCTCTGCCTTTCCACCACCCAGCTGCTCAGACCTTAACTCTCATCCACTTTGCTCCTCGTTTTCTCACTTCATTGGAAAGCAGCACCAACGCTGAGGGTTTTCCCCAGCAGAACAGAAACCAAGGAGAATCCACGAGTCCCTTGCAGTAACAGAATTCCTGCTGAGTCTGGGAGTGTTCTCCATCTCTTTTCAGCACAATTGTGTGTCCAGATCAAATTAAAATGGGATTATGATGCTGGCACCCCGTGTAGGCTCAAATATCTCTGTGTAAAATGCCCCCAGCACTTTAAGCATGAATTCCTGTGCCAGGGCATTGATCTTGGGCTCAAACTGCCTCCAGTGCTGCTGTAGGGGTCAGCTCTGCTTGGTTCATCTCATTTCACACCAGAAAACTCCCTGTCCTGCTGGAGAGCCAGCAGCAAGGTCTCTTTTGAAGCAAGAAAAGAGTCAGGATAGTTTTAATGGGGCTCAGAAGGAGGGGTCTCTGACCAGCAGAAAATTCAGCTGTTTTTCAGCCCTGTCCTTCCTTGGCTTCCTGACTGCCCCCTTGCCACCACTGAGGGAGACCAGGGGGAACCTGGGCTGCAGGTTCTGGTGTTCAGCCCCTGTTCTCCTCTCCTGGCACCTCCAGCAGTGGAAAACACCTCTGGTCTTGTTTCTCTCCATATTTTCAAGCCTCTGCAGTCTAAGGAGAAGGACAGAGGTAGATTCCCCCCCCCAGGCCCAGCGTGCTGGATGGAGAAAGCCTTGGAGAGAGTTGGTGCCAATTTTAGCACAAGTTCCTGCAGCAGAAATAGATCTTCCTGAGCTCATATTTAAATCTTAGTAAATTATATCTCAGGTTAAAGTATTTATTCAGGTGCCGGGGGGAATTTCACGCTGGCTGTGTACCTCATCACAGGAGATGGGCTGGAAATTACAGTCATTTGGAAAGAACATGGATTTGAATCCCAGGACCCGTGGTGAAAGTCAGTGCACAGTGAATTATTCCACTCCATTCCTGCTCACACATGGATTCAGCTGGAGCCAAAGCCATTTCCAGAGCATCCCATTCTGCAGGGAGCTACAAGGGCTCCTGGGGGGTGTTGTGTTTTCCTTGTGTTTTTCACTGCTCTGCCCTTGCTGCTCATCCAGAGGCAAATGCCAACGAGGTGCATTTGTTCATTTTCTGTGTGCAATAACCTCAGAGAAGGATTTCTGGGCTCCTGTGATGGTGAGGAGCTTCCAGCAGCTGAGGAGCCCTTGCCATTCATGTCCTGCCTGGTGGAACTGTTGGGGTGATGTCTCATTTTTATACAAGAAACTGCCAGGGAAGCTCTTTAATGGCAGTGAGGGAAGGCCTCTCGGGTTTTGTGTTGTTGCTGTGACCCCAGAATTGCCCAAAGTCTCTGTTTTTTCCCAGCCAGGCACGGAAGAACAGCGTGAGCTCTCTCTGTTCTCATGTCCAAGGATTGTTTATTGTTTGTTATCTGGTACATTGTGGCTCTGGCCTGCACAGATCTGTCTTGCAAGCCAAAATGAAACAGACTGACACCCTCTGGGCAGTGTTTATCTTTTATACTAAAATCTACGTATTCTTTATTTACAATAATTTTCCAATACCTATCAACTTTATTAGACAGTGTACCTTTACTCTGAACCAATCAAAATGTGTCAGCAGAAGATGGATGCTAAAAGACCAAGAAGAAGGGCAGGGACACACCCAAAATCCTCCATCTTTGTCCCTTAAGCCCCCATTATAAAACCCCTAAAATTCTACATTTTCACCCTGTGCCAAGTTAACTATCCCTCTATTTAAACTCTAGTGCCTTGTAATTCTCCAGACAAGGTTGGTATTTTTTTTTCCATGGGCTCAAATCAAACACTCAGGTGTTTTTGACTCTGCCAGGGTCTCTGATCCCCCCAGGGCACTCAGAGGAACATTCTGGGTTCCAACACAGGCCCAGCTGTTCCTGCAAACTGCTGGAATTGTCTCTTTGCTCCAGATGTTCCCATGGCCACCCTGCAGCCTCCTCTGAAGGTGACAGAGCCATGGCAGGGACACTTTGGGCTCACAGGGAGCTCACCCCCTGCTCTCTCCTGTGCTCCAAACCCGCCCAGGGGAGTGGGATCCTGTCTCTGACACAGAAAATGCCTCGCTGAGGGCTTCAGAGGTTGCTCTGCCCCTCCCTCGTGGGATTTGCAGCTGCCTCAGCTCAGGGAAGGCACCAGCTGGCTCAGGCACTTGGAGAGTCAAAAATAAATCCCAGGGGGAAGCAGCTGATGAGCAAAAATCTGCTCACAAGCTGGGAGTGATCACTTTGTCCATCATCTCTGGGGGGTACCAGGGGGGTTTGTTCTCCTCCTCCAGCCTGGCTTGTGCTGCCTGGGTTGGATGGGACCTCTTGCAGTTCCAAAAATCACCATTTTCAGCTTGCACAAAACATGAGCATTCAGGCCATGCACCCAAAATGAGCTCAGAACAGAAAGTTTTCCCCTAGGCCATGGTGTGGGTGCCCTGTTGGCACTGAGAGCTCTGAAAAACATCTGTGAACCAAATGGCTGAAAGAACAGGAGGATAAAAGCCTCAATTTCAGTTGTGGTTAAAGTTTTTTCTCATTTTCTAAATTACCCACCTTTCTTCCCTGCCCTGCTGATGGGTGCAGAAGTTTTGGGGGGGGTGCAGAAGACAAACCCTGCACTCTTTTTTATTGTGTGGAGCCTCCACAGGAGACAAACGTGAAGGGTCTGTTGCCAGGAAAAGGTGGAAGATGAATATTTACCCAGCACTCAGCCACTGCCCATCTTCCCCATCACACTGTGATGGCAGCTATTGCTGAGTTCCCGACTTATTCATGACATGCAGATTGCAGGGCAATAATTACAGCTGAGCTTGCTGTCACTGCTGGATCCCCGAGGATCCACAGCTCCTAAGGGCTGGAAGTTTTTGCTCCTAATGGCAACGTCTGGCTTTAGCTGGAGACACAGTTAAGGAGGGGGAGCTCAGCTGTGAAATGTCCTTGAGAACAAGGGGAGAACTGAGCTCTTTCTTTGCCTGCCCGAGCTTGTCCCGTTATATTCTGGATGTTCTTGTGGGAGCTGGCACAGGCTCCGAGGGGCATCGACACTGCAAAAATAGCTCTGGGCTTGGCCACAGCCCTGTTGTTGTTCAGGAGCCTCTTGGAACGTGGGTGATGGTGGGGAGGAAGGGCTGGACGTGGCCACAGTGGGAGGCTGGAATTCCTTCATTTCTGCTCCTTGTGGCCTCTCACTTCAGCAGCTTTTCGTGTTAATGATGGCAGAAAGGGTCCAGAGCACAGAGGGACATGAGGAGCACAGGGCAAGAGGAAACAGCCTCCAGCTGCACCAGGGGAGGGTCAGGATGGACAGCAGGAGGAATTTCTCCATGGAATGGGTGGTCAGGCATTGCAAGGGGCTGCCCAGGGGGGTGGTGGAGTCCAATCTCTAGGGGTGCTCAAGGAAGACTTGGACATGGCACTCAGTGCTTCCTTTCCTTTCCTTTCCTTTCCTTTCCTTTCCTTTCCTTTCCTTTCCTTTCCTTTCCTTTCCTTTCCTTTCCTTTCCTTTCCTTCCTTTCCTTTCCTTTCCTTTCCTTTCCTTTCCTTTCCTTTCCTTCCTTTCCTTTCCTTTCCTTTCCTTTCCTTTCCTTTCCTTTCCTTTCCTTTCCTTTCCTTTCCTTTCCTTTCCTTTCCTTTCCTTTCCTTTCCTTTCCTTTCCTTTCCTTTCCTTTCCTTTCCTTTCCTTTCCTTTCCTTTTTTTCTCCTCCTTTCCCTTTCCCCTCCCCATTTAAATATTTAATTAAAATGAATTAATTAAATATTTACACACACTTTCAGAGTCAGATACTGCACACAAACTCGATTTTATCCGAAGTCATTCAATTCCTACTTTAAAGCCATTTTGAACGTGGCCCAGTGGGGACATTAAAAGAGCATTTTGTGGGGTTGATGGAGTTGTAGCTCTGTGCCACAAGCAATGGGAGGGGGACCCAGGCCAGGAGCTGGGGACACAAACAGGCACATTTTAAACACAGAAAGAGTCAAAGTTAAAGGTTTAAGAAGAAAAGCAGCAGCTGCTTGAAAGGAATAAGGTGAGCTTAACTCCAAATATAATTAAAAAAAAATAAAATTTTGTCTTTCAGAGAACCTATGGTCCAGAATGACAGCTTCCCAGCCTCTAAGATGTTCCAAACAAGCAATATTAATCCCTGGGAAAAAAAAAAAAAACAAACCATCCCCCTCTCTCCCAGGTGCCCTCTGCAAATTGAATTCACAGCCCTGAAAACCTGGAGCTGATGCCAAGCATTTTAATCTTACCAGAAGTAAACAGTGAGCCCCAATTTACATAAAATGGACGAGTAAAATGATTTCAGTGTTGCCACCGTGACACTCTGAGGGTGTTGGGTGACTTTGGGTGCTTTTTGAGTGGATGCTGCTGCCACAAGAGATGCAGGCTGGGATCCTTTCCACAAGTTTGTAGGAAATTACCTGGGGGGGAAAAAAGTTCTGCTTTAGGAAAAAAAAAAAAAAGCCAGAGGAAACTGGAATGGAAAGAAGGAGCAGATTGTTCAGGGAAGCCTTCCTGGCAGGGTGATTGGAGGAGGGGGCAGGTTTGGGGTGCTGCTGGAGCTTGCAGGGCACCTGGTGACCTTTGCTGGCACTGGGGGTGCCCAGGGTTTGCTCACTGCCTGCTCTTGGGGTGCAAGGAGGGATTGGCCCTGGCTAATTAGCCCTGCTAATTACCAAAGGAGAGGAACAGCCTTGGCTAATGGAGCTGTGACTAATATCAAAATTGAGTGGCACTGAGAATCATGTTTTACTTCAGGAGCTTCTAGAGACAAAGAAAGGGATTATCTTGATCTTCTGAGCAAAAATTTTTTTAGAAACTCGCAACAAAAAAAATCCTTTCACTAAATGCTGTTTGTCTCTAGGATACAATGATTCCACGTCTCACAATGTCTCACAATGTTTCTGTGTCAAATTAACCTGGATTAGCTGAAGTTTTAATTGCTTTTAATAAGCTACAATCACTATAATTCAAACTTATTTTGCCTGCCTTGCTTGTGCAGTTCCTTACCCCAAGATAAAATGCAGTGGTTTGAAGGACCCTGCTGATCATCCTGTATCACATTTGGAAAGCCATGCTGCTGAACACCCCTGGACTTAAAAAAAGACTAAAATTCTGAAAACAAACCAACAAACAAAAAATATAGGTGCGATAAAAGGGCTGGGTTGGCTGGGCAGGGGAGCCCTCTGATGAAGAGGAGCTGGGTGGAGAGAGCCTTGAGGAGGGAGGGGAGCCCTGAGGAGGAAGGAAAGGTCCAGGGAGCAGAAGGAGGAACAAAAGGAGAGTTGCTGCTGGTAAAAAGCTCCTTGGTGAGGTCAGTGTGGGTGTGATGGAGTTGGAGCTGCTGTTGGAGCTGCAGGGTCCAGCAGGAGAATCCCAGCAGGCAGAGTTTGCAGCTGGACCCTGCAGCAGGAGCTGGCTGTGATCAGAGCCAGGGTGGCCAAACTGGAAGGAATAAAAAGCTGGGACCCTGTTCATGCTGTTAATGCCTGTGTCTTGGCTCATTTCTCCCCTAACCAGGGCTCTGCAGAGACAGTTCTCCCTCAGCTCATTTTCCCAGTGTTGTCTGAGAAGTCTCTGAGAAGGGAAATGGGAGCAGACCTCGTCTGTGAGGGCAGAGAGAATTAAAGAGCAGCCCTGGCTGCAGGAAGGGCTGGAGCTCAGCTGGCCTGGGCAGTGTCACTCACTGCAAGGCTCTGAGTTATCAAACCCCCAGCCTTCCCCAGTCACTGCATGAAACATTTCAGCTTGTGGTGAGAAGAAGCTCAGGGAAGATGCTGCAACGGCTGCTGCTGATCTGAAAACCAAATATTCCCTGAATTGCTGCCCACACCAAGGAAAACATCCCTGAGCTGTGCTGGCTTTTACTGCATGAGGATGTACTGAAGTTTATCCAAGCACAGAGACTGCATTTTCAGACCTTTGGAGATTAGTTTTATCTTCTTTCCACTATTAAATATAGCTCAGCTCTGCTGCACTTTCCCACGAATAAAATTTGCTGGCGATTATTTCTAGGAATCATCATGGAGTATTTTTAAGGAGCTGTTCAGCCGTGTGTTTGTGCTAGATGGGATCAGTGTTGTATAATCCACAGTGTTCCCTCTGCACTATGATAATTTTTTTGGCTGGTTTGTGTGGGAAGAAACCTTCCCTGCTTCATCACTTTGCCTGTCTTTTAAACCTGAAATTGTGGTGGATTTTCTGGAGAGAGGAGAGGGTTTGTGTGGAGACTGCAGGGACTCTTCATCAGGAATTGCAGGGACAAGAACAAGGGGGAATGGGCTCAAACTGAAAGAGATCAGGTTTGGATGGGATATTAGGAACAAATTCTCCCTGTGAGGGTGTGGAGAGGCTGGGTCGAATTCCCAGAGCAGCTGTGGATCCCTGGCAGTGCCCAGGCTGGGCAGGGCTGGGAGCACCCTGGGACAGGGCAAGGTGTCCCTGCCATGGCAGGGGTGGCCCTGGGTGATCTTTGAGGTCTCTTCCAACCCAAACTCTTCCATGACTCTTCAGTTCTCTTGTCTGGAGTTTGGAGCCTCTCCCTGGCTGGGAGCACGGAGGGGATGAGGTCACGGGTGGCAGAGGGGCTCACCTGGAGATGCCCCAGGCTGGAGGTGCTGCTGGGGGTGTGAGGTGCTGTGAGGTGTCTGGGGGTGCTGATGGGATGGGGATCAGCACCTGGTACCAGCAGAGAGAGGGCAGGGCAAGGCAGCAGCTCCTCAGCCCTGCTGGGGGAAGGATGCTCAGCTCATCTCCTGAGGAAAACCACCAAGGCAGGAGGAATCACACAAACCCAGTGCCAAATGGCATATGATGACTCAAGGGATGAAAAATCACACTTTTTATTACCCAGATTCATCTCCCTGTGCCTGACAAACCCCACCAGATGCTCCTCTTCTCAGTTGCTTTATTGGATTCTGGGACATCCTGGTAATTGCTGAGTGGGAGCTGATTCCCCAGCAGCTGGCATGTGTTCAGGCTGATCCTGGGCGCTTATCAATCCACTCAGGGAGAGCACAGACGTGCTCCCTGTGCTGTCAGAGGCAGCCTGGAAACTCTAAAGCATCATTTGGTGCTGTTTTCTTTCCTTGCTGAATGACTGAGGCTTTGCCACTGGAGCTGCTGCAGGCTGGGCAGTGGAAGGTGGGGAGTCATTGCCCAGATTTCACCCCTGTGCCCAAGGATGGGCAGGAAAACACTGTCCCCACTCCCCAGGCTGTATTTTGGGAGCTGCTGGAATGTTATCCCAGCACAACATGTCCCTCAACTCAGGGATGAGCAATTAACAGTTAAAGCCCCAAAGAAATCTTTAAGGAGGTTAAAATTGCTTCTCATTTTTGGTTTGGATCCAGAAGGTCTCCTGCTCCCTTTGGGGCTGGTGGCAGAGATTGATGAGCAGCTCTTGGGCATTGTTTAATGGAGAAGGGACTCCTGCCTTGTGGATTTCCCTGGAAAGCTCACAGTGAGGAAAAGAGAGGAACAAAACCAGCTAAAAGCAAATATTTCAATAACGGCTTCAAACTGCTGTTTTCATTCCAGATAGGAATGAAAATATAGGATTTAGGCAGTTAAAAAAATTAATTTTCCCCCCTCTTCCTTCCTCCAGGCAGCCTGTCAGGTCTGGTCCAACAAGAGTTGATGCTGGCATGTGGTCAGCAGCACTGGCAGCTTCCATTTTCCAGGCACAGCTTTGGAGCTGGTGTTTTTGGAGGGACATGATGCTGCAGAAAGGTCTGTCTGAATGGGAGAATGAAATACTTCCCAGCTTCAGGAATGCTGCTGGGTGCTGAGCAGCAGGGACAAGGGATTGCCCAGGCCTGCAGGGCTCCAGCAGTGTCTAGACTTGGTAATGCAGGGGTGCAAAACCGCCCTCCTTGAGCTCCTGCCACGGCCTCTCAGCATCCTGAAAAAGGGATTGGAGAAACTGCCCGGTGCCAAAGCCTCAGTCATGTTAATGAGCCCCCAGCTCCTGGCAGATTTGGCAACTCAGCCCTCTAAACTGGTGAACTTGCAGCAAGTGGGAGAAAAGCTCCTTTCCTGAACCCAGAGCCCTCTGGAAGCCAAAGGCCCCTCCTGTGGTCTCTCCCTCTATGCTGTGGGGGCTCCTGGGTGTGGGGTGGATGTTCCCACAGGGAGCACTCAGACCATCACCCCACAGAGGATATTTGGGTCAGCACATGGCTCTTGAGTCAATCATCATCCAGTCACCTCAGAAAGGTGACACTCCCTGCCCAGAGCCCATTGGATGTGGCACTGACAGCACCAAAATCAGTTTTCAGCCCCCCAAATCAGATTTTTGGACGTTTCTGTCCCCTCTGGCTCCAGGAGTCTGCTGGCAGAGCTCGGCTCTGCAGGGTTGGTTTGGGTCACCAAGCTGGTTTGGGTTTAGGATGAGTTTCCTGCTCCACCCTCCCTTCTCCCCTTCCTGGGATGGAGTTTCTTGCAGCTGAGCACAGCCTGTGCCTCTGCTCCCACTGCAGGCTGCAGCAGGGCTTGGCCACCTCTGCTCCCCTAAACCCAGCCCCAGCAAGGAGCATCTGCCAGGAGCAGAGGTTTCCCTGAGCCTGGGGCTGGACCAGCTCCTCCTGTGCAGCCCACTCCCAGGCCAGGAGGAGTGGGGAGCACAATTCCAGCCCCTGGATGTTTTCTCCTGTGCTCCCACAGCCCAGGCTGGTGGGAAAGCAGAACTGGCTCTCAAACCCTCCTCGTTTCACTCTTCCTGGAGCTGTGGTCTGACCTTTCCCATGGCATGAGGGCTGGAGAAATGTCCTCCCTGCTTTTACCAGCACAGCAATGATGCAGTGGCTGAGGCAGGAAATGACCCAGCACCTCCCCAGTGCCAATTCCTCCCTCCCCTGGCACAGCACTGAACTCACCTGGCCAGTTCTCCTCCTGCCAGCCCACAGAAGCTCCTCTAAGCAGGGAATTAGGGTCTCTCGAGGGTTTTGAAAGAGTCTGAAGTTTCCTGGAGTGTGCTGAGGTTCCTGAGCTGGCAGTTTTGGGTGCCTGGGAAGGCACTCCTTGGAAAGCATCATTTTCCAGAGGGGCAGGTCAGATCCCTGTTTCTGTGCCCATAGCAGTGGAGGCAGCTCAGATCTTTGTCCTTTTGGTGCAGGTTCCTGCCCTCCATCCAAAGGCAGAGCTGTGCAGAGCTCTGGGCTGTAAGTGAGCAGGCAGGGTTGGAATCACAGAAAAGCTGCCTGGATCCCAGTGGGGGCTTCATGCCCAATGGCAATTTGAGTTTGGCATTAACAAGATTTTCAGATCTGCTGAAACTTCAGGTTCATGGTGGTTTTTGCCTCTTAGACTGACACACCATATGTGGGTTATGCATCAGAAAGAAAATCTTGTTTCCCATTGGAATTCCCATAGGACTCCCTCCAATCCTTCTGGTTTTAGGCTTGCCATCCCAGGAATGGCAGAAGAAGTGCCCAGGATGCTCAGTGAGGGCCTTGCATCTCAGATGAGCAGTCACTTCTTAATTCATATGCAGGAAACCTGGCACAGAGACCTCCTGTGCTAAACTCCATCACAAATGCTGAGAAAACCTGGAAAGTCCTGCTCCCATTTCCTGCTCCAAATCCCCCACAGCAGACCCTGATATCCAGGGCTGGGAGCCAAACCCTCTCTCGAGTCAATGGAAAGATTCCCCTTGACTTTAATGGTCTTTGCATGAGTGCCTAATTCCTTCCTGTTCACAGCCTCTCTTGGACCTGCTCATGGAAACAACAGCAGCTCTGAAGTGCTGCACTGAGCTGTAAACCCTCCAGAGCAGTGCCAGGGCAGATTTCCCTGTCCTCCCAGCCACTTGGAGTGGGATTTATTTGACAAAAAGCCTGCTCTGTGTTCCCTGGGCCAGCGCCGTGGCTGCAGTGTGAATGAGTGTTGAACAAATCTATTGCTGCAGACAGGGTTTGTGGTCAGCCCCGCCGGGGCTGCAGCCAAGCCCTTCCCAGCAGGATGGGAGCTATTCCAGCTTCCAGGCACTGTTTTCCCTGCAAGGACCGTGTCACAGCTCGTTGTGAAATGTGTTTTGCCCCAGGCTGGGCCGGCCTTTGTGCCTAGATCCACAAAATTCTGACGAAACTCTTAGAAAAAGCTCGACTTTAAGGATTTAGAAATGCTTCACTGGGGATTGAACACATTTGGCTGGGGGGGAGCCTTGGTGGATCTGGCTGTGTGATGCCAGCAAGAGGCACGAGGAATTTTCTGTCAGCACCTGGGATTATCAGCTGGCACCTCAAAGCATGAGATCTGCCTGCTGCAGCCTCATCCTGCAAGGAGCAAGAGCAGCACACAGATTTTTGAGCAGTTATCGAGCCCGGAGTCACTGGAGCTGACTGTGAGAGAGACAGAGATGCTCACAGGAGATCTCTGAGGGTTTGAGAGTGTTTGCCACTGTGCAAGGCTGCTCAGCTGGCTCTGGGGAGAGGAGGAGGATGGTGACTGCTCTTTATGTCCTAAAATCTTTCTAGATCGAGGCTTTAGGATGTTTTTACTTTGCTGTTCAAACACAAGATGGGTTTGGCTGTTTTTTTTGTTTTTCCCAAAGGCAACTGGGTGTCTGCAGCCCCCACCTGCCCATCCCTCTCATCCTGTGCAACCTGAGTCAAATGTGATCCCAAAATATCATCCCAAAATGTGATCCCAAAGTGTGATCCCACAAGGTGTGATCCCAAATGGTGAATAACAAAGTGTGATCCCAAAGTGTGAATCCCAAAGTTCGATCCCAAGGTGTGATCCCAAGGTGTGATCCCAAAGGGTGAATTCCAAAGTGTGATCCCAAGGTGTCAATCCCAAAGTGTGAATCCCAAGGTGTGATCCCAAAGTGTGATCCCAAATTGTGATCCCACGGTGTGATCCCAAATTGTGATCCCAAAGTGTGATCCCAAAGTGTGATCCCAAAGGGTGAGTCCCAAAGTGTGATCCCAAAATGTGATCCCAAAGGGTGAGTCCCAAAGTGTGATCCCAAAATGTGATCCCAAAGGGTGAATCCCAAAGTGTGATGCCAAGGTGTGATGCCAAAGTGTGATCCCAAAGTGTGGAATCCCAAAGTGTGATCCCAAAGTGTGATCCCAAATTGTGATCCCACGGTGTGATCCCAAATTGTGATCCCAAAGTGTGATCCCAAAGTGTGATCCCAAAGGGTGAGTCCCAAAGTGTGATCCCAAAATGTGATCCCAAAGGGTGAGTCCCAAAGTGTGATCCCAAAATGTGATCCCAAAGGGTGAATCCCAAAGTGTGATGCCAAGGTGTGATGCCAAAGTGTGATCCCAAAGTGTGGAATCCCAAAGTGTGATCCCAAAGGGTGAATCCCAAAGTGTGATCCCAAGGTGTGATCCCAAAAGGTGAATCCCAAAGGGTGATCCCAAAGGGTGAATCCCAAAGGGTGAATCCCAAAGGGTGATCCCAAGGTGTGATCCCAGCGTGGTCTCCACGGCTTGGGCACAAATCCCCAATCCTGGAGCCACGTCCTGCAGAGGAAGCTCAGCCTCCCTTTCCCAGCTGTGCATTCCTGATGTGAAAATGCAGCTCAGGCCCGGGATGCCTCTCAGCAGAAAACCCCACCTGGGCAATCCATGGAAAGTCTGGCAGCTGCTGGAGCTGTCTGGCTGCTGGAAAATCCGGGGTGAGCTCCCTCCTGACCCCCAGGTTGGGGAGCTCTGCCCCCTTGGATTTCAGAATGCCATCAGCCTCCCTCGAGGCTGCCTGAGGACTCCCAGCCCAGCCATCTGGGAATTGTGCTGGCCTGGCTCTTTTGGAAGGATTATTTGCTTTTTAGAGCCCCTTGTTCTGTTGCAGAGGAAAACAGGCAGGGGCCTGAGACGTGGATGAAGTGATGAGTTCATCTCTCTGCAGTCTAGCCAGGTACACAGTTTGTTGCTCCCAGGACTTCATTAACATGCAGGCATCTTTCCTCACATTTTTATGAAGCTCAATGGCAAATAACGGTCACCCTCTCCTTATATCACTGTTGAGCTGTTTTCTTGTCGGAGGAGGAGAGAGCCAAGGGCAATCTCCTTGCCTGCCCTGCACTTGGTTATTCTGGGATGTGCAATCCTCTGCAAGCAGCCAGAAAATGGGGAAAAATCAGCCAGAAACAGGACCAGGACTCATGTGGGCTGGGCTGGACTGTTCTGGGGACAGAAGGGGAGATTTGTCCAGTGGGAAATACTGAAAATACCTGCACTAGCCTTGGGTGGCTGATGAATCCTCACCTGGCTGCTGCTCTCCCTGTTCTGGTTTGTGGGCTTTGGCACTGACCCTGTGGACATCATCCTGTATGGGGTCTGGAGCCTTCTCCTGCCTGGACCCCTCCCAGTGCCCCCAGGGCTCACTGGAAAAAAGGGAAAACAAAAATCCAGGCAAGTTTGGTCGAATAATGAGTTTATTTACTTCACCCACAAAATCGGGCACACTCACCCAGAAGGAAATGAAAGAGAGCCCTGCTGGTGCAGCAGAATCATCTGTCCTACAGAGGAAACCACCAGCTCCTTGTGGGAGGGGTGTCAAGCTGTTGATGGAAAAGATCCTGCCATGATCCTGTGGCCTTGCAGTGCCCTGTGATTTTGGTTACTCCAGACTATGATCTGGACCAGCCCAGCCCAGCTGGCCACTGGCCCCAGTAGCTGCTGGCTGCTGTGCCTCATGGCTTCATGGTGAGATTAAACAGTCCCAGAAATGTCTTTGTGCTGCTTTGTAGCACCCACCCAGCTTGGCTGCACCCTGCAGGGTTATTGGCTATGAAACGGCCGGGTCTACAAGGGAATTTTAAAAATTCAGCTCTATTTAAATGGGAATTGCTGTCTCCTGGCATGAATATTGCAGTGCCGTGTTCTGCTCGAAATGCTGCTGCTCCAACAGGCCAGAGCTCAGCACTGTTTGCTCCATTTCCCATCTGAACCTGACCAGTCCCATAAAATCACAACCTGCCCTAAAACACTGCAGTTCCTCAGATTACCCCTCATGCATGGGGAATGGACACATTTGGATGATGCTGCCAGGGTGGGTGCATTGGGAGAGAACGTTTTGAATGAGGAGAGAAGGTTTTGCATGAGGAGAGAAGGTTTTGCATGAGGAGAGAAGGTTTTGAATGAGGAGAGAAGGTTTTGAATGAGGAGAAAGTTGCTCTGTCAGCAGAAGGTTTTCACTATGGGGGGTTAAAGGTTTAATTGCTCTTGAGAAGAGTTTTGTTCTGTCATGGAGAAGGTTTTTGCCAATGTGGAGCAAGGATTTTGCTCTTCTTGAGACAGATAATATCAACTGTAAAAACTGAGTTATTACCCCTATGATGGGGAATGCATTTGGATGTGCTGCAAGGGTGGGTGCTTGTGAGAGAAGGTTTTGAATGGGAGAAGGTTTTGCAATGAGGAGAAGGTTTTGAACTGAGTGGAGAAGGTTTTCTCTATGGAGAAGGTTTTTCCCTATGGGAGAAGGTTTTGCTCTGTGGAGAAGGTTTTTGCTCTGTTGGAGAAGGTTTTGCACTATGTGGGAGAAGGTTTTGCTTGTGTGGAGAGATTTTGCACTGGAAAAAGTTTTGCGCTTTGGGGAGAATGTTTTGCACTTGTGGAGAAGGTTTTGCACTGTGAGAGAAGGTTTTACCCATGGGAGAAGGTTTTGCAGTATGTGGAGAAGGTTTTGCACTGTGGAGAAGGTTTTACTCTGTGGAGAAGGTTTTACCTGGATTGCTCTGTGTGGAGAAGGTTTTCACTGTGAGAGAAGGTTTGCACTATGGGGAGAAGGTTTTGCTTTAAGTGGAGGTTTTGCTCAATGGGAAGAGAAGATTTTTTATGGGGAGAAGGTTTTGCACTATGTGGAGAAGGTTTTCCTGTGGAGAAGGTTTTTGCTCTGTTGGAGAAGGTTTTGCTCTGGGAGAAGGTTTTGCTCTATGGGGAAGGTTTTTCCATGGAGAGAAGGTTTTGCTCTATGGGGAGCAGGTTTTACCCCATGGGAGAAGGTTTTGCTCTATGGGTTGTGGAGAAGGTTTTGCTCTGTGGAGAAGGTTTTCTCTATGGGGAGAAGGTTTTGCTCTGTCTGGAGAAGGTTTTGCTCTATGGGGAGAAGGTTTTCCACTGTGAGAGAAGGTTTTGCTCTGTCTGGAGAAGGTTTTGCTCTGTCTGGAGAAGGTTTTACCCCGTGGGAGCAGTGCTGCTGTGTGGAGCAGGCTGTGCTCCACACGAGGCAGGGTTTGGTGCTGTGCAGCCCCACAGGAGCCCAGGGTGCTGCTTTGGGTCTGCTCCCAGCTGAGCAGTGGCTCCGCAGGGAGGAGGCAGAGGGGCCATCCCTCCATCCCCCTCTGTCAAACGGGATCAGGGGGACAAATGGCTCATCCCTTGGGATTTCCTTTGGGATTTCCACAAAGCTGTGGCTGGAGCGATGGGGACAGCAGCCAGAGCAGAGGGCTCCGAGGGCTGAGCTGGTTCCAGGGCTGGGTTAATCCTGGACCGCGGGGGCTGCAGGCTGGGTGATGAGCACAGGGAGGAGAATCCCGCTCCGAAATCCCGCTGGCAATGTGATTGAGTGAGCTCTGAGCGTGTCTCACTCCCAGGGACATTTCACAGGGTGGGAGAGGTTTCAGTGCAGCCTCTGCCTGCCAGGGGGGCTCTGGGCTGAGCTGGGTGGCAGCGGCCGCTCTCGCAGCCGGGCAGGGAATTTTCTAAATCAGATTTTTACGAGGTGTCTAATTGACTCATCATCCCTGCCCCCCTCCAGGCACAAACATTTGCTCTGCCCTGAAATGTGAGATGAGCAAGGCTGGCGAGAAATGTCTGAATGCAGCAGGGGAGCAGAGGAGGGTGAGGAAAGAGACGATTCCTCCCTTGCCAATCTTTAAAACAAGATTGTTAAAATATCCTGTATAAAAAAATAACAGTAACAGAAAAAACTTGTGGTTTCCTAAGACAGTTTGCATTTCTGGAAGTTGATGACCCCCCTGGATTACTGTTGTTTTTTTAGACCTCTTTCAATATTGGTTTTTTTTTTTTTTTCAGGATGGTTTGTCTGCAGTGTGGCTGTGTGTGGGTAGAGAGCTGGAGAATATGCAGAGGTAAAAAAAAAAACAACTAAAAATGGGCAGGAAAAGGAGGCCTGCATATTGTTTTCTCCGTTATTAATTAAAAAATATTATTAAAATAAATATTATTGAAATTTACAAAATATAATATTTAATATAAAATTTATTATTTAAATTTAAATAAATAATTAAAATAAAATTTATTATTAAAAAATTAAAAGAGCTTTAAGTTGTTAAAAATTTGGGTTTGTAGGGTTGGAGCACAGGCAAATGAA
Organism: Sitta carolinensis; assembly: GCA_032173965.1. NCBI lineage: Eukaryota > Metazoa > Chordata > Aves > Passeriformes > Sittidae > Sitta > Sitta carolinensis. The sequence goes on along the minus strand of CM063298.1, from coordinate 2,461,041 downwards.
GTTGACCCTGGAGACCACATCTAATACAGGAATTTTTTTGTGTCCCTCTTGGGCTATAGGAGAGCTGTGTCTCAGCTTGCAGAATCACCACTCCAAACTTCTGGTTTACATCCCTTGGAAGCTGCAGAGAGGAGAGAGGATGCAGCCAGGCCATCCCAGGGATCTGTGGTGGGCCTGCAGGTCCTGTACTGCTGCCACCAGGAAATTGGTTTCTTTTTGCTGCACAGTCTTTGGAGCCACATCTCCTTGAGGTGTTTTTGCTCAGAAAACTGCCTGATCCTTCAGAAATATTTCTCTTTCCTCTGTGATGCTCGTGCACGTGCTGGGCCGAGCCCTTGCTGGTCTCCTTGGGATGTGGCTGCTTTGAACTCCAGAAAAAGGGGAGTTTATCCCCAAGGGAAAGTGGGATCTGAGGGCCAAGGGCTGCTGCCACCACGGTGTGCATCAGCCCGAGCACACCCTGCCCTCCCTGCTGCTCTCCTGCTCTGGATTTCACTGCTTGCACTGCAGCAGGGTCCAGAAGGGGCCTGGGGAGGCAAATCAGAGCAAAAGCCAGTTGTTGCACCCTCGTCTGGAGTGATAAATGCATTTCCCACTCTGCAGGCTCTGAGTGGCTCCTGGGGACGTGGCTCTGTGCTGGCAGGGCTTGGCTTGGGCACCAGTGCCCATTAAATTTTCACTCCAAGCCCTTCTCCACCCTGAAGCTCTGGAGACATGCCAAAAAAGCAATTTTTTAGGGTTTTTTTTTTTTCCCCCTAGTTGCCAAAGCAGAGCCTGCCATTCCCAGCCAGAGCATCCACCTGGTTTCTCCTGTGCCCATTGTTCCTTTCCTGCACAGAAAGGTTTTATTTGAAAAGTTCAGCTTTGCTCTCTCCCTTTGTTTCTCTCAGCTGGAAGCTTCCCTTTAAAACATTAGTATCCCTATCATTTCTTTCCCTCCAGCAGGTTAATTAATACTTGATTCATCACCTTGATAGCTCTTGGGTGTTTATCCAGATCCTGAAGGCAATGAATGCCTGCGATAAATAAATACCCACATCCCTGACAGCCCATCTTTATTTATTCTCCTTCAGGAAGCGACCTCTGCTTGGCTCTAAAGGAGTTAATCCCAAACTTCTCCCAGGCTTGCTTTGGGACTGGCCTGGCTCCATGTTTTCCTGCTTGAGCTTTACTGTGCAAACACGGTGCCTTTTAATGAGGGAAAAGAGCAGCTTTTGTGGGGAGAGACCCAGACAGCCCAGCAGGATCACTCCAGCCTGGGTCAGCAAAAGCCACTGGAGATTGTGGGGGCTTTTATGGGCTGGGAGGGCTCTGGCTGTCCCTGAAATATTATTTAGTTTTGGCTCTTGGAGAGCCTTTTGCAAGTTCTCATCTGCTTCAAATAAATGGTGTTTATCATCCTCGTCTCCAGCCATTGTCATCGGTGACCTCGATTAGGCACATAGTAAAATTAATGTTGAGTTTGTCACTCCTGCAGAATTTAAGAAGTCATTATTTCCTTCTGCTGTTAACTCACATGTTCCTGCTGGGTGCTGCTCTGTCCCCCTGGGAGTGCCAGGCTGCTGTGCCCTCAGCAGGGACCCTTGTCCTGAGGCAGGGCTAGAGGAGCCAGACGGGCACATCCCTCCCCTGTGGCTCAGAATTTGGGGTTTCCCCATAAGCAAAGCCGATTTTGGGGGCTGCCCCCAGGGAGCTCCAGCTGCTGGACTCTCATGATTGTGTAACATTCTCAGTTTTTACATTTTTACAGTTTTTTACATTTTTCCCACCCCTCATGGAAGCGCCAAGCCCAAAGGAGCAGCCAGACATTTTTCATGATTATTTTAAAATCCATGCTGCTCTGGATGATGATTTTTTTTTTTTTTTTTTTTTTTCCAGAGACACTGGCTCATCAATTTGTAATTCTTGATCTTGGCAGCGCTGGTTGAATTAGAAACAGAACAACTGATTTTAATGAGTGCAAGATTAATGCAGATGAGCTCGGCTGGTGCAGTGAGCAGAGGCGATTGCCTCCCCCAGCTCCCAGCTCCCTCCTCCGTGGGCTGTCCCATCCCCAGCACCACTGGAGCAAGGAAATTCTCATCTCAGCTCTTCACCTGTGGGACAGATGCTCATTAAGCAGCCTGCTTCACTCCAGGTGTTTTGCTCATGAGCCCCTGGCAGCTGTCCGGCCCATCGGGAGGATGCTGTGCATGGGCAGAGAAGTCTCCCTCTGGATGGGGAGGAGATTTTGGCTGTTGTGTGAGGCCACCACAGCTCCAGGAATGGTTGTGATCCACGCCTGTTGCGTGTTCCTCTGTGGAGAGATGTTGTTTTATTTGTTTGGGTGGTATAAACAGCAGTTACTGATAAGACAGAGCCCAGGACACCCCTCACTGGGCTGAGCTCTCCCAGTGTTCCACGTGAGCTCAAGGACTTGTTTTCCTCCACTCCTGAAATTCCATATTTGCAGAGTGAGTGGTTTCATTACCAAGGAAAGCTGGGGGAGGCTGAGCTGAACTAATTTAATTTGATTCTGTGGACGACTGGCAGTTTTATACCCTGTTTTATTTTTTTTATGTTTTTTAATCAGCTGGTGCTTGCAGCGATCACAGCGCTGCGGGTTTAACCTGCCTGGGCTGTGGGGTGGACAGGGCAGGAGCTGATGGGATAAATAATGAGGATTCTCCCAGGAAAGCAGTAGGGAACTGGGGAGGAAAAGGAGCAGCAGCTGGCAAGGTCCAGTGTGGGTGAAGGGGTTGTCTTTCTTTCACCAGTCACAGTGGTCTGTGGCAAAATGTATAAAAGGGAGAGAATTGTTTCTCATAAATGGAGTCTGAGCATCTCTCCAAGCTGTCTTGGGGAAATTTGTGTTGTGTGTCATTTGCAACAGCAACTTTGGGTGACCCTGACATGATTTCCCCCAAGACAGCTTGGAGAGATGATCTGACTCCATTTATTAGAAACAAATCACTCCCTTTCATACATTTATACATTATACATTGGTCAAACCAGAGGGACCTCAAAGGAAAGTCTGTCCCACAGAAAGACTGAACAGCATGAGTTTGTTACAAAAACAATCCTGATGTTTATGTTCAGGCTGTGAGAACAAGCTTCAGAAACCCAAAACATCAGGAAAAAACAGAGTTCTAGAAACTCAGAAACTGCAGGGCTGGAAAAACCAGACTCCAAGGCACCTGGTCTGGATCTGTGTGCTGGCCACCTCCAGCTCTGTAGGAGCAGCAGTGTTGGGGAGGATCCCCCTCAGAGGGCAGTGCTTCCATCTGGGCTTTTGGATTCCCCAACAGCAGCTTGTGCTCACAGCCAGGACACCCAGAGATGTCCAGTGCCTGGCTCTGGTGCCTTGGCCTCCAGCCCTGTGTACCCCAAAATGCCTGGGCAGGGGGCACTGCCAGGGGTGCCTGGCATGAGCCCTTTCCAGTGGCTGGAAGATTCGGGGCTCTGGAATCACCAACCCCCAGCTTTCCTCAGCTCTGTCCTACCCAGCATTGTCCTCAGCATCTCCCCAGCAGGGCCAGGGCTGCAGCTGTACTGCTGGCCAGGTAGAGATGTCAAGAGAAGTCAGGGGTTTTTTTTGGTTTTTTTCCCGTTTTCAGCTTGTTACAAACCGTTGTTACCTTCCCGTCTGCCAGCTCAGGACAGGAGCGCTGCTTCAGCTCCGTGTCGCCAAGGAGAGCTTAAATATTGTCATTAAAAAATTCCAGTCTTGCATCATCTTCTCAGACACACAGGAAGAATCCTTTGTAATTAAATTCCCTGTGCTCCAGCAGGAGGGCAGAAGTTCCTCTTTTTTTTTTTCCTCCTTTTCTGTGATGATGATGTTCTGGGATTTTAGAGCTGCAGGGGAAAAAAAAAAAAAAGCCTGTTTGATTTTCCTCATTATGTTAAGCCTGGTTTTACTTTCTGATTGCCAAAGCATGATAAATGGAACACAGATTACCTAGAGATTTTCGAAGATTTGCTTTCAATTTGATTTTTCCTGAGCCTCATTAAGCCCGCAGGTTTTATCTACACTTTGTTCTTCCAGTGGAGTAACATTATCATATATTAATAGCCATATTTTTTTTCCATTTGAAATTAAAACCAGATAGATGCTTCTCATGCGTTGCTTTCAAATCCTATTTTTAAAAATATTGATCATATGTTTGTGTTGTTTTTCCTCTCCCCTGACCCTGCTGGATCTGTAAAGGACACTCCCCAGGGAAATGCTTCCAGTTGTGGATCTCTGGGCATTGCTGGGTGCATTTTGTGGATTAAGGGATGCATTTTAGAAGGTATAACGTATAGATGATAAAAAAAGTGGCTTCCAACAGAAAGGCAGGCAGGAAAAGTAAGATGTAAAAGCAGGAGCTGTAAAATCAGGGAGTACAGAGGAGCTTAGGCAGGGTAAAGTGACCCTTGATGTGCTCGGGTGCATCTGGCAGGAGTTAATGCCATTGGAAGGGCTTGTCCCCCATGATTTTAGGAGAAACAGCCCCAAACCCAGGGCTTTAGGAGAAATTCAGGCCTGGGGGGTGGCAGGGACATGGGGACAGCACAGGACACACACATAAAAGCAATCTTGACACACCTGGTGTGCTCCTTCTGCTGGAGCCAGGAACCCTGACCCACCTTCAGGGCTTTCCAGGGGGGTTTCAGTGCAGGGAGATCCCAGAGCCCCCTCCTCTGCTGTGCCCACCCAGAGATCCTGGGGCAGCTGGGAGAGGTGATGGAAAGTCTCCCTGCACCTGGTGTGGGAAGCAGCTCCCTCAAGTGCATCAGGACAGGGGACAGGGGCTGGCTGTGCCCTCTGAGTCCTGGGGAGGAGCTGGGGTAAAACACTCGAGCAGCCTGCTCTGCTCTGCCCTGAGCACCCTGGGGTGGGAACAGAGCATCCATGGGTGCCCCTGCACCACCCCAGCCCCAGGGAGAGGTCAGAGGTGGAACCCCTCCTTCCCAGAGCTGTGTCCATGAGCTAAGGCACTTGTCAGGACGTTCTCCTCCAGACACGAGCCCAGGAGCTGTGCTTGATCTGGAGACAGCTCTCTGGGAGAGGCCCCCTGTCACTGCTCCAGCCCCACTCGATGAACTCTAATTATAACTCACTGCTTCCTATTCATGGATGAGAGCAGCACCGAGGAGGTGAGGCCACCCGGCCCTGGAGCTCCTAGCTCAGCTCAGTCCAAACCAACCCAACCCAGCCCAGCCCAACCCAGCCCAGCCCAGTCCAGCCCAGTCCAGCCAACCAACCCAGCCCAGCCCAGCCCAGCCCAGCCCAGCCCAGCCCAACCAACCCAGCCCAACCAGCCAACCAACCCAGCCCAACCCAGCCCAGCCCAGCCCAGCCCAGCCCAACCCAACCCAACCCAGCCCAACCCAGCCCAGCCAGCCCAACCCAGCCCAACCAACCCAGCCCAACCAACCCAACCCAGCCCAGCCCAACCCAGCCCAACCCAACCCAACCCAGCCCAACCAGCCCAACCCAGCCCAACACCAACCCAGCCGCCAACCCAACCCAGCCCAGCCCAACCCAACCCAGCCCACCACCCAACCCAGCCCAGCCCAACCCAACCCAACCCAGCCCAACCCAACCCAACCCAACCCAACCCAGCCCAACCCAACCCAGCCCAACCAACCCAGCCCAACCCAACCCAACCCAACCCAACCCACCCAGCCCAACCCAACCCACCCAACCAGCCCACCAGCCCAACCCAACCCAGCCCAACCACCCACCAACCAGCCAACCCAGCCCACCCAGCCCAACCCAGCCCAACCCAGCCCAACCAACCCAGCCCAACCCACCCACCCAGCCCAGCCCACCAACCCAGCCCAACCCAGCCCAACCAACCCAGCCCAACCCACCCAACCCAACCCAGCCCAACCCAGCCCAGCCCAGCCCAGCCCAGCACCAACCCAACCCAACCCAACCAACCAGCCCAACCAACCCAGCCCAACCCAGCCACCCAGCCCACCCAGCCCACCAACCCAGCCCAGCCCAGCAACCCAGCCCACCCAGCCCAACCCAACCCCAGCCCAGCCCAGCCCACCCAGCCCAACCCAGCCCAACCCCACCACCAGCCCACCCACCCACAGCCCAGCCCACCCAGCCCACCCACCAACCCAGCCCAGCCCAACCACCCAGCCCCAGCCAGCCACCAGCCCAACCAGCCCACAGCCACCAACCACAACCAGCCCACCAGCCACCAACCCAGCCCACCCAGCCCAGCCCAACCCACCACCCAGCCCAGCCACCCAGCCCAGCCCAACCCAGCCCAACCCAGCCCAACCCAACAGCCCACCCAGCCCCAACCCAGCCCAGCACCCAGCCCAGCCCAACCCAGCCACCAGCCAGCCAACCCAACCACCACCAGCCACCAGCCCAACCCCGCCAACCACCCAGCCCCCCCAGCCCACCAGCCCACAACCCCCAACCCAGCCCACCCAGTCCAACCCACACCCCCCGCCACCAGACTTCTTCATCTCCATCCATGCCCTTCCAGAGCCTCTCCCTGCCTTGCAGAGGGAATTTCCCACTCCTCTTCCCTTTGGATGCCTGCACGGGGTGGTTTTTTCCACTTGTTTACAAGATAATGTTCCTTTTTAAGAACAGGGGTTGTTTTTGCAGCGGCTCCAGCCCTGCCTCATAAAACAAACATTTCCCAAGCAGTCCATGGCTCAGGATGACGTTGCTGTAGCTGGAATGCCAGTGAGAATATCCAAAAAAATGTGTCTTGGTGGAGCCTGGGTGGTTCTGTGCTCTGAGTCCCCAGGTGTGACACAGAGGAGCAATGCCTGGGCCAGGGGAGGTGGCTGGGGAAGGATTTCAGTTGGGAAGGATTTGTTTTTATTTTAATGTGCTCTCACCATCTTCAGGTGGGGAGCATCCCCTCCTCTTCTCAGCTCAGGCTGAAGCTGCCTTTGCTGGTTCCATGTGACAGGGACTGGACTTTGCTGCTGGCTTTTCCCCAGTGTTGTCTCTGCCCCCCTTTCCAACAGCATCAAGCACCTGCACTTCTGAGAGAATCCAGAGAGTTTTCCCCCAGGAACATCCTCTCACTATCATCACTCCATGCAGGATGCCAGATTTGATGAAAATGCTCTGATCTGTTCTGACAAATCCTCTGTTCCTAAGTAGATAATAACCAGAAAATCTTCCTAAATAAATCCTGGTTTCGGATCTGTGCCCACACTTCGTTATTCTTTCTGTACCAATTAACTGCTCCTTCCTGCCCTGAACTGGGAGCACCCTCAGCCCCTCCAAGGGGGAGAGAGACACAGATTTATGGAACTTTTTTTAGTTTTTATATTTTTTAGATTCTGGGCTGTTTTGGGGACAGTTTTAGGTTTCATGGTAAGTGCTGCTCAGCTCTCCTCACAGAGCAGGGAGAAAAAACAATTCCTGCTCCACTTTGGGACCAAGGACAACTTTCAGGGCCAAGAACCAAAGCAAGGGTGAGGGGAGAAGGCAAAGCAAGGAGGATGGAGCTTCCTGCCCTGCAGCTGGAATTGCCCAATGAACTCCAAGGTGCTGCTGGAGCAGAACTGATCCCAGGCTGGGACCTGGTGGCTGCTCGTGCATTTTGTGCCCATTTTGGGTCCATTTTGTGCCCATTTTTGTGCCCATTTTGTGCCCATTTTGGGTTCCCCTTGGGTGTGGCCCAGCCGGGCTCTGGCACTGCCCAGGTGTGCCCAGGGAGGTTTGAATAAATCCCTTTGAATCAATCCCCGCTGGATCCTTTGGCTCTGCCTGCTTTCTGTGCCAGCTCAGCCTCCTGAAGGCATCAGGACTGGGAAGAGAGCAATGACTGCAGGAAATGAGAGTCTGATTTGGCAGCATGGAGGCACGACTGACCAGAACCTCTCTCCTCAGCTGAGCAGGGATTAAAGGTTGCAGATAGCCATAATCCCAAAGTTCCTGCAGCAGGAAAGGCTGGCATGCCTTCCCATGATATGGAATCATTGAATGGCTTGGGTTTGGATAAAAATCACCTAATTTCAACCCCCCTGGCTGTGAGCATAGCAGGATTTCAAGGAAAAGGCACCCACCAGCCACCGAGCTGCAGAACCAAGGTCTGGGGAGAAGAAATTGGGCTGGCTCAGTGGGTAACAACCCCAGAACATCCTGGTGGTGCAGAGCTGAGGGTGGCTGGGGCTGGACAGGGGTGTGAGGATGCAAGGATGCAGGGATGAAGGGATGATGGGATGAGGGGGTGCAGGGCTGAAGTGATGCAGGGATGTGGGAAGGCAGAGGTGCAGGAATGAGGGGGTGCAGGGCTGAAGTGATGCAGGGATGTGGGAAGGCAGAGGTGCAGGAATGAAGGGGTGCAGGACTGCAAGGATGTGGGGATGCAGACATGCAGGCATGCAGTGACTCGGGGATGCAGGATGCAGGAATGCAGGGATCTGGGGATGAAGTGATGCAGGGATGCAGGGATACAGGGATACAGAGATATGAGGATGCCAGCATGCATGGATGCATGGATGCAGGGATGCAGTGATGCAGGGATGCAGGGATGCGAGGATTCAGGGATGCAGTGATGCGGGGATGCAGAGATGCAGGGATACAGAGATGCAGGCATGCGGGAATGCAGTGATGCAGGCATGCAGGGCTGCAGGGAAGCGGGAATGCAGGGATTCAGGGATGCAGGCATGCAGGGATGCAAGGATGCCGGCATGCAGGGACGCACTGATGCAGGCATGCAATGATGCAGGGATGCAGGGATACGAGGATACAGGGATGCAGGGACGCGGGCATGCAATGATGCAGGGATACGAGGATGCAGGCACGCAGGCATGCAGGGCCCGCTGTCACCGGGAGGTGGCACAGCCCGAGCGCGGATGTCGCGCTGGGTCGCGCCCCCGCCGCCGGCACCCCCGGAAAGGCACGAGGGACTCACCGCTTCCAGGAAAGCCAGGGAAATTCTCCCATCTTCTGGAAGACCTTCGTGCCGAATTATTTTCGCCTGAAACAAACCCGAAAGAGGCACAAACTCTGGTACGCTGGGAGAGAAGGGACAACGAGCCCGGGGCTCTCGGGGCTCCCTCTGTGCCTCCCGCATCCCGGCTCTCTGCATTCTCCTCATTTCCCGGATGGAATTGCCCCGCGGCTGTGGCAGCAGCAGCAGCAGAGGCTTTTCTGCCGCAGCAGCTGCAGCCGCAGCATAAAAAGCAGGAGGGACCCGTGGCGGAGCGAGGACGAGGGGTCTGGTGACCCTGAGCGTCCCACCTGCAATCTCCATCCACTCCCAGCCGGGATCGGGCATTTTCCCCACCTGCCCGTGGGCTTTGGCTGAGCTCAGACAGCTGCAAATGGCAAATCAAGCATTTATTTTGTCCTCGAAAATGGCAATTTCCCCTTTCTAACAAAGAAGAGAGGCTGCAAAAGGAAGAGATCAGGCAGAAATGGCTGGGCTTGATCTTAGAGGCTTTTTCCAGCCTTATGATGACAGAGCAAACTGTTTGCTCGGGAGGAAATGCTGACCTGCAGCCCTGCTGCTGGAAAGGCTGCAGGGCAAGAGAATGACTGTCTGTGTTTCACTCGAAGGGATGGTTTTGAAATGCATTGCTATTGCTGGTAAAACACAGAAACACAGGATGGTTTGGGTTGGAAAGGACCTTGAAATTTATCCCATTCCACCCCCTGCCGTGGGCAGGGACACCTCCTGCTACCCCAGGCTGCTCAGAGCCACATCAGCTGGCCTTGGTCACTTGGCCATCTCACACGGTGCTTCTTTGTGACCATGCCCAGATTTTAATAAAATAAAGGTGATTTCTTCCCCCTCAAAAGAGTTCCTTCCTTCCTGGTTTTCTCTTCTTGGGTTTCTACATCCAAAGTTAACCAAAATCTGTTAATCCCCATTTGTTTGCCCTGTTACTGCTCTCCCTCAGCTTCCAGGAAAGCCCAGGACAGGGGATGGATGTTCTGTGAACACCAGGATTGGGATGGAGGAGATGTTGTGCAATCATTTCCTCACCAGGGCCCATTTCTCGCTCCTCAGCCCTTTGTGAAAGGCAATCACAAATCCTTGTGTGAAATGGGGTGCAGCCCTGGACATGATGCTGGCAGGAGGCTTCTGTCCTCTCCTGAGGAGGAAACAAACAGCAGATTCAAAGCCAGTTACTTCTCAAATTAAAACAAAAAATAGTTCAACAAAACTCGCCCTCCTTCACTTCATTTTGTTATTCTTTCTGAATTCCTCTTAGCATCCTGAGAGGATTTGCATTTGGAACATGAAATGAATTTCTCACAAGGAGGCCAAAGAAAAGCAAGGTCTGAGGGTGGAGGAAGCTGTGGCTGAGCCAGCAGCCAGTGAGGAGAGATCCTCAGCTGCCCACAGTGGATGGATGGATGGATGGAATGGATGGATGGATGGATGGATGGATGGATGGATGGATGGATGGATGGATGGATGGATGATGAATGGATGGATGGATGAATGGATGGACGGATGGAGGATGGATGGATGGATGGATGATGGATGGATGGAGTGATGGATGGATGGATGGATGGATGGATGGATGGATGGATGAGGTGATGGATGGATGATGGATGGACGGATTGGAGGATGGATGATGGATGGATGGATGGATGGATGGATGGATGATGGATGGATGGGATGGATGGAGGATGGATGGATGGATGGATGATGATGGATGGATGGATGGATGGATGGATGGATGGATGGATGGATGGATGGATGGATGGGAGGAGGAAGGAAAGGAAGGAGGAGGAAGGAAAGGAAGGAAAGGAAAAGAAAGTTTGAAAACAAGGGCCAAGCTGCTGAAGCCTCTGCAAGAGTGATTATTTCCAGGCATTTTAATTTCCATTTGCTGGGAGAGGCTGGGATGTGCTCCTGCAGCAGACCAGGAAGGCTGTTGCAGCCAGCCCAGGCCCACGGGGATGGTTTGCCTGTGGCCACCAGCCTCCTGCTGCATTTCATTCCATCCATCCAATCCTCCATTCCAACTCCATCTCATCCCTCACATCCATCATCCATCCATCCATCCCATCCATTCCTCCATCCACCATCCATCCATCCATCCATCCATCCATCCATCCATCCATCCATCCATCCATCATCCATCCATCCATCCATCCATCCATCCATCATCCATCCATCCATCCATCATCCATCATCCATCCATCCATCCATCCATCCATCCATCACATCCATCCATCCATCCATCCATCCATCCATCCATCCATCCATCCATCCATCCATCCATCCATCCATCCATCCATCCATCCATCCATCCATCCATCCATCCATCCATCCATCCATCCATCCATCCATCCATCCATCCATCCATCCATCCATCCATCCATCCATCCATCCATCCAGCCATCCACCACCATCCATCCATCCACATCCATCCATCCATCCATCCATCCATCCATCCATCCATCCATCCATCCATCCATCCATCCATCCATCCATCCATCCATCCATCCATCCATCCATCCATCCATCCATCCATCCATCCATCCATCATCATCCACATCCATCCATCCATCCATCATCCATCATCCATCATCCATCCATCCATCCATCCATCCATCCATCCATCCATCCATCATCCTTCCTCCAGCACCTCGGAACCCACCAGCACCTCTCTGGGACACTGCTGCCAGGAGTTTTCCCCTCTGGGGACACTGCTGGCCCAGGAGTTTTTCCCTCTCTGGGGACACTGCTGGCCCAGGTGGCCTCTGATGTTTGCAAATAGCCAAAGCTCATCCTGGAAAGCACAAAGCCCTTGGGAGGGGTGGATTCCAGCCTCATGCCAGCGTTATCCACCGGGCTCATGGACACATGGAGGCGTTTCTGGCTCAGCTGAGGCACAGCCAAGCCCTCCCTCACCTGCCCATAAACCCATGTGATTCTGTGGCAGGATGGAGATGCACAGGAACAAATCAAACACCTCCACTCTCTGCCCAGAACACGAGTTCGTGAACTGCTGCCATCATTCAGGGCCGTTCTAATTGAAACATCATGTCTTACACAATCCTCTCCTTCTCCAGCCCCTTCTTTCACTTTTTCAGAAACCATTTCCTGCTTTTCCCAGCTGGACATGCTGTCCTTCCTCCTGCTTTGAAGCAAAGATTTTGTTGGGTTTGGCTGCTGCCACAGCCACACGTCCTCTTCTGCCTGATACTTGAGCCATCTGCTGCTAAAGAGAATATTTGAGGCTGGAAGTCTCTGAAGGGATTTGAGGTGCTGGAATTGATCAGGAAGCAGCAGAGCAGGAGGAAAATGCTTCTCAGCTTCACCTGCAGAGTAATTCAAGCTGCAATGCTTTCAAAGTTAAATGCTGAGAGATGCTTGTTCCAACAGCCTGGGACTCCCAGGCTGAGGAGCTGACCCCCCTGCTCCCCCTCCACTCGTGGACACAGGATCCCACCCCCATTTCCTCTCTTCTCTCAAGTGGGTGGAAAAAGAGAATTGGCCTCCTGAGCCGTGGAGCTTGCCAGCATCTGCCTCGTTTGTGCAGCTTGGAGAACATCTGGCTCTGCTCTGGGGCAGCCACCAGGGCCAGAGGTGCTGTGGGGACAGCAGCTGTGTGCAGGAGGGGCTGGAGGTGCCCAGGGCAGGTGACACCCCCTGCTCAGGGTGCCCTTCCTTCCAGGACACACTCAGAGCTTCCTCCCGGAGGCTGCTCCTCTCTCCTGTCGTTTGGGGTTTTTATTTTGCCTGGGTTGTTTTGAACCAAGGGTGTTTTTTTGTCCAGCTGAGCTCCAAGATCTGGAGGGGCCTGCCCAGGGAGGTACAGGAGTGTAAGAGCCTGAGGTGAGAGATGTGGGCTGCTCTTCCAAAATGGGTTTATTGCAGAGAGAGCTCACAGCAACCCTGGGCCCTGTGTGCAGAGCCACCCCTGGGAGCTGCCAGCTCCAGCCTGAGGCTGCCTGCAGCCACCTCTGGGCTGCTCACAGGGCACTGCAGATTTGATTGGATATTAGAGAGTGCTCTTGGCTGAAGAGCTTAATGCATCACAACCAGCCAGCATCACACACAATGCCTTTACCATTACCTGGAGCTCTCACAGCCACTGAGATTCCCAGATTATGGCAGGCACTAACCAATCACAGGAGCTAGGGTGTTAGAGTTTAAGCTTAAAAATTGTTAAATTCTTTTTCTGTAGTGGAAAATTCTTCTTACTTGGTGCAAACATGTTTTCTGTTTGCCTGTGCTTTTTGAGATTTCTCTTTACTTGGTAAAAACGTGCTTTTGTTTGTAGTTAACTCATCCTTTGCTCTCAGCCATAAAATCTCTTTCCAATTCACCTCAGCCTTTGTGCAGTGACCACCAACTCAGCAATCTTTATTTTTAGACATCTTTTGTTCTTCTGTATCCAAACTTGCTTTCATTTCTAGAGACCCTTCTGCTAAGCACTCAGATTTGTCAAACTGCCCTGTTAAACTTTCATCCTGCCCAGCACAGGCTGACCAGGGCTGGAGGTGTGACAGGCACCTGTGCGAGGACACAGAGCCACAGCCTGGGGCTTCCTCTGCAGGGCACACAGCACACAGGGCACACAGCAGAGCAATCAGCTTCACAGGAATCCAGGGATTCCTCTGCCAGCCCCGTGCTTGGCATCCCCCTGCTCCCCCTGCTCCCCCCAGGATTCTGCCTCGGCTGCTTCACTGCTTTTTGGGAAGCTCCTTGGAATTCTCAGAATCCTCCCAACTCCTGTCACTTCAGGGGAGTCGTTTAATCAGCATTTGATGTTCATCTCCATCACAGCTTTGAGGATATCTGGAAATCCCGAGATTCCTGTCCAGGCATGGAACACCCCACTCCTCGCAGGGTGGAACTCTGTCCCCAAGCTCCCAAACCTTGAGCGTGCACATTCCTGGCTCCCTCGGTCCTCAACGCTCAAACAAACCCCAGCAGGGCGGGATTTTCTCACCTAACCTGGAATGCTGGGGCTGCTCCTCGCTGTCACTCCAGGAGGGACAATTTGGGACACGGTGCCTGGGGCTGGGCGCTGAATGGCCCTTTGTGTGCTCTGTGCCTTTGCTGGATAAAGAGGGCATTATTAAATGTAGGGGAAGAGAATCTCCCTGTTGGTCAGACCCCGATATTGCCTCGGGAGCTGGGAGGATGGCTCAGTCTCTGCTCCAGGCTCTCCAGCCAAGGAGCCCTGCTGGGAACAGGGACAATAATCAGAGTTGGGGCAGCTCTGGGGCTGGATCAGGGACAATAATCAGAGTTGGGGCAGCTCTGGAGCTGGATCAGGGACAATAATCAGAGCTGGGGCAGCTCTGGAGCTGGATCAGGGACAATAATCAGAGTTGGGGCAGCTCTGGGGCTGGATCAGGGACAATAATCAGAGCTGGGGCAGCTCTGGGGCTGGATCAGGGACAATAATCAGAGCTGGGGCAGCTCTGGAGCTGGATCAGGGACAATAATCAGAGTTGGGGCAGCTCTGGAGCTGGATCAGGGACAATAATCAGAGTTGGGGCAGCTCTGGGGCCGGTTTTGTGCTGGAGCAGGGAGCATCCAGCAGGATCTGTCAGTCCCTCCTTTCCCAGGTAGAGCCATTGCAGCTCCTGGGGATGTTTCTCCTCCCTCAGCCCTTCAGCTCAGAGGGAGAGGCAAACCCCAAAGGGAATGTTGGAGTCAGTTCATTTCCAGGACATCTTTCTCTTGTTCTTTCTTTCTTTTTTTTTTTTTTTTTTTTTTTTTTCCCCACTGGAAAAGTTGAGTCCTCATGAACTTTTTGAGAACTTTTGTTTGTTCCCTCTTGCCACTAAACTCTGCTTTGTGCTGGGGACAGAACCCCTTTTCTCCCAGTGCTGGCCACGGGCCAGGACCTGGAACTGTCCCCTGTGTGCTGGCAATGCCACCAGCCCTGTTCCCCTCCAGCTGAGGCAATGCCCCAGCTCCCCTTTGGGGACTCTTGGGGGTCTTTTTCCTTCTCTTCCTTGTCCATGAGGTGATGGCGTGAGCTCTGCTTGCTTCCCCTTCCTCTGGAAAATGCCAAATATCAGGGGGAATAATCAGTCAGACCTGTGGAAGGGAAGGGTGGTGCTTCCTTGGAGAAAGAGCACAAGCAGTGTCAGAAGGACAGAAATTCCTCTTTCCCTCTCCAGAGATGCTCTCTCTGGGACAGGACTTTTGCTGGGGTTTTAGTCTGTTTGACTTTTGGCTGTTTGAGTCCTCACATCATGCAAAGGTCTGCAAAGGGAGCAGGTCCCATCATGCTGGGGGTAAAGGGAAGGTTTCCCAGAGTTTCTGTGTGTCAGAGCAGGACACAGAGGGCAGAGCAGATCCAGCCAGTGGATTTCACAAACCCACTCAGAGCCCCTTCACCAGCAGCATCTGCAGAGGCACAAACCACGAAATGCTGAGGAAAAAACCCAAAACCAACGGCAAGGGATCATATAAATGGTGTTTATCTCTAGAGGCTTGTGGCTTGAGCTCTCCACTGCTACTGCTACCCCCAGAGCACCAAATAAAACCCTTCCCTCCCAGAGAATCTCCATTTCCCGGAGCTGAGTGTGTGAACAGGTGACACAAGTGTTGGGTGACTTCACTCACCCATTTCTCAGGGGTGCAGAGTAGGAAGGGGGCTGTTGTGCAAGCAGGAAGGAAACAACCAGGCTCTCTCCAAAGCTGTGTCCTCCAGCTGCCAAAATGTGGTTGGAAGCTGAGTGTGGGAGGTGCACCAGGAGTGATTGCAACACAGCCACCGCCGGGACTGTGTGGACAGAGTACTTTCTGTGGGAGTTTTAACCTTTGCAAATGAGCTGGGCACAGGGGTAAAGGCAGGGAAGTCACTGAATGATTTGGGTTGGAAGGGACCATTAAAGGTGATCCAATACCACCCCTCTGCAGTGAGCAGGGTCACTTTTAACCAGACCAGGTTATTTCAAACCAAATCCAAGCTGGCTTTTTTCAGGGATGGGGCAGCCACAGCTTCTCTGGACCCTGTGCCAGGGTCTCACCTCCCACTCAGGGAAGAATTTTCCCCCAGTATTCAATCTAAACCTGCTCTCTGTCAGTTTGGAATCATTACCCCTCGTCCTATCACTCTGTGCCCTTGTACAAAGTCCCTCTCCAGCTCTCTTTAGCTGCTGGAAGAGGCTCTTAGGAATCCCTGGAAACTTCTCTTCCCCACCTGGGTGGTTTCCAGGGGAAGGACTGACAACTACTCACCCCGGAGTGGAGGAAGGCGGGGCTGAGGATTTGCTGAGCCAGGTAATCATCTCCTTGCCCTCTGCAGCATCCCCAGCCCCAGGAGAGGGATTGGAGCTGTTCCCGAGGGTCCCCAGCCGTGATGGCAGACGAAGATGGAACTGCAGTTTCTATAGAGACATTTATTGGAAGGACCCAAAACCAGAGTGCAAATTCCAGGGAGAACACGTGGCAGGCAGATAGTCCCAGCCACGGGAGGGAGAGGAGCCCGGGAGGGCAGAGCTGTGTCCAGATCCCCTGATGCACCCAGAGCCAGAGGGACTGATCCCCAGAGATGGATTAGGACCCTTCTTTCTGCAAAGCTTTCAGTGCTTCATCCTGCCTGGCTCCAGCAGAGCAGGCACTGTTTTATCAGCCAGCCTTTGGCAGTGAGCTCGGAGCAGGGCTGAGACCCTGCAGAGTGCAGCTGAAACATCTTCTGCATCAGAGAGGAGCCTGTTCCCTCTCCGTGGTACACTGGGAGTGGCAGGAAATACGAGCAGTTTGGTTAATACTGAGCAATGCATAAATGAGCATTTAACAGTCCTCCTGCTGCAGCTGTTTCCAGTTGAAAGTCCCGTCCAAAGTCAGATCAAAATTTTCCTTTTCCTGCTCTCGGGAGAGCTCCAGAAACACCTGAAAAGGGAAAGATAATGCTTGGGTTGTTTCTCTGGGATGCTCCTCTGCAGGAGGCACAGCTCTGCAGCCCCTGGGAGAGGTGTGAAGTTTTTTGGGGGAGCAGGAGCTGAGCCTCCTGTGCTCTCTGGAGTAAGCAGACAGGCATCACCTGCCTGTAGGGGTTTCCATACAGGTTTTCCCCACCACTGGATTGACTTAAACATTCCTCATCTTTGCCACCAGCCTCGCACAAGCAGCAATAAATAATCTGCAGTTTCCAGAAGGGCTGGGCATGGACAGCTCCATCCTTGGGTGTGCTGGGTGCCTTTCTCAACCAAGTGGGTCTGAGATTTCATCCAGACTTTTTCCCACCATGCAAAATCCCAGCAATAAAATACCCAAACCATTTTCCACTGCTTTACCAGTAGAGAACCCCTCACCCATCACCCTCAGACAGTTTTTTGGTGGAGCTGCCTTTTGCCACTGCACCAGCCTGGCTTTGGCTGCAGCTTCTGTCCTTGCTCCTGCCTTTACAGCACAGATAAAAATCACCTGCCTGAGTCAGAGTATTCAAGGAGAAGCTGTACTCCTCGAGGCTGCAGCTTCGTTTGGCTGTGGAGAAATGGGAAGAGGGTTGAAAACAAGCAGTTGCTGTTCTGCTTTCCAGAAAGTCACCTGGTTCTGCTCTTACCTTCCTCTAGCTTGGAGAAGGACTGGGACAGGGGCAGTGCATCTTTCATTGGGACCTTGTAGACAAGCAAAGAGGGGAACCTTGGGGAAACAGAAGAAAAAGGTGATTCTTGCTCTGTATTGAGGTTCTGGGGCCAAACCTTTATGGATGTCTTGCTGCTGGCATCCCAGGAGGGCAGGATGTGGTGGCATGATGGAATCAGATCCCCCTGCAGGGAGCTCTCCATCGTTCATCCCTCTCCACTGAGATCCTGTGTCTGGCCATCCCAGCAGGCGTGTTTGCAGGGACGAGGCAGTGCTGAAAGCACTGCTTTTACATTTCAGAGTTCCCTACTTTATGTATACCCTCCTTTAACACATTTCAGAGTTCCCTACTTTATGTATACCCTCCTTTAACACATTTCAGAGTTACCTCCTTTAGGTATACCCTCCTTTAACACATTTCAGAGTTACCTCTCCTGGCGGGCCGCGCCCGGGAAAATCTTCAGAACCTCAGCGTGCACAACATCAGCGCTCTCTGGATCCTTGACCTTGATTTCCAGCAGATAGCCTCTGCCAAACTTGTTCTTCAGGTACTGGATGGAGCCAATGCACCTGCAGGGCAGGGAGGAAGGGAGATGACAGCGAAATCATTGTCACCTCAGCTCCTTCCCCAGCAGGAAACCGTGGGATGTTTCGTCAAAGGCCCAGCAGGTGAGGCTGGAGGAGCAGCGTGGGGGAGCTGCAGCTCAGCCAGGGGCTGGCACCCACCGCAGCTGCCCGGCCACCAGGATGGCCACACGGTCACACACGGCCTCCACCTCCTCCATGTAGTGCGTGGTCAGGATGGCTCCTCCTGACTCCTTGGCTTTCAGGGCATCCCGGATTGTTTTCCTGAGGATCAGAGTGAAAAAAAGTTAGGAAAGAAAATCTGACGCT
Organism: Sitta carolinensis; assembly: GCA_032173965.1. Taxonomy (NCBI): domain Eukaryota; kingdom Metazoa; phylum Chordata; class Aves; order Passeriformes; family Sittidae; genus Sitta; species Sitta carolinensis. Next base: position 2,442,661 of record CM063298.1, on the reverse strand, counting down.
CCCTAGAAATATCAGATGTTGTTCTTATGTTTTTGTCCGTGCAAATGCCTTTTCCCTAAAATAAGAATAAGATTTTCACATGCTGCGACTTTAGATTAATGAGCACATGGTAATGCTTTGAAATAGTGGCAAAAAATATTTTTGACTTGAGTTTCTTTATGAATTCTCCCAAATCCCATCCTAAACCTTGCAAAAAGGATGAAGGTAAAATAGTTTTTCTCTCTCCTTGCTCGTCCATGAGTTAGAGAGAGATGAGAAATTAACTTCCAATAGAACCATTGTAACGTGAGGGACAGCCCCATCTGGGGGTGGGGTAAAACCCTTTTGTGTAACTTTCCACCTCTCTGTCTTGGGTTGCAGTGTGCATTCTATCACCAGCAGTTGAAACCAGGGTGGGTGGGAGTGGGGATATCCTCTGCCCATGGGCAGCTGTTAAAAACCAGCTGGGGCAGTTTTCTTTATCCCTGCCAGGACCCATCCTTATCCAGGGAGATCTGCTGCTGCTGGGCCACTGAGTCTCATTCCATGGCTGATAAACTGCCCCCACCCCACGGGAGAGGCTCTGCCCAGGGCAGGAGCCCAGCATTCCTGCCTGGACACAATGTGGGCTTTGGGAGAGCAGGGCAGCCTTTCCAGGGGATCCCAGAGGAGCAGCAGGCCCATCCCTGCCCAGTGCTCTGCCCAGGGAATGTGCCCCTGCCTGCAGGCTCCCTGCCCCAGCAGAGCCCCCTGTGCCCCTGCAGGAGCTGCACCCCTGGCATGGCCCTGCCCAGCGCCGACCCCCGGGGGCAGGGGGGATCCTGGCTCTGCCGGCGGCTGCGCTCCAGCGCCACAGCTTTATTGTAATTCCCCCAATAAAGAGCTGCTATTCCTAGCCCCACCTCTTTGCCTGAGAGCCCCTTAATTTCCAAACTATAATAATTCCGAGGGAGGGGATTTACATTCTCCATTCCTGCCTTCCTGAGCAGACACCTGTGCTCCAAGCCCAAGCCCATCTCCCTTTGGCTGCCCTCCCTTTGTGCCCGTGCCCTCTGCTCACCAGACACAGCGCTGCCCCTTGGGGTCCATGCCAGTGGAGGGCTCGTCCAGGAGCAGCACGGGGGGGTTGCCCAGCAGGGACAGTGCCACACACAGCTGGGACAAGGAGAGGGGGCTCAGCCCAAGCTCCTGCACAGCCTGGCACCCTGTGCCCCTCCTCGTGTGGGGGAGTTCTCGTTTATGGGAAATGTAGCTTTGGGAAAGGCTCATTCCCACCACCCAACAGGAGGGAGCTCAGGGCACAGGTTGGTCCCTCCACTCAGGAAGGAGAGTTTTAATTAATGGTGACCCAAAACACACCTTTCTGGTTACCCCAGCAGGTAATTTTCTGACTTTTTTGTTTAAGTAGTCCTGAAGCTGCAGAGCATTCACAATTCTGCAGGAGAAATGAAAAAAAAGAACATTTTTATTATTTCAAATCAATGCTCTCATCAAGGGTTCCCAAAACGACAAGAAAAAGGAACTTTTCTCCCCTTGCTCTTGACTCCTGCTTGTTTTCATTAAACATTTATTGTGTTTTTCAAATGCAAGTGACTATTTGAAGTAGAGTGTACTGAATAAGCCACAAGCTCTTTTCTAAACCCCTCATCAGCGTCAACAGCATTACCAATCCATTCCCCCTTGCCAGTGTCAGCTAAGCACCCTTTCTTGCGGTGCCAAACTAACATCAGAGAGTTCAGAAAAGCTGCCTAAAGATAACATTCTTAAAAGGGCATTAGTGGCACATTCATCCCCACTCAGGGAAACGGGAGGTTTTCTTAACCCACTCACTACATTGCGGCATCGGGCACAAAAGCACTTTGGCAGCTGAGTTTCCTGAGGTCCTTCCAAGGTTTCCTCGGTGGGTTTGGGCTCTGTGGTCTCCTGCCCGTGCCTGGGGGTGCAGTGTGGCCCATGGCAGCCCCCCCTCAGTACCTGTGCTCGGCAGCAGCCGCCTCCTCCTTGCGCAGCCCCTTGACGGCCGCGTAGACCCGCAGGTGCTGCTGCGGGGTCAGGTCCAGCCACAGGGGATTCTCCTGGGGGCAGTACCCCAGGAAAGCAGGAGCCTGGTCCTGGGAGCCTCCTCCATCTCCCCTCTTCATCAGCACCTGCAAACCAGGCTGGGCATCGTCCTCTGACACAGCCTTGCCCAGTGCGGGGGGCGGTTCAGGGAAGGTTTGGGGGTGCAGGTGAGGGAACCCCCAGTGAGGGAGTGATTCCACACTGTCCTTAAATATAAACGTGGCAAGGAGGGCAGATGCAACAGCTTAGCAAAATTAGAAGCAGCTCGCTGTCGTCTTATTAATGCATTATTTAATTTAATAGCACAACGAACTCGATTAAAATCCCGATCACTAATAATGCTCTGACAAAAATTGCAGCCTTGATAAAAATGGTAGCTCAGCCTAGGTTTGGATTTTTGTCATGGATCCCTGCCTTGTCTCCAGGTGTGTCCTACCTGCCCAGCAGTCAGGGCTGTCTCTCCAATGATCATTTTGATAGCTGTGCTTTTCCCAGCTCCGTTGGGCCCCAGAAGTCCTAACACTTCTCCTGCAATCAATACATTGAATTTCTTGGCACTATTCCCCATTCAAGAAATGTATCATGCACAGTCCCACGAAAGAAAAAAAACCCAGCATACTAATATCAAAGATCATACAAAATAAATGGTTTTTTATATAAATACATGCACAGAGAGCTCATAAGACTTCAGCTTAAACTGGTGCTGTGAATTGATCCCAGGAGCCACTGCTAAAGTGGTCCCCTCTCCCCAGGATCTTTATTTTGTCTTTATTTTAGATAATGGATTCCCAGGTCATTAATAGGATGCACCTTTAACACATCAAGCCCAGACTGAAGGTGCTTTTAAAACAGAATAAATAGATTTCTATCTATTTCTGTCTATTTTCTGTCCTTGCTCAGGTAACTGAGAATTAACTCGGGGTTCAACACCGGTGTGGGAGGACAGTCCCAGTTCTCACCTTTTTTAACACAGAAAGAAAGGTTTTTTGTGGCTGTTTTCTTCTTCTTCTTAAAAAATGAGCCAGCTTGCTTCATATTATATTCTTTGCACAGATTGCTGACTATAATGACTGACTTCTGAAAGTGAGGAGGAAGAAGCAAGATTAATTTATTATCTTGGGCAGCTTTAATCCTTCAGTTATATTTTTCCATTAAAAAGGCAGAAAACCTTCTGAAAATCTTTGTTTTATACCTCACCACGAATATGAGGTGCAACAGGAAACTTTATTATCTGGGCTCCTCTTAAGAGTTTTCTTCTCCTGATGGAACCCACACTTCTGGAATTTTGATTTTTCCAGTGAGAACAACACAGCCAGAGCCCTGGCCTGCACTGGTTTGTGTTTTGCCAAGTAGGAAATCAAACAGAACAGGAAGGACAACACTCAGGGGTACCTCCTCCTGACTCGGAGCCACCATGGCATTTCTCACTGCTTCCCTTTCAGCTCTGACATCTTCATCTTCATCTTCCTCCTCGAGCTCCCTGGGGGGCTGCTGGCTGCTTTCTTTCCTTGGGGAAATCCTGAAAACCCACCAGATTTAGTTTGGGATCCTGTTCTTTACCTTTGTTCTCCACCAGTGCACTTTGGATAGACCAAGAGTGAATTTCCCTGGGATTGAATTTATACTATATTATAATGATTACTATTAATAGCATCATCATCATTATTATTGTTGGGGATGATGATAATAATGGTGATGTTTATAATTTCTGTTTTGTACCCAAAAAGAAGCTGGTACATCCCACGGCAGCATCCTGTGAAGGCACTAAATAATTTAAAAGCTGTTTTTTATTATCACAGCACTGGAGTATTTAAGGGGCAATTTAAGTAATGAAAAATCACCAGTATTAAAAAAAAAAAATAAAATTAAAAAACGGGGACACAAATGCAAGGATGTTTTCAAGGAGAAGCAGTGGGGTTTAGATCTCACATGTGCATGTGTGTTTATACAAACCTAAATACTGGGTCCTCTCTCAGCACTGTTTTTCCATATTTTAACTCCAAAAAGCGAAGAAGAAGAATGAACAGCACCGAATGGATGTAAGGCTGCAAAACAGAGGTTGCCACATCACCAGCCTTGTCTTGCCTCCCACCATGGCTGGCACTGAGGTGGTGGCAGTGCTATAAAATACGTGGGGGAAACAGAATATGTGAAAATGGAGCCCATTAACACTGAAACTCAGGGTAATCAACACTGCAGAAAGGGCAGAAAACCCCCCAATTCGTAAAATAACAGGACAGCATGAAATGATCTGGGCTTGTTTCATTTTGCTGTCTCCATTTCAAAGGTGTGAAATTATTTTTGCACAGTGGGTAAAATGTCATCCAGAGCCACCCAGATCCTCCTCCTGCTTCCTCATCCCTGAGGAGGGGCTTTAGGAGACCCACCTTCCTAAATAAAAGCAATGTTAAATGTTTTCTTACTGCAAAGGCAGCAATTGGGACATGACTCTGTGAAACCACTCTAAATGCCTCAGTCTCCCCCACGAAAATCTGCAAGAATAAAAAAAAAGATACTCAATGAAGATGTGGAATTCTTTAGTATCATTCTGGTTAATGCAGTAACGTTCAAAAGCACTCTGAAAATCTGCAAAACTTCTGATTTTCCCCAGCCATTCAGCACACAGCTGAGCAGATACAGATGTTTGGCTTTGGGAACCCTGGTCCTACACCAGAACATGTCACAGCTCGCAGTACATGGACCAGTCTCTCCTTCCAGATGTCCTGTCCCAGGAAAACATCTCTGCTCTGGGTCCCAGTGGAGAAGAGGTGAGTGGGACAAGACAGAGGAGAAGTCTCTCCTCCTTGGACTTCACCCCTCACTAATTTATCATTTATCAACAGTGCTGCACGTAGCTGGGTGTTTTTGTTAAAATCCTCAGCTGACTTTCCACCCCCCCCCCTCAGCTGACACGGAGTAAAGCCCCTTGTGAGCATTCTAAACTCTCACTCAGGGTTTTTTCCATTCAAAGACAGATCCGTGTCTTCAGATTTTCTCTTAGGATCGGTCAAGCCAAGTTGATTGACCTTGTGGCTGCTCCATCCTTGGCATTGTCCAAGGCCAGCCTGGATGTGGCTTGGAGCAACCTGGTCTAGTGGAAGGTGTCCCCTCACATGGCAGGGGGTGGAATGACATGACCTCTAAGGTCCCTTCCGAACCAAACCATTCCATGTTCCATTCTATGACTCTCATGGAAAGAATTAAGAGTTTTTACCCAAACCGCAGTCACAACTGCACAAAAAGTCACCCCCAGCCCTAAAGAACAGCTGGAAAAATGAGATCTGAGCAGAAACGATACACTCTGGAAAATCCCACCCACGATGAGCCTTCGCAGACTGCAGCCTGCAGTTACCCCCAGACTTTGGGGCATTCACCCCCAAATTTCAGTGAAGTTATCCCCAGACTTCGGTGCAGTCGCCCGCAGATTTTGGGGCAGTCACCCCCACGACTTTGGGGCAGTTACCCCCAGGACTTTGGGGCATTACCCTCAGACTTTGGGGCAGTCACCCCCAAACTTTGGGCAATTACCCCCAGACTTTGGAGCAGTCACCCCCAGGACTTTGGGGCCGTCACCCCCAGGACTTTGGGGCAGTTACCCCCAGGACTTTGGGGCAGTTACCCTCAGACTTTGGGGCAGTCACCCTCAAATTTCAGTGAAGTCACCCCCAGACTTTGGTGCAGTCACCCCCAAACTTTGGGGCAATTACCCCCAGACTTTGGAGCAGTCACCCCCAGGACTTTGGGGCTGTCACCCCCAGATTTTGGGGCAGTTACCCCCAGGACTTTGGGGCAGCTGGTCCCAGAGTTTGGGGCAGTCACCCCCAGGACTTTGGGGCAGTTACCCAAACTTGGCAGTTACCCCAAACTTTGGGGAAGTCACCCCCAGATTTTGGGGCAGTTACCCTCAGACTTTGGGGCAGTCACCCTCAAATTTCAGTGAAGTCACCCCCAGACTTTGGGGCAGTTCCCCCCAGACTTTGGGGCAGTCACCCCCAGACTTTGGGGCAGTTCCCCCCAGACTTGGGGCAGTCACCCCAGATGTTTGGGCAGTCCCCCCTTGATCACAGGACCAGGCTGTGTTTATTCTCCCTGCGAAGCACCTCACTGATGGGAGGCAACCACAAGGCCTATCAGGGGGTACAGAGGAACCAAGAGGGACAGAGTGTAGAAGGAGGCGTTGGGGTTGCCGAAGTGATCGGTGATTGCGCCGATGAGAAGAGAAATAAAGCTCACCTGAAAATAAAACAGGAGGGTAACTCAGCTGCTGGGAAGGGTTACTCACTGCTCCTTAAAACTCTGAGTCTAGCTCTGCAATTCCCTGCTGAATTTATAAAAGTGGACGAAAAAGTGAGAAAGATGAGAGATAGAGAGGGCTCAGGAGATCCTCATCTGTCTCAGTCTGAGGGTTGGCTGCTGCTTTGGGCCAGCTGGGGAGACTTCTTCCCAGGGACAGGGCTGCTTCAGGCAGAAAAATCAAACATGGGATCCCATCCTGTTCATTCCCATCCCAATCCATGCCAATAATCCACCTCCTTCCAGGTCAGGCTTGGATGATCAGTGTCTAGCCTGAGGGCTCCTGTCTCAACACTTTACATCTCTTGGATGTGGGGTGTTGAGCAGAGTGATAAATTCATTTTTTGCCTCCATTTCTGCACCAGGTATCTCCCCATGTCACAGTAGGATTGTGGCAACAGAACATGGTGACACAAATTTAACACAGAATTGGCTGCAGTGAAACACACCCAGATTTATGCTCCACATCTCCACTTGGTGTTTTGACATCTAGCACATCCTCAAGATCTCAGAATGTCTGTAAACCCAGCAGTGCATTATCCAACCATGTGCTCACCACTATCAGGATAAAAGACCAAAGATCACAGCTCCATCCTTTGCAAGATTTGAAGGAGATCAGGTAGGTTAAGAGAACGAGGGAAATTCCATAACCCAATGTCCCTGTGACCTACAGGGAGAAAAAGGCTTTTGTTGGAGAAAATGGAGTAAGGTAAACCACCAGAAACCCATCCATAGCAAAGGGGAGAAGTGGAAAAATGATCACACAGTAATTTAGAAATTACCACCATTTTACTCCGAGGTGTAAAGGAACACATTAAAGCAAGATTTATTCCCTTTTATTTCCAGGTGGAGAAACCCAAAGGATTGGAGGTGAAACAAGAAGAGGAGCAAGAGTGCTCCAGCACCATCTGCACCCACAGCATCTCAGCTGCCCCCACACAAAATATTTTCCCCCAGTGCCTTCCAAGCAAACCAGCAAGGACCAGAATGGGACGTACCAGCAAGAAGAAGGTGCTGGCACTGCCAGAAATCTTGACGCTCATGGCAAACTGGAGCCCAAACATGGAGAAGAGCAAGATCCAGAAGAGTGGGATGTCCACCAGTGCTTGGCCACACCAATAGGCCGAGGGGAAGAGCCCTGAGATCCTCAGCTGGGCTTGAGCTCCCACCTGGGAAGGCACAATTTTAAAGAATTGTTTATTGCCCGTGCCTGGTTGGCCAACTGCACCCATGGAATGGTCCCAGGAAATGAGAAGGGAATAAAATCCATCACCATTGTGATTCTGGGGTAAAATTCCACCTCTTTTTGTCTTTTAATATTCTGTGCTGGCTGGAAAACTTCTCATGGATCAAAAGAGCCCAAGCTGCCAATCATAGGGCTGGACTCAGTTACCTCAGAGGTGTTTTCCAGCCTAAATGATTCCATGATTCTGCACTCAAGCATCCTTCTGGCAGTGCAGTTGGAACCCCTTCTGCCCACCCCAAATCTGCTCCATTTCAAGGAATTTACCTTGCAATCCTGTGTGTAGCCCATTGCAAAGTGAGGAGGAAAACCAGGGAAAAACAGCAGCATATACATGAGGTAAATGGATATAAAATAATCCCAGTATCCTGGTCGGAACAGCTGAAAACAGAAGAACAAAGCATCTGTGAAAAATGCCTACAATTCATTTTACCATTCACCTTACTGCATTTCTCATGGATTACAGGGCAGTATGAACAAAAAAGAGGCATTTGAAACCAAATTCTGGGAGGTTCTCCCAAACCAGAGCCATGCAAAGTGTTTGCTGGGGTGGTGCTGGTCCCACTCCTCCATCCCAGATTTGTGGGGACCTCTCTCTCCCATCAGCTGATGGGCCAAAGCTTGAATAATGTGCTGGAGAGGATAAGGAACCTCCTGGAGAAACCCTTCCAGCCACCCTCTCCATCCTGCAGCCCTTGAGACCCACATGGGAAAAATCAGATGGGGTTTTCCTGAAGTCAAACGTGGTGGTTCCAGGGACACCATGAAGGAAGGTGGATTTACAGTTCAGACAGCCCTACAAGGCTTCCCAATGAACCTGATGAATCAGTGAGACCTTAAATGGTTTTCTGACACCTTCTGGCTTCACTTACAGAGAAGAAGGGGTGGCTCCAGACCTGGATGTGCCCAGTGGAGTTGAGGGTTCTCAGCAGGGAGTTGCTGATGATGTTCACCAGCACTGGGAAGCAGTTGACAGCCTCCAAGTGGCACAGCACAGTGAACCTGTAGCTCTTCAAAGAGCAGGAAAACAAAGTGAGAACCCCTGGCTTTGCTCATCTGCAGGGAGGCAGCAGGAAAGGAGCACACCAGGTAAACCCTGAAATAGCTTTGTTTATGCTTTGTTTGCTAAAAAAACAATTATGAGATTATTATTTTGGGATAATAATATGATTATTATTATTATTATGAGCTACTGGAAGTCTGCATTGCTGTGCTAAAAATGTACATTTGGAGGTGGAAGGTCAGGGAAATTAGGTCTCCTCTAGGATGGACTTCACTGCTCAAAACACTTCCTAATTTTCATACCTGTGGTACAAAAAGTCAACAGGGCCATCCCACAGGGAGAGCTGATGGGGGCACCTTGCATTATTATTCAATTGTTGTGAGGAAATTGGAGGGAGAGGATAAAAATCCTCACCTGACCTTTGCGGGACACTTTTATAGCCCCATTGTGTTGCAGTTCCTCCGTGATATTCTCCTCCTTTGCTATTTCCACTGTAAGATCCTGGCTCTGGAGCACATGGATGAAGTCATCAATGTCTGTGCCTGGCGTGAGGACCAAAACCAGAGGAATTATAACACTGGAAAACAAATGAGTCTTTGACGATTTGATTTTGATTTTGATTTTGAAATCCATGACCACCAAACAAAAACAGAGGAAATCTAATAACCATGGGCATCAGCCAGCACATGTGTGCTGGATCATTGCACATGTGTGCTGGATCATTGCACATTAGTTTTTGGGAAATGAATGGATTTCAGTCCGAAGTTTTGCATTGTTGTTTTTTAACCCCCAGCCTTCCCTGAAGCGCTACAGAATGAATTTTCCTTTGGGACCATCTGATGAAGAGACCAGTGTCATTCTCTGGCTCAATAACACGAAATATCACCCACTCATGGGAACGTTGAAGGTGAAACTCTGGAAGCAGCCTGTGAATTTGGCTCAGCAGGGGTGAGCCTGCAGTGTGGTGCTTGCTTTGAAAAGCCCACACTCTGAAACTGCTTGGACAGAGACCTGGATTTGCAGCAGGGAGAGAACCCTGTCCCATCTTATCTCACCTGCTCTGACACCCTTTTGACCTCTCTCATCAGGGTCTCAGCAGCTGTAGGTGTCCCTCACAACCCTTTAAAGGCAATCCCTGCCCTCCTCCCTCTCCAAAGCCTTCATCCCCCCTTGCATCCTCCACACCTCACCCATCTGCTCTGTCCTGCAGTTTCCTTTGGAGCAGCAGGAGCCCAGCACTGGGAAGGATGAGGAAAAGCCCCTTCCCCTCACCTGTGTGGTTGTAGACCAGGAGGGTGGTGGTCTCCAGTAGGATCTCCTCCCCAGGGGCAAGAAGTACCGTGCAGGAGAGAGCTGCCAGGCACTCACACTCTGCCAGCCGGCCACCATGCACACTTGCAACACCAGAGGCATCAGAAAAACCACATAGAGTAGCAAACTGCACCAAGAAAGAGAAGAATAAACACTCTCAAAAGAAATATTCCACAGAAATGTCTGCAGAGTGCATTTGTGTGGTGGAAATGGTGGGTGATATTTGAATTACCCGATGCTCTGTTAAAAACTTTTGACAATTTCATGGAATCACGGAATATCCTGACTTGGAAGGGACCCACAGTGATCATGGATACAACTCGTGGCCTTGATACCCCAACAACCCCACCTGGGCATCCCTGGGTGCTGCCCAAAAGCTCCTGGAGCTCTGGCAGCCTCGGGGCTGTCCCTGGGCAGCCTGGGCAGTGCCAGCACCCTCCAGGGAAGAACCTTGCCCTGAGCTCCAGCCCAAACCTCCCCTGGAACAGCTCCAGCCATTCCCTCAGGCCCTGTCACTGATGATCAGAGAGGATTTTATTTCCAGAAGTCTCAAATCTTGATCATTCACCACATGATTCGAAATGCAGCAGGGAGAGAACCTCAAGTCCAGCCTGCTCAACATTTTAGGGCCATGAAATGTCTTTCAGACTTCCTTTAGATACAAGGTTTTCATAAATCAGCATCTTCTAAACTTTTTAGGGCCATGAAATTCCTTTCAGACTTCCTTTAGATACAAGTTTCTCATAAATCAGCATCTTCCTTTAGTTCCTTGTGCCCCACCAGGAAACTCCAGCTTGAACACCAGTGGGGCCAAATGAGTTCAAAAAAAAAAAGCAGAGGAAGCCTGAAAGTGCTCTCTGTGCACACTGACATTTTAAAACTTCTTCCATTTGATGTAAAAGTATTTCTAAATGATGCTTTTCTTTGGAAGGAAAATGGGTTTCTCTTGCATAAATTATTCAGCACAGAAATGGAAACGCACAAAAAGGAGATTTTCTGTTACTGGCACTGGAAGGGGAAAAAACATTCCCCTCCTCTGAGTGCAGATGACCAAGATCATTCCTAGCCAAGACCTTGTATCAGTTAATCCAAACTCATCAAAGCAGGGCTGTGGAAATTGTCCCCCCGTGCTCTGACCGTGTCACTTCCAGGCCTTCAGGAGAGAGCCCCTGCCCTGGGTTTGTGCTGAATTTCATCCCCATTTGTCTGTTCAGCTCAGAAATCAGTTTTGCACCTTTAAAACTGGTCTGAGAGTGAAGGGGGAGAAGGAGAAGCGGTGGGATATCTGAGGTGGTAGTTTTCAAAATATAAAGGTCAGAGTTTTCAGCTTTTCACACTCAGCCTGTGCTGTCTGCAGTGTGGACAGCACGAAGAGCTCTCCTTGGCTTTTTGCTAGTTTTTGGCTAGCTGAAACAGAAAACTTCTCTGGACTGTGGGGTCTTTTTTTCCCTTTTCTTGGGGCTGTTTGACCCTGCTCTGGACTAAACCCAGAGGAGCACCAGGAGCTCTCAGCTGTGTCCCCCCAGCCCTGGCCATGACATTTCCCTGTGTCACAGGGTCTGACACAGACTGAGCCAAGCTACACCCCACAAAAGAGACTTCCTGAATTTGCCATCTCTTCTTGTTTAGCATTGTTCATTTGCTGTGCTGGGGAGTGCTCTGCCTGTTAAATAAACAGCTTTTCCCACTTCTCTCTGAGGAAACCTGAGCCAGTTAAAGGAGAGGTTGCCTCAACTCGTTTCCTAGCAGAACCCCTTTGGAGGTCACACAGCAACACACACAACAGGGGTTCAGGCAGAGAAGGAGAAAAGAACTCTCCAGTTTATTGCTGCCCTCGTATCTCTCAGTTTCTGGACAGTGAGCAGAGATTGCACAGAGCAGTTCCCACCTCTCCATCCCCACTGCTCACTTGATGGACTCATCAGGTGAGATCTTTTCACCAAGGAATGCAAACATGATCCTTGTTTATCTTACAATTCATGAGAACTGCCTCCACTATACCCAAACAAATCAGAAGGCTGATTTCCAGGAACAACAGAGGTGTCCTCCCAAATTCGCCCTAAACCAGGACAACCCCTTTGGCACTCACATGGACCGCAGGTTCCTGACGGAGCTCCTGAGCTTCAGGAAGTGCACCCGTGCCACGGCAGAGACCTGCTGTCTCCAGAGGGTCATGCCCTGCAGCGATGGCACAGCCATGGTCCCGAGCGGCTCCGCAGGGCTCCCCGCTCCGGCCTCTGCCCGCGGCTCCCCTGCAGACAGATCCCACAGGTTGGCACTGGGAACAGGGAGTGCTCAGAGCCCTGGGCAGGCAGGCTCACAGATGTGGGAACCAGCACATCCCTCTGACTGTCCGGGGAAGATTTATGAGAATTTAGATAGAATGATTATTAGTATGTCACAGGGTGAAAAAGGAGAATTTGTGGATTTTAGGATGTGAGGTAGATGGAGGCAATGGGGTGTGTCCCTCTGCTTCTTCTTCATCCTCTTGTTCTCCACCTTCTGTGGTGGTGTGGCACGTTTGGGTTGGTCTAGAACAAAAGTACACTGTACAACAGAGTGGGTAGATATTGGAGAATTGTTATAAATAAAACATATGTAATTTTCAGTATAAAAGATAGTGCTGTCCCAAGGGCAAAGGGGGGGAGTGCACAGCCCAAGGAGAGAACACCACAACCAATCCTGGGGAGAGAGCACAGTGAGGAGTTCAGCACAGCCTGGCCTGCAGAGAAGACCATGGCAGGCCAGGGTACCAATATGAGATAAGCAAAGAATAAACAAATTCCTGAACACGAGAAAACAGAGCACTCGAGCTCTTCTTCAGACACAGGGCTGGGGGAAAACAGAGAGCCTTCACAGAGACACAGACAAGTTAAGTCAGGTGAAAGCCAAGCTCACAGAGCTCTCAGAAACCCCAGGAAGGCCCAGAGAAGAAAAACAAACCAGCAAGAAATAAAACATATATTTTTATATTTTAAAAAACCTAACACACAGATAGAGATGGGGATGAGGTCTGGCTTAAGGCATTGGAGAAGGCTCAGTAAGTTACACAGGCAAGAAGTAAAATGGGGATTTAGGTAAAAACATGCCTTAAGTAAACAAAAATATGCTTTATGTTAACAAAAAAGTATGTTAAATAAGATAGTAGATGTTGAAGTTTAATAATAGAATTAATTATAGAGTTAGTGAGAAACTTAAGATGCATCAATGTAAGTTTGTGTAGTGTTATATTGATGCTGTAAGTTTTAGCTTTTATATCTTTTAGATTCTGTGTTGTTTTAGGGTGTAGTTCTGGGTTTTATATTAAGTGCTGCTAAACTCTCTTCACAGAGTAGGGAGACAAAACAATTCCTTTTCTAGTTTGATACCAAGGACAACTTTCTGACCCAAGAACAAAACCAAGGGTGAAGTGAGAAGAAAATCAAAGAGGATGGAGCTTCATAACCTGAAGCTGTGATTGCACAATTAACTCCAATTTGCTAATGAACCAGAGCTTATAAAAGTGTGAGACCTCATGGCCAGTTGTCCACTTTGTGACCCTTTTGGGGTGCATCTTGAGTTTAGTGCAGCTGGGCTCTTGTGCTGCCCAGCTGTGCCCATTGAGGCCTTTGAATAAATCCCTGCTTTATCCTTTTGCTCTGCCTGCACTCTGTCTTCTCTGCCTTCTCTGAGAAGGCATCAGTATGACTGGAAATGAAAAGAAGCACTGCAGTAGAGTAGAAATATTTGGCTAAGAAATGCTTAAAAGGCCTTGTAACTAGGATTAGCTGGGCTTCTGACACGATGCTGTTATATGTAACACCTTTAATGAGACTGATTGTCCAATTAATCATTCTTTCATAAAACAAATCATAATGCCTCTCAGTTACCCCTCACTCTTAACCCAACACCACATGCACATTTATGGCTAAGACCAGCTTCTAGGCTGGGATTCATGAAAGTTTAAGAGCCACCTTTGGGGGTGGCTGCAGAGGGGCTGATCTCTTTGGCTGTGGATCATAAATTGTACCTTCTCCTTGATCAGCTGTGGCTTCTCCCTCCAGCCTCAGGAACACGTCCTCCAGGGTCGTCATGCTGACTCCATAGTTGATGATTCCCTGCTCAGAGCAGCTGTCCAGGCCACTGAACAGATCTGCAGGACAGAGATTAAATAAAGGCCTAAGCACAGAGATCCACACCCAACCAACCTCAGCTGAGCCAACCCTGCTGGAGCATCTCCCGTGACAGAGGATGCAACAAAGCCATGAACTGTCAGGACACAGAGGTGTGCAGGAGCACAAAACTGCCAGAGCCATCCCTCATGGCAGGTGTTTTTGTGCCTAGCACCACCATTTCAGACTGTTTTCATCCTCTCTGGGATGGTCAGGCTGAGTGATGGGCACGGTGGGTGAGCAAAGGGCAGGAGCAGCGCAGGTCGAGTGGGGTTTTCTCTTATCTTCTCTTTTCTCTTATCTCTGTCTTTTCATTTACCACAAAGAGAACTGAACTCTCAGTAACACACGTGGCCCAGTTTAGCCTGCAGGGTTTGTCACTGCAAAGAGTAGAAAAGCATTTGTTGCACAATTTGATCTTAAATGTATGATAAAATTGTGGGGAAAATCCAAACTGTGATGGTTTTGAAGTCCTCATGTGACTCCTGTAAAAAATCTCCTTCTGCATTTCTCCTTCCCCACATTTGTCATTGTGTTTTTTCTCTGTGGATAATCCTCAGTTATTTTCATATACATTACCTGGGAATTTATTCACGTTTTCTAAAGGCAGTTTATATCTCAGTTCATACTGGGTTTGTCCTGAGAACGTGGCATTGGGGATGTAACCTTTCACCAGGGATGTCAGATTCTCCAGGTCACAGGACTCACTGACATGGATCCTGTTGTGTGGAAAAAACCACAGACATTTAGGTTTGGAGTAAAACCAACCCAAACCCACCCACCCACAACATCCACCATTTTATGGATCCATAAAAAGACAACTCCAATATTCTTCATTTATTCCCTGCGCTGGATTAACTAACCCTAACCCTGAAACCCTGCTGTTTCAGTTAATGGAGCTGGATTTTAATGCAGATAATTTGTTTATTTTGATGACAATTCTGGTGTCCCCTTGTGCTTGCATGCTGCCAGGTGTTGTTGGGGCTTAAGGAGATACCTTAAATGATAGCAAATCCCCCATTTCTTCTTCAGGAACAGAGAGGAGCCCACACACTTCAGCCTGCCGTGCGAGATAAAAGCCTTGCGGTCTGGGGAAAGGAAAAGCCAGAGGGATTCCTGGTGCAGAGCCCTTTTTGGGTCTGTGCTCAGGGTTCTCCCGTGAAGTCTGGGAGGGTCCCGTGCCCCAGACTGAGCCCTGCTCACCTGCCAGGATATCAGCCTCGTCCATGAACTGGGTGCTGAAGAGGATGGCGCGCCCCGGCCGCCGCTCCCGCAGCAGGCTCCACACCTGGTGCCTGGAGAGAGGGTCCAGCCCCGCCGTGGGCTCGTCCAGGAGCAGCACCTGCAGGGAGGATGCAGTCACACACTGCTGCAGCACCTGGGTGTCTCTGGGGTTTGGTGTCCTGAAGGCAGCAGAGCCAGGGCGTCTCTTAGGCAGCTGTTCTGGGGGCTGTGAGAGCTCAGGGAACTCTGCCTGCTTCAAAACTCACCTGCAACTCACCTCACATTTGGGTTAGGAATGAAAAAAACAAAGGAAATTGTGACATTTATTCATTCAAATTATAAGCACTTTAAAGAGGTCTGAAATCTTGGAGCCAAATATACATCCACTGTTTTAGGCATAATGTGTGGGAGTCATTAAAAGTAAAGGGTCACGGAAAAGCTGTGGAAGCAGGACTGGAATAATCCCAGTATTACAGCCATGCCTGCTGCTTTACCTGGGGGTTTCCAAGCATGGCTATTCCAATGGATAACTTCCTTTTCTGTCCACCACTCAGTTTCTCAGCTTGAGTGTCTTGGATGTTGCTGATATCCAGCAGCTCCAGGATGTTTTGCACCTAGAACAGCACAAGGATGTCCATTCTCAGCAGCCATTGTCCTTCCAACCTTTATTAGGGTAGATTTAGATTTAAATCAGACATCAGAAGGAAATTGTTCCCTGTGGGGGAGGTGAGGCATGGGCTGTCCACAGAAGCTGTGGCTGCTGATCCCTGGAAGTGTCCAAGGCCAGGCTGGACAGGGCTTGGAGCTTCAATTTTCAGAAGATCCAGGTGGATTCCTTGAGCTCCCCAGTGCAAAAGGAGCCTCTCTGGAATGGTGGGGAACACACACTCACCTCTTGCTCCACCTCTTTGGACTTGATGCCTTTGATTTCTGCAAAAGTTTTCAGGTTTTCTTTCACTGTCAGCACCTCAAACTGCGGGTTGAACTGCGGGCACAGCCCGATCATCCCCCGGATCTCCTCCCTGTCCCCTGGCTCTGACAGTCTGTAGTTGTAAATGGTGGCAGAGCCTGTTCCCGGGGATAAATGGGGTGAGGGGGAGTGAATTGACCTTTGGAGGTTTTGGATCAAGGCCAACCCCCCCACCCCAGCCTTCTCCTACCCTCGGAAGGGAAGCTGAGCCCGCTGAGCACGTTCAGCAGCGTCGTCTTGCCAGCCCCGCTGTGGCCCATCAGGGCAGTGATCTGGCCCTCATAGATGGTCAAAGACAGACCTAGAACCAAAACTGCATCAAGTCTGGGCAGGAATGAGGTTTGAGTTGCCTCCACTCACTCTCAAAGGCAAGAGAAGTCCAGAAGTGTGAGAATGAAGTGGTAATAATTAGCCAAAAAACCACCGAGTGGGGCAAAGCTCTGCAAACATTTAAATAAAGGCATAAGGAGCTGGTCTGTATTTAGCAGAAAAGACAAATAAAACAATTTTTAAAAATTAAAATATTCTCTTTAGTCTTATTACTTTTGTCCAGTAAAAGCTGGACAAAATAGTGATCAGTCAATTAATATTTGACATCAATTTTCAAGCAATGTAAGTGGGTTTTTTTTTTTAATTGACTGACTGTTTGCACAATGGTGTTTCCTTGTCTTTGACAGGAATCAATCTCACAGCTTTCATACCTCTTAAAGCTTCTGTCTTCTTGTCCTTCTTCTTATAGGTTTTTTTAATATTGTGGAGCCTAAAAGGAAGGTAAGGAGGTTATTATTTGGGGATTTCTGTAAATGCTTTTCCCTGCTGCCCTTTTACATTTTTATGGCCCTTAAGTTACAATGACAGAAATGGTGTGAAGGAAATAAAAGGAGCTGGGAAACCAAGCTGAGATTCTCTGACATATTTTGTAGCCAGGTATGAACATCTCAACCTGGCACCAAAAAGGGGACACCAAGACTGGCAAAGACAAGGCCAAGCCCTTTACAACAGAGGAGAATTTTACAGAAAAAAAACCAAAAAAAAAATACAACAAAAAAAAAACCCAAACCAAACTGTTATTTTTTAATATAAATTTACCAAAGTTTCATCATTAGCAACCAGCCTGAGCTACCTTTTCACCTCTAACTTTTCTCAGTGAGGAGTTTTTATCCCTAATCTTTCTCTGTGAAACAAAACGTTTTGCAAGAGCCTCACAAAGATGAGGAACTGCCTGGAAAAGTCCAGGCCAGGCTGACAGAGGGAGTGGGGAGCACCAAAGCAGCCACGAGCAATCCCTTCTCTCTTAACCTGATGGCCTCTTTCCCCAGGAACTCGGGGGGCACAGGCTCTGCAGCCCCCCCAAGCTGCTCCTCAGGGTTTGCTGTGGCTCTGGACACGTCCCTGGGGGAGCCTCTCCTGCTCCTCAGCCAGTACGAGGCCTTCAGGCAGAACAGGGGAGGGTCTGGGATCCCATATTTGCCTGCCAGGAAAGCAAAAAGATGTTCTGTCATTAGCCAAAGGCACAGCCAAGACACCAGCCTAGATTAAACCTTTTGGAGTTTCAAATCAGTACAAAAGTGCTGCTTTTTCCAGTCAACCCCCCCCAGGTTTGGAGCAGAGGGAAAGGAGACAAGAGGGTTGGATTCAGGGGGTTGTGTAATGAATTCAGTGCTTTTTGTAATGAATTAAAGTATTGTCCTACACATTAGCACACTATAACCTCATAATTAGAAAGGAAAAAATGTTAAATACTTTGTTGTCATTGATTCTGTGAATCTGGCATGTGCCAGAAACAGAGCAGTAACTCCATGACATAATAAATATCTTTTAGTCCAAACCTTATTTTGATTGAGTCCAAGCAAGGAGCAGCCCATCATTTCCTTGATGCATGCCATCAATCCTTGTAAATAAAAATAAATCATTCCTACCTGGCAGAATTTTGTCAAAATACAGAGCCAGCAGCATGTACAAGACTGAGTCAAATGCCAGCAGTATGTATGTTGAAAATAAAAAGTGTGCTTCCTCCATTAGGTTGGAAAAGGAGAAACCTATTCCATATTTCTCTAAATGGAAAATCTGAAAGAAAAGAGAAAGAAGAATAAATTTCAGGCTGGGAAAATATGCACATGCTATGGATGCAGTTCTGTTAGCCCAGAACTCATCTGCAGTACTAAACTAATTGTTATTTTCTTTCTAAAGGGGAAAGGGAATGAATTTACTCCATGCAGAGATCTTCATGCATTAATCCAGAATTTTCCAGAACAATCAGAAACAGAAGAAAAGATCAGAGTTTTAGAGGAGCTCAATTCATAAAACCTGATATTGGCACTCTTGATGTGACAGTCACGACAAAAATGTTATAATTTCCATAATGACTGATTTAACCATATGGTGAATTAACAAAGTCTGCTGGTGCAAAAACCTCCTCTCACAGGCAGACTTTTTTTTTTTTTTTTTATATCTATATATCAAGAAATCAAATATTAGATTACCAGAGCTAGAAAGAGCTGTGGAGACACGACTAATGGAAAACTGGGAGCTGATTTCTGCAGGGTGGGGATGGAGGAAGGGCAGCAGCAGCAGCAGAACCCAGAGCTGGATTTGCTGCCAGGAGGAGGGAGTGGCTGGGCAGCCAGGGATGCTGTCCCTGATGTTCCTGATGCTCCCCAGGATATTCTGGGGCTGTGGTGTGCAAGGATGGGCCTGCCTTGGGGTCCTGTGGAAGCTGCAGATTTTTGACAGCAGCTTTAAAAAGCGCATTTTTTGTGCCAAGAGCAGATTTTTTTGTGCCAGTTGCCCTGCTTGTCTCTGCATTCATCTGCTTTTAAAGCAGGGGAATGGGGTGGGGATGTTGGAGCTCCTCAGCTCAGCTCAGTTCAGTTGAGCTCAGTTGAGCTCAGCTCAGCTCAGCTCAGCTCAGCTCAGCTCAGCTCAATTGAGCTCAGCTCAGTTCAGCTCAGCCCAGCTCAGCCCAGCTCAGCTCAGCTCAGCTCAATTGAGCTCAGCTCAGCTCAGCTCAGCTCAGCTCAGCCCAGTTCAGCTCAGCTCAGCTCAGCTCAATTGAGCTCAGCTCAGCTCAGCTCAGCTCAGTTCAGCCCAGCTCAGCTCAGCTCAGCTCGTTCAGCTCAGCTCAGTCAGCTCATTGAGCTCAGCTCAGCCCGCTCAGCTCACTCAGCTCAGCCAGCTCAGTTCAGTTCAGCTCAGCTCAGCTCAGCCTTGAGCTCAGCTCAGCTCAGTTCAGTTCAGCTCACAGCTCAGCTCAGCTCAGCTCAGCCCTGCTCAGCTCAGCTCAGCTCAGCCCAGCTCAGTTCAGTTCAGCTCAGCTCAGCTCAGCTCAGTTCAGCTCAGCTCAGCTCAGCTCAGCTCAGCTCAGCTCAGCTCAGTTCAGCTCAGTTCAGCTCAGCTCAGCTAGCTCATTCAGCTCAGCTCAGCTCAGCTCAGCTCAGCTCAGCTCATCAGCTCAGCTCAGCCAGCTCAGCTCAGCCTCAGCTCAGCCCCAGCTCAGCTCAGCTCAGTTCAGCTCAGCTCAGCTCAGCTCAATTGAGCTCAGCTCAGCTCAGCTCAGTTCAGCTCAGCTCAGCTCAGCTCAGCTCAGCTCAGCCCTGCTCAGCTCAGCTCAGCTCAGCTCCAGTCTCAGTTCAGTTCAGTGTCAGTTCAGTTCAGCTCAGCTCAGTCAGTTTAGCTCAGTTCAGCTCAGCTCAGCGCTCAGTGTCTCAGCAGCTCAGCTCAGTTCAGCTCAGCTCTCAGCCCTTCATTTGAGCTCAGTTGTCAGCTCATTTGAGCTCAGTTCAGCTTATAAGCTACTCAGCTCAGTTCAACCCAGCCCAGCTCAGTTCAGCTCACATGGGGTTATCAAGCAGGCTGGGGAGGGGAAATAAAAATGCCTGCCTGTTTTACAGCTGGATTTTGGAGCTATTCCTTTCTCTCCCACAGGGGCAGGGGCAGCTGCAGGGGTGGTACCTTGGCAATGCCAGTGTTGAATGCAAAAGGACACATGAGACCAAGGAGCCACTTGAGTGGCTTGGGGACCTCTTCTATCAGCACTGCCAGGCTCAGGAACCCGAAGATGAAGATGATGAGGAAGCCCATGGAGCTGACAAGCTTGGAGGTCCTTAAGAGGGAGCAGAGCATGAAAACCAGGTGGATCTGTAAGAACAGAACTTGCCCTCAACCACTGAAGGAAATCAATTTCCTTGACTGCATCACTCCCATTTGCCAGGCACCAGATCTCTGCTGAGCCCAGTCTGTGTGATAAAATCCACTAAAGCCCTTCTTAGTGGGTCAGTCTGGGTTTCAAACTGGGCCTTTTGTAGCCAAATAAGAGCCTGCCAGCCCTTCAGGCTGCAAATCAGATCTCTGCTGCTGGCCTGTGTCGCTGTGGGATAACACACGACACGAACTCTTTCTGTGATCTTGTCAAGGTTGTGTTAAAAGATTTATTTTATTAGAAATTGTCTCTCTTATATACCTTTTTACCATAGATCAATGTGACTAGTGAGAGAAAGACAAACCATGTACCATTTTACATACCATTTTCCATAGACCAATGTGACTGGTGAGAGAAAGACAAACCCCCCACATTGGTCAAACCAGAGGGACATCAAGAGAGGTCCCTCTTCACAGGAGGGATGTGCAACATAGATATTGTAATAAAAACGGTTCTGGTGCTTATGTTCTTTCTCTGAGAAAAGAATTTCAGTAAACCTCAACATCAGAAAACCAGAACTTTAGAAAACCAGAAACCAGACTACAAGCCTAGAAAAGCCACTCAGGTGTTCCAGCCAGCATGGACCACAAAGCACTGTGTAAAAGGCTTTGGAGCAATGCTTGGGCTCCTCAACACGGTAATAAATGACGTGGGGAGGAAAATGTGGCTTTCCAGCCTGACTTACACACGCCAGGCCGTAGAGGAAGAGCAGGAGTGAGACTGCAGGGAAGCTGCTGGTGTAGAAGGGATCGCGCAGCACCAGGGCAGCCAGCAGGCAGGAGAAGATCAGCACGTACAGGGAGTACAGCACGCTCCAGGACAGCCTGGGGGGACAGGGGCCATCAGCCTCGGGGGAATTAACAGCTCTGGGTGCTTGTCTGCACCTCAGAAAGGTTTACAGTTCAATAGGAATTCTTTCCCACAGCAGTAATTCCTCTTTCACATCCTCAGAACAGACAGGTGTCTGTAATCTGGTTTTCTGGACCTGAGGTTTCTAAGTTTCTGAACTCAGTTTCTTCGTGGTGTTTAGGTTTCAGAAGACCTTGTTCCCACAGACTTGACATAAACATCCCAAGTGTTATTGTAACGAGAGTGATGTTTTGCATTCTTTTCTGTGGGATGGACTTGTCTCTATCCATTGCTT
Source organism: Sitta carolinensis (assembly GCA_032173965.1). Taxonomy (NCBI): domain Eukaryota; kingdom Metazoa; phylum Chordata; class Aves; order Passeriformes; family Sittidae; genus Sitta; species Sitta carolinensis. Next base: position 2,421,084 of record CM063298.1, on the reverse strand, counting down.
TGGGCCAATGGGAAGAAGAGTTCTGGCACTCTTCTAACCCATGAGAGTGGCCTGTTCTAAAAGGTAAATAAGGAGGGCAGTTGTTTTAATAAAGTAGAGTCAGATACAGTTTTTTATAACAAAGTCTCATGTCGTTTGTTCATCGCCCACAGCGACAGGTGCCCACCCGACACAGACTCTTTGTGATGTTCTCAAAGGCTGTGTGAAGAATAATTTTACTTTTAGGGATTGTTCTCTCTCATGTATTATTTTTCACAGACTATAGTGATTGGTGAGAGAAAGACAAACCTCTTCACCCACATTGGTCAAACCAGAGGGACATCAAAAAAAATCTCTCTTCACAGAGAGAAATCACAACATGGATATCGTTACAAAAACAATGTCTTGGTGTTTATCCCTTCTCCCTGAGAAAGGAATTTCAGAAAACCAAAACGTTAGAAAACCAGCACTTTAGAAACCTAGAAACTTCAGGCCTGAAACCAGACTGCAGACAGGTGATCCAGCTTGGGAGGAAATGCCCCAGGGAGCAGAGGGCACCACTGCCATGCTCAACCCTCTGGCTGAGAAACTCAACAAAACCAGTGATCAGTCACATCAATTAATATTTGACATAAATTTTCGAGCAATGCAAGTGATTTTTTCATTGGCTGACTGAAATGTTTGCTTTTGTTTCCTCACCATGGTGTTTCATTGCCTTTAGCAGGGATCAATCTCACAGCTTCGAGTGCTGGAGAAAAGTTATGAACCCATTTAACTCATTAATTGGCCAAGGAACAGATTGATTTTTGGCAAACATATTCCAGTTAAAAAAGGACTCACCAAAATGCAATGTCCTGCAGCCCCATGGTCTTCATCAATTCTTTGAGCTCCTTCTTTTCTCGTGTGACATTCCTTGATAAGAAATACATGAAGGGGAAGAAACACATCACAATAACCATCATGAAGTAGCTGTACTCCAGGCTGATGGAGAAGAGGATGCTCTGGGACTTCATTCTGACACCAGCAATGGATTTCATTTCTTCCCAAACAGAATGATTTGTCACCATCTAAAGGGATGCAAGGTCAATAAATCAGTGTTTTGCTTGTTTCCTGCAGTGAGAATTTTCTACATTTATACAATGAATATTCTGCTTCATCCTCCTGGATTAATTTTTTAAAGCAGCTTTATTTTCTGACAAACCCATCCCTTGCTATTCCCCCAGCAGAGTTTGCCTTTCCTCTATTATAGTAAAGAGAAAAGGATGCCTCCATCAGTTCCTAAGTTGGATTTACCTCCACAATGGCAGCATCAATGCTGGACTGCAGGGACAGAAAGCCTTTATTCCAGTACTTTGGGCTGTCACAGTGCTCCCAGGTGAACTCATAGCAGCTGTCTGCAAGGCAAAGGGCAGCACACGAATGAAAAGTAATTAATTTTCACTATTAAGTGTAATGACAAGAACACACTGGCACTGTGGGAAACTCTTAAAACAAACAGTGACAAGAAAACCCCTCCAAAACACCCAGGCCCACAATTTATTCCATCACTTAACAAATATGGTTTAATCCCACCCTGTCCACACATGCTGAAATTCTCATTTTGTATTACCTACGTAACCAATGACTTCGTTGGGAATAACCACGTGGCTGATAGGAAACCTGAGGTGGTAGGAGAAGTTGTCCTTAAATACAACTCCTATAATTTCCTCATCTGAAATCCAGGCATTCTCCATGGCTCTCTCATCATCCAGTTCCTCTAGTTTTATACCTGGGGAGTGTCAGAAAAATATCGCCCTGAGATTTTGTGAGTCTGGAAATGTGTCCACAGCCATTGCTCTGCTTTCTTTGCACTGCAACTCCTCCTTTTCCAGTTCCCACTGGCCAGGGAGGGAGCTCTAAATACTTCAGACTTTACCAGCTGAGAAGAAATGCACCTCGAAAGATTGTTCTAAAATGTGTTTTAGAAGTATTAGGGAATATTAGCTAAGGCAGAGCTTTCCAATTCAGAAAGACACACTGGCCTCACAGGTAGTTTAAATCCTAGAGAAGAAATATTTGTGAAAATGGAGGATTTAAGAGGAATTTTAATCTCTCCTAATCAATGATGTTGGAGCTACAACACAGCACACGCACGACAGGGGAAATGATGACAAAAATCAGCATTTACAAAGCAAAACCCACCTGTCATGAGAGAGCTGGAGGCCACTTTGCTCATGATGTGCCTCGTGGTGGGGGTGGGGGGGGGAAGGTGACAGTGACCCCAGTGGCATTGAAGGCAGGGTCGTCCAGGTGCCCCAGGGGGCTGTAGGGCACCTCGGGGTGACGGATCTGGTGCGTGAACGAGGACACGAGGAACACCATGGGCAGGAAGAGCAGGGACAGAATCCACTCCTGCAGCAGGGGGGAGAAGTTCATGGCAACATAAACACGTGTTCTTTGTGGGGTTAAAGTGGGAACAAGAGGAATTCAGTCTTTGGGGATTAAAATGTAAATAAGAGGAACTCGGTCATGGCTGTTTCTTGGGTGTGGATGAAGAGGTTCTCTGCATTGTGCCCATCAATTCCCTTCTGAAGGGACAAAATCCACTCCTGCAGCAGGGAGGAAAAGTTCATGGTGGTACAAACTCATGTTCTTTGTGGGGTTAAAATGGGAACAAGAGGAATTCAGTCTTTGGGGGATTAAAATGTAAATAAGAGGAACTCGGTCAGGGCTGTTTCTTGGGTGTGGATGAAGAGATTCTCTGCACTGTGCCCATCACCTGCTCCAAAAGCTCATCTGTGCCCTCATTGGTCACAAACCAGGCATAAATATCACCATTTATAAAACCCCAATTCTCTAAGTGTTCATTACCAGTCAGGCTTCCCAAAAGTACTTTAAGTTCTAATTTTACCCAAAGAAGTTGGTGTCTAGGGGCAGGCAGGGATTGGTCGCTCTCCGTAGTTAGCTGCTATTTTAGTAGTGTAGTAGTAGTCAGTTACTATTAGTAACTTAGTAGTTAGTTACTATTTTGGTTTTATTTTAATTTTTTTCTTACCTGAAAACTCTGCATCTTCATCCTCCACTTGATCAGGACATTTTTCCACAAGAGAATTTTAATTTGCTGGAATACACTTATATTCCTCTGGAGCGTCTTCATCTTTGAACCTAGAGACAATTCCTTTTTGAAAGTTGCTTTCAAATACAACAAAAGCCAAACCAGCAGCAACTGGTTTTATCTGCACAGTTCTTGCAGATGTGCAGTGAAACTTCCTCTCCCTTTTCACAGCAAGAATGAGCTGAAGAAGCTCAAATGTGTGCTGAGCACAACCACACCCACAGCATCCAGGAGAACTCACCACCCTCAGCACACTCCAACCCTCACAGCTCAGCAGCAAACACTGGACAAATGGGATTTTCAGGTTTCCATGCTGCAGCATGGGGAGTCTGGGAGGAGTTACTGATGAAATAAAAAGGGACTATCACATTACATGACCTAATCGGCTTGGGTGGGCTCCATAGCCCAGAAACAACAACAAGATAGTCAATTAAAATCCATTAAATCCTTTCACTTGTAATTGTAATGTGCAATAGGCTCAGCGCCAACGAGTGTTGAGCAACTCTTGGCTGTGCTGTGACCTGAGCTCTTGTGGAAAACAGCATCTGCTGAGGGAAACTCGGAGCCATGAAGGAACAAATCCTTGGAAGTGCGTGGGAGAGATGTCATTGGCAGGTTATTAATGAAAAATGAGAGAAAACCGAGTGGTCATGAGCACACATGGATGTGTTATTCCAACAGACAGGGCAGAATCCTCAAATGGTCAAAGCAAAACCTGTTTTGCCTGGTTGATGCTGGTGTGGGGACTGGAAGAAGTCAAGCAAAAAGCTGCCTGTCAGGGTTTTGCAGATGTGCTCAGTAAGCAGCCATAAAATGACCATGAGGACCTTTAGTGAGCAAAAGCATTCAGTACCTCTGTGTAAAAGAGCTCTGCTCACATGGCCAAACTGCTCTGTTGCCACATCTGGAGCTCAAATCTGCTTTTAAACAAAATTCTGATTTTCTCTAAGTGACTCTCAGGTAGAAAAATCAGAGCTTTTACAGACCTAAACCTGCCCAGCCTTCCTGTCATAGGGAAGGAAGATTGGCGTTGTCCTGAGCAATGCCTCATGGTGCTGACAGGCAAGACAGAGCTTATCTTCCTCCAGATATTCCTATTCAGTCCTCAGGGGCTGAATCTTGCTGTGATGAGACAGCAGGCACTGGAATGCTGGAAAAGCAGCCGCAGCAAATGGGCAGCAAACACTTGCCCTGGCTTTTGCCATCATCTCTAAGCAGATTTTTTCACTCACTGATGATCTCACTAAACCCAGGTGTCTAAAAATTTGACTTTAGCCTGTGTAATAACCTCTAGGCTTCCTAGAATAAACTGGGGATTTAAACTTGGTATTGTCTGGTTGCTTTTTCACCCCACAGAAGAACTGGTGGAAGCTTTTAGAGCATAAGATGGGCAGAACTTTCAAATTCAAACTTCAGCTTACACTGGAGGTAGGGAAAGAAATCTGCTCCTCGTGTGTTCAGATCACTTAAAATACTGAGCTGAAGCTGCTGCTTCCTTGTAGTGCTGGGAAACACTGGAAATAAACCTCTGCCATAGGCTGGGCTCCAGTTGTGTGTTATTTCATCTCAAAGTAAGGTTAAAAAAGACTCTCTTGCCTTTAAAAACCCCTAAGTTTAATCACAAGCTTGACTCAGCCTATTAGAAAGATGCCCAGTGCCCACCCCCACGTTCATACCCTCACCCAGGGTTATTAACTGCATTATAATTCACTGGGGGTTTTCCCCAGTTTCTTCCAAATAACATTTTTTATTTAGGCTTAGGAAGAATGCTTAAGCCTTACCTGAACAGGGAGTTTGGAGAGGGATCCAGAGCTTGTCCTGGAGCAGCAGAGATGCTGAACCTGCCTGGGATGGAGGCTGACTGTTCCAGAGACTCCTTTGTCGGTTTTTTTCCCCTCAGGCACTTCTGCAAAAGACATTCCTCACACCATGGCTTCTTTTTTCCCCTGGCTTCCTTCCCCTTCCTCCCTGGCAGAGCTCCAGCTTTATTTGTGGCAGAAAGAGCCAACAGAGCACATCGCTGTTGAGGCGCTGGAGCGCATTGTCCAGAAAGTTAACTCGGGACATTCTTGAGTCGCGGCCAGGAGAAGAAAAACAAGCTCCACAACAAACCACACAAAAATCCTTTCTCTGGCAAACCCCACTGTGTTTCTCAGCGCAGCAAGAGGGGCTGAAGTCAGCAGCGATGTCACAGCACAGGCAGGGGAGGACGAGAGGTGGCAAACTCTTCCCGTGGCATCAGCCACAGGCTGGAGCAGCGGAGAAGTGCTGCCTCCTGGACAGCAACAGCTCTTCCAGCTAAAAAACCATCTTGGGAACGTTGAAATAAACTTCTCCTGACTAACTCTGCTCTTCTAAAGGGGATGGGTTTGGTTTCGTGCCAGGCTGTGGAGCGTGGCTGCCCCTTGGTCGCCACAGTAGCATCCTGGGCTCACCCCGGCTGAGGGACCAGGGCTGGGAGGGAGCACAAGCAGCTGGGACAGAGGCTGGGCTTGGAAAACTGGAGCAGCTGGATTTGCTGCCTTCTGCTCTGCCTAGCAGGAAAAAGCCACCCCTAAGGTTTAAATCCATTCAGAGGTTTCTGAGCGAGGCAGACAGCAGAGGTGCAGGAAATCAGGGCACGGGATGAAGTTAAAACCTGTGCTCAGAACATCTCCTGCGTGTCCAAACCTTCTCCTCCCCTCCTCCCAAAGGGGAAAAAAACAACCCTAACGTGAAGAGGTGGAGATGCCAGGCCCCAGGCAGTGAAGCTCAGAGTCCCCGACGTTCGGGGATCCCCGTGGAAAGCAGAACTCCGGGGTCTGGGGGGCTGCTCTGGGCACTGCTCCTGGCAGGGGCAGCCCATCCGTGAGCCACGGCAGCCACCTGCTGGCACCTGCTCGCCCGCATCCCTGCCTGCATTGCCCAGACACGCATCCCTGCCTGCCTGGAGCCCCTGCGGGATTGTCCCTGCCCATGTCCCAGCCCTGCCTGTCCCCCCAGCATCACCACACGCACCAGGGCAGGGCTGAGGGTCCTGCTGCTGTGCCCATCCCACGGGTGGGCACTGCCCCTGGCCTCCCGGGGGTCCCCAGCCCAGCCTTTGCCAGAGGGTGCTGGGGATAGGGTGACAAGGGAAACATCCGAATGCAGGGAGTTCCTGGTTTATTTCGTTTATTATATTTCCCCCTTTTTAAAATTTATGTTTTAACTCTAGCCCTGGCAGGCAGATATCCAAGAGGAGATGCTGGTCTGCTCAGGCAGGGTCAGGGCGCTGGTGCTTGCCCCCAGCTCCCCATCAGGTGCCCCCTCCCTCCCAGGGCCCCCCTCTCTTCCCAATGACCAAAGCAAGGCTCAGCCTGCTGTCCTTCTTCAGCACTGTTTCGGGTCAAAGCACACTTTATTTGGACTCTAAATAAAAACTGGGTTTTATAGATGATGATATAAGAGCTGCCAATTTTCATTATATTTATCCAGCCACTGCTGAGTCCTCTCCTCTGTCCCGTGGTGGGGATGAGATGGGCCAAGTTGGCCTGAGCTGGAGCCCACAGCAGCTTTTTGGGTCAAAATACAGCCCCATGCCCCTCTCTCCCAGGAATCAGCACCTTGGCTGGCCACATTCCTCCAGCCAGAGGGGTGACTGCCAGGGCTGAGCAAGGCAAGGACTGCTGTCCCCTGCCATGGATGAGGGAGATGTCAGAGCCTTCCCTGGCTTGTCCTGACTTTCTCCAGGGACTGGGCCCCCCTTCCCAGCCACGGTCTCCCTCACAGCCTCAGCATCAGGAATTCAAATCTCCACGTGCCAGTCTGAGCAGGGGCACAGATTTACAGCAATTTGTCAAAGGATGAAGCTTTATTAATTAAAATAATAACTCTTTGTTTCTCTGTGAGGCAGAGCACCTGCAGGGCCGTGTGTTGGGACGTGGGGAGCCGAGGGCAGGGCTGCTCTCAGGTGTCAGTGACACTGATGAAATCCACTGGTGAAATACATGGAATATTTCCCACTCAAGGCACCTCAGGGCTGGAGGGGTCTCTGCTCCACGGCCCCGTTGGATGCCACTTCCAGGTCGTGCTCCTCTGCATCCCTGGTGAGGTCTACAAACACCTGCAGGGAAACCACAGTGAAACCACCCCTTCATTGCCAGGGACTGGCTGGATTTGTGCTGGGCACAGGTCATTGCTTCCTTTCCCACAGGCAGTTCCCACACTGGAGCTCCTGCATCAGCCTACCTGGTGCAAAGTGTTCAGTGACAAGCTGTACTCCTCAAGCTTGAAATTCCGTTTAGCTGTGGAGGGATGGAGAAAGCATCCTTAAAAACCAAATCCACATAAACTATTTGGAAATGATTCTCTTATTTAGCTGAGTGTTTCCTTTTACCTGCTTCTAGCTTGGAGAAAGACCTGGACAGAGGTAGTGCATCTGCCACTGGAATCTTGTAGGTGAGCAAGGAAGAAGTCCTGAAAAAGCAATAAAAAAATGAGTTCTTCATCTTGTGACTCAGGCATTGAGGTTTGGGGGGGTTGTAGGATAATTGTGCCTCAGGTAAATCACTGAGCAAGGTCAACAGGAGGAAAAGAACATCCCAGCCCAGCTCCAGGCCCTAGGCAGCCCGTGGACACTGACCTTTCCTGCCGAGCTGCGTGGGGGAAGAGGTTCAGGATTTCGGTGTGGAGAGCATCACTTTGCCCCACGTCTGTCATTTTGAGTTCTAGGTGGTAACTCGTGCCAAACTTACTTTTGAGATCCTCTAGGGAACCAATGTACCTGCAGAGGGGGGGGGAAACATTTCTCAAACCACCACAACCAGCAAAGAAATCAACAGCTTGAGGGAGCTGAGGAGCAGCTGTAACATCCTCTTACTCGTCAGCTCTTTATACCTCCCCACAAAACCCTTGTTACACACGTGGGAGCACCCAAACCAGTGTTTTCCATTAGATTAGGAACTAAAAACACCAAAGGAACCCCAGCAACCCCCCAGACTGAACCCCCTGCCCCTGCTGCCCACCGGAGCCGGCCGGACACCAGGATGGCCACGCGGTCACACATCGCCGCCGCCTCCTCCAGGGACTGCGTGCACAGGAGGGCTGCCCGCTCCCTGCTCTTCATGGAGGCCTGGATCAGCTTCCTGGGGACACAGGCACCACAGTCACCTCCTGGGGACAGCCACAGGCAATCTCCCGGTCTAGGTCCCCCTCCCGAGATACAATTTTTTTAAGTTATTGAAAAGCGGAGAGTTTTCAGCGCTCTCGTTTAAAGGTGACCTGGATGCCATGCTGTAGTTTGTCATGTCAGCATCCCTCCAAATTTTGCACTGATGGTGTAAGCTGTAGTCTGGGTCTTTCAGGCCTGAAGCTTCTGAGTTTCTAAAGCTCTGTTTTTTCAAACAAATTACCTTGTTTCTCAAAAAAAAAAAAAAAAAAAAGATATGATTTTTCACCTCGTTCATGTGGCTGCAATCACGTCAGGGTGACCAAATGTTGTTGTGGCGAATAACACACGACACGAATTTCTCCAAAACAGCTTGGAGAGATCAATCTGACTCCATTTATTCAAACAATGACTCCCTTTTTATACATTTTGGACAGGCCACTGTGATTGGCGAACGAGTGACAGAACTCTTCACCCACCCTGGCCAAACCAGAGGGACATCAAAGGAAAGTCTGTCCCACAGAAAGAATTCCAAACATGAATTTGTTACACAAACAAAACCTGATGTTTATGTTCAAGCTGTGGGAACAAGCTTCAGAAACCCAAAACATCAGGAAAAAACAGAGCTTTAGAAACTCAGAAGCTGCAGGCCTGAAAGACCCAGACTACCTGAAGCTAGTGAGGAAAAGATGAAGCAAACACCAGTGCTGAAAGACTAAAGGGAGGCCTTCCTGCCATTTTTCCTCTTGCTCTGAAGAAAACTGAAATTTGTGCAATTTGTACCAAATGCATGGGTTCAGCTGGTGTCTACTGAGATTTTTTGAGGTGTATTAATGACCATTATATTACAGGGCTTGCTGCCAGCTGAGGAGCTCAGCAAGTTCTCCCCATCCCCTGGGCATTAGGAAAAAAGGAGAAGGCAGATCTGTGTCACTGGGAAAAAGGGAGAAGGCAGATCTGTGTCACTGGGAAAAAGGAAGAAGGCAGATCTCTGTCACTGGGAAAAAGGGAGAAGGCAGATAGATCTCTGTCACTAGGAAATAGGGGAAAGGCAGATCTCTGTCACTGGGAAAAAGGGAAATGGCAGATCTCTGTCACTGGGAAAAGGGAGAAGGCAGATCTGTGTCACTGGGAAAAAGGGAGAAGGCAGATCTGTGTCACTAGGGAAAAGGGAAAACGCAGATCTCTGTCACTAGGAAATAGGGAAAAGGCAGATCTCTGTCACTGGGAAAAAGGGGGAAGGCAGATCTGTGTCACTGGGAAAAAGGGGGAAGGCAGATCTGTGTCACTGGGAAAAGGGGAGAAGGCAGATCAGTGTCACTGGGAAAAAGGGGGAAGGCAGATCTCTGTCACTGGGAAAAAGGGGAAAGGCAGATCTCTGTCACTAGGAAAAAGGGAGAAGGCAGATCTGTGTCATTGGAAAAGGGGAGAAGGCAGATCTCTCTCACTGGGAAAAAGGGGAGAAGGCAGATCTGTGTCACTGGGAAAAAGGGAAATGGCAGATCTCTGTCACTAGGAAATAGGGGAAAGGCAGATCTCTGTCACTGGAAAAAGGGAAATGGCAGATCTCTGTCACTGGGAAAAGGGAGAAGGCAGATCTCTGTCACTGGGAAAAAGGGAAAGGCAGATCTGTGTCACTGGGAAAAGGGGAGAAGGCAGATCTCTATCACTGGGAAAAGGGGAGAAGGCAGATCTCTATCACTGGGAAAAAGGGGAGAAGGCAGATCTGTGTCACTGGGAAAAGGGGAGAAGGCAGATCTCTGTCACTGGGAAAAGGGGAGAAGGCAGATCTGTGTCCCACAGCAGCAGCTCTGCCTGCCCAGGGGCTGCTGCAGCCCATCCTGCTGGCCCTGCCCCAGGTTCCCATGCCAAGGCTGCTCACCACATGCGGCGCCGCCCTTTGGGTCCACGCTCACCGAGGGCTCATCCCACAGCATCACTGCTGGGTCTCCCAGGATGCTCAGAGCAAAGGACAGCTGGAATGGCAACAGCAGGAGGTCAGGGCTCCTTTATTTGCCTGCAAAGCTGGTGCACCTTAATCCCCGTGAAAATTTCAAAGCTGAAGCGCTTGATTCCAAAGTACAAGGGGAACAGGGATTTAAGAAAATCCCACTTCAGGTGTTCTCAGTTAACGTTTTAATCTCTCAAAATCAGATTTCCACAGAACTCCTCAGCCTGCCAAAGATGTGAAAGTGGTTTTCCATCCCATTTACTGGCAGATGTAGGTGGTGGGGCGTGAAGAGGTGATTGTAAATCCAATTTGTGGTCAGCACTTATTAAACACATGGTGCATGAGAGCGGGAAAAGAGGGTGAAGAGGAGGGAGGGAATCCTGCCAGGCTGGATTCAAAAGGTATTGATGAAAATGAGTGATGCCAGGAACCCACTCAGCTGAGTGTTTCCTCTGCACCACATCCAAGGAAGAGCGAGCAGGGTTTGGCTAGGAAACAAAGACAAATCCAACACGCACCTTTCTGGCTTCTCCAGCAGATAAACTCCTCACTGGGGTCTTGAAATCCTTCAGGAGATCCAGGGCCCTTCCTATGCTGTGGGGAATGGAGAGGGAAAAGTCCCCAGTGACCATCTTGGTGTGCAACCTCCGTGGTCAGGGGTGCTGAGGACCCCGACTCTGACGTGTTTTGTTGATATCCATCACCTTGGGTTACTTGGGGATTCTGCTCCTAACTTGGATGGTAAATTGAGGAATTTTTTGCAGAAATTCAAGGCAAGAAATGCAGCTAATGAGAGAAGTGAGTTACTCATGTAACTGGCCATGAACTGGGACAAGTTTGATTTTTTTTTCCCCAAATTTTCCAAGGTAAGCTTGGGCTACAATCTTCACTGGCAAGGGCCTGAAAACAATATAAAATAGCAGACCTCATCAGGAGAAACCACCTCTCAAAGGTGAGAGGCACTGAAGACGTTGTCTCTTAACCACACAAGCCACTTTTGTGAACAGAGAAACCCTTCCCTACCCCCTAAAACCCCAGAGCAATGGGCCTGGAGGGCTCCCTACCTCTGGAGAGGGGGGAGAACCAACAGAGGGGATCATTTGGCTTCCTACCAGCTGATGGCAAGAGCAGCATCCTCTTCCCTCATCCCTCTGATGGCAGCAAAGGCCTCCAGGTGCTGCAGCACTGTCAGGTGTGGCCAGAGGGGATCCTGCTGGGGGCACCAGCCCAGGGACCCCGGGCACAGGGGGGCTCCAGGGCTCCTGAGCAGCACCTGCACAGACAGACAGCTCTGAGCAGCAGGACACACAGCCACAGGGACTGGAGAAATCATCCCATCACACACCTGCCATGGGCAGGGACCTCTTCCACCAGCCCAGGGCCCCTGAGCAGCACCTGGACAGACAGACAGCTCTGAGCAGCAGGACACACAGCACAGGGACTTAGAGCTCATCCACCCATGGGCAGGGCTCCTGAGCAGCACTTGGACAGACAGACAGCTCTGAGTAGCAGGACACACAGCTCTGAGCAGCAGGACACACAGCCACAGGGACCTGAGAACTCATCCCATGCCACAGACAGGGACCCCAGAGCACCTGAGCAGCACCTGGACAGACAGACAGCTCTGAGCAGCAGGACACACAGCTCTGAGCAGCAGGACACACAGCCACAGGGACCTGAGAACTCATCCCATGCCACAGACAGGGACCCCAGAGCACCTGAGCAGCACCTGGACAGACAGACAGCTCTGAGCAGCAGGACACACAGCTCTGAGCAGCAGGAACACACAGCCACAGGGACCTGAGAGCTCACCCCACCCCATGGGCAGGGGCCCCTTCCACCAGCCCAGGTTGCCCCAAGCCCTGTCCAGCTGGCCAAGCCAAGTTGTGTGGCCAGCAGCCACTTCTGAGTGGTCGCTGTGTGGCTCCACCAGCAGGGTGATCCTGCTCCATCTGCCTTTTCACTTTGGGTAATATTACCAACCACAGCCTGTCTTTTCCTAGTAATACTATTTCCAACCTTCACTCCCAAATCTGTAAGAGCAATGGCATTTCCCCTCCCCCAGCACATGCCATTAATCATTCTGCATGTAATTAAGTGATGGATTGTTACTGGCCCAACACTGCTCACATTTGTTTTCAATTTCCTGATTTTGCAAGGCTGTTTGTGGAGAGTGTTATTTTTGGGGTTTTTTAGATGTCAACAATTCTTACAGGGTTTGTGACATTTCACAATGGGTTTCCAATGCCAGCTGAAGATTTCCTGTTGCTCAAACTCTTAAATCTGTAACACTGACTTTGATGAACACTAGAATTTATGCTTGGCATAAATCAACGCTTTTTCTCAGCTCCCTAAATATCCAGGACACATAAATTGTACATAAACACCCATAAATCCCTGATTGCAGGGGAGATGTTGCTGGCTTGCCTTATCACATCCTTAATTTTTAAAGACATCAAGGTCATCTCTGCAGCTGCTCCAAGCAGGAGCCACCTACCTCCCCAGCAGTCACTGCTACACCTCCAGAAATCATATTTAGAGTTGTGCTTTTCCCAGCTCCATTGGGTCCCAACAGACCTAAGACCTCTCCTGGAACAAATATGCAACCACTGTTAATGGTATTTATTGGTAATATGCCTTCTGCTCTGTATTCTATGTAATATCTATAAGTACAGTAGGAGAAAGGGTTGTTTTATCCCCATAAATTAAAACTTGGAATGCAGGAGCCCGGAGTGACAGGTCTCAATGTCCGCAAGAAAATTCTAACAAAAATATTGCCTCCAAATGAGACCTTCCCTTTAGATTTTAGTCATTTATATTAGAGGGAGTGCAGCAAAGTATTTGAACCTTTTTTAACACCGAAAGAGAGGTTTTTCACAGCAGGTTTCTTCTCTTTCTTAAAGATGGAGGTGGCTGTCCTGACTTGGTATTCCTTGCGCAAGCTGCTGACAACAACCAAGTCCTGTGAAGAGGCAGAGAGGGAAATAAAAATTCTCCTCCTACCCCACGAGACAGCTGATCTGTTCTTACCATTAAGCAGGGCTTTGAAAAAAAGAGAAAATACCTAAATTAAAAAGCCACGAAACAGAGGTAAAAATAAAAAAGGAAAATATGCATACTGGGAATAAAAACGCTGGTGCCAGCTAAAGTCCTTGTGGTGCCAGAGTGACCGTGGGCTGGATGGCCAGATCACCCCAGGAGGGAAAGCAAGCAGAGGCACAGGAGAGACTGAGAATGGTGGAGATGAAATGCAGGAGAGCCCAGCGGGCTGGGGGTCACCTCCTCGGGCTGCAGCGAGACCATGGCACCGTGCACCCTGTCCCGCTCCGCCTGCACCTCGGGGGGCTCCTCCCCTGGGCGCTCCTGGTTCTGCTGGGGCACCGCTCTTCTCTGCTGGATCCTACGAGGGGAGCAGAGAGATGCTTTCCCTGGTAATCACTTCCGAAAAGGTTCGTTTTTTCCCCCCAGGGCAGCACCAATGAAACCCCAAATTTCTTTGCTCTCGGGGAGCTCCCAGCCTCAGAGGTGGAAGGGACACACAGGGATCACTGAGCTGTTCCACAGTGTTTGCTCAAGTGTTTATTCCTGGGGAGGGAAAGCTGAATTTCACTGGCATGGCTGGGAAAATACAGGCCAGTTTTAGCTTTTCTTTCATCTTTAATTATTGACTTATCACTGTCTACAACTCCCTGAGAGGTGGCTGTGCTCGGGTGGGGTTGGTCTCTCTCCAGGCAGAGGGCACAGCCTCAAACTGCACCCAGGGAAATACAGGCTGGATATTAGGAAAGGGTTTTTTATGGAAAGAGTGATAAAGTATTTTAATTATCTGCCTGGGGAGGTGGTGGAGTCACCATCCCTGGAGGTGTTTAAAAAAAGGCTGGCTGTGGCACTGGGGGCCAGGGGCTGGGTTGGACTCGATGGTCCTGGAGGGCTCTGCCAACCTGGGGATTCTGGAATTCTGTGAGTCTGGAATTCTGAGAGTCTGGGATTCTGGAATTCTGTGAGTCTGGGATTCTGAGAGTCTGGGATTCTGGAATTCTGTGAGTCTGGGATTCTGAGAGTCTGGAATTCTGAGAGTCTGGGATTCTGAGAGTCTGGGATTCTGTGATTGTGGGACTCTGGGAGTCTGGGATTCTGGGATTCGGGAATTCTGTGAGTCTGAATCTGAGAGTTGATTCTGAGAGTCTGGGATTCTGGGATTGTGGGATTCTGGGATTGTGGGATTCTGTGAGTCTGGGATTCTGAGAGTCTGGGATTCTGGGATTCTATGATTCTGTGATTTTGGGATTCTGTGATTCTATGAGTCTGGGATTCTGTGGGTCTTGGATTGTGGGATTTTGGGAGTTTGTGATTCTGGGATTCTGTGATTCTGTAAGTCTGGGATTCTGTGACTTGTTCCCTGCTCCACACATGCCAATCATCTGTTCAAGGAGAATTAAAATACACGTGGCAGACTTGCAAACCAATTTGGGCCTTTAACTCCCACACTTGGTAATTGCTTTTTGGTAAGTCTTCTCCCACGTGACTCAGGTGGTTGGTCACTTGGTGGTGGTGACAGTTAAGCAGAGAGGACTTAGACAGCCTCAACCTGATGAAGATTTAGGGACAGTCTCCATCCTATTTGGAGCAATATTGACACCTTTGTAAAGGAGTTAAAATGTTTCTGTTTCAATTTGGAACTATAATTTAGCCCCCTGTCATGAAATCTCAGCTATGAACCTTAAAAAAGCGCGCCAAAATCAAATTTTTATCCTCTCAAACTCATAGAAAAAAATTAAAAATACTAGCTTTATCCACATGTTGAAAAACACTTTCCAGCCCTCATGTTCTCCCCTCCAGGGCCCTGCCTGGCTGTGCAGCTCCAAGCCCACTGCAGGCTGGGATCACTGTGGCTCACAGGGAATCCCTGGACACACCTGAAGATGGGATCAAACCCCGGGACTGCTTCTCCATATCTCATCTCCAGCCAGCGCAGGAGGAAAGCAAAAATCACTCCGTGGATGTAGGGCTGGAAAACAGACACTGATGAGGTTTGTGCAGAGACAAGGGAACAACACACTCTGTTAATTTTAATTATGAAGGGATGCAGTAACCTCTCTCATTAGTTTCAGCTGTTGACAAGGGCTGCAAGGGCAAGGAGCTGAACTGATGCTTTGCAGACGTTCCTCTCTGATATGCAGATTATTTGCAAAAGCCTTGATTTCTTACAGCAGCTCTAGCCCAGATAATCCACCTGCACCCCAACAGACATCCCACAGGGTGGGAGATCATCTCTTCCTTTTGTAGCAGCAGCACTGGGATGATCAGTTTATTAATAACATCTCTGCCTTTTACAGGAGCTCCACTTAACCCCCCCACCCCATTTTTGCAGCACCCAAGAGGCACAAGCCCAGGATTATTTGGAATTCGCCTCCCCTGCCAACACTTAATGGGAAATTTGGACTACAAAACCCATCCTTCCTTGGTGTGGAGAGTTTACAAGCCCAGTGCAAGCCCACTGCATCAGTGACAGCCACCCCTGCCCCAGCAACCATCTCCAAGGCCCTCCTTACTGCAAAGACAGGCATGTAGATGTAATTCCACCTCTCAAAAATGGTGTGATCGTTATACATGAGGAAATTCTGGAAGAAAAGGAGCTCAGTCAATTAGAAAATTCACACAGCAAGTGTGGCAGGGAGTGGAGTGACCAATAAGGGATGTTCAGTTTTTCTTCAGGATGGGATAAAGGAGTTTTGATCTGCCTTTTTTCCTTTGCTTTTTACTGCCTTCAAGGGGTTGTGGGTTCCTTGGCTACAGTAATTCAGAGGCCTTAAATCAGGCTAAGTTGACCTTTTCTATCATTGCTTCTCCTTTCCCAGTTCTTTGGCCTCCTCCCAGCTCATTTCCTCCCTCCTGGTTTTCCCACTCCACCACTTTCCCCTGCCATGCCACCCTTGCTGCCAAAATACAGCCACTGCTGCAGCTCCTTGTGACTAAACAAACCAAAAATACCCCAATCAGACAAAGCATTAACAGGTCAAATCTTGGCCTCTTCTCTCACTCAACAGCCTGCAACTTCTCTTTTCCTGTTTTCTCTCTCTTTTTGACTGGGAATTTGGGAAGTGGCTCTTGCTTTTGCACCATTAGGATAATTATTGAATTTTTGAATTTAGTAAGGTGTGTTTTGCTTACCAATCCAGAGAACATGATCCAGCCCACAGGTGGAAACACAGGAATCAGCATGCAGATGTAGTAAAGTACCTCATGATGGTCACTGTTCATAAAAGCAGCATAATTCACCTGGAATAAAGCAGAAAAACTATTTCCAATATTAATGCCTTGCTGCTAAAAAACCCAGGTTATTTGTCAATGATTCAGGTTGTTCTGCTGAATATTGATATCACTTGGAATCTGTTGATGTAAATTTGAAATAAAGCCCCAGTGGCAAGGTATCAAGCAAGCATTTCAGAGTGAAGATCTCCTCACTTACCAAAATGAAGGTCAAAGACCAAATGTAGCGATTGCTCCGCCCCATGCGAAATAGGAAGGCCATTAAATAAATGAAGAGGACAAGAGATATTCCATAACCAAAGATGCAAATGAGCTGGAGAGAGAGGGAGAGAAACATCAGTGACAAGGAGGTGCCCGTGGATAAATGAAAACCTGCCCAGAGAAGCCCATTGCAAAATTGTTGGGCAAGATGAAAGTTTAACAGGGCGTTTGACAAATCTGAGTGCTTAGCAGAAGGGTCTCTAGGAATGGAAGCAAGTTTGGATACAGAAGAACAAAAGATGTCTGAAAATAAAGATTGCTGAGCTGGGGGTCACTGGATAAAGCTTGAGGTGAGTTGGAAAGAGATTTTATGGCTGAGAGCAAAGGATAAGTTAACTACAAACAAAAGCATGTTTTTACCAAGAGAAATCTCAAAAAGCACGGGCAAACAGAAAACATGTTTTTACCAAGTAAGAAGAATTTTCCACTACAGAAAAAGAGAAAAACAATTTTAAGCTTAAACTCTAACACCCTAGCTCCTGTGATTGGTTAGTCCCTGCCATAATCTGGGAATGTCAGTGGCTGTGAGAGGCTCCAGGTAATGGTAAAGGCATTGTGTGTGATGCTGGCTGGTTGTGATGCATTAAGCTCTTCAGCCAAGAGCACTCTCTAATATCCAATCAAATCTGCAGTGCCCTGTGAGCAGCCCAGAGGTGGCTGCAGGCAGCCTCAGGCTGGAGCTGGCAGCTCCCAGGGGTGGCTCTGCACACAGGGCTGCTGTGTTGAGACACATTTTAAAATAATGTAATGATTATAATTGAAATAAACCCCTTTTTGGAAGGGCAGCCTGGGCTCCCACAGCTCAGACTCTCACACAAATAAACTCTTTAAAGCCAGATCCTGCCACGAAATGACCCCGAGCTCACCAGGGTCAGCACGGCGTTGGCCTCCAAGGGGCAGATGCGGGTGAAGAGCACCAGGAGCCCAAACATGAGGCACATCAGGCTCCAGAAGAAGGGGATGTCCACCAGAGCCTGCCCACACCAATAGGCCGAGGGGAAGAGCCCGGCAAGGCGCAGCTGGGAGCGAGCCTGGAGCTGCAAAAGAGGCAAAAAGGAGAAAAAGGGAAGTCTAAAACATCAGTCCTGCTCCTTCTCTACCCCCCTGCTCCTCCCTTCCTCTCCCTTCTGAGCACTTCCAGTTCCTAGCTCAACCATTGTTTATAAACATCATTTCTAAAAGGAAAAAAATATTAAATCATTCTGGTGCCTTCAGTTTGAGCTTTCATATTTTTCACATTCTGGGCTGTTCTGGGGGCAGTTTTAGGTTTCATGTTCAGTGCTGCTCAGCTCTCCTCACACAGCAGGGAGACAAAACAATTCCTGCTCCACTTTGGGACCAAGGACAACTTTCAGGGCCAAGAACCAAAGCAAGGGTGAGGGGAGAAGGCAAAGCAAGGAGGATGGAGCTTCCTGCCCTGCAGCTGGAATTGCCCAATGAACTCCAAGGTGCTGCTGGAGCAGAACTGATCCCAGGCTGGGACCTGGTGGCTGCTCGTGCATTTTGTGTCCATTTTGGGTCCATTTTGTGCCCATTTTGTGCCCATTTTGGGTTCCCCTTGGGTGTGGCCCAGCCGGGCTCTGGCACTGCCCAGGTGTGCCCAGGGAGGTTTGAATAAATCCCTTTGAATCAATCCTTGAATCACCCTGCTGGATCCTTTAGCTCTGCCTGGTTCTGCCTTTGCTCTGTGGTCTTGTCTCTGTTCCAGGGCAGCCACGAGAAGGCATCAATTCCCATCTCAAAAGTTTTATTAACATCCAAATTATTATGAGCCCCAGCTGGATCCTTGGGATGCAGAGAAGTGCACTTTGGTACTAACCTGACTGATTTTCTTCTACCATCCTATGCAGAAATCACAGAATGATTTGGGTTGGAAGGGACCTTAAAGATCATCCCTGCCAGGGGCAGGAACAACTTCCACTGTCTCAGGGTGCTCCCAGCCCCATCCCATATGGCCTGGGACACTTCCAGGGATCCAGGGGCCTCCACAGCTTCTCTGGGCACCTGTGCCAGGACCTCCCCACTGGTGCTCTCCAGACATTTTGCATTGCACTCACTCCTTGTGTACAGCCTGCAGCTCGTGCTCTTTACCTTGTAATCCTCCACGTTGCTCATGGCAAAGAGAGGAGGCAAACCAGCAGCCAAAACCAGCAGGTAGGTGAATAAGCCAAAAAAGATGTAGTTCTTCAGCTCTGCGTTTTCTGCCTGTGGGGAGAAATTCAGTCATCCATAATTGATGTTGCCCAGGGAAAATCTGGTTGGCTGGATGCTCGTGAGATGGTTGAACACACAAGGGAGCAAGAGCACTAATGGTAAGTCAGTTGTGTTTAAGAACAGGAAACAAGGCAAAAAGAACAAAATAATGACATTCAGCATCCTAGAATCTGCAGAAAGAATTTGAATTTCTCTAAACCATTGAGGATGGAGACCAACTTTTTGTTGCTGAGGACAGGTGGGGTTTGCAAAGATCACTGTTGTATTCCCACCATATTCATCAGCATGGCCTGGTTGGAAAGCACCTTAAAGCTCATCCCATTCCACCCCCTGCCATGGCAGGGACACCTTCCACTGTCCCAGGGTGCTCCAAGCTCCATCCAACCTGGCCTTGGGCACCTCTAGGAGCCACAGCTCCTCTGGGCACCCTGTGTCAGGTGATCAATTCCCTCCTAATATTTGATCTAAACCAATGTGGCTCAGTGGGAAGCCATTCCCCTTTGTCCTGTCACTCCAGGCCCTTATGAACAGGCTCTCTCCACCTTTCCATCAGGGGCTGGAAGGCCACAATTAGATCACCTGGAACTTCTCTTTACCAAGAACAATCCCAGTTCTTTCTGAACAGCACAAACTTAAATATCTCATGGTACCGAAACCCCATGGAATTCTTGGACACTGCAGGAAAAATCATCATTAAACACCCCCAGGAACTACCAGCAGTGGGACCACTGCCCTCAACCCTTGGAACCTGCTCCCCTGAAGCAAGAAACTAGGAAAATTAAGAGTTGGAAGAGTAGAGCTTAGCAAAAAGAGTAGAAACAATGAATATTATTAAATACTAGCAAATTATTAGTAGATGACCTAGCTATAGCTGAGATAATATATTATTTACTTGACTTAGTGGTATTTGTAAAGCAAGACAAGAAAAATTTTGTGAAGCTGAAGAAACTGTGACTGCAGCTGGGCCCTAAACTGGCCAGAACCTGGTCAGGGGGTTTGGGCTGTGCCCAAGGGACAGGTTGCCCTGCCAGCAGGGGGGAAATAGGGGCCTGCCATGATGAAGAGGTCCCCTGACCCATCCCAAACCCCACTGACGCATCCCAAACTCCACTGACCCACTCACTGACCCATTCCAAACCCCCCTGACCCATTCCAAACCCCACTGACCAATCCCAAACACCACTGGCCCTAAAACCTGCCAAACATGCATTCACCCAATGACATCCTTCCACCCAGTTGAATTAGGACCCACTGCCATCAAACCCACTGACCCATCCCAAACCCCACTGAGCACCCAAATCCAAACCCCTCACTGACCCATTCCAAACCCCCTGACCCTTCCAAACCCCACTGACCCATTCCAAACCCACTGACCCATCCCAAACCCAATGACCCATCCAAACCCAATGACCCATCCCAAACCCATGACCCATTCCAAACCCATTGACCCATTCCAAACCCCACTAACTCATCCCAAACCCACTGACCCATTCCCAAACCCCACTAACTCATCCCAAACCCACTGACCCACTCACTGACCCCACTGACCCACTCACTGACCCATTCCAAACCCCACTGACCCATTCCCAAACCAACTGACCCATTTCAAGAAGAGAGCTGCGCAAGCGCAGTCAAATGTTGACTTAAGTATTCACAGGGATGATGCCTCTACCAAAAAGTCCAACTTTAATTTTAATACAGGCAGGGTCAGCTAATCCATATGCATAGGTGCACGAGGTAACCCAATGAATATGTAAAATTCTGTGCTTAACACCCAACGAAGGCGTTGCGATTTGCGCGCGCGCTTTGGGAAGCTGCAATAAACACACCGCTCTCTTAACTTCGATTAGTCGGAGAGTTTTTGTCCTTGCAGCATATTTGCATCACCCCAGCCCGGTTTCCAGCCAGGTTTCCCTCAGCCTGGAGCTCCCCTGGTTAATCCTGGCCCCCGGGGTTGCTCACCATGTAGAAGAGCTGGCTCCAGACGCGGAATCGCGCAGTGCAGTTGGCGAGGCGCAGGAAGGCGTTGCTGAGCACGTTCAGGAGCACGGGGAAGCAGTTGATGGGTTCTGGGCTGCACATGACCGTGAACTGGTGCCTCTGAAGAGGTCAAAACAAAAGGCCTTCAAGTCCCTGAGAGGTGTGAGCAGCACTATTGAAATTATTTATTGTGCTAAGAAAATAGTCTCCGTTTTCGGGTGTATTTCTCCCATTTAAACACTCCTTGGGAAATCCTGTTGATGTATAGGATGAAAGAAGGAAAAAATATTCCTCACCTTGCCTTCCAGGGATATTTTTATAGCTCCATTATAATCTGGAAGGCTTGTGATGTTTTTCTCCAGAGCTATTTCTGGGGTTATGTTTTGAGTCTTCAAAGCAGCAATGAAATCCTCGATTTCTGATCCTGAAATCAAGTCAAGGACAGAAATCAGAGTCATTAGAGGGATTTTCCCATTAAACAGAAACAGTTTATATAAAACAAGTTCCTACTTGCAAGGCAGAGATATGTTTAAACCCCCAAATATTGAGATTCTAAGCAAACACATATTTCCTATATCTTTTCTATTTATTTAAACAAAATATATGTTTCAAACTTAGTCTATTTATTGGGGATTTTTTTTTGTTTTAAACTTGCCTGGTTCATTACTCCTTTACATATCATCTATATCATTACTAGAAATACATTTGCTTTTGCTCAAAAGAAAACACCTCTCAATGCTCATTCCTTTATATATTTGTGGCATTTACAAGGTTGCTCTGTCAATTATTACAAAATTCATATGGATGCAGAAAGTGAGTCAGCCTCACCTGTGTCATTGAAGATGAGGAGGTTTGAGGACCTATTTTGAATTTTCTCTTTCATGGGAAGAAAATACGGGCTAGATGTGATTTCCCAGCTGCTGGAGTTGTGCCACAGATGAAACAGCATTAAAACCAACAGTGGTGGGAGGATAAATGTTCCAAATAACAGCAATCTGGATGGAAAAACAGACCATCAGTGAGGCCAGGGGAAATCCACCAATACGTAATTGTGTGATTTATGGGGAAATTTAAAACTTAAGCAAGCCAGAGTTCAGCCACTAAGTCCAGACTGCCCCTGTTTCTGCAGCCTTGAAACATTTCCCCCTAATTCTCTGCTTCCAAACATCTCCAGCAGTGTTGAAGGGGGAGGTGGGAGCTGCTGTACTTACACGCCCCTGAGGAATTTCCCATCGTGCTTCAGTCTGAGCAGGCGAATTCTGAGCACAGCACAGACCTGCTGCCTCCAGAGCATCATCCCACTCATGGTCAGGAGCCCCTGCTTGGAGAAGCCCGGGAGGTTCTGCTCCCTCTCCTCGAGGGCTCCAGCTGCTGTGTGTTCACCAGGAGAGATGCCATTACCCACAAAGAGCAGTCAGAGGATACCTTTTAATCCCAAACAATCATCAAGGACCTTCTGCTCTCAACAGAGGGACACTTGGGTTGGTTTCTGTCTTTTCTTTGAGAGAGAGAAGTAAGAAGGGCAGAGGAAAGGGGCCATAATTCATCCAGAACAGAATTTATCTTGGTGAATTCAGACTGGCTCGTGTGGCAAGATATCCAAGATCTTCGCTGGCCTTGGGAAATGCCTTCTGCAAACTTTATCCCTTCCCACCTCCTGGCCTGGGCTGTACAACCCTTCAAAGGTAAATATTCCAACATGAGCCTTAATTCTCATGCTTGAGAGCCTTTGGGGAAGCCAAGATGGAATCATTTGGGCTCCTCCAAGATGATATTCCTCACTGAAGGCAAGTGAGGGACACATCTGCCACTCTAGGCCTTTCAATATGCACATTTAGCGGAAACTGGTTAGGTATATTCAATTAAAACACACGTTTAGCTGGAGCTCTCAGGATACCACTCTTGCAAAAGGAGGCTTTACCTTCGCCATCGATGTCTTCCTCACCCTGCAGCTTCAGGAAAACATCCTCCAGGGTTGTCCTGGTCACCTGGTAATTAACAACCCCCTGCAAGAGGCCACTCTCGAGGTGGCTGAAGAGACCTGCAAGGGAGAAAGAGCCTGACTGAGCCCAGGCCCCACGGCTCAGCCAATTAACACTGCATGTTCCAATTAACACTGCATGTTCCAATTAACACTGCGCATTCCAGCCTCATTCATCCCCGGCACCTCAGAGTCATCACAAATTCATTGTGGTCTTTAGAGGTAACTAGTGGAAAATTCAGTGGGTTTGGTTTTAGTGGACCATCCTAAAAAACAGATGAGACTCAGTGGGTTTTTGTTGGTAGATTAGTTGGTGGATTTTCTTTTTTTCTTCTTCGTTATTAACATTAGCATGTACACTGAAGGCTTTCTGTAAAACTGATCTTTTTGCAGCTTCCCAATATCAAACATTTTGGACTAAAAGAATATAGTTATTTCCTTCACAGTAACTTTGCTTTCTGCTTTCTCACCAGTGGGTTTCCCTTTAAAGCCCTGGCACAGGGACAGGTTTCTCACCTGGGAAGCTGTCAGTGTTTTCCAGAGGCAGCCTAAAGCACAGCTCATCCCTCTCCTGTCCCTTGAGCACAGCATCAGGGATGTACTGTCTGACCAGGGATGACACAAGCTCTGGGTCACACAGGTCATTTATGTGCATCCTGTTAAAAAAAAAAAAAGAATGTGTGCAGTGCCTGGAATAAAAGCCAGTGGTGATTCTTCCATAGGGAAACCTCCAAAACTGGGCAGAACTTCAGTGGGAATTTTTACAGCCATCTGCAGTGCCCTTGTTTTTTGCCATGCATGCACAAATGTTTGAGGTTAAGAATTATGATCCTGGCCAATGCTGCTAAACCAAGTATTCAGGAATCAAACTCCTAAGAAAACCAGCTTTGCATCAAAGCCATTGCACGTCACTCTGGCACCACAGATGCCCTCACTCTGGTCCCCTTTCAGCTGCAAAGTCATTTCAGCTGCGAGCTCAGGGTTTCAGCTGGGTGTTTCAGGGTTGGGTTCCAAAGCAGGGAAATTTTCGCCGCCCTAAAGGTCTTCCAAAATGAATAGTCAGGATTTCTATTATCATCCATACAAACTCTACAAAACCACAGCTTCTACAAGAAAATGCTCAGGAGAATGAGAAGCTTTTCACAGAAAGAATGATGACCAAAACAAAAAGGTTTTACCTTAAGTGATAGCCAATTCCCCACTTTCTCTTCAAGTAGAGAGATGAGCCAACACTCTGTAATCTCCCACAGGAGAGGAAAGCTTTCCGATCTAAGGAGGAGGCAATACAAAGGATTTCGGGGGATTTACAAGAGGGCAGCAGACTGACCTCACTCTGCTCCTCCTGAACCCAGCAGACATTTTAATAATAAATTGAGAGGAGTAAAACCAGGCCAGTCCTGAAGGTTTTTTTTTGTCTTCATTTTTAAACCAATGCCTTTCTCCTCAACAGCACAGTTAAATCTTTTAGTTCTGCATTCTTGTGGGCTTGTGGAGAATTTCCCACGCAGCAGAGGAATAATACGGAGATGGGAATAGTGGCAAGTGAAATCCAGGAAAACAAACCGAGTTTTACTGACATAGGGACAAATCCAGATAATGTGGCAGTGCTTTATCCTGAAGAAGACTGCTTTGCCCTGGAGAGGATCATGAGCAAAGCCCTGGAGGGACACATCAGCCCAGTCTTAGCTTTTGTCTAGCTTGGCTTGGGTGGTCACTTTTCTTGGGTGCAGTGCAAGGTGTGACCAGCAGTGTGGGTTCCATCACCAGCAGTTGAAACCAGGGTGGGTGGGAGTGGGGATATCCTCTGCCCATGGGCAGCTGTTAAAAACCAGCTGGGGCAGTTTTCTTTATCCCTTCCAGGACCCATCCTTATCCAGGAGAGATCTGCTGCTGCTGGGCCACTGAGTCTCATTCCATGGCTGATAAACTGCCCCCACCCCACGGGAGAGGCTCTGCCCAGGGCAGGAGCCCAGCATTCCTGCCTGGACACAATGTGGGCTTTGGGAGAGCAGGGCAGCCTTTCCAGGGGATCCCAGAGGAGCAGCAGGCCCATCCCTGCCCAGTGCCCTGCCCAGGGAATGTGCCCCTGCCTGCAGGCTCCCTGCCCCAGCAGAGCCCCCTGTGCCCCTGCAGGAGCTGCACCCCTGGCATGGCCCTGCCCAGCGCCGACCCCCGGGGGCAGGGGGGATCCTGGCTCTGCCGGCGGCTGCGCTCCAGCTCCACAGCTTTATTGTAATTCCCCCAGTAAAGAGCTGCTATTCCTAGCCCCACCTCTTTGCCTGAGAGCCCCTTAATTTCCAAACTACAATAATTCCGAGGGAGGGGATTTACATTCTCCATTCCTGCCTTCCTGAGCAGACACCTGTGCTTCAAACCAGGACACCGCCGTCAGACAAAACACATCCAGCGCGCCCCAGCTGTGCCACAGTGGGACCCCCAGGTGGGCTGTGCCCTGGGCACCCCTCGTTTCCCCCCCAGGTGCCAGCCTGGGCTCACCAGCCTGAGCGTCAGCCTCCTCCATGGCCTGGGTGGTGAAGAGCGTGGCGCGGCCGGCGCGGCGCTCCCGCAGCAGGCTCCACACCTGGTGCCTGGACAGGGGGTCCAGCCCCGCCGTGGGCTCGTCCAGGAGCAGCACCTGCAAAGGGCAAGGAGGTCAGAGCTCCCCAGGCCCCAGCTGTGCCCTCAGCTCCATGCTGGCATCACTCCGTGTCGTGCTCTGCATGGCGTGCTCTTCTCTTCTCACTCAGAGTGGAGAAGGTGCAGTCAGTTTTCAAGCCTGATGTTTTGGTTTTCGGATGGTCTTTCCCAATAAAGCGTGATAAACACAATGGAATGTTTCTGTAATAATATTTATGTCATTCATTCCTTCTGACAGGAGGGATCTCTCTTGATGTCCCTCTGGTTTGACCAGTGTGAGTGAAGAGGTTTGCCTTTGTTTCACCAATCACACTGGGCTGTGTAAAATTGTACATAAGGCAGAACCATCACTAATAAAGGGATTTTTTAACCTTCTGATCACAGAGTCTGTGTCATGTGCTATCTGAAATACTGACAAGAAGGCGTCTTTGAGTACTGTCTGTTTTTATTGCTCTTTCTCCTGTTGCAAGGCTAAACCTTTCTAATTAAAAATATGGCTCTGATGGAAGCAGATTCCCCAATCCTTCCAGTAAGTGAACTAGGAGCGTGGGATGGCAGGGGAAGAGCACAACAGTCTCTGTGCCAAGGGAAAATGCAAAGCCAAGTGCCAAAGCAATAATGTGTGTGCATTAACACCACCGGTGCCTACCTGGGGATTCCCTAAAATTGCAATTCCAAGGGACAATTTCCGTTTTTGTCCCCCACTCAGGGCATCAGCACAAACATTCTGAACATCAGTGAGGTCCACCATGATGAGAACTTTCTGCACCTAGGGAACACACCAAGACAAGAGTCACATTTCCAAAGCACTGGGCACCTTGGGATTCCTAAATGGACATAAACATTATGACTTCAAGATTTCAAACTTACTGACTCTTAATGGCTTTGCCTGGAGATAAATAAGACAAATCTGAATTTTAACTTGTGACGTGAGGATAAGAAAGAATTGGAAAACCACTTTGCCACTAAATTAGGTTTGTTCTCATTTCGACAGAAATGCAGGTGATCATTTTTTATAAATAAAGCACAAAGTGCCTGAGAGGCCATAAATAAGAAGTCAGTGGCTGAGAAGCACATACCAACCTCTTCATCTACTTCCTTCCACTGAATCCCCTTGATGTGTGCAAAAATTCTCAGGTTTTCCTTCACTGTTAATGCTTCAAAATGCAAATTAATCTGGGGGCAAACCCCAACCTTTTCCTGCATCCCTTCCATATTCCACATTTCAGAAGCATTGTAGTTGTAGATCATTGCAGAACCTGCACGGGGGTGAATGAAACATTTGACATTAATTCCAGCACCATGGGTGTTTCTCAAGCATTACATTTAAAATGCAAAACCCAAAAAAAGTATAATAACTGGATAGCCCAACGATTTCAAAAATATTTCAGAGCGCCAAAACCTTCCCTTAAAAATAAAAACATTTTTCCTATAGGTGTGCAGCTCATGGAAAGCATCCAGAGGGACATGAGGGATGC
This sequence comes from Sitta carolinensis, assembly GCA_032173965.1. NCBI lineage: Eukaryota > Metazoa > Chordata > Aves > Passeriformes > Sittidae > Sitta > Sitta carolinensis. The sequence continues at coordinate 2,394,111 of CM063298.1, read as the reverse complement.
ATTATCCCTGGAGCTCATGTGGAAGGAGAAATCTGCCCTGACAACAACCCAGCATGAATGACTGAGGGAAAACTTGGAGGCTTTTTGCATATTTCCCCCTTACACTTGAGAAACCCCACGCTTCCCAGCACCCAGGCCCTTCACCTCACCTGCTGAAGGCTTGGAAAAGCCGCTGAGCACATTTAACAGAGCAGTTTTCCCAGAGCCACTGGGACCCAGCAGCGCAGTGAGCTGGCCTTCATAGACATTTAAGGACAAACCTGGAATAAAAACAGGAGCACGGCTGGATGAAGAGCGTGAGAAGCAGACTTGGCCCTGTAGCTGTGGCCACAGGTGACAGAAGTGACATTTCTTTAGGAGCTGAGAGGCAAAACCAGATCCAAAAGTGGTTATTCAGGAGTTAGGACTAAGCTTAGGGAGGAACCGTGATTGAATTGAGGGAATAAATGTATTATCTTCAATATTTAAAGAATTTTGATTTCAGTTTTCTACGAGGTTCGTAACATTTTATTTTAGTGTGGCACGGGAAGAGTCCTCAGGAAGAGCCACAGCTTTTCCAACACAGGAGATTTCAGGAAGAGCCACAGCTTTTCCAACATAGGAGATTTCAGGAAGAGCCACAGCTTTTCCAACATAGGAGATTTCAGGAAGAGCCACAGCTTTTCCAACATAGGAGATTTCAGGAAGAGCCACAGCTTTTCCAACATAGGAGATTTCAGGAAGAGCCACAGCTTTTCCAACATAGGAGATTTCAGGAAGAACCACAGCTTTTCCAACATAGGAGATTTCAAGACTTATTTCAAAGCAGCCAGACTTGGCTACCTCATTTTCTTTAGAAAACCCCCCTCTGTCTTTCTGAGGGTTGTTCAAGTTCTGTTAGTTTGGGTTTTTTCCACTCAGTATAGACCTTTGAGGCCACACTGATATTTTTAATATTTTTGTATTTTTCATTTTTGATATTTTCACTTGGAGTTCCTGTTAAACAAAGGCATTTAACAAATATCCCACGACTTTACCATGACTGTGTCAAATATTTGCATTGGCAAGTGCTTGGAGAACACAGCTCAGGCAGGGACAGAAGATTTGGCCATAAAATCCCAAGTTTGCCCAAAATAGTTTACATTTTGAAAGGGAGATTTGAGAGGGGATTTCTAGAGTGGTTCATCACTGCAAAAACACAGCTTTTAGGAAGACTTATGCTGTTGCAAAAAATAATAAACAGTGATTTTCCTGGAGGGAACAGGGAGATAACGACCTGGTAGATATTTGCCAGTAATTTACTCCAGCAGAAATAACCATTGCATAATATAATTTAACAGGCCCAGAGGCAGAATTCAGTACAGCCAGTACATTTTAAAACATTTTGGGTTCTTATCTAGTGAAAAATGAATAAAAGAATTACAAAGCTTCTCCTTACCCTTTAAAGCTTCGGTGCTCTTGTTGTTCTTCTTGTATATTTTTTTAATATTGTTTATTCTAAAGAAAAGCAAGCAAGCCATTACTTATTGAATCACAATTTGGGGCTGTTTCCTGTGCCTCAAATTAAACTTTGAAAACTTTGGGGGGGAATATTTCCCAACCTCCTCCTCAAACTGGTCCTGCAGAAGGAATCCCTTGATGTAATTCACTTCTGGTACCTTTAAAAGCAGGATTAGGTCTTGTCCTCTTCTAAAAGCTGTTTAAAAGGTTTCAAAGATAAACCTGAGGAACACTTAGTGAGTGAAGGAGGAGGCTCTAGGGAATAACATGTGAATATTTAATTAGGAGGGATGAGCTAGTTGTTATTTTGGCAGATTTCTGTTTGCTTTCTGGTAACGAGCAGAGGGCAGCCAGGATCCAGCCCTGCCAGGATGGAAATTGCAGCATTTTCTGCAGCACTGCTGTGCTTGGGGATGATGGGCAAGGGGAACATGCAGTCTGGTTTTCACACCTGAAGTTTCTGGGTTTCTAAAGCTCTGGCTTTCTGATGTTTGAGTTTTCTGAAACTTGTTCCCAGAGAGGGAACATAAACAACAGAATTGGTTTTGTAACAGTATTCATGGTGTGAATTCTTTCAGTAAGAGATTTTCTTTTGCTGTCCCTCTAGTTCGACCAATGTGGGTGAAGAGGTTTTTGTTTCTTTCACCAAATCACAGTGGTCTGTGAAAAATTGCATATAAAGGGAACAATCCCTAAAAATAAATTCATTATTCTGAGTCTGTGTCGTGTTGTATCCCACAAGGACATGAACAGACTCACATCTGGGAGGGAAGAGCAGGGCAGGGAGCTGGAGGATGCCCACATCCCATAAATTTCACCTCCAGCTCCGGAGCGGGCTGGGACTCTGAACAGCCTTTCTCCCCATTGCATTAATCTCTCCACGACGCCAGCTGCCACCCTCACACCCAGCAGAGCAGCTCTGTAGAGGCAGCCAGCCCTGCAGAGCTGCTCCTGGGCCAGGAGGGCTCCTCACCTGATGGCCACCTTGCCCTCTGAAGCCCGGCGGCATCGGCTCCGTGTCGCAGCCCAGAACGGGGTCGTGGCTGCTGCCAGCTCTCGCCCCCACGTACCCACTGCTGCCCCTGAGCCAGTAGGAGGGGCTCAGGAAGAAGGCAGGAGGGTGTGGGACCCCGAACTTGCCTGGATCAGAGGCAGAGAAGGTGAAATGTCAACCCCCAAACGTCCATCTGTCAATGCTGGTAAATGCCCAGCCCAGCCCCTCGGTGGCTGCAGAGTGTGAGCTCCCAGCAGAGGGAAGGAATTGGTAAACTCTGCAATTTAAATTGCCTCTGTTTGTAAATGCAGGTGGGGAATAATATGTAGTCTGGTTTTCCTAGGCCTGAAGTTTCTGAGTAAGTTCTGTTTCCTCACGATGTTTAGGATTTGGAAGCCTGTTCTCACAGTTTGAACATAAACATTGCCATTGTTTCTGTAACAAATGTTTAATGCTTTGGGTTCTTTACTGTGGGATGGACTTTCTCTGATGTCTCTGGGCTTTGGCCAGCGTGGGTGAAGAGTCCTCTCCCTGCCAATGAGAGTGGCCTGTCCAAAAAGGTATCAAAAGGGTCAGCTGTTTGAATAAGGAAGAGTCAGATCATTTTCTAAATGAGGAATCGTTTGTTACTCGCCACAGTGACAGGAATAACCACAGCCAAGACCCCTTTGGCTCCAAAGAATCAGACCAGGTCCTAGGACACCCTTCCAGCCCCAGGAGCCAGGGCTGTGGGAGCAGCACCTCAGTGCCTCACTGCAGAATTGCAGTTCTCTCTCCTCCCACCATCCCTGTGGTAATTTTCTCCCTACAAAGCAGAGAATTATAGAAGAAAAAGCAATGAAGTTTGCATTTTGCCCCTCACATTTTCACTCACCAGGCAAGACCTTATCAAAGTAGATGGCCAGCAGGAAATACAGGATGCTGTCAAAGCTCAGGATGAGGTACAGGTTATAAAAAGGATACGACTCTGGGGTAAGTGCTGGTCCATATTTTTCTAGTTTTACCATCTAGGGGAGGAAAAAGAAAAACCAAACCACAATTCAGATGCAACATTTCCTTCAGGCAAAAATACTCTGTGTGAGCTACTGCTGTGTCATCACAGCCATTTTCACTAAACTCCCAACTCACTCGTGACCACGATGCTGTTTCTAAGGAGGCAAAGGTTTACTCTGACCACAAGCACCAGAAATGCCTCAGTCAGCTGAATTTCACCCCATGCAGAAGTCCCAGAGTGCTGCACGTGCTGTTTGCAAAGGCAGCACTTCCAGCCCTCAGCCCCCACCAGCCACATCCCACTGCTCATTTTACTGAGATTTAAACTGCTTGCAGTAAAAACCCACGATGCACTTGAGTGTCCCACCACCTTCTCCACGATTTAGCACAGATTTTTTGGAGCCAAGTTTGCTTTTTAAAAGCCGAGTGGGGGGTGACTGGGTGGTTCTGGCGGTGCACGTTGTGGATTTTGCTGCTCTCTGGCAGAATTTGGGGGGCTGAGCTGTAGTGATGCTCTGGTTTCACGGTGAACATACCCTTGCAAGGCCAGCTGTGAAGGCAAAAGGGCTGAAGAGGTTTAAAGTCCATTCCAAAGCCCAGGGCAGTTTTTCAAACAACGTCAAAAAGCCCAGCGCCCCAAAGAGGATGTGAAGGAGAAATCCCACAAAACTGGAAATATTTGGCTGCTTTAGCAACGAGCTGAGCAGGAAAGTGAAGTGAATCTGCAGCAGAGAAAACCAGGAGTTAGCAGGAGGCATTTCTGCTGCAATTAAAAAAAAAAAACAAAACAAGAAAACAACAAAATTAGAGACCCAGCTGGGTCTCAGTTGTTCCCTCTTGATGCACAAGGCTTTGTTTAGCAGACAGCTCCAAGATTTAGGGCAGGTTTATAGGGACAGACAAATCCCTCCCAGCCTCATTTTAGCACCTCTCTTTTACTTTGCTTTCAAGTCAGAATCTCCCAAAATATTACAAAAATAATAATAAAATAATAAAATAATATAAATATTAACAATAAATCACAGTATTTTTGTTACTTTCTCATATAATCCCAGCCCTAAAAAAATGCAGTCTTCCAGATATTTTAATTAGGAAACAGAAAAAAAAAAAAAAAAAGAAAAAAAGAAAAGGTGCATCATATAAGAATACAAAAGCAGACTTACAGATGCCATGCCATAAAAGAAATAAAAAAAATACACTTCTAAAAAGGTGCTGTGAATAAAAACTTCCATCAGGGTGACCCAGGTCAGCAGGCTGGCTGTGATGGAGATGTACACGGTGTACAGCAAACTCCAGGACAACCTACAAGGGAAGGCTCAGTTATCTCTGTCCCTGAGCATCACAACACTTGCCATGACATAAATAGTTTTAATTCCAATATTTCGTATTTTCATCCATTTACAGCTTCCAGAGTGGACAGGTGTAAATATCAGAGAGTCACAGGAAGGGTCAGGTTGGAAGGGACACAGGGGGTGGAGGGCTCTGCTCAAAAAGGGCTCAAGCACAGGAATGTGTCCAGGGGTGTTGGGGAGAGGAAAGTTTAACAGGGCAGTTTGATAAACCTGAGTGCTTAGCAGAAGGGTCTCTAGAAATGAAAGCAAGTTTGGACACAGAAGAACAAAAGATGTCTGAAAATAAAGATTGCTGAGCTGGTCATCACTGGACAAAGGTTGGGAGGAGTTGGAAAGAGATTTTATGGCTGAGAGCAAAGGATGAGTTAACTACAAACAAAAGCACGTTTTTACCAAGTAAAGAGAAATCTCAAAAAGCACAGGCAAACAGAAAACATGTTTGCACCAAGTAAGAAGAATTTTCCACTACAGAAAAAGAATTTTTAAGCTTAAACTCTAACACCCTAGCTCCTGTGATTGGTTAGTGCCTGCCATAATCTGGGAATGTCAGTGGCTGTGAGAGGCTCCAGGTAATGGTAAAGGCATTGTGTGTGATGCTGGCTGGTTGTGATGCATTAAGCTCTTCAGCCAAGAGCACTCTCTAATATCCAATCAAATCTGCAGTGCCCTGTGAGCAGCCCAGAGGTGGCTGCAGGCAGCCTCAGGCTGGAGCTGGCAGCTCCCAGGGGTGGCTCTGCACACAGGGCTGCTGTGTTCAGGCACATTTTAAAATAATGTAATAATTATAATTGAAATAAACCCCTTTTGGAAGGGCAGCCCGGGCTCCCACAGCTCAGCTCAGGCTCTCACACTGTTGGCTCTGGAATGTCCCCAGGGAGGGAGGGACACTCCTCAGCCTCTCTGGGAGCCTCTTCAGTGCTTGGTTCCTGCTCTGGAGAACGTTCTCCCCCAAGTTCAGGCCCTGCCCGTGCCCAGGTCTCTGCAGCTGCAATGATGGCAGCAGAGGCACACAGAGGATCTGCAGCCAGGACCTTTCATCCTGTGCTTTTCCTTCCTAGGTGGATTAGGAAGCCTTTTTGGATAGACCCTGCGTCCCTCCTCTGCTCCAGCATTTAGGGGTTTCTCCAGAATTTGGTGTTTCTTTGCTTTTTCTCTCTGTTCCACCCATTTTCTGGAGGCAAACATCCCCTCCACCCCCAGAGCTGCTGCTCCACGAGGAGGGCTCCTGCTCTTTTTTTGGGAGGGAGAGGAGCAACAAAACAACCACCAAAAAATCAGTCAGAGCAACAGGCTTGGAAAGAGAGCTCCTCCAGCAAAGAGAACCCCAGGATGGTTCAGGCACCTCAAAAATCCCCTAACTCCAGCCCTGCCACCTCCCAGCACTCCAGGCTGCTGCATACACTTGATGAAATAATCCCTGCCATTCCACATTCATTTCTGGGACTTACCAGAAGGAAATATCTTGCAGACCCATTGCTCTCATCAATACCTTCAGCTTCTTCTTCTCCTTGAGGACTTTCACTGATGAGAAGTGCATGTATGGGCAGTAGCTCAGCACGGCACAGATAATGAACCAAAGGTAATCCAGTTTGAACAGAGGTTTCATCACGGTTCTCAGGTGAACTCCAGTAATTGACTGCATTTCTTCCCACACAGAGTGGTTGGTTTTCATCTAAAGGAAAGGGATCAGTCGTTCATTTCATTTTTGCAACGAAATAGCCAACATCAGATCAAACAGGGGGGGTCAAAGAAGCATTAAAATTACCAGTTTGTCAGTAATGAGGATATGTTTACAAGCAAATAACCAGTGTTTAATATCTTTTTGTGTTGAGTTGCAATAAACATTATTAAATCCTTGCTCCATTCGCTGCCTCAAGCCATGAAACTGATCTGCCATTCTTTTAAATTTTGAAATTCACGTGTATTTAAGAAGTTGATGAGCACAGAAAGTCAGAGCATCACAGAATCCCAGAATGGTTTGGGTTGGAAAAGACCTTAAAGATCCTTTAAATTCCACCCCCTCCCACCATCCCAGGCTGCTCCAAGCCCTGCTCAGCTTGGCCTTGGACACTTTTAGGGATGGAAAAATGAACTGGCTTGGTGGTTTTCTTGGTGTTTGGAATTTTTTTCCCCCTCTGTTTTTTAGTTTAATCAGTTTGGGGTTTAAGTTGACAGAGAACCCTGTGAAGAACAGTAAATTCCCCCAGGACCACACTTACTTCTATGACTGCTGCATCAATGCTGGACTGCACTGAGAGGAAGCCCCCATACCAGTACAGAGGGACTTTGCAGTGCCTGGAGGAAAAATCCCAGCAGGTTTCTGTTGGGGAAACAAAATTTAAAAAAAAAAATAATGAATCAACATTAATGAATACATTTCCATGTACGTGTGCATATAAATACCTTGCACGACACGTGGGGTTGAAAATGAGTTTTGCCTAAGTGTGAGGAAATCAAGGTTGGGGTTTACTCAGCCTTTTGTCTTTTAAAGTGTTAAATCTCTGGCCAGGGACATCAATGCACACACAAATCTCATTTTCCAGGCGTGATTTGATGTGTTAAGATACAAAAGGGAAAGGGGCAAAAATGCACTGGATGATCTCTGAGCTCCCTTCCACCCCAAACCATTCTGGGATTCTCTGACTGTGGATAACATCCATGTTTTTGCAACTTTTTTTTTCCTTTTACAGACACAAATTTTAACTCATGTCTTTCTTGAGCCATTTGGCACCTGCAGCCTCCATCCCTTTGGAGGATTGTGGATTTAGCACGGAAATCCAGCTAAACAGTTTTTAAATGCAACAGCAAAGCCTGGGGGTTTATATTGTTACCAATGTGCTCAAAGGCTTCATTTGGAAACACCACTCTGCCCACTTGAAATCTGAGAGTGTAGGAGAAGTCATCCTTAAAAACAACACCGATAGCTTTCTCCTCCGAAATTCCTTTTTCTTCCATTTTCGCCTCGTTTTCCACCTCTTCTATTTTTACACCTGCCATTAGAATAAATATTAATTAAAAAAACCCAAATAATAAAACCAGCACAGCTGAAACTCTGATCATTCAGACGACAACAAAAATGAGCATCACCACCATTTCTCCCCTCAAATCTCGTCCCTCCCTACCCCGAGGGTGGTGCAGAGGCTGCAGGGACGTGGATTTAAGAGCTTTTTACCCCTCAGTGGCGAGCTGGAGGCCACTTTGGCCATGATTCTCCTGGTGGTGCTGGTGGCAGGGGTGTAGAGCAGGGTGACCCCCGAGGCGTTGAAGGCTGGGTCGTCCAGGCGCCCCAGGGCTTTGTAGGGGAACTCCTGGGTGGGGTAGTTCAGGATCAGCCCCCCGAGTCGTGCAGGATGTAGAGGAAGAGCAGCGATGCCACCCACTCCTGGAGGGAGGGAAACGAGAGGGCAGGGCAGCCCAGGGGATTGCTGGGTTTGGATTTTATGTTTTTCAGGTCCTGTAACTCTAAAACACCACAGCCTGTCAGCTGCTGTTCTGTTTTATTCAGACCCAGCAATTCCTGGAGGGAGGGAAATGATGGGAGAGTAACCCAGGGGGATGCTGGGCTGGAGGTGATGCCTTCAGGATTTAGATTTTATGTTTTTCAGGTCCTGTAACTCTAAAACACCACAGCCTGTCAGCTGCTGTTCTGTTTTATTCAGACCCAGCAATTCCTGGAGGGAGGGAAATGATGGGAGGGCAGCCCAGGGGGATGCTGGGCTGGGGGTGGTGCCTTCAGGATTTAGATTTTATGTTTTTCAGGTCCTGTACTGCCTTGGGGTGTAACTAAAACACCACAGCCTGTCAGCTGCTGTTCTCCTGTTTTACTCAGACACAGCAATTCCTGGAGGGAGGGAAATGATGGGAGAGTAACCCAGGGGGATGCTGGGCTGGAGGTGATGCCTTTAGGATTTAGATTTTATGTTTTTCAGGTCCTGTCCTGCTTTGAGGTGTAAAACTCCACAGCCTGACAGCCGCTGCTCTGCTTTATTCAGACCCAGCAATTCCTGGAGGGAGGGAAGGAGGGAAATGATGGGAGGGCAGCCCAGGGGATGATGGGCTGGGGGTGGTGCTTTCAAGATTTTATGTTTTTCAGGTCCTGTATTGATGCAAGGTGTAACTGTAAAACTCCACAGCCTGTCAGCTGCTGTTCTCACGTTTTACTCAGACACAGAAATTTCTGGAGGGAGGGAAATGATGGGAGGGCAGCCCAGGGGGATGCTGGGCTGGAGGTGATGCTTTCAAGATTTAGATTTTATGTTTTTCAGGTCCTGTATTAATGCAAGGTGCAACTGTAAAACTCCACAGCCTGTCAGCTGCTGTTCTCCTGTTTTATTCAGACACAGAAATTCCTTTCCTGGACTGGGGGTCAGGGGCACCTCACTGCCTCAGGGCCCAGAGATGCAAACAAAAGTGAGTTGGGGGGAGCAAACTTGGGGTAAATGACTTCATTATTTGCAGCAGTAATTGGAGGATTAACCCCTGATATGTAAATGGAACGAATTTATAAAAGTGAAAACCCAGTGACCATCACCCAGCTTGGGTGGAGCCCCTCAGAGGCTTCTGGCTGCCCAAAGTGCCCCTTTTGATGGCCTTTAATAAACACCCCATTTTATTATTCAGAACTCCCCTAATCCTGTCTAGCCCCTGTTTTAGGCAGCAGGGAGGCTCCTCCAGGACCCTCCTAAGCCAGCTCTGACCCCACTGCCCAGCCCAGCTCCTCCAGCCTTTCCCCTGGGCACGAGGGAGAGCTGTTCCACAGGTGTGAGGGGTTTAAAATCCAAGGAAAAACATGTTTCTTAGTCACTCAGCCAGCGGGGCCTGTGGCTAATTGGACAGTGGAGCCATGAATTGGACATTGTGTTCCTCTGCCACAAGCCAGGGTGAGCAGCCAGCTTTGTCACGAGGCAGGTTTGTAGTGTCACAGGAGGAAGGAACTGCTGACATTTCCCAGGGAGCCACAGCTGAGCCTTCTCACATCCCCTCACACAGAAACAGTGCAACGTGAAAATACTTTGTAGTAGAAATCCTGATTTCCCTTTGGAGGAACTGACACTTGCCTGGAAACTTTTTGTCTTCATCCTCCACACCAGAAGAATGTTTTTCCACAGGAGAGCACAGGTTTGCTGAAATATTTGTGAGGCTTTCTTGGATACCCTCTGCATTTTTCCGGCTAAGATGAGAAAGAAAAGGATATAATTTAGAATAAAACAGGTCACTGGGAGTTAAATACCACTTCAGAGGAAGCCAAAAACATGCCAAAGGGGGAGAACTTGTCTCCTTAACTTGGGACAACAAAGATTCAGAGGAAACAGGCCAAGGCCATGCAAGGGAACAGAGGGCTGGGCTGGACTCTGAGCCTGCTCTTCCACGTGCACAGACTCATCCTTCCTCATCCAGATTGATCCTTCCTTATCCAGGTTCATCCTTCCTTATCCAGGTTCATCCTTCCTTATCCAGACTCATCCTTCCTCATCCAGATTGATCCTTCCTCATCCAGGTTCATCCTTCCTTATCCAGGTTCATCCTTCCTTATCCAGACTCATCCTTCCTCATCCAGATTGATCCTTCCTCATCCAGGTTCATCCTTCCTCACCCAGACTCATCCTTCCTTATCCAAGTTCATCCTTCCTTATCCAGGTTCATCCTTCCTCATCCAGACTCATCCTTCCTTATCCAGGTTCATCCTTCCTCACCCAGATCCATCCTTCCTTATCCAGGTTCATCCTTCCTTATCCAGGTTCATCCTTCCTCACCCAGATCCATCCTTCCTTATCCAGGTTCATCCTTCCTTATCCAGGTTCATCCTTCCTTATCCAGACTCATCCTTCCTTATCCAGGTTCATCCTTCTTTATCCAGACTCATCCTTCCTCATCCAGACCCATCCTTCCTCACCCAGATTAACTCTTCCTCATCAAGACTGATCCTTCCTCATCCAGACTCATTCTTCCTCACCCAGATCCATCCGTCCTCATCCAGGTTCATCCTTCCTCACCAGATTAACTCATCCTTATCCAGATCCATCCTTTCTCATCCAGACTCATCCTTCCCCACCCAGATTCATCCTTCCTCACCCAGATTCACTCTTCCTCAGCCAGATCCATCCTTCCTCAGCCAGATCCATCCTTCCTCATCCAGATTAACTCTTCCTCACCCAAACTCATCCTTCCCTCACCCAGACCCATCCTTCCTCACCCAGATTAACTCTTCCTCATCGAGATTGATCCTTCCTCATCCAGGCTCATTCTTCCTCATCCAGATCCATCCATCCTCATCCAGACTCATCCTTCCTCACCTAGATTCACTCTTCCTCATCCAGATTCACTCTTCCTCACCCAGACTCATCCAGATGGATCCTTCCTCACCCAAACTCATCCTTCCTCACCCAGACTCATCCTTCCTCATCCAGATTGATCCTTCCTCATCCAGACTCATCCTTCCTCATCCAGATCCATCCTTCCTCACCCAAACTCATCCTTCCTCACCCAGATTCACTCTTCCTCATCCAGACTCATCCTTCCTCACCCAGATTCACTCTTCCTCACCCAGATCCGTCCTTCCTCATCCCAAAGAGGCTTTGTGGAACGAGACAGCCGCTCACTCTCCACGTTTCACTGCAGAAAGTGAAGTTGTGTCTGGCCTCAGACACGTGGTTTGTTGGCAAACCACTGCTCACGTGCTCTGGGTTCTGAACCAGACCCTGAATCCTGTTACAAACGCTGGGGAGGTGCTAAAAGTGACCTAAAATAGAGGCTGCCACTGCCTGCCTTCAGCAGGCTGGTAAGAGAGCAGCTTGCTCTGCTTTAGCCCAAATATCAAGGAACTTTAATGCAGTTAGAGCAGGGAAGGATTGGAACAACCCTAATATCCTCCTAAATACTGAGCAGGGTGCATTTTTTTTTATATTTATTTCAGCTCCAGGTTTAATCCCATGGCCAAAAAGCAGGAACAGGAGCAAGTTCAGAGGGATGGGTTCCCCCCCCCTGCCCTGGGGAGCAGGGAACCTCCCAGTGTTTTGGTGGTTTCATCCTCTCAAATGGCTGGAACTCAGAATCAGAATCAAAGGCAGAGTGCTCCATCCCCTTGGACAGCGCTTCCCGAGGTCACAGCTTGGGCAGCTGGAGTTAATAAAGGGATTTATTCCTGGGTTCCACTGCTCTCTTCCCTCCACTGCTTGTTTTTGGGAAAAATTAAATATTTGTGTACTGTGGGGGCAAAGGATCCAGATCCCAGTTTACCTTCTGTGTTATCACAGGGCTTATCTTGTTTAACTCCTGCTCTGCTTTTCCTGACCAAGCTTCCTCCCTGCTGCCTGCACTGAAGGGTAAAGGCAAATAGGAAGGGATTTCTAGGAAGTGACACTTTTCTTTTCTGGTTTTTTTTTTTTTTCAGGTCTGGATTTCAGTCATGAACTGAAAGCAGCAGCTCAGCCCAGGATGTTTGGGCAGTAAACAAAGTGTGGTGGTGTTTGGATAACAAGAAAAACATGTTTTTAAAGGATGCACGGAATCTCTACGGTCACAACAAACAATTTTAAAATGAGGGAGCAAATCTGAAACTTTTTAGAAAATTTTAACAAAGTTTCTCCCAGTTTTAATTTACTTTTTGCCTGTGGGGCAAATACCACTGGGAGCTAAATATGAAGCCAGGAATTCAAACAAGTGATGCTGCCTACAAAGGCTGTGGAATTTAACATTCAATCCTATACCAAATAAATATTAGCTATTATTAACTTTAAATTAGGTATCTAATTAATCTATTAGATAATTATCAAAAAGGTAAAAAATATAGCCAAGAGAGAATCCTCTGCCAGGCCTGAGGCTCAAAACTTCAGCTGCAGAAGGCAAAATAACCACATCAGAAACTGGAGGCAGTGATGTTTGGGAAACTTTAATGCAGTTAAGAGCATCACTTGTGAAGCTGGATGTCTCCTGGGGTTCATTAAGTGCATCCAAACTTCCTGCTCTCCAGGAACTCACTGCCAAGGTGTTGCAATCACTTTTCCTGCATCCTGCGTGCAGCTCTGCTCCACCAAAAGTTGTCCCAGGAAGGCACATCCCATATAATCCCTTTATTTACTGTGATGGGGAATTCCTCTTTGGCACCCCTTCATATTCTCTATTATTCTATATATTCTCTATAAGTTTAAGTTTTTGAGCTCTCTTTGAAGATGTCCTGCTCATTGTAGGGGGATAGGACTGGGTGACTTCTAAAGGTCCCTTCCAACCTGAAGTATTCCTGGATTTATGATTTCAGTTCCTAAAATCCAGCCGCTCCTCAGGAGCTCTGGCTGGGTTCAAAGGGAGAAACCCAATCTCACACAGCCCAAAGGATCCACTGGCTTTCCCAGAGCCAGGGATTAATCCCTGCTCGTGGAGAGTGCAGAGGAGCTCTTCCCATCCCCTCCTGCTTGCCAGTTCTTGCATTTTTCGTGTTCGCATCTGATAAATCCGAGACAGATTTGTGCTGGCTCCACTCCAACACACAGACTGGAACAGGTTGTTTTTCCCTACTCTCAACTTGAAAATAACAACTCTGAGCCTGCCCTTTACCAAAGCTCCACACTTCAGCTCGTAGAGAGAAGTGAAATTTGGGGGGTTTGCATTTTTGGATGCCTTTAGTGGCAGCGAGGCAGGAGGAGGAGAGCAAAGGGAGGGCTCAGCACCCAGTGCTCGACCTGCAGCTCCTCACCTGCAGCCACGGGGAGAGCCAAAACCCACACACACCCAGAAAAGCTGAATAGCTTTGCTCCTTTTCCTCTAAAATATTTTGTCATGAACTCATAGCCTTCTAGAGAACAGAGCTGGAAGGTGCAACTTTTATGCACTCAGCATCACAAAACATTAATTAGGAAGGTGCAACTTTTATGCATCCAGCATCATAAAGCATTAATTAGGAAGGTGCAACTTTTATGCACTCAGCATCACAAAACACTAATTAGGAAGGTGCAACTTTTATGCATCCAGCATCATAAAGCATTAATTAGGAAGGTGCAACTTCTATGCATTCAGCATCACGAAGCACTAATAAGGAAAAACCAATCAACCTCTCATGAAAACTCAACCCTTGCGTGAAACTGCCCCGGGGAGAATTTTTCCATCTCTACTTCTGAATTAATTTTGAAAAAAAGGAAAAAATCCCTTTTTTTTCCAAATCCCTTTGGAAAAGAGGAGAGATCTGTGGCTCCTTACCTGATGGTGTGTTTTCCATCGGGACCAGCTGTGCAGTGTCCGGGCTCCTGGTCCCTTCTCAGCCCCAGGGAGGCTCAGCCTGGTGGCCCAGCCCGGTGGCCATGCCCCTCTCCAGCCTGACGTCACCCGGGCAAACCCTCCCAAAACTTCTGGAGCCATGACCCAACGTTGGAACGCCACCTACAACCAGCTGGCCCCGAGCCTGGGGATGTTTACAGCCCGCTCTGGAGGGCTGAGCTCGACTCTGGCAGATGTTCCCAGCAGCCTGGGGTGGCCTGGGATGGGGTGAACCTTCACTGCCCAGAGGTGGCAAAGCCACTTTGTCCCTGTCCCAGCTTCTCCAGAGGGAAAACTCTGCTGCCTTGTCCCCATCAGAGCCTGACCCTGCAAATGCTCCTTAGCCGAGACAAACCCTGCATCCCAGCACCATCGGGATTTCTGTCCTTCTCTCGCCTTTCCCCGTTGTTTTGAGCAGTTTTTTTCCCCCCAATTTCCACTCCTTTTAATTGCTTTTCCAGCAGCTGCCGCACAGCTGGAAGCAGGATGGAGCGTGTTGGGCGTTGAAAAACAAACCCTCTTTCCAGTGCATCTGCATTCCAAACAGGGAGGTGAGGAAATCAGAGAAGCCAGGGAGTCCAAAGGAGCTGGAGGGTGCGTGGCCATGGGATAATTCGAGGAGTGAAATGAATTTGACTGTCCCGGAACTTGCACAGCTCGAGGATTTGTGCATCTGATTCGCAGAGCTGCCTCAAACCACAAGGGCTGGCTGCTTGTTGCTTAACAAAGGGCCAGGGCTCTGCTGCAGCTGCTGATTTACTCATTTTCAAGGCATGAGCTCATTTAGGAGAGGAGCAGGAGCGTTTTCCGGCATCCCTCCGCGTTGGGCAACAATGGGGGGGGAGGCTCCTCGGGGCTGCAAAGCCCATCCGAGGTGCACCTCACCCAAAAACAGCATTTTCTGGCCCAAACCTGTGCCTCAGTGTGGGACCCAGCCCTGCCCTGATGGCACATCATCGACAGAAAAGGCTTTTTCCACAGAAAAATGAATGTTTCACCTGCTCCAAGCACTCCTTGGGGTCTCCCCGAGTTTTTTTTTTCTTCCTCAAGGAAGAAAAAATTCCTTCCATATAAAGGCAAAAGCTCAGAGCTCCCAGCCAGCAGTAGGGCTGGGGCTAAATAAAGAAAACACCTGAATTTGTTTTGTTTTTTTCTTCTCTGACAGGGAAGTTTTACCCCTGTCAGGCCGTGCTGGAGCTGCAGTTTGCTTTAATCCTGTCCTTTAAATCCCTCATTTCCAGGGCTGTGCTTCCCTGCTGCTGCAGTGGGACGCCAACCCCTCAGGGCTTCACTGAGCAGCAGCAGGAGAGCACAGAGCATCTCAAAATATCTTTAATTCAATCCCCCAAGCAGATGCTCCACAGGGTTTCTGAGGAGGGGACTCAGGACCAGGTTTTGTATCTGCCAGGAGGAGGAGAGGGGCTGGGAAGGGAGCCAGACCCTCCCAGGGGAGAAGCCAGGCAAAGGGAAAAGGAACAGCGAGAGCTCCGGGAAACCCTTATCAAAGAGAAATTCAGCATGTTAAATCAGGGGCTTTCTGGACATCTCTTAAAAGGAGCATTATAAGGGAATGAATTAATTTTAAAGCTTTAGAAACTAAAAATGCATGGCACACTGCCCTTCCACCCCATCAGAAATGAGTATGAACTGCTGGGAACTGTCCCCAAGCTCAGATCAAACTTCTTCGGGGTTATTTTCCTCTCCACTGAGGGGCTCAGGGAGCACAAACCCCTTTTATTTTGCTGCACCCTTCAGTGACCCACGAGGCTGGAGGTGACCAAGTCCTCCTCCTGCTCTGTGCAGGCCCCTGGCAGGAGCAGGCAGTGCCCTCCATCCCTGCAGAGCACAATCCCTGTCCCACCCTCACCCCCTTTCACTGCCCCCACCCCAGAGCCAGCACCCGCCTGGCGAATCCACCTTGGCCACAGCTCCGAGCACAAAATCGAATTTTGCTTTCTCACTGGGGTGAATTTCCCAGTGCTGGAGGTGGCTCCCCCCTGCAGGTGGCCCGTGTGCCATGCCAGGGGACACAGCTGCCCTGGGGTCACTGCCAGCCCAAGGCTGGGCTGGAGGAGCCTGGCTGGGAAATGTGGCTGCGGGCGGGCAGATCCCCAGCGTTGCAACACTGCAAAATCCCCCCAAATTCAGTTGGGAATGTGTAAATACTGCAGCCTGAGAGCCCTGGGCATGCCAAAGGTCAGGGCCCCCCATGCTCTGCCTGAGCCCAACCACCTGAATCTCTGGTGCACCCCAAAACGAGCCCAGGCTTTGAAAACCATCCCCGTTCCCAGCGCAGCAGAACAGCCAGACAGCCAAGAGCTTAACAACCCAATCCATCTTTATTTTGGGAGTACTTCCTGCTGGGAAAGGAAAATCCTCCCCTTTACGAGTGCAGCCAAGTGCTGAGAGAAAGGCAAGTGTGTAAAACGAACTGGACACGGCCCAGCAGCAGGAGGAGTGTCACCAAGGTGTCACCTCACCGTCTGCCCCTGCTGCCAGGGCTCTGGATGGTGGCTGGGCAATAAATCTCACTTGCTGAACACAGACACTCCTAACCCAGGGCTTCTCTTGGGAGTGTAAACAAACCCAGACACTTGGAATTCTCCATAGGAAAATACAACCTTGCAACCCCCCCACGAGGTGAAAGCCTTTTCCAAGCTTTGGGTAGGTCAGCTGCTCACAAGAGCCCTGCAAGGCAGCTCCAACCATCCCAGTGGGAATGGGGACCCAACCCAGGTGGATTTGCCCTAAATCCCCCCAAATCCAGTTTGTATCTCTGACAGCACAGGCTGGGGGTGTGTTGGATGGATGGCATTTGGAGTGTCACTGATAACAGCTGAACAAAGGGGCTTCAAATCCCAGCAATAAAGCTCTGCTGTCCCCAGGGTTTCATTCTGCCTGGTTTTTTTTTTCCCTATTCTGGCAATTACAGACATCTTAGGACACTTTGGAACACTGCTGATATGAGGACAGTGATGTTTTGGGGTGGAATTTTACCCCACTTTAACGCATGATGTCACCAGGCCAAAAAGATCCCACCCAAACAGGGAATTAATTGAACGAGCCAAATTCTTTGTCCTTTCTGTAGCTGCACAAAAAAAACCAGTGCCACCACCCACTGGGCTCCTCCAAGATAAACAACAGCACCAAACTGAGCTAATCCAGCTTCGAATCCAAAGTTTTCACATCTGAAATGTGAGGAAATATGGAAATATCTGCAAGAGACAGCACAGAACTATTTTACAGACTATTAACTGCGAGTGAAAGAAGAGATTCAAGGCAGACACCAAGGCTGCTCACAGGTCACACTAACTCCCTAAATCCATGTGACAAGAATGTGCTGGATTGATGGGCAGGTGACACTTGGCTGAAACACCACTGGCAAAAAAAGAGACCAAAGAACTGTGGGATTTGGGAGAAATGCACTCAGCTCATGCACACCTGCATGGGAAAGAGAATTCTGAGTCCCAAACTGCTCCAAAGAAAGGCAAAAGCTCAGAGTTCCCAGCCAGCAGCAGGGCTGGGGCTGAATAAAGAAAACACCTGAATTTGTTGGTTTTTTTTCTTTTCTGACAGGGAAGTTTCAGTGGAGCTGCAGGTTGATTTAATCCTGTCCTTTTAATCCCTCGTTTCCAGGGCTGTGGTTCCCTGGGGAGGCAAATGGGGTGTCCAGGGCTTGGGCTCCAATTTTATCTACAAACCCAAACTACAATGCATTCCTGTGCAACCTGTGGGTACAAAAGAGGAAGGAAGATTTTGTATAAGGAGTTCCCATCTCCCTATATCAGAAACTAATGGAAACAGGTTTTGGCTGAGCACGCTGATAAACCATTTTCAGACAGATCACACACATTATTGCCTGATAATTACAAACAGCAAGGACACACAACTGCAACTTTACCCACTTTTGTGAGTTTTCTCAGGAAAAGCAAAGGTCTTTTTTAACTTTAAAGTGAAGATACATCAATGATATGACTTATGAAGCCAGTGTCTCAAGAGAAACACTAGAAACACTGAGTAGAAACAGTCAATAGAAACAGAGCAAAACGAACTGGGAACAATCTGTAATTTCCCCTTACAAAACTAAAAGAAAAAAAAAGAAAGAAAATTATGATAGCTTTGTGTAGAAAAAAACCAAAAAAATAATATAGTTTCAACATATATCTGTTGCATCTCAGGCTAAAGGACCACATATTCTACTCCTCTTAGTGCTTCTATGCAAACCAAAGGCACCTTTCTTAGGGGTGAGGCTGTGAACTGCGACCATTTCATCTGTGGGTTTCCAAAGTGGGGGACAAACGGCCAGGCTGGGCCCTGTGATACTGACTGCAACCACAACAACGAGGGACTGGGGCACACTGGAGCTCAGGAAAGCACTGGCCAGGAGAATGCAACCCCCTCCAAGGCTCTGTGTGTGAGAGCAGCTGGCACAGCCAGGGGATAGAACCAGAACCAGAACCAGGGCAGAACCACAGCTCTGCAAAGCCAGTGGTGACCTCGTCCTCTGGCCAAGCAGGGGATGGGGCACAGCCCCCCTGCCCAGCCCCAGGGGCACCCAGGAGCTGGGGCAGGACAGGGAGTGCCCCCAGGTGTGAGCTGCAGGGAGCATGGTCAGGCTGGGGGGCTGCCAGGACCCTCCCTGCTGTGGTTCCCCCTCCCTTCCAAGCAGGAGCATCCTCCCAGCAGAAGCAGGGGGGGCTGGGGGCTGCCAGGACCCTCCCTGCTGTGGTTCTCCCTCCATTCCAAGCAGGAGCATCCTCCCAGCAGGAGCAGGGGGGGTTGGGGGCTGTCAGGACCCTCCCTGCAGCAGCACAGAGACTCTGCTGTGGTTCCCCCTCCATTCCAAGCAGGAGATCCTCCCAGCAGAAGCAGGGGGGGCTGGGGGGCATTCAGGACCCTCCCTGCAGCAGCACAGAGACTCTGCTGTGGTTCCCCCTCCCTTCCAAGCAGGAGCATCCTCCCAGCAGAGCAGGGGGGCTGGGGGCATTCAGGACCCTCCCTGCAGCAGCACAGAGACTCTGCTGTGGTTCCCCCTCCCTTCCAAGCAGGAGCATCCTCCCAGCAGGAGCAGGGGGGGCTGGAGGAGCAGGGTGGGGTGCAGGATGGGCAGCAGTGCCCACCCAGGCAGCAGCCACTGGCTCTGCTCAGACACAGCATCCTGCAAAGGGCAGCCCACGCTGGGGCCCAGCAGAGCCAGGGGAAGGCAGGAGGGAGCTGCAGCCCCAGGAGGTGCCTGGCACTGCCCTCCTGCCCAGCACAGAGGGGAGCAGCCAGGGACGAGGGCTGGGCCAGCCCGAGCAGCAGGGGATGGGGTTTCTCCCGAGGCCAGGCTGGTGGGACAGGCTCAGGGCTGGCCCAGCCCAGCTCCAGGGGCACAGAGGATGGTGCTGGCACTGACAGGAGCACCAGGGGCTCAGAAAATGACTCTGTCCTCCTGTGTCCTCTCCCACCACAGGCTGCTGTTCAGGGTGCCAAAGGTGCTGTCCTCCTCCTCCTGCTCCTTAGCCAGCTCCACAAACACCTGGAAAACAGGAAAAGAGCCCATGCTCCTTGTAGGAACTTCCTGGGACACAGATACAACTCAGGCTAAAGTCCTCATGAGTATTCAATGGATTGCTTCATCTCTGAGTAACACATTTTTAGTATTTTGAGGTTTTTCTCCTCACTCCTACCCTCCCGCCTCTTTTCTTCAAGAGCACAGTGAAAAGGAAGTTCAGCCCTGAAGGACATTAATTGTCAGCAGTAATTAATCCACAATAAGCAATTACAATCCTCAGCTTCCACCCTCCTTCCAGCTACAAACAGCAAACGCCTGTTCTTGGAATAAATCAGAGCAGCTTTCCCACTAATGCCACACGTTTGCTCTCTTCCAGTCACCGCAGTTGGCATCTTATTTTTAGAGGGGAAACCAGGAATGCAGAGGAGCTGGAGAGCTGGCAGATGTGATTCACTTCACAAAAAGGGAATTTAGTTTCCCAAAACTGCCCCAGCAGGCATCAGCAAAGCAGCCCCAGCAGCCTGAGAGTAGAGCTGGGGGATGATCTGCCTGCACAGGGCTCAGGGAATCAGGGAATTTGGGGTTGGAAGGGACCTTACAGCTGCTCCCAGCCCAGCCTTGCACACCTCCAGGGATCCAGGGGCAGCCACAGCTGCTCTGGGAATTCCATCCCAGCCCCTCCCCACCCTCATGGGTTGGAATTCCTTCTAATATCCCATCCCTGCCCTCTTCCCCTGGCAGGGTTTACACTCTCCAAACTCAATGTAACTCACCTGTTCCAGGGTTGCTTGAGAAAAGCTGTAGTCCTCGATGTTGAAGGCATGTTTTACTGGTGAGAGAATCAGAAAGAGCAGATTTAGGGACACTTCACTGACTCCTGATTTCACAGGAGATGGCATTGGGGATAACATCAATAAAAGAAAATTAAATTAAATAAAATTGGAACAGAAATGGAGAAGTGATACCACGTGGGAGAAGTGTCAGTTATGGGAGACAAAAGGATGTGTGTGATGTATGGCAAGTGCTTCATTACCTTCTTCCAGCTTGGAAAAAGAATGTGAGAGCGACTGTACATCTTCTTTAGGAATTTTATACGCCAGGATAGAAGCAAAACTGGAACAAAGGAGCAAAACAAACTTAGCTTCAAGCAAAATCACTCCAAGTAAAAACGTTACTACCCCATGGAACAGCTTTAAACTCCTTTCCTGGAGGTTACTGCAGGCATCTTGACTGTCACTATCACAGGGGAGAAGGGGAATGATGCAGCTGCAGGTGCACCAGCTGAGACCCCCTGAGACTGTTTAAATTCATGCTCTTCCACTCAGACCCAATCATTCCTATTCTCCTCACTCCTGGCAGATTTTCCTCCTGCAACTCCCGAGTTTCTGGGTTCCAGCTGAGCTGGGAGGTCCCAGCACCCGCTGAGGTTCACAGCAGCTGCTGTGCCTGCTCATCTCTGCTGCACTGGGAGCTGCCCTCCCTCCTGCATCCCCCGGGGGAGGGAGGATCACCCACGACCCCTGCAGCTCCCGCTGCTCGGGGGGCCTGCAGTGCCCTCTGGGGACTCGCAGTCCCCGAGCACAAACGCTGAGCCTGGCTGCAACAGCAGCCAGCCCACCCTCAAAGTGAGACCCCGGAGAGCTCAGGCACTTCCAGGTAAGGGCAGTGAGTCAGAGGCTCGGGTTGCAGCGCCTTCCCGGGGGCCCTGACCCAGGAGGAAGCTGTCAGGCACCAGCTATGCAGAAATCCAGTTTTGCTTCCTCCATGCCAAACATCTGTGCGGGCTCCCGGCCCCCGCCCGGGCTCTGCTGCCTTCCTTTTTTTCATTCTTCATTTTTGGCCAGCTGCGTGTAAATATTTACATTCCTTCCCCAGTGCCAAGGAGCTGCTGTGGAATCAGAGGGTGTTATCCACACCAGGATTTCCTGGGTGTCTGTCGGGTCTCACCTTTCCTGGCGGCTGGCGTTGGGGAAGATGTGCAGGATCTGGCTCTGCAGGTACTCCACCTGCTGCATGTCTGCTGCTTCCCTCAGCTTCATTTCCAAGAAGTATCCTCTGCCAAATTTGCTCTTCAGGTGTTGGACAGTACCTATGCACCTACAAATCACAGGCAGAAAGCACAAGTTGTGCTTGAGAACAGCCTGACCCCAAAGGGATCCTGTTGGCTGGTAAGGATGGATTTCGCTCCGAATTTAAGGTACCAAATTTATCTGTATTTGCAGAGAAATATATCCCAGGTGCCAGCTGCCTGTGCCCCCTGGCCCAGGGGGGATCTGGTGGTACCTGAGCTGCCCTGACACCAGGATGGCCACACGGTCACACACAGCATCTGCCTCCTCCATGTAGTGCGTGGTCAGGATTGCTGCTCTCTCCTTGTTTTTGAAGGCTGCCCGGATCGCCCGCCTGCAAAACACAGCCCAAAGCAGCCCTGAACAAAAGCATTTGGCAGGGACCAGCAAACCCTGCCTTGGCAGGAAAGGAGGGCTGTGATGGGCCCTCTATTTATGGATTAATGCTACTCCCACAGCAACAATTAACACCTGAATTCACTAAAGACAGCTCGACTCTGTAATCCCCGTATTATTTTAAGGATTTCTTTCAACTTTCAAGCCTGTAATTCCCAAGTTGTTCTGGGAGAGGCCACAGCTGCACTGCACCTGGCATGCAGGTTGGGCTGACTCTCCCCTTCTTGTGAGAGCCCCTGCAGTCCTGTGTCCAGCTCTGGGCTCCCAGCACAGCAGGAGCTGCTGGAGCGAGTCCAGAGGAGGCCACGGAGATGCTCCAAGGGCTGGAGCACTTCTGCCATGGACACAGCTGGGGGTGTTCAATCCAAAGAGCAGCTCTGGGGAGACCTCAGGGCCCCTGCCAGAGCCTCAAGGGGCTCCAGGAGAGCTGGAGAGGGACTGGGGACAAGAGATGGAGGGACAGCACACAGGGTTAGGTGGGATATTTAGATGGGATATGGAGCAGCAATTATTCTGCCTCAGTGGGAGATCTCCCTGCCCACAGCAGAAGGGTGACACTGGATGATCTTCCTGATCCCTCCAACCCACCCCCCTCTGCTCCTCCCAGCCTGGGGCTCTCCCTGGGGTCAGCAGGGCCAGTGAGCCCCAGGCAGGCTGGCCCCTGAGGCCAGCACTCACCACATGTGCTGCTTGGCTTTGGGGTCCATGCCGGTGGAGGGCTCGTCCAGCAGCGTCACCCGCGGGTTGCCCAGCATGCTGAGGGCAAAGCAGAGCTGGGGGGAAGGCACAGGGCAGGGTGAGCACAGGCAGGCTGCTGGGGACCCCCAGAGTGACCCCAGAGCCCCCCATACCTTGCGTTTCAGCCCCATCCCCAACTTCTTGGTGGCCTTCTGCAGGTGGTCCTTTAAATCCAGCACGCTGGCGATGCTGGGGAGGGAAGGGAAGGTCCAGGGGGAGAGGCTGGGAGGGGGTGGCTGAGCTTCCCCCTGGCCAGAGAGGGCAAAGCAGCTCCTCTGGAAGAGCTCAGCTACGAGTATTTGTGTATGGAGTATCAAAAAAGCAGAGCAAAGAGCAGAATTGGAGCTTCTGTACAAAAGCACCTGTCCTGGAGGAGCCTGTGGTGAGAACAGACACAGCTCCAAGGCCACAATCTGCAGATTCTGCAAAGGTCACTGTCAGTACTTCACAACCTTATAAAAATCACTTAAAAAAAACATGTGTCAAAATTAAAAATCCCAAGTGAATTTCGTGCGGATGAACCTTCATCGCCTCACCTACAAATTCACAATTGGCAGAATTCCGACTGAGCTTAAATCCAAACTTAAATGGGAAAAAAATTCCATTAGGAACCACCTGTCCTGGAGGAGCCTGCAGTGACAGCAGACACAGCTCCAAGGCCACAATCTGCAGATTCTGCAAAGGTCACTGTCAGTACTTCATAACCTTATAAAAATCACTTAAAAAAGTGTCAAAATTAAAAATCCCAAGTGAATTTCGTGTGGATGAACCTTAATCTCCTCACCTACAGAAAATCACAATCTTGGATTTTCAACTGAGCTTAAAGCCAAACTTAAAAGGCAAAAAAAATTCCATTAGGAACCACCTGTCCTGGAGGAGCCTGTGGTGACAGCAGACACAGCTCCAAGGCCACAATCTGCAGATTCTGCAGTCAGTACTTCATAACCTTAAAAAAACATGTGTCAAAATTAAAAATCCCAAGTGAATTTCGTGTGGATGAACCTTCATCTCCTCACCTACAGAAATTCACAATCTTGGATTTTCAACTGAGCTTAAAGCCAAACTTAAAAGGCAAAAAAATTCCATTAGGAACCACCTGTCCTGGAGGAGCCTGTGGTGACAGCAGACACAGCTCCAAGGCCACAATCTGCAGATTCTGCAGTCAGTACTTCATAACCTTAAAAAAACATGTGTCAAAATTAAAAATCCCAAGTGAATTTCGTGTGGATGAACCTTCATCTCCTCACCTACAGAAATTCACAATCTTGGATTTTCAACTGAGCTTAAAGCCAAATTTAAATGGAAACAAAAACGGCATCAGGAAAGGTGAGAAGGGAAAAAAGGCCCCACAAAAAAGCCTCAACCCCCCACCAGCAATAAACCCAGAGATAAAAAAAGCTAAGGCAGCTTCAGTTAAACCACAAAGATTTCTGCACTGAACCACTCACCGCTTGATGACTTCTTTAACATCAGCCTGGCTCATGCCTTTGATGGCCCCATAAATCTCAAAGTGCTCCTGCAAGGTGATGTCTGGCCAGAGAGGGTTTGTCTGGGGACAGTACCCCACGAGCTTCGCAGAGTCATCCTCACTGCCCAGCCCCAGGCAATCACCTCCCATCAGAACCTGGGAGGGAAACCCACATTAATATTGGTAATATGACAAATCTCCAAACTCTTTTGGCATGGATGTTAGCAAAATACCCTCTGGAGTGTTTGCAGTAATCACCATAAAACTGAAATACGGGTTGATTTTTTGGTGTGAGTGAAGCATGGAACATTACCTGCCCACTGGTTGGCTCGATCTCTCCAGCAAGCATATTAATTAACGTGCTTTTCCCAGCTCCATTGGGGCCCAACAAACCCAGGATTTCTCCTAAAAAACACCACCACCACCATTACCCACGAGATCACACAAACAGCTCCAAGAGCTGCTTTTAGAATAAACAAAACCCCTCAACAACCAGCGAGCTCCCACCTTTCTTCACGCAGAGGGAAACGCGCTTGGTGGCCACTTTCTTTATCTTCCTCCCCAGCAGGAATTCCTTCCTTTCCTCAAACTCCTTGTGCAGGCTGCTGACCAGGATTGCTGGCATCTGGCAGAGAGGAGGGAGAGGCTGCAGAGGGCAGCAGCTGGGGGAGCCCAGGGGCTGGGCAGGGCAGGGCTTCACCTCCTGGCTCGCAGGGCTGCTCAGGAGCTCCTTGACCCGCAGCCTCTCCGCCCGCACATCCTCATCCTCACCCTCCTCCTGAGGCACCTCTGGCACCTTCCAGGGCTTGGCTTTGGTGAAGCATCTCCTGCAAGAGGGGCAGAGAGCACCAGGTTTGGAGTTGTGAATAACACACACTGTTAGGGGGGTTTTTTTTAATATAAATATGGATGTTTTCTCCTTGCTGTTGGGTTTTCTGAGGCTTCTGGGAGCTTGGCTTCCATCTGGATTAACTTGTCTCTGTCTCTGTGAAGGTTTTTTGTTTTCTCCCAGCCCTGAGTCTGAAGAAGAGCTGGAATGCTGTGTTTTCTTGTGTTATTCAGGAGAATTCAAACAAAGTCAGGGATTTGTTTATTCTTTGCTTATCTCATATTTGTTCCCTGGCCTGCCACAGCCTTCTCTGCAGGCTGGGCTCTCTCCAGGCTTGGTTGTGGTGTTCTCTCTTTTCTTTTTAGCCCTTGGGATGGCACTATCTTTTATACTGAAAATTACATATGATTTATTTATAACAATTCTCCAATATCTACCCACTGTGTTGCACAGTGTACTTTTGTTCTATCCCAACCCAAATGTGCCACACCACCACAGGAGATGGAGAACAAGAGGATGAAGAAGAAGCTCAGGCACACACCCCATTTCCTTCATCTTTGTCCCCTGATCCCACACTCTAAAATCCCAAAATTCTCCTTTTTCACCCTGTGACATGCTAATGATCATTCTATCTAAATTCTTGTGATTTATAAATCTTCCCAGGACAGTCAGAGGGATGTGCTGGTTCCCACACACACGACATGAGACTTCTCCAAGCAGCCTGGAGAGACGGATCTGACTCCATTCACTCAAAGGATCTCTGCCTTTTTGTAGATTTTTCTACTGATTGGCAGAAAGACAACTCTTTCACTCACTCTGGTTAAACCAGAGGGACATCAAAAGAAAGTTTGTCCCACAGAAAGAATTCTGAGCATGGGTATTGTTACAGAAACAATCCTGATGTTTGTGTTCAAGCTCTGGGAACAAGTTTCAGAAACTCAAAACATCAGGAAAAAGCAGAGCTTTAGAACCTCAGCAACTGCAGGCCTGAAAGACTCAGACTACATGAAGTGTGATTTCAGGCCTGAAGTTCCTGATTTTCTAACACTCTGGTTTTCTGATGTTTGAATTTTCAAAAACTTGTTCCCAGAGATAAAAACATAAACAGCAGAATTGTTTTTGTAACAATATTTACGTTACACACTCTTTCTGAGAAGAAAGATTTTCTCTTCATGTCCCTTCAGCTTCATCAATGTGAGTGAAGAAATTTGTCTTTCTCTCACCACTCACAGTGGTCTGTAGAAAATAGCATATAAATAGTAAATATTTTCTTTTTTCCACTGCACACCCCAGTTTAACCACCAGCAGCACCTCCAAAATTCCTGATTTGGCAGTGCTGGGACTTGAAAAGCAGTAACTCCTCCCATTTCTACACTTCAGTGACAATTTCAGATGGGATATAATGAAGGATTCTTTTCTCTCCCACTGCACACCCAGTTTAACCACCAGGAACATCTTCAAACTCCTGGTTTTGCAGTGCTGTACCTTGAAAAGAAATGAACCCCCATTTCTGCACCTCAGTGACAATTTCAGATGGGATATAATGAAAAATATTTTTTCTTCCACTGCACACCCAGTCTAAGCACCAGCAGCACTTTCATAATTCCTGATCTTGCAGTGCTGTGACGTGAAGTGCAATAAACCCCATTTCTGCACTTCAGTGACAATTTCAGATGGGATATAAAGAAAAATACTTTTTCTCCCACTGCACACCCAGTTTAACCACCAGGAACATCTTCAAACTCCTGGTTTGGCAGTGCTGTACCTTGAAAAGAAATGAACCCCCATTTCTGCACCTCAGTGACAATTTCAGATGGGATATAATGAAAGATTATTTTATTTCTTCCACTGCACACCCAGTCTAAGCACCAGCAGCACTTTCATAATTCCTGATCTTGCAGTGCTGTGACGTGAAGTGCAATAAACCCCATTTCTGCACTTCAGTGATAATTTCAGGTGGGATATAATGAAGGATTCTTTTCTCTTCCACTGCACACCCCAGTTCAACCACCACCAGCACCTCCAAAACTCCTGATTTGGCAGTGCTGGGAAAGCACTGGAAAAGGAAATAAACCCCACTTCTTCACTTCAGTGACAATTTCTCATGGGATATAATGAAGGATTCTTTCCTCTTCCACCACACCCCCCAGTCTCACCACCACCAGCACCTCCAAAACCAGTTTCTTTGCACAAAATGCTGGGACCACCCCATTCCCAGACCCACCTGAAGAAGGGATCTTCTCTCAGCATCCTCCCGCCGTTCTTCAGCTCGAAGCAGCGCAGCAGGAACAGCCACACCAGGCACTGCAGGTAGGGCTGGGGCAGACACAGAGCACCCTGCTCAGCAGCTGGGCAGGCAGGGACACCCCACAGAGCAGGGAGGGCCAGCAGCTCCAGCTCTGCACCCCCAGACTGCTGGGGTTGCCAAGAGTATTGAATGTATCGTTAAATGCTGCTCAGGATGCACGGGCGAAGTGGGGTTGGATTTAAAAGTAATTCTCTGGGGGGTTTTGAGCAGTGAAGCTCACTGCACTGCCCCTGCCCCTGCTCTGGAGCTCTTGCTCCATCAGCAGGGATTCCCATAATAACCAGAATTCATGCTGGCAGTGGTAACCAGGCCATAGGGGCAGCAGATGTTGAGCTGGGGGCACAGCAGCTCTCCTGAGCTGCAGGCTCAGCATCAGAGCAGATCTGAACTGAGGATGATGGACAGAAGGGCATCCCAGCAGGAAAAATTGGGCATTTCCCCTGTTTAAAATGGTATGCAATGCCATGCTCACAGCCAGAACTGCCACCAGCAGCCGGTCCCAGGGGTCCTGGTGTCCCCCACTGTCACTCTTGCCTTTCCAGGACACCTGGGGATTCAGGGAGAACAGGGTCAGGGAAGCAATCACCCAGCACAGACTGCATTTCCCACGCTGGGCTTTGATCCCAGCCACTCAGGCCACGGTGCTCAAGCACTTCCTGAGCTCTGCAGGAAAGAAAAAAATCCAAAAAAAACCCCACCAGCTCCATGCAAACCCTGGGGCTGCCCCTGCTCTCCCGCTCCCAATTAACCCACTGGGTTTGCTCACTGAGGAACTCGTGGTTTTCCTTGGAATATCCCAGAATTATGGAATGGTTCGGGTTGGAAGAGACCCCAAAGCCCAGCTCACTCCAGCCCCTGTTGCTCCAATCCCTGTCCAACCTGGCCTTGGACATTTCCAGGGATTCAGGGGCACCACAGCTGCTCTGGGCACCCTGTGCCAGGGCTGCCCACCCTGACAGGGAGGAATTCCTTCCCCAAATCCCATCTCACCCTTCTCTCTGTCAGCTTGGAGCCACTCCCTTGTCCTGTCACTCCATCCCTTGTTAAAAATCTTTCCTGTAGGCTCCCTCCACTTAGAGAAAGGAAATTCCATGGAAAACTTGCTTCTTTCCCCATTTTAAACCCAAACCACTTTGCTTAATAGGAAAAAGGTGATATCCCCCAAGAGCTGTTGAGTGGCTACAGGGGACACCCTAAAGGCACCTCCCCAGCCCCAGGCACCTCCAAGGGCTCTGGAGAGGATCCCTGGAGCCTCCTCACCTTTATAAAACAGATCAGGCAGCCAATGAGGGGGTAAATAGGAATGAAGATGGAGAAGACATAATGCAGGATGGTGGTTACCAGGTAATGGTCCAGGAAAAAGGACACTTCAGTGACAACCGTGCACAGCAAGGCAGTCTGGAGCAAAGAAAAAGGGAAAAAAATCCATTTTTATCCACTTCAGACTCACTAGGCATAAGTTAAATAATTGAAGGCACTTTTTCTTGAAGCTTTTATCACTCAGGATAGGGCAGTGTGTGAGAAAGTGGTAAAAGTTTCCCATTTCCTGTGCATTAGGGACACACAGCTCAACAAAATAACTGGGATTTTTTTGCTGGGGCTTTGGACATCACCAACCTTCCCATTTGTCCCAGCTCCAGGCCAAGTCACTCACCACTGAAAATATAAATGACCAAAATTCCTTGGTGTTCTGGACTTTCTTGAAGGTGAAGGAGACCACGTAGGTGAAGAGCACGACTGAGGGCACGTAGCCAATCAGGCAAAAAATCTGCAGAGACAGGAAAGGGCTCTCAGGAAATGTGCAGCAGGAATTCTTCTTTGTATGAGGATCAGCTGGAATTCCCTCAGTGTGATACAGAACTCTGGATTCATCTTTGTCATTTTATTTGATGTATTTTGCTGCCTTGGTGCACAGAGAATATATTAATAAAGACACAAATTAAAGAGTGTGTGGAGAGGCAAAAATTCCTTCTCTTCAGTTTCCTTTAAACTCTTTCCCAATTTTTTTTTTCTTTTTTATAACACAGGCTCCCATAAATGCTGACCTCAAGATTCTGGCAAATACTAAGAATTCCACCACAGCATTTTTGTAGAAATTCAAACAAGGGTAGAAAACCAGCCCTGCAGCCACATCCCAAACCTGATTAACTCTGGGAAAGCAGCTGGGAATTCCTCTCAATTCCAGCCACTATCACAGGGAAGCCCTCTCTGAATATCAAAGACAAGAAATCTTGTGGTCTCCTGCATTTAATCCCATCTGCAGAGCTGGGCTCTGCTCAAAGCCCCTGTGCCCTTGTCAGCAGCCAACAGCAATCACCAACCACAGCCCAGAGCTGAGCCAGCAGGAAGGAAGGAGCATTTCCTTGGGAAAAACCAAAACCCACCACATTTCCTTGGTGTTTCAAGAATCAACAAGGCTGGAAAAGAGCTTTGAGCTGTGAGTCCAGGCTGTGACTGTGCAGATCATGGCACCAAGGGTCATTCCTGGAATGCCAGGGACAGAGACTCCAGCACCTCCCTGGGCAGAACCTTCCAGTCCCAACCAGTTTTTCTGTGAAAAAATTCTTCCTGTGTCCAATCTAAAGCTCTCCCCTGGTTCAGGGGGATCATGGCACCAAGGGTCATTCCTGGAACACCTCCAAGGATGGAGACTCCAACACCTCCCTGGGCAGAACCTTCCACTCCCAACCACCCTTTCTGTGAAGAAATTCTTGTGTCCAACTTAAACCTCCCCTGGTTTAGGGGGGATCATGGCATCCAGGGTTATTCCTTAAACACCTCAAAGGACAGACTCCAACACCTCCTTGGGCAGAACCTTCCAGTCCCAACCACTTTTTCTGTGTCCAACCTAAACCTCTCCCCTGGTTTAGGGGGGAATCATGGCACCAAGAGCCATTCCTTGAACACCTCCAGGGACAGAATCCAGCACCTGCCTGGGCAGAACCTTCCACTCCCAACCACCCTCTCTGTGAAGAAATTCTTGTGTCCAACTTAAACCTCCCCTAGTTTAGGGGGGATCATGGCATCCAGGGTCATTCCTTAAACACCTCCAGGGACAGAATCCAGCACCTCCCTGGGCAGCTCCTTCCACTCCCAACCACCCTTTCTGTGAAAAAATTCTTCCTGTGTCCAACCTAATCCTCCTCCTTGGTTTAGGGGGGATCATGGCACCAAGAGCCATTCCTGAAACACCTCCAGGGACAGAATCCAGCACCTCCCTGAGCAGAACCTTCCAGTCCCAACCATTTTTTCTGAGTCCCACCTAAAGCTCCCCTGGCGCTGCTTTATTTTATCCCAGTCCTGAATGAAACTCCCATTTTGAGCCATTTTCCCCACAGAAAAAAAATTATTCTTTGTGCCAGCAGCGTTTTCCCTGGGTACCCATGGGGAAAAATTGAGCTGAATCAAGTAAGGAAAACAAAAGACTTGTAGAAAAGCAGGTGAGCCTGCTGCTAGCCCAGTTCCTCACCACAGCCAGGAACTTGCCCACGTAGAAATAAACGCCGTAGTGGAAGGCGAAGAGGCTGCCGATCATCAGGACGAGGATGAAGAAGAACAGAGGCAGGTCCACCAGAGCCTGGCCAGTCCAGTAGGCTGAGGGATAGAGCCCTGCAATCTTCAGCTGGGTGTAGGCTTTGATCTGCAGCCAGGCCAGAGAGCACAGCGTTAATGACACGTTAATTAAAATTACCAATTGCCGTTCAGTGAATCCGCCCCGAGCGACGCCGTTACTGCCAAGCTTAGCTTTGCACAGATGAGCTCTTCCCAAATCTGCCCCACCCCAGTGCCACCCACGGTGTTGTTTTAAACCCCTCTTCCCCCAGATCCCAGGATTTTTAACTCCCTGTGCACCTCTGCATGTGCACCTGGCCGTTACCTTGTGGTTCTCCGCGTTGTCCATGGCGAAGTAGGGGGGCATCCCAGTGATGATGATCCCCAGTAACACGGCTTCAAAATAGATCTCCAGCCTGAAAATTGTGTCTGGGAGATCCTGGGAGAGAAATCAGGTTTATTCAATGCCAGGATGTGACCAAAAAATTGCTACATTAGGAGTTGAATGCTCAAGTAAAAAGCCGGTGGATGTCAAGATCACCCGAGCTGCAGCGGGAAGAAAATCACCTGTGGAAGTTTTGGGAGTGTTTATGTGAGGAAGAAATAATAACTGCAGAACTTGCAGAGCATTTATCTCCTGCAGCAGGTCCTCTCCTCTCCCAAAGGCCCCTCCAGCTCTGCACAGACCAAGAACTGCAGGCAACCTCCAACAAACCCCAAAGGAGTGAATCCACAGGCTCCTGGAATGGTTTGGGTTGGAAAGAACTGTAGGGATCATCTCATCCCAACCCCCACTGGACTGGGCTGCTCCAAAACCCCCAACCTTTAACTCCTGACACAAGAGCCTCTTGCCAAGCCCCTTTTCCCTCCCCTTCCAGGACCTGCAGAGCAGAATGCCAGCACCTTTCACAGCCTCTGGAAGCCTGCAGAGATCCCCAGCCAGCTTCCCCCGGGGTTTGTGGGGTGTTCCTGCACTCCCCCCTCCCACCCAGGGGGCTCTGCCCTCTCCCCAGTGTGCCAGGGTGGTTTTTGGGGAGCTGCTCACCTGAATCAGGGGGTTGCTCCAGATCTGGATGCTCTCAGTCACGTTCAGACTGCGCAGGAGGAGGTTGCTGACAATATTCATCAGCACTGGCAGGGAATGCACCATGGTGCTGTTGAACACGATGTTGAAAACATAATTCTAGGAAGAAAAATACCTGCTGCATTAATCCTTCTGCCCTGAGAGGGCTCTCCTTAATTAAACCTGAGCGTTGGGATCAATCTCTGCATAATCAGGTGCTTTGCAGGAAGCTCTGGGCTGCTCAGGGTGCTTGTCACACACAGCCTAATTTAGGAAAACAGCCCTGCCCTCAGAGAATCCATTCTTGGGAATAAATTCCCAGCAGGTTTCACGGAGCAGTGATGCTCTGACAAATGGCACCCCAGACAATTATAGCCTGGGAAACCAAACCCACGAGCAGCTGCTCTGGGGTGACCCTGCTAATGGATTTAAAACCAGACAGGCAAAGATGTGCAGGAGCTGGGGGCTGCTCTGTCCCACTGGTGGCAGCAGTGTCAGGGAATAAAAATGGGAACAAGAGCCAGAGCTGGCACATTGTGATGCAGTTCCCTTGCTGGGGATGAAATACGAGCCCAAAGTTCAGATCTTCCTGTTACTATGCACACATACAGCCCAAGAAACTGATTTTTTCTTTACACATGAGGGCACAGAATTATAGCTCTGTCAGACTGTAATTCAGTACAGTAATTCAGTACAGATTAAAAAAAAAATCATAAAAAATTCCTCTGCCAGGTGTCCTGTGAAGTAGAACACTTCTCCTGACTTCCTGTGTCTTTGTGGGGAAGAAAAGGGGATGGAAGTTTGACTGGCTTACTGTAATTAGAATTATGGAAGAACATTTATTTTGTTAATATTCCCACTCTGCCCTCTGAGCAGCCTCTTGGCTAAGCAATATTACATGATCTGATCCGATTCCATGACTCCAGAGCTGCTTTTCAGGTAAGAATTTCACAAAGCAGCCCCAGCAGCTGCTCCTGGGGCACAGCCCAGCCAGTGTGTGCCTTACCTGCTTGGACTGGAGGGCAAACACGTTGAGAGCTGCACTGTGAGGTGCCACTGAGACATAGTCACTGTCATTGAACATCTCCCAGAGGATGTTCATGCTCCCCAGGGAGTGCACAATGTCACTGATATCTGACTCTGGGGACAGAACACAGCATGGCATCACTGAAAATGGCAAAGACCCTCAGGAGCACCCAAGCCCAGCCCTGAGTGCCACATCTCCCCACCCTCCAAATCCCTCCCCAGCCTGGAGGGTTTGACCCAGAATCACCAATGCACAGCTCCAACAGGTGCTGCTTTCTACTGCCTGGGCACTTCTTAAACATCCTCACTTGAAACAGAAAGGAATTGCCCCAGATGTTTTACAGCATGGATTTAATGGTTGATTTATCTCAATGTTTCTGGCCACTTCTTTTTCACCTGAACCATCTGCTTGAGAACAAGGCCATGGAGATGGCAGGAGGATCTCCAAGGCAAAGCCCATGGCACAAACTGACAGCTCACCACCCCTGGGCACTTGAAAACTCTTCATCAGGGTTAACTCCAAGGAAAAGGCTCTTCCCAACCCCAAAAACTGGGAGAAGGGAGGAGTGGAGGCAGGAGCTGCTGCCCTACCTGTGGAGTTCTGCAGCAGGAGGCGACTCCTGTACTTGTGAGAGTTCTCTCCAGGCTTCAGCAAGTACAGATCTGGGGAGAGTTTGATAGCAGATACAGCATTTTTGATGATGTGGTGTATGAAAAACAACAAAATCTGAACTACAAGGAAAATGAGGAAAAGCAACAACCTGAAAGAAATAAAAGTTTGGGGTTTATTACAATTCAGTGAAAGCCAACTCAGTTTTCTGTGCATGCTTGTGGGAATCGTTAAAGGTAAAAGGTTTTGGGGAAAGCTGCAAAAAGCAGGTCTCAGAAACAGCAGAACAGAAATTAGAGCTGCAGTTGCAAGTTTGGCATGTAGTTAAGTAAACAGAGGACAAGGAGAGAAAACAATGGCTTGAGTATTAAAGTTTGGCGAGCAGGAATTTTAAGGTTGCAGAAAAGTATATCAAGGTATATCAGTACATCAGTATGTCAAAGTATAGAAAGGTTTTAGCTTAGTAACAGAGTTCTGTGCATTGTATTCCAAGGCTAATAAGCAGTGTTTTAAGCAAGTGTGCTTTTTGCAATTGGGTAAAGCTTTTTTTTTTAAGCTTCACTTAAAGTCAGTGAGCCTTTGCTTTGTGCTGTTCACCGAAGGACTTTTGTAGTGTATTGCAACACAGAACTCTGCTTTTAAAATAAACCCTCCCTCCCCCCCAAACCCCATTTCTTGACAGGAATTACAGCCCCACACTTGCTGTTTTTCCAGTGTAACCATGGGGGGAGTGTGGGCAGGACTGGGGAGCAGCAGGAGCAGCACTCACATGACTCGGACACACTTGTTCTCCCGTTTGAGGCTGAGGAAATGCACTTTGGCTATGGTGGCAACCTGCTTCTTCCACAGGGCTGGGCTGCTCGGGGCAGGGCAGCTGGCCTGGGCCAGGGCCAGCAGGCTCTGCTCCATGTCATCCAGGGAGCTGGCATCGGGCTCGGGCTGCGCCTGCTGCGCCTGGAACACGCTGTAATCTGCAAGGGCCACCCGGGGCTGGCACAGGAGGGGCACGGCAGGGCACAGGGGCACGGCAGGGGCACGGCAGGGGCATGGCAGGGCACAGGAGGGGCACAGGGGCATGGCAGGGACCAGGGGCACGGCAGGGGCACGGCAGGGCATGGCAGGGCACAGGAGGGGCACAGGGCATGGCAGGGCACAGGGGCATGGCAGGGGCATGGCAGGGCACAGGGGCATGGCAGGGGCACGGCAGGGGCATGGCAGGGCACAGGGGACACGGCAGGGGCACGGCAGGGGCATGGCAGGGCACAGGAGGGGGCACGGCAGGGCACAGGGGCACGGCAGGGGCACGGCAGGGGCATGGCAGGGCACAGGAGGGGCACGGCAGGGCACAGGGGCACGGCAGGGCATGGCAGGGCACAGGAGGGGCACGGCAGGGCACAGGGGCATGGCAGGCACAGGGGCATGGCAGGGGCACGGCAGGGGCACGGCAGGGCACAGGGGCATGGCAGGGGCACAGGCAGGGGGCACAGGCAGGGGCACGGCAGGGGCAGGCAGGGCACAGGGGCATGGCAGGGCACAGGGGGCAGGGAGGGGCAGGCGCAGGGCACAGGGGCATGGCAGGGCACAGGAGGGCACAGGGGCATGGCAGGGGACAGGAGGGCACAGGAGGGGCACAGGGGCATGGCAGGGGCATGGCAGGGCACAGGAGGGCATAGGAGGGGCACAGGGGCATGGCAGGGCACAGGAGGGCACAGGAGGGCACAGGGGCACGGCAGGGGCATGGCAGGGCACAGGAGGGCACAGGAGGGCACAGGGCATGGCAGGGCAGGAGGGCACAGGAGGGCACAGGGGCATGGCAGGGCACAGGAGGGCACAGGAGGGCACAGGGGCATGGCAGGGGCATGGCAGGGCACAGGGGCATAAGGAGGGGCATGGCAGGGCAGGCAGGGCACAGAGGGCACAGGGGCAGGGGCATGGCAGGGCACAGGAGGGCACAGGGGCACAGGAGGGCATGGCAGGGCACAGCAGGACAGGGCACAGAGGCTGGAGCACAGAGGGCACAGGCAAGCAGACAGACAGGCCAGGCAGGCACAGAGCAGGCACAGAGCAGGGCACACACTGCCTGCTCTTCCTGCTGTGGGCCTCACCTCACCCAGCTCAGCCCAGCCCAGCCCCAATCCCATTCCCAAACCCAATCCTATCCCATCCCAAACCCATTCCCATCCCCATCCCAGTCCTATCCCAATTACAGTCCCAGTCTCAATCCCAATCCTATCCCATCCCAAACCCAATCCCATCCCATTCCCAGTCCCAGTTCAAACCCAATCCCACCTCAACCCCAGTCCCAATCCCAGTCCCATCCCCAGTCCCATCCCAGTCCCAGTCCCAGTTCAAACCCAATCCCATCCCAACCCCAGTCCCAGTTCAAACCCAATCCCATCCCAACCCCAGTCCCAGTTCAAGCCCAATCCCATCTCAACCCCAGTCCCAGTTCAAACCCAATCCCATCTCAACCCCAGTCCCAGTTTAAGCCCAATCCCATCTCAACCCCAGTCCCAATCCCAGTCCCATCCCAATCCCAGTCCCAGTCCTATCCCATCCCAAACCCAACCCCAATCCCAATCCCAGTCCCATCCCAATCCCAGTCCCAATCCTATCCCATCCCAAACCCAACCCCAATCCCAATCCCAGTCCCATCCCATTCCCAATCCAAATCCTATCCCATCCCAAACCCAATCCCATCCCCAATCCAATTCCTATCCCATCCCAAACCCAATCCCATCCCCAATCCAAATCCTATCCCATCCCAAACCCAATCCCATCCAAACCCAATCCCATCCCCAATCCAAATCCTATCCCATCCCAGTCCCAGTCCCAGTCCCAGTCCCATCCCAGTCCCAGTCCCAGTCCCAGTCCCATCCCCAATTCCATCCCGGTCCCATCCCATCCCCAATTCCATCCCAGTCCCTCAATTCATCCCCAAGGTCAGTGGCTCTGGTCCAGCCCCCCCACACTCCTGGCAGATACTTAAAGCTGAGAGAGCAGAACTAAAGGAGCATTTCCTTGGAAAATCCTGGGGTTTAAATCACAGCCCTGCCAAGGCTGGAGAAGAGCTTGGAGCAGAGCAGGGCCCCAGGGGGCACTCCCACCCATAAACCCCCCAGCCCCTCCCGGGCAGCCCCACCCGCTCCCAACCAACCCTGCCACCTGAGGAGGTGAATTTTGATCCAAAAACTGCAGATTTGCCCCAGTTTCACACCCTGGGCCTGTGTGTGCACCTGTATTAGCCAGCACCTGCAGGTTCAGCTGCTAAATCCTCTTAAAGCCACACAGAAACTCTGTGCAGCAGGGCAGCCAGTCTAATTAGGAGTAATTTGCATACCAGTGTACCACATATATATTACAGAGTACAAATATTTACTCATACTAATAATTCTGGATCACACAGAAAGCTCTAGAACAATTAAACCAGCTCAAACTATTCAAAACTGACATAAAAAAAACCCCCCAACTGACTCATTCTGGAGTCAGAATATGAGACTGTTTAATATTAAGCAGTCCCACTTTTCATTTGGACTAAAAGTTAATTTAAAGTGAGACAAGCTGAGCTGTTCCAGCCCTAAGTGCAGCTACTGTTCACACAAAAGGATGAAAATTCATTTTATCCTGCACATTTCTAATTTCTTGACAGCAAACTCCATTAGGAAAATAAAGGGCGTTTTAAAAGGCAAGTGAAGTGTAAAGCCAAGCAGTCAGATGAAAAATTAATAAGCAAAAAGCTTTTCCCTGGATGCTCCCAGAATCGCTCCCCACCCAACTTTTTCCTGGTTTCCAGGGTGAATATTTCGACAGCCTGGCAGGTTTGGGAGAACCAAAGGGTGCCCAGGTGCTGGAGCAGCAGCCTGTGAGGGATGGGGTTTTTATCCCCTCCTTCTGGCAGTGACAATTCCCCTGAACTGAGCCAAAGGATGAACCAAAGGATGGGAGAGCCAAAGGATGGGAGAACCAAAGGAAAGGATGGGAGAGCCAAAGGAAAGGATGGGAGAGCCAAAGGAAAGGATGGGAGAACCAAAGGAAAGGATGGGAGAGCCAAAGGAAAGGATGGGAGAACCAAAGGAAAGGATGGGAGAACCAAAGGATGGAAGAGCCAAAGGATGGGAGAGCCAAAGGGTGGGAGAACCAAAGGATGGAGAACCAAAGGATGGAAGAGCCAAAGGATGGAGGAGCCAAAGGATGGAAGAACCAAAGGATGGAGAACCAAAGGATGGAATAGCCAAAGGATGGAGGAGCCAAAGGATGGAATAGCCAAAGGATGGAGGAGCCAAAGGATGGCAGAGCCAAAGGATGGAGGAGCCAAAGGATGGAGAACCAAAGGATGGAGGAGCCAAAGGATGGAAGAACCAAAGGATGGAGAACCAAAGGATGGAATAGCCAAAAGGATGGATGGAGCCAAAGGATGAGCAAGAGAACCAAAGGATGGAGAACCAAAGGATGGATAGCCAAAGGATGGAAGAGCCAAAGGATGGGAGTAGCCAAAGGATGGAGAGCCAAAGGATGGAGAAACCAAAGGATGGAAGAGCCAAAGGATGGAGGAGCCAAAGGATGGAGGAGCCAAAGGATGGAAGAGCCAAAGGATGGAGAACCAAAGGATGGAATAGCCAAAGGATGGAGGAGCCAAAGGATGGAAGAGCCAAAGGATGGAGGAGCCAAAGGATGGCAGAGCCAAAGGATGGAGAGCCAAAGGATGGAGACCAAAGGATGGAGGAGCCAAAGGATGGAGAACCAAAGGATGGAAGAGCCAAAGGATGGCAGAGCCAAAGGATGGAAGAGCCAAAGGATGGAGGAGCCAAAGGATGGAGGAGCCAAAGGATGGCAGAGCCAAAGGATGGCAGAGCCAAAGGATGGAGGAGCCAAAGGATGGAAGAACCAAAGGATGGAATAGCCAAAGGATGGAATAGCCAAAGGATGGAAGAGCCAAAGGATGGAAGAGCCAAAGGATGGAATAGCCAAAGGATGGAGGAGCCAAAGGATGGAAGAGCCAAAGGATGGAAGAGCCAAAGGATGGCAGAGCCAAAGGATGGCAGAGCCAAAGGATGGCAGAGCCAAAGGATGGAAGAGCCAAAGGATGGAAGAGCCAAAGGATGGAATAGCCAAAGGATGGAAGAGCCAAAGGATGGAGAGCCAAAGGATGGAATAGCCAAAGGATGGAGGAGCCAAAGGATGGAAGAGCCAAAGGATGGAGAGCCAAAGGATGGAGAGCCAAAGGATGGAGAGCCAAAGGATGGAGGAGCCAAAGGATGGAAGAGCCAAAGGATGGACGAGCCAAAGGATGGAAGAGCCAAAGGATGGAATAGCCAAAGGGTGCCCAGGTGCTGGAGCAGCAGCCTGTGAGGGATGTTTTTCTTGTCCCCTCCCTCTGGCAGTGACAATTCCCCCCAGCCTGAGCCCCCAGCCCAGCTGAGGCAGCCCTGGGCACAGCCCTGCTCCTTCCCACCTGCTTGGTCAATCTCTGCCTCCACCTCCAGCTTCAGGTACACGTCCTCCAGCGTGGTCATGGACACACCATAGGTGATGACTCCCAGGTGGGAATGGGTGTCCAGGTCAGAGAACAACCCTGGGGACACAGGCAGCTCCAAACTCTGCTCCAGAACACTGCAGGCACAGCCAAAGCAGAACACCTCCACCCCAAACCCTCCTGCTTGGGGGGACAGCACATGAATCACAGGGCACAGGTGGGGGGTTGAGAACCAAGGCTCCTTTTGGCACTGAGTTGCAGCCTCTGTGGCCAGGAAATGTGGTTTTGCTGAAGCTGTGGTGCTTCTAAAAAGTGTCTCAGCACCCTGAAGCTCCTGGGCTCAAAGTTTCCTCAG
This sequence comes from Sitta carolinensis, assembly GCA_032173965.1. Taxonomy (NCBI): domain Eukaryota; kingdom Metazoa; phylum Chordata; class Aves; order Passeriformes; family Sittidae; genus Sitta; species Sitta carolinensis. The sequence continues at coordinate 2,354,663 of CM063298.1, read as the reverse complement.
GGCAGGTTTGAGGTGAACTCTCCTGGAAAAATCATACCCAGGACAGCTCGTCCTACCTAACCCCTGCCCAGGCACCCAAATTACAAATAAAACCACTGAGTCATTTTATAGCTATAAAAATCCATATTTCTCTATATATTAAAAAGAATTCCCAGATGTTTAAGGCCAGGTTAACCAGGCAGGAGATGCTGGACAGGGCCCAGAGCATGTGAGGTTCAGCGTGGGAGAACTTAACAGCACCTTGGGGGGGAAAATGTTACTGGGTTTTTGTCAATCCTATGAAATAAGGACTTAAAAAAAAAGAAACTGCAGAGCCAAGGTGAGGCTGATGGGAAATTCAAATGTATAAAATGGGAGGAGCACTTGGATATTTGACAATACTCCCCAACCCTTCACAATTTTTCCTATCCCAGCTGACCAGCTGTGTTCCCAACCTCGACTTCTCCCTGAAATAATTTGGGGGAACTGATTCAATCTCAGCCTGTTTGCAGAAGTGCTGTGGCAAAGCACATAAATCTTAAACTCCAATACAATAAGGAAAAAACCCAACATTTCTGGATTATCAGCTGCATGTTCCCACCAATACTGATGCTCCCTTGGCTTCCCACAGGGTGCAAAGCACGCAGGGTTAATTCCATTTATTTCTGGAGGCCAGCAAGGAGCCCTGCCAGGACTGCTCAGATAATTGCTGCCATCTAGTGAAACCCTCCCCTCTGCTCCCTCTCTCCTCGGGCTTTCAAGGCAGTGACACAATGCTCTTTGAAAACAAGAGCTTGTAGGGATTTGGTAGGATTTTTGTGGGATTTTGGTAGGATTTGGGACTTTCCTGCTGCTCTTTGGAACCCTGTGCAAGGGGATGGTGATTCTGCAGTACCAGAGGATGCTCAGGTGGAGGCAAATCCCCAGCCCTTGCTCCTGGGCTACCCACAACTCTCACACCTCACTGGAAGAGGCGACAAAATCCTGACTCACCTGAGAAATAATAAATACAAATCCTAGCAAGGCACAACTGCCACTACAGCAAGGCTAAAGCCACATTTCAACCCTCCTGTGCTGCAGCCAGAGATCCCAGCAGCACAAAGCCCCCCAGCCACCTGCAAACTTGTCAGTGTCCTTGAGAGGGAGGGTGTACACGAGCTGCTCGTCGTTCTCCTGGAGCACGCTGGCTCCAGGAGATAACAATAATAATAAATATAATAATAAATACAAAACTCAGCAAGGCACAACTGCCACTACAGCAAGGCTAAAGCCACATTTCAACCCTCCTGTGCTGCAGCACAAAGCCCCCCAGCCACCTGCAAACTTGTCAGTGTCCTCGAGAGGGAGGGTGTACACGAGCTGCTCGTCGTTCTCCTGGAGCACGCTGGCTCCAGGAGATAATAATAATAATAAATATAATAATAAATACAAATCCCAGCAAGGCACAACTGCCACTATAGCAAGGCTAAAGCCACGTTTCAACCCTCCTGTGCTGCAGCACAAACCCTCCCAGCCACCTGCAAACTTGTCAGTGTCCTCGAGAGGGAGGGTGTACACGAGCTGCTCATTGTTCTCCTGGAGCAGGCTGGCTCCAGGAGATAATAATAATAAATACAATAATAAATACAAAACCTAGCAAGGCACAACTGCCACTTTAGCAAGGCTAAAGCCACGTTTCAACCCTCCTGTGCTGCAGCCAGAGATCCCAGCAGCACAAAGCCCCCCAGCCACCTGCAAACTTGTCAGTGTCCTTGAGAGGGAGGGTGTACACGAGCTGCTCGTCGTTCTCCTGGAGCAGGCTGGCTGCAGGGATGTGCTGCCTGATCAGACTCGTGGTGGCCTCCGTGTTGCAGTAGGCATCGATGTGCATGCTGCCAAAACAGCAGGGTGGGCTTTATTCAGCTTTATGTGTTTCTATTTAACACACCATTCTTTTCTAAGCCATCCTTCATTTTGCACACAGCTCTGTCATTTTCTCGACCTTGCTGACTCTTGGCTTTCTCACATTTCACACCTTTTTTTCCACACCATTCTGACAGCTTTTTTTTGGCTTTTCTATTCCCCCCAGGAAAAGAGTGCAAAAGGAGCTGTGTGGTGGCCCCTGAGAGGTCCAAACCCGCGTTACCTCAGGCGGTAGCCAATGCCCCACTTGCTCTTGAGGAAGAGGGAAGAGCCCAGGCACTTGAGCATCCCCTGGGAAATCACAGCCTTGCGATCTGCAGAGGAAAGGCAGCAAGAGCAGTCAGCTTTCAGGCCTGATGCTTTGGATTTCTGATGTTCTTTCCCAGGGAAGTGTGATAAACATGATAGAATATTTTTGTAATAATGTTTATGTCATTCATTCCTTCTGACAGGAGGGATTTCTCTTGCTGTCCCTCTGGTTTGACCAGTGTGAGTGAAGAGGTTTGCCTTTGTTTCACCAATCACACTGGGCTGTGTAAAATTGTATAGAAGGGAGAACCATCCCTAATAAAAGGGATTTTATTATATTTTTTTTTATTTATTTTATTTCATTTTTAGCCTTCTGATCACAGAGTCTGTGTCGTGTGTTATCTGAAACAGCAACACAGTGAGGCCCCTCTGGGGCAGAAAATCAATGATTTCCTCCCTGACCCCACTCTGGGCTCTGCAGGGATGGTCCCCAGGGCTGGGAAAGACCTCAATCCAGTCCTATCCCATCCCATCCCCAATCCTATCCCATCCCGAACCAAATCCCAACCCCATCCCATCTCCAACCCCATCCCATCTCCAACCCCATCCCAGCTCCAACCCCATCCCATCCCAACCCCATCCCATCTCCAACCCCATCCCATCTCCAACCCCATCCCAACCCCATCCCATCTCCAACCCCATCCCATCTCCAACCCCATCCCATCCCAACCCCATCCCCAACCCCATCCCATCTCCAACCCCATCCCAGCTCCAACCCCATCCCCAACCCCATCCCAGCTCCAACCCCATCCCATCTCCAACCCCATCCCAGCTCCAACCCCATCCCATCCCAACCCCATCCCATCTCCAACCCCATCCCATCTCCAACCCCATCCCAACCCCATCCCATCTCCAACCCCATCCCATCTCCAACCCCATCCCAGCTCCAACCCCATCCCCAACCCCATCCCATCTCCAACCCCATCCCAGCTCCAACCCCATCCCCAACCCCATCCCAGCTCCAACCCCATCCCAGCTCCAACCCCATCCCATCCCAACCCCATCCCATCCCAACCCCATCCCATCCCAACCCCATCCCATCCCCATCCCCTCTGCCCCTCTGGGACAGAAACCCAAGGGTTTCCAGGCAGCCCGCTCTGTGGGCTGCAGGCTCACCAGCCAGGATGTCAGCCTCATCCATGAAGTGGGTGCTGAACACGGTGACCCTGCCAGCCCTCCTGGCCCTGAGCAGCCTCCAGACAATGTGCCTGGAGCAGGGGTCCATCCCTGCTGTGGGCTCATCCAGCAGCAGCACCTGGGGGCACAACCAGAGGGCTGCTCAGAGCCACCCTCCCAGCACAGCCAGCAAGGGCTGCTTGGTAAAAATCATTCCCCCAGCACAGCCAGCAAAGTCTGCTTGGTAAAGATCCCCCTCCCAGCACAGCCAGCAAGGGCTGCTTGGTAAAGATCCCCCTCCCAGCACAGCCAGCAAGGGCTGCTTGGTAAAAATCCCCCTCCCAGCACAGCCAGCAAGGGCTGCTTGGTAAAGATCCCCCTCCCAGCACAGCCAGCAAGGGCTGCTTGGTAAAAATCCCCCTCCCAGCACAGCCAGCAGGGTCTGCTTGGTAAAAATCCCCCTCCCAGCACAGCCAGCAGGGTCTGTTTGGTAAAAATCACCCTCCCAGCACAGCCAGCAAGGGCTGCTTGGTAAAAATCCCCCTCCCAGCACAGCCAGCAAGGGCTGCTTGGTAAAAATCCCTCTCCCAGCACAGCCAGCAGGGTCTGTTTGGTAAAAATCACCCTCCCAGCAGAGCCAGCAAGGGCTGCTTGGTAAAAATCCCCCTCCCAGCACAGCCAGCAAGGGCTGCTTGGTAAAAATCCCTCTCCCAGCACAGCCAGCAGGGTCTGTTTGGTAAAAATCACCCTCCCAGCACAGCCAGCAAGGGCTGCTTGGTAAAAATCCCCCTCCCAGCACAGCCAGCAGGGTCTGCTTGGTAAAAATCCCTCTCCCAGCACAGCCAGCAGGGTCTGCTTGGTAAAAATCCCCCTCCCAGCACAGCCAGCAGGGTCTGCTTGGTAAAAATCCCCCTCCCAGCACAGCCATCCCTCTCACCTTGGGGTTCCCAAGAACAGCAACTCCCACTGAGAGCCTCCTCTTCTGTCCCCCACTTAATTTTTTTGCTTGATTGTCCTGATGGGCTGCATCTCCAAATCCAGCAGCACCTTCTGCACCTTGAAAATGCAAGAAACACATTTTTTTTTGTTAAAAAAAACCCAAACCACGTTACTTTTTAAAACCAGATTGCTAACAAGTAACATTCAAATTAACTGCTGCTGGTTCCCAGTGTGTTCTGTATCTGAACTGCTCAACCCACACACGAAGTTTAATGATGGACCTAAATGCCAGATTTAAAACGTTTCATGGTCATTTTAATCTTAAGAAAAATTAGAAGTTTATCCTAAAAATCTGCCTGTGCCTCTTTGTCCATTACACCACGAAGCAATATTTCCCTGCAAAAGGAAAATTCTGCAAGGATGTTTGGATTTACAGGTGAAAAATAAATGTACATGTAAGACAACACCTGACAGAAAATGATCCTCACAAATTCACTGCCCTGACCTGAGGCCATGGGAAAGGCTTCCAAAACTGAGTGAGAGCACTGAGAGTGTGGAGTTGAATAGAAATGTGTTATATCACAGTGGGGAGAGATTTAGAATTTATGGTTGGGGGTTTAAATAATATATATGTAAGAAGATGGATGGATTAGGGTGTAGGTCAGTCCTTCTCCAGTTTGGGTGATTTTATGCGATTGGTTGGAAAAATCCACAGTGCGGGACATGGGTGATTAGTTAATGGGTTAAAAGTAAAAATAAATCAGTTGGCATCTCATAATTGAGTAATTTAGGCTTAAAAACACCTTGAAGACAGAACCCTTTTCCCCTCTGTTAATTCAGTGTGTAAAAGTGCTCACAGTCAGTGAGGCTGGAACAGAGATAACAAACAATAAACATCCAAGTACGAACAGGAATTCTCTCTCACGCTTTCAATCCTGACCCTAAAAAAAAAACCCAATAAAGCCAAGGCTTGGCCTCGAGGTACCTCCTGTATCAGGTCGTTCTGAGGGATGCCCTTGATGGCAGCAAAGATGGAGAGGTTCTCCTCCACGGTCAGGATGTCGAAGTGGATGTCAGCCTGGGGGCACACGCCCGTCATCTGCCGCACCTCCAGCATCTCCTCGATCTCCGACACTCTGTGCCCGTACACCGAGACAAACCCTGCAGGAAACGGTGTAAAATCACCAAATGGGGTCGGCTTGGAGTGGGATTGAAAGCTCATCTCATCCTGACCCCCTGGACTGGGAGAGTGTTGTCCTTGGAAATCAGCCTTCTGATCTGTTTTTGTGTAGCGGAGTCAGTTCTCATGGATTGTAAGATAAACAAGGATCATGTTTGCATTGCTTTGTAAAAGATCTCACCTGATGGACTTCTCAAGTGAGCAGTGGGGATGGAGAGGTGGTAACCACTCTGCAATCTCTGCTCACTGTCCAGAAACTGAGAGATACGAGGTCAACAGGAGAGGATTGGGAGAAATCTCCACTCTCCTCCTCCGCTGGAGCAGCAATCAGCAGAGAGGGTTTGACACGCACAGGAATTGCAGGTGGGCTCCTTCAGGCTTTACCCACAGGAGTTTTGGTGCATGCTGGAAAAGCCCCGAGGGTCTCAGGCTTGGGCTGGGTGCAGTTTGAAGCCCCAGGCCAGCACTCACCATCCGAGGGAGGGCACAGCCCACACAGGATGTTCATCAGCGTCGTCTTCCCCGTGCCGCTGTGGCCCAGCAGCGCCGTGATCTGCCCCTCGTAGATGTCAAAGGACAAATCTGCTCCCAGGGCACAGAGAGAGGAGGATCAGGGGGGCATCCCGGCCCCCTGAGCCAGCTCCTGCTCCAAACTCAAACCCCAAATGCTCCCCAAATGTGGAGGGGCACTCCCACTCTGCCCGGGGCACACGGGCACGCACCCACTGGGGGCGGCCACGAATGCAAGGCAGGGCAAGGGGGTGACAACATCAGGGAGGAGGGACAGGGGAGATTCCATCACTGCATGGGCTGAGCAGGAGCTGGGGGAGATGCCAGCAGCCTTTGCTTGGGGATGGAGGGCTCAGTTTTGGGGTGCTGGTTTAGAGAAGACACACACAAACACATTTTTGGGGTGCTGGTTCAGAGAGGACACACACTAACACATTTTTGTGGTGCTGGTTCAGAGAGGACACACACTAACACATTTTTGGGGTGCTGGTTAGAGAGGACACACACTAACACATTTTTGGGGTGCTGGTTCAGAGAGGACACACACTAACACATTTTGGGTGCTATGTGAGAGAGGACACAACAAACACATTATTGGGGTGCTATGTGAGAGAGGCACACACAAACACATCTGCCACGTTTCAAAGCCAGGCAGGGCAAGGAGGAACTGGAGGAGATGCCAGCAGGCTTTGCTGGGGATGGAGGGCTCATTTTTGGGGTGCTGGTTTAGAGAGAATACACATACAAGCTTATTTTTTGGGGTGCTGGTTCAGAGAAGACACACACAAACACATTTTTGGGGTGCTGGTTCAGAGAGGACACACACAACACATTTTTGGGGTGCTGGTTAGAGAGGACACACACAAACACAGCTGGCACTCGTGGCCCAGGGCCCCACCCCTCCAGAAGAACCCCAAACCAGCCTGAACTGAGACACCAAAGATCACTGAGCTCCTCTGCATGCCAGGAGCAGCTGGGAAGCTGAAATGTCCTTACTTCTGAGAGCCTCCACGGTTTCCCCCTTTTTCCTGAATGTTTTCTGGACACAGCTGATTCTGAAAGGAGACACACCAGGGCAGGAACTATTCCAGCACCTTTACATGGCATTTGGAGTCCTCCACACTCAGCAACAATCCCAACCAGACTACAGTGGCACCAGATGTGTTAAAAACCCAGCCAGGCAGGTCAAGAGACAGGAGAGGATCTCCCAGAATTTTTGCCCATCTCCACCCTGGCATCAGGCTAAAGAGTTCCTAAAAATGTACTGTGCCTGGGAAATCACTGTCAGCTGCTTTGCTGTGGCTGAAGCCTTTTCCTTGAGCTTGTAAAATGAGACTGAGAGCTATAATGAAAAAAAAAAAAAAAAAGGCTTCAAGACAACCACGACAGCCATCCCATCTCATTTGTGTTTGTAAATAAGATATTAACAGCTGGCACAGACCAAACTTTATCAAAGTGTGAAAACTTGTGACCAGGATCCATCTTGGACTTGGGTGTAGCCCTGGCCAGACCCTTGCACTGCCCAAGGTGGATCTTTTGAAGGCTTTTTAATAAAAACCTACTTTATCCCTTTAACTCTGTCTGGTCTCTGCTCCAGATCAGCCTCTCCAGGCATCACCAGATGCCCAGGGTCTGAGAGGAGTTTGAGGGGAGTTGAGGGGTTTGAGGGGGTTTGAGGGGTTTGAGAGGAGTTTGAGGGGGTTTGAGAGCATTTGCTGAGTTTGAGGGGGTTTGAGAGGAGTTTGAGGGGGTTTTAAGGGGGTTTGCTGGGGTTTGAGAGGGGTTTGAGGGGGGTTGAGGGGTTTGGGGGGTTGAAGGGTTTGAAGGGGTTTGAGAGGAGTTTGAGGGGAGTTTGAGGAGTTTGAGGGGGTTTGAGGGAGTTTGAGTGAGTTAGGGGGGTTGAGGGGGTTTGAGGGGGTTGAGAGGAGTTGAGGGGGTTTGAAGGAGTTTGCTGAGGTTTGAGGGGGATTTGAGAGGAGTTTGAGGGTTTAAGGGTTTGCTGGGTTTGAGAGGTTGAGGGGTTTTGAGGGGGTTTTGAGGGGTTTGAAGGGTTTGGGGGCTTGAGAGGAATTGAGGAGGTTTGAGGAGAGTTTGAGGGGTTTGAGGGGTTTGAGAGGACTTTGAGAGGTTTTAAGGGGTTTGCTGAGGTTTGAGGGGGTTTGAGAGGAGTTTGAGGGGTTTTAAGGGGGTTTGCTGAGGTTTGAAGGGGGTTTGAGGGGGTTTTGAGGGGTTTGAGCGGGTTTGCTGAGGTTTGAGGGGGTTTGAGGGGTTTGAGGTGGGGTTGAGGAGTTTGCTGGGATTTGGAGGGGTTTGAGGGGTTTTAAGGGCGTTTGCTGAGGTTTGAGAGGAGTTTGAGGGGTTGAGGGGTTTGAGAGGAGTTTGAGGGGTTTGAGGGGTTTTCTGAGGTTTAGGGATTTGAAGGGGTTTGAGAGATTTGAAGGGTTTGAGGGGTTTGAGGGGGGTTGAAGGGTTTGAAGGGGTTTGAGAGGAGTTTGAGGGGGTTTGAGGGAGTTTGAGGGGTTTGAGGGAGTTTGAGGGAGTTTGAGGGAGTTTGAGGGGGGTTGAGGGGTTTGAGGGGGTTTGAGAGGAGTTTGAGGGGGTTTGAAGGAGTTTGCTGAGGTTTGAGGGGGATTTGAGAGGAGTTTGAGGGGTTTTAAGGGGGTTTGCTGGGGTTTAAGGGGGGTTTGAGGGGGGTTTAAAGGGGTTTGAAGGGGGTTTGCTGGGGGTTTGCTGGGATTTGAGGGGTTTCAAGGGGGCTTTGCTGGGGTTCAAGGGGGGTTTGCTGAGGTTTGAGGGGGTCTGAGTGGGTTCAAGGGGGGTTTTCTGGGGTTTGAGGGGGGTTTTCTGGGGGTTTGAGGGGGTGTGCTGGGGCTTGAGGGATTTGAGGGGGTTTGCTGAGATTTGAGGGGGTTTGAGGAGAGTTTGAGGAGGGTTTGAGGGGATTCGCTGGGGTTTGAGGAGGGTTTGCTGGGGTTTTCAGGGGTTTGCTGAGGTTTGAGGGGGGTTTTCTGGGGGTTTGAGGGATTTGAGGGGTTTGCTGGGGTTTGAGGGGGTTTTGCTTGGGTTTGCTGGGGTTTTCAGGGGTTTGCTGAGGTTTGAGAGGGGTTTGAGGGGGTTTGCTGGGGTTTGCTAGGGTTTTAAGAGGTTTGCTGGGGTTTGAGGGGATTTTCTGGCCTTTGACATTTTCTTCCCCCCTCAAACACGCATTCCCAGGAGCTGAACCCTCCCAGCAGCGCCCGCACTCCAACATCTGCAAGCTCCCAGAGCACAGAGGAGCAGAGGGGCTGTCGAAGCAGCAGGGCTGGCCAGGGCTCCCTGCCTGCCCCCGGAATCCCCAGGTGCTCTGCACTACCTGATGGCCTCCTTGCCCTGGAACTCGGAGGGCACGGGCTCCACCATCTCACTGAAGCTCAAGATGCCGTTGACGCTGCTCTCGTAGAGCTCCTGGTAGTTTTTCCTGTGCTTTCTCCAGAAGGAGGGCTTCAGGAAGAAGAAGGGCGTGCGCCGCAGACCGAACTCCCCTGGGGACAGCACAGGAGGCACAGTCACTGCCCAGCACGACCCCAAACCCTGCCCGGGGTTGGGATGCCAGCTCCTGCTGCAGCCAGCCCTGCTCTGCTCTGCTCCCTCGGGGATCCCAGCTCCCGCTGCAGCCAGCCCAGCTCTGCTCTGCTCTGCTCTGCTCTGCTCCCGCGGGGATCCCAGCTCCCGCTGCAGCCAGCCCTGCTCTGCTCTGCTCTGCTCTGCTCTGCTCTGCTCTGCTCTGCTCTGCTCCCGCGGGGATCCCAGCTCCTGCTGCAGCCAGCCCTGCCCTGCTCTGCTCTGCTCTGCTCTGCTCCCGCGGGGATCCCAGCTCCCGCTGCAGCCAGCCCTGCTCTGCTCTGCTCTGCTCTGCTCTGCTCTGCTCTGCTCCCGCGGGGATCCCAGCTCCCGCTGCAGCCAGCCCTGCTCTGCTCTGCTCTGCTCTGCTCTGCTCTGCTCCCGCGGGGATCCCAGCTCCCGCTGCAGCCAGCCCAGCCCTGCTCTGCCCTGCTCTGCTCTGCTCTGCTCTGCTCTGCTCTGCTCTGCTCTGCTCCCGCGGGGATCCCAGCTCCCGCTGCAGCCAGCCCAGCCAGCCTGCTCTGCTCTGCTCTGCTCTGCTCTGCTCTGCTCTGCTCTGCTCCCGCGGGGATCCCAGCTCCCGCTGCAGCCAGCCAGTTCTGGTTCCCTCAAGTGCTGGTTCCCTAAAATTCTGCTTTTCTCAAGTTCTGGTTTCCCAAAGTGCAGGTTCCCTAAAATTCTGCTTTTCTAAAGTGCTGGTTTCTCAAAGTGCTGCTTCCCTAAAATTCTGCTTTTCTAAAGTTCTGGTTTCCTCAAATTCTGGTTCCCTAAAATTCTGCTTTTCTCAAGTTCTGGTTCCCTAAAATTCTGCTTTTCTAAAGTTCTGGTTCCCTAAAGTACTGGTTTATAAAAATCTGCTTTTCTAAAGTTCTGGTTCCCTAAAATTATGCTTTTCTAAAGTTCTGGTTCCCTCAAGTGCTGGTTCCCTAAAATTCTGCTTTTCTCAAGTTCTGGTTCCCTCAAGTGCTGGTTCCCTAAAATTCTGCTTTTCTCAAGTTCTGGTTGCCAAAGTGCTGCTTCCCTAAAATTCTGCTTTTCTAAAGTTCTGGTTCCCTCAAGTGCTGGTTCCCTAAAATTCTGCTTTTCTCAATTTCTGGCTCCCTAAATTCTGCTTTTCTCAAGTGCTGGTTTCCTAAAATTCTGCTTTTCTCAAGTTCTGGTTCCCTCAAGTTATGGTTCCCTAAAATTCTGCTTTTCTCAAGTTCTGGTCTCCCAAAGTGCTGGTTTAATAAAATTTTGCTTTTCTAAAATTCTGATTTCCTAAAGTGCTGGTTTGCTGATGTTTGGGTTTCCCGAAGTTCTGGTTTCCCAAAGTGCTGGTTCCCTAAAATTCTGCTTTTCTCAAGTGCTGGTTCCCTCAAGTGCTGGTTCCCTAAAATTCTGCTTTTCTCAAGTGCTGGTTCCCTAAAATTCTGCTTTTCTCAAGTTCTGGTTTCCCAAAGTGCAGGTTCCCTAAAATTCTGCTTTTCTAAAGTGCTGGTTTCTCAAAGTGCTGCTTCCCTAAAATTCTGCTTTTCTAAAGTTCTGGTTCCCTCAAGTTCTGGTTCCCTAAAATTCTGCTTTTCTCAAGTTCTGGTTCCCTAAAATTCTGCTTTTCTAAAGTTCTGGTCTCCCAAAGTGCTGGTTTAATAAAATTTTGTTTTTCTAAAATTCTGATTTCCTAAAGTGCTGGTTTGCTGATGTTTGGGTTTCCCGAAGTTCTGGTTTCCCAAAGTGCTGGTTCCCTAAAATTCTGCTTTTCTCAAGTGCTGGTTCCCTAAAATTCTGCTTTTCTCAAGTGCTGGTTTAATAAAATTCTGCTTTTCTCAAGTTCTGCTTTTCTAAAGTTCTGGCTCCCTAAAATTCCGCTTTTCTAAAGTTCTGGTTTCCCAAAGTGCTGGTTCCCTAAAATTCTGCTTTTCTCAAGTCCTGGTTCCCTGAAATTCTGCTTTTCTCAAGTTCTGGTTCCCTAAAATTCTGCTTTTCTAAAGTGCTGTTTTCCCAAAGTGCTGGTTCCTAAAATTCTGCTTTTCTCAAGTTCTGGTTGCCCAAAGTGCTGCTTCCCTAAAATTCTGCTTTTCTAAAGTTCTGGTTCCCTCAAGTGCTGGTTCCCTAAAATTCTGCTTTTCTCAATTTCTGGCTCCCTAAAATTCTGCTTTTCTCAAGTGCTGGTTTCCTAAAATTCTGCTTTTCTCAAGTTCTGGTTCCCTCAAGTTATGGTTCCCTAAAATTCTGCTTTTCTCAAGTTCTGGTCTCCCAAAGTGCTGGTTTAATAAAATTTTGCTTTTCTAAAATTCTGATTTCCTAAAGTGCTGGTTTGCTGATGTTTGGGTTTCCCGAAGTTCTGGTTTCCCAAAGTGCTGGTTCCCTAAAATTCTGCTTTTCTCAAGTGCTGGTTCCCTAAAATTCTGCTTTTCTCAAGTTCTGCTTTTCTAAAGTTCTGGCTCCCTAAAATTCCGCTTTTCTAAAGTGCTGTTTTCCCAAAGTGCTGGTTCCTAAAATTCTGCTTTTCTAAAGTTCTGGTTCCCTCAAGTGCTGGTTCCCTAAAATTCTGCTTTTCTCAAGTGCTGGTTCCCTAAAATTCTGCTTTTCTCAAGTTCTGCCTCCCTAAAGTTCTGGTTTCCTGCAATTCTTTCCCAGGGAAAGAACATAAACCCCAGGCTTGTTTTTATAACAATATCTGTGTCATACACTCCTTGGAGAGGAAGGATTTCTCTTGATATCCCTCTAGCTTGACCAATGTGGGTGAAAAAATTGGTCTTTCTCTCACCACTCACATCAGTCTGTAGAAAATTGTATATTAAAAAAAAATCCCTGATTAAAGTGACATCAGCCTTGTCAGAACAGCCACAACTCCCCCTGCCCAGTGCTCATTTAAATTCTGCTGAGAATTTAAATAAATGTGCAAATCTCCCTGTATGGCAGAGAAATCCCTGGTGCTCAAAGAGCAGTGACTTCAACGTGGCAGAAAGAGAGGGATTGGACTGAGCTGAGAGCTTCAACCAGGCTTTCACCTCCAGATTCACAACTTCATTCTGGCTTTTTGGCTTTCCTCCTGTCCCAGCCAGAGCGCTGGGAAAGGCAGAGCAGCCTTGGATTTCCAAGCCTCAGAGGAAATTGTGAAGGCTGAGCTCGTGGTGAACTCAGGGAGGCATTTTTTATTCTACAAAGAGGAGGAAAATTAAGCTTTTTAAGGGCAGTTTGCACATAAAATTACACACACCTGCCAGTTTAACATAAAATAAAGGATAAAAATCAACGTGAAAACAGCATCACGTGTTCTGTCCACTGAATTTAGGGGGAGATGCCAACTAAAGGAGGGGAGGAGGCTCCAGGAACACACCTGGCATCACCTGGTCCAGGTACACAGCCAGGAGCAGGTAGAAGATGCTGTCCAGCCCCAGGAGGAGCAGGGAGATGCTCAGGGGGTAGGGAGCGGCATTGATGCTGGCAAAGGTCGCTCCATGTCCATAATCCTCCAGGTGCATGACCTGCAGGGAGGCAAAACTGGGAAAACTGGGAAAACTGGGCAAGCTGGCCCCAAAAAATCCCCCAGAATAAGGAGAAAGTCACTGAGATCCCAGTGGGCACAAAGAAGATGGAACAGAGCATTTTCTCCAGCGTGCTTATTAAAAATTTAAATTAAAAATATTAAAAATTAAATATTCATTCAATAATATTAAAAATAAAATTATTAAAAATAAAAATATAAAAATATAAAAAATCAAATTATGAAAAATACGAAAAATTAAATTATGAGAAATAAAAAATTGTAAAAAATTAAATTATGAGAAATAAAATTAAATTATAAAAACAGAATGAAAATATGAAAAATAAAATTAAAAATGAAAATAGATATGAAAATATGAAAAATAAAATTAAATATGAGAAATAACATTAAATTGTGAAAAAAAATGAAAATATGAGAAATAAAATTAAATAATGAAAATAAATTAAATAGAAAAATAAAATTAAATCTTGAAAATAAATTAAATTTGAAAAATAAAATGAAAATTAGAAAATAAAATTAATAAGAAAAATAAAAAATTAGAAAAATAAAATTAAATATGAGAAATAAAATATGAAAAATAAATGAAATAGGAAAAATAAAATGAAATATGAAAAATAAAAGAATCATGAAAAATAAAATTAAATAATGAGAAATAAAATATGAAAAATAAAATGAATTAGGAAAAATAAAACGAAATAATGAAAAATAAAATTAAATCATGAAAAATAAAATTGAAATAGGAAAATAAAATGAATAAATTAGGAAAAATAAAATGAAATTAAAGAAAAATAAAATGAAATCAGAAAATAAAAGAAATACGAATAAAATACGGAAGAAAAAAAAATATACGAATAAAAATAACAAACAAAATCGCGCAAAATAAATTAAAAATTCGGAAAAATAAACTGAAACAGTGAGAAACAAAATGAAATCTTTCAAACCAACCTGAACTAATGAAAGGGGCGCCGAGGGCGGGCGTTACCTGTGCGAGGGCGCGGAGGAAAGCGCAGGGAGCGAGAGGGAGCAGGAGCCAGAGCAGCGCCCGGGGCCACTGCGGGAGCAGCAGCGAGGGCACAGCCAGCAGAGCCAGGAGGAGAGAGAGCACAAAGTGAGCCAGCCCACGGCACGGGCACGAGAGAACAGAGGGGTGAGCAGCAGGGCGAGGAACACCTGGGAGAGGAGAGAAATATAAATAATATAATATATAAATATAGAGAGAGGGCAGAGGCAGCAGAGGCAGGAGGAGAGAGAGCACAAAGTGAGCCAGCCCCACGGCACGGGCACGGCAGAACAGAGGGGTGAGCAGCAGGCGAGGAACACCTGGGAGGGAGAGAAATATAAATATATCATATATAAATATAGAGAGAGGGCAGAGGCAGCAGAGGCAGGAGGAGAGAGAGCACAAAGTGAGCCAGCCCCACGGCACGGGCACGGCAGAACAGAGGGGTGAGCAGCAGGGCGAGGAACACCTGGGAGGAGGAGAGAAATATAAATAATATAATATATAAATAGAGAGAGAGGGCAGAGGCAGCAGAGGCAGGAGGAGAGAGAGCACAAAGTGAGCCAGCCCCACGGCACGGGCACGGCAGAACAGAGGGGTGAGCAGCAGGGCGAGGAACACCTGGGAGAGGAGAGGAAATATAAATAATATAAATATAGAGAGAGGGCAGAGCCAGCAGAGGCAGGAGGAGAGAGAGCACAAAGTGAGCCAGCCCACGGCACGGGCACGAGAGAACAGAGGGGTGAGCAGCAGGCGAGGAACACTGGGAGAGGAGAGAAATATAAATATATCATATATAAAATAAAGAGAGGGGTGAGGAGCAGCGCAAAGAACACCTGGGGAACGCCTGAAACCAGGGGAATGTCCTAAAAGAGGGGAATATCCTGAAACCAGAACAGCCTAAAACAGGAAAACATCCTGAAACCAGAACATCCTGAAACCAGAACATCCTAAAACAGGAGAACATCCTAAAACCAGGACATCCTAAAACAGGAGAACACCCTAAAACAGGAGAACATCCTAAACCAGGAGAACATCCTAAAACAGGAGAACATCCTAAAACCAGAACATCCTAAAACAGGAGAACATCCTAAAACCAGGAGAACATCCTAAAACAGGAGAACATCCTAAAACAGGAGAACATCCTGAAACCAGAACATCCTGAAACCAGAACATCCTAAAAGCAGGGGAACATCCTAAAACCAGGGGAACATCCAAGGAAGGGTTTTCATCTTAAAACTAGGGGAACATCCTGAAACCAGAACATCCTAAAACCACGGGAACGTCCTAAAACCAGAACATCCTGAAACCAGAACATCCTGAAACAGGAGAACATCCTAAAACCAGAACATCCTGAAACCAGAACATCCTGAAACCAGAACATCCTGAAACCAGAACATCCTGAAACAGGAGAACATCCTAAAACCAGAACATCCTAAAACCAGAACATCCTGAAACCAGAACATCCTGAAACCAGAACATCCTAAAACAGGAGAACATCCTAAAAGCAGGGAAATGTCCTAAAAGCAGGGGAACATCCTAAAAAGAGGGGGACATCCTAAAACCAGGGGAAAACCCAAGGAAGGGTTTTCATCCTAAAACCAGGAGAACATCCTGAAACCAGGGGAACATCCTAAAAAGAGGGGAACATCCAAGGAAGGGTTTTCACCCTAAAACCAGGGGAACATCCTAAAAGAAGGGGAACATCCTGAAACCAGAACATCCTGAAACCAGAACATCCTGAAACCAGGGTAACATCCTAAAATCAGGGAAAACCCAAGGAAGGGTTTTCATCCTAAAACAGGAGAACATCCTAAAACCAGAACATCCTAAAACCAGGAGAACATCCTAAAAAGAGAGGAGCATCCTAAAATCAGGAGAACATTCTAAAAAAAAGGGAACATCCTGAAACCAGAACATGCTAAAACCAGGGGAAAACCCAAGGAAGGGTTTTCATCCTAAAACAAGAGAACATCCTGAAACCAGGAGAAAACCCAAGGAAGGGTTTTCACCCTAAAACAGGAGAACATCCTAAAACAGGGAAATGTCCTAAAAGCAGGGGACCATCCTAAAACCAGGGAACATCCTAAAAAGAGGGGAACATCCAAGGAAGGGTTTTCACCCTAAAACCAGGGGAACATCCTAAAAGAAGGGGAACATCCTAAACCAAGGGGAACATCCTGAAGCCAGGAGAACATCCTGAAACCAGGAGAAAACCCAAGGAAGTGTTTTCATCCTAAAACCAGGGGAACATCCTAAAAGCAGGAGAACATCCTGAAACCAGAACATCCTGAAACCAGGGTAACATCCTAAAATCAGGGAAAACCCAAGGAAGGGTTTTCATCCTAAAACAGGAGAACATCCTAAAAAGAGGAGAACATCCTAAAACCAGGGGAACATCCAAGGAAGGGTTTTCATCCTAAAACAGGAGAACATCCTAAAAAGAGGAGAACATCCTAAAACCAGGAGAACATCCAAGGAAGGGTTTTCATCCTAAAACAGGAGAACATCCTAAAACCAGAACATCCTAAAACCAGGAGAACATCCTAAAAAGAGAGGAGCATCCTAAAATCAGGAGAACATTTTAAAGAAAGGGGAACATCCTGAAACCAGAACATGCTAAAACCAGGGGAAAACCCAAGGAAGGGTTTTCATCCTAAAAGCAGGGGAACATCCTAAAAGCAGGGGAAAACCCAAGGAAGGGTTTTCATCCTAAAACAGGAGAACATCCTAAAAGCAGGGAAATGTCCTAAAAGCAGGGGAACATCCTGAAACCAGGGGAACATCCTAAAAGCAGGGAACATCTGAAACAGGAACATCCTAAAAGCAGGGGAACATCCTAAAAAGGGGAACATCCTAAACCCAGGGGAACATCCTAAAAAGAGGGGAAAACCCAAGGAAGGGAGGGCACAGCTCAGGCTCCCAGCACTGCTCAACCCCACAGAAACACCCGCCCCGAATATTTGGGATTATTTTGGGAATGACCCAATGCAAGCCCCAGTGTCAGTGCAGGGTTCAAACGTTTCTAAAATCCTGGCAAGGGAAGGCTGTGCTCTGTTTTTGGTGACCCATGCAAAACTGCACTTGGGGAGGGTTATTAATTAAAACACATTGATAAGAAACATAAATTATTTGGGGGTGAAATATTTGATTTGGGGCATCAGGAGAAATCAATATTCAGAGTTTCCAGGGGTGAGATCCTGTTTGTACAATGGGACAAGAGGGGCACAGGTATTGTAAAAAGTGGTTTGATTAAATGAATCTGCAGTCATATATTCATATATTTATATATATTTATATAAATAGTTATATATAATATATATAGCTAAATGTGGGGAGCTGTACCCCAAGTTCCTGAGTGCTCTGAATAAAGCCCCTGGCACACAACCCACCTGGGATTTTGGGATTTTTGAGCACTGGCAAAGCTCCCAGCACTGCTCAACCCCACACAAAACACCCGCCCCGAATATTTGGGATTATTTTGGGAATGACCCAAGCCCCGGGGAGGAGCTGGCTGAAGGAAGCAGGGAATACTCACCGAGGAGACTCCATAGAGGAAAAAAAGGAGGAAAATGATAAAGGCACTGCTCTGGGGGAAGAGGGAGGAGGCTGTGGCGATGACAGCCATGAGGATGGACATGACGAAAATCAGGCTCACGTAGAGCAGCACCCAGGAGAGCCTAGGGAGACAAAAAAGGGGGAAAAAGCAGGAAAATGAGTGAATCGCAGCCACACAAACAGCAAAACCCTCCCTGTCACTGCTGTGATAACACACAAGACACAGACTCCTGTGAAATTCCTCCAAAGGTTCTATGAAATTAAAATTTTAATTTTAAATCATTCCCTGACAGGAATTTTCCCCTGTCACTGTTGTGACAACAGAGATTCCTGTGAAATTCCTCCAAAGGTTCCATGAAATTAAAATTTTAATTTTAATTTTAATTTTAATTGATTCCCTGATAGGAATTTTCCCCTGTCATTGTTGTGACAACAGAGATTCCTGTGAAATTCCTCCAAAGGTTCTATGAAATTAAAATTTTAATTTTAATTTTAATTGATTCCCTGATAGAAATTTTCCCATCACTGTTGTGACAACACAGACTGCTGTGAAATTCCTCCAAAAGTTCTATGAAGTTGAAATTTTAATTTTAATTTTAATTTTAATTCATTCCCTGATATAAATTTTCCCATCACTGTTGTGACAACACACACGACAGGGACTCCTGTGAAATTCCTCCAAAAGTTCTATGAAATTAAAATTAAAATTTTAATTTTAATTGATTCCCTGATAGAAATGTTCCCCTGTCACTGTGATTGGTGAGTGAGAGAGAGAACTCCTCACTGGCTCCATTAAAACATCCCAACTCTTTCTCACAGAGCCCAATTCCAAACCTGAGCATTACAAACCCAATCCTGCTGTTTATTGCTCGACCTCCAAAAAACCCCAAATATCAGAAAAAAAAAAACTGAGAAACTCAGAAAATTTCAAGCCTGAAAAATCTGACTGCAACTTTTTAACATTGCAGCAAAACATGCAACCAAGCGTGGTTGCAGTCAAGGGAGTCATTAATTAATTTTGGCATAATTAATGATCTGGGGCAGGCAAAAGAAGGTAACAGAGATGTAGGTTTTAATAATTCAAGGAAATTCTGATTAAAATTTAATACAAGGTGAGAAAATCCTGCTTGGGATTTTACCAACAGGGGTGGGTTGTGACCAGTAGCAAAAAATACCAAAATTCCCTGTAAAAAAAAATGGGAATAAAATTTCCCCAAGCTCTGCTCAGAGCAGAGGAGCAAACCCTGCCAGGAAAGGGCAAACAAAACAAAATCTGATTTTATCTCCTCAATTTCCAATAAACACATTTAGGAGGAAAATAAAATATTCTGTTACCCAGCTCAGTTTGCAGCAAGGTGAGGAAAGAATTGAGAAGCTGGTGCTGAGATTGCTCTGGTAACAAATTCTATATTAAAAAAAATGACAATTTTTTAAATTAAACATAAAAATTATCGAGCTGGATATGTTTAATTACATACCAGGCTGCTGAGCTTCGAGGAAAAGAGGCAGTGAGCTAAAAAAATATTTAAAAAACCTTTCACCTGAGGAGGTTTAATCCCTTTGAAATCTGGCATAACCTCCCATCAATAAAAGCAGCAGGATTTAATATCAATATTATATTATTCCCATTCCCACGATGCTGCCAGGATCTCTCTGGCCAGAATATTTCACTTTTCCACCCATTTTTACTGAAAACAATTGAAGATCCTGAAGCTCACATAAAAAAATTTCGCTGCAAAAAATTTTTAAATAATTTCATGACACATAAACTTCACTACAAACATGTAGAATATTTCACTTTTCACCCATTTTTACTGAAAACAATTGAAGATCCTGAAGGCAACATAAAAAAACTTTGCTACAAAAAATTTTTAAATAATTTCACGACACACAAACTTCACTACAAACATGTGCAGAATATTTCACTTTTTCACCCATTTTTACTGAAAACAATTGAAGATCCTGAAAGCAACATAAAAAAATTTCGCTACAAATAACATTTAAACAATTTCATGATACACACAAACTTCGCTACAAACATGTAGAATATTTCACTTTCCACCCATTTTTACTGAAAACAATTGAAGATCCTGAAAGCAACATAAAAAAACTTCGCTACAAATAACATTTAAACAATTTCACGATACACACAAACAATATTATTATTATTATTTAAAATAATTCCGCGACGCACACACACATTTTTTTTTCAATCACATCCCACAATACACACATATATTTCAAATCACATACCAAAAAGCTGTATCGTGAAGCCCCAAAATCTTCAAGAATTCCTTGAGTTTCCTCTCCTTCTCTGCCACGATGTGGATGGCCAGGTAATACCCGAAGGGGGAGAAGGCGATCACCAGGTAAATTAAAACGATGGCGCGGGGGAAACGCTCGATTTCCACGCGAGCAGCCTCGCCCATGGCCACGGCTCGAGTCACTGCCAGCTGCTCCCACACCGACTGATTCGTCTGGAGCTGCGGGAATGGGAGGAAAAAGGGAATGGGAATTTGAGTCGGGAGTTTGAGATCTGGAGTTTGCGGCTCGATGTCCGCCCTAGATCGGGGAAGAAGAGTGCTGAGCAAGGGAGGGGGGAAAATTCTGTGTGCACAGCAGAGCCCAGCAGGAGCTGAGCAGCAGCTCCCGGGATGAGCAGAAAGATTCAGGAGCTCTGGAGCTTCCCTTTCTTGGGAGCAGTATGGGATTTATGGGATTTTATAGGATTTTATGGGATTGGATGGGATTTTTCCCAGTGGTACCTGGATAAAACTCTGCCCCTTCTCATCAGAGCCCAGCAGGAGCTGAGCAGCAGCTCCCGGGATTAGCAGAGAGATTCAGGAGCTCTGGAGCTTCCCTTTCTTGGGGGGAGCATGGGATTTATGGGGTTTTATAGGATTTTATGGATTTTTCCAGTGGTACATGGATAAAACTCTGCCCCTTCTCATCAGAGCCCAGCAGGAGCTGAGCAGCAGCTCCCAGGATTAGCAGAGAGATTCAGGAGCTCTGGAGCTTCCCTTTCTTGGGGGGAGCATGGGATTTATGGGATTTATGGGATTTTATGGGATTGGATGGGATTTTAAGGAATTTTATGGTATTTTTATGGGGTTTTATGTGGTTTACTAGAGTTGGATGGGATTTTTTGAATTTTATGGGATTTTATGGGGTTTGCTGAGGTTCGATGGGATTTTATGGAATTTTATGGGATTTTATGAGGTTTATTGGGATTGGATGGGATTTTATGGGATTTTAGGGCATTTTCTGGGGTTTTATGGGATTGGATGATACTTTATGGGATTTTATGGGATTTGCTGGGATGGGATGATACTTTATGAAATTTTCTGGGGTTTTCTGGGATTTGCTGAGGTTTGCTGGGATTGGATGCTATTTTATGGGATTTTCTGGGGTTTGCTGGGATTTGCTGTGATTTTATAGGATTTTCTGGGGATTGCTGGGGTTGACTGGGATTGGATGATATTTGATGGGATTTTACGGTATTTTCTGGGATTTTATGGGGTTTGCTGGGATTTTCTGGGATTTTATGGGGTTTTTCTGGGATTTTTTGGGGTTTTCTGGGGTTTCATGGGGTTTTCTGGGATTTTCTGGGATTGGATGATACTTTATGGGATTTTCTGGGGTTTTCTGTGATTTTGTGGGGTTTTCTGGGATTTTCTGGGATTTTCTGGGATTTTCTGGGATTTTCATGGGATTTTCTGGTTTCTGGGATTTTCTGGATTTTCATGGGTATTTCATGGGATTTTCTGTGATTTTCTGGGTTTCTCTGGGGTTTTCTGGGATTTTATGGGGTTTTCTGGGATTTTATGGGGTTTTCTGGGATTTGCTGGGTTTTTTCTGGGATTGGATGATATTTTCTGGGGTTCTCTGGGGTTTTCTGGGATTGGATGATACTTTAGGGATTTCCTGGTATTTTCTGGGGTTTCTCTGGGGTTCTCTGGTGTTTCCTGGTATTTTCTGGGGTTCTCTGGGGTTCGTGGGCTCCCACCTGGATGATGGCAGCATCGATGCACGCCTGCAGCGCCGTGAACCCCGAGCTCCAGTAGGTCACTGACTCACAGCTCTTCCTCAGGCTGGAGCACGTGGCTGCAGGGCAAGCAGGCAAAAAAAGCACCTAAACCCCAAAAAGCACCTCAAAACCCAAAAAGCACCTTAAAACCCCAAAAAATCACCTTAAAACCCAAAAATCACTTAAACCCCTAAAATCACCTTAACCCCCCCCAAATCACCTTAAAACCCAAAATCACTTAAACCCCCAAAAATCACCTTAAAACCTCCAAAATCACCTTAACCCCCTCAAAAAAACCCCTTAAAACCCCAAAATCCTTTAAAACCCCAAAATCACCTTAAAACCCAAAATACCTAAAATTCTCAAAAAAAACCTAAACCCCCCAAAAATCACCTTAACCCCCAAAAATCACTTAAAACCAAAAACACACCTTAAACCCCCAAATCACCACTCCCCCAAAACACCTTAAAACCCCAATCACCTAAACACCCCCCCAAATCCTTAAACCCCAAAACCACCTAAAATTCCCAAAAAATCACCTTAAAACCCCAAAAGATCACCTTAAAAGCCCAAAAATCACCTAAAATTCTCAAAAAAACACTTAAAACCCCAAAAATCACCTTAAACCCCCAAAAGCCTTAAACCCCTAAAACACCTTAAACCCCCCAAAATCACCCTAAAATTCTCAAAAAAATCACCTTAAACCCAAAAATCACCTTAAAACCCAAAACCACCTAAAATCCAAAAAATCACCTTAAACCCCCCAAAATCACCTTAAAACCCCCCCAAAATCCCCTAAATTCTCAAAAAATCACCTTAAACCCAAAAAATTAAAACCTTAAACAAAAACCCAAACCTTAAAACCCAAAACACCTTAAAACCCCCAAAATCACCTTAAAACCCAACCCCCCAAAACACCTTAAACCCAATACCCTAAAAACCACCTTAACCCCCAAAAACCACCTTAAAACCCAAAATCACTTCCAAAAACATAAACACCAAAAACACCTAAAACCCCCAAAAAACACCTAAACCCCAAATCACCTAAATTTCAAAAACACCTAAAACCCCAAAAACCCTATAAAAAAACTCCCTAAAACACCTTAAAAACCCCAAAATCACCTAAAATTCTCAAAAATCACCTTAAACCCCCCCAAAACCACCTTAAAACCCCAAATCACCCTAAACCCCCAAAATCACCTTAAACCCCAAACCCACCTAAAATTCAAAAAATCACCTTAAACCCCCAAAAACCTAACCCAAAAACCTAACCAAACACCTTAAACCCAAAATCACCCTAAACCCAAAAACCTAAAACCAAAAAATACCAAAAAAATACTAAAAAATCACCTAAAACAAAACACCTAAAATCTCAAAAAATCACCTTAAAACCCCCCAAAACACTAACCCCAAAATCACCAAATAACCAAAAATCCTAAAACCATAAAAAAACCAAAATACCCAAAAAAACACCTTAAAACCCCAAAACACCAAACAAAAAACCTAAACCCAAAAATCACTTAAACCCAAACCAACCCCAAAACACCTTAACACCAAAAACCCCAAAAAAAAAACACCTAAAAACCCAAAAACACCTAAAACCCAAAAAATCACCTTAAACCCCAAAACAACAAAAAAACAAAAAAACCTTAAACAACACAACAAATCACAAAAATCTCAACAAAACATTAAAAAAAAAAATAAAATACAAAACCTAAAACAAAAATCACCTTAATCAAAAACACAACCCCCAAACATTAAACCCAAATCACCTAAACACCTCAAAATACCTAAACCAAAACCCCCCAAAATTCCAAAAAATCACCTTAAACCCCCCCAAACACAAACCAAAAAACCTTAAATCACCCAAAAATATCCATAAAACCAAAAAAATCACCTTAAAACCCCAAAAAATCAAAAAAAAAAAAATCACCTTAAAAACCCCAAAAAATCACTTAAAACCTCAAAAATCACCTAAAATTCTCAAAAAATCACTTAAAACCCCAAAAAAATCACCTTAAAACCCCAAAAAATCACCTTAAAACTCCAAAATCACCTTAACCCCCCAAACCACCTAACACCCAAAAATCACCCTAAAATTCCCAAAAATCACCTTGAAACCCCCCAAAAATCACTAAGCCCAAAAATCACCTTAAAATTCTCAAAAAATCACCTAAAACCCAAAAATCACCTAAACCTCCAAAATCACCTAACCCCCAAAATCACCTAAAATCCAAAAATCCCTTAAAACCCAAAAAATCACCTTAAACCCCCAAAACCCCTAAATTCAAAACACTAAAAACCCCAAAAATCACCCTAAAAATTCCCAAAAAATCACCTTAAAACCCAAAAAACCCACCTTAAAACCCCCAAATCACCCTAAACACTCCCTCAAAATCACCTTAAACCCCCAAAACCCACCCTAAAATTCCCAAAAAACCCCCAACCCCCCCAATTCCCGCCCGGTTTTCCATATTTTTTGTTCCGCTCACCTTGGGCTCGGCCAGTGGCCGGGGAATCGCGGAATCGCAGCTCGTAGGACAGGGAATCCCTGAACACGACCCCCACGAAATTGGAGCCTTTGAGGGAACTCGCCTCTTCCAGCTCCTGCTCGCTCAAATATTCCTCGGTGAGCAGACCTGCAGCGGGGAGTTCCCAAAAAAATTATTATTAATTGATTACCGGTTTAAAAACGCGTGATATTTATTAAAGCATCGTGAAAAATCAGGAATTTCGTGTGGCAAAAAGGATTCTGCGTTCAAATAAAGGGATTTTGGGTGTGCTAAAAGGGGGTTTAGGTGTGATAAAGGGATTTTGGGTGTGATAAAAAGGATTCTGGGTGTGAATTAAAGGATTCTGGGTGTGAATAAAGGGATTTGGGGTACAAATAAAAGGATTTTGGGTGTGAATAAAGGGATTTTAGGTGCGAATAAAGGGATTTTGGGTGTGAATAAAGGGATTTTAGGTGTGATAAAAAGGATTGTGGGTGTGAATAAAGGGGTTTTAGGTGTGAATAAAGGGATTTTGCATTTGATAAAAAGGATTTGGGGTGTGGATTAAAGGATTTTAGGTGTGAATAAAGGGATTTTGGGTGTGAATAAAGGGATTTTGGGTGTGATAAAAAGGATTTTAGGTGTGAATAAAGGGATTTTGGGTGTGAATAAAGGGATTTTAGGTGTGAATAAAGGGATTTTAGGTGTGATAAAAAGGATTCTGGGTGTGAATAAAGGGATTTGGGGTACAAATAAAAGGATTTTGGGCGTGAATAAAGGGATTTTAGGTGCGAATAAAGGGGTTTTAGGTGTGAATAAAGGGATTTTGCATTTGATAAAAAGGATTTGGGGTGTGGATTAAAGGATTTTAGGTGTGAATAAAGGGATTTTGGGTGTGAATAAAGGGATTTTGGGTGTGAATAAAGGGATTTTGAGTGTGAATAAAGGGAATTCAAGTGCACTAAATCATTCTGGGTGTGCTAAAGAATTCTGGGTGTGCTAAAGGGATTTTAGGTGTGAATAAAGGGATTTTGGGTGTGCTAATGCATTCTGGGTGTGAATAAAGGGATCTTGGGTGTGCTAAAGGGATTTTGGGTGCAAATAAAGGGATTTTAGGTGTGAATAAAGGGATTCTGGGTGCGAATAAAGGGATTCTGGGTGTGCTAAAGGGATTTTGGGTGCAAATAAAGGCAATCCAGGTGCTCCAAAGCATTCTGGCTGTGCCGAAGCACCCCGGGGTGCCAATAAAGGATTTTGACGCCGTACCATCCTCGAAGTTGTCGAAGGCCACCCTCCTCATGAGCTCCCTGGCCACGGCCGTGGGCGGCGTGTAGCCGATGACGAGCCCCAGCAGCGGAGCCGTGTCCAGGGCACCCAGCTGCACACTGGGCACGGCCTCGAGGCGCCGCTGAGGGTGCAGCATGCTCATCAGGATCAGCCAGAAGAGGAAGAACAGCGGGAACAGAACCTCCTGGGCCAGGAAAAAATAAATATCTCAGAGTTTGGGATGTGAAACGGTCAAAAAATCGCATTTGTGGCTCATCAGGATCAGCCAGAAGAGGAAGAACAGCGGGAACAGAACCTCCTGGGCCAGGAGAAAAAAAAATATCTCAGAGTTTGGGATGTGAAACGGTCAAAAAATCGCATTGTGTGCTCATCAGGATCAGCCAGAAGAGGAAGAACAGAGGGAACAGAACCTCCTGGGCCAGGAGAAAATAAATATCTCAGAGTTTGGGATGTTAAAGGGTCAAAAAATCGCATTGTGTGCTCATCAGGATCAGCCAGAAGAGAGAAGAGAGGGAAGAGAAACTCCTGAGCCAGGAAAAGAAAATATCTCAGGATTTGGGATGTTAAAGGGTCAAAAAATCGCATTGTGTGCTCATCAGGATCAGCCAGAAGAGAGAAGAACAGCGGGAACAGAACCTCCTGGGCCAGGAAAAAATAAATATCTCAGAGTTTGGGATGTGAAACAGTCAAAAAATCGCATTGTGTGCTCATCAGGATCAGCCAGAAGAGGAAGAACAGAGGGAACAGAACCTCCTGAGCCAGGAGAAAATAAATATCTCAGAGTTTGGGATGTGAAACGGTCAAAAAATCGCATTGTGTGCTCATCAGGATCAGCCAGAAGAGGAAGAACAGAGGGAACAGAACCTCCTGGGCCAGGAGAAAAAAATATCTCAGATTTGGGATGTTAAAGGGTCAAAAAATCGCAAATTTTGTGCTCATTAGGATCAGCCAGAAAGAAGAAGAGAGGGAAGAGAAACTCTGAGCAGAAAAGAAAAATATCTCAGGATTTGGGATTTTAAGGGTCAAAAAATCGCATTGTGTGCTCATCAGGATCAGCCAGAAGAGGAAGAACAGCGGGAACAGAACCTCCTGGCCAGGAAAAAAAAATATCTCAGAGTTTGGGATGTGAAACAGTCAAAAATCGCATTGTGTGCTCATCAGGATCAGCCAGAAAGGAAGAACAGAGGGAACAGAACCTCGACAGTGAGAAAATAAATATTCAGAGTTTGGGATGTTAAACGGTCAAAAAATGCATTGTGTGCTCATCAGGATCAGCCAGAAGAGGAAGAACAGAGGGAACAGAACCTCCTGGGCCAGGAGAAAATAAATATCTCAGGATTTGGGATGTTAAAGGGTCAAAAAATCGCATTGTGTGCTCATCAGGATCAGCCAGAAGAGAAGAAGAGAGGGAAGAGAAACTCCTGAGCCAGGAAAAGAAAATATCTCAGGATTTGGGATGTTAAAGGGTCAAAAAATCGCATTGTGTGCTCATCAGGATCAGCCAGAAGAGGAAGAACAGCGGGAACAGAACCTCCTGGGCCAGGAAAAAATAAATATCTCAGAGTTTGGGATGTGAAACAGTCAAAAAATCGCATTGTGTGCTCATCAGGATCAGCCAGAAGAGGAAGAACAGAGGGAACAGAACCTCCTGGGCCAGGAGAAAATAAATATCTCAGAGTTTGGGATGTGAAACGGTCAAAAAATCGCATTGTGTGCTCATCAGGATCAGCCAGAAGAGGAAGAACAGAGGGAACAGAACCTCCTGGGCCAGGAAAAAATAAATATCTCAGAGTTTGGGATGTGAAACGGTCAAAAAATCGCATTGTGTGCTCATGAGGATCAGCCAGAAGAGGAAGAACAGAGGGAACAGAACCTCCTGAGCCAGGAGAAAATAAATATCTCAGAGTTTGGGATGTGAAACGGTCAAAAAATCGCATTGTGTGCTCATCAGGATCAGCCAGAAGAGGAAGAACAGAGGGAACAGAACCTCCTGGGCCAGGAGAAAAAAAAATATCTCAGAGTTTGGGATGTTGCAGGGTGAAAAAAATCTCAATATGTAGTCATTAGGATTGGCCATAACAGGAAAAACAGCAGGAACGGCAACGACTGTTTAAAAAAAAAATTAATATTTCAGAGTTTGGGATTTTACAGGGTCGAAAAATCACATTGTGTGCTCATCAGGATCAGCCAGAAGAGGAAGAACAGAGGGAAGAGAACCTCCTGAGCCAGGAGAAAAAATATCTCAGAGTTTGGGATGTTACAGGGTTAACAAACGCATTGTGTGCTCATCAGGATCAGCCATAACAGGAAAAACGGCGGGAACAGCACTGACTGTTTAAAAAAAAATTAGTATTTCAGACTTTGGGATTTTACAGGGTTGAAAAAATGCATTGAGTGCTCATCAGGATCAGCCAGAAGAGGAAGAACAGAGGGAACAGAACCTCCTGAGCCAGGAGAAAATAAATATCTCAGGATTTGGGATGTTAAAGGGTCAAAAAATCGCATTGTGTGCTCATCAGGATCAGCCAGAAGAGAAGAAGAGAGGGAAGAGAAACTCCTGAGCCAGGAAAAGAAAATATCTCAGGATTTGGGATGTTAAAGGGTCAAAAAATCGCATTGTGTGCTCATGAGGATTACCTAGAATGGGAAAAACAGCGGGAACAGCACCTAATGGTCCCGAAAAAAATTAATATTTCAGAATTTGGGATTTTACAGGGTTAAAAAACGCATTGTGTGCTCATGAGGATCAGCCAGAAGAGGAAGAAGAGAGGGAACAGAACCTCCTGGGCCAGGAAAATGTGGAATAATTCAGAATTTGGGATTTCAAGGGGTCAAAAAAGGTAATTGTGGAGCCATTAGGCTCAGCCAGAACTGAAAACACAGCGGGAAAAGCAGCTGGAGAATATCAAGGAAGGTGGAAAATATCAAGGATATTTTCAATAATATATTATAATTTATATGATTAATATGGATAATATATATTACTGCATATAGAGAATATTAATGCCTATCTTAATATAATTTCTATTAATAAAATATATATATTATATATAAATATATGATAGTAGTAGTGTATTTTTATATATTACTATATATTTTTATATATATTATATATATTATTTATATAGTAATAATAAAATTAAAATATGTATTATATGTTATATATGTAAAATTATTATTATTATTATATAATGGAATATAAATATGGTATAACATTATAATATTATATAATGCAACATAATGCAATATAATGCAATATAATGCAATATAATAGAATATAATGCAATATAATGCAATATAATGCAATATAATACAATATAATAAATAATAATGCAATAATAAATTCAATATAATGCAATATAATGCAATGATAATAGAATATAATGCAATATAATGCAATATAATGCAATATAATAGCAATATAATGCAATATAATGCAATATAATGCAATATAATGCAATATAATGCAATATAATGCAATATAATGCAATATAATGAAATATAATGCAATATAATGCAATATAATGCAATATAATACAATATAATATATACAATATATTTTCATTACACAACAACTACAATATAAAAAATAGAATACATATAATACAAATAAATATAATAACAAAATTACATATTTAAATTAATTTATCTTAATTGATATACAATTTAAACAAATCATTAGGCTATTAATGACTACACAAGCCAATTTACCAACATATCCCTCAACACAATATTTCAAACATATTATTACACATCCCACAGAATGCACAAAGCCTTCTGCAGCTCTAATAAAACACGACAAAAAATAAAAAATACTCTAACACGCCAGGCTCTTACCTGGAGAAAACCTCACCCCCTTAGAACATTTTTTAAGCCAAACACTTCCTGAACGAGCCAATTTCCTGGCCCAGAGCGGAGCAGCTGCTGGGATTTGAGCTGCAGGTGAGGGCTGCGTTACCTGCACGCTGCTCTTCTTGGTGCGGCACTTGACGAGGCAGTTCTTGAAGAGCAGCGCTCGGGTCTGCCGCCAGAGCCCCGGCTGCCGCGGCGGCATGCTGCGGAGAGAGCGGGAAAACGGGAATGGGGGGGGATTACAGGGGGATTGGGCTGCGGAGAGAGCGGGAAAACGGGAATAGACGGGGGGTTACAGGGGGATTGGGCTGCGGAGAGAGCGGGAAACGGGAATAGACGGGGGTTACAGGGGGATTGGGCTGGGAAGAGAGCGGGAAACGGGAATAGACGGGGGTTACAGGGGGATTGGGCTGCGGAGAGAGCGGGAAACGGGAATAGACGGGGGGTTACAGGGGATTGGGCTGGGAAGAGAGCGGGAAACGGGAATAGACGGGGGATTACAGGGGGATTGGGCTGGGAAGAGAGCGGGAAACGGGAATAGACGGGGGGTTACAGGGGGATTGGGCTGGGAAGAGAGCGGGAAACGGGAATAGACGGGGGTTACAGGGGGATTGGGCTGGGAAGAGAGAGGGAAAACGGGAATGGGGGGGGATTACAGGGGGATTGGGCTGGGAAGAGAGCGGGAAACGGGAATAGACGGGGGTTACAGGGGGATTGGGGGGGGGGGGGGGGGATGGCTGCGGAGAGAGCGGGAAAACGGGAATAGACGGGGGTTACAGGGGATTGGGCTGGGAAGAGAGCGGGAAAACGGGAATAGACGGGGATTACAGGGGGATTGGGCTGGGAAGAGAGCGGGAAAAACAGGAATAGACGGGGGTTACAGGGGGATTGGGCTGGGAAGAGAGCGGGAAACGGGAATAGGGGGGGTTACAGGGGGATTGGCTGGGAAGAGAGCGGGAAAACGGGAATGGGGGGGGATTACAGGGGGATTGGGCTGGGAAGAGAGCGGGAAAACGGAATGGGGGGGATTACAGGGGATTGGGCTGCGGAGAGAGCGGGAAACGGGAATGGGGGGGATTACAGGGGATTGGGCTGCGGAGAGAGCGGGAAACGGGAATAGACGGGGGTTACAGGGGATTGGGCTGGGAAGAGAGCGGGAAAACGGGAATAGACGGGGGTTACAGGGGATTGGGCTGGGAAGAGAGCGGGAAAACGGGAATGGGGGGGGATTACAGGGGGATTGGGCTGCGGAGAGAGCGGGAAACGGGAATAGACGGGGGTTACAGGGGGATTGGGCTGGGAAGAGAGCGGGAAAACGGGAATAGACGGGGGTTACAGGGGATTGGGCTGGGAAGAGAGCGGGAAACGGGAATAGACGGGGGATTAGAGGGGGATTGGGCTGGGAAGAGAGCGGGAAACGGGAATAGACGGGGGATTACAGGGGGATTGGCTGCGGAGAGAGCGGAAAAACGGGAATAGACGGGGGATTACAGGGGATTGGGCTGGGAAGAGAGCGGGAAACGGGAATAGACGGGGGATTACAGGGGATTGGGCTGGGAAGAGAGCGGGAAACGGGAATAGACGGGGGTTACAGGGGATTGGGCTGGGAAGAGAGCGGGAAACGGGAATAGACGGGGGTTACAGGGGGATTGGGCTGGGATTGGGCTGGGAATAGAGCGGGATTGGCTGGGAATAGAGGGGGATTGGGCTGGGAATAGAGCAGGATTGGGCTGCGGAAGAGCGGGAAAAACGGGAATAGACGGGGGTTACAGGGGATTGGGCTGGGAAGAGAGCGGGAAACGGGAATGGGGGGGTTACAGGGGGATTGGGCTGGGAAGAGAGCGGGAAACGGGAATAGGGGGGATTGGGCTGGGAATAGAGCGGGATTGGGCTGGGAATGGACTGGGAATAGAGGGGATTGGGCTGGGAATGGAGCGGGATTGGGCTGGGAATAGAGCGGGAAAAACGGAATAGGGGGATTACAGGGGGTTAGAGGGGATTGGGCTGGGAATAGAGCGGGATTGGACTGGGAATAGAGGGGATTGGACTGGGAATAGAGCGGGATTGGACTGGGATTGGACTGGGATTAAAGGGGGATTGGGCTGGGAAGAGAGCGGGAAACGGGAATAGGGGGGTTACAGGGGGATTGGGCTGGGAAGAGAGCGGGAAACGCACAGGAGCTGCACAGGAGCTGCACAGGAGCTGCACAGGAGCTGCACAGGAGCTGCACGGGGGCTCTCAGAGAGGAAAAGGAAGGCACTGATCTGGGAATGCACATACCTGGCAGGGATGCAGGGATGCAAGGGCTCTTCTCTCCCGGTTTTGCCCCTTTTGCTGCCTGAGGTTGGGAATCACGGGCCAGGCTCCATCTCCCTGTGCCTGCTCAGCTGGGCACGCTGGCACATTTCCCCTGGAACGAAACCATGAGCTGCTCAGCAGGGAACTGCTGTGGGAACCCCTTGGTTCCCCTTCCCAGGGTCAGCATTAAAAGCAGGAGAGGCAGAGTTGTTGCTGTGCCTCGGATGTTTGGTGTTCCTGATCTCAGTTCCAGCCTCTCTGGCTGTGAGTGCTCCCACACTGAGGGAACAGAGCAGAAATGGAGTGCTGAGTAAAGTCTACAAGGCTTTTTTCAGCTTAAACTACCTAATTATGAGATGCCAATTAATTTATTTTAGCTTTTAATCTAATAACTAGCTACTCACGTCTCACACTGCGGATTTTTCTAACTAATGGCACAAAATTATTCAAACTTGTGAAGAAGAGGAGGAGGAGGAGGAAGAAGAAGAAGAAGGGAAGGGGGAAGAGAAGGAGAAGGAGAAAGGGAGGAGAAGAGGAAGAGGAAGGGGAAGGGGAAGGGGAAGGAGAAGGGGAAGCAGAAGAAGGAGAAGGGGAAGGACAAGAAGGAGAAGGGGAAGGAGAAGAAGGAGAAGGGGAAGGAGAAGAAGGAGAAGGGGAAGGAGAAAGGGAAGGAGAAGGGGAAGGAGAAGTAGAAGGGGAAGGAGATTGAGACTGCATTTTAAGCCTTCCATCTTGTTACATATAAATTATTATAATTTACTCCCTTACATTCTATCTCTCTGCCCCTGTGCTATAACACACTTTTTTTAACTCCACACTCTCAGGGCTCTCACTCAGGTCTGGGAGCCTTTCCCATGGCCTCAGGTCAGGGCAGTGAATTTGTGAGGCTCAGTCCCTGTCAGCACAGAAACCCTGAAATCCTCTGTGCCCAGGGCTCCCCCAGAGCACCCCAAACCCCAGCTCCAGCAACACCTACAGGCCTCCAGTGAAAATCTGAATAATTCCCCAGCCCTGCAGCCTAAGCACAGTGCAGAACACAGGAACTGATGCGTGCTCCAGGCTTTTCAGCTCCCAACACCCCCTGCAGAAGCTGCTGCTCCTGAGCCTGGGCTCAGCTCTGGGCTCTGCTGTCTCTCACCCCACAGGGCTCAAACTTCCTCCCCTGGCTGGACTGGAATGGGGAAATCTTTTTTTGGAGCATGGACATCGCCTCCAGAACGGGACACAGGAAGCTCCTCAGATGTCAGCACCCCTATAAATACACAAAGATTTGATACAGACAGCATGGGAGGGATGAGAGGAGGGAAAAGGGGCTAAAAGGAACCAAATCCCTGCTCCAGGCTGGCTCTGGGGTCCTCCATGGAGCAGTGAGGGATGGGGGAGCCCACTGCACACCACTGTGTAAGGAATCCCACCTCCAGCCTGAGCTGCTGCCCTCACACTGAGACTGCTTCAAAAACCAGAGTAAAATTGAAAATAAAAAAAAATATATTTTGCTTAAAAAAAATTTAAGTAAAATCCGACCACAAAATGCTTCAACACCAAGCTATGATAGCAACCAAGCCCTGCAGGAAGAATGAGTACAACTCCTGGGGATATTTTCAGGCAAGAAACACTTCCCAGTGACAGCAGAGTGTTTGAAAAATAATCAAAAGCAGCAGTTTTTGCTCACAGGTCATGAAAATCCCCGTGCCTCCCCGCTCTGCTCACAGCGTGCCTGGCAGTGCCACTGTTTGCACATTCCAGGAGCGCCCCCAGGAAACAGAAACAGAACAGCACCCAGGAACAGAAACAGCACCCAGCTCCCTGCTCAGCCACGCCAGGGTGTAACCCAGCAACCCCTCAGCCAGAAGGTTTTCATGAAACCCCCCCAACTGGCAAAGCTGAGTTAATGAGAGTCAATCACCGGGGGCAGTTACTGTTTCTCTAATTATTTTCCATCCACTTCTAAACCCCAAAATACTCCCACATCTCCACTGGAACTCTGCCATGCTTTCATTTACATCACCTAGGTTGGAGGAAGGGTCATTGGAAGGATGTTAATTAATTTTTCATATTACACCTGCCACCTCCACGTCAGCTAGGGAACGGTGAAGGACACCGAAGCAGCATCACTTGAACGGTGAAAAATTGTATTTGGGGGAGGAAAAAACCAACCAAAACCCTCTTTGAACCTCCAGATGAAGGAAAGGAACACAGAGGCCGAGCAGAAAAAAGCTGCCAAGGCATTTGAGTTGATTAATAGCAGACATAATAAAGATAATCTCAACTGTGAGAATCCTGCTGAGTTCAGGCACCGTCTCGTGATTTGTGCTGAGCTGGGAAGTGGGTGACACACAAAAGCTGGTGGGCATCTCAGTCAAGGCCATCTCAAGGGAAAGGCTGGGCTTTAATTCCACAGCAGAGATGCCAGTGCTCCTTCACCAATTCCCAGCTGATCCTCGGGAAGCCTCTCCTCCCCTCCCCTCTCCTCCCCTCCCTCCCCACGCCAAGCTGGCAGCAAAGGTCACACGGTGATTTAGTGCTGCACAGCACCTTTGCTTCGTCTTTCAGGCCCAAAACAACCCCCAAAAACCCCTCCAAAACCCAAATGAAAACCAAACAAGAGGGGTGTCAGCAGCAGCTAAATGAGCTGTGGCTCGAGGCAAAGCCAACTCCTCAGTGAACAACCCAGCAGAAGGGCAGGAAAATGAGATTATTGATCCTGCAGCTACAAGGCAACACAGAGGTGGTCCAGCAAAAACTCTGATGTGCTCCTTACAGCCCTTCAATTGTTTCAATTGCCAGTATAACACGTAGTAACATAAAATGCTTTATGCAGTGTTTTTAAAAACGGGCTGAATTGTCTCCCTTCTCTGAATTGTCTCCCTTTTCTGAATTGTCTCCCTTTTCTGAATTGTCTCCCTTCTCTGAATTGTCTCCCCTCTCTGAATTGTCTCCCCTCTCTGAATTGTCTCCCTTCTCAGCCCCAAGGGCAGCCCCTGCCCTGCCCGGGGCTGCAAATCCCTTCCCTCCACACCCATCCCTGTTTCCCTGTGGGGACAAGGAATGACACGGAGCAGAGCCGGGCCCAGCTGTCCCTGCACGGCTCCTGCAGCTTCCTCAGCATCCTCCTGCATCCCTGAGCATCCTCTGAGCATCTTCTGAGCATCCTCCTGCATCCCTGAGCATCCTCTGAGCATCTTCTGAGCATCCTCCTGCATCCCTGAGCATCCTCTGAGCATCCTCCTGCATCCCTGAGCATCCTCTGAGCATCCTGTGCATCCCTGAGCATCCCTGGCATCCTCCTGCATCCCTGAGCATCCTCTGAGCATCCTCCTGCATCCCTGGGCATCCTCCTGCATCCCTGAGCATCCTCTGAGCATCCTCCTGCATCCCTGAGCATCCCCCTGCATCCCTGAGAATCCCCCTGCATCTCAGAGTATCCCGGAGCATCCCCCTGCATCCCTGACCATCTCCTGCATGCCTGAGCGTGTCCAGCATCCCTGAGCATTGCCAAGCGTCCTCCTGCATCCCTGAACAATCTCCTGCATCCCCGAACATTCTCTTGCATCCCCGAGCACCCCGAGCATGCCCGAGCTCGCCCAGCACCCTCCCGTATCCCCTCCCGCCCCAGCCCCGGGGTCCCCCGCGTGTCTCAGAGGGAGGACACTGCTGTTTCCCACCCCTCCCTTTCCCCCCGCTCCCCCCAGGCCCGGGAAATGCGCTTTCCTCACCCGTTTGCTCCCAGCCCCGCCGGCCCGGCTGCCCCAGGCAGCGGCGCCAGCCCCGCCGCTCCCCCAGGTGCGGCGCAACTCCTCCTCTTCCTCTCCGCTCCTTCCCCTTCCCGTCCCACCCGGGCCGGGAGGGGCCGGGCCGGCTGCGGCCCCCGCCCCCGGCCCGCACCGCCCCCTGCCCGCGGAGCGGAGCCGGCAGCGCCCCGAACCGCCCCGAACCCCCCCCGGGACTTGCGGTACCCCCCGAACCCCGCCGGTACTTCCCGGTACCCACCCCGAACACCCCCGGTACCCCCCGAACCCCGCCGGTACTTCCCGGTACCCCCCGGTACCTCCCGGTACCCCACGAACCCCCCCGGGACTTCCCGGTACCCCCCGGTAGCCCCCGAACCCCGCCGGTCCCCCCGTATCCCGCTGGTACCACCCGGTACCCCCCGGTTCCCCCCGCATCTCCCTGAACCCCGGCGGTACCTTCCCGTACCTTCCGGTACCCCCCGTACTTCCCGGTACCCCCGGTACCCCCCGAGCCCTGCCGGTACCTCCCAGTATCCCCCGGTACCCCCCGAACCCCGCCGGTACCCCCGGAACCCCCCCGGTGACCCCTGGACCCCCCGGTGCCGGTGCCCTTCCTCCCCTCCCGGGGACTCGCCCAATCCAGGGGTCCCTTTCCTTGCCGGGACCCCCACCCTGCGGACCCCATGCTCTGGGTGACCCCCTCCTCCAAGTGACCCCCCCCTTCCAAGGATTCTCTCCTCTTGGGGACCACCTCTCCTAGGAACCCCCCTCCTCCAGGTGACCCCCTCCTCCAAAGGACCCCCCCTTCCAAGGGACCCCCCCTCCCAAGGATTCTCTCCTCCTGGGGACCCCATTCTCCAGGTGACCACCTCTCCTGAGGACCCCATGCTCTGAGGTGACCCCCTCCTCCAAGGGACCCCCCTTCCAAGGATTCCCTCCTCTTGGGGATCCCATTCTCTGAGAGAACCCCCTCCCAGGGACCCCCATCCTCCAGGTGACCCCCTCCTCCCAGTGACCTTGGGACCCTTCCAAGCTTTCTGTCCTCCTGGGGATCCCATTCTTTGAGAGAGCCTGGGACCCCCATCCTCCAGGTGACCCCCTCCTCCAAGGGACCCCTCTTCCAAGGATTCTCTCCTCCTGGGGACCCCATTCTCTGGGTGACCACCTCTCCTGAGGACCCCCACCCTGGGGACCCCATGCTCTGGGTCACCCCCCTCCTCCAAGTGACCTCCTTTCCAAGGATTCTCTCATCCTGGGGATCCCATTCTTTGAGAGAGCCTGGGACCCCCATCCTCCAGGTGACCCCCTCCTCCAAGTGACCCCCTTTCCAAGGATTCCCTTCTCCTGGGGATCCCATTCTCTGAGAGAACCCCCTCCCAGGGACCCCCATCCTCCAGGTGACCCCCTCCTCCCAGTGACCTTGGGACCCTTCCAAGCTTTCTGTCCTCCTGGGGATCCCATTCTCTGAGAGAGCCTGGGACCCCCATCCTCCAGGTGACCCCCTCCTCCAAGGGACCCCTCTTCCAAGGATTCTCTCCTCCTGGGGACCCCATTCTCTGGGTGACCACCTCTCCTGAGGACCCCCACCCTGGGGACCCCATGCTCTGGGTCACCCCCCTCCTCCAAGTGACCTCCTTTCCAAGGATTCTCTCATCCTGGGGATCCCATTCTTTGAGAGAGCCTGGGACCCCCATCCTCCAGGTGACCCCCTCCTCCAAGTGACCCCCTTTCCAAGGATTCCCTTCTCCTGGGGATCCCATTCTCTGAGAGAACCCCCTCCCAGGGACCCCCATCCTCCAGGTGACCCCCTCCTCCCAGTGACCTTGGGACCCTTCCAAGCTTTCTGTCCTCCTGGGGATCCCATTCTCTGAGAGAGCCTGGGACCCCCATCCTCCAGGTGACCCCCTCCTCCCAGTGACCTTGGGACCCTTCCAAGCTTTCTCTCCTCCTGGGGACCCCCCCCTTCCAGGGACACCCCGTCCTTCCTGCAGCCCCCAGTCCCCAGGGACACCCCCTGGGTGGGGAGCAGAGCACAGGGGCTGCAAACAGGAGCTGCTGAAGGTTGGAGCTGCCTCTCCCCATCCCCTGCTCCCGGCCCCTGCCTGCCTCCACAAGGTCACCAGCATTTGATTACATTACCCAAAATACAATCAAAGCCTTGCAAACGCTGCCCCGAGCACCGACACTGAATTCCTGCCATTCGCAGATGGGTGCTGGCTCCATCAACTCCCTGGATGATGCTTCCCAGGGAGTGATTCCCCCTCTGGAATGCCTGTCACCCTCCTGGGTGTGCTCAGCCCCACTGCGAGGTCGTTCCCCATTCCCCATTCCCACCGCTGCGAGCACAAGCTGAGCAAACCCGACGTGCTCCGGTTTTTTTAGTGAGCTGCTGGGAGCGGCTGAGGCGGGCAGGAATGCTGCACGCTGCTGCAGGAATGCTGCATCCCTGCTCAGGGGAACCTCCAGCAGCTCCTGCTGCAGCAGCAGTCGCTGCTCCCATCCCTGCAGGGGCTGGGAATTCCTTGTCCGGGTTGGGTTGTGCACGAGTGTCACCCGCAGCAGTGACCAAGCTCTGTGACCATGGCGTGGACTCCTCATTTTTATCTTGGAGAAGGGAGATCAGGTGTCCTCATCTGGAAAGAAGAGAAGGATCTCAGAGCACAGCGTTAGGTGAGAGGCAGTTTGCAGCAGGAGCTCTCCTTGCATCCATCCCTCCACCCACAGCAAGGGTTGGGAACAGCCAGGGTTGGAGCCTGGTCCCAGGGCTCTCAACAGGCACAAGCCTCACAGCAAAACAAATCTCAGGGAAACTTCCTTTATTTTCCTTAGTTTCCACCTTAACCAAGGGTATTAGCTCAAAGGACTCTAATTAAATTATTGCCTAAAGAATACTGAGTAAATACAATGACACAACTAGCGCTTCAATAACCCCCCCAAAAAAACCCCCCTTTTTATCTTCATCCACCAGGCATTAAACACAACAAAAGCCTGTCTGGGGCTGAATTCTTCTGGTCACTTTGTTGTGGTCTCTGTTTATACTTCAAAAGTTGTAACTGCTCATTTTCATGGTCTGTTCCTCCTGGCCTAGTGGAAGTTGGAGTGAGATGGTCTCTGAGGTCCTCTCCTGATTTTGGGTTTTTTCTTTTCCTGGTCTGGGTTTTGCCTTTTTTTTTCTTTTCTACGCTCACCCATATATTTGAGCTCTGCAGCCTCTTTTGTTAGTGGCTCATTTCCCAGTATTTTTCCATTTTTGCCTTTCCCTAGGCAGAAAGACAAATTCCAGAGCTCCAAGCCCCAGGGGTGCAAGGCTCTGGTGCTGTCTCGGTTCTTCCTGGGGACCAAGGTTGGGAACAACTCTTGGAGCTCCACTCTCATGGACAAAGCACAGCCAGACCTGAAGTGGGGACTCCAGAGAAGGGGCTTGACCTGGGGGGGATTGCATCACCACTTGTCCTCCTAATTGGTGCTTTTCATCAATCATTCTAATTTCCTCAAACCTCTAAATGTGCACCCACCCCTGTAGGGACGGGCTTTTGTGGACATCTCTCTGTAACTGCTCCTGTGCCTTCATTAAAGAGCTGC
Organism: Sitta carolinensis; assembly: GCA_032173965.1. Lineage (NCBI taxonomy): Eukaryota > Metazoa > Chordata > Aves > Passeriformes > Sittidae > Sitta > Sitta carolinensis. The sequence continues at coordinate 2,315,811 of CM063298.1, read as the reverse complement.
TCCTTTATTGCCTCCTGTCTAAAAGTATCTCCAGGTTCATTTCCAGGTTGGAAAAAGGCAGCATCCAACCCAAACCACTCCAGGAATCTGTGATTTGATGCTCTCCTCCCAAAGTTTGAACTCCTTGGAGTTCAGGGTGTTTTAGCCCAACTCCTCCTTGGGAAGTTCACAGCTACAGCCCCCAAAGACAATTGATAGCAACAAAACGTGAGGGGTCTGCACAGAGCACAGGAGGTGGGTGCTCCAAACCATCTGGCTGTGTCATTAGGGAGGAAAACATCCCCCAAAATGTTGCTGGCAGGTGGGGGAGACAGCCCTGGCACCGGGTGCTGCTGCAGCCAGGGAAACTCCAAACACACTCAGCAGCTGAGCCTGCAGCACAGGGGGAGAACCTGCAGTAAACCTCCAAAAGCTCTGCTTTTCATCTTCAAAGCACCTTCAAAGCAGCACCTAATGAATTCTCACAGCAGCCCTGTGTGCTCAGCTGCCTCAAACACCATCTCTGTTTGTGGGTACAAAAAGCCAAAGGTGATGGAATTTGTTCCAGACCAAAAGGAGTCCGTGCTGAGGTGGAGGTGGGTGCTGTGTTTGCACCACAAACCTGTCCAGGTTACACTTGCAAGCAAAAGGATTTAAAGAGGAGAATTTAATCTCTTTAAGTGGAACAGGGATCTAAACAATACCACCAGGCTGAGACATTAATTTCGAAAAGTTAAAGATTTATTTAAGTTGCTAAATTAGCTAGGATAGATAAATAAGCTTTGTCTGTAGTTAACAGAAGCCAGATCTTAGATAAGCTATGCCAGATCTAGTAACTCATTTCTTGTCAACTTTATGTTTATGGAGCTGTGCTTGTAATGAAAAACAAAATGTCATAAATAGATCTCAAGGACACCAGACTTCCCATCTTTGAAAAAATCCACTGAACACAAGAAACTCTTAAGTTCTACCAAAGATTCATTTGTCACATATGCATTGAAAAAGTAGAAAAGTCAGAACGAAGAGGACTCATTTTGCTTCCTCATTTCCAGTGCCCCTCCCCAGAACAGACCCCTGACTCATTTCAGGGAACAAACTGCACATGCTGAATGGCTTTTTTCCAATTAGCTTACAAAGTGGGGAAGAGAAAGTGACAGGGCTATGAATATGCATTTGTATTTTGTACATGCAACACTTTTGTAAATAAAAAGCTTTGTAATTCCCTGTGATCTGGGCAGTGCACATTAAGGAGTTAGCCCATGCACTGCCCAACACTGCAATAAACACACAATTTCTAACTCTAAACTGTTAGAGAGTTTTTATCTGTCGTAATTGGATACTGATATTAGATCGATTTCATATTTTAATAATTCAAGGCAGTGGCACCAGATGATGGCAATGTCCAGAGGCTCCAGGTGCAAGAGTGCAGAGGGACATTTTTCCAGTCCTCATCCCTTTGGTTGATGCTCTGTGCATCACACCAGCAGCTCCAGGGTCACACAGCACAGGTAGGATGGCACCTTTTGAAGCTCCTTGCTGTTCAAAGATCTCCTTCCAGGGTGTTTTTCACTGAAATTGAAAGTTGTGCCCAGGTGCTCAGCTCAGGAGCTCAGCAAACAGGATATTATGGAAGCACAGAGCACAAGGAATGCATCCAGAAAGGGAAACATGACTGGCTGAATTTCCTTTCTTTCTTTCCTTCTGTGACTCAGCCTTTTAAAAGTAAAGAGCAAAAAAGAAAAAAAGAAACAACAAAAAGGCATTGAAATCACACAGGACCATTGCCAAAATCCTTGGTGCATCCCTGCCCATGGTGTGGAAAAGCTCCTGTGCTGGAAGTGGAGCAGAGCAGGAGGGAGGAGCCCCCAGCAGGGCAGGCTCAGCATCCTGAAGGTAAAATGGGAGAGTCTGTGCTGTGCAGAGAGGGCAGGACAAGATCAGGATGGAGAGAGCAAACAAACGGCCAGAAATGGAACATTACCCTGGGATTTCAGGGTGCACGTGGCCCTTCCCTCCCCTGTGCCTGCTCCTCCCGGGCTGCAGGGCTCTTCCAGGGAGCCCAGGAATGCTGGCATGAGTTTGGGCACTGGTGCAGGAGCTGCAGGGAAGCAGCTGCTCTTTCACAGCTTCTTTTTTTAACAAAGCTTTTGCAGAGCCCTTCGGGAGCCAGAGGCCCATCAAAGAAATTGCTCGGATTCAAATGCACAGAAACCCAAATTATTTTACATTTTCCTTTGGACTTGGTAACCAACTGAAGCCCTGTTCCTGCCCGTATCTTGTGAGTGTTTAAATCTCTTTTTCTCGTGCACACAGCTGGCTCAGGCACCAGCTGAGGAGCTCTTCTCCACATTTACTGGCAGTGATGTGTTTGCATCAATAAACCTGGGGATGATAAGCACAAGCACGGTGCATTTGCATCCTCTCCAGCCCAGATTCCCTGCCAGGGAAGCCCTTCAGCAGGAATTCAGAGCACCTCATTTAGAGGCCTGCCTCTTTCTGGGAGCTGGGAAGAGGCTGAAATAAATTGTGCAAAACCCAAATTCCTCCAGCATTGACTGCTCCAAGGCTGCAGCTGCACCAAACTGCAAAGGGCTCTGGGCCACTGTCAAAGCCACCAGCTCCTGGACACCAAAAATATCCTGATATTCAGAGCCAGGGCCTGAGAAACAAGGACAATTTATGCCTGATTATAAAGGAAAGGGCTTTAAACCCAGCTGAGAATTGCAGCATTTTGCACCTCTGTAAGTGATCAGGCACAATTCAGTTTTTTAGGAGGCAGGTTTGCTCCCACCATGGTTTTACTCCATGCCCTCACCCACCTTCTGGAACAGAATCCAGCCTGGCTCAGAATAAAATTTCATAACAGAAATTTCAGTCTTGGCCTAAGACTTGGCACAGGGAGTCCCAGCCCAGAATAGATTTTTACGGGAAGTTGAAAAACCTCTGGGAAGAAAAAAAAAAAAAAAAAAAAAAAAACCCAAGAAAAAACCCAAGCTTTAAACTGAGACATCAAGAGAATCTCACCAAAAGCCATGGCAGCAGCTCAGTGCACAATATATACATTGTGTGCATATAGAATGCTGTAATTACAGCCAGATGGGTACAAACATAGAGTCACTCTGGCCATGAGTAATACCTCATGATTGCAGAAAAAAGAACCCAAATGCCTATTTTAAATCAGCAGAGTCTGAGGGGAGGAAAATGCCACCTATCCCTGATGGGAGGTGATAGAAAATCAGTGTTTTTTGTCAGTGTGTGGCACCATCCCCTGTGCTGCAGCCCCTTGCCCAGCTCCAGCTGTGCTCCCTTCCCAGTGGTTTTCCTGGGTGGATTCTGAAATGATTTCCTGCTTTAGGAAAGCTCCTGGCTGGCCCTGCACTGCAGCACACCCCACATATCCGTGTCAGTTAAAGGAAAAGGTGTTTCCTGCTGCCATCCTAATAAAAAAATCCCTGCAGCCAGTGGTGAACGTGTCCTGCTTTAGCACTGGAGCTGCCCAGCCTCGTTCCCCCAGGTTTCAGAACAGTTTTGCAGTGGATCCCTCCTCTTCTCTCCTCTCCCTGGCTGCTGGTGAGGTCTCTGCTTCTGTCCCCAAATATCCAGGGTTCTCCTTGCCTTGCACGCTGCACACTGGGGGTTTTGAGGCTGGCTGGGACCCCAGCACTGCATCCACACTCCAAACCCACCCTGGGCATGCAGGGCAAGGAGCAGCTGATGGCTGAAGCCTTGGCTGAGCTGCTGAACCAACCTGCAGCTCATTTTGCTGGGAAAAAAAAGGGGGAATGAAGGAGTTGGGGACAAACAGTGAGAAACAAAATCCAAAGGGCAAAGCAGGGTCTAAGGGTAAAACCCTCCTCCAAATCCCAAACCCCAAACCCCAAATCTGAAACCCAACCCCCAAATCCCAAAAGCTGCTGTCTCCTAGGAGTGAGGGCAGCAGGGCAGGGGACTCGAGGGAGGGCAGAGGCCACATCTCCACAGAGCCACCAGTGTCCCCAGCAGTGTCCCCAGCAGATCAGTGATTTTGGAAGGGTGAGGCTGCTTCAGTTCACCTGTGCATTTATTGCATATTTTTCTACGAATTTAAAATTCCTACCTCCTCTTTAGGTTAACACACACAATCATCACCCCTCCTGGAAGAGCCTGCTTGACTCAGCATTATTGAACAGCCAGATTTATGGCTCTAAACCCTTATTATTACTAAGCTGAAAGTCATTTTTATTTACTGGCCTCTGCCTCTTTTATGAGCTGCATGTACTTCTAGGATCATTTTTATCCTCACAATTCCCCACCTCTTCAGCTAAAGTGAGATTTCACCACCAGCCCACCCCGTGTGTGCTGGGGCAGCTCACTTCGGGTAACTTCTGAGAATTCCAAGTCCTCCTGGGTTTTCATCCATCTGCTCAGGATCCAGGGTGGAAAAACGTGCTGGGAGTTCAGGGCTGCAAGAGCCGAGGCTGCAAGAGGAGGAGGAGGAGGAGGAGGGACTCCAGACAATAGGTAAGATGGGGCTGAACTCGCAGGGCCTGTGTTTGGTTTTAAATTCCTGCAGGCTGCAGCTCCCGGGGAACAAAGGAATGCAGGATGTGGGGCATTGAGCCCTGAGAGCAGATGGTGCCTGCTGTGCTGCCACCAGGACAGCTCATTGTTCCCCACCTCCCCTCTCCCCAGCCACAGTCTCCTCCCCAGCATCTGCACCCTCTGTTTGCTTTGGTTTTCCCTCCAGCTCCTTCCCCACACAGCCCTGGGGAGGGTCCCTTTCCCCAGCTGGTCCCTTTGGTGTTGGAGAATTTCCTGCACTTTATTCATCCTCCATAGCACAGCCTGCCTTGTCTGCTGCCCCATGGCAGCCAGGGCCTTTTGGGTCATTATTCCTACTATTTTTAATTTCCAGCTTGCTCCTGCACCTTAGGAGCATTAGGGAATGGTTGCATTCTCTTATCCAGCTGTTCCGTGGGGGCTGACTGCTGCCTGAGCTAAAAAATGATAAGAACTTCCATGAAATTCTGTCCAGAGGATAGGATCACACTTGAAAATGTCCTTGTCTCGTTGTCTCTCACAGGACAGACCAAGCCAAAGCTCACTACACTCATCCCAAATTCTCCTTCCTTCCCCACAGCTCCCATTGCCATGAGGGGAGGTGATGGCTGGGAGCAGAATAATCTAATAAAAACATAAAACAGAAGCAAAGGAGCTGAAATATCCCTTGCATCCTTCAGCACAGCCACTGCTGGAGCCTGTCCTACCTCCTGCTCCATAAAGTTTCATCCCCAAGCTCCTCTGCTTGATTTCTCCATTTGCAAAGTGCATTGTTTTTGGAAAAAAAAAGGACTTCTGTCATCCAAAATACACAACAGCTTCAGAGCAAAACCTATGGCCCCTTCCCACCTCGTGACAGGCTGGGGAAATCCTGATTTAAGCCCCAAAACCTGGTCTTGGTGTTCAGAAGTGCACCAGGAGGTCCCACAGGTGTTCTGGACACAGTTCTGCTCCTGTTTCCCACCCGCCTGTGATTGTAACAGCTGAAAATCACACGTGAGCAGCATCTGAAATTTCCCAATAATTCCTAGTGAAGGGAGATGAACCAGGGGAAAGCACCCCCCTCCCCAGAGGTGGAAACACCTCTCACAAAGGTGCTGCAAGAGGGAAAGAGGAGGATTTGGGGCTGCTCTGTCCACTGCTGTTTGTGGACAGAGCCCTGGCATGAATCTCTGGCTCAGGAGTGAGCGTTCACACAGACCTGACCCTGAAGCCTCCAATTGTGTTTGCCCTGGACAAACCCAGCACATGACTCCCCAAGCTCCCTGATCACAGCCAGAGCTGGGAACAACCTCGTGTCTAAGCCAACATTTCGGGGCAAGCCTTCTCTTTACAGACACAGAGAGGAGATTTTTCAGCACTGAAACCACAGAAATTGCTCGTCCAATTTCGCAGCAGCAAATTTGTTCCTTAGCAATGAAAGAGTGAGTTGGGAGGGGGAAGAAATAAATCAGAACTTGTAGAAAATTCAAACTATTGTAGGCAGGGAGTAATAAGGAAGAAAGTTATGGCCAGACCTAGGTGTAGAAGTTTGAGCTCGTCAGTAAGTCCTGCAGAAACTCTTCCAGCTCAAAAAATATTTGGATGCTCCCAGGGACACAGTGACATTCGTGGGGTGTCTTGTGCAGCACCAGGAGTTGGATTCTGTGACCCTTCCAGCTCAGGATATTCCATGAAAACAGCTGGGTTTAGCTATGGCCCAGTGATTGTTTTTCCAACAGCCACGTGAAATCCCCAGGGAATTCCAAAGGAGAGTTCCCTGAGCAGACACCTGCCTGCAGGTTTGACCAACAGCAGCTCGTTAGGAACACGACAAGCCAAAGAAAAGCTGCAGCCTTGCAGCAGCACTGCAAGGGCCAGGGGCTCTGGGTGCCAGCACCCTCCTGCCCCCAGTGCTGCCCTTTGGAACGGGCCAGGGAAGGGCTGGCAGCGTTTCCATGCGAAAACAAGATTTTTTGGGGGGATTTACAGCTTGGCTATGAGGATGTGCTGGAGTTGAGTGTTTGGCAGGGAGGACCATGAGCAGCAGCACATTTCCCTCAGACCTGGACCCCTGAGAACAGCAGGAATGACACAGAGAGCTCCAGGGGAGGCTGCAGCTCCCCCAGACTTTGGCCCCAGAGCTGCAAACGGCCAGGACAGGGGAGGGCAGAGTTGGGCAAGAGGAAAGTTTAACAGGGCAGTCTGACAAATCTGAGTGCTTAGCAGAAGGGTCTCTAGAAATGGAAGCAAGTTTGGATACAGAAGAACAAAAGATGTCTGAAAATAAAGAGCTGGTGGTCGCTGGACAAATGCTGAGGTGAATTGGAAAGAGATTTTATGGCTAAGAGCAGAGGATGAGTTAACTACAAACAAAAGCACGTTTTTACCAAGTAAAGAGAAATCTCAAAAAGCACAGGCAAACAGAAAACATGTTTGCACCAAGTAAGAAGAACTTTCCACGCAGAAAAACAAGTTTTAAGCTTAAACTCTAACACCCTAGCTCCTGTGATTGGTTAGTGCCTGCCATAATCTGGGAATGTCAGTGGCTGTGAGAGGCTCCAGGTAATGGTAAAGGCATTGTGTGTGATGCTGGCTGGTTGTGCTGCATTAAGCTCTTCAGCCAAGAGCACTCTCTAATATCCAATCAAATCTGCAGTGCCCTGTGAGCAGCCCAGAGGTGGCTGCAGGCAGCCTCAGGCTGGAGCTGGCAGCTCCCAGGGGTGGCTCTGCACACAGGGCTGCTGTGTTCAGGCACATTTTAAAATAATGTAATAATTATAATTGAAATAAACGCCTTTTGGAAGGGCAGCCCGGGCTCCCACAGCTCAGCTCAGGCTCTTCCAGTGCAGGTTGAGGGTCTGTGAAGGAGGCACCAGAATGAGCTCAGTGCACAATTCCAGCCCAAGGACTGAGTGCAGCGCTGCTTTCCCCCCATCCACACCCTCCACACAACGTTTTCACCAGGTTTTCTACCTCTGCTGTTGATGTTTGGCCAGGATGTAAAATAACCTCAGCACTAATTTAACTGGAAATGGGTTTGAAGCGCACATTTATTAGCACTCACTTATTTTTATTACGTTTTATTTATTTTCTACCGGTGTTCCTATAAGGAAATATATAAACAATGGTAAACACTGCTTTGGGAAGGTCTCATTTTACCTTTCCTCAGGTTTTTTTCCCCACAGGGAGGTTCCTACGTGGCAAAGGGGGGAGCCATGTCCCACTGCCCTGAGTTTCCCATTTGGACAGTGTCCCCATGCCAGGGAAATGTCTCTTCCCAAGGGAAGTGTCCATGGGCACCTCCGGAGGGCCCGTGGGACTGGGGATGAGCTCAGGAGCAGAGCGGCTGCAGGGAAGAGAAACCAGGGACTGAGAAGGGGCTGGGGCAGGAACAGGGCCAGGGGCAAAGGGATGCAGGGGTGCAGGCAGGGGGGATGCAGGGGGGATGCACAGATGGATGCAGGGATGGATGCAGGACGGATGCAGGGATGATGCAGGATGGATGCAGAGACGGATGCAGGGATGGATGCAGATGGATGCAGGGATGGATGCAGAGACGGATGCAGGGGGATGCAGGGTGGATGCAGGGATGGATGCAGAGATGGATGCAGGGATGGATGCAGGGATGGATGCAGGGATGGATGCAGAGATGGATGCAGGGATGGATGCAGGGATGGATGCAGGGAAAGGATGCAGGATGGATGCAGGGATGGATGCAGGGATGGATGCAGAGACGGATGCAGGGATGGATGCAGGGATGGATGCAGAGATGGATGCAGGGATGGATGCAGAGATGGATGAGGAATGCAGGCGAGATGGATGCAGGGATGGATGCAGGATGGATGCACAGATGGATGCAGGGATGGATGGAGGAATGCAGGCAGAGATGGATGCAGGAGGATGCAGAGATGGATGCAGGAATGCAGGCGAGATGGATGCAGGGATGGATGCAGGGATGGATGCAGAGATGGATGCAGGGATGGATGCAGGATGGATGCAGGGATGGATGCAGGGATGGATGCAGGATGGATGCAGGGATGGATGCAAAGATGCATGCAGGGATGGATGCAGGGATGGATGCACAGATGGATGCAGGGATGGATGCAGGATGCAGGCAGAGATGGATGCAGGGATGGATGCAGGGATGGATGCAGGAATGCAGGCAGAGATGGATGCAGAGACGGATGCAGGGATGGATGCAGGGATGGATGCAGGGATGGATGCAGGGATGGATGCAGGGATGGATGCAGGGATGGATGCAGGGATGGATGCAGGGATGGATGCAGAGATGGATGCAGGGATGGATGCAGGGATGGATGCAGAGATGGATGCAGGGATGGATGCAGGAATGCAGGCAGAGATGGATGCAGGGACGGATGCAGGGATGGATGCAGAGATGGATGCAGGAATGGATGCAGGGATGGATGCAGGGATGGATGCAGGAATGCAGGCAGAGATGGATGCAGGGACGGATGCAGGGATGGATGCAGAGATGGATGCAGGAATGGATGCAGGGATGGATGCAGGGATGGACACATTTGGGGACAGAGCAGTGCAGGGGCAGAGCGGGGCCGTGCCATGGGATGTGCAGTGCGGGGTGAACCGGTGTGGTTTGAAGCAGTCTTAAGTGCTCTGAAGCGGTTTGAAGCCGTTTGAAATGGTTTGAAGCGCTCTGAAGCGGTGTGAAGCGGTGTGAAGCAGTTTGAAGCGCTCTGAAGCGGTGTGAAGCGCTCTGAAGCAATGTGAAGCGGTTTCAAGCGCTATAAAGCCGTTTCAAGTGCTCTGAAGCGGTGTGAAGCGCTCTGAAGCAATGTGAAGCGGTTTCAAGCGCTATAAAGCCGTTTCAAGTGCTCTGAAGCGGTTTGAAGCGCTCTGAAGCCGTTTCAAGGGCTCTGAAGCCGTTTGAAGCTCTCTGAAGCGCTCTAAAGCGATTTGAAGTGCTCTGAAGCCGTTTGAAGCTCTCTGAAGCGCTCTGAAGTGCTCTGAAGCGCTCTGAAGCCGTTTGAAGCTCTCTAAAGCGCTCTGAAGCCGTTTGAAGCTCTCTAAAGCGCTCTGAAGCGCTCTGAAGCGCTCTGAAGCCGTTTGAAGCTCTCTGAAGCGCTCTGAAGCCGTTTGAAGCCGTTTGAAGCTCTCTAAAGCGCTCTGAAGCGCTCTGAAGCGCTCTGAAGCCGTTTGAAGCTCTCTAAAGCGCTCTGAAGCGCTCTGAAGCGCTCTGAAGCCGTTTGAAGCGCTCTGAAGCGCTCTGAAGCGCTCTGAAGCCGTTTGAAGCCGTTTGAAGCTCTCTACAGCGCTCTGAAGCCGTTTGAAGCCGTTTGAAGCTCTCTACAGCGCTCTAATGCGGTTTGAAGCGCTTCTAATCGAGCGCCCCCTGCCGGCTCTGGCCGGGAGCCACGAGCAGGCCTCGGGACTACATCTCCCATGAGGCGCTGCGGCGGCTCCGCGCGCGCGCAGTGCGGGCCGCGCCCCCCCCCCCCCCCCCCCGCTCCGTTCCCGCCCCCCCTCCCCCGCTGGGTGCGCGCCGGAGGCCGGGGCGGCCGCCCCGCTCCATCATGTAGGTGCAGCCGCGCCGGCCCCGCGCCAGCCGCGCAGGGACCAGCCCGGCCCGGCTCGGCCCGGCCCCGGTACGCCCCGAGCCGCCCTAAGCGGGAGCGCGCTCGGCGTTCCCGGTGGGGGTGTTGGTGGGGTTGGGGGGGGGGGGGGGGAGCGCGCCTCTCGCATCTTTTGTGTGTGTTGGGCAAACTGCCCCTCGGCGGCGGCGGCGGCGGCGGCGCGCGGGGACGGCTGTGCGTGCGCGCGCCCGGCCCCGGCCCCGGCCCCGGCGGGGGACAATGTCTCAGCCCCGAGGTGAGAGAGAGGGAGAGAGGGGGGGGGGGGCGCGGGGCAAGGCTGGGGAAAGGGAGGGGTGGAGGGGGGGGGGGGGGGGGAGTGGGGAGCGCGCGCGCGTGCATTTCCACTCGTGCATTTTTTCCGCGCGTGCATTTTTTCGCTCGTGCGTTTTCGCGCGTGCATTTTTTCCGCTCGTGCATTTTTCCGCTCGTGCGTTTTCGCGCGTGCATTTCTCCGCTCGTGCGTTTTCGCGCGTGCATTTCTCCGCGCGTGCGTTTTTCCGCGCGTGCAAAAAAAAAACCGCCGCGGGTGCAAGGCGCGTGCACGCGCGGGTGCACGCAAGGGGGGTGCGGGTGCACGCGCGGGTGCACGCAAGGGGGGTGCGGGTGCACGCATGGGGGTGCGGGTGCACGCATGGGGGTGCGGGTGCACGCGTGGGGTGCGGGTGCACGCGGGGAGTGCGGGTGCACGCGGCTTTTGCACGCCCGCCTTTGCTCCCGGGAGGGGGGTCGCCGCTCCCGGTGCAGCTCCCGTGCAGCTCCCCGGTGCAGCCCCCGTGCAGCTCCCTTGCAGCTCCCCGGTGCAGCTCCCTTGCAGCTCCCCGGTGCAGCTCCCTTGCAGCTCCCGTGCAGCTCCCCGGTGCAGCTCCCCGGTGCAGCTCCCCGGTGCAGCTCCCCGGTGCAGCTCCCTTGCAGCTCCCGTGCAGCTCCCTTGGAGCCCCCGTGCTGCTCCCCGGTGCAGCTCCCCGGTGCAGCTCCCTTGCAGCTCCCGTGCAGCTCCCTTGGAGCCCCCGTGCAGCTTTCCGGTGCAGCTCCCCCGTGCAGCTCCCCCGTGCAGCTCCCGTGCAGCTCCCCGGTGCATTTCCTGCTCGCCCGCGGTGCAGCAGCCCGAGTTTCTCTCTCTCTCTGTGTGCCGGGCCTCGGAGGAGCAGCTGCAGCCGGGGTTAAAGCAAACTTTTAAAACAAGTCCGCGAGGGAGATGAAAGGTGAAACTGGAGTGGAGTTAGCAGGAATTAAATATATACCTATGTTTCCATGGGAGAGTATTGTTCTCGTGCCAGCGCTGAGATCATTTTCCACCCATTTCTCTCCCCCCCCCCCCCCGGTAATATTTGGTAACTTTTGGTCGGAGGCAGCAGTGGGGTTTGTCACACCAGCACTCTCCGAGCGTGCAAAAAGGCAGGAGTGGAGCGTTTGGGAAGTGCAGGACGGCAGGAATTGGGGATTCGGGAGCTGCAGAAAGGCAGGAATGGAGCATTTTGGAACTGCAGGGCTGGAGCGTTTCAGAGCTGCAGAAGTTGAGAATTCAGGAGTGCAAAAGGGCAGGAATTAAGCACTTTGGAGCTGCAGGGATGGAGCATTTAGGAGCTGCAGAAGTTGAGAATTTAGGAGTGCAAAAGGGCAGGAATTATGTATTTTGGAACTGCAGGACTGGAGCATTTTGGAGCTGCAGAAACTGAGAATTTAGGAGTGCGAAAGGGCAGGAATTATGTATTTTGGAACTGCAGGACTGGAGCATTTTGGAGCTGCAGAGAAATTGAGAATTTAGGAGTGCAAAAGGCAGGAATTATGTATTTTGGAGCTGCAGAAGTTGAGAATTCAGGAGTGCAAAAGGGCAGGAATGATGCACTTTGGAGCTGCAGGGATGGAGCATTTAAGAGCTGCAGAAGTTGAGAATTCAGGAGTGCAAAAGGGCAGGAATTATGTATTATGGAACGGCAGGACTGGAGCATTTTGGAGCTGCAGAAATTGAGAATTTAGGAGTGCAAAAGGGCAGGAATTATGTATTTTGGAACTGCAGGACTGGAGCATTTAGGAGCTGCAGAAGTTGAGAATTCAGGAGTGCAAAAGGGCAGGAATGATGCACTTTGGAGCTGCAGGGATGGAGCATTTTGGAGCTGCAGAAACTGAGAATTTAGGAGTGCAAAAGGGCAGGAATGATGCACTTTGGAGCTGCAGGGATGGAATGTTCAGGAGCTGCAGAGAGGCAGAAGTTGAGAATTTAGGAGTTGCAAGGTCCCTCCTTGCTAAAGGGCATGAGTTGGGCATTGTGTAGCTGCAGGAATTGAGCATTTTGGAGCTGCAGAAGTTGAGAATTTCAGAGTTGCAGAAGGGCAGGAACTATGCATTTGGAGCTGCAGGAATTATGCATTTTGGAGCTGCAGAAGTTGAGAATTTCAGAGTTGCAGAAGGGCAGGAACTATGCATTTTGGAGCTGCAGGAATTATGCATTTTGGAGCTGCAGAAGCTGAGGACTTAGGAGTTGCAAAGGGGCAAAACCTGAGTATTTGGGAGTTGCAAAAGGGCAGGAATTATGCATTTAGGAGCTGCAGGAATTGAGCATTGTGGAGCTGCAGAAGTCAGGAATTTCAGAGTTGCAAAAGGACAGGAATTGTGCATTTAGGAGCTGCGGAGTTGAGAACTTGGGAGTTGCAGAAGGGCAAAAACTGCACATTTGGGAGTTGCAAAAGGACATGAATTATGCATTCTGGAGCTGCAAAAGGTGAGAATTTAGGAGTTGTAAAAGGGCAGGAATTGAGCATTTTGGAGCTGCAGGACTGGAGCATTGTGGAGCTGCAGAGGGACAGCAATTATGCATTCTGGAGCTGCAGGAATCGAGCATTGTGGAGCTGCAGAAGTCGAGGATTTCAGAGTTGCAAAAGGGCAGGAATTGTGCATTTGGGAGCTGCAAAAGTTGAGAACTTGGGAGTTGCAGAAGGGCAAAAACTGAGCATTTTGAGCTGCAGGAATCGAGCATTGTGGAGCTGCAGAAGTCGGGAATTTCAGAGTTGCAAAAGGGCAGGAATTGTGCATTTGGGAGCTGCAAAAGTTGAGAACTTGGGAGTTGCAGAAGGGCAAAAACTGAGCATTTGGAGTTGCAGGAATTGAGCATTTTGGAGTTGCAGGAATTGAGCATTTTGGAGCTGCAGGAATTGAGCATTTTGGAGCTGCAGGAATTGAGCATTTTGGAGCTGCAGGAATTGAGCATTTTGGAGCTGCAGGAATTGAGCATTTTGGAGCTGCAGGAATTGAGCATTTTGGAACTGCAGAAGCCGAGGATTTCAGAGTTGCAAAAGGGCAGGAATTGTGCATTTCGGAACTATAGGAATTGAGCATTGTGGAGCTGCAGAAGTTGGGGAATTTCAGAGTTGCAAAAGGGCAAGAATTGAGCATTTGGGAGCTGCAAAAGTTGAGAACTTGGGAGTTGCAGAAGGGCAAAAATTGCACATTTGGGAGCTGCAGAAGGGCCGGAGCTGAGGCTGAGGAGCAGCGGGAGGGGGTTTGGGCAGGGGACAGCAGTGATTTATTCCTGCCAGCGTGGTGGTGGTGGCAGGGAGCGCTGGCTCCTCGCTTTTGAACTCGCTGCTTATTCCCGAGTGTCTCTGCCTTGTGCCCTTGCAAGGGCGGCGGAGGGGGAGGAGGTGGAGAATTTAATATTGCAAAAATGCTGCGGGAATGCAACAGCCCCCTGCAAGAGCAGGCGGGGAGAGCTCTCCAGGAGGAGTTGCTGCGGCCGTGCATTGTGAGAAGAGATGCCCACATGGCCGGGCCACACACACAAATGCAGCTTTTGGAGCTTTTTGGGAGTGCTGGGGCTTGGATGTTGCAGCTGCATCCTGCACGTAGTTGGGATTGTGGGGGGGATGTGAGAGATCCCAGGCTGGGTTCGGAGCTGCCTCGTGTTGTGTGTATTTATTTATTTATTCAAACTAAGCCTGCCACAATAATCCTTGCAAAGGGGAGGGCGCTGGGAAGGAGGTGCCTTGCGCCGGGGCTCTTGCCACACAGTTTTCCCTTTGTGAAAGAAAAATGTAAAGTTGTTGTATAATTTATTCCTAATTTGGGGTTGCTGCAGTCATCTTTTCCAGCCGAGAGGGGAATTGTAAAAGTTTCCGATGCGAAGAGCCAAGGGAGTTTGATAGTGCAGGGTTGAGGGCGGTGATGCCCAGAGCCACTGGCAGAGAGGTCCCCAAAAAAGCCTGGGGGTGGCAGGGGAGGTGACAGGAGCTGTGCTGGTGGCCCTGCAGGGTGCTGAGTGTTCCCCAGCACGCAGCCTGCCTCTCCCCAGTACCAGGAGAAAGGGAATGATGGAAGTAGCCAACCCACAAAGCAGGAGCTCGATGAATGGCAGCATTCTCGCCTCCCCTGCTGCATTCCTCGCCCGGATAACTCCTCGGAGCTCAGCTGCTCAGCTCTGGCCCCGCCGGGGCTTTCAGCTCCGGGGTTTGCACCAGAGGTGTGGTTCTTTGGGATAAGCTGCACTTCGGGATTGGCTTTCATGTGTTGCACAGGAGGTTCCTCGGCAGCTCTGGAAAATACAGCCCAGAGCCCCAGCCAGCTGCTGAGCCCTCTCCCTGCTTTGAATCCTTTCCAGAGTTGTTGGGAGAACTTGCCAGAGATTAATTTTTTTTATTTTTTTGGTGCAGCGTGTCAGGGGCACATGTGAGCAGCAGAGTTGTCCTGAATCCCTGCACAGAATCCCACCTGATTCAGGGGGACCCTTACCTGTGCTGTGCCAGAACATTTGGGGGGGGGGGGGGGTGTCTGCTTCCTGAATGATCTGTAAGGGTTAAAACTCTCTGGAATTCAGAAACAGCACTTTTCTTGTGGCCCTTTCTGCAGCAGGACTGAGCTTGTGGTTGTGAGCCACGTTACTTGTCCCCTGATGGGAACATCCAAATCCAAAATGCACCTGGAGCCAAAGCCACCCCTGCAGTTCACCCTCTGCATGTTCCTACCCTCATTCCCTCTTTCCAGCTGCAGGCTGGTGGGTTTTTGTTGGATGTAGCGAGCTGAAAAGCAAATCAGCTTTTCCTGAGCACAGCAGGTTCCTGCAGCCTGTTCCTCACCTCCAGAGCCAAGGCTGCTCTGGCCAACAGGGCTGGGAGGATGATGATGGGAGCTCAGAATTTGAATGGTTGCCCAAATCCAGCCCATTTGGCTGTCATGACTGATGGAATATTATTTTGGAAGAGAAGGGGGGGAAAAAAAAAGCGGAAGTCCATCTTAATTTCAAGCCAAGCACAGTTTGAGGCTGTAAATCCAGACTCTGGTGACAGCAGATCTGTTCAGGAGGCTCCCAAATTCCTTGCAACGGGGGAATTATTCCCTGGCAAAGCCCACATGGGAGAGAACACCTGCAAATATGCAAATTTCTCCATTGAAAGAAGGAAAGGCAAGGGGGAGCAGTCCCCACGAGAGCGCTGATTCATGAATACGCTGAGCTGAGTTTTAATCCAAGTGCTGCTGCCTGTTGATGTCACCCCTGAAGCTCAGGCTGTTCCACACACAATTCTCAGGCTCCAGCTGCAGAGGGAAGCTGAGATTCTGAGCAGCACATCCCACGTGATGCTGGCTGAGCGTGTCCCTGTGGACTTTGACCAAAGGCTCTGCACCTACTCCAACCCCCCCGGTTTTATGGGAACCCCTCCTGTTTTCCCCAGCCATTTGTCTCTGGAGCAGCTGTAAAGCTGCAGCCTTGGTTGCTGGTGGTTTTTGTGCAGCCCTAGGTAGGTGGCAGGTTGTTCTGGTGTAAGATTAACCTGCAGGCAGCTCCTGTGGGTTGTGCAATGTGCATTTTGCCTCATCAGCACCACCTCAGCTTCTCCCCACTCACACTCCCATGACACAGGCACTTGGCAAGGGCAAAGCTGGGCCACGGTCAGCCAGGTGCAAGCCTAGCAAAGCCTGGACTAGCAGCACATTTCAGCTGCAGTTGTTGATTTAATTCAATTTTTTTGAAAGGGTGCCCTGTTGGGTTAGTTTAGGTGCAGCACTGGAGGTGCCCGTGTGCTTGCTTTGGGTTAGGAGGGGGCTTTATAAATGGTTATGAGGAGGAGGTTTGTATTTGTATTTTAAAAACCTCGTGCAATGCCAGGCTGGAGGAATTACCCAGCTTGGGAAGGGGGAAATGTGGTTGGGGCAGAAATGAGAATTGGCTGGAGATGAACCAAAGGTGTGCCCAGGTGAGCCAGGGGAGCTGAGACACCTGGGTGAGCCCCTGCACTGCCCTGAGGAGGAGTTTGCCCTGTCCACAGCTCCCAACAGCTCCAGGAAGGTCCCAACAGGTCCCAGCGTGTCCCAGCATGTCCCAAAAAGTCCTAAAAATTCCCAGCATGCAAGTTCCCAGTGTCCAAAGGTCCCAGCATGTCCCAAAAAGTCCCAAAAGTTCCCAGCATGTCCCAAAAATTCCCAGCATGTCCCAACAGGTCCCAAAAAGTCCCAGCACGTCCCAACATGTCCCAAAAGTTCCCAACATGTCCCAAAAGTTTCCAACATGTCCAAACATGTCCCAACATGTCCAAACACGTCCCAAAAGTTCCCAACATGTCCCAAAAGTTCCTAGCACGTCCCAACATGTCCCCAGCATGTCCCAGAAAGTCCCAGCATGTCCCAAAAGTTCCCAACATGTCCCAAAAGTTCCCAGCACGTCCCAACACGTTCCAAAAGTCCCCAGCATGTCCCAGAAGTTCCCAACATGTCCCAAAAGGTCCCAGCATGTCCCAAAAAGCCCCAAAAGTTCCCAGCATGTCCCAAAAGTTCCCAACATGTCCAAACATGTCCCAACATGTCCAAACACGTCCCAAAAGTTCCCAGCACGTCCCAACACGTCCCAAAAGTTCCCAGCATGTCCCAAAAGTTCCACAGTCAACGTCCCACATCCAAAAGTCCCCCAAAGCCATGTCCCAAATAGAGTCCCCAGTCCAGCATGTCCCAAAAGTCCCCAGCATCAAAAGTCCACATCAAAGGTCCGGAGAGGTCCCAGCCCCCCCGGTGAGGGCAGCAGCTCCCGGGGCTGCCCAGGCTCTCAGCAGGGACACACCATGAATGTGCAGAAGCCCCAGCAGGAGCAGTTCTGGCTGGTTTTAGCAGAGAGCTGAGTGCTCCTGCCAGGTCCTCAGTGCCCCCCAAGTGTGACTGTGTTCAGTCTCCAGAGCCTCAGAGCTTCCCCAGGGGTGAATTCCCCCTCCTGGCACAGCCCAGGCTGCTCAGGTGAAGCAGAAGATGCTCCATGAAAAGCACAGGAGTCGTTTGGAGAGATGAGTCTCTTCATTCCTCCCAGGGCATGAAACCAGGGAATGTGGATTTGCAGATTCAGTCCCATAGTTGAGAATACAGAAGAGTGTCTAAAAAGTTGCCTTTTTCCCCCCAAACAATGCTTGTGTTTGTTGTCACTTGGGCTTTTTCTCCTTCTGAAGAGCCATGACAGCACCTCTAGAAATCTCTCTGAGAAGGACTGAAAACCAACACACCTGAAAAAAGCTCTGATCCCTTTTTTAAGCTGGCAAAAGAAGAATAACGTGGGAGTTTTGTTAGCACAGGATGTTTTTCCAGCCCTCTGCAAACACACTTGGAGGCCCAGAGCTTCTCATTGTGATGGTTCAGGGGATTCCCCCCTTGAACTGGGATTCCTGGTGCTGCTGCAGAGGCCAAGCTGTGTCCCACAAGGAATTCTGAGTCACAGTTACTCCCCAGCAGTCCCTTCCTGCTGTCACTCACCTTTTGGGGACCATTTTGGGGTGCATTGCCAAGCTGGCAGCGTGGCCACCAGCAGCATCATTAGCTGCAGTGTTGAGTCAGCCTCCAATGACCAGAGGAATTGCAGGAGTGTTCCTTTCCTTCCAGACGTGGACAGAGCTATAATTAAAAAAAAAAATCCATCTCTCTTTCATTACCTGTGCAGTTCCTCAGCTGCCTTGCTCCAGGCCTGTCTGGGGAGAGTTTAAAGGATTAGCATTATCAGCTCGAGCAGGGCAGCAGATGCAGGAGGCTGGAGCTGTGCCACAGCAGATCTTCTGCTCTGTGCTGGCCAAGGGAAGGCCACTGGGTGCAGTTTAATTTCCATATCTGCTCCTTGTGTAAAAAGCTGGGTTGTTTGTTTTTTTTTTTTTTTTTTTTTTTTTTTTCTTCCAAATCCACGATATTGTGCACTCGACAAGTGTGAATAGAAAACTGACTCCTGCTCAGTGGCCTTGGCTCAGTAAAAAGCAGTTTGCAGAGGGGAAGGCTGAAGCTGTGGCTTGCAGGACTTTCTCTTGCCTCAAAGCCAGAATTATACCCACCTTTCATCTTTGAAATCTCATCCACAACTTCTGCTGGGGGTTTTATTTCTTTTTTTCCCATCTCCCCAAAGATTAAACTGGAGATTCCAAGCACAGAGGGTTCATCCCACCAGGAAAGTCTCTGGGGTGCATTCCTGAGTCATCTTTCCTTTGGCCAAGGAGCAGAGGGATGCTGAGCATCCTCTGGGCGAGCTCCAAGGAGCCTCTCGTGCATCCTGGTCCCTGCAAATCCCTCGGGCTCTGCCTCCCACCCTGGAGCAGGAGCCTGGATCTGCAGGGGCAGAGGTGGCATCAGGGAAGGCTCAGCTGCTCTGGCTGCTCCCCCCAGTTGCTGTTGCAGCAGTGCTGTGCCTTGTTGGGCTGCAAAATCAGAGTTTTGTGAAGCCCAGTGCAAAGAACCTCTGCAGCTGGGCTAGGGTTTCAGATTTGTAAGATAAAAAGGGGTTTTTTTCTCCCTACTCGAGCAAGTAAACTTCACAGAGCTGAGCTGATCCAGTTTCTTGCTGGTGCTGTTTTGTTAGCCTACTTAGCCTGCAATTTTGTAATCAAGGCTGGGTTTTCTCAGCCTGCACCCGGGCAGATCAAAAATCGTGAGAAGAACTGAAGCCCGAGCAGCAGCCACTTTAACTGCATTCAGATGAAAACAGTGAGGGGAGGGGGGGGGAAAGAAAAAAAGAATTAAAAAGCCCAGCAGAAGTTGCAGATGAGATGGCAGAGATAAGGCAGCAATAGAAAATCAGTGCAGGAGTCAACACTTCCCTGTGTCTGCAAGTTAATGAAGGCTGAATCAGCACGGACTCGGGAGCTGCTTTGGAAGGAGGATTTTTATTTTTCTAAACACAAATAAAATAATTGCACTCAATGAAAAATGCTCCTCAGTGCCAAATGGCCTTGGAGCATGGCTTGGCTGCTCCCTGCATGTCCCAGGCCTGGGGGATTTGTTGTGGTGGTCGTGCAGTGGGGGCTTTGAGCCCTGACTGCCTCCCTCCAGGGTTTTCAGCAGGGCTTATTTCACACTCAGGCAACAAGTTATGAAAATTACAGCTCCACGGCATCCTTCCTCTCAGCAGTGTTTATTGCTTCTTCAGTAGTTCAAGGTCAGCTGTAGAAAATGACTCAAAAGGCTTGTGTTGTGACAGCTCTGAAGTGATGGAAAGCCCAAGCCAGCAAAGAGAAGCCTTCCCAAAGAACTGGCACCAAAAGGGAAGGGAGGAAGAATATTTTAAAGGCAAACCCAGCGTTGATTATCGATGTTTTAAAGTAGGTTTGGATTAGATATTAAGGAAGAATGATTTCTTGTGTGGGTGGTGAGGCTCAGGGTGCCCAGGGAGCTGTGGTGCCCCATCCCTGGAAGGGTCCCAGGCCAGGTTTGAGGGCACCTGGAGCAATCTGGACAGAGGATGGTGTCCCTGCCTGTGGAATGAGATGAGCTTGAAGGTCCCTTCCAAGCCAAAGCATTCCATGACTGGGAACTTTCCCTGGATTTGCTCCCTTCTGTCTGCTTCTGTAAAAGGAACAAAAGCAGGTCTTTGATTAGTTAAACTCAATAATAATAGGTTGTGATTATAAATAGGTTATAAATATGATTATAAAGTTACAAATAAGGATTTGAAGGACCTTTTCATTATGTCTAAAAGGCTCTTCCAGATGCTGGTCCACAGAATGCTTTAGATAAAAGCCTTTGGGATAACATGGAGGGTGCTAATTTAATTGGAATAAACTATTTTCGTGCTTCTAGCTAACCTTCTGCACATTTATCTGCCACCATCCCTGTCACATCCTGCACCATCCCTGCCACCATCCCTGCCACCATCCCTGCCACATCCCTGCCACATCCCTGCACATCCCTGCCACCATCCCTGCACATCCCTGCCACCATCCCTGCCACCATCCCTGCCACCATCCCTGCCACCATCCCTGCCACATCCCTGCCACCATCCCTGCCACCATCCCTGCCACCATCCCTGTCACCATCCCTGCCACCATCCCTGCCACATCCCTGCCACCATCCCTGCCCCCATCCCTGCCACCATCCCTGTCACATCCCTGCCAACCATCCCTGCCCCCATCCCTGCCACCATCTCCCTCGCCACATCCCTGCCACCATCCCACATCCCTGCCACCATCCCTGCCACATCCCTGTCACACTCCCTGCCACATCCCTGCACATCCCTGCCACATCCCTGCCACCTCCTGCCACATCCCTGCCACATCCTGCCACATCCCTGCACATCTAATCCCTGCCACATCCCTGCCACATCCCTGTCACATCCCTGCCACATCCCTGCCACCATCCTCTGCCACATCCCTGCCACCATCCTCCCACATCCTGCCACATCCCTGCCACCATCCCTGCCACATCCCTGCCACATCCCTGTCACATCCCTGCACCATCCCTGCCACCATCCCTGCCCCCATCCCTGCCACCATCCCTGCCACCATCCCTGTCACATCCCTGCCACATCCCTGCCACATCCCTGCCACCATCCCTGCCACCATCCCTGCCACCATCCCTGCCACATCCCTGCCCACTCAATCCCTGCCACCATCCCTGCCACTAATCCCTGCCACCATCCCTGCCACCATCCCTGCCACCATCCTGCCTCCACCATCCCTGTCACCATCCCTGCCACCATCCCTGCCACCATCCCTGCCACATCCCTGTCACATCCCTGCCACATCTCTGCCACCATCCCTGCCACCATCCCTGTCACCATCCCTGCCACCATCCCTGCCACCATCCCTGTCACCATCCCTGCCACCATCCTTGCCACATCCCTGCCACATCCCTGCCACATCCCTGCCACATCCCTGTCACATCCCTGCCACATCCCTGCCACCATCCCTGTCACATCCCTGCCACCATCTCTGCCATCATCCTGCCACCATCCCTGCCACCATCCCTGCCACCATCCCTGCCACATCCCTGTCACCATCCCTGTCACATCCCTGCCACCATCCCTGCCACATCCCTGCCACCATCCCTGCCACCATCCCTGTCACATCCCTGCCACCATCCCTGCCACATCCCTGCCACCATCCCTGCCACCATCCCTGTCACCATCCCTGCCACATCCCTGCCACATCCCTGCCACCATCCCTGCCACATCCCTGCCACCATCCCTGCCACCATCCTGCCACCATCCTGCCACCATCCCTGTCACATCCCTGCCACCATCCCTGCCACCATCCCTGCCACATCCCTGTCACATCCCTGCCACATCTCTGCCACCATCCCTGCCACCATCCCTGTCACCATCCCTGCCACCATCCCTGCCACCATCCCTGCCACATCCCTGCCACCGTCCTGCCACCATCCCTGTCACCATCCCTGCCACATCCCTGCCACCATCCTGCCACCATCCCTGCCACATCCCTGCCACCATCCTGCCACCATCCCTTTTTTCCTAGGGCTGTGTTCATTGCTTGCAATCAGGGGTCTGCAGTGCTGCAAAAGTACTGAAATAGAAATAAAAAAAAATAAAAAGGAATAAAGCCCAGCCTGGCTCTGGAGGGGCTGGGATTGATTTCTTCTCTGAGCCAGCTGCTGCTGTGACCTTTCCCAGTCAGCCCGTGACTGTGACCTTTGTGCATGTGACTGCCCGGGGCTGAAGCACAAATATGGGATATTTATTGTAGTTTTAGCCAAGGAGAGGAGCACCTGGAGGAGCTGAGAGTAGCTAAAGGAAGAGCCAGGCACTTTACAGGCTGTCATCAGAATGCCAAACCCCTTTGGGCTAAGCTGCAGCTTAAGTAGATTTGTTTAAGCACTCGCCAGAAGTGCCAGGCTGTGGCAGCCCTGGGGTGCAGGGGTCACCCCGAGCCCTGCAGGAGGAGCTCAGGGTCTGGCCAGAGGTGCAGCACACATTTCCTTGCAGCTCTGGCTGCAGCCCCAGGCCAGGGGAGCTGCTGTCCTGAAGGCAGCCCTGGGAGGTTTGGGATGTGGGGCTGCAGGGCAGTCCTGCAGTCAGAGCCCTCCTGCAGGCTGGCTTCCCTCAAGGGGAAGATGCTGCTGCTTAATGCAGAAGTTCCCTCCCAAGCAGACCTTGGTACTTAACTGTGTTAATTAAATGCTTTTAAAAACCACAAGATTGACCTTCACTGCTTGCCCACAGATTTTTCTCTCGTTTAACAAGCACGGGGTTGTCAGAGAAGCCTATTAATGGAGAAGAAAGACAGTGCTCTAATACTGTTGGGTTTTGACCTGTTCCAAAGTGTTTTTTCTGCTTTTTAACTCCTAAGGGATGAAAACCACAGTCCCCTAACAAGCTACCAGGAGAAACCAGGCTGAGACAAGGAGCTCTTGGCTGAAATAAGGCATAAAATAATGAACATACTTAAAATTTCCATTTTTTTTAGGTATCTATGCAATAAGCCAAGACAGCCATCCTATCTACAGGTCCTTGTGCAGCCAGGGAGCTCTGCTCTGTGACATGGATTTGTCCTTTGGGAGAGAGCCTCTAGAAGAAAATAAAGGCAAATAGCACAGGCTCTGACTTCCTTACCTTTCCCGAGGACACCAGCAATTTGCTCATTGCTAATAAAACTTTGGAACGTCTCTGCAGCAAACCTGGATCCCTGCCAAGCAATCAGTTTTAGAAATTAACCCAAAGGGCAGATCCTGCGTTGTGTGGAAGGACATCCCCCATCCAGCACGGGATCTGGAGGGAGAGCCCAGAATAGCCCCTGGCAGCTGGGGAGGGTGGCACAGGGGCTGCATCCAGGATCAGGGCAAACAGGCTGCTTTCTGGAGACAAGAAATGAAAAAATCCTTCCCTGAAAGAGTGACTGGGTCCTGGGATGGTGTGCCCAGGGGTCAGTGGCTCTGGGTGTGTTTAGAAAAGCCTGGCTGTGCTTTAGTCAGGAGGAGCTGCTGGCTCCTGGGTTGGGCTGGGGCATCTCCAAGGTCTCCCCCAGCTGCTCCATGCTGTGGGTCTGGGAGGTGAGAGCAGGCTGGAGGGGTGCCAGAACCCAGGATGTGTCTGTGCCAGTCCTGGAGGAGCCCAGCCCCAGCCAGGGGGGTTTAAATCCCTGGCAGGGGGGTCACAGACCCTGGCAGCAGCCAGGGACTCCTGAGCTTTGAGTTTGATCCATGGAACAAATTACCACCTGGGAATGAAGAACTAAAAGTCACCAAAGTTTAGATAGCATGATAGTAGTAGAGTGAAAAAAGAATTTTGGGGATTTTTACCATGGCAACTTAGGGGATAAGATGGAGGGACTTGGGCATTGTCCTGTGCTCCCTCCTTCTTCTCCCTAACCCCATCTCCTTGGGGATGGTGGCACTTGGGGATTGGAGTGGAGTAGAATGGAACTGTCTGACACAGGTGATGGGCATTGGATCATCACTGTCAATAACTAACAGGGAATGGATCATCACTGTCAATAACTAACAGGGAATTGGATCAGCACTGTCAATAACTAACAGGGAATTGGATCAGCACTGTCAATAACTAACAGGGAATTGGATCAGCACTGTCAATAACTAACAGGGAATTGGATCAGCACTGTCAATAACTAACAGGGCATTGGATCAGCACTGTCAATAACTAACAGGGCATTGGATCATCACTGCCAATAACTAACAGGGCATTGGATCAGCACTGCAATAAAACTAACAGGGAATTGGATCAGCACTGCCAATAACTAACAGGGCATTGGATCAGCACTGCCAATAACTAACAGGGCATTGGATCATCACTGCCAATAACTAACAGGGAATTGGATCAGCACTGTCAATAACTAACAGGGAATTGGATCATCACTGTCAATAACTAACAGGGAATTTGGAGTATAAAAATCAGTGCCTGCCCCTGGGGCAGAGAAAAGACTGAACAGACCTGGGCAGCCCAGACAGAAAATATCTGAGATAAGAAACAATAAAACAACCTTGAGAGCATCAGCTGAAGACTTTCAACTCATTCACTCAGCAGCAGGGTTTGGAGAGAGCAGATTTTATCCATCTGGGGTCATCCTGAGCAAAGCAGCCCCCGAGAGAGGGGCAGTGTTTGGCCCAGGGAAGGACCCCAGGCTGGCACTCAGTGTGCCCTGGGAAGGTGGCAGCAGGCAGCTTCCTCTACAGCCAGCCATGCCATTTTTTTTCCCTTTTTTTTTTTTTTTTTTTTTTTTTTTTTTTTTTTTTTTTTTTTTTCCTTCCCCTCAAAAACATTTGGTACTTCCCCCCACAAGAAATCAGGAGCTTTCTGTCTGATAAGGGGCTGGAACAGCTTCCTGCAGTAGGAGAGAATTCCTCCTCTGGCTCTTCCTGCACTGAGCCAGAACAATGCCAGCGCTTCCAGCCTGGCTTTACCTCGGATAATCTCATTTAGGGTCCATCCTGTGCAAGCATCTCCTGCCAAGGGGGGCTGCTTTTCCAGCAGGCTGCTTTCAAAAGGGTTTTTTCAAAAGGTTTATTCAATCCTGAGGTTCGCCCAGGGCTGATGCAGAGCAGAGCCCTGTTTGGAACAGTAGAGGCTGAAGAATGTTTTTTTTTTCTTTTCCCTTAAAGGAGAGGCTAAATAGGATTTTTTTTTTTCATGTCTTCATCCTGCAAGTGCACTTGGTTAAACTCAGAGCATCCTTTTGCAGGACTCAGTGGGACTGAGTGTGCTTGGTTGGGGTTGAGCACACACATAGAAGAATTTTACAAGGCTGGGATGTATTTTGTGCTGGTTGCTAAGTGGGATGGACATTATGATCTGTGCTGATGATTTATGTTGTCCTTCTCTTGGCTACTTTTTCCCCCCCATTTCTGCTTTGCTTTTTTCCCAATTCTGCTTATCTGCTCGTGCACATGGAAAGCAGCATCCTTTTTGGGAGTGTGTGTGTGTAGAAGTGGAACTGCAGCCTCAAAGCACACGGGGAGTTCTGGGGAGGCTTTGGCAAAGGGAGGTTTGGATTTCCAGCTTCTGCTTTAGGAGCCTGAGTGCAGAGATGTGACCTGGGGGGGGGTTGATCCACGAGGACATAAGTAGAGAGAAAACCAACCTGCCCACTTGTCACTTCACTGGGAGCACAGGAATTCTGTCCCAAGCCTGTCACAGTGCTGCCCTTGATTTCTTCAGTGTGTTTTCCATGTTGAGATAAAATTGCATGATAAAACCCAGGGAAAGGCTTTTGGGTTTGTGTATGGCTTGTGTTCTTTCTATGCCAGATAAGCAGTGTGTGTTCTTCAGCCTGGAGGAGGCTGAGGAGGGGTATCAGCAATCCAAAGCTTCTTCCCAAGGTGCAGCTCCAGGCTCTGCTCTCTGGGACAGGGACAGGACCTGTGGGGAGCTTCTTTTCTTTTTTTGGTTCTTTTTTTTTGGGTCAGAATTAAAATCATTAGAGACAGAATTTTTGTTCGGATTTAGGATGTTTATTCTTTTTTATCTGAAGTTACAGCTTCACTAACAGTGAGTGCTTTTACATGCTAAAAAAAATGGAGTACAGAGAGAATCTTCAGGGTCTTTTAAAGTTTAATTTATTTAATTATGAGATGCTAACAAATTTATTTGAACTTCTAACTCAATAACTAGTTACTCATCTCACAGTGCAGACCTTTTAAATTAGTTACACAAAATCACTTGAACTTGTGAAGAAGAAGAAGAGGAGGAAGAAGAAAGGAAGAAGAAGAGGAAAGAAGAAGGAGAAGAAGAAGAGGAAGAAAAGAAAAGAAGAAGAAGAAGAAGGAAGAAGAAGAAGAAAAGAAGAAGAAAAGGAGAAGAAGAAGAAGAAGAAGAAGAAGAAGAAGGAGAAGAAGAAGAAAAAGAAGAAAAGAAAAAGAGAAGAAAAGAAGAAGAAGAAGAAAAGAGAAGAGAAGAAAGAAGAAGAAAGAAAGAAAAGAAGAAGAAGAAGAAGAAGAAGAAGAAGAAGAAGAAGAAGAAGAAGAAGAAAAGGAGGAGAAGAAGAAGGAAAAGGAGAAGAAAAGAAGAAGACAACATCATTTAAACTCTCTATCTTGTCACATATATATTAACTAGTTCCTTTAAATTCTAAATGTTTTACCTTGTGATATAACACACTCTTATTCTACTACATACACACAGATGCAGTGTTTCTGCTCAGTTTTGGGGATGCCTTTCCCAGGGCTTCAGGTCAAGTGCAGCATATCTCTGTGGCTCATTTTCAGAGAGCACAGAAAGCCTGAAATCCTCTGTGCCCAGCGTTCCACCCGGGAGCCAGGCACTGCTGAAGCTGTGTCAGAGGGATTAGGAGGGGGTTTAGGGCAAGGTCCTTCTCTCAGAGGGTGCTGGCACTGCCCAGGGAATGGGCAGAGCCCCGAGGCTGCTGGAGCTCCAGGAGGGTGTGCTCAGTGGGCTTGGTGGGGCAGGATAATCCTGGTGGGTGCCTCCCTGCCAGCTCCAGGGGATTCTGAGGTCTGGCAGGTCTTGCTCTCTGACCTCTGCCTTAAACAGCTTGGAACTGCCAAGAGCTTCCCTGGCAGCTGCATCCCCCTGGCCCTGCAGAGCCTGCAGCTCCTGGAGCCTTCCTGCTGTGCCAGCCTGCAGTGCCCGGGGGCTGCAGCCCCCTGACCTGTGCCCATGGTGGGGGGGGAGCAGCTCTAGCCCGCGCCCCTCTGTGCCCACGGGCTCCTGGCATGGGCCTGGGGCTGCTGGCAGTGCCATGGGCAGGGGGGCAGGGACTGCCAGGGCTGCTGGCACAGCTCTGGAGCTGCTGGCAGTGCCATGGGCAGGGGGCAGGGACTGCCAGGGCTGCTGGCACAGCTCTGGAGCTGCTGGCAGTGCCATGGGCAGGGGAGCAGTGAGTGCCAGGGCTGCTGGCAGTGCCATGGGCAGGGGGGCAGTGAGTGCCAGGGCTGCTGGCACAGCTCTGGAGCTGCTGGCAGTGCCATGGGCAGGAGGGCAGTGAGTGCCAGGGCTCCTGGCAGTGCCATGGGCAGGGGGGCAGGGACTGCCAGGGCTCCTGGCACAGCTCTGGAGCTGCTGGCAGTGCCATGGGCAGGAGGGCAGTGAGTGCCAGGGCTCCTGGCACAGCTCTGGAGCTGCTGGCAGTGCCATGGGCAGGAGGGCAGTGAGTGCCAGGGCTGCTGGCACAGCTCTGGAGCTGCTGGCAGTGCCATGGGCAGGAGGGCAGTGAGTGCCAGGGCTCCTGGCACAGCTCTGGAGCTGCTGGCAGTGCCATGGGCAGGAGGGCAGTGAGTGCCAGGGCTGCTGGCACAGCTCTGGAGCTGCTGGCAGTGCCATGGGCAGGAGGGCAGTGAGTGCCAGGGCTCCTGGCACAGCTCTGGAGCTGCTGGCAGTGCCATGGGCAGGGGGGCAGTGAGTGCCAGGGCTCCTGCCCTGTGCTGCAGCCCCAGCTAGTGCCAGGGCTCAGAGGTTTGGTTTTGCTGCAGCTCCTGTGGTTTCCCCCTGGGAATGGGTGTTTTTTTCCTGGGTGTTTTAAAGTTCCTGGAGGCATTGCCAGCAGAGGGAGCAGGAGTTGGTTCCTCCCCCCTGTGCTGGTCAGAACTGTAAAATACCATCTTTAATAACAGATATAAAAATAAGCAGGTGAGCTCTTCTACCAGCAGAGCTGTGTGATGGTGTGGCACAAAGGCAGGATCATCACAGCCTTGACCAGGTTGAAACTTAATAACAGTATTTGGTGGAATCTTTTGCCAGAATTCCCCATGACAAATGTAAGGAAGCAGATCCTCTCCTTCCCTACCAGATCTGCTGAATTCCCCATGACAAATATAAGGAAGCAGATCCTCTCCTCCCATACCAGATCTGCTGAATTCCCCATGACAAATGCAAGGAAGCAGATCCTCTCCTCCCATACCAGATCTGCTGAATTCCCCATGACAAATCCAAGGAAGCAGATCCTCTCCTCCCATACCAGATCTGCTGAATTCCCCATGACAAATCCAAGGAAGCAGATCCTTCCCTACCAGATCTGCTGAATTCCCCATGACAAATCCAAGGAAGCAGATCCTCTCCTTCCCTACCAGATCTGCTGAATTCCCCATGACAAATGTAAGGAAGCAGATCCTCTCCTCCCATACCAGATCTGCTGAATTCCCCATGACAAATGCAAGGAAGCAGATCCTCTCCTCCCATACCAGATCTGCTGAATTCCCCATGACAAATGCAAGGAACCAGATCCTCTCCTTCCATACCAGATCTGCTGAATTCCCCATGACAAATGTAAGGAAGCAGATCCTCTCCTCCCATTACAGATCTGCTGAATTCCCCATGACAAATCCAAGGAACCAGATCCTCTCCTTCCATACCAGATCTGCTGAATTCCCCATGACAAATGCAAGGAAGCAGATCCTCTCCTCCCATACCAGAGCTGCTGGTGTTGTGGTGTTCCTCTCATGCAGGAAAACTCTGGGTAAAGTTGCCACCTAATTTCAGACCTGCACATGAATTAACACAGCCCTGCTGTTCATCAGGGCTCTCTACAGAAGGTGAAGATGCTCAGTGAAGCATTGGCTTGTGGCACATTCCTCTGTTTCCATGGGCATTCCCATTTGGCTCTAAAAGTTATTGAGATTTAATAGCTCAAAGCCTGACCAGATCAATGGGTGGTTTTCTCTCTGTGGAGCACAAATGGCCTGTTTTATCCCAAGGTATCTTTACTCATGAGCAGAAAATTATAACTCCCAAGCTTTACATGCAGAGAGCATCAGCAGGAGATGTCTGCTGGCAGTGCAGTTGAAATGTCCAAATTTGCAATATGCTGAACAAACCCAATCTGTGCTTGGTAAAACAAGACTCCAGTGGCTGCCTGGAGCCCTTGGTAACAGAAATAAAACTGTTCCTCCTCTTTCCATGATTGGGTTTTATTCCAGCCTGCTGTGAGGGTGGTGGCCAGGACAGGCATCCCACAGGGAAGGTGCTCAGTGACCAAAACCCTCTCTGGGGGGGATTGGGCTGTGTTAGGTGTGGGGAGCAGGAGCTGCAGGATAAATCTGGGTGACACCCCAGCGGGGCTATTGGCTGAGCCCCCCAGGCCAAATCACCCCCTTGAGCTGTCCAAGCCCTGCTTTGGCCAGGTTTAAACCTCCTGGCTCCTTCTGGCTGGAGAAGCCTCAGCCCTGGGCAGGGGGGGTTGGATGGATGGGGACAAGAGGTCTCTGAAGCCAGGTCTTGGAACTTGGGGTTTATTGCAAAGGGCAGTTATTATTATTATTGTTATTATTGTTGGGTGCAGGGGCCCTGCTTGGAGCTGCCAGCACAGCTTGGAGCAGACCTGAGAGACAGTGAGGAAAGAGAGAAGTTCCCATTACAATACAATAAATCTGTGCTGAATATTCTCATTTTCACTAACCAACCTAGTACAAGATACAAATCCTATAGCATTTACACACAGCCTATAAGAATCATTGCATTACTATACTGTGTTACATTTTAAACCCTTAAAATTGCTCTTTGGACCCTTTCTGCCAGGCTGGTGGGGTCTGCTCTGCCCCTTGGAGCTGTCTGCAAGCAGAGGGCATTGTTCAATCAAAAGGGGATTGCCTTCAGCCAGCCATACCATTGTTTTCCAGTTGTTGAATAACTAAGGCTTGGTATCTCAAAGCTGGCTTTCATTTCAATCTCACTTATAGCTTCCATATCCTCAGAATCTTTTGCCAGGCAATCCTATTTACAAGGTTTTCCTGTTTCATCTTCCCCAACAGACGAGGAGCCACCTGTGTCAGGTGCTAGGCTGTCCCTCCTGGGGCTGAGAGCTGTAGGCAGGGGCTGCAGCTGAGCCAGCAGCCTGGCACTGCCGTGGCAGTCCTGCCCAGCCTGGCACTTATGCCAGCCTTCATGGGCAGGTGAGCTCAGGCTGAGCAGCAGCAAGGCACAGAACCCTCCCAGCTGTGCCTGCAGCAGCCAGCAGGAGGGGGACAATGTCACCTTCCTTCCCAAAGCCATCTGCAATTCCCGTGCTGGCAGCTCTGGGAGGTGAGGCTGGCACTGCCAGGCTGTCCCTGCAGAGGCAGGAGCTGGCTGTGCTCTCAGGCACTGCAGCTCTGCTGCACTTATGCCAGCCTTCATGGCAGGTGAGCTCAGGCTGAGCAGCAGCAAGGCACAGAACCCTCCAGCTGTGCCTGCAGCAGCAGGAGGGGGACAATGTCACCTTCCTTTCCAAAGCCCTCTGCAATTCCGTGCTGGCAGCTCTGGGAGTGAGGCTGGCACTGCCAGGCTGTCCCTGCAGAGGCAGGAGCTGGGCTGTGCTCTCAGGGCAGCTGCAGCTCTGCTGCAGAGCTCCCACGGGGCTGTGTCAACCCCCCTGGGCAGGATCAAACCCAGCTGCACCGAGCATGTTAAAAACCTGGAAAGCAGAATTGGAACTGGAGAGAGACCTGGAGCAAGGATGTGTCTGTGGGGTGGCTGAGTGTATCTTGTCACCCTGAGAAAACTGGGGTTTGAGGCTCCACGTGGCAGTGGGGAAAGGAGTTGAGCTTGGTGAGGTGGGTCCCTTCCAACCCAGGGTATTTCTCATTGTATGGGGTGGGTACTTTACTGTTGGGAGCAGTGGTTTTGGGAAGTACAGAAGTGATTTTAGCTGGGCTGAGGCTCATGGGTTTAAGGCAAATCCTGCTCCCCTCATGACTGAGGCAGATGGAGCACCTGCTTTTGTGTTAAATACAGGACAATTGCTGCTGCCTGCTCGGGATTCCTCTGGGGTGTTGGTTGGACTCCATGGTCACTCATAGTGGTGGTCAGGGATGAAATCTTGGTGGGTAAAGGGAAATAAAAGCAGGTGGAGTATTGGGATAATGCCTCAGCATCCCCTCAGCTCTCATCCTGCTCTGGGAGCTTCACCCCTCATCCGTGGGGCTGCATGGGGGGCATGGCAGGGTCCCTTGGGAGACTTTTTTTAGGGTGCTGCTGCAGCCCTGAGGAGCAGAGCCCTCCCTGCCTGCTCTTGGAGGGGGCAGAGCCAGGCACGAAGGCTTGGGTGAGGATGCAGGAGTATGTGGGCAGCTCTTGGCCCTCTGTGCTGCTCTTGCAGTGCTGGCAGGTGTGGGAGGGGTCCCTGCCCTATGCCCGGGCAGAGCCACCCCCTCCCATCCTACCTCCTGCCCATCCCACCCTCTCCCATCCCATCCCACTTCTCCCATTCCACCCATCTCTCTCCCATCCCACCTTCTCCCATCCACCTCCTGCCCATGCCACCCCTCTCCATCCCATCCCAACCTTCTCCCCCATCTCCATCCACCCTCTCCCACCCATCCCCCTCCCCATCCCACCCTCCCATCCCACCCTCTCCCATCCCCATCCCACCTCTCTCCCATCCCACCCTCTCCCATCCCATCCCCATCCCACCCTCTCCCATCCCATCCCACCCTCTCCCATCCCCATCCCTCCCCTGCCAGGGCCAGGTGCCCTTTGGCACGGGGAACAGACCCGGAGGTAGCTGCAGGGAAAGCAGCCTCGTCCTCCAAATCCTCCTGCACAAAAGCCCTTTTGTTCCCCGGGTGAATTCCAAGAGCTTTTCTCCAGTTTTGGTTCCAGCAAACTCCCACTGCAAGAGGCGAGGGCTGAGAACAAAGTGGCGATAAAAGGAAAAGTCCCCGGGCAGAAAACCCCGGGCAGGGATGGAGGCTCTCTCCTGACAGCTTCCTGGCCTGCAGCTCCGGTGCATTTCCTTGCAGCTCCTGTGCATCTCCTGGCCTGAGAAAAGCAGCAGAGCACCCAGGCTCTGGGCTGGGGAGGCAGGGAAGCAGGGAAGCCCGTGGACCTTGGCACAGGGGGTGGTTTTTGGTGTGCTGGCCCCATCTGCTCACCCCGAGCTCCAGTGCTGGCAGTTCTCCTGGTACAGGGCGAGAGGCTGTGAGGCTCCAGTGGCCTGTGATGCTCTGTGGGATCTCCAGCACGCTCACAGCATTCCCAGAGCAGCAGGAGGATGTGGCCATCCCACTGCTGGAAGGCACAAGGGATGCAGCCAGCTCCAGGGACCACGAGGAGCAGGAAGCCAAGTGCTTTAGGGCACCTCTTGGACCCCAGCAGGATCTCCCTGAAATCCTCTGGTAGGATTTCCCTGAACCTTGGCTGTGAGTTTCCTGCAGCTTCCCTGTCGTGCAGCTGTGAGGGATTTGTAGGATTTGAGGGTGTTTGAGATGGTGTGATGG
Source organism: Sitta carolinensis (assembly GCA_032173965.1). Classification (NCBI taxonomy): domain Eukaryota; kingdom Metazoa; phylum Chordata; class Aves; order Passeriformes; family Sittidae; genus Sitta; species Sitta carolinensis. The sequence goes on along the minus strand of CM063298.1, from coordinate 2,283,370 downwards.
GAAGGGAGGCTTGGGCCACCTGTGAAGCCAAGCTGCTGGGTGGAAAAACAAGCAGAGGAAGGTGAGAAGAAGGAAGAGGCTTTGGTGCTGATGGGATGGATGCCTGTCAGGCTGCTGGAGATGGGAATGTGCATGGACAAATCCTGGAATTCTGCATCCTTTGGCAGCTGCTCCTCATCCGTGGAAGTCCCTTGCTTTGGTGGAGGTGACTCAGAGCAGCAGAGGGCTGTTGGCTGAACTCTCACTGCACACCCCAGGCAGAGGGGACACACGGACAGAGCTCTGGAGGGACACACGGACAGAGCTCTGGGAGGGGACACACGACAGAGCTCTGGGGGGGACACACGGACCGAGCTCTGGGAGGGGACACACGGACCGAGCTCTGGGGGGGACACACGACCGAGCTCTGGGAGGGGGCATACAGACAGAGCTCTGGGAGTGGGTGAGATCCTTGTGGATCCCTTCCAGCTGGGGTGTCTGTGATTCTCCATGTCACCCGTGGCTGTGGTTATTAGTGCTGGTATTTGTGTGTGCACATCCCGGTGCTCCATCCCTCCCACCACCACCTCCTCCCCTTTCCATCCCACGGATCCAAGGCACTGCCTGTTCCTCCCAGGGCTGAATCAGGAGAGAACTGAACGTTCCCACTTGCACCCAGCTGGGATCCCCGAGGGCTGGGGGCAGCTCGGGCAGGCAGCCCCAGGTGGGTGGCATTCCCTGGGATCGGGTGCTGTTCCTGCAGGGTGCTGATGCTGCATTTGGGAGGAGCTGTGCCCTTTCCCCCGGGCCATGGCAGCAGCTGGGTGCACACTCCAGCTGGGTTCAGCCGGAGTGTTGTAACGGGGCTGTGCTGGAAGCTGCAGGCAGGCAAAGCGCTCCCGTCAGCCCAAAGGTGGATTTGGGGCTGCTCTGCCTCGCAGCTGCTGTCTCTAGGATGCTGGCTGATGCTGGCAGGGTGTCAGGGGAGGGCTCTGCCTGGCCTTGGCACATCTGGAGGTGCCAGAGTGCTCAGCAGGAGCAGGATGAGCAGCCCCACACTGTCCCCTCCATGGATTCGAAGTGATGCTGTGTGTGGGGATGGACAGTGTGGGGATGGAAATTGTGGGGATGGACAGTGGGGATGGACAGTGTGTGGGGATGGACAGTGTGGGGATGGAAATTGTGGGGATGGACAGTGGGGATGGACAGTGGGGATGGACAGTGTGGGGATGGACAGTGGGATGGACAGTGGGGATGGACAGTGGGGATGGACAGTGTGGGGATGGACAGTGGGGATGGACAGTGTGGGGATGGACAGTGCTGGGATGGACAGTGGGGATGGACAGTGAGGATGGACAGTGTGGGATGGACAGTGTGGGGATGGACAGTGTGGGGATGGACAGTGTGGGGATGGACAGTGGGGATGGACAGTGTGGGGATGGACAGTGTGGGGATGGACAGTGTGGGATGGACAGTGGGAATGGCAGTGGGAATGGACACTGGGATGGACGGTGGGGATGGACAGTGGGGATGGACAGTGTGGGGATGGACAGTGTGGGGATGGACAGTGCTGGGGATGGACAGTGGGAATGGACAGTGGGGATGGACAGTGGGGATGGACAGTGTGGGGATGGACAGTGGGGATGGACAGTGGGAATGGACAGTGGGAATGGAGAGTGGGGATGGACACTGGGGATGGACAGTGGGGATGGACAGTGCTGGGGATGGACAGTGTGGGGATGGACAGTGGGGATGGACAGTGGGGATGGACAGTGGGGATGGACAGTGTGGATGGACAGTGTGGGGATGGACAGTGAGGATGGACAGTGTGGGGATGGACAGTGCTGGGGATGGACAGTGTGGGGATGGACAGTGTGGGGATGGACAGTGTGGGGATGGACAGTGGGGATGGACAGTGTGGGGATGGACAGTGAGGATGGACAGTGTGGGGATGGACAGTGGGGATGGACAGTGAGGATGGACAGTGTGGGGATGGACAGTGGGGATGGACAGTGGGGATGGACAGTGTGGGGATGGACAGTGGGGATGGACAGTGGGGATGGACAGTGTGGGGATGGACAGTGGGGATGGACAGTGGGGATGGACAGTGGGGATGGACAGTGGGGATGGACAGTGGGGATGGACAGTGTGGGGATGGACAGTGGGGATGGACAGTGTGGGGATGGACAGTGGGGATGGACAGTGTGGGGATGGACAGTGGGGATGGACAGTGTGGGGATGGACAGTGGGGATGGACAGTGTGGGGATGGACAGTGGGATGGACAGTGCTGGGGATGGACAGTGTGGGGATGGACAGTGGGGATGGACAGTGTGGGGATGGACAGTGTGGGGATGGACAGTGTGGGGATGGACAGTGGGGATGGACAGTGGGGATGGACAGTGGGATGGACAGTGTGGGATGGACAGTGGGGATGGACAGTGGGGATGGACAGTGTGGGGATGGACAGTGGGGATGGACAGTGGGGATGGACAGTGGGGATGGTATGGACAGTGTGGGGATGGACAGTGGGGATGGACAGTGTGGGGATGGACAGTTGGGGATGGACAGTGGGGATGGACAGTGTGTGGGGATGGACAGTGTGGGGATGGACAGTGTGGGGATGGACAGTGGGGATGGACAGTGGGGATGGACAGTGTGGGGATGGACACTGGGGATGGACAGTGGGAATGGACAGTGGGAATGGACAGTGGGGATGGACAGTGTGGGGATGGACAGTGCTGGGGATGGACAGTGTGGGGATGGACAGTGGGGATGGACAGTGGGGATGGACAGTAGGGATGGACAGTGGGAATGGACAGTGCTGGGGATGGACACTGGGGATGGACAGTGTGGGGATGGACAGTGTGGGGATGGACAGTGTGGGGATGGACAGTGTGGGGATGGACAGTGTGGGGATGGACAGTGGGAATGGACAGTGCTGGGGATGGACACTGGGGATGGACAGTGGGGATGGACAGTGGGGATGGACAGTGGGGATGGACAGTGGGGATGGACAGTGGGGATGGACAGTGTGTGGGGATGGACAGTGCTGGGGATGGACAGTGGGGATGGACAGTGTGTGGGGATGGACAGTGTCAGGGGATGGACAGTGTGTGGGAAGGGACATTGTCTGGCCAAGCTGTTTGCTGTCACCTCCCCATTTTTAGCATCAGGAGAGAGCATGTGGCTGCTCTTTGCTGCTCTCTGAGTGTGGAAGCAGGCACTGAGGGCCCCTTTTCCCCCCATGCTGGTTTTCCTGCAGGCCAGCACTGGAATGGGGTAGAAGAGGGAAGCCACTGGGGCAGAGCCCAGTTGGGAAGTGAAATCCATGCTGCTGGAATGTCCAAGCCAGTGTGGGAGCCCATGAAACAGCTCAGTGAGGTCTCAGTGACTTCCCCAGGACACAAAGGATCTTGAACCCCGACTCCTGTAGGATCTTCTCCATCAGACAACCAGCATTCATCTCCAGTCTGGATCTGGGTGCTGTGTCCCACAAAACCTGCTGGGTGGTTGCTCCAGCCTGTGATTATCCCAGTGCTCCCTGCAGGAACTGCAGGGGGCTCAGATTTGTTTGGTGGGGGTTTCAGGGGGTTCCAGAATTGCCCCCAAACTGTGTCAGCTGCCTGTCCCCTGCCCAGGGTCCCTTCAGGGCATGTCTTAGCACGGGATCTCATGTCTGATCTCTGTCAAAGTGTCTCTTCTGCTTTGCACTCAGAAGGTCTGAACTCCTCTAAGATTTGGAAATGCACTCTTACCAGGGTGACAGTCAGGCTCTCATAACCCCAATGTGCAGATAAACAAGAAGAAATTGCATCCCTCTGGTTTCAGTACTGACATGAGTAACCCAGCAGCCTGCAGCCCTTTTACAGGGTGTGTTAAGAGGAAAATGGGCACAGTAAGAGAGATTAGCCCGAATCAGGAAATTACCTTCAAAATTGAATTACTGAGATATAGAGCTTGCTGAAAGGCGGGCAAATAGGTCCTGATATTTGCAGAGTTTGGTGACATTTCTGTCCCTGTCTGCACTGCAGGATCCCTGGATTAAGCTGCTGAGTCCGTGTCAAGAGCTCTGCTCTGCCTCTTCCAGTGTTTTCCTCTGGGGCTCTGCAGAGCTTCTCCTGCGGAGGCCAGTCTGGGGCAGGCACCGAGCCCTGCCTTGTGGTTTACCTCGCAGCAAAGTGCAGATCTTTGTCTGGCGCGTTGTGCTCGCAGGGCTGCCTGGACAGCAGAGCGGGCCTGGGACACAAATAACCCCGGCATTGCTCAACCAGCACGGTTCAGGGGTGCACTCGGCCACTCCGCACTGCCCTGCTATTTCGGTTGAGCCTCTGCGCCGGTTTAGCTGCCAGGCTGAGTCACGGCAGCGAGTCAGCCTGCGATGGAGAGAGCCGGGGCAGCTGCTGGCACAGTGGACGGCTGGACAGGCTGACATGCGGACATGGCTGGGCTGGCTGGTTGCTGGACATGGCTGGATATGGCTGGACATGCTGGGACTGGCTGTTGCTGGCGGGCTGGGACATGGCTGGGACATGGCTGGACATGGCTGGGTTGCTGGCACATGGCGGGGACTGGCTGGGACATGGCTGGGTGTGCTGGGACATGGTGGTTGCTGGACATGGCTGGGATATGGCTGGACATGGCTTGGGAACCCAGGCTGGGTTGCGGACTGGCTGGGACATGACTGGACATGGCTGGGACATGGCTGGGACCTGCTGGACATGGCTGGGTTGTGCTGGGACATGGCTGGGACATGGCTGGGTGTGCTGGACATGGCTGGGACATGGCTGGGACCGGTGACTGCTGTGTGCTAGACATGGCTGGGTGTGCTAGACATGGCTGGGACATGGCTGGGACATGGCTGGGACACGGCTGGGACATGGCTGGGTGTGCTAGGACATGGCTGGGTGTGTGACATGGCTGGGACATGGCTGGGACATGGCTGGGACACGGCTGGGACATGGCTGGGTGGCTGGGACATGGCTGGGACATGGCTGTGTGTGCTGGGACATGGCTGGGTGTCTGGGACATGGCTGGGTGGCTGGGACTGGCTGGGGACATGCGGTGACATGGCTGGGTGGCTGGTGTGCTGGACAGGCTGGACTGGCTGGTGTGCGGATCTGGAATGGTGGTGGCTGGACATGCTGGGAATGGTGGGTGTACTGGCAGGTGGACATGGCTGGGACATGGCTGGACAGGCTGGTTTTGCTGGGACATACTGGTGTGCTGGACATGTGGTGCTGGACGGGTATTGGCACAGCTGGTGCGTTCACCTGGGTGTTAGGCACTGGGTGCTGAGCACAGCGGTGTGTGATCATTTGGGTGCTGGTCACATTGGGCTTGGCACAGAGTGCTGCATGCACCGGACAGCACAGTGACTTGCATCCCCACCATTCCCATGTGGGTGCCCAGGGAGTTTGGGATCAGCTGCTGCCTGGGCCCTGGGGCAGCTGTGCCAGGCTGTGCTCTTCCCTTCAGGAGCCTTGGGAATTCAAATGGGGTGCCAGTGCAGCATCTGCTCCTGCCCATGCCAGGGTTTCAGGGTTTCCTGTTGTCCTCTCCTTCTGGTACACCTTGGTAAAATTCACTACAGCCTTAACAGTGCTCTTGGCTTTCCTGCTGCCTGACCCAAAATATGACTCCTGGGGGACAGAAAGGAAAATAAAGGATGCTTTAGTTCAGACACAGAGGTGTGAGTTGCAGTGTGGACACCACGGGGCCATGGTGTGCTCAGAGCTGGCTGTGCCAGCAGCTCCATGGCATCCAGACTGGAGGAGGAAAGCCTGGAGCTGGGAGCCAGCTCGGCCCCACCACCGTGGCAGGCTGGGCTCCATTCCCCAGCAGTGTTGTTAAGGAAACACAATTTCAAGTTTGCCGTTTCCAAGGAGTTGTTGCAAACAGCCATGAGGCAAGACCCAGATAAAGGACATGTGGGAAATGTCCCTGTCCTGCTCAGAGGACACACCATCATCCCTGGAGCATCTCCAGTTGCTTCCAGCAGCTCCAGTTGCTCCTGGCAATGATGGAAGAGCAGCCAGTGGCACTTGGCCACTCACTGGCAGGGGAGAGGGGAGAGCAGCTCCCTGAGGTTTCAGGGAGAAAAATAAAGCACAAATCCACCTCATCCCATCCCTTGGCCTTTGGTTGAAATTTTTGACAGCTTTTAAACATCTCTTACATAATAAATTCTTTTTGTGGCTCGATGAGGGGTTATAAATCTGATTTTCAGACCCACTTTCCCACATCATTGGTGCTTACATGAACACCTGGGTTTTGGTTTTCTCCAGACATTAGGGCTTGGCTAAAACTCTACCTTTACAAACTGGGTGGTGGGCACAGCTCAGCCACTCACCCACCCTGTCCCTGTCCCACAGGGGATTTAGGCACCTTTACCAAAGTGTTACCAAGGCACACAAGCCAGGCACAGGGGCAGAAGTGGTGAGAGAACTTGGCTCGTGCCTCCCCACCCCAGCCACCAAACCACTGCCACCAGCACCCCCCTGCCTGTCACCCACAGTTCATCCACAGGCATTCCAATCCAAAATCCAGCCTGCTTCCACACTCAGACTGCCCAAAGGGCAAATTCCAAAGGGTTCCACCCATTTGGAGCCCGTGGTGGTGCAGCAGTGGAGATGTCACACGGGCACGTGGCCAGCAGGGTTTTGTGCCACAGAACCCACCAGAAGTGGCTGCTTGAGGAATGTGCCCCATTCCTGTTCTCTTTGAGGGCTTGAGTTCCATCCCAGGTGGAGTGGAGGCAGGAGGAGTTTGTGTCTAGCTCCAGCAGTGTGATATATTCCCAATATATCACTGAGAATACGCTTTGTTCTCTCCGCGCCTTTGAATTTCTCAGCACAGAAATTCAGGTGGGAGCCCCAGGCTCTGCTCAGGGCCCTGGTTTAGTCTGGAGCGGGCAGTGTGTGACTGCAGGGCCACCAGGGATGCTGCCACCCTGGGCTGGGATGTCCCCAGGGGTGGCATTCCTTGGGGAATGCTGGGCAGGATGAAAGGCTTTGCACCCTGAGCACAAATCCACCCCCAGCCCTCAGCCTGGGCCCCCCCTGGTTTGGGTAACAGCCTGGAGAATTTGCAAGTGTACATAATGAACTGTAAGCTGATTTGTAATACTTGCTAAAAATATTTTTTTCCCACTTCTTTGGTGGTTTTTAGTCATTCTGTCAAAATATTTTTAAATGCAAGGTTGCTCCACCTACAGCTCCAGGTGAGCCTGCTGTGCCCTGGGTGCTGTCAGCAGCTTTGAGATGTCTTTGATAGCTGATATTTGAGATCTCAGTGTTTGTGTCCAGGAGGGTAAATGAGTGAATTTCTCTGAGATTTGGGGGTTTCCAGGTGTCCTGCAAGGCTTAAAGTTCTCTTTGGCAGCATCAAACCCAGCACTGCTGCTGAAATGGGGGCTGTGGATAAAAGCTGCCCTTTGCACTTGCACCCCAAGGCTTTGTTTGCATGGAGAGCTCTGTCCTGCTGGGCATCCCCAGGGTGGCTGGGACAGAAAAAAAAAATAATCTGAATTCTTGGGGTTTGCCAGAGCCAGCTGGGTTGGGAGTTTTGCACCTAAGCCATGGCCATGGGTTCACTCCCTCTGCAAAGTGGCACTCCAGGATCAGGCAGACACTGATTGTGGAGCCTTGGGAGCTGCCCAGGAGCCACCAAAATTCACTTTTCTTCCGTGGAAACCCACCAAATATTCCCATTTTGCCCTTATTTTAGGGCTGGGGGTTTGCTCACACAGAGAGTGTAGCTGATAGGGGAAAACCAGATCATTCAGCTTTCAAAACCTTCCAAGAAATCAGACCAAAAAAATCCTTGGGAGAGACAGGAATCATAAATGAGCCACTTTTATCTCCTAAAAAAAAAAAAAGGAGAAAGAGGCATTTCCCGCCTGTGAAATTTTACCAGCATGTTTTATGCCTAAGAGTGTTGTTGGAAAGGAAATGTTGCTACATGGCTATTGAACACATTTTTAATAATAAATTGTGGTGCAGACAGAACTAGTTAATATCCTTTGAAGGAAATAAGAGCCTTTTGTGGCAAGGCACCATTTATTTTGGATTATATCATGAAAAGTTTTTGACTGCAGTGAAAAGTCTGGAGACTGGGATTTTCCTTCAGAAGTCGAAGTTTATTTTCTGTTACAGAAAATAACAGAATTTATTTGCTGCCATGTGGGCAGCAAATTCCTCTGTCTTCCCTTTCTTTGTTATTCTCTGTTCTTTTCACTGTAAACCATTGAAGTTTCCTTTTTCAGTATTGGGATTTAACTGCCCTAATTGAAGGGGTTAACAGCATCCCTCCCTGTGCTCTGTCAGGTTAACGAGCCCCTTGGCAGTGTGCTTTTCTCCCCTCCCTCAGGAATTGGCTTTAAGACCTTCACAGGGAAGTATTTAATGTGTTTTCCTCAAGTCAGGGTTTCTCTTTTGTTCCAGTTTTGCTCTCAGGCTCGGTTTGGTTCTTGGAGCTGCCTGGGCTGCTCCAGGCCCTGCAGGAGCAGCCGGGGTCAGGGCAGCTTCAGGTGATGCTGCAGCCAGAAAATCAGGGAATCATTAAGGGTGGAAAAGCTCTCCAAGCTCTCTGACTCCAAATTAACCCAGCACTTTCCAGACCCACCACTAAACCTCCTCTCCTGAACCCTTCAGGGATGGTGATTCCACCACTGCCCTGGGCTGCCTCTTCCAATGCCCCCACCACCCTTTTGGTGAAGAAATTCCTCCTAATTTCTAACCTAAATCTCCCAGGCACAGCTTGAGGCTCTTTGCTCTCATCCTGAGCTGCAAGTGCTGCTTTGTAAAGGTGGCACCTTCTTCAGGATTTACTGTGGGTCATGTTTAGGCTAAAAGAAAGCAGATTTAAGCTTCTGCTTAATGTGACAGATGCCCTGGAAATTTTGTTTATCAGAACTGGCTTCTGGAGGTGTCTCTGAGGATCACCCCAAACCAGGTTTGGTTTTTGCCCCCTCAATTGTTCTTCAAACCTGGCTTTTGAGTCAAGTTATGTGGATGTCTCCCTGTGCCAGACTGCAGGGAGAGCTCCCCAAGGAGCTCTGACTCGAAGGCTCAGGGACCAGCAAAGGCTCCAGGGTTGTTTATACAGAAAATTCTTGGGTTTTTGGGTGCTGGGGAGCAGATGCAGCATCCCATCTGCTGAGCCACCAGCAGAACCTCCTGCAGGAGGAGCCACATTCAGACTGGGTGCTGGGTGTGGGGGCTCTCTGGGGCTTTCCTTGTGCAGATCCATGGGGATTGCAGGAAAACCCCTCTGCACTGGGGGCTTTCCTTGGTGCAGATCCCAGGGGATTGAGGTAAAACCCCTCTGCACTGGGGGCTTTCCTTGTGCAGATCCCAGGGGATTGAGGTAAAACCCTCTGCACTGGGGCTTTCCTTGTGCAGATCCCAGGGATTGAGGTAAAACCCCTCTGCACTGGGGGCTTTCCTTGTGCAGATCCCAGGGGATTGAGGTAAAACCCCTCTGCACTGGGGGCTTTCCTTGGTGCAGATCCCAGGGGATTGAGGTAAAACCCCTCTGCACTGGGGGCTTTCCTTGTGCAGATCCAGGGGATTGCAGTAAACCTCGCACTGGGGGCTTTCCTTGTGCAGATCCAGGGATTGAGTAAACCCTCTGCACTGGGGGCTTTCCTTGTGCAGATCCAGGGGATTGAGGTAAAACCCCTCTGCACTGGGGTCTGTGCTCAGCACGAGCCCTGTGCTGTTATTCTGGGGTCTGGAGCCTGCCAGGGGTGACTTCTGCGTTCCAATCCCTGAGCTGGGGACTCCTTTATTTCATCACCTGCTTGCCTCAGATTTGCAGCCTCCAAAAGCTCAGTTTCTCTGTCAGAAGGGGTTGAATCGAGCCCCTTTGGGCTTTGCACTTGCCACAGGCGACCCAGACCGGCAGATAAACACACGCGGTGGTTTTGTCCAGGAAACAAAGCTAAAAATAGCAATGATTCATAAAAACACCGCGGAAAACACTGCTTTGCTGGGGGATGGAACAGGTACCATCCAATTTCGTGTGTTATTAAGCTGCCCCCACGTTTGGAGATGATTTTAATGTGGCATCATCTCCCCAAGCCAGGCTGCTCTGGCAAACGGGGGATTTGATTTTGACAGCGAGACACTTGCTTGGCAGATCCTGTTGAACAGAGCTGGGCTTGAGGCTTCCAATTATTGTTTTCCTTGGAAAAAAAAAAAAAAAACAAGCCTTTTAAGTATGTTTGTGTTTGGGGAGAAAGTCAGTCGTGTGTTGAGCTGGGGATGATTGGGGTGAAGGGGATCCTGGTTCCTGCATCCCGGGGAGGGCTCTGCTCCTTATTTCTGCTTTCAAGGCATGCCACACTCAGGATTGCTGATGCTCCCTGCAAACCACTCACACTGGAGGCTTGGAGACACGAGTGCTTTGCATGCTGGAACAAAAGGAGCTCAGAAATTTGGCCTGGTCCTGTTAAAAGCCGTGAAATCTCCTGATTTCAGCCCAGGATTCCTTAAATATAACCCTGGAGGCAGCACATCCCCCCTGAGCACCTTTGGGTGCGATTCCCATTTCTCCTCCTGGTGCCATCATGAGATCCATGTCTTGCTCCAGCTACTGCTGTTGCTTTCTGCTTTCTTGAAAAGAAAACCCCAAAGAATGTTAAACCCTGCCCGTGCCTTGGCAGCTCGAAGGCACGCACAGATTGTGCTTCAGAAAAATGGCAACGTTTCAAAATATTGTGTTCTGCGAAGAAGAGACAAGGAAAATAAACTCCCCAAAGTGCAGATTTGATTTTTCCCCAGGAGGACAGGCTTTTCATGTTTATTTGGGTTTGGTGTTTTGCTGCCTGGTTCTGCTGACACCACCAGTGAGGCACGCTGAGATTCAGAGCTGCACGACCTGTTCTGGGTCCAGTTCAATGCAGCTTCATTTCCAGTGAGTTCATTTTCTCCCTTCCCAGAGCAGGGACAGCACGTGGGGTGGTGCAAGCAGAGGATAAAAATGGGAAAAAAAGGGAACAGCAGAGCAAATCTGTGCCTGTTCCTCGTTTGGTTTTGGTTGTGGCACTGTGAGTGCAGCAGAGTTGATCCTTGGGGTTTGGCAGGGGGCAGCTGCTGAGTGCTGACAGCTCAGCCCTGAAAGGAGCAGCTCCTCCCTAGGCAGTTTGGTGGATTTTTGTGTCTTTTCCACGTGCAAAAATCAGTTTGAAGGTGCTTTCCCTGTGCCTGTCTCGTTTCCTTGGGATGCAGGCAGGAGGCACGGAGGTCTCGGGGATGGCACGTGCCAGAGGAGCAGGGGTTTTGTGTTCTGCACTGCCACACCTGTATTTTTGAGAATTTTTTTTGGGGGGTATAATGTGCCAACATCCTGATCCCTCCTCATTTAACATCCCACAGGATGGGGCAGGAATCTGGAGCATCCAGCACAGCAGGGCTCACTGCTCACTCTGCACACCACTGAAAAACTGGAAGGCAAAGGCTCAAAGAGCAGCTCTGCTCTCTGGAGGAATTCTTCCTCTGGGTTTTAGAATCGTTTCTGCTTCCTTGCACAGCAGCTTTTACTTTTTGGGAAACCTCAGAGCTCTTCTTTGTGCTCTCCATGACCTTGCTGCTTTTATTTTGCTTTTCCTGTGTGAGCTTGGGAGCAGAGAATTGGGGTTTTTTTTTTCAATTTTTCTTCCCTGTGTGCATTCACAGCTCTGTTGATTTCTAATCCCAGCAGTGAGTGTGCACAGGGGTTTCTAATAAATGCTGTTCCCACGAGGTGTCAGCTGGGCTCTTGCAGCCTGCCCCATCCTGGAATGACTTTGTCAAAAAGGAGAGAGCATGATCCCATCTTGTGGAGCAGACAAGGGGAAAAAATATTAAAAACCCCACCAAAAACCCTGATAAAAACTAAAAAAAAAAACCCCAAAAACAAAACCCCAAAAATTAAAAAAAAACCAACAAAACAAAACCCCCACAATAACAATAACAAAATAACCCAAAACCCTAAAAAAAATTGCTACTCTGAATCGATTGATTGATTCATAGAGGTCATTTTCCATTCTGGGTGCCTGCCCTTTAATCCATCCCCTCTGGCCCTGGGCTGCACAGGCATCTCTTGATGTGTCAAAAGGAAAACCAAATTCAGACATGTGTAGGTGACATTTGAGAGGGAGGGTTGGGAACAGAGAATAAAACTCCTGCTTCAAAGAAAGATTCATTCATATAAATGATTAGATTAAAAAGGCTGAATGCCTAAATTAGAGTTTTTGGGGGGATGGCCCAGAGATTTTATTCCCCAGCCAAGCAGCCAGGTGTTTCCCTTGGGGTTTGGTGACATGCCTGATGTTCCCAGGTTATTTTCTCCATGAATTCTCCATGAAATGGGGCTGGATGTGTGCAGTCATGAAAAGGTTCTTGTGTTTCTCTGCTCTGCCTGGCTCTCGTGGCTGCTGCTGCTTTGGACCCCCTTTCCAGGAGGAGCTGCCTCAGATGTTGAGCTGCATCCAGCTCAGAAAAGCTTGGCTGGTCAGTGTGAATAGAAACAAATGGCTTTGAAGCCTGTAAATTTGAATTCTGCTTTATTTTTGCTGGGTTTGCATAACTTTCCTGACCAGGGGTTGAAACATGCAGTTAAACAGACTCAGAATCTGCACTTTCAGATGCAATTTTAAGATGTTTCATCCTGCCAGGGTTTGAAGTTCTGTATCTGGAATGGTTTTAAATCTGAGAAATGTTTGAAGGGATCCTACGTGGGCAGGAGGAGAAATACCTTTCCCTTTGCATGTTCTTGTGGCCTGCCTTTGCCAGAGCTCTTGCCAGTTTTCTGGCCCAAGTTGGCAGCCAGGGCTCACAGGTTTAAAGGAAACCTTGCTGAACAAAGGCACTTTATGTTTGAACCCTGTGCCCTGAGTCTGCCCCACCAGCCTGGCCGGGCATTTCTCTTAAATCAGGTCACCAAATACAGACAAGCTGTGTTTTGCAAATAAACCCCAAACACATCTTAACAACAGCAACAAAAAAAAAAGAAAAAAAAAAAATTGCCTCTCTTTAACTCTGCCTCTTTCTTGTCTGGCAGGCAAGAAGAGAAACCCTGGGCTGAAAATTCCTAAAGAAGCATTTGAGCAACCACAGACGAGCTCCACGTAAGTGTGCAAGCACTGAGGCAGAGTGGAGAGCAAAGCTGGGAGCCCAGGGATCCCTGGCAGTGCCCAAAGCCAGGCTGGCTGCTCTTGGGGCTCCCTGGGCCAGTGGAAGGGCTCCCTGTCCCTGGAATTAAAGGGTCTTTAAGGTCCCTTCCAACCCCGTTCTGGGATAATTTCCCAGCCCTCATTTCTCAGGGGGTCTCAGCCCATCGCTGTCTCCCCCATCTGTGGCTCTTGTGCTGCTTGGAGGTGCAGGAGGAGATAAAAACCAGATTGGGCCCCCAGTTTGGTGTGGCTTTGGCCACCAGTTTGAGTAACAGGTCAAGGCATAAATCTCATCCCCTTCCCTGCCTGCTCAGCCTTGCAGAAGGAACCCTCTGTTTTCAAGGCACTTTGTGCACCTCCAGCCTGCTTGGCTCCTGGGAGGAGTGAGTGTTTGTAGGCTGGTCACCTGTGCTGTGGCTGAGGTGATGATTTTCAGCAGGGTTAGGTGTTCCTGCCCCTGCCATGCCTCCTTCAGGCTGCCAGAGGTTTGGTGTCTCCTCTCCATCTCACAGTGCATCCCTCTGGGTTCCACTGGCTGTGAGAAATGCTCAGCTTTTTTCCTGAACCCTTTTTGGGTTGCCTTGGTGGATCTGGTGATCCTCAGGGGCTGCTGAGGGGATGGCTTGAGCCTTGGATTTACTCCTTGAGGGAAAATTGATCTTTGTAAGGAATATTTCAGATTTTTTCCCTTTTCTTCCGTGCAGGCCACCCAGAGATCTGGACTCCAAAGCCTGCATCTCTATTGGTGAGGAGGTAAGGCTGAGAGAGCCCTGGGAGCTCTCCACAGCTGGGCTGGCTGCTTGAAGGGGTTGCTTCACTTCACCCTCCCCCAAAAAAAGGGCAGAGAATGAAATACCAGCTATTAGAAACAACACTTTTCATTTTACCTGAACGAGAGAGGAGCTGCTGGAGGAAGCAGCTGAGAAGATCCAACCTGGGAGCTCGTGAGCCACATCCAGCTCACATAAATATATATAAATCCACATAAATACCCCAGTGGACCTGGTGTGGGGGCTCCTGTAGTTGGGAGGAGCCCAGGGTGGCCCCGTGGCCAGCTGGAGCTGCTGGCACTGCCCTTCCCTGCTGCCTTTGCCTCCCTTCCTGCTTCCCACCGTGGAAATTCCTTCCTTGCTGCACTAAGGTGCAGCTAATCCCCTGCAAATAACCATTCCAAAGCAAGGGGGTTGCTAACACAGTTGTTTTATTCTCCTCTGCAGTTCCTTTGCTGATTTAAAGCCTTCAGTATTTCTCTCCTTGCTAATATTGAAGGTCATCTTCTCAAGAGTTGAACTCAGGGTAGATGTTCCTGTCCTGGAAGCAAATCCTTCTGGCAGCATGGAAAACAGTCCACCTGCATGAAAGAAAATATCAGGGGGGAAAAAAACCAAACCCCAGGGCAGTTATTTGGATAGGAGAAAAAGGCAGAGCAGAATTCAAAAGAAAAGCACTTTAAAGCTGGACAATAAATCTGTGAGGTGCAAAAGATAGGCCTTGGTGTCAGTGAGGTAATTTATGCCGTGAAATGGTTTAAAATGCCTGATTTTGGTGGTTTTCATTTTGGATTTTGTATTTCCCTTGGCTTGGAGCAAGGGCTGGGAGGTGGAAACTGCGAGATGCAAAATGGTGCAGCATGCAGGCTGAGAAAACTCCTGCTCCAAGGAAATGAGCTGAGCCCTGCAGCCCCAGGGCTGCAGCAGGGCTCCCTGCAGGGCAGAGAGGCAGGGCATGCACAGGAGCTGCACTGAGCCCAGAGCTGCAGGCAGAGCTGCAGGGCATGCACAGGAGCTGCACTGAGCCCAGAGCTGCAGGGCAGGAGGCAGGGCATGCACAGGAGCTGCACTGAGCCCAGAGCTGCAGGGCATGCACAGGAGCTGCACTGAGCCCAGAGCTGCAGGGCATGCAAGAGCTGCCTGAGCCAGAGTGCAGGGCATGCACAGGACTGCACTGAGCCCAGAGCTGCAGGGCATGCACAGGAGCTGCACTGAGCCAGAGGCAGGCATGACAGAGCTGCATGAGCCAGAGCTGCAGGCATGCAGGAGCTGCACTGAGCGAGTGCAGGCAAGAGGCAGGATGCACAGGCAGATTTGAAACGTCCAAAAATACTAATAATGCTAATAATACTAATAATTCTCCTTCTTCTCCTCCTCCTTCTCCTCCTTCTTCTCCTTCTCCTCCTCCCTCTCTCTCCTTCCTCTTCTTTCTCTTCCTCCTCTTCCTATTATTATTGTTATTATTATTATTATTATTATTATTAGAGTGGCTGCACGATGTCATGGCAGAAAGGAGAAGGGCAGGGATATGCAAGGTCCATACAAATTTATCCCTTGGGTAAAGACCGGAGAAAATGATGATGATGATGATGATGATGGACAAAATAAATCCTCCCTGATTTGAAAACAGGGCACGTTCAGCTGATGGTTGGCCAATCTGCAGGTCTGGAGAAATCAGCTTTAAAATACCTGGGGATGTTTGGGGAGGAAGAGGAGGATGGCAAGAAAATAAAATGCAGTTAGATGGGAGGTGATTCCTTGGGGAGGAGCTGCTGGGGTGTTTTCTGCCCCAGCCCCCCGGGCTGGGGAGGCTGAACGTGCTGCCAGCTGAAGGTGGGAGGGGCAGGAGGAGGGGAAATACATTGGAAAGGAGAAAGGTGGAGTTAGATGGATGTCAGGAGGAACTTGTCCCCTGGGAGGGTGGGCAGCCCTGGCACAGGGTGCCCAGAGCGGCTGTGGTATCCCTGGAATGTCCAAGGCCAGGCTGGAGCAGCCTGGGACAGGGGAAGGTGTCCCTGCCATGGCAGGGGTGGATGGGATGGGCTTTAGGGTCCCTCCCACCCAAACCATCCCAGGATTCCAGCTCAGAGGGCTCTGTGCTCCTGTGACCCACGACTGCAGGGCTCTGGGGTGAGGCTGGCTGTGGGGCTGAGCACCCACAGCAGGAATGGTCCTGCTGAGCCCGCCCTGCTCAGGATGCTCCTCAGCACAGCCCGGGCAGGGAGCATGGACCCCAGGGCCCCAGCAGGGTCCCCTGCAGCCTCCCCTGGGCTGGGGCTGACTTTGTGCCCCAGCCGAGAGCCCGGGGGTGCTGCGGGCTGGCCGAGCCTCCTGCACCTCCCGGGCTGGGATAACCCAGCTGGGGAGGGGCTGCAGGACAGGGGCACAGCCAGGACAAACACCCAGGGACCTCTGGTGCCTTTGTGTCCCCCAGAACTTCGAGGTGAAGGCTGATGACCTGGAGCCCATCTCGGAGCTGGGCCGCGGGGCGTACGGCGTGGTGGAGAAGATGCGGCACATGCCCAGCGGGCAGATCATGGCAGTGAAGGTACAGTGAGCCTGGGGGGCTTCTGGCCTCGGGGGAGGGCTGGCCACACTTCACTCCCCCTGCTTCCTTGCCTGGGGTTTGCTGCTTTCCTCCTGAAATGTGCTTTGCACGCCGGGCCCGAGGGAGATTTGGGGCGTTTAAGCAGGAGAAGGGAGGGGTTCGAAAAGTGGGGTGCTCCAGTGTTGTAGTGCAGCAGTCACACTGGTCACCTTCAAACACTATTCCTGTTTGCCTAGGAGTCAATGCACCGTCATTTTTTAAATATACATATGCATATAAATTTATATTTTTTTCCCCTGCTGTTGATTCCCTTCCCTTCCCGAAACTTCCCTGAAATTCCCTGAAACTTCCCTTCCCTGAAACTTCACTTTCCTTTCCTCTCCCCTTTCCCCTCTCCCCTTTCCCCTTTCCCCTCTCCCCTTTCCGCTTTCCCCTCTCCCCTTTTCCCTTTCCCCTTTCCTTTCCTTTCCCCTCTCCCCTCTCCCCTCTCCCCTCTCCCCTCTCCCCTCTCCCCTTCTTCCCCTTTCCCCTTTCCCCTTTCCTCTCCCCTCTCCCCTTTCCCCTCTCCCCTCTCCCCTCCCCTTTCCCCTCTCCCCTTCCCTCTCCCCTTTCCCTCTCCCCTTTCCTTTCCCCTCTCCCCTCTCCCCTCTCCCCTTACCCCGAAACTTCCTTTCCCCTCAGATTCCCTTCATAATTATAAAGAAGAATAAATCTAATTGCACAGGGGACTCTTCCTCCTCTGGGGCTCTCTCAGTCTCCTTGGACCAGGAAGTTTTTGTTGGGATTTTCACATTTTCCCTGCTGCAGTGGGATCTTGACTCCTGGCAGGCTCACAGATGCTGTTGTGAAAAGTTTTCATAACAACAGCTCAGACTCATAAATTTGGAGATTAGGGAAATGGCCATGGGAAAAAATCATAGTTTGGGAAGGTCCAGTTTTTGCTTGGCTGAATTTTAGTTTTTCAGAGTAAGGGAAAAGCTCTGGGAGCTCTGAGCACTCTCTGCTCCTCAGCTGTGGGAGGAGAGGACCCCAGGGTCTCTGTGCTCTGCTTTTGGGCCTCTTTTTGGCTTTGGTGTTCCCCAAAGTGCCACAGACCCCTGTGAGGGCCATGGGAGGTCCCAGCAGGAGCACTCAGGCTCTCTGTGATGCTGGGCAGTTTAATTCTGACCCACAGCTGACCTGAGGGAGCCTGGACCATGTGTGGGGCTGACCTGTGTCACTGGTGAATGAATTTCCCCAAGACAGCTTGGAGAGATGATCTGATTGTTCATTAGAAACAAATCTCTCCCTTTTATACATTTTGCCACAGACCCTTCACCCACACTGGGCAAACCAGAGGGGACATCAAAGGAAAGTCTGTTCCACAGAAAGAATTCCAAACAGGAGTTCGTTACAAAGACAATCCTGATGTTTATGTTCAGGCTGTGGGAACAAGCTTCAGAAACACAAAACAGCAGGAAAAAACAGAGCTTTAGAAGCTCAGAAACTGCAGGCCTGGAGAAACCAGAGTGCAGACCTGTGTCTGCCCTGCTGTGGTGTTTGGCAGGGAGGGTCTCCAGGTGTTTCCCACCAGGGACTTCTCTTCCTGGAGCCTGGGAAATGCCCCTTCCCAAAGCCATGGGCAGCCCATGCTGGGCTCTGCTGCAGAGCTGGGATCCTCTTGTGCCCAGAACCCACTGTTGAAACAAATTCCCACTGAACTCCAGAAATCCCAGCCTCCCACCAGCCTGGAATTTGATTTCCTGCTCCTTTCTCCTCTCCCAAGCCACTTCTTTCCTTCGGCTCTCGCCTGCTGGGTGGTGTTGGCAGGGAAGAGCAAACCCAGCAGTGCTGGGAGGAGCCCTGGGTGCTGGGCTGGTGGCAGGGGGGTGGCAGAGGGCTGCTGGGGGGGTGCCCAGGCCCTGGGCAGCCCCCCTGCCACGCTGTGCCCTGCAGAGGATCCGAGCCACGGTGAACAGCCAGGAGCAGAAGCGGCTGCTGATGGACCTGGACATCTCCATGAGGACTGTGGATTGTCCCTTCACTGTCACCTTCTACGGGGCGCTTTTCCGGGAGGTGAGGCTTGCTGGGGCTGAATTCCCACTCCTCCTGCCCTTCCTGCAAGTGCCAGGGGTTTTATGTCCCCCTGGCCACGGGGGTTTGGTCACTGCTGGCCCGAGGAGTGTCACTTGCTGGGACAGCCCCAGCTCTCAGCCTGGGCCCTGGCTTGCTGTCATCCCCTGGAGGAAGAGGGTGGAAAGCTCTGGAAAGCTTATTATTTATTTATTGAAGAGCTTGAAGCACAGCTCTGCAGAGCTGAACTTTGCCTGGCTGGGCTTTGGGAGCCTCAGTTCCTGATAACTTTCTGGGCTGCTGAATCACCGTGGCTGGGCTTTGGGAAGAGTACACCCTAAATGGTGGGGAATGTGAAGAGCCCTGAGTGCCAGAGCAGGGGGAAACAAAGCCAGGACAGCTGTGCTGGATAGGGTTAAAAAATGGGAGGGGAAGGGAAGGGAGAAGGGAAGGGACGTCAAGGAAAGGAAAGGGGAAAGGAAGAGGGAAAGGGAAAAGAGATGCTCTGTTCCAATACCTGGGCATGTGCTGGCTTTGCTCCCCAGGGGGATGTGTGGATCTGCATGGAGCTGATGGATACCTCACTGGACAAATTCTACAAACACGTCATTGACAAAGGCCTGACGATTCCCGAGGACATCCTGGGGAAAATCGC
This sequence comes from Sitta carolinensis, assembly GCA_032173965.1. Lineage (NCBI taxonomy): Eukaryota > Metazoa > Chordata > Aves > Passeriformes > Sittidae > Sitta > Sitta carolinensis. Next base: position 2,264,209 of record CM063298.1, on the reverse strand, counting down.
CGTCTCTGTGAGTAGAGCAGGGTGAGCAGGGCAGGGAAGGGCTTTCTCTTCTGAGCCCAGTGCTGCCTGACCCCAGCTGCCTGCTCTGTGTGCACCAGCAGGAGGCTGGTCCGTGTGCCATTCCCACAGCTGGCCTCTGATGCCATTTATGAGCCATCAATGTGCCCATCCATGCACATGATGGAGAGATGGCCCGGTGTGAGATGTGGGGAGGCTCCTGCAGCTCCCTTCCCTTCTCATCAGGGTCCTGGACCCTGCTGGCAGGGTGCAGGACTCGTGGGGGATGTGGTTTTCCTGCCCTCCAAGCAGGTCTGGGGGTGAAGCCAGGTATCATTTCCTCCTCCTCGTGGTGCTGCCAGCTGGGATTGACTCTGGGTTTGTCGTTTCAGATTGTAAAAGCACTAGAACATCTGCACAGTAAGCTCTCCGTGATCCACCGAGGTGAGTGCCAGGCACACACTGCCCTGCTCTCAGCCTGGCAAGGGCTCCCAAAATACCCCAGCTGAAGGGAGCCTTTGGCAGCAGAAATGCTCCCCAGCATCTCCTGACTTGTAGCCAAACCCAGGCAGAGGAGATGGCTCCTTAAAATCTGCTGCTGCTCCCAGAGTTTCCCTGGAGGAGAGGAGAAGGGGCTGGCAGAGGAAGGAGCTCCCAGAGTTTCCCTGAAGAGGAGGAGAAGGGGCTGGCAGAGGAAGGAGCTCCCAGAGTTTCCCTGGAGGGTTTTAGAAGGGGCTGGCAGAGGAAGGAGCTCCCAGAGTTTCCCTGAAGAGGAGGAGAAGGGGCTGGCAGAGGAAGGAGCTCCCAGAGTTTTCCTGGAGGGTTGGAGAAGGGGCTGGCAGAGGAAGGAGCTCCCAGAGTTTCCCTGGAGGGTTTTAGAAGGGGCTGGCAGAGGAAGGAGCTCCCAGAGTTTCCCTGGAGGGTTTTAGAAGGGGCTGGCAGGGGAAGGGCTGTTTCCCTGACATTGCTTTCCCCTAAACCCATGGTTCATCTCCTGAAGGGTGAAGTGCAGCCAGGCTTTTCCCCCTGGCCTTGCAGAGCTTTGGGGCAGGCTTTGTGTGTCCCCCAGCCCCATGAGAGGGATCCCCCCTGGCAGCCTCACCCTCTGCCCTGCTCCAGCCATCCCCTGAGCCTGCAGAGCAGCCTGACACCTGAACCAGCCTCAAACCAAACCATAAATCCCCCACTTGAACTCCTCTGATGTTTTTCCCTCTGAAGCATCTCAGAGCTGCTCTGGACACACTCAGGAACAAATTTGCTGTTGCTGCTTGACACCTTTATTTTAAAAGGGTCATTTTCAATGTGTCAGGAGGAGGAAGGAGCCCTCCCTGGGGTGTGGGAGTGCCTGGGAAGCAGCAGAGCTCAGCTGGAGCAGGCAGTGGCGCTGGCTGAGTTCTTCCTGTGGCCAGGCTTGGAGATTCTGCCTTTCTATCACTTACAGGAGGTGCACAGCCCTTCTTGGCTGCTGGGTTTCTGTGTGTACTTGTTTGATTTCCTCTGAAAATTGTCTTATTTCAGCGTAGTAACAGATGGGTGAGGCTTCTGGATACCTGAGGCGTTTGATTGCAGAGTGCTGATTAGGGAGCAGATGTTAACGAGCTGTAAACACACAGTTCTAATAAGAGCACTCAAACACAGCTTCTGATGTCCTTCAAAAGGTGTTTCGGCTCTTCCATTTAATTCTTTGTCATGTGGAGACAGAGCATCTTCAGGAAGTGATCTGTTATTTCTGTGGGGCAGCAGGGGAAGGATTGGAGCATCCCAGAGACAGCAGGGTCACCTGTGCTGAAATTCCGGTTGGGATTAGCCTCACAGAGCAAGTGCCTGCTCTGCAGGAGAACACCTCCACGGGTATCACTTCTGGCACCTCTGGGTGCCTTCATTTCCCTCTCTGCTGGGGATTGTAGCTGCCCTCAGGAGCCTGATGAGCACCCCGGGGATTTGTGAAGCCTCGATGGGAGGAGATAAATGTGGCAGTAATAGATGAGACTCTGGCCTGATTTCTGTGGGGTGTGGAGCTCCCACTCTCCTGCTGCTGCAGTCAGGCTTTGTGTCTAAAATCAGAGGCTGTTTCTGAACCTTTGAACCTTGTCTCAGTTTACAGTTCCCTCCTTCCCCTGAGCCCTTTGACCCTTTCCTGCCCCACATCCTTCTCCCATGGGTTTTTCCCTGTGCTGCCGTGATTCCAGACCCACAGGGCCTTGCCAGAGCTGCAGCCCTTTGACCCTTTCCTGCCCCACATCCTTCTCCCCTGGGTTTTTCCCTGTGCTGCCATGATTCCAGACCCACAGGGCCTTGCCAGAGCTGCAGCTCTTTGCCCACTCCCCATGGAATGCCCCCAGCCCTGCGGAGCTGCTCCCCAGGAGCATTCCCCGGGCACTGGTGATGTGCAGGGTTGCCTCCTGCTCCCCTAAAGCACAGCAGGGAGTGTGTGAGTGAGGGGACAGTGGCAGGACACATGACAGCCCCACGAGGCTGTCACCTGAACCTGCAGCCAGCGGGTTTTGGCACGCCTGGAGCGCCGGGGCTCTGCTGGGCTCCTTGGTTGCCCTCTGCTGCTGGCACCCTCTGTGGCTGCTCGTGGCTTGGCCCAGCCACCCCCCCGTGACAGTGACTGTGCTCTGTGTTCCTTCTTGCAGATGTAAAGCCCTCTAACGTGTTGATCAATACGCAGGGGCAGGTGAAAATGTGCGATTTTGGCATTAGCGGTTACCTCGTTGACTCTGTTGCTAAAACCATGGATGCAGGATGCAAACCCTACATGGCTGTAAGTGGAGGAGCTGCGTGGGGAGCAGCCAAAGGAACGTGAGCCGGGGGGGAAGGATGAGCCTCCAGCATCCAGCCTGTCTTTGGGAATACACAGCCCTGAAGTGAAGGGATGCAGCCCCTTGGGAGGGCAGGCAGATCTCGTGGCTCAGCTCCCACCTCTGGGCACAGCTTCTGCTGCCTTCTGTGCCTGTGAGCCCGGGCAAGGCTCTGGAATTGCTGCCCTCGCCTGTTTTGCCCCGTGGGCTCAGCAGCACTCGGCACAGGGAGGAAGAGCAGTCCCCAGGGCCTGCTCTGGGAGCTGCTGTGCAGGGTTCACCCTTGAACAGGGTGGCAGCAGTGCTGGGGAGCTGAGGCTTGGCAGCAGCCCCCTTGGTGCCAGCTGTGCCCCTCAGCTCCCCCAGCCCAGCCCCTGGTGCAGGTGCCACGTGTTGCTGGTGACCCCTGGCACTGCCTGCCCTCCCTGCGAGGCTGGGGAGCAGCAGGGCCAGGGGGGTGGTGAGGGGGCTGCCCTGAGAGACCCTCCCTGGGTGTGGGCAGGGCACTGGGGCCCTGCCTGCTCCTCACCCCCCTTTGTCTCTGTTGGCAGCCTGAGAGAATCAACCCGGAGCTGAACCAGAAGGGGTACAGCGTCAAATCCGACATCTGGAGCCTGGGCATCACCATGGTAGGGTCACCTGGGGGGCTGCCGGGGCGGGCTCGGGGGCTCGTTTTCCTGCCCGCAGCGATCCCGGTGGCACGGGGAGGGCGCAGGGAAGGTGCCCCAGGGCTGGAGGGAAGGAGGAGGGAGCTCTTTGCTCGCTGCCGGGCCGTGTGGAGGCTGCAGCTGCCGGGAGATGGCAGCATGGGCTAAGGCACAGGCGTGCAGCAGGCTGGCTTCCCGGCACAGGAATCCTCCCAGCGCTCGGCAGCTCTGTCCTCGGCAGAGCAGGCACGGGGGCGGCTCCCAGCCGGTGTTTGGGGGGATTCCATCTGCTCCCGAAGTCGTTGCACAGCGTTTCACCCTGTGCAGGGGGAGGCTGGTTTTGCCTGCTAGCCTCTCCCAGGAGATGGGTGACACGGGGGGGACAGGGATGTGGGGCTGGCTGGGTCTCCTCCAGCCTCTCCTGTTCGCTGGGGGAGGGTAGGCAATGTGTTGTGGTCAGGTGGGGGGAGGAGATGATAAAATCCCAGAACGGGTTGGGTTGGGAGGGACCTTAAAGCTCATCCCATTCCACCCCCTGCCATGGCAGGGACACCTTCCACCATGCCAGGGTGCTCCAAGTCCTGTCCAGCCTGGCCTGGACACTGCCAGGGATCCAGGGGCAGCCCCAGCTGCTCTGGGCATCCTGTGCCTCACCACCCTCCCAGGGGAACAATTCCCTCCAAATAATCTAACCTGTATCTCTCCTCCTTTCCTTCAAAACCAACCCCCCGTGCTCTAGCACTGTTTGCCCCTGTGAAAAGTCACTCTCCCTCCTTTCTGGGAGCCCCTTTAGGTGCTGCAGGGGGCTCTCAGCTCTCCGTGGCACGTTCCCATCTCAGCCTGCAGAAGCACAGCCCTGGCTGGGCACACGGCCATCCCTGCTCCGTGGGGCAGGCAGGCTGGGGGCTGCCCAGCCCCAGTGCTGAGGCCTGGGCTCTGTGTCCCCAGATCGAGCTGGCCATCCTGCGTTTCCCCTACGACTCCTGGGGCACGCCCTTCCAGCAGCTCAAGCAGGTGGTGGAGGAGCCGTCGCCGCAGCTCCCGGCCGAGAGGTTCTCCCCGGAGTTCGTCGATTTTACCTCGCAATGGTAAACCCCCCCCCTCTGCTCCTGGCTCTCCCCAGCCCCTCTCACCTTCACAGGGTGTGCACAGGCAGCTCTCACCCCCTTTGGGCACAGTGTTGCCTGGGGAAGGGTTGCTGTGCCCTGCCTGAGCCTGGGCGGTGCTGGGGGTCAGGCTGAGGAGCAGGCTGGGCTGCTCTGAGGGGCACCCAGCATTCAGGAGGCTGCTGGCCCTGCTTGCCCCCAGGCCAGCAGCACAGGGGGGCTGTGAGCAGGTGCAGCCATGCAGCACACGTGCCTGAGCCCGGCAAGGGCAGCAAGGTGTGGCAGGGCTGCATCCTCTCTCAGGGACACAGCTCTGAGGGCAGGTCCTGCACTGTGCTGGCCCCTCTGGCTGGTGTCCACCCCTCTCCCAGACCCTGGGGCTGCTGCTCTGCTCTCCCTGGCCAGCAGCAGCAGCAGCAGCAGCGTTTGGCTGTGCTGGGGGAGAAGCTGGGGCAGCCCTGCTGCTGTGTGCAGGCTGCACAGGGCACGAGCACAGCCTGCCCTGCTCAGGGCTCCCTCCCTGCTCACTGCCTGCCAGCAGCACTGGCTTTTCCAGGCCCTGCAGGGTTGCCCTGCCAGTTGGCACGTGGCTGCTGGCTCTGCCTGGTGGCCACAAGGGATGGCAGATGGGCAAGGAGGGAAATGTGAGAGTGTTCCTGAGCTGCTCTGTGGGACCCAGCCAGGGCCTGGGCACCCTCAGGCCCCACGTTTGCATTCCCCAGAGTCCTGTTGGAGCGTGTTTGCATGTCCCTGTGCTCCAGCAGGGAATACCTGCCATGCCCACTCTGCCCTGGGTTTGGGAGAGGTGGGAGCTGCCTTGGAAAAACCCTCTCACAAGGTGCCCCCCATTTCTGTGAGGTTTTGGAGCAGCTGCAGTTCCTGCAGACAGTGCTGCTGGCTCTGCTGTTCCCAGCTGCTTGCTGTGCCAGGCTGTTCCTCTCTCAGGGATTTGCTCTTCCAAGCCCTGTGGATCTCAGCTCAGGCTGTGGCTGCTTTAGGAGTTACACCCACAGCCACTTCAGGGAGCACGTGGTGATTCCTGTCTTTGCAAATCCTCCAGGGTCACTGAAGAGCCCTCACTGCCAGCAGAGTGGCATGGACTTGGAGTGGTGAACTTTGCACCAGTTTTGTGTTATTGGGGTCTGGGAATTCCTTCTGACACTGAGCCAGGTCACAGCCACTCTATCCAGCCTGCCTTAGGCCTGAGTTTATCCCTCTGCTGCCTGGGGCACTGAAGCCTGATCACCTGTAGGCACTGCAGGAAGGTTCCTGGGATATCTGAGTCAGGATCACAGCCCAATATAACCCTTCATTCCTGAAAATTCACATTGATTTCAGTAACGTCTCACCAGATTTCCTGCTGTTAGTAACCTGGGGACGAATTTGTTCTGTAGAGGGTCTAAATTAAGAGAATGACACCAAATCTGGACCCAGCTAACCTTGCAATTCACCTTGTCATCTTGGCTGGGGCTGCTGGGGCTGGGAGGATGTGACACATGCCGTACCCTCGGGCCGGCCCTGCTGGCACGTCTCAGCCCCGGGTTCCTCTGTTCATTCACAACATGACACTAAACACGAGCCCTCCACACACAGCAAGCAGGAAATATCTATTCAGTGTGTGTCCTCTGCTTCCTCTGGGCCCCAGCGAATCCCAGCAGAGGTTCTCACTTTTGTTTTGCTCAGTGTGACACCTTTTCCCCGCCACCGCCGCGTACGTGTGTGAAGATCTTTTCAAGTTGCTCCAAGTGTCTTTCCCCTAAATACACTGCCAGGAAGTGAGTAGAGATTACGTCCTGTCTTTTAAAAGCTATTTTCTGCTGGAGGGAAACCAAAATAACTTCCAGCTACAACCCTCCAGGGCCATCTGTTGTAGGAGAGGAGAAAAAAAGGATGTCCCATGGACCCGTCCCCGCTGATAACGGCACGGTGATAAACAAACAGTTGTACACGTGCTCTGCAGCCACTCAGGCACTGCTCCCAGGCAGAACCTGCAGGCTGGATCCCTTCCCTGAGTCACTGGCCTGCTGGGCAGCACCCAAACTCCCAGCTGTACCTGGCCCCCAGCAAGAGGCAGGGTTTGGAGCGGTGGGTTTGGTGGCTCCAGGTCTCTCGGTGGACTTTGAGCTCTTGTACCCAGCACTGTTTGTGGGGCAAGAGGAAAGTTTAACAGGGCAGTTTGACAAATCTGGGTGCTTAGCAGAAGGGTCTCTAGAAGTAAAAGTAGGCTTTGATACAGAAGAAGAAAAGATGTCTGAAAATAAAGATTGTTGAGATAGTGGTCACTGGACAAAGGTTGGGAGGAGTTGGAAAGAGATTTTATGGCTGAGAGCAGAGGATGAGTTAACTACAAACAAAAGCACGTTTTTACCAAGTAAAGAGAAATCTCAAAAAGCACAGGCAAACAGAAAACATGTTTGTACCAAGTTAGAAGAACTTTCCACTACAGAAAAACAAGTTTTAAGCTTAAACTCTAACACCCTAGCTCCTGTGATTGGTTAGTGCCTGCCATAATCTGGGAATCTCAGTGGCTGTGAGAGGCTCCAGGTAATGGTAAAGGCATTGTGTGTGATGCTGGCTGGTTGTGATGCATTAAGCTCTTCAGCCAAGAGCACTCTCTAATATCCAATCAAATCTGCAGTGCCCTGTGAGCAGCCCAGAGGTGGCTGCAGGCAGCCTCAGGCTGGAGCTGGCAGCTCCCAGGGGTGGCTCTGCACACAGGGCTGCTGTGTTCAGGCACATTTTAAAATAATGTAATGATTATAATTGAAATAAACCCTTTTGGAAGGGCAGCCCGGGCTCCCATAGCTCAGCTCAGGCTCTCACACTGTTGGCTGTCACTGTCCCCAAAGCCTCAGTTGTTTCCTCAGGGTGGATGAGTAGCTGAAGTTCTTCTGCAGAGTCTTAAAACCTTACTTTTGTCACGGTATAATTTTATGGCCTTACTTAAATTGCAGACAGAATGTAAATTCTAATTTTTTCCCTTTTTTTTTTTCCCCTCATTCAAGCTTGAAGAAGAATTCCAAAGAACGGCCAACCTACCCAGAGCTTATGGTGAGTGTGGCTGCAGCAGGCAGCGTGTTCAGAGCTGCAGTGGCTCACAGGGAGCTGCTGAGGGCAGACATTCCAACAGGCATGGTGCTTTGGGGTGCTTTGCAGCTCTTTTTTTCCTACCAGATGGGAGAATTGTGACACTGCAGAGTCCTGGGAGGGCGGCTGCACATCAGAGATGCTCTTTAAGATCTCAGCCAGGTGCTTTGGCAGTCAGGTCAAGGGAGGCAGTCGTGTTAAAGCAGGTGTTGGACAAGGCTGAGGCTGTGAAGGATCAGGCAGTGAGGCTGCAATGCTCCTGTGGGCTCCACTCAAACCCCTCCGTGTGCCACAGGTGCTCCACAGGAGCCCAGGAGAGGAGAGGAGCACTGGAGAGGATTTTTTGGACAGAGGAATTCCTGGATGCTAGGGACAGAGACCAGTGACTAATAATTCCGGTTATTGAATTTCATCTGCTGCCTAGAGACTGTTTACTGGGAGGGATGACTGAGGAGTAACTAAGGAGGAAAATGCCAGTAAAGGCTGGGGACAGGGGAAGTGCAGGGCACTGCTCTGTGCCCAGCCAGAGCTCGGGGCTGGCAAGAACAGAATTTTCTGCCTGGGCTCCTCAATTTCGTGGCCTCTCTCTCTCCCCTGACTTTCTGGTGTTGATCCTGGTGCTCCCAAAAGCAGGAGAGCTCAGGAAGTTGGCCTTTCACTCCTGCAGACGTTTAATCCTTTTTTACTCTCACACAATTCACAGCTTTCTAAAGGCAGGGAGGTGCCTAAATTTGTTATTTCTGAAGATCCTGACCCTGCATTCCCACCCCTGTCCAGTTTCAGTGTCAAGATCACCTGGATTCAGGGTGCAGGAGTTTTTAGGCACTGGTTTTCCCTACCCCACAATTTTGGGGATGCACATTCTGCCACCAGAGAGTCAGACCCATCCCCACCTCACACCTTCTGCTCAGAGGTGAGAAGGTGCCAGGGTTAAGGTGATGTTTACCTGCAAGTCATGCTGGAAATCCACGACCCTGAGTTGTGAGCAGTGAATAATTCCCATGGCATTTGCTGCTGGGCCCTTTAATGCAATTAAACTATAAATAGATCTGATTGACACACAGCTTGCCCCCAGACTGCTTTAAAACAAAGGGAGGCCTGAGATTTATGGCTTTTTCTTAAATTTTTTTTTTTGGGGGGGGTGCTATATTATTGACTAAATCCATCTGTATATTTTAAGCAAATTTCTGAACTTTGCCAAATGGCCTTTTATCAAGAGAGGTTCACTGAGGCAGCTCTGTCTGCTGCAGCATTAATACCCATTGGCAAGGGAGTGCATTTCTATTGAATTAGGTTCTTGGATCACCCCTCCAGAGTATCTCAATGCTGTGGTATTTTATGGCTGACATGGATGTTGTGAGGTCCTGTGGTTGAGGGTTTTGCTGTTTTGTTGGGGTTTTTTTTCCCTCTCTCTTACAGCATTAAGTTGTGGTGCTGGATTGAACTTGTCATTTAGACCAAGACTGCTCCCTTGCTTTCCTGTGGAATTGAGGTTTCTCATGGAAAATGTGACTCTGTGCTATCTTGAGCATCAGGAAAGCTGATAGGGGTGCTTAATTTCATTGCAAACCCCACTTCCCAGGTGCAGTGGAGTGTGAAAGTGCTGCAGGAGTGGTGGTGTGCACATCCTGCCTGGCACAGGGCTGGAGGGCACTGCTGCCACCCCTGCACGTTTTGGGGTGTTCCAGGCTGTGTTTGGGTGTCCCTTCAGAGGGATGGGAAAGCAGGGATGTCATGCTGGGATAATAACAAGACATTGGGGTCACCTCGGAGTTATCCAGGACACTTCAGTTCCTGCCAGTGTCTGACCTAGGGAGACCTCAGCTTCTGCCTGGATCTTTGCCTCAGCCTGTTCCAGCCCTGTTTCCCACATAATTGTGCTTCCTCTTCCTTACTGGTGTGTCTTTGGATGGCTTCCCAACCACTCAGAGCTGCCTCATCTCATTCCCTGGGTGACTTCCCACTCAAGCTCACCTTGAAAAATCCCTTTGCTTTGCTCTCCTTCTCCTTCTGCTTGGCCACTGCCATGAAAGATCATTGAAACAGCCAATGCTCAGGGAGTGAGGGGAGGGGCAGCTTGGAAAAACCCCAAATGGTCTTTAAAAATCTGATCTGGAATGAGAAGGCTGAAAATCAAACCCTTGTCCAGAGCAGAGATCACTGTGAGCCCTGGCTGCCCTTGGGGTCTGTCCCACACCCTCCATGCAAATAATCCCATTATCTGCCAGGACAATGGGGTCACACAGGGTTCACACAGGTGGGATCTCATCTTGGTGTGTTGCTGGGCCATCCAAACTGCATTGCTGGTCCTGGTGGAGAGGGATTTTGTTGCTGTTGGGGTGGTTTGGTTGTGGTTTTTCTCCTTGCCCGTGTTTTTCCGTTCGTGCTGAAATCTCAGCAGGGATTTCTGGCAGGCTCCCTCCCCGTGTGGGTCAGCATGAAGTGGCTGAACATACAAGTGGGGGTGGTTTTCCAGTTGGGATGGAACACCACACTGTGTGGTGGCTGGGGTGAAGGAGGGGCAGGCCAGGGCAGAAAGGAGCCTCAGGAGTCACCAGAGGCTAAAGGAATGCACGGAGCCAGCTGAATCAGCAGGGCTGGGGGCTGTGGGGTGGCTGCCCGTGGGCTGGGGGTGTTGTGGGGCAGATGGAGAGGCTGTTCTGAGCCTGCCCTTCCCCCCAGAGCTGCCCAGCTCCACAGGGCCAATCCAGGAGGGCATCACAGCTTCACGGGGCAGCCCTTGTGCTGCCCGCCTCACCTCAGCTGTAAAAGCCCAACACTCTGATGCTAAGGGGAAAACCTTCCTCACTGCCTAGAGTGTCTGAAAAGCTGTTTTTGCTCAGCGTGGCGAATAATAAACTCTGCTGTTTCTTCTCTCTTTGCTTCCCCAGCAACATCCATTCTTCACCCTGCACGAATCCAAAGAGACAGACGTCGCCTCTTTTGTCAAGCTCATCCTGGGAGACTGAGAACTGGACTTGTGAGAGAATTGCCCTTCTGTGGACTGGTGGGTGCAGGGGAGGGGCGTGTGTGGCAGCACTTGTCGTGGAAGCACCAAGAGAAAGTCGCCGTGTTTTGTTTGGTTTTGTTTTTATTCTGAGAAACCCCCGCCTCGCCCGAGTTTCTTTCAAGGGTTCTTTGGTATCCATAGTGACATAGAACGAGCTGGTTAGTGGAATGAATTTTAATAAGGTTGGTAACCTTAAAACAAAAGCAAAACAACAAAAAAAATATTTTTTTTTTTTTTTGAAAGAGTGATTTACATATTTAATGACAGTCGAAGTTCCTCTTCCTAACTTGCTCCTCATCCCCTTCCCTTCCCCTTGACCCAGAATTTGCTTTGTCATGGTAATAGGTGCTATGGTAGTCATGAAGTTGTATGTAGATTTATATTTTGTCCCTTCCATTATTTTAATATTTATGTTAAGTGCTTGACGGAATAGATTTCTGGTTTTTATGAGGATGAGTGCATGGTGATGATGATGGTGAAGATGATGCAAAGTGAGGCCACAGCAAGCAGCACTTGGAGGGCTTTGCTGGGGAGAAGGTGTCCGAGGAGAGAGGAGGAGTGTCTCTGTTGTGGAATTTATTTAATGTGCATCATGAAAGGAATGGATGAGCAAAGCCTGCAGCTCAGCTGCTGGAAGTGGCGGGGGGGAGCCCTGGTGTCCCTATGGTCACCTCTGCTCTGGACACCAGGCTCTGAGCCCAGCCCTGTCCCTGCTCTGCTGGGAGCACTGGGAGCACTGGGAGCTGCTGGGACACAGGGCAGGAGGGCTCAGAGGAGGTGCCCAAGGAGGAGGAGGAGGCTGCTTTGGTCGGTGCCCCTGCCCAGCAGCGTTGCAGTGCCCGAGGCTCCCTTGGGCTGGGGATGAGCTGCTCTGGGCCTCCTGGGGAGCTCCTCTCTCCTCAGGCTGGGACAGCACCTCCGGGTGCATGGCAGGACACTGGGAAACGGGGCTGCTGCAGGGTGGGCTTCTGGCAGCAGTCCCACAGGGTGGGGGGGTGCCAGCCCCCCAGGAGCCCGTGCTGGCCCGAGGATGGGGCTGTGCCCAGCCCAGCTGGGGAGCTGCAGGAGCCAGGAGCTCTGGGCTGCAGGAGGGAGCTGGGGAAGCACCCTGAGCAGCAGCTCCTTGCTGCTGGCAGGGTCCTTGGGGCCAGGCTGCAAGCCAGGGGCGGGAGAAGGGGCTGGGGAGGTGGGAGAGGAGCTGGAGGTCGTTCTGCCCTCGGGTCAGTCCCTGTCTGGAGCAGGGGGCACTGGGGGAGCTGCTGGCTCCATGGTAAGGCTGGTGTGAGCCTGGGCTGGCCACCAGCTCCTCTGCCTTGGCCCAGGGCTCCTTCCCCCAGCCCAGAACAAGCCCTGCCTGTGCATTCTGGGCAGGCTGCACAAGTGCCTCGTGCCTCACACCCCTGCCTGAGCCTCCATCCCCAGCCCTCGCTTGGGCACAGCCCCTCAGAGCCAGAAACTCTGCAGTGCTGAGCCTGTGCAGGCTGGCCTGAACCTGTGCTCGATGTCACTGACCCTCTGCAGGCTTTAACTGAACCCTGCTTGCAGTGCTGAGCCTGTGCAGGCTGGCCTGAACCTGTGCTCGATGTCACTGACCCTCTGCAGGCTTTAACTGAACCCTGCTCTGCAGTGCTGAGCCTGTGCAGAATCTCACTGAACCCTGCTCTGTCACTGTCCCTGTGCAGGCTATCACTGACCCTGTGCAGGCTGTCACCCTGTGCAGGCTGTCAGTGTCCCTGTGCAGGCTGTCACCCTGTGCAGGCTGTCACCCTGTGCAGGCTGTCACTGACCCTGTGCAGGCTGTCACCCTGTGCAGGCTGTCACCCTGTGCAGGCTGTCACTGACCCTGTGCAGGCTGTCACCCTGTGCAGGCTGTCACTGACCCTGTGCAGGCTGTCACCCTGTGCAGGCTGTCACTGACCTGTGCAGGCTGTCACTGCACCCTGTGCAGGCTGTCACCGTGTGCAGGCTGTCACCCTGTGCAGGCTGTCACCCTGTGCAGGCTGTCACTGACCCTGTGCAGGCTGTCACTGACCCTGTGCAGGCTGTCACCCTGTGCAGGCTGTCACTGACCCTGTGCAGGCTGTCACCCTGTGCAGGCTGTCACTGACCCTGTGCAGGCTGTCACCCTGTGCAGGCTGTCACTGCACCCTGTGCAGGCTGTCACCGTGTGCAGGCTGTCACTGTCCCTGTGCAGGCTGTCACCCTGTGCAGGCTGTCACCCTGTGCAGGCTGTCACTGACCCTGTGCAGGCTGTCACCCTGTGCAGGCTGTCAGTGTCCCTGTGCAGGCTGTCACCCTGTGCAGGCTGTCACTGCACCCTGTGCAGGCTGTCACCCTGTGCAGGCTGTCACCCTGTGCAGGCTGTCACTGTCCCTGTGCAGGCTGTCACCCTGTGCAGGCTGTCACCCTGTGCAGGCTGTCACTGACCCTGTGCAGGCTGTCACTGCACCCTGTGCAGGCTGTCACTGCACCCTGTGCAGGCTGTCACCCTGTGCAGGCTGTCACCCTGTGCAGGCTGTCACTGTCCCTGTGCAGGCTGTCACCCTGTGCAGGCTGTCACCCTGTGCAGGCTGTCACCCTGTGCAGGCTGTCACTGCACCCTGTGCAGGCTGTCACCACTGTGCAGGCTGTCACCCTGTGCAGGCTGTCACCCTGTGCAGGCTGTCACTGTCCCTGTGCAGGCTGTCACCCTGTGCAGGCTGTCACCCTGTGCAGGCTGTCACTGTCCCTGTGCAGGCTGTCACCCTGTGCAGGCTGTCACTGCACTCCTCTCTGCCAGGTGAGCAGCTCCAGACTGTGCTGCTGCAGGTTGGAACAGCCTGAGGGGATTTTGGGAAGCAAAGCCCTGGAAGGGCTGATGGGCAGGGCAGTGTTCAGAGCAGGGGCTGTGGGGTGCCAACACCCCAAAGAGGCACACAAAGACACTGCCAGTGTCACTGCAGCACAGGGGCTCTGAGCCTGGGCTGTGCCTGTCACTGTCACTGCAGCACAGGGGCTCTGAGCCTGGGCTGTGCAGTTTTCCTGCTGCAGAGGCAGGGCCAGGGCAGCGTTTATGGGATTTTTCGACCCTTTTGCAGGAGTCAGGGTGCCATTCCCGGGTCGTGCAGGCTTTGGGGAGGAGGCTCCCCCTGCCCAGCCCTCGGGGCAGGGTGAGCTCTGGGTCCTGCTCTGTGCCGAGGGGAACCTTTCAGGTTACATTTTGTGGTGGATGAAACACGAGGATGTTTTACTTCACAGTGTAATTTTAAGAGGCCTCACATGGCTCGTGATCTGCCCTCTCATATTCCATGGGGTGTGTGTGTGTGTGTGTTTTCTCTCTCTCACTTTCTCAGAGTCGCAGAGCTGTTTTGATTGATTGTCCTCAGCTGCAGCTGAAAGTCCAGCCAGCCGGTTTATAGACTTGGTTCCAGCATCAATTCTCACTTTGAAAAACATGACATTTAAAACCACCCTTTGGTTTTCCTACATATGGATCTGATGCTTTTGTTAAAGATTGTTTTTGCTGCTTTTCCCCTGCAATATAAGTCCCATTTGGACACCACATCTCCTTGACCTCAGAGCACCTTCATTTCAGTGCCATTGTAATGGACAGGTTGAATTGATGAGATACTGTCAAAGCTCAGTATTAATAGCAGATATTAATGTCACCAGCGTTTTCCAATGGAGAATTAATGGCAGTGTTGCCTGCAGCTGGTAACCCTCTAAAAGGATTCCTCCGTGCCTCCACACAGGGCTTGCTCTTGTGCTTTCAGCTCTAATCCCTTTGTTTTAATGACATTACAATAGGGCATGCAACAAATCCCTTCCCTGCTCCTTCCCCATGACTTTGTTCCTTTTAAAGTCGTTTGTGTCAGCCCAAAGCGAGGAGCTGGGTGAGCACGAGGAGGGGAGAGGTGGGAGAGGTGCCCGGGGCTGTCCCTGCCCCCCTCGTGCTGGACACAGAGCTTGGCCTGAGCCAGGAATTTCTTCGAGAGAAGCCTGAGCTCAGTGGCTTCAGCTCAGGGAGGAGAGCCAAGGACTCTGTTTGCCTCAAAGCCCTGCAGACCTGCTGGGCTGCAGGATGACAGTCAGGCTCTTCTCTCTGCTGTTTATTGAAACCTCTGGGAAGAGGAAAAGCCTTTGGTTTGCTCTGATCTTTGCTTGGCCAGAACACGAGCACAGGGGCAGACAGGCTCTGGGACATGAAACCTCCCCTGACAGCCTGGCCCCTGAACAGCCCAGGTGTGAGGGATGTTCTTCACTAAGAATGTTTTATCATAAAGAACACTCGTGTTTTCTGTTCACACAGCACAGGCATTGCCCCACACTGGGATTTTTAGAGAAGCAGGTCTCAAATGCCATAAACCTGAAAGAACCCCAAAGCCAGGGAGGCTCATTCTGGAGCAGCTGGGGATGGGTTTGCAGGGCAGGGAGGGTCTCTCAGTCTGCCACAGCTTGTCAGGAGGCCCAGCCCATCCCCAGGGCCCCCCAGGTGTGATGGCCATCCTCTTCTGCCCTCCCCATACAGCTCCTGGTGCTCTGCAGGCTCCAGGATGCTGGGGGCCTTGCCATGCTGGAGCTCTGCAGTGTCACTGGCAGGAAACGTGTGCCCTGGGTCCCCAAGAGCCCTTTGGGCACTTAAACCTGCAAGAGCAGTTGGAGGGCATTTTCTGTTTACTGTTTTTAAACACCAGGTTCATGCTGCTGCACTGGGTGCAACGCCCATCCCTCCTGGAGTTCCTCCAGGTGTACAAACCTTGACACAGGTATCTCTGTACTGTATTTCTGTGCTTGTCCCTGACTTCTGTCGAGTTTACTGGTGACAAAGAGGCAACTCTTGACTTGTTAAAGAGGTGGAACTTCATTTCTGGAGGCTGGTGTGTGGCAGAGGAGGCAGTTGCTGGGTCCCCACCTGGAAAAAATCCCTAAAAAAATCTCAATCCATCTCCCCATTGCTGAGCAGGTGCTGCTGCACCTCGTCCTGGTGGGAAGGGGCTGAGGGCAGAGCCCAGCATGCCCAGCCTCAGCTGGGATTGCTCTGTGCTTGCTGCCAGGTGTGGACCTGCACATTTCCCTTCTTCCCTTCATGTTCTGGATGAGGAAATCCTGCTTGGTCAACCCAGCACTGCTTCAGGGCTGGGGTACTTCAGACAAGGTTTCCACCAGCTCCTGTGTTCATTAAATCTTTTTTATTCAAAACAACCCCCAACTCCTCTCACAGAAAAGCCAGCCAAGATGCTCCTTTTTTTTTTTTTTTTTTTTTTTTTTTCCCTCTTTCCATCTTGTTCCTGTTAGAGGAACTCTGGGAGCCTGTCTTGGTGCTTTCACTCTTTCACATGCCAAAGATCCCTCTTCGTTCTGCTCCTGCCAAACCAGATCTTATAGTCTTGCCTCTAAAACCATCCACTTCCCTGCTCCTTGGGGTTCCTTTGTTGCTGTTGCTTTTTCATTGAATTTCCTCGTGTTTATTGACATGTCTATTGTTGAGCTTCCTGGACACATGCAGCTCTCTTTTTTTGGGATACAGGGAAAGACAAATAGTTGCCTTCACTTCTGTGCCCCTGCTGTTGGGGAAATACTGTCAGTGATGTGATTGCTACAGATGGGCTGGGTCTCATGTAGAGCTGGGGTCATGGAGGGTGTAAACTGGCACTGCTCCATTGGCTTGGCTGGAATCAGGCCAGATTTGTCCAGCTGAGAATCTGTCCTTAGTGTCTAAACAGTTATTGCACACTAATAAAGATTAATGATCGTAAATCCCTGGGGATTAGACATAAAATGGCAAGTTCTGCTCATGAATCTTTCGTGCATTGTTACAGTTGTTGATGTTAGAGCTGTCTCCTCTCTTGCCCAGAGGAGAGGGCTGAGCCTGGGGAGATGGAGGGGGCACAGAACCCACAGAACACACCAGATGGCCACGAGGTTTGCACTGCCTGTCCTCCCCCAGGCTCCCTGGTTCCTTGAAAGCCCTTAACCAGCAGCAGAGGATGGATCCCAGAGCTCTGCCTGCTCCTCTGGCCTCTGCCTGGCCTATAAAACCCAGATGGTTTCTGCTGAGAAGGGATCGGAGCTCCTCGTTAATATTTCAGCTCTGGAGCAGATGGAGAAGGTGAAATTTGCCCTGTGCTCTGCAGGGCTGGGAAGTTCCCCCCTGGAGGAGTGGCAGCTCTGTGGAAGGCTGGAAGGACTCTGCTGCTTCACATTCACTCCATGAAACCAGTGGCTTTTGTTGGTAAATAGGGCCAGAAAAAGCTGCATCTCAGTTTCCAGGTGTTTGCAGGTGAATAAGCACAGCCAGGAGCTGGTGGGGCCAGTGCTGCAGGCACAGAGGTCCAGTGCTGGATAAATGAAAAGGATCTGAGAGGCCAGTGACCTTTAAGGGAGGGTTTATGGCACAGGAACAAAACAAATCCTCTGATGGGCAGCTGGGGTCAGCCCAGGGAGGGTTTGGAGCAGCAAGAGAGGCAGGACACAGCCCCAGATCCCTGGAGGGCACAGCCTGGAGCAGCCTGGCTGCCCTTTCCCTCCCCACATCTTCCTTCAGGCCCACACTGTGGGTTCCAGATGCCACTGCATCCCCAGTTCCAGCCAGGGGAGAAAAACCCAAAAGGAACCCACAGAAAAAAAAAAAAAAACCTGCAAGTGACTGCTGCTGTGTGGGCAAAGCCTGGGAGAGGCTTCTGCAGCTGAGAGGGAAGAGGGGGAGCTTTTGAGGTGGTCTCTGAGCAGCTGAGTGCTGGAGATATCCCATTTTCAGGCCCCCAGCAGGAGGGAATTCCCCAAGGGTCCACTCAGCCAGGAGCAGTGGGGTGCAGGGTGGCTGGGAGGGGGCTCCAGAGCAGCCCTGGGTGCTGGGGAGGAGCCCTGACATGCCAGGCACCTGCACAGCTTTATTGGCATGTCTGGGGGTCAGTGGGGAGGGGAAGGGGCTGGGAGGGGAAGGGGAGGGGAGGGGAAGGGGCTGGGAGAGCTCTGGGAGGGGAAGGGGCTGGCAGGGGAAGGGGCTGGCAGTGCCCTGGCAGGGGAAGGAGCTGGCAGGGGAAGGGGCTGGCAATGCCCTGGCAGGGGAAGGGGCTCTGCTGGCGAGGGGGAAGGGGCTGGCAGTGCTCTGGCAGGGGAAGGGGCTGGCAGTGCCCTGGCAGTGCCCTGGCAGGGGGGCAGTGCCCTGGGATAGGAAGGGGCTGGCAGTGCCCTGGCAGTGCCCTGGGATAGGAAGGGCTGGCAGTGCCCTGGCAGGGGAAGGGCTGGCAGTGTCCTGGCAGTGCCCTGGCAGTGCCCTGGCAGTGCCCTGGCAGTGCCCTGGCAGGGGAAGGGCTGGCAGTGTCCTGGCAGTGCCTGGCAGTGCCCTGGCAGTGCCCTGGCAGTGCCCTGGCAGGGGAAGGGCTGGCAGTGTCCTGGCAGTGCCCTGGCAGTGCCCTGGCAGTGCCTGGCAGTGCCCTGGCAGGGGAAGGGCTGGCAGTGTCCTGGCAGTGTCCTGGCAGTGCCCTGGCAGGGGAAGGGCTGGCAGTGTCCTGGCAGTGCCCTGGCAGTGCCCTGGCAGGGGAAGGAGCTGGCAGTGCCCTGGCAGTGCCCTGGCAGGGGAAGGAGCTGGCAGTGCCCTGGCAGTGCCCTGGCAGGGGAAGGGGCTGGCAGTGCCTGGCAGTGCCCTGGCAGTGCCCTGGCAGGGGAAGGGGCTGGCAGTGCCCTGGCAGTGCCCTGGCAGTGCCCTGGCAGTGTCCTGGCAGTGCCCTGGCAGTGCCCTGGCAGGGGGAAGGGCTGGCAGTGTCCTGGCAGTGCCCTGGCAGTGTCCTGGCAGTGCCCTGGCAGGGGAAGGGCTGGCAGTGCCCTGGCAGTGCCCTGGCAGTGCCCTGGCAGGGGAAGGAGCTGGCAGTGCCCTGGCAGTGCCCTGGCAGGGGTAGGAGCTGCCTGTCCTCTGCTCCTCCCTGCTCCCCAACCCCACCGCTGGGAATTGCAGCAGCCCCCCTGCAGCCCCAGGGAGCTTGTGCCTTGGCTTGCTGTGCACATTCCCTCTGGGAATTGTGCCTCACCTGGAGCTGCAGCAGCCCTGCTCCTGGGGGGCTCAGGCCAGGGTGGGCCACGAGCCCCTCCTGGAGAGCTTTGTGGAGGATGGGGAATTATCCACGAGGTTCCACGGGGATAAGCTGGGAAAAGCTTGGAAATAGAGATGGAAATCTCCAAAGCTCAGACGTCCTTTGTTGATTTCCAAAGCTGTGTGCTTTCAGCCAGAGCTGAAAACCCTTCCTAGAAGTTTTATTTCAGGGTATTTTGAGCTGTTGCTTTCACTTTTGGGCTCGGCTAAATCCAGGAAACTCGGAATGGTGTCATTTTTGAAAAAAGGCTAAACACACCCCGAATATTCCTAAACCTTGGTTTATCTTCCAGGAATCATTCAGGCCAGCTCAGACTTTCATTCAGTCTGGTTTTGCCCCTAGATAATGATTCTTTGTGAGGAAATAAGGAGAGCAGACTGTGATCTTTCCAAAAGGCTGTGTCTGACCCACCAGACCATTCCAGGAGGTGGATGGAGATAAATGCTCCAGTGAGAGGAGCCAATGTCTGGAGGCTGGAAGAGCAGCCTGGAGCATCCATGGCCTCCAAAAACTCACAGAGACACAGCTTCCCCTGGAATTGTGGGATGGAGGTGTTGGATTCTGCCATATCTCGAGTTTTTCCCTCTAGGAGAGAGCATTCAGCCATCTCAGAGTGTCCCAGAACACCCAAAAGCCTTCAGCATTTTTATGGATTTTTTTTTTTTTTCCGGGATGGATACTGTGAAAAGTCAGGAAGGGGTCAGGTGTCCTTCATTTGCACAGCCAGGGTGAAGAAATGTGGATTAAGTGCCTGGTAAAAGCCAGAAAAAAAGGTGTGCTTGAAGAAAACTCCCAGTCTCTGTCAGAGCTGCTGAGCCAGGATCAAATTTTCCCAAATCGGGTTCAGCTGCAGAGCTCCCCATCCATATTTAGCCCAAAATCAGTCACAAATCCTGCATAAACACCTCCAGCATGGACTGTGCCTGCTGAGGGGCTTCTGGCAGGTCAGGGCTCAAAATCCAATATCCCCCAACCCAGGATTTGGCTCAGAATATTCCCTTTAAAATCCACGTGTAAAGTGAATTTCCAGGGCTCGGGCGCTGTTTTTATTTTGGTGAATCGAGTGGTTTGTGCTTGGTGAGAGCTGTCCCTGTGCCAGGGGCTGCTGGAAATAGTCACAACATCCAAAATAGCTGGAATTCTGCAATTTTTAATAGCAATACAATGAAGGGAAGCTGCTAAATGGAGCTTCTTGTAAGCTGGAAATGTGTCGGAGTAAAATTTGTCATTTTTTGTAGGGAAAAGAAAAAAAACAAACCCTGAAACAACTCTCTAAAATTGTCCAGAACCTCCAATTTAAGGAATTACAGTTTTATTGGCAAAGCCCCATGTTTAGCATCAATAGAAAGGATTTGTAGACTTTCTGTCTTAAGGTGTGAAGTCTGCTTTTTCTCGACGTGGTGGGAAATCTGTAACAAGGATATTTCTACATCATTTTGGCTAGGAAAAAAACCAAAACACCAAAATAGGAGCAAAAACAATGGAAAACCCCCACTTCCCAGTGGTCTCTGGTGTTGGAGAGGGCACATGTGAGGAAGGAGCAGACTTTCCAACCTGCTGTAATGCAAATCCTTATTTAACTTTATTTTTAGGATTATTTTTTTTTTTTTTTTACAGTAACATCGTTTGGTTTCTTAACTGTGAAAGTCTCTGCTTTTCCATCCCCGTGGAAGGCTGATTATTCTTTCTCCTGTTCTTCTTATTTATTATTTCTCCCTTTCTGGTACTATCCAAGAGGTGCTGAAGGTATCTCCCAGCCTGCCCTCGAGCCATGTGGAATCCCTGTGGTGTCCCCTAACAGCTGGGATGGCAGCAGACAGCTAATTAGAATTTTAAATTATATTTATAGCAACTTAGATGATTCTATTTTTTTTTAGTGTCCTGTTCTAGATTTAGGGATGGGGATAAGGAATCTTGTTTTTTTAAAAAATTTTATTTTTTTCTTTGAGTTTTCTTTTAACGTCTTGGGGGCTCCTGAAGAAACCTCACTTTTATTTTTTAGTAGGGAAGCACGAGGTGGGTTTCAGTTGCTCCTTTGAGAGGGGATTGAGTAGCACCAGGGTTCAGCTTAGCTGGTAAAATGCTCTGTGCCACATCATAAAAATCACTCTGAATTCGGGGGAAACAACCCCTTCCCACCTGAAAATGAAAACCTGGTTGGTGACCAACTTGGTTTGGCCAAGGCAGATTTCCAGGGAGTTTGTTGGAGCCCTGGGTGGGCAGGATTGGGCAGGGCTGGGGGCAGCCAGGTGTCCCCTCTGGGGGGAATAATAATAATAACAACACCCAGAAATAATGCAGCACTTCAGGAGCAGCTGCTTGCTCCATAGGGGATGCTGAGGGCAATCCCCCAAGTGTGGGAGAGAATCAGGACTGGGGAGCCCAAACCCCATCAGCTTTGGGTCCTTTTTATTCCCTTCCTGCCCTTGGAAAGGTGCTTCAAAACCTCCCTGGCCTTTCTGATAAAGAATAAAAGAATCAGAGAACCACAGACTCATTTAGGGTGGAAAAACCTTTAAAATCATCGAAAACTCAGCACTGCCAAGGCCACCACTAACCCATGTCCCCAAGTGCCACATGCACACATTTTAAGCCCTTCCAGGGAGGGTGACTCAAGCCCTTCCCTGGGCAGCCTGTGCAGCTGTTTTCAGACAGCTCACGCTGCTTTTCTGGTTTGTTTTCTTTCCCCCAACGTATAAGAAGCGTTGGGTAGCAGAATGTGGAATTGATTAGAAGTTCATAAAGCAGGGACCTCAGAAGGATGTGGGTATAAATGCTTTTCAGGCATCCGAGGTGAACTTTAAATGGAGCTTTGGCCCTCATTTGCTTTCTGCTTTTCAAAAAAACCATTTATGAGAAAGTGGAGCTGTCAAAGCCGTGCATGAACTTTGCCTTCTTGCAAATAACTCGTCTCAAAGTAAATTGTCCAAATGCACAAGAAACTTGTCTCGAGGTAAATCCAGTAGCTCTGCAAAGCTGGAATTGTGTGCATTGGGGAGTGTGAGAGTGTGTGTGTGTGAGTGTGAGTGTGAGCACATGTTGTGCTTGGGGGGGTGCAGGGAGTAACTCGACCATTTTTGGAGATTTTTTAAAAAAAACAATGCAAGTCTTTTAAAAAAAAAAAGGCAGCATAAAATATTTATTTCTTGGCAGAAGTACATCAGACCACATCTCCCATCCTCCTTTTAATTGCTTGGTGTTTGTTTGTGTTGTCTCAGGCTTTGCTGGTTTCCTCCAGGGGGCTGCTCGCAGCCCTCACCTCACACAACCCCTCTGACAGCCAGGGCACGGGCAGCTCCAGGAGAGCCCTGCGCTGCAGGAGAGCAGCAGGGACACAGGTGGTGCTGGGCTGGAGGCAGCACGGTGCAGCCTGGGTGATTTCCAGTTTTCAGCCTTGTCCAGGGAGCCCTTCCCGTGTGAGAAGCCGAGCTGGCACCCCTGAGGCAGTGCCCTAAGGGAGGCTGGGCTGGGCAGGCAGAGCAGCTGGGAGGGTGCTGGGAAGGGGACAGAGGTGCTGACAGGGGGGACAGGTGGCCCTGGGGGGCTGGCAGTGTCTTGTGGGGTCTGGAGCAGCTCCTGCTGCCAGCTGGGGGCAGTCCCAGCAGTCGGACACTGCAGTGCTCACCTGGCTGCTGCAGTGCTCACCTGGCTGCTGCAGTGCTCACAGCGCTGCTGCCAGTGTGCATCACCTGGCTGCTGCAGTGCTCACCTGGCTGCTGCAGTGCTCACAGCCTGCTGCAGTGCTCACCTGGCTGCTGCAGTGCTCACAGGCTGCGTGCCACTGCTGTGCTGCTCACCCTGCTGCAGTGCTCACCTGGCTGCTGCAGTGCTCACAGCCTGCTGCAGTGCTCACCTGGCTGCTGCAGTGCTCACAGGCCTGCTGCAGTGCTCACAGCCTGCTGCAGTGCTCACCTGGCTGCTGCAGTGCTCACCTGGCTGCTGCAGTGCTCACAGCTGCTGCAGTGCTCACCTGGCTGCTGCAGTGCTCACCTGGCTGCTGCAGTGCTCACCTGGCTGCTGCAGTGCTCACAGCCTGCTGCAGTGCTCACAGGCTGCTGCAGTGCTCACCTGGCTGCTGCAGTGCTCACAGCCTGCTGCAGTGCTCACCTGGCTGCTGCAGTGCTCACCTGGCTGCTGCAGTGCTCACCTAGGCTGCTGCAGTGCTCACAGGCTGCAGTGCTCACCTGGCTGCACACTGCATCATGCCACCCTCACCTCCTGGCTGCACACCTGCATACCTGCACACCTGGCTGCACACCTGGCTGCACCTGCACACCTGCACAGCCCCTCCCCCTGGCTCCACCTGCACACCTGCCCGTGTTGTGCTCCCTGTCTGGGAGCTGTCCTCGTGCCCTGGAGGGGAGCAGCAGTAGCAGAGTGCCAGTAGGACGGTGTGTGCTGTGTGAGAGGCTTTTACTCGCTGCTCTTTGATCAGATGCTTTTAGGGTCCGTGCTGAACTGGTGTCCTTCAACCTTCACTGCCACAGATTCTTTCTCCTCGCCCTCTTCACTTCAATCAGCTTAGCAAAATACATTTGACTTGAAAAAAACCCAAACAACCCCAAACTCTGCTGATGGGCTTTAGTTACTCCTTTTCACTGGCTTTGATTTGATTTCTCAGGATACCCAGGGGTTTTTCACTGCTGCTGAGAGGGGACAGTTCACCTTTTTGGAGACTTCAACCACTGTAACAGTTTTCCAGATGTGTGTGTGCGTGTGTGTGCGTGTAACCCAGCACTGTGCGTGCGTGTGTTCTGCTGAATATCGTGTGCATCTCTGAAATGCTTCAAACAACTGCCTGGAAGTCAAAAACCAACCACCTCTTTCCAGTCATATGTTTGCCGTGACTTTTCATAACCACACTTGAAACTAGTGGTCTTGGATGGAAATATTCAAAGAGCAGGGCATCTTTATAGCAATGGTATGTCAGTCGAATTACGGGAAATGTACGCAAAAATAAATAAATGAGATTTCAAAGTAACATTCTCTCAGCCTACCTGTGTTTGCCTCAGTGGAAGTGCTACCAGTTGTGTCGGGACCCACTTTGGGCTGCTTTTGCCATTCCTCGGGGGAGGTTTTGGGGGATCATCTTACTCCTGACAGCTTATCATACATTGCTGACAGCTCGGGAATGCTCGGGCTGCTCCCCAGGGATCGTTGTCAGCGCTGCTGCCGCTGGTTTCCCTTTCCCTGCTCGGGCTGGCGGGAGCAGCACAGCCACATCCCGTCCAGCCCACATCAAAGGCACGGCCCGCAGGGGCCTTCCTGCCCCAGCCCTCCCAAAAACCAGCTTGGCCAGGGGTGCAGGGGGCGCAGCCTGGGCTCTGCTGGGCTCTGCTGGGCTCAGCACCCCCGGCCCTCTGGCCCAAGGCGCTGGGTGCAGCTGCAGGGCTGCAGAACAGATGTGCTGCTCTGCTGTTCGCCCAGGTCCTGCATTCCCCTGCCAGCCCCAGCACTGTGACCTGCCTCTCTGGAAAGGGGGGGCTCTGGGGCCGTGCTTTTGTCCTGCTGCAAGGCCACTGTTCACCCTGGGTTTATTGTGCTTTGCTGGAGTGAAGTGTGTCGTGCTGAAATGTGAATCGCTGCTTCCCTCCTCTTCCTCGTGTGGATAAAATTATCCTTCCATTTCTATTAGAACTGCAGAGAACAATATCCCAGCTCCCTCTGCTGATCCTGCAGTCCCACTGGCTGCAGAGCTGATGTGCTGCTGAGAACTCCAGAGGAACAGCCCGGTTAGGAAAAGAGCTTTGAGGGGCACAGGTTTTAAACTGTGCTGAGCTTTGTAATGCAATTATTTGG
The DNA here is from genome assembly GCA_032173965.1 of Sitta carolinensis. Taxonomy (NCBI): domain Eukaryota; kingdom Metazoa; phylum Chordata; class Aves; order Passeriformes; family Sittidae; genus Sitta; species Sitta carolinensis. Next base: position 2,239,690 of record CM063298.1, on the reverse strand, counting down.
GTTGATGAAATGGCAGATCCTGTTCCCTCTGCCTCCCCTGCCTGTTTCATATCTGAAATGGTGAAGTAATTCCTGCATTGTCACAACTAATGTCACATGGAAGTGAGGAGGAGAACAGGCAAAGTTGAGGTGTGAGGAAAATCAATGTTTATCACCCAAAGAAGCACAGAGGCTTGGGCTGAACGCTTTGGGATTGCAGCAGGAGTATTACCCAGCAGTGGGAATGCTGGTGATGCAGAGATTGCCATAAAAATGTCTGAGGGGAAGAGCTGCAAGAGGCACAGACCCAGTTCTGAGAATCCCAAACTGAACAGCTGCTGAAGTTCTCCCTGCGCTGCACGTGCGTGTGTGTTCTGTTTAAAAGGAAGAAATTAAGAGCCATACTTTTATTTTATCAAATCAAATTACCCCTGAATGCTCAGAATATTTATGCATCAGTGCTTTTTTTTTTTATTAGGGCTTTATCTCACTGTAATCAATTCCAAATACTAACCTATTTTTATCGCTGTAATGCAGCAGTAATTTATAAGATGTAGACGGAACGCACACGAGATGCCAAAAGCAATTTTATGGAGCCCCTTTTGTTGTCATCTACAATGCATCAGCTCTTGCCTTCAGCCTCCCATCAATTTTAAAAGCCCCAAGATGAAAAAAAAAAAAAAAAAAAAAAAAGGAGCAAGTAGAGCAAAGCAGCTGCCAAAGCCTGGAATAGCCTGAGATCCGTGTGCACCTTTGGGATGGAGGTTGATTGAACACGGCACAATAATGAAAACCGTGCTGAGCTTTGTAATGCAATTATCTGGGCTGGAAATGGCAGATCCTGTTTCCTCTGCCTCCCCTGCCTGTTCCATGTATGAAATTGTCATTCCTGCGTTATCCCAACTAACATCACAGGGAAGTGAGGAAAAGAAAAGGGAAAGTTGAGGGGTGAGGAAAAGAAGAGGGGAAGCTGGGGTGCTTGGGGCTGAACAGAACTGCCCTTCTTCATCCTCTCTTTTCTCCTCTCCTCTGGGAGCCCTCCTGGATGGGCAGTAATATTCCAAAGTGCAAATATGCCAATGAAGAGTTCCAGAATCCCCATCCCAGTTCTCACACCAACCAGCTGCCTTTGAGCAGCTTCCACCAGGCCCTTGGGGAGCACCTGCACCAGCAGCACCGTGGGGGTGTTCATGGCTGAGGGTCTCCAAGTCTTTCCAGTCAAGATCTTGCCCGTCAGACATCGCTGCTGCTCTCCCAAATTTTCCTGGTGTTACCACTCCAACACGCTTTTGGTTCCAGTTCTGGCTCTCTGGTGCTGGAAGTGCTTGGAGTGATGGTGAAACCAATGTAATTGTGATTAGACAAGTGGGAATGGCTTCGGAGTCACAGAGGGCAGGGTTTGGTGGATTTGGGGCAGGAGTTGTTCCCTGGCAGGGTGGGCAGCCCTGGCACAGGTGCCCAGAGCGGCTGTGGCTGCCCCTGGATCCCTGGCAGTGTCCCAGGCCACAGGGCTTGGAGCAGCCTGGGACAGTGGGAGGTGTCCCTGGGCTGGATGATCTTTGAGTTCCCTCCCAACCCAAACCCTTCTGTGAGTTTATAAATCAGTGAAGATATTGCAACATTTTCAAAGCATGCACTGCGCCTAGAGGTGATGCAGTTTATTGATGGCAAAGATAGAGATGTTTAATTCCGTTTCATTTACTTGCTGAATCCTAACAGACAATTGGAAGCACCTTCAGACTAAAAGCACCCCCATTTAATACCCAGAGATTGCTTTTAAGGCATGCATATAAATAGGTCTTTTTCAATAAACTCCTATTAACTGCAGGGACCTGAAATAAATGGAGGAACGTTACAGAGCATTGACAAATTATTGATGGCAAACATTACCGAGGCACCTTTGTTGTTTGCCTACCCCTTTCATATTGGAGGGCTTTGGGGAAATAACCAAAGCAGCCCCTCCTGGAGGAATCATTACTAAAGCATTTTGCATGCAGATTACTTCAGGCCTCAGCCCCGCGCTCTCGCCTGGGTCAGGAGAGGAAGGCCAAGATTTGCTGATTGAGATCAGATGGCTGGTGACGAGAAGGAATCTAGATGACTTAACTGGAGGGATTACACTCAAGTCCTTTGGCTTCCACTTGGCTGTTTCCTAAACTGCGCCGCCGGCCGTTCCCCTCGGAGCGCGTGTGCCGCGCGGGCACCGGCCGGACCCTCGGCGCTGCCAGGGCAGCCCTGCTGGGCAGAAAGGCAAAGGCAGGGCCAGGGGAAGATGAAATTGGCTCCCAGAGCTCCAGCCCTTGCCCCTCCGGCCGGGGCGAGCCAGCAGCGCTCTCCAGCCCTGCTGTGGTTGGGTGGGTGATGCCACGGGGCGCAGCCGGTGTTCCCAGAGCTCCATTGGTGTTCCCCAAGCTCCAGCCTTGTTCCCAGAGCTCCACTGGTGTTCCCTGAGCTCCATCCGTGTTCCTTGAGCTCTGTTGGTGTTCCTTGAGCTCAATTGGTGTTCCAGAGCTCCATTGGTGTTCCCTGAGCTCTAGCCGTGTTCCTTGAGCTCTGTTGGTGTTCCCTGAGCTCCATGGTGTTCCCTGAGCTCCAGCCATGTTCCTTGGGCTCAATTGGTGTTCCCGAGCTCCATTGGTGTTCCCTGAGCTCCATCCGTGTTCCTTGAGCTCTGTTGGTGTTCCCTGAGCTCCACTGGTGTTCCCTGAGCTCTAGCCGTGTTCATTGAGCTCAATTGGTGTTCCCGAGCTCCATCAGTGTTCCCAAGCTCCAACGTGTTCCTTGAGCTCAATTTGTGTTCCCTGAGCTCCACTGGTGTTCCCTGAGCTCCACTGGTGTTCCCTGAGCTCCAGCCATGTTCCTTGAGCTCTGTTGGTGTTCCCCGAGCTCCAGTGGTGTTCCCAGTGCTCCAGTGGTGTTCCCAGAGCTCCATTGGTGTTCCCAGTGCTCCAGTGGTGTTCCCCAAGCTCTGTTGGTGTTCCCAGTGCTCCAGTGGTGTTCCCCGAGCTCTGTTGGTGTTCCCAGTGCTCCAGTGGTGTTCCCCGAGCTCTTTGGTGTTCCTAGAGCTCCAGTGGTGTTCCCAGTGCTCCAGTGGTGTTCCCGAGCTCTGTTGGTGTTCCTAGAGCTCCAGTGGTGTTCCCAGAGCTCCATTGCTGTTCCCAGATCTCCAGTGGTGCTCCCTGAGCTCCAGCCCTGTCTCCCTGCCCTCCCACGGTCCCTGAGTGTCCCCTCCCAGGCAGTTTCCCCCCGTGTTCCCAGAGCCAGCAGAGGGTTTTCTTACCGGCCCTTCCCCTTTGAAGCCTCCCCCGTTGGATGCATCCCACAGGAGCAGATGGAGCTTTCTCCTTTCTCTCATAACCTAACCTTTAATTTTACAAGGCTGATTGAAACCAAGAGTGGAAATAAAAAGTCAGAGCTGCTCTGTTTTCCTTCCCCTCCCTTCCATTATCTTCTCTCTTTTCCATCCATCCTCGTCTCACATGCCTCTCGGATTGCGTCCCCCTGGTTTCCCAGTTATTTATTGACCCAGACCTAATTCCTTATTTCCAGAAATGTGTCATGAATCCTGCCTTTGAGTCATTTGCTTTTTGCTTTCCAGGCTCACCTCTTTGACCACGTTTTCCTGTGAAAGATAAGGATGTGGGGTTTGTGGAGCAATCTCAGCAGGATGCCTGGGTTTCATTCATGGATCTGTTGCCACTGGCTCATTATGGAAAATTGGGAGAGTTATATTTCACCTTTCAGTGCCTCACCTCGGTGTCACCATCTGTAAAACAAGGCCCATAATTGTTATCTCTCCCTCACAGGAGGACCAGGGAGCTTTGCTAATGACCATCTGCTAAATGCTCTCAGACCCTCACATGAACATTTCTACTGAAGTGCAAATTATTATTAGAAACCAGGGATTGTTACTGGATTGATATCAAATCATTGTCGACAGCTTCTCTGCAGGGAAAACTTAGGCACAGCCAACAAGAACAAGCTGCATGTTTTGAAGTTGTGCAGTTGATTATGTTGGCTTTCATCTTCTGGTAAGAGGATCCTCTGCCATCTGAACTCTCTGATCTCTGGGAACACAATTCATCCAATCAATCTGGAGCAAAATAAACCTCCGCAGACAAAAACATTAAGTATCCACCTGAGATCAGATGAAGATGGAAGATGTAAATTAATTCCCTTAACTCTTGCACAGCCAGAGCTTCCCTGTTCCAGCAGGCAGTGCTGGAGGGGAGCACAGGACACTTCCACAGCCCAGCCCAGGCCTGCAGAGTCTCCTGGGCTCCGTTTTGATTGGAAACATGCAAATTTTTGGCAATGACATTGGTGCCACTATGGGCAGGCTGGGGTCACGTGCTGATCTCGTGGGCACACTCAGAGATTCCAGGTGCCAGCACAGATTCCAGATGTGGCTCCTTCCCAGCTGGGGGGGTTTAACCCCAGCCCCAGTAGAGAACCAGAGGGGTCAAACTGAAAAACTCTTGGGCTGAGATGAAGGCAGTTTAGTAATTACAGCAACAGCCACACATGCAAGCAAAGCAGAGCAAGGAATTCATTCCCCCTGCTCCCATGGCAGGCAGGGGCTCAGCCTGCCCCAGGACAGCAGGGGGGACAAAGGCCACCCCTCCAAATGTCCTCCCCTTCCTCCTTCTTCCCCCTCTTTGTCCCCTGAGCCTGACACAGGCTGGCCTGGCACAGCCCTGGGGTCAGCTGTCCTGGCTGTGTCCCTTCCAGCCCCCTGTGCCCCCCCAGCCTCCCCCCTGGAGGGCTGAGGAGCAGAAAAAGCCTCGACTGTGCAAGCACAGCTCAGCAATCACAAAAACATCCCCGGGTTACCACGCCTGTGTTCAGCACAAAGCCCAAACACAGCCCCACGGTGGCTACTGGGAAGAAAATCAACTCCATCCCAGTGAGGAGCAGTGCAGCAAGGATCCATCCTGGGCTGGAGAGCCCCCCTGCTCCTCTCCTGAGCCTGACCCAGTGAGTTCCAGCCTCTCTCAGCCTCCCTGCTGGCAGCTGATGCGTTTAGTTGAGCCTGGGGCTGGCATTTAGGACACAGAGACACAGAATGCCCCCTGGGACCCCAGTGTGCCCTGGAAGATCCACTGGGAATATAACAGGGTCTTAAGCCAACCTTTTAGTGCCTGGCCTCATCTGTGGTGTTTTCCTGGAGCTGGGAGTGGAAGGGAGGATGGCTGGAGGCTGGAACCCATCACGGGGCATCCCTGGGGCAGCAGGAATGGGGCAGCAGGAATGGGATAGCAGGAATGGATGCAGGATGGACAGCAGGAATGGGATAGCAGGAATGGGATAGCAGGAATGGGGCAGCAGGAATGGGGCAGCAGGAATGGGACAGCAGGAATGGGATAGCAGGAATGGGACAGCAGGAATGGGATAGCAGGAATGGGATAGCAGGAATGGGACAGCAGGAATGGGAGAGCAGGAATGGGGCAGCAGGAATGGGACAGCAGGAATGGGGAAGCAGGAATGGGGACAGCAGGAATGGGGCAGCAGGAATGGGATAGCAGGAATGGGATAGCAGGAATGGGAAGCAGGAATGGGATAGCAGGAAGGGCAGCAGGAATGGGCAGCAGGAATGGGGCAGCAGGAATGGGTAGCAGGAATGGGACTAGCAGGAATGGGACAGCAGGAATGGGGCAGCAGGAATGGGATAGCAGGAATGGGATAGCAGGAATGGGATAGCAGAATGGGACAGCAGGAAAGGGTAGCAGGAATGGGACAGCAGGAATGGGCAGCAGGAATGGGGCAGCAGGAATGGGATAGCAGGAATGGGACAGCAGGAATGGGATAGCAGAATGGGATAGCAGGAATGGGATAGCAGGAATGGGACAGCAGGAATGGGAGCAGGAATGGGGCAGCAGGAATGGGGCAGCAGGAATGGGACAGCAGGAATGGGGCAGCAGGAATGGGACAGCAGGAATGGGACAGCAGGAATGGGATAGCAGGAATGGGACAGCAGGAATGGGACAGCAGGAATGGGGCAGCAGGAATGGGGCAGCAGGAATGGGACAGCAGGAATGGGATAGCAGGAATGGGGCAGCAGGAATGGGGCAATTCTGGGGCTGGGCTGGTTTGGGCAGGGAGCTCAGCCCTGCCTCAGCCCCACAGCTGAAAATTCCCAACCGGACAGGGGCAGGAACAGCCCTGAATCTTCCCTCGCTGACACCATGATTGCCATTGGGGTCACTGAGGGATTTTGTGGGGTGTAAGTAAAATAAACGAGGCTTAATGATGCTGCTGCAGACCAAAATCATCATTGGTGCTCCACTGGCACGACCAAAGCAACACTGGGGGGAAAATGGGGGATTTTTGGGATCTGCCAGGGGTAAATCAGCATGGGAAATGAGTGAGGCTGAGATTTTGGTGGCTGCCAAGGGAATATCAACATGGGAAATGGGTGACTTTAAGATTTTGGGATCTGCCAAGGGGTAAATCAGCGTGGAAAATGGGTGAGGCTAAGATTTTGGGATTTGCTAAGGAATATCAGCATAGAAAATGGGTGAGGCTGAGATTTTGGGATCTGCCAGGGGTGAATCAGCATGGAAAATGGGTGAGGCTGAGATTTTGGGATTTTGCCAGGGAATATCCAAACATCCCTGCACTGCATGGGTCCCTGGGTCAGATCCAGTTCTCTCCAGCAGTGCAGAACTTGTTGAAAGTGGAAAAAATAAATAAAATAAATCCCCCAGTAATTTTTTAATTAAAAAAGGATAATAACCTCTTGTTTAAAACTGTGAAAATCAGTCCTCTACATTTAAAACTAGGCTTGTAAAAGCATATGGGCCTTTTGGCTATTTCCTAGAATATATAGCTTTGGTCACATGGCTCTCATTAAGACACCAGAAAATGTTGTAAACTGGCATTTATAAGCTCGCCATAGGAAATTTCTGTATTTTTATTTTGAATTTATAATCCCACTCCAAGATTTGCTGAAAGATATAAAACTTTACTTGAGGTTTTGGAAAGGGAACGCTGTCTGAGCAAAACAGTCTCCTTTTGGTAAAAACTCCCATCTGTTCAAATTCTGACGTGTTCTTCAGGCAAATACAATTTTTTTTTTCCTACATGTATTTAAAAAAAAAAAACAACAAAGCAGATCTGGCTAAGAGCACAGTCACTAATACTTTAACTGTTAATATTTCATAACATTGCAGTTTTTAAAGGTAAAATTACTTAAAATACATCTAAACACTCTCACTTCCATCTCTGCAGAGCTGGGTAGGCTGCTGTGGATCCCTGGGTGAATTTAGCACTGAAAACAGGAAGTTTTGGTCTCAAAACCAAAAGGAACATTAAAATCAAGGGAGATTTTAACCCCATTTTTTGGATAACGCCACCCCAGGTTGTAAATAACATCACCAGATGGAAACTTCCCTGCTTCCCCCCCCGAGCTCGCATCGCTGGATGTGGCTCAAGCTGTAAAATTAGAAAGAAAATAAACTAATTAACCTCTACACCGATGAAACCAGGGTCGTTGCCCGTCATCCCTGAACACCCGAGGGGTTTGGAAGCTGCAGGTTGTGGCAGCAGGCTGCAGGGCTGATTGCAGCAGCTCTTTCCCAAGCAGGCTGCAGGTGGCAATGCATTTATTCCGACGGTGCCTGTCCCCGAACCCCCGGGGCTGCTCTGGAAGGAGGAATCCACCAGCAGGGAATTCTGACTGCAGGAAGGGTCAGGGGCACGTCAGATGGGTTTCCTTCCAGTGGGAAAGGCTCCTTTCTCCCTGTCACCCTCCCAGCCCCTGGGATTCCTGTGGTGCCAGGAGCTGAGTGGAGAAATCAGCTGGGAGACGGGCAAAATATATCCTGAGAGTGGGGAAAAAAAATGAATTGAGGCATCTTTAATTCCCCAACCCCATTGTTGTGTTGCTCCCCCAGGAGCAAGAATCCAGACCTGCAGCTCTCCCTCCTTCCTCGAGGAAGATGAGGCAGAGTAAAACTCCGATTAATTAGGTGGTGATTTATAACCTCCCTAAGTATCTTGGAGAGCCCTGGCAGTGTCCATGCTGCAATCCCACTCCTCGGGGTGCTCCAGCAGGGCTTTCCCAGGACCAAAGGCATCTCTGAGGGGATTTTCTGCTGATCAGCCCGGGGCAGCGTTTTTAATCCTGGGAGATGGAGGGGGGCAGCCTGGCAGAACAGCCACTGGAGGGGAGAAAAATCCCTTTCCACGTGGAGAAATGCTTCTGAAAACAGGGCAGCTTTGCCAGGAGTGCAGGAAAAGGCTCTGGTGTCACCCAGGAGCTCGGGCAGGGCAGGGATTTCACCTGGCTGAGCCACAGGGGGCTGGCTGGAGGTACAAAATGAGGTTGGGAAAGGCTCAGGCTCCATGGGTTCTTCACATCAGCCCAGAGCAGGGACTGGGGCTTTCTGCCTTTTTGTGTGGGCTCTGAATCTTTAATCTCTGCTAAGTGCCTCCTCTGGAAAACGGCCTTTATTTGCTCTGCTGTGGGAACAGGATTATTATTAAATGGTCACAGGGAGTAAGTGCTTTGAAATAATACTGCAGAGCACTCGCTATGCTCAGAAACTCCAACAACAGCCTGCTCAGCCCTGAGCCATGCCCTGGTCATTCACCAGGAGCCAGCCCAAAAAGGGGTTTTCTGATGGGAAAGGATGCCCTGTGTCACTGCCAAAAAACGGTGTGTGCACGCAGCTGACACAGAGACACAGCTCTGGCTGCTCTGCCAGTGTCACTGGGAATATTCCTGAGAGCCTTCCCTGTGTGCTGGGGCCTCTCTCTGCTTTCTCCTCCTCACCCTGAGCTTTTTTTGGGGTTTCCATCACCCCTGAGTGAAGATCTGCCCTCATAGACTCACCTGGGTTGGAGGAGACCTTAAAGATCCACCCACACCTTCCACCACCCCAGGCTGCTCCCAGCCCAGCCTGGCCTTGGGCACTTCCAGGGATCCAGGGGCAGCCACAGCTGCTCTGGGAAATCCATCCCTGTCCCTCACCACCCCCTCAGGGGGGAATTCCTCCCCAGTGTCCCATCTCAGCCCACCCTCTGGGAGTGTGAAGCCATTCCCTTTGCCCTGTCACTGCACACTCCTGCCCTGCATCCTCCTGAGAGTGAAGCCTGCTCGTTAACACCAAGAGTTTAATCAGGGGCTGGGTGAAAGATGGGCAGGACACCTCAACAGCCTCCAGCCTTCCTTTGGGAGCTCCCAAAGTGAAGAGCAATCCATGAGGGACACCTCACAGCCTCTGTCCTTCCTTGGGGCTCCCAATGATACGGATCATGAGGGAACCTCAACAGGCCTCTGTCCTCCTTTGGGAGCTCAAGTGAAGCATCCTTGGGACACTCACACGCCTCTGTCCTTCCTTTGGGGAGCTCCTAAAGCTAAGAGCTTAATCCATGAGGGACACCTCAACAGCCTCGACCTTCCTTTGGGAGCTCCCAAAGTGAAGAACAATCCGTGGAGAGCAGCTGGGGATGGGGATCTCCTTGGAGGGTATTCCTGTGCTACCCCAGGAGGATGGAGGGGACAGACTCAAAATGTGAGCCCTGCCTCTCTACCCTGATCCCATCCCAAGGAGCAAAAGGGCAAATCCAGCAATACCTTGGGCTTATCAGTGACAGGACAAATTGATACCAGACTTTTATGAGGGTGGGGAAACGTCTCTCCATAAAAAGAATCTAAATTTACCATCGTGTTAACAATTCTGTAAGAGTTTTTGGCAACTCCTAATGGAAATTTCAGGAGCAGATGGAAATATTTGGAAACATATAGAACACATGAGCCTGCAACATCCATTTTTATTTTCTCGTTGGGAGCGTGGAGTGGTTTCAGGTTGCCTTTAATTTTTTTTTTTTTCCCTTTCTTTCTTCTGGATGCTAAGAAAAGCAGAGGGGAAGCAGGAGATGATGGATATAGGCAGGAGGGTGTTTTTTTTTTTGGTGTTGCTCACTTGATTCCCTGTGTGGTCTGTGATACATTCGAGGGAAGGACACCAGCACAAATAACCTGGTTCCAGATTATCTGGGAGCTGGCTGGAATGGAAGGGCACCTGTGAGGTCCAAGGAGCCAATTAACCTTTTCCAGGTTAATTTGAGGTGGATTGCCTGTATCCACCTCCTGGGCAGCACGTGGGGTTTAATTAATGAGTATAAAAACAGCCTCAGTGTTCTCTGATGGCAGATAATGCCATGGACTGCCCCTGATGTCCAAGGTCACAGCCTCCCTCGGAGAGGAAAATCCCTGGGCAACACTGAAAAGGGGGATCAAAGATTTCCAACCCCTGTTGCCCACAGGGCCAGAACAGCTTTTGCTTTTTTAGGTGTTACAACCCATCCTAGAGCAGGGAATTCTGTGCCGTAAGAGGGTGTCTTAGTTTGGAAGACAGGTATTGCTAAGGACAAACAGGATCCTCTCCTGAAATGGAGAATAAAAGAAAATAATAATAAAAAAAAAAAACAAAACAGAACTCCTCTATCTGAATTGTTATAATTTTAGAATTAAGGGGCTCTCAGGCAAAGATGTGAGGATATGGATAACAGTTCTTTAAGTCGTGGATAACCTGGGAAATACTATCCATGGCTAGAGGGGAACGAGGAACAGCAACAGGCACACACAAAAGCTGAGGGAAAAAAAAAGCTCCCAGCTGCCAAACTTCTGGACCTCTGCTGATGAGGAAGGATCAGGAGGGAAGGAGTTTTTCCATTTCTGTGCCTGAGCAGCACAGGGGCCTTCTCTGCTGCTGTGCCCTGGTGGGTCGGGGTTTGTGCGGGGAGCTCATCTGGAAGCCCAGGCCCTTCCCGAGGTGTTTACATTGTCCCGCTGCCACCGGATCTCGGCGGCTCTTGGAACATCCACCCCGAAAGCCTTTAATTAGGAGAGACTTCTGGGGCTGGTGGTCGAGGCTTTTATTGTGCTTGGAAGGGGCCCGAGCAGAGGCCGCCGGGCCAGCGGCAGCTCCGACAGCGATGCCGGAGCCCAGCACGGGGCAGGAAAGGGAGCAGCCGAGGAAAGGGAGCTGGATGATGACAGAGGGGCTCCTCTCACACCCCCCGAGCAGCCCAGGGCCAGCAGGAGCCCCCAGCCCCTGGAGCACCAGCAGCAGCACTGCAGAGCCGTTCTGGCACCCCTGAGCCTGCAGGGACATTGTCCAGGTCACCCCCGATGCCTTGGGGGTTTCAATTTTACATTTCCTCTGTTTGCATCCTGCAGTTGTTCAGCGTGTCCCTGCAAACCCCACACACGGCGGGAGCTGCTGCTTCCCCAGCCGGCTCAGACACAGCAATTCCTCTGCAGGGCTGGGGATCAAGGAGCCCTCACTGCCTCAGGGCCAGGCATGGCAACAGAAGGGAGCTGGGGGAGCAAACTGGGGGGAAACCTTCATTACCTGAAGGTGGGACTGGGAGATTAACCCCAATGTGGACCAAACCTATAAAAGTGTCAAAACCTGTGATCATTGTCCAATTTTGGGTGGGTTTCATCTGCCCTAAATGTACCTGAAGGCCCTTCAATAAACAGAACTCTTTTTTATTCCCCTAATTTTGCCAGGCCCCTGTTTTTAGGTAGCCTTAAAAGGCACCATCCCACCATCCCTGCTGGCCCTCACCTCCTCTGTGCTCCATTCAACCCTCAGCCCATCCCCTCCTGCTCCCCCTCTCAATCCCTTCTCCCGTAGTGGGATTAACACGAGCGGTTTGGGTTCCCGAGTTTTCCCGGGTTCAGTTTTCCCGAGTTCTGGCTGTGAGACAGGAGCACAGCTGCCCAGACCTGCAGAACTCCTTCATGCCCTAAATCCCCTCTCTCCTGTCCTCTCAGGTTTTTGTTTTGCTGTGATGACCCGAGATTTCAAAAGCCTCTCTTGTTTTCCCCAGCCCTGTGTCTGAGGAAGAGCCCGAGACTGTCTGTTCTCTGGTTCAAGGATTCTTTATTCTCATTATCGTGGTACATTTGTGGCTCTGGCCTGCTGAGAGCTTCCTTGCAGGCCAGGTTCTGTCAAAAACCCCCCACCCTTGGGACAGTGTTATTTTTGATACTAAAAATTATGTATGCCTTATTTACAATAACTCTCCAGTACCTATCGACCACACCAAACAGTGTGCCTTTACTCTAGAGCAATTAAAAAGTGCCACCATCGCAGCAGAAGATGGAGAACAAGAGATAAAGAAGCAGCTCAGGGACACACCCCCATTTCCTCCATCTTTGCCCCTTAAATTCACATTTTAAACCCCAAAAATTCTCCTTTTCACCCTGTGATATGTTAATTATCATTCTACCTAAATTCTTGTCACTTATAAATTTTCCAGGACAGTCAGAGGGATGTCCTGGTTCCCACATTGTCCCTCCTCAGTGCTTTCTGTGGGCTGGAGAAGGTGACACTGGTTTGTTCCTGTCACCTTCTCCCTAGCCCAGAGGCAGCAGTGCTGAGCCACAGCATCCTCAGGATGTCATTCCTCCCTGGAAAAGGGACCTTGTGAAACACCCAGGAATCATTTGGAGTGATTAACCGTGGGCTCTTCCTTCCTAATTTCGCTGTGATCCCATGCGTGACAGGGGAGCTGTTGGGATAATTCCTTTTTTATTGACTAGTAGTGAATAATTGTGTTAGAATAGCTGATAAATATTCAGAACACACTTGCAACTGCTCCGAGGCAGGTTGGAACCACATGCTCACGCAACTTTACCAGCTGCTGTGTACTTCTATTTCTCCCAAATCATAAAAAACCCCAAATTCCAATTTTTTTCATTCAAAGCAGGCATCAGATATAAAACCTGGAATTAATACGATTCTGTGAGTTGAGAATAACATGTCCATGAAACCATCTGATGGCAAACATATTAAAAAAAACTTGTTTACTTCGCAGCTACTTTTTATCTCTGTAACACCTGACGTGACACCACTTCAAGATAAATGCACAACCAACACAAATTCATTTGATTTGCAAGCGTGATGCACCCAGGTAGGACATTAATTATAAAAATCAGTTGGGTTTTAAAAAATTGATCCTTTTTTAGTCAGCCAAGGCAGGGGTGTTATTCATGATGCAGGCTAATGTCTTGCCTGGACCTGTGACTCAGGAGCTGGCAGTGACTCTTCTCTTCCTGCTGTCCTTCCTCTGAGCTGCTTCACCTTTCTCTCCAGACCTTCCTGCAGGAGATTTTTATCAGCCAAGGCTGTTCCCATCCAGCCCTGTGAACCTGGAGTGAGGGCTGTGGGTGGCCAGAGCAGGGCTGGGGAGTTTCCACCATTGGCAACCATCACTGAGAAGATGCTGGGGAAATAAAACACCTCTGAGTTAAGGGGGAGCCCCAGGAGCTGAACTGGAGGAGCCACTGATGCCAAAATTGAGGTTCAGTACCCCTCAGACAAAAAGAGGGAGTTTTCTTACCCCGTGGCCCATGTGGGCTGGACCAGCTCCTGATCTCTGACCCCTCTGTCCTGTCTTTTATTAAATCCATTCCTAGAGCTGCATCAAGTCCCTCCAGTGCAGCTGTGGCTCTCCAGCCTTCTCCTTTCTCCAGTCTGGCCTTCTCTCTTCAGGCCTACATTCCCTCTTTTATGCCCTGCTGAAGGTAACTCAGCACAAAAGCCAAAATGGAAATTTTTAAGGCTCTGCATGTGCTGGGATTTTTGTTCATGTTAAGAGGGGACCGGAGTGGGGCCAGCTCAGGAGCTCCTCCCCAGCCTGCCCCAAGGCAGAGGGGACAAGTGATGTTGGAAAACAGGCAAATGAAAAAAAAAAAAAAAAACACCCCAGAACACAAATTTCCCCCTTCCATGGATGTCTGGAAAACTCTGACCTGCTGGGGGGACAGAGGGAGGTTAAACACCCTCCAGGTAGCTGGGTAAGATGAACCTCCCCAGGCTGGGGAAAATGATGCTGGGTGCTGAGTGTTTGACAAAAACTGGCTCGAGTTACACCAAATTGTTTCCTCATCATCAGTCAAAATTACTCTCCCCTTCCTCCTCCTCCTCTCCCTCCTGAAATGCAAGAAGATGGAAAGAAGAGGGGAGGGGGACAAGAGGGGCGGCTCAGGAAGCGCAGTTTGGGGCTCTGACAATGCTTCCAATGCCTGCCCCGCTCATCCCGCGCGGGCGGGGGGATTTGGGAAGTGCTGGCAGCTGAAGCCTTGCTGAGCATTCACACCCGGCCTTTGCAGGGAATTTTCTTTTTTCCCACTCCTGTGGATGCTTGAGTGCTTCCCTCACCAACCCCAGCTGGGGCGAAATGTAAAAATCATCTTTGCCTCCTGTCCCCTCGTGCTGCACGCTCTGCACAGGGATCGCCGTGGCTGCTGCTAATTCACGTCAAGGTCTACAGGAATAACCATGGAAAATACTTGGCGTGGCTCAGCCCCCCACAGAACACAATTAAATATATCTCACAATTATGCTTTGTCTAAAATTATAGCCCCTTAAATACCTCTCGTGCCTCTCACAGCTGGTGGGTCTAAATTTAGGGATTCCCTGTGAGTGGCGTGGTGGGATCACACACTCTTGTGGGAGGGACATCCAGGCAGCCACAACATTTTGCTTTCCCAAATCCCTCTGTGAACTTCCATGGCTGTTTGAAGGCTCCTCCACAGTGCAGGTGTTGCACAGCCACAGGCACAGCTGGGAATGGGAGCGTGGTTCCCACCCAGCCCAACATTTCCCACTCATGCCAACATTTCCCACTCATGTCAATATTTTCCCACTCATGCCAACATTTCCCACTCATGCCAACATTTCCCACTCATCCCAACATTTGCCCACCCATCCCACCACTCACCCAACCATCCCAGCATTTGCCCACTCATGTCAATATTTTCCCACCCATCCCAGCATTTGCCCACCCATCCCAATATTTCCCACTCATCCCAACATTTCCCACTCATCCCAACATTTTCCCACTCATCCCACCACTCACCCACCCATCCCAACATTTCCCACCCATCCCACCACTCATCCACCCATCCCATATTTTTTCCACCCATCCCACCACTCACCCACCCATCCCACCACTTGCCCACCCATCCCAATATTTTTCCACCCATCCCACCACCCCTGGGCACAGCTCTGCCCCTGCCCAGCAGCCCCAGGGAAGGAAAGGATTCTTTCAACTCCTCATTTCCCAGTGGGACTTTATTTTTCTTTCCACCACCTCTTGACCTTGGATGTGGAAATAACGTCCAGAGAGCTGAGAAAGTTCTCAGCATCTTCTTTCCTTCCTGCAGACATCAAAAGGGGATTGTGGGCTCCATCACAGATTACATCATGGCTGGTTTTGATCCTCTCAGCACAGGAGACATAAATCTTCTTCCTCTTTCTTTCTCTGTTTGGGTGTCGATTCTTTCCTGTGTTCTGAAGTTTCTCAGGAGAAAATGTAAACGGGTTCCACGAGCTGATTTTCTGCCCACAGGTTTTTACCTTGGCCATTCTTATCATTGCTGCTAGGTGGAAGAAGGGTGGACAGGGTTTGGAAAGGAGCAGAGCAGGGTGCAGAAGGGACAGCAGGAATTTTAACAGCCCTGATTCACTAAAACCCCATTGCTGATGCCTCCAGCAGTTTGGCAATGCTGGTGTGGATATTTCAGCACGGCCAGGCTCCCCAAATAATCCCTGCCAAGGACATCTCTGGCATTAACTGGGGAAGCCTCACTAAGACTGGAAATACAGGGCAAAAAAAAAATGAGTATTTCTAATTTTACTGCAAGGAGTGAGCCTGGGCACCCTCCCAGTTTGGCTGTGCTGCTTCTTCAGCACCCACTGAGGGAGGGAGCAGGAATGGGACCCTCTGAGGAGCAGCTGGGTTCAAAGTGCCCCAGAGCTTCAGCCTCTACCTGGGAGCTCCATTCCCAGAGGGATCTGCTCCTGCCCCACATTCCTGGGTCAGAGCTTCCTCCCCACCCCGATGGAGGCTGGAGAACCCCGAGGGATGGAGGGACAAAAAGTGAATTACACAGGACAGGGCCAGATCTGCAGCTGCTGGGGCATTTCTGGAGCTGCTGCTGGAGCACAGGAGCATCCCCTGTGCCCCCAGCAGCATCACCCGCCGTGTCCCACCTCCGTGTGAGGGGCTCAGCAGCTCAGGCTGCGTCAGGACAACCCTGGCGCCTCCAGGGTGTCTTTTCATCCTGCTGGAGAAGCTGCTGAATGCATTCCATGGAGGAATTTCTCTTTCCCTGCGTGTGTGTCCCTGAAATCACTCTGCAGGCAGCGCGGGGCTGTGGGTCTGGTCACCACCACCAAATCCCCAAATCCCAGAATCACTGGGGTGGGAGAAGGTGTTCCACATTATTGTGTCCAACCCCACACCCAGCGCTGCCAAGTGCTGGGGAACGCTTTTTTAGTTTAACAGGGCTTTAACGGTTTAAACATTCAGATTTAAATCTGAGTGCTTAGCAGGAGGGTCTTTAGAAATTAAAGCGAGTTTGGATACAGAAGAGCAAAAGATGTCTGAAAATAAAGATTGTTGAGATAGTGGTCACTGCACAAAGGTTGGGAGGAGTTGGAAAGAGATTTTATGGCTGAGAGCAAAGGATGAGTTAACTACAAACAAAAGCACGTTTTTACCAAGTAAAGAGAAATCTCAAAAAGCGCAGGCAAACATGTTTTTTACGAAGTAAGAAGATTTTTCTACTACAGAAAAACAATTTTAAGCTTAAACTCTAACACCCTAGCTCCTGTGATTGGTTAGTGCCTGCCATAATCTGGGAATGTCAGTGGCTGTGAGAGGCTCCAGGTAATGGTAAAGGCATTGTGTGTGATGCTGGCTGGTTGTGATGCATTAAGCTCTTCAGCCAAGAGCACTCTCTAATATCCAATCAAATCTGCAGTGCCCTGTGAGCAGCCCAGAGGTGGCTGCAGGCAGCCTCAGGCTGGAGCTGGCAGCTCCCAGGGGTGGCTCTGCACACAGGGCTGCTGTGTTCGAGCACATTTTAAAATAATGTCATGATTATAATTGAAATAAACGCCTTTTGGAAGGGCAGCCCGGCTCCCACAGCTCAGCTCAGGCTCCTGCAGCCCAGGCAGCCCCGAGCCCTGTCCTGAGTCCATCCTCACACGGGGCACCAACGTGCGGAGCAGCTTTCTGGTTTATTTTGTATTTTTCTTTTTAGCGTTAGGATGAAAAGTGCAAGAGACAGAATTATTGTTTGCGTTTGAAGGGTTATTATTTTTTATTTACGTAAGTTTTATTGACTGTGCTTTTATTTTATTTATTATTATTTATTTATTTATGTATATTTTATAAATAAATATATATATTATTTCATTTATTTATTTTATAATAATTTATTATTATTAATAGAGTAAAAATGGAGTGTACAGTAATGTCTTTAAGGGTTTTTTAAGTCTGTATTCAATTACAAGATGCTAATTAATTTATTTTAGTTTTTAATTTAATAATTAGCTATTTATGTGTCACACTGTGGATTTTTTAAATTAATTACACAACATTATTTAAACTTGTGAAGAATAAGAATAAGAATAAGAATATTAGGTTCTAAATTTTCTATCTTGTTACATATAGATATTATTATAACCCACCACCTTAAATTCTAAATCTCTTTCACTCTGTGATATAATACCTTTTATTTAATTATACACTTAGGATTTCACTGCTACTATTCAGTTTTGGAAGTCTTTTTTATTTTGTTTTATTCATCATATAAATAAATATATAATATATAAATAAATATATATGTTTATGCATTATTTATATATAAATACATAAAATAATTTATATGATTTTATGTAATTTTAATAAATATATAAAAATAAATATAACTGTATAAAATATGCATTTATATATAATATTATATGTTTATAATAAAAATATATTTATTATATTGATACATTTTAAATATATTTATTTTTATATAAATTGCATAAAATTATATATTTTATATCTTTATATTTATAAATATTTATGTATATTTATATATTATATAAATGTATTTAAATAAATAATTTAGTTAAATGATTTTATAATTTATATGTAAGTAAATATATTATAAAAATGAGATAAAATTTTATTATATATTATATAAGTGCTATATATTTATATGATATATATAATTAATATGAATATGAATATAAATATAAATATAAAATAATAAATATATAAATTTCCTGGTTACCATTCTCTGAGTTAGCTACAAAAACCCTTTTTACATCACCACCTTACAGCCCAAGTAAAATCTATTTATCCCACTACTATTTCTAAATGTTGTTAACAGCAGAAATATAAGAAACTCTATTAATACAGCAGAGTTTTTCAGCATTATACACAGAGCATTCATTTTAATATTTGCAAAAAGCCAATTTTATCATATTCATTTATAACACCTCCCCTCTGACAACTGACCTGCCTTAATCCCCCCCACTTAGACCTTTTTTTACATCATCACTTTACAACCTAAGTAAAATCTTTTTATCCCACTACTATTTCTTAATTTTGTCAATAGCAGAAATAAAAGAAACTCTATTAATCCAGCAGACTTTTTCAGCATTATACACAGAGCATCCAGCTTAATATTTGCAAAAAAGCTGACTTGATCATGTGCATTTATAACAACCACAGAAATTTCAGTGTTTTACAGATTTTATCATGTGTTTTACAGACTTTATCATGCACCTCCCCTCTGATTACTGACCTGCCTTAATCCCCCACTTAGACCTTTTTTACATCATCACTTTACAACCTAAGTAAAATATATTTATCCCACAATCCCACTGCTATTTCTAAGTTTTGTCAATAGCAGAAATAAAAGAAACTCTATTAATCCAGCAGACTTTTTCAGCATTATACACAGAGCATCCAACTTAATATTTGCAAAAAGCTGACTTGATCATGTGCATTTATAACAACCACAGAAATTTCAGTGTTTTACAGGCAGGAGTGTGGAAAAGAAAGAAAAAAACAAAAAACCCAAAAAAACCACCAAGAAACCAAAACCCTGGGAATGGGGAGGGAGAGGGAAGGTCATTCCAGTTTCTTCCTGCTTGCAGCTTTCGGATACAGGATATGGCTGAATGGCAGCTCCACGCTGCTTTTATTTTTAAGCCACTGATAGCTCGGGGAGTGACCTCGCCGTGCAGCGGCAGCAGCAGCCAAGGAGCTGTTTTTTTCCGGCCCTTCGACGTCAGATTGCTTCCTTTGACACCTCTGAGAGCCAAAAAATGGGAAGCATTCTCTTCCCAAGGTGACTTTATTTTTTCCCCCCTGTGATAGCGCGGCTGGGGCTCGCTCTCAGGCTCGGGGTGGCACTGCCCTGGGACAGCTGGAGGTCATTGCTTTAGGGCAGAAGTGCCTAAATTATCTGATAATTAGGGGGAAAAATGGCCTTGACTGGAGCCACGGTTGGGGCAACTTGACCTGCATTTAAAAGATCCTGGAATGCACTTGTGACTTATTTTTTTTCCCTCCATTTTTTTTTTTCCCTTTTCAGGGCATCTGGGGCTTTCCAGGATATCCCAGCTCCCATCTCCATAACCTGTTTACTGAAATCGTGGATTTGGTTTCCCAAGCTCATTCACAGCTTAGTGCAAACAAATGGGCGCTGCTCGAGGCTCTGAACACCAGGAAAATGCTTCACCCCCATTTTTGAAAGCACGGGAAATTTTTAATCTGTAATTTCACTCAGAAATGACACTAAAATCTCCCAGGGCTTGTTAGTGACTCCAGCAAATTTCTTCCCTCAGTTTGCCCATTCCTAAACCATGGCTTTGCACGGAGTTCCTGATTACCCCCCATGTTATCAGCCTGGGAGGTGTCTCTGTGCATTCCCCCACTGCAAACTGGAAGGGAGGATTTTATTTTAAAATAAAGATGGAATTGGTTCAGCTCGAGGTGTAGGTGCAGGTCCCAACTGCAGCTTAATTTTTCAGAACCTCTGTGAGCAACATGGTCTAGTGGGAGGTGCCCCCACCCTGGAACAAGATAAGCTTTAAACCTCCTCCAACCTGATTCCACCAGGATGATTCCACCAGAAAATTCCTCAGAATCCAACAGGAAGAGCCTGGCTGGAGGACACCATGGTGTGGAAGTGAAGCTGCCCAGAGCTGCTCTGCACAGAGCTCCAGGGTTATTATGGAGCTGGGAAAAGGGGACACCCCCAGGCTGGGACGTGCTGGGTTCCCATCCCCAGCTCTGCGTCCTCTCTGTCCTGCCTCCAGCGCCTCAAAGCCACGAAAATCCCTGAGAGGGATCCTTCAAAGGCACTTCTTCCTGCCTCACTCGCCAAGGAGAGGGCACTGGGACTCACAGAGGCATCTCTGAGCTCAGAAATGTCAGGAGGAAGCGATGGACTCGGAGGAAATTCTTGCGCCGGTCCCGGAGGAAGCGGGAGATGTGAAAACACACGATGTATTTTCCTCCCACAAGCTGCGTGCTCTGTTTTTATTATCATAAACCTGGGCCTGGAGGATGTCAGCTTGTTTATTTATTTGTTTAAATGAGGTTTCGCTCCTTGTCCAAACATTCCCATGTTGGCAGCTGCTGTCCCTCTTCCCAGCTCCCCTCCTGTTAACCAGGGACGTGCCAGCCCAGGCAGCGGCTCTGGCAAGTGGGAGGTGCTGAAGGTGGGGGGAATTTTTGGGTGTCCCCCCCCAGGGTGTCACTGGAAGTCCCTGGGATGGTGACACCACCATGTCCTCGTGCCTGTCACCGCAGCCTCTCCAAACTCTTGGAGTGTAATCAGGAATATCCCATTTTTAGGCCTGTCCCCCTGGGTCAGCATCTCCCTCTCCCTGGCCACCCCCACTGTGCTCCTGCAGGATTTGTGCTGGAGATGGGGGCCACCAGTGGCCACTCTTCTGTCATTTTGAGGTGTTGTCTGCAGTAACTGCTCTGGAAAATCCGACTGCACACCTGGAAAAGCCAGGGGCTGCCCAGGCTGTGTTGGATTTGGCGGTGGGGGTGGCCCCTTCCACCTCGAGCTCCCCCGATGCTCGGGGCTGTTGCCAGGGAGTCTGAAGGATTCCAGGAGCCCCACATGGACCCAAGGAACACCATGCTCAACCCAGGTCCTGCTCTCCCCACTGTGGAGGTGGGGGGACTTTATTTATCACCTGCCTTCAGTTTGAGCTTTTCTATTTTTCACATTCTGGGCTGTTTTGGGGGCAGGTTTAGGGTTCATGTTCAGTGCTGCTCAGCTCTCCTCACACAGCAGGGAGACAAAACAATTCCTGCTCCACTTTGGGACCAAGGACAACTTTCAGGGCCAAGAACCAAAGCAAGGGTGAGGGGAGAAGGCAAAGCAAGGAGGATGGAGCTTCCTGCCCTGCAGCTGGAATTGCCCAATGAACTCCAAGGTGCTGCTGGAGCAGAACTGATCCCAGGCTGGGACCTGGTGGCCGCTCGTGCATTTTGTGCCCATTTTGGGCCCATTTTGTGCCCATTTTGGGTTCCCCTTGGGTGTGGCCCAGCTGGGCTCTGGCACTGCCCAGGTGTGCCCAGGGAGGTTTGAATAAATCCCTTTGAATCAATCCCTGCTGGATCCTTTGGCTCTGCCTGGTTCTGCTCCAGCTCAGCCCCCAGAAGGCATCAATTTTGCTCAGCCCAAGACCCCTGGCTGGGGGCTTCTCCCCAGGACAGGGGGCTTGTCCCCCTGGCTGGTCCTGGCCTCTCCCACGGGGTCACTCTGGCAGGAAGCCGCTCTCGCCCCGGGGAGCCGCGGGAGATGCACCTGGGAGCAGAAGCACTTTGCTGGAGGAAGAAAACAGGATCTCACATATAAACAACATCCTCAATGGCTCAGCAAGTGAGTCGCTCTTTCCAGAGCCTGTTTTCGAGCTGCTGTTGTGTCCCCCATGCCCCTCCCCGGTTACAAGGTGGAATTAAACCAAGCAGGAACCAGCAGAGCCCCCGGGGTGGTGCTGTCCCCCTGCTCCTTCCAATGATCCGTGCCTGGATGGGCCCAGCCAGGGCAAGTGCTCCAGAGGAGGAGGGAAAGAACTCCTGGCTCCTTTCCAGGGCATGTTTGGGGCTGGAATGTACCTGTAGGATGGGAATTCCACCTTCCAAGCTGTTTGTGATTAATCCAAAGCTTATTTGGGCTGAGAGGTATCGGTGAGCACACAGGAGAGAGCATCCCTTGGGACAAAGCCAGGGCTTCCCCATGGACACACTTGTGCTCCTTCCAAAGGATTCCTCACCAGGAGGAGAGTTTTTCTGGATTCTGAGTCTCCATGTTTATGGAGTGCATTCTCCTGAATTCCAGGCTCCTTGGCCATGGCACTAAGCAGAGCACCCCACACAGATCTGAATTATGACTGATTTAAAAACCAGAAGCAGACTACTTTTATTTTTCATCCTTAATTCCTTCCTTCTCTCCACAAAGCACAGATCACTGAGGACAGCATTCCTGGCAACCAACAAGTCCCAGTCAGAGATGCTTCCCAATGGGATCCCAGTGGACCAGCTGGGACATCCCAAAGAGTTAACTTGCTGCCCAGCACAGGAAACCCGCAGGCAGAGCTGGGTTCCCAGTGATGCCTTCAGGAGGCTGAACTGGAGCAGAACCAGGCAGAGCCAAAGGATCCAGCAGGGATTGATTCAAAGGGATTTATTCAAACCTCCCTGGGCACACCTGGGCAGTGCCAGAGCCCGGCTGGGCCACACCCAAGGGGAACCCAAAATGGGCACAAAATGGACCCAAAATGGACCCAAAATGGGCACAAAATGCACGAGCAGCCACCAGGTCCCAGCCTGGGATCAGTTCTGCTCCAGCAGCACCTTGGAGTTCATTGGGCAATTCCAGCTGCAGGGCAGGAAGCTCCATCCTCCTTGCTTTGCCTTCTCCCCTCACCCTTGCTTTGGTTCTTGGCCCTGAAAGTTGTCCTTGGTCCCAAAGTGGAGCAGGAATTGTTTTGTCTCCCTGCTGTGTGAGGAGAGCTGAGCAGCACTGAACATGAAACCTAAACTGCCCCCAAAACAGCCCAGAATGTGAAAAAATATGAAAGCTCAAAGTGAAGGCATCACCAGGGAGGAAAGCTTCCCTCTGCTGGGGGAGGGCAGGGAGTGAAGCGTTAACGCCTGGCGAGCGGGGCAGGGGTCAGCGGCGCATCCTGCCGCAAACTTCCTGAGCAACCTCCGAGGAGAAAACAACAACCCCGGCGCGGGATGCGGCGTGGAGGGTTTGTTTGTTACTCTGATCACCTTGGACCTACTTTCTCACCCTGTCCTGCCCCAGCTCCAGCTCCTCCTGCTGCCCCAGCGCTGGATCCTGAATTTTTTAAGTGTTTCTCTGCCTGTGTTTTTATGCCCAGGACTGGAATAGAGAGGCAGAACTGGAGAGGAGGGGAGAAAATGAACCTTTCAGGCTCTTGGAGATTCTCAGGTGGGAGCAGGAGGAGTGCATCAGCCCCACAACTGCTCAACAGAAGTGAAATCCACCAAAACTTCCTGTGTTGTCTTTTTTTTTTTGCTTCTGAATCTCAGAAGGCTGGGGGATAATTGTGGGAACGCTCAGGGAAAACACCAGTGGGACTAAATGTGCCTCCTTGCCTCCCCAGCCAGCAAAAGGGAGGAAAAGTTGGGACAAAAGTCCCCCAAAAGTGAGCAAAAGTGTCTCTGCTGCTTCATCCATCCCTGACTTGCATTAAAGTGAAGGTTTTTACAGTTGGGTGCTCTTGCAAAGGAAAAACCCAAACAAACAACAAGGTAGAGAATGCCCAGTGTTTTATGCCAGAAATGGTGTTTAGATAGAAATGGCTCAGAAGTGTCAAAGCTGAAGTGTGATGTAAATAGTTTTATTTACAGGGAAGCACAGGAGCTGGGGCAGGTCATGATCAGTGTGAGAAATCATTTCATTCAGTCCAGTTTTTCTGTGTGCTTCCCTAGCATTTATTCAGGAGGAAGAGGAGGCTCCTGGAGTTTGAAACTTGCTTTTTGAGGACACGAATCCAGCACTCGAACAGGGCCAGCTCAGCTCTCCCTTTGTGCATCTGCTCATTGCTGTGGAGGAACACCCTGGTGGGATTTCAGGGATGTGCAGTGACCCTGCCAGGGTTTGTCCTCCTGTCCCCACAGCCAGGTCCTCCTGCCCCTTTCCTTCTTCCACCTTCCCTGGCAGGGTGGGCAGACCCTGGCACAGGTGCCCAGAGCAGCTGTGGCTGCCCCTGGATCCCTGGGATCGTCCAAGGCCAGGCTGGATGGGGCTGGAGCACCCTGGGATGGTGGAAGGTGGAGCCAGATATTTTTTAAGATCTCTTCCAACCCAAACCATTCCATGACTCTATGACTGCAGAGATCATCCTGTGGATGACCTAAGATGGAAAGTCCAAGGATCCCAGGCCCAGCTGCTCTTGAAGAGGCTCAAGGAACCCCCACTGTCACCCCAGTGATGGCCAGCTCCAGCGGATCTGGATTCCTCCTTTTCCCTTCCCTTGGGATCCAGCCACGAGACCTGTCCCTCAGCCACCACCATGGGATTTCCTGCACCCAGGGGTTGGCCAGGGCCAAGCTCTGGAGCCCAGGGCAGCAGTGCCACCCCTGGAGCACCATCAGTGCCGTGGTTGGTTCTGCTAAATTGGAATCTTATGATCCCGGGGGCGGTGACAGAAAATGCCAATTAGGATGCGGTCGGCATTGCTGCACGGAAATGTTTTCCATTATATTTTGCTGTCAGCAAATGCTGGTGTGAAACCAGCTTGCAGCCCTCATGTGGCCACCACGAGGAGGTGGGGGAAAGCCCTGGGGTCTCCCTCCAGGAGGATTTGTTGTCCTGCTCACCCGGCCTGGAGCAGCCTCTTTCCTTTGGGTGGTGGGATGGATAATTCTGTGTTGGAAAGGACAATCCCAGGGGTCTGGGGGCTCCACAGGACCCACCAAGGCTCTCCTGACGAGTGCCCTCAGCTCTCCTCATCTAGCAACGCTGCTCTTGCCTCTTCCAGTCGCATTTTTCACACCATTTCTGTGAGGATGAAGTGCTGAGTCACGGGATCCAAGGAATCCTGAGCAGAAGAGCCCCAAGGGACTCCTATTTGTTAAGATGTCTGGGATGCTTCCGATTAAATAATAACAAAATGCTGCAATAATAACTTGGCAGCTCTCCGCCCCCGCCAGGCTGATGCTCAGTGTGAGTTTGCCTTCCTAAAATTCCTGTAAGTGCCTTGACAAGTTGCAGGGGGAGGAAGGAAGGACACTTCACTCCCGGCTTTTCCCTGATGAACTTCTTGTAGTGAGCCTTGAGAAGATGGGGAGGAGGAGAAATTCCTCTTTGAGTCGTGTTCCTGGCAGTGGCTGCTGCAGGGTGGGTTGGAGGGCAGAGCAGGGACAGGGCGTGGATCCCACGGTCCTGGCAGGGGTCACCAGATGTGCAGGTGTGGGAAAGTGGCTTTTTCACTTTGTGGGGAAGGATTACAAACCCTCCTGTGTGGAAAAATCAAAAGCAAAACCGCCGCCAGCATGTACTTTGCATCTCGATTTCCAGACCTCACATCAGCAATTTGAATTTATATAAAATTATAAATCAGTTTTGATCTATACGTAGTTTACAAGCCTTAAACAAGTTGGCACATCTTGTGGGCATTACTGTTTTTGCACTGTTAATTAAAGCAATTTGCCTGCTGGGTTTATCAGAGCTGCTCTCCTGGCCCAGGTGGCACCAGCTGTCCCTGCACTCTTCACAACTCTCCAGGATCTTCCCAAAATGCTATAATTTTTCCCCCTGAATTCAGGATGCTGGAAGTGGAAGCAAATAAAAGATCAGATACATCGTGCTGACCCCAGTGTGAGTTTTGGTTTGTTTTTTATTAATGAGAAATACCACACAGAGGGTTTGTTAAAATATTTTGCAGGAGTTACTACAATAAATTACTTTGGAAAAAGTTACTTTGGAAACCCAAACAATCTGATCTGAAATTCCAGAATTTCAGTCCGTATTTGCCACTTATTCTGCATTTCTGCTTTCCCTCCATTTGCTCCTCAAATGTCAGGGATTTTCTGGGCATTTCCAGGGATGCTCCCCTTGGGGATCACCTGTGTAGGTGGAACAGGTAAACAGGGCAGGTTGGTTTGGCTCATCCCTGTGCAGTGAAGGCTCTAAAGATGTAAAAGAACATCAGCACGAACCTATAAATAATGGGAGGATCTGTAAACTCTGGGAGAGGGCAAAACCGACCCTGGGTGCAGTGGGGAAGTTTTTAACCATCAGAGCAAGAGGGACTGGAGGAACTTTCACCCACACAGGAGGAGAAAATCAACCAAATGTTCAAGGTGGAGCTGAATCCCTTTGGAAATGTGTGCAGTGGGATGGGGAGGAGGGAGCAGTGCCCCTGTGCATGCCTGCCTTCACAGTGGGCCCAGAAAAGGTTCTAAACCCAAAACCTAAATAAATACAATAAGTTACTCTGTCCTAAACTGAGCTGCAATATGGCAAAGGGCAATTTACTACTGGTTTAATGTGATTAGGATTTTTTTTCCCCATGAGCTCGTGCCTGTCTTTTTCCATTATCTGTAGGATCAGTGCAGAGTCCTGAGTCAGAAAAAGAGCTCCCCTCCATCCATCCCCTTGCTTTGACTTCAGAGTGATCCATGCATGTGCTTAACATTAAGGCTCTGCTTCCAGGCTGCCCTGAATAATAAGCTCAAGTGTATTTTGAGAACTCATTTTTACTTTTTATTACAATAATAACTTCTGCAGTGACACGAATTCCAACCGGGAGCCCTGAGGAATAACATCCCCTTCCAAATGGTTTTCCTCTTTGCAGTGGAATTAGAGCCCTCCTGAGCAGAGCAGCCCGTTACAAGACAAAGCATTTACTCTCCAGAAGGTGAATTTTGCTCAGGCTCACAGCGCTTCCTTTAGAGACAGAGATTGATTCTGTGCCCAAGGTCTGCTCCTGCAGTCAAACAGATCGTGAACGAAGGCAAGCAGGGCCCCTGCTGAGGAACTGCTGGGGAAGGGGACAGCTCTTGGAGGTGCTGAGCTGGGGTTGGCCTTCCTTTCCTTCTTTCCTTTTCTGATTTCCCTCTGGAATTCCGTAAGACGAGGGGTGTACAAAGCTGTCCTGCTGCCACTCTGACGGGATACTGCGCTGCTCCCAGAGCAGGACCAGCACGGGGCTGACCCTGCACTGAGCAGCCTCTGCCAGGGCTGTGGGGATGGCTCATCCTTCCCTCTGGGATTGAGGGCAGTGCCCAGCCCGTTAAATCCAAGCCTGAAATAGCACAGACCCCCCGAGCCTGCCCAGGGGAGAGGGGAACACCCCAGGCAAGGCAGAGAGCCCAGGGAAGGTGGAGACAGCTGGAACTGCAGGGGGAATGGCACAGGGGGGGACTGGGGGGGTCTGTGCAGGGCCAGGGTGGGACCTGTGGGTCCATTCCAGCTGAGGACATTCCAGGAGCCTGTGGAATGCAGATCCATCCTCTGTCACTCCTGGAGCTGCTGTGGGATGGATAATGGGATGGGAAAATGGGATGGGATAATGGGATGGGATGGGATGGGAATAATGGGATGGGATAATGGGATGGGATAATGGGATGGGATGATGGGATGGGAAATGGGATGGAATGGGATGAAATGGATGGGAAAATGGGTGGATATAATGGATGGATGGGATGGGATGGTGGGTGGGAGTGGGATGGGATGGGATGGGATGGGATGGATGGGGGAATGGGGTGGGGGATGCGATGGGATGGGATGGGATGGAGTGGGATGGGATGGGATGGAATGGGATGAGTGGTGGCTCCCCTGGTGTGTGAGGAGGAGGAGAGAAGGACCACATCCAACCAGGATTTCTCTTCTTCCACCCCTTCAGCTCTGCACATTCACATTTATGAAAATTCCTCTTGATCCACAGCCGCTTTTAGACCAAATTTGCTGGGAATTTTGTGTGTTTGTTTTTTGGTTTTTTGGTGGTTTTTTTTTTTTTTTTTTTTTTTTTTTTTTTTTTTTTTTTAATTCTGTTCAGGAAAAACCAAACATTTACTTTCAGGCTGATGATTTATCTCCCAGTTCTCAGTGTTCTGACGACCTGAGCCATGTCTGCTCTGCAGGAAGGAGGTGATAAACTCAGCTTACTCACACTCCCCTCTCAGTGTCTTCAGGGGAGAGCAATGATGACAGGATTTCCACTTAAAACCAAGCTGCAGAAAACAACACAAAATATAGACTCAGCTCATTTTATCTGTGCTTTAAAAAAGAAACAACCCCCAAAAAAGCCAGTTAAAAAAAAAAAAACACAGCAATGGGAGAAATGAGCAATATCTGCCAAATAAAATCAGTCACTCGCTGCTCCTCGTATTAGTCAGGAAAAGAATAAACTTTTAGATGGGCACAGAATAAAACAGCTCCCCAAGAGTAACTGGAAAACCAGGAGCCAAGATTCCTGCTGGAGCTGGCATTTCCTGGGAAACAGCACCTGGGAACAGCTGGTTGGTACCTGAGCCTCCAGGACCTGACAACAGGGAGTTCTGTAAACCAATTTTTTACTGCAATCTGCACAAGAGATGGAGCAATTGAGCTGGTTTGGGTGGGACTGCAGGGCTTTGTGTCACTTTTCCTGTTTTTGGGATCCCATCTGGGCCCGTGGAGGCCAAGCAGGAGATGCTGGAACTCACCTGAGGAGCCCGTGGTGGTGCTGGAGTGACTTTCCTGCCAAAACGTGCCTTTCCTGCCAAAACGTGCCTTTCCTGCCAAACTGTTCCTCTTCCCCAAAATCAGGGAGACTCCTGGGCTGGAGGAGCCGAGCAGTGACCTCTGGAACACCTCTGAGCCCCCACTGGTGCTGAGGAAGAGGAGCAGGTATGTGCAGCAGGCGGTGGGTGAGGAGCTCACGGAATTCCCAAGGAATTCCTGTGCAAGTCGTGCTTTGCAGCACAAACTTCGGGGGAGTTTGTCACAGGGAGGCATCTCCAGCATCCCCCAGGCTCCTCCAGCATTCCCAACATCCCCCAGGCTCCTCCAGCATTCCCAACACATGCTGGAGACCCCAGCATCATCAGCACCCCCTAACCACTGCTCCCAATTTTTTGTTTTTTCCCATTCTCCATGTGGGATCTCCTCCCATCTCCATGACATTTTCCAGATTCTCAATTCCCATGGGATCTGGAGGCTCCAAGGAGCTCCCACACTGCTTTTCCCCATGGAAATTCCACTCATTTCCACCCCAAAGACCCCAAACCCTCAGCACCCCATAACCACAGTTTCATTCTCCATGTGGAATCTCCATCCACCTCCATGATATTTCCCAGATCCTCAATTCCCATGAGATCCAGGGGTTCCAGGAGCTCCCACACTGCTTTTCCCCATGGAAATTCCTCTTGTTTCCACTCAAAAAACTCCAAACCCCTCAGCACCCCATAACCACAGTTTCATTCTCCATGTGGGATCTCCATCCACCTCCATGACATTTTCCAGATCCCCACTTCCCATGAGTGCTGGGGGCTCCAGGAGCTCCCACACTGCTTTTCCCCGTGGAAATTCCACTCCTTTCCACCCCAAAGTCCCTTTCTAAGAGCCATGGGCTCTCCCCTCCTCCTGCTTGTTGCTGTGTGGATTTTGGCAGGTGCCTGCTGCTTCCACAATGGAGAAGTTTTTGTGCCCCTCAAGACAAATTCCTTGTAGGTGCAACTCCAGCAAAACCTTTGATGTGCTGGGCTGAGAGGTCACCCAAGGAATGCCCAAGATTCCAAGACTCAAAGAATGACCCAAGATTGTCATCAGGAACGGGGGCCAAGTCCCACTCACCTCCCAAAATAACCTTTGCAGTTGGCAGAAACGCTCACAGACACAAGGGGGAATTCTGGGCACTGGAACGTGAAGGTAAATTACACATCGTGACCTTTTATTCTTTTTCTCCTTAATTTATTGTCTCACGGATGTTTTTCCTCCCTCCTTTTCCCCCCCTCCGCCCCTTTTTTCCCTGAATTTGACACCGCTGTTGGTCAGGCACAAAGTCAAACACCCGATAATGGTTGGAAAACTGGGCCAGGAAGAGTTCAAAGGGCTGGGAGATGTAATTTCTTTGCTAAATGTTGAATCTAAACCTGAGTTTATGCAACAGCATCCTTCTGAGGGGGCGGGGGGAGGTTGGGAAAGTTCTGACAACATTGCTTTGTTTTCTGGGATAAAATCCCGAAGATACTGAGAAATCCCAAAGATACTGAGAAATCCCAAAGATACTGAGAAATCCAACAAATAAGAGAAAAAAGTCCTGGGGAAAATTTGGCAAACCCTCTGCAAAGACGGCACCAGATGCCCCCAAAGAGGAAATTACAACATGTGGCAGCTGTGGGTTTTTTGGTTAAGCAACTTTTTCTCAAAGTTCAAAGCATCTGGGGAAAGTAACTGCTAACAGGGTGAGACAGATTTATGGAGCCCACACATGGCAATATTTTGGTATAAAATTAGTAAAAAGTGATTAAATCCCCGAGATGAAGAGATTAATTCCTCTGAGTTTGCATTCTTTGAAGAGCAATCATATTTTGACTTTGTCAGCTGGAAGAAGTGAGTAATTTCTTGGATTAGCTGATCACAAGAGTTGTAATCCATAATAAAAGTCCAGGCGGAGCTGCCAGGCTTTGTTTCTCAAAGGATTTGGGTAATGAGTTGATTTGACATTAACAGAATGCATCCCAGACTGCAACCCCGTGCCCTGGATCTAAAGGGGGGATTTGGGAAGATGAGGCACTTAATCAAAGCCTTCAACATCTTTTTCTAATATGGGGGAAATGATTGTTTATGTGAGTTGCTGGATTGATCAATTTGGGAGAAAGGTTTTGTACAAATCTCTGGTGCCTGGCATAAGCACTGCCTGGACTTAGGTAGCCAGCCTCCAGTGAGATATAAATCCACCAAAACACATATAAACCCCGAGAAATGGCCTTTTGAGCCACAAAAAGGACAATTTGCAGCAGTTCCCACTTGTGTTTATTCTCTCTTTTTACAGCACTTCTCTGATTTTATGCTTTGTGTTTCAGCGAGAGCCAGAAGAGACCCTGACCACCTGCTGCCAGGCTCAGCGTTTTAAATGCTTTGTCCAGAGCTAATAAAGCCCTAAATTAAATTCCTAAACGAAATCAATGCTCCTGGAGCTCGGGGAGGCTGTGGGTACCTGCAGGGATGGCAGCATGAGGAATTTCCCTGCTTGGTTCCCTGCCTTTGCAGCAGCTCCTGCTCCTGCAGAGCAGGGCAGGGAGATGATCTCCCCAAAATTAACCCAAAAAGTGATTTTGCTGCTGGGCTCTCTGTGAGCCAGCTCTGCCCCCAGGCTGTGCAAGCTCCAGCTGTGCTGCCCTGGGCACAGCCTCGGGTGCTGGGAGCTCTCCAGAGGAGGAATCACAGCTGGGCATCGTGGAAGTTTAACAGGGCAGTTTGACAAATCTGAGTGCTTAGCAGAAGGTTCTCTGCTAATGAAAATGAAAGCAAGTTTTGATGTAGGAGAACAAAAGATGTCTGAAAATCAAGATTGCTGAGCTAGTGGTCACTGCACAAAGGTTGGGAGGAGTTGGAAAGAGGTTTTTATAGCTAAGGATAAGTTAACTACAAACAAAAGCACGTTTTTACCAAGGAAAGATAAATCTCAAAAAGCACAGGCAAACAGAAAACATGTTTTTACCAAGTAAGAATGCCATGAGACACAGCATTTGGGCGGGAAATGGGGAAAATGTGGTGTTTTTTCACTCTGTGAAAGAAGTCACAGCCACAAAAACTGGGCAGTGGGTGCAAACGTGACCTGCTGAACTCCAGCTCCACAACTTGGGCAGCTCCTGTGTCAGGAAAGAGGCTCTCCCTGGTTTTTCATCTCTTTTCCACTTGTAGCCCCCACTTTGCAGACATGGGACACGCTTCTGGAGATGTGCTTTGTGGTGTTTTGGGGTCATAAACAAAACAAAGTCAGCAAGGACCACGAGATCCCCACGTACTTCCCTTGATTGTCTCTGCATTGCGTTGTTGAAGGTGAGTCAGTGTTTATCGATATAAAAATATAAGAAACAATGCAGGATCGGAGCACTCTGTTTTCCCATGTGTTCATTGTCCTGTCACGGGCTGCAAAACCCCTGTGACGAGGAATTAATGAGGGGACACCTGTTTTCTTGGTAGAACCTGGCGATTATTTTTGAATTCTGAGTATTTTTAAATATTCTCTGGAAGAGGTGGCAAAGGCAGGAAAGGCACCTCTGCCCTCGCAGGTGGGAAAGGCAAAATGTTTGCTGGGCAAAGGCAGATCCAGAAATCCAGGAAGGACTGAACTGAGGCTTCTTCTGGGCTTTATCTGCAGTGTGAATTTGGGATACCCCTCCCCACGGAGCTGCTGCAAGGGGGACACCAACATTTCCTTACCCTACAAAAGAGGAAATGTCCCCCCACGGGGCTCAGTGCAGGGCTGGAGTGTTTCTTGTGTGTTTGCAGGGTTTATTTTCCCCATCCCTTCTTTATTTCCTCGCTCACTGACAGCTCCAGTGGCCCCAGACGCTGAAATCTCGCAGCCAGCTTTCTAATTTGAGAAACTCTTTGCTGTTACTACAAGAGCTCTGAGCAACTCCCCTTTCCTCTGCTGCTCCTCGGGCCTCCTGGAAGCACGAGTTGTGTTTTGCAAGCTGTTTACACTCAGCACACACACGGGGAAATGGTCATTTGCAGAGCAGCCTGGGCCAGCAAGCAGCAGCAGCCACACCAGTGCATCCCAAAATAGCTGGGGGAGGGAAGGAGAAGTGGGGAAATCTCGAAATTTGTCACCCAGTGGGGAAAAAAATGAACTCTGTGCCCACGTCTTGCTTTGTGCTTGGCAGACAGAGAGATAATCCCATCCCATCCCATCCCATCCCATCCCATCCCATCCCATCCCATCCCATCCTGTCCCATTTTCCCATCCCATCCCATCCCATCCCATCCCAATTTCATTCCATTCTGTATGAGGATGCTGGGGTTTTTTTTAATTTTGATTTGTATTTTGATTTTTATTGTGATTTTTATTATATTATTAATTAGGATAAAAAGAAGGATATTATTATATTTTTTTTTTTCATTTTTATTTTTAATTAGGATAAAAAATGAAGATTTATTTTTTTTATTATTATTATTATTATTATTGTTGTTGTTGTTGTTGTTGTTATTGTTATTGTTATTATTATTATTATTATTATTATTATTATTATTACTATTACTATTGTTGTTGTTGTTGCTATATTATTATTGGTTTTTTATTATTGTTATTATTAGTAGTATTAGTATTAGTATTAGTATTAGTATTAGTATTAGTATTAGTATTAGTATTTAGTATAAAAAGGAGGCTGAATCCTCCAAAATTTTGAGAGACCCCAGGGCAATGCCCCAAGGCCTCTCCCTTTATTCAAATAAAATAAAAAACCTCCTCAGTCTCCTTTTTGGACATAACCCTTGGGTGTTTGTGGATTCGTTTTCCTGACATTGTGATGCCGTGCCGACCACGACAACACCAGAATTCAGAAGCACCACGTCCCACCTGACACCACAATTCTACTTTTGTAGAATTACCCTCAGCTTAAAAAAGAAAAAAAAATAACATAAAGCAGCAAATATGGACCACGGCAGCAGAACAATCTCAAAGCAGGATGTTCTTAGAGTTCCCATCGAGGATCAGCTCCTCTTAATTAGTCACCAGAGGGACAGAGAAGTTGCTAATTAGGAGAAAATCATCCAAATCTAAAAGTTGTGGCCCAGTTTTATGATGGTAACACCTTTCTGTGGGGGCAGGAGCGAGCCTGGATTGCCTGAGAAATGGAAGAATTGGGGATTTTCCTTGAGCAGCTCACGAGGAGGCATCTGCTGTCATAAAATCCACCAATTCCTCTGGGAAAAAAAATGGAAATATTTGACAAAAATACCTTTAGGATTGGTCGCTTGGGCTTGTTTTGTTTCTGTTGGGACACCCTGGGACAGTGGGTGGAGTGAGATGAATTTTGAGGTCTCTTCCAACCCAACCCATTCCAGGATTCTATGAATGCCCTTGGAAACTTGTCCTAATTGGAATGGATCTCCTTGGGGGGAATTGCCTTCTCCTTGATATCATTATCAAGGGGATGATGATAATTATGGGGCTGATAATGGGGAAGGATCCCTGATGGATTGTGGACAAAGCCATGGACTTGGCTCCTTTCTTCATCCTGTAGGTCTGGAAAAACCTGGAGAGGGAAAGGCAGGGAAGCAAAAGCGCCACTCTCCATCCGCTTATTCCTCCTGAAACAGCACCTGGAGCTTTGAATCCAAGCTGGGATTCTGCTGGAAAATCATCTGTGGGTCCTTCAGCAGGGCTGGGCTCTGCTGCACCCTCCGAGGGCAGCTCCAGCCCTTTGTTCCAAAGCAGAGCCCGGGAAAAGCTCCAAAGTCACGTTTTCCACAGGAAAACTCCAGAAAATGTTTTCAAACCCATTTATTTTCATTATGGCTCTCGAACTTTTCTTTCTGTGATACAGTATAACGTATTTATTATGAAAAAAAAAATAAAAATACGACGAAACCAAAAAATTCAAAACAAAATCCGCCTCGAACAGGAAACTCTAAACATTTTGTTCCGAAATAGTCAAAACAGAATATTTTGACATTGTCAGAATTTTTCCCCTCAGGTTCTCTTCCAAAACAAAATTCCAGAGGAAAAAAAAAAAACCACCCTAACATTATATTATATTTAACTTTCACCTCAGCCTTGCAGATTCCAACAGAAGAGTGGATTTTTTTTTTTTTTTTTTCAGACACTTTTGCATTCAGCATTTCCCCAAAACCGTGAGGAACAAATGCCCGGGTGGTTTGGTTTGATCGGTGCTTTTATGGCTTTGTATGGAAATAAGTTGTGCAGCAATTAATCAGATTAGAAACCTTGCTAAAGTCAGTTTGCATTTTAATTCGGCTCCTGCCGAAGCAGGAAAATAGATGCAGTGGGTGATGAGATTAATATTAATGAGCATAATTAGCTCTCTGTTCCAGGGATGGCATCCTGGGGATGGGAACAGCCTTGTTAACCAAGGAAGGTTGTGGAACTCATTTACACCTGCCTGGGGATGCAAAGGAATTTGTGGAAAATGAATTCCGTGCTGGGGTTTAATTCCAACATTAAAATGTCCAAATTTTTTAATTTTATTTTTGTTTTTATTTTTATTTATTTATTTTTATTTTTATTTTTATATTTATATTTTTAATTTTTATTTTTATTTTATTTTTATTTCTTATATATTTTTATTTTAATTTTTTATTTTTTATTTTATTTCTATTTTTTATATTTTAAATTTTAATTTTTATTTTTATTTCTATTATTTTTTTAATTCATTTTTATTTTTTTAATATATTTTTAATTTTATTTTTTACTTTTTATTTTTTATTTTTATTTTATTTTTATATTTTTATTTTTATTTTGTATTTTTATTTATTTTTATATTTTTTTTTATTTTCTATTTTTATTTATTTTTTTATTTTTATTTCTATTTTTTATAGTTTTTTTATTTTTAATTTTTATTTTTATTTTACTTTTTATTTCATTTCTATTTTATTTCTATTTTTATTTTTAATTTTTATTTCTTTTTTAAATTTTTATTTTTTATTTCTATTTTTATTTCTATTTAATTCCTATTTTAATTTCTATTTTAATTTTTTAATTTTTATTTCTATTTTTAATTTTTATTTATTTCTATTTCTATTTTTATTTCTATTTTAATTCCTATTTTAATTTCTATTTTATTTTTTAATTTTTATTTCTTTTTTTAATTTTTATTTATTTCTATTTTTATTTCTATTTTAATTCCTATTTTAATTTCTATTTTTATTTTTTAATTTTTATTTCTTTTTTTAATTTTTATTTATTTCTATTTTTATTTCTATTTTAATTTCTATTTCAATTTTTAATTTTTTATTTCTATTTGTAATTTCTATTCGTAATTTTCATTTTAATTTTTATATTTTCATTTTTATATTTTCATTTTTATTTCCCCTTTTTAATTTTTAATTCTCATTTCTACTTTTATTCTAATTTTCATTTCTATATTTTTATTTTATCCACAATTTTTACATTTTGCCCAACGAGGAGTGATCCCTGAGCCCTTGGTCAGCCCTGAGAGGAGCAGCAAAGCCTGCCGAGCTTTCCCAGGAGCAGCTCCATGAGCTGCCTCCTCCTCCTGCACACGCTGGGGTTGCAAACGCAGCTTTGCCAGAGGCACGCTCACAACACTGCACAAAATTCCACCCAATGAGTGGCAGGCTGTAAGAAAAACAATATTGATGTATTTCCCCCCCCCGATTTGTGGTTTCTTTTGTCCACAGAGTGGTTTTTGTCTCGCAATGACGTCAAAGCCAAAAATTCTCTTGCGAAAAATGACAACTGGAAAATAACCCCGAGAAGATATTGGATTTTCTACCTAGCAATTAACTGACTCGGGCTTAATGGAACCTATTATATATTTTACCAAGTCTACAGGAGATTAGTAAAACAAAAGTATTATTTTCCTTTGTTTTGATTGCAGTGCTCGAGGCAGAGGCAGCTTAAGACTTCCCCGGGAAGGGTTTTGTGTTCCTGGAGTATCCGTGAGCTCCAGCATCATCCAGTGGGTGGGGATGAGCATGTCACAGGC
This sequence comes from Sitta carolinensis, assembly GCA_032173965.1. Taxonomy (NCBI): domain Eukaryota; kingdom Metazoa; phylum Chordata; class Aves; order Passeriformes; family Sittidae; genus Sitta; species Sitta carolinensis. Next base: position 2,203,210 of record CM063298.1, on the reverse strand, counting down.
ACGGAGGATGGGGAGGAGGAGGAGGAGGAGGAGGAGGAGGAGGAGGAGGAGGAGGAGGAGGAGGAGGAGGAGGATGAGGATGATGAGGAGGATAAGGAGGATGAGGAGGATGAGGAGGAGGATGATGAGGAGGAAGATGAGGATGAGGAGGACGAGGATGAGGATGATGATGATGAGGAGATGAGGAGGATGATGAGGATGAAGATGAGGATGAGGATGAAGATGAGGATGAGGATGGTGAGGATGATGAGGAGGATGATGATGAGGAGGATGAGGATGATGATGAGGATGATGAGGAGGATGAGGAGGAGGATGATGATGATGAGGAGGAGAATGAGGATGATGAGGATGATGATGAGGATGAGGATGATGATGAGGATGATGGAGGATGAGGATGATGATGAGGATGATGATGAGGATGATGATGAGGATGATGATGAGGATGATGATGAGGATGATGAGGATGATGAGGATGATGAGGAGGAGGATGATGATGATGAGGATGATGATGATGATGACACAGTTCCCATGACAATCCATAACCTTGGTTACAGAGCTTACCTAGGGCAGGGAACCCATGAACCACCTTAGCTTATTTGCAGATGTCCCCATCCAATCACCCACCATAACCAGGAACATTCCTTATCTGACCCTCCTACACTAACATCCACGTTCCCATAATCCCATTCTCCTCTCCATATCCTATCCAGGTGTTTTCCTTTAGTCCCCATGGTCTCAGGTTGATGCCCAGGTCGTGGTCAGCCAGCCCAGCTCGCTGTCCATCCCTGGCTGCCCACCTCCCACGTTCACAGGTGTTATAAATGCATTATTTTGGTGTTGGCTTTTGGCAAATGTTGGAGTGAATGTTAGAAGTATGACGTTTTTTCTGTAGTTTTTTTTTTACTAGTCAGTTTTAGCTACCTGAATAGATGTAAAAGGTTTTTTCTTTGCTGTAGTTTGGAATTTAGGTACAGTGTGTTTCAGCTGCCTGAATAGATAACTTCTGAAAGAGGCCCAAGGGACTCTCAGCATTCACTGCCTGTGAAAAAGAGACCAAAACCCAAATCAAAAGATGATAAAAACCGAATAAAAGTGGGATTAAGCTTGACAGACCCAAGGAGCGACCATGCAGAGCAGTTCCTGGAAAAGTGAATGTGCACAAGTCCATGCATGAAGAACAGGATAAAAAGGGGGAGTTCCAAGACACTAGGATTCTCTTGACAGCGTGCCAAGACTGCATTTATTTCTTTGCTTTATTTTATTTCTCTTCTTGTCTCTATTAAACATTTTTAAACTTTAATCAGGAAAGTGAACCTCGTTTTTCACACAGGGTTCCTTCCGCCCATTCCACGACTCTGTGGTGAAAACCAGTTCATCCCAGGCAGCATTCCACGCTGCTCTGCATCGGGAAAAGGGAAAAATCCTCTCCACCTTCCAAGCTCTTCCTGCCCAGCCGACCCGACCCGGGAGAAGTGCACTCAGATTTTGAGGGAGAGGGAATGTGAAGTGTTTCCTCACCCAACCTGGTGCCCTCTCTTCAGCAGGCAGGCCTCTCCCCCTCTCTACAATAATTTTCCATTGTGTAGAATCAAACTTTATCTTGAATTCTTCTCCATTCTAACAATAACAAGGAGACGCTGGGAGTGTGGCTTCCCAAGTGATTAATTCACTAAACTCAACTGGGACTTCACTTCAAAGGCAGGCAGCAATTTGGCTTTTTAACACGCCAGAGATAACAGCGCCTCTGCATTGGGATGAACTCATTACGGGCTGTAGGACCGGGACACGATTATTTGCAGACACTTTCCTGCTGATAGCACCGAAGAGATGAGCAGAGTAATGGGTTGGGGCAGAACTCATTAAACGTGGAGGCAGAACAATGGGCTGTGCCAGCCTTTAACTCCTTGGATCCATCTGGATCTCTCCATCTCCAATCCTCCAGCCACTGGAGACTAAAACAACAATGGGTGAGAAAAGCCAGGCAATTATTTCACTTTGTTAGGAATTTAATGGAATTCTCTGGGTGGGAGGCAGATAATGGCTCCAGGGGTAAATTGGGTCGCCGAGGCTTTGACATGGGAGATAAAAATGGGAGAAGAACAGTGAGAAGCTGCTCCCCTCTGGGGCTGGCGCTGGTTTAGGAGGAGCCCTGAATTCCAACACCGACACACCCTGAAGGGTCTGCCAACATCTGCCTACAGGGGCTTGGGGTGCTCACAATTCAACACCTAAATACATTTTAAAATAAATTAATTAATATTCTAAATACATACATACATACAGACATACATTATTACAACAATAATTTATTACAATCATAATAAATTTATTATTACAATTTTCTGGGCCTCAGATTCAGCTGGTGCAGGTTCTTTTAGTGCCTCCTGGATTGCTTTATGTGTCTGACAGGCCCTGTTTTTTCTATTGGCCCTGCAAGTGCAAAGAAGCTGCTGCAAAAGCTGATTCTTTCTCTTCTGAGGTTTACTTTATCATCTTTGTCTCGTTACTCCTGGAGGGCTGCCCATCATTTCTTGTAGGGTCTTTCTTCAGAAGATGAAAGGAGAAGGAGGGGAAAGAAAGGGAGAAATCCTATTCTAGAAAAAAAAGAGAAAATAATTCATTGAACTGCACGGGAATATTGAATACATTTTATTATTTATGCACCATACTTGAGAATAGTAACACGTGAGCTGAGAAGAGAGAGAAATTAAAGTAGAGATGTCTCTGCTGTCAAGGGGAAAAATCCCTCAGCACATAATTTCTTTCCCACCTCTGCCTGGTTTAGGGTGCCCAGAAGAGCAGAGCCAGATTAACAAATCTGGGGATGGAGGCACTGGCTGTGCCCAGAAGAGCAGAGCCAGATTAACAAACCTGGGGATGGTGGCACTGGCTGTGCCCAGGAGAGCAGAGCCAGATTAACAAATCTGGGGATGGAGGCACTGGCTGTGCCCAGGAGAGCAGAGCCAGATTAACAAATCTGGGGATGGAGGCACTGGCTGTGCCCAGAAGAGCAGAGCCAGATTAACAAATCTGGGGATGGTGGCACTGGCTGTGCCCAGGAGAGCAGAGCCAGATTAACAAATCTGGGGATGGTGGCACTGGCTGTGCCTAGAAGAGCAGAGCCAGATTAACAAATCTGGGGATGGATGCACTGGCTGTGCCTAGAAGAGCAGAGCCAGATTAACAAACCTGGGGATGGAGGCACTGGTTGTGCCCAGAAGAGCAGAGCCAGATTAACAAACCTGGGGATGGAGGCACTGGCTGTGCCCAGGAGAGCAGAGCCAGATTAACAAATCTGGGGATGGTGGCACTGGCTGTGCCCAGGAGAGCAGAGCCAGATTAACAAATCTGGGGATGGTGGCACTGGCTGTGCCACTGCTGCCACTCCTGCTGCAGAGCAGGCACGGGTGGCACAGTGGCAGAGATGGGCACAGCTCCACCCAGCTCATCCTGGCACTCCGGCAGCTTCTGCCCAGCTCAAACACCAATTTTGATTCCAAGAGCTTTTTCCTCTCCAATTCTCTCTCGTGCCCTACGTTGCAAGAGCCATTAACAATCAATATTTCTGTCAGTGCAGTTTCAGGTCCCTTTCATGGGACACATCCCCTGAGTTCTCACGTTCTCACATTTCCAGAGCTCCATTTGCCCAGGCTGCCTTGCACCTCACATTTTGCCATATCTGAGGCTGGGCAGGGAAACACCTCCAGCTTTTATCAATTCCATCACAGTGTTGGCCACAGTGAGTTTCCCAAGGGTTTTCACACTCCTGTCTGAGACTGACCTTTTTTCCTTTTATTTTTTTCCATTCTCCCTGCAGTTAATAAGATTTTGTTTTTTCCCTTAATAGTTTATCTAGAAGAATTTTGTTCCTCCTGCAGTTGCAGCCTGCCCTTACCTGCACTTAGAGGTTACTGGGGTGGTCTCCACTGAGGGAAAGGAAAAAGATGAAAACCTACAAACCTTGAATGTTCAGTGAGCAGTTGTGCCCTTTCTAGAGGATGAAATCCACAATTCCACTGTCTTTAGGATCCTCTCCATTTTCCATCTTGTTGAAATTCACACCTGAATCCCCGCACTGGGAGCACTCCCAGCCAGGCAGAGATGTTGGGATCCAGGACAAGCAGGGGTGGGCATGCCCCACAACCCCACAGCCCCAGCTGCAGGTTGCACACACAGCCCGGCAAAGAGGGGGATTTTTTTTTTTTTTCCTCCTGTTTCTTGCAGGTGAATTCCTCAGCCATCTGCAGAGAATTTTCCCGTCGTGGCCAGGAGCACATGGCAAGGCTTGGTGGGGGTTTGACTCCCTTTCCTCCCCCAGGCTGAACAAAGCCTTTGGTTGAGAGATCAGCTCTGGGCTTTGCAAGAAAAAGGAGCTTGGGCTGTGTGAGTGTGAGTGAGTGAGTGTGAGTGAGTGTGTGTGAGTGAGTGTATTTTTCTTTTCTTTCCATCATACTAATGAAATTTGCAGACACAGAGAGGAAACTGAGAGTTATTTATAGGAGTGAGAGGAATGTGAGGCCTAATTGTGCTTAGTCTATTGCTAAGTGTGTAATCTGTTTGCTATTACCCTTCCCAGCCCTGCACACAGGTCCAGGGGGGGTTAGGTGCAACACAAGCATCTGATGAAGAGAAAGCATCAGGTGGAGGTGTTTGCAGGCTCTGAGAACAAGTGAGACAAGGAGGAAGAGGCATGTTTAGGGTTAATTAAGTTAGGAAATTAGGATTTGTTAAAATATTTTTTTTTTCCCCTAATTACCATTCCCCACTTTCAAGGCCTCTGTGTCCCTGGCCATGGCGTGCTGGGGTTACCTGGAGGGGCTGCATGCCCAGGTGAGGGTCTGGGAGCTGTGGCTTTGCCCTCCCTCCTTTGCCTGCCTCTCCAATCATCCCAGCTCCCAAGGGCTGGTGGAAAAGGGCTGGAATGTTCAGCACAAACAGAACTGGTGGATCCTTGCACTTTTCAACATTGGTTTTTTACACAGAGAGCTCCCAGCCCCAGTGCAGCCCTGCTGCATCCTGCCCCTGGAGCAGGAGCCCCCAGGTAGAGCTGAGCCCAGAGGGGACCAGGGCCAGGGACCCCTCTGGAACAGCCCCAGGTAGAGCTGAGCCCAGAGGGGACCAGGGCCAGGGACCCCTCTGGAACATCCTCAGTAAAGCTGAGCCCAGAGGGGACCAGGGCCAGGGAACCCTCTGGAATAGCCCCAGGTAAAGCTGAGCCCAGAGGGGACCAGGGCCAGGGACCCCTCTGGAACAGCCCCAGGTAGAGCTGAGCCCAGAGGGGACCAGGGCCAGGGACCCCTCTGGAACATCCTCAGTAAAGCTGAGCCCAGAGGGGACCAGGGCCAGGGGCACAGGGACCCCTCTGAGGGGTAAAGCTGAGCCTAGAGCTGGGCTGAGCATGGGGACCTGAGCTGCTGAGCTAAGCCTCTCTCCTCATGGAAAAAGAGGAAAAGTCAGCCGTGCAACCTGATCCAGCTGCTGATATCCCCCAGGCAGGAGTGGAGCACTCCACAGCTCGGGAGTTCTGCTGCTTATCACTGCCCACTCAGGCTGGAATCTTGTGTTCCTGCAGGGTTTGAGAGGCTCTGAAGGATCCTGTCACCTTGCCTGGGTCCAGGCTCCTCAGCTGTCCAGACACTTTTCCCGGGATGTTTTGCCCAATGCCATGGTGACTCACCCTTGTCACTCCTCTGCTGGAATAGCAACGCTGAGAGGGAGAAAAAAACGGGATTTATTTACTGCCATGCCCAAAATGGGCCTGGACACTGCCAGCAGGACTTGGAGAGACAGAAATAGAGCAGTGATTCTGGAGTGCATTGCAATTAAGAGACATCCTCCTCCAGACAATCCTGGCTCCATCCAGGCTGCCTGCCCGGCATGGGATGGATGTGAAGCTGCTGGAGAGCTGCCAGGGGTGCAGGGTTCTGCTCACCAGCCACTCTGCCCCTTCCCAAAAGGATTCAGACACCATCAGGGGCAGCAAATCCAAGGCAGGGATGAAGAACTGCAGGTAGTTCTGCTTTGGCTTGATGAGCCCGCTGTCCACCCAGCACAATCCCAGGGCTGGGACCATCCCCTGCCCTGTTCCCTGCAAGCAAATGCAAAAGAAGAAGGGAAAAGGCTCAAGATATTCAGTGGCAGGTGACATTTTGGGCTGAGTCACTGAGAGATGTCCCCTGTGCATCCCCATGGAATGATCCTCCTCCAGCTTGCTGGCATTTCCCTTTCAGGCCCTGCTCCTAAATCTCAAATAAACTGACTTGATTCAGTGGGACAATGAAGAACTGTCCTGGTTACCACCTTTCTGCCAGGCCACCAAGGAAACACTCTTTGCTGGAGTGACATTTGGGTTTTTTGTAGGATAAACAGGGGGAAATTCCAGGCAGGTGATCTGCAGCCCATCCCTCCTCCACCGAGAGTAAAACATGGCATGCCAGTTGGCCACTGGCCAGTTATCTGGCCACTGACCAACTGGCTGACGTCCCTGCCTTCCCTGCTTTCCTCCTGGACCCGATGGGAGGGGGTTTGACAGCAGCAAGGAGTTTATTGCTGGGGCAAACAGCAGGGATTGCAGCAGGGAGCTGGCTCCCCGTGCCAGCGCCAGGAGCCCGCCGGGTGCCAACTGCAGCTCAGCCCTCCAAAGGGGAGGCCAGCCAGCAGCTGCTCTGTGTTTATCCCTGCCAGGGCTTGCAGAGCGATGTTGGGAATGGTGGGAATGGGGATCCCACCAGCACATCCCTCCCCAGGGCGAGGTGGAGCCCAGCAGCGAGGGGACGCGGCACGGGCAGGGTGAGAGTGAACCAGCAGGTGCAAAAGGGAATGGCTGCAGCAAAGAACATCTCCAGCTTGTGGAAACAACACCTTCAACTGGATTTCAGGTGCACATGTCAGAAAAAAAGGCAAGTTGGAATCAGAAATTCAGCCTGGGCGTTCTGCTCTGTGTTGTGTGCTGAGTTGGCTCAGGGAGAGGCAACAGCTGGCAAGAAGCTGTTGGTTTATTCTTCTTTCTTGAGTTTGCTGGGGTTTTTTTGTTGGCAATCAATTATAAATCAAATACTTTTAGCTGTCTTCTGCTGCTAACAAAGGCTCTGCAGTGCCAGGCTGGTGTGTTTGTGTCATTACTGGAGCATTGTTTGGGTGTGGGGGTGTTGTCAAAGGCTGTCACTGGCTGCCTGAAATCCCAGGCCAGGTTATGGCTGCTCACAGCTACAAACCTGCAGGCTTTCAGCCTCTGCTTGCTGGCTCTCCCAGCATCCTTCCCATTAATTAGCCCTCAGGAATTAATAATTCAGAAGTCTTTTCTCCTGCTGCAGCGTTCTGACAGCAGCGAGCGTGGCTGTGCGGTTGGAGATAACAATGGTGAAATATTCACAATTTAATATCCTTGTTCTTGCCCAGCACTGAGGCAGAGGCATCCCAGGCTCCCAGCATCTGCTTTAAAACCCAGCTCAGCTCAGCCTGGACAGCATCCCCCTGCTTTGGGTGCCTGAGCTCAGAGGTGGCTCACGAGGTTTGTCCCCACTGTGGCAAGGACAGACCAGTTCCCTCTCAATTCCATCCACTGCTGAAGGTCTGCAGGATAAAGGGAATTAGGATAAATGCAGGATTGGGTTTGCATTTCCTCTCTGCTCCTCTGTATCCTGGTTTGGCCACGCTCACACCAAAGGACACGAGTGCCACCCACACCTGGAGGGAATTGAGATGAAGGAAGGCCCTGTAAGAAGAAAATTTGGGAATGTGTCAGCTGATGGACAGCTGGGAATGGGAATGCAAACACAGCCCTGGGATGGAGGGATGAGAGACCAGCCACACACTCAGCTCCCCACACAGACCTGCCCAGTGGGGGAATAAATCCCAGGGAGGACCAAGAAGAACTTCCTCAAGGATAGGAAACAAACCCCATTCCTGCCATGGACACTGGGAATGCTGTGCCATGGCCCTGTCCATCCCATGGACACTGGGAATGCTCTGCCCTGGCCCTGTCCATCCCATGGACACTGGGAATGCTGTGCCCTGGCCCTGTCCATCCCATGGACACTGGGAATGCTCTGCCCTATCCCTGTCCATCCCATGGACACTGAGAATGCTCTGCCCTGTCCCTGTCCATCCCATGGACACTGGGAATGCTGTGCCATGGCCCTGTCCATCCCATGGACACTGGGAATGCTGTTCCCTGTCCCTGCCCATCCCATGGACACTGGGAATGCTCTGCCCTGTCCCTGCCCATCCCATGGACCCTGGGAATTCTGTGCCCTGTCCCTGCCCATCCCATGGACACTGGGAATGCTGTGCCCTGGCCCTGCCCATCCCATGGACACTGGGAATGCTGTGCCCTGGCCCTGCCCATCCCATGGACACTGAGAATGCTGTGCCCTGTCCCTGCCCATCCCATGGACACTGGGAATTCTGTGCCCTGTCCCTGCCCATCCCATGGACACTGGGAATGCTGTGCCCTGTCCCTGCCCATCCCATGGACACTGGGAATGCTGTGCCCTGTCCCTGTCCATCCCATGGACACTGAGAATGCTGTGCCATGGCCCTGCCCATCCCATGGACACTGGGAATGCTGTGCCCTATCCCTGTCCATCCCATGGACACTGGGAATGCTGTTCCCTGTCCCTGCCCATCCCATGGACACTGGGAATGCTCTGTGTTGCCACGTGCAGGAGCCCTGAGAAATTCACAGGCTGTTCCAAGAACTTCCATGAAAACAGCAACAGCAAAAAATGATGCAGGAAACACAAAGCAAAGGTCAGAGAGTGCAGCTGAGGGAAGGATTTGCTGTCTCTAAATCCACTCAGGATTCCACTTCATGGCAAACTCCCCTCAGTGCTTCAGGTCCTTCCTCATCTCTTTTGGCTGCTCGGTGAGAAATGTTAATTTTCCATGTGTTATTCTGTCCACAGCTATGAATATTCACAATATATTGACAACATGGAAAGAAAAAAGAGTTTGTTTAGTTAGAAAGTATCAAAATAAAAAGTGCCTCGTTGTTTAAGATGAGACACCTAAACCGTAATCAACAACTTCTCTTGAGTCAGAAACCATGAATCATCCTCTGAAATAAGATCACATTCAAGATTAGTTTCTCATGGTATTGCGGAGGAATTTCAGATATTTCCATTGGGAATAGAGTTATTTCTTTAATCACCCCAAGGTTAGTTTGTTCAGTCCTATTTTTTTTTTTTTCTTGTATACTGAAGGTTGCCCAAAGGTAGGGAATGCTAAGATCTAAAAGTGGAGTGGAAAAAAAAAAAACTATTGTGAGATCAGGACAAGATTTCAAGACCAAAGTGATTTGGAGACACAAATTGGACTTTTTTACCCTGGCAGAAAGTTCATAAAGGCTTATGACCATCTTGTTAAACACTACACAAAAATAGAGCAAGCCACTGAGAGAAGCTTTCTGCAGCCAGCTGTACACAAAGCAACAGAGGCATGGATCTGAGCATGGGTTTCACAAGTTATCTCTGTTATCAGGGAGAATATTGAGTGTCAAGAGGGTTGGGATGGATATCAGGAAAGGTTCTTCCCCCAGAGGATGCTGGGCACTGCCCAGGCTGCTGGAGCTCCAGGAGCTTTTGGACAGGGTGGGATTTTGGGGTGTCTGTGCAGGGACAGGAGCTGGATCAACGATCCCTGTGGGCCCTCCCAGCTCGGGATATTCCACCATTCTCTCTGTCTGTTATTTTCTGTGCCACCTCTTTGCCCTGTGACACATCAGCAGGGCCCCAGCTCCTCCAGGGAGCGTGGGGAGAGGAGCCTGGGCCAGCTCCAGCTCCAGCTCCAGCTCCCATCCCACCCAGCAGAACATCCCAGATCAGCCCCACTCTGTGCAGGGGATGGCAGGAGCATCCAGAGAGTGATTCATGCCCCATGGGCTGAATCACCCTCTGACACAGCCAGCTCCCACCACCAACCACCCCAGAGGCTTTGCAGTCGGTTTTAAATAGATGCTTGACTTTAAATTGATAAACCTGGGTGAAATCAGCCCCATTCAGCAGGATTTTCTATCCCAGATCCATCAAGTGTGTCCCATCACTGCTTGCTTTGGGAATATCCTTCAAGTCATGACGTAGATTTAGGCAAAATCTTCCTTGCTGCTTGGATGGTGGTGGGAATTTTCTCAAGTGTGATTGTTTTGGGTGAAACCAAGCATTTGGCCAATCTCACTGACTCAGCAGCTCTGAGCTGAGAAAGTGGAGCTCCAAGTGCAGGGGTAGAAATTGTGATGCAGAGGGTGAAGAACACATGGAAGTGAAAAGCATCCTGCTATTTGCACCTCCTGCTTTTCAAAGGGAGAGAAGGAGAGGAGGCTGCTCGCTGAAAATCCTGAGTTAGATTTTTAATGACACAGATTTCTCCCCCACTTTTCTCCCCTCCTTTCCCCTTCACATAGTGAGAAACTTCCCGAGGTTGCCAATGGCACTAAAACAGCCCGTCCACTTTCAGAATTTCAGTCACCTCTTAAACACTTAGAGGCTGAATTGAGTGAAAACCCGTTTTCAGAAGAGTTTCCAAGGAAGTAGAAAGTTTCCACACCCTGAATCTTGCACTCAAAGAAGTGGAAAGTGGCTGGTGGCTGCCAGCAGTCTGAATAGTTGTATCATGGGCTGCTGAATGCTTTATTCTGTCATAAAAGACACGAACATGCTTGGTGCTCCACTAAAACACACAAATACCCTCTGAGAAGCGGAGCTGCACAATATATGACTTGTGAATTCTTCTCTCCTTGCATTTTCTTGGCATAACGTTGCTTTTCAGCTGCCTCATACCAAATAAATTCTGATGAAATTGCACAGCTTGTGTTTTGCAAAATTCTAGCGTTGCAATCACAGCGAGAAAAAGAGAGAGGAATGTGCCTTGTACTAAAGACACCTGGATGAGAAAATCTGTAGCCCCAACTGTTTGGGAATGACTAATCAGGGACCACATGCTATGTGAACTTTTATTGATCTTACCTATTTATGGCTTCAAATGTAAAGCCTGGGCTCCACAGAGTGCTGCAAAGCAAAATAAGTGATCAGCAAGGTATAGAGCTGAGACTCTGCACTGGAGATCACAGATTTGGAGGCTCAAATTTGAAATAAATTTGGGGGCATTTTGGGGGTGCTGAACCCTCCCTCTCTGCAGTGAGGAGGGTGAGATTTGTGCCCAATTTCTCCTCATTCCTTCATGTGGGAGGACCCAGCTGGGGAACCAGGAGTGACCATTTGGAGGGTTAATTCCCCAGCTGGCTGAGCTGTTCATCTCTGGGTAGGTTTTAGTGTTGAACTGGTTTCTTTTCCCAGCTTGCAGGTCAAAGAGGGCTGAGTAGCAAATGTTGGCAAAATGTGGTTTTCACCTGGAGGTCCATGGTGAAAGGACACTGGAGAGCTCAGAGATGGATTCAGCTCTCTGCAATTCCATGAGAGCTGACCACACCCAAAGGAACTGTACAATAAATAAAATTTAGAGTTTAAAAAGCCTGCCCTTGCTGTTCACCCATTCTAATTTGAGCAAGAAGATTTGTTGCTTACAATATTCCAATTAATGGCTGCTTTAATACTAGGGTAAAGGTAATAAAAGAAAAGCCAACATTGAATTTTAAAATTCATCCTCATTCAGTGCTTCAAGTCTTTGGAAAACTCTGGGCTTAGAGGTTCTGGGTGGGACGCTGTGGTGGTCCCACTGTTTGAACCTGAATTATATAACAACATAAAACTACATTTATCAACCCATTCAACCACCTTCTGTCAAGCATTTTATTTAATTTCCAGTTTAGTGAAGAGTGTAAATAATAACAAAGCTGTCCAAGGTTTGAGAGTTTTTAACACACTGGAGAGTGTTCCACAATATTTTGGGATTCCTCTGTGCTCAACACTGATATTTGCTGCCAGTGTCAGGCTTAGTCTTGTTATCATTTTGGTATGCCATGGTAAAGTTGAATTAAATTATTCTAATTAAATGGTTGTTATGTAAAAGCTCTTTTCTTTTCATTGCCTTTCATATTATACATTGGAAAGCAGTTATTATATAAAGCAAGCAACCAAAGAACAAATTCCCCCTTCCAGAAAATCCTTCTCCTTCTAAAGTGTGATCAAATGCTAAAAGCTTTTGTAATGAGCAAATAAAGTTTGTGAACGAGATTTAGTTCTCTACAAATGAACTCATTTTCCATTTCAGTCCAGAAAAAGAAATCATCACCTTTCCCCGTTGATAAATTTCAGGATCAAAATGCCAAGTCATGGGTGGGTCAGGAAAATCTCGTTTGTAATCAAAGGCTTGGCCAACTTCCTGCATTTTTTACATTTTAATTATACACTACATTGGCATCCTGCTATAAAGACATTACTTTTTTGAAACTCCCAACTATTTACATGACTAAGAGCTTAATCGAATCAAGAATTTTTGCTCTTTTTTCTCTCACTCTTTTGGTTTTTTATTTAAAAAAAGAGCCATCATTCCCATTCCTTGCTGTGGAAAACATTCCTTTGCTCCTGTTGGATTTTGGTAGCAAACACAAACGAGACTTTTGTCCTCAAGCAGCATTTCAGAGATGTGGGCTGATGTCTCAGGAACTCTGTCTTTCAAGGAAATGTTAATTACTGCTGCCGAATGAGGTGACAATTCCTATAAACCCCACATAGGTGTCCAAGTTTGGGTTTTTCCATGGGCTGGAAGGGTTCAGATAGGGTTTGGTACCTCCTTAGGAGCATCAATCCCCTCTAATCCTGCACAAATGAATTGGGGATCAGTTAAACTCAGTTTAATGATCTCATTGGGAAAAAGCGATCTCAGATCACCTTTCCCAAGTGGTCCATGGGGAAGGAAAAGAAAAAATGGATCTGATTTTGGTCCATGAGGAGCATCAGGAGAACCCAGAGCTGTTCTGAGCGAGGCCATGAGGGCAAACGTGGTGCCTGAGGGCAATCCAAAGGACAGCAGAGCAGGGAGAAGGTGTTGGGGTTTCATCTCTGTGCCTCAACCCATCTCCCAAAGGATGGATGGATGGATGGATGGATGGATGGATGGATGGATGGATGGATGGATGATGGATGATGGATGGATGGATGGTGATGGATGGGATGGATGGATGGATGGATGGATGGATGGATGGATGGATGGATGGATGGATGGATGGATGGATGGATGGATGGATGGATGGATGGATGGATGGATGGATGGATGGATGGATGGATGGATGGATGGATGGATGGATGGATGGATGGATGGATAGTTCCATGGATGGATGGTGGATGGATGGAGATGGATGGATGGATGGATGGATAGATGGATAGATGGATAGTTCCATGGATGGATGGATGGATGGATGGATGGATGGATGGATGGATGGATGGATATGATGGATAGATGGATAGATGGATAGTTCCAGGATGGATGGATGGATGGATGGATGGATGGATGATGGATGGATGGATGATGGATGGGTGGATAGTTCCATGGATGGATGGATAGTTCCATAGATGGATGGATGGATAGATGGATAGTTTCATGGATGGATGGTTGGTTCCATGGATGGTTGGTTCCATGGATGGGTAGTTTCATGGATGGATGGTTGTTTCCATGGATGGATGGTTCCATGGATGGATGGTTCCATGGATGGATTGTTCCATGGATGGATGGTTCCATGGATGGATTGTTCCATGGATGGTTCCATGCATAGATGGAAGCAGAACCTCTGCCCTGCTCATCACACAACCCAGCAGGGGCTTAAGAAGTGCAACCTGCCCAGAGTGCATGATTACACAACTGAAATCTTAAGAAGTAATGAAAAATCAAATTCTAAGGTGCTCCAAGCCCTGTGTTTCCAAGCATTCCAGAGGGAGCTGACAACACCGGCTCCTTTGAGCAGCACGCAGTGAAAATTATATGTCTGCCTAAGAAAAGAGCTGGAAGTGCTTTTCTCTTCTCCCCATTAGGAGACAAATTCAATTTCTAGTAATTACAGCTGTGCCTCCCTTTTTTGAGCTCTTTCAATGGGTTCAGCACACTTCTCTTCTCATTAGAGCTGAGAAACTCAAAATGAAAGGTACTGTTGAATTGGAAAATATTATTATTACAGTAAAAGTCACAAGGAATTGGATTTGTACAAAACTATAAAGCAAAACACACTGAGATGATTCATTATGCATCACATGGAGAAAGACGTAATGTTGTTAATATGGGAGAACAGATGTGTCTATGTATTTTAAGTATCTCTTTTACTTTTCTCTGATGAAAAGTTGGTTTTTTATCCAAAAAAAAAAAAAAAAAAGAAGAAGAAAGAAAAAAAACTAGAACGAAAACCCAACCTGATCTTGATTACTGGTACTATTGAGACAGTTCACTGGGAAATGAAAGCAGTCACTGCTGTTGCCATTAATCTCATTTTATGTTAGTTTGGCTTTTACTGCAGAAAGTAAAAACTCTTGGGTTTTCTTTCCTCCCCGGTCCCACATGTGAGTTAAAGCAAAGCTGACAAGCAAGTCCTTGACATAACCTCACGCAGGCTGTGGTTAGGAGCTCTCGAGCAGCCACGGCCCAGATGTGATTTCCTCACTTTATTCAAATTAAATGGGCTCAAATTAAAAAGGCAGCGCTTTGTTTTGGTTTGGTTTAAAGAGACAAGGCTGGCGGGCAGTCGTCGCCTCGTTATCTCTGCTTTTTTCGCGGTACAGTTGTTTGGATGTGGGTGTGAAGGAAAGTTCATCCTTTTTCCATTCTGTCAGACCTCAAGCATTTAGTGCAGGGACCCAAAAGCTGCTGCTGAGTGGAGGAACAATCCCCAGGGATTTCACTGTGGCTGCATTCTCACCTTGCCTTTGGGACTGCGGCCACTTTGTCTCTGTCCTGCAGGTAAATCCTCCGTCCTGAGGGGCTGAACTCCCTCCCGCAGACGGGACATAATTAAATATCCGTTATTGCACAGAGCAGGGGGAGGCAGACCTATAGAATTTATGCCATGATCCTTCTGGATTTTAAAACGATACATTTCTACAACGGAGGTGCTCCTTAGGAATCCCAGAGCACTTGTTTAAAATGCACAGGATTTTTTCTGTCTGCGTTACACGAGGAACTGCCTCTATTTCCCAAGGAGCAGTGTAGCCTCTTTATTTCTGCTTTTAGTAGCCAAGTTAAAGAAGAAAATTCAATAAGTTGAAGAAAATGCTGAGAAGCAAATGGGTGAAGGAGCCATGTGGGCAAAGGTATCGGCTTCTAGAAATGATTTAGGGGAGCAAAAGCAACTGCAGAGTCTGACCTTGCAAAGGAAAAACACTTGGAAAACATAAAACATCCTCTTGGCTTGAGAACTCACACGTGGCACTGCTTGGTGACCCTCATGATTACTGTCATCAATTAGGGACTATTTTATAAGCACCCAAAGGCTTCCTAGGTCTGAGCCACTGTCAGAAGTGATGAGTTTTTAATGGCAACCAGCACTCTTGAAAAATTCCCATATTGTGGAGACAGCCACGTCCCTGGGGAGCCGGGTGCCTGCCCTCTCCTGGCTCGGATATTGGGGTTAATTAGGGCAGCAGATTAATTGCTGAGCCCCACAGCAGGGTGCAGGCATCCCCGTGCTTGGGCTGATGTTTGCTCTCAGAGCCCTGCAAACAGAGCAGGGCGAGCTTTAGCTCTTACAAATCACACGAAACCAGGGGACACGTTTTATTATTTGGCAGCGAGTTTATCTTCTTGTGCTGAAACTGAGCCCGAAACGAGATTCCCACTCGGGTTTGTTTGCTCACTGGGAAGTGCAGATCGAAATGGGAGGGTGCTGCAAATGAAAAGTCTGTTTAGGCCACATAATCTCCTTCGTTAAAGTATCAGTGCTGCTGGATAAGGCTCACTCGGGAACCTATTAATGGAAACACATCTGCTGCGTTCAGAATAATGAAAGGCTGGCTCTAAAGTGATTAATTGCTGCTAACAGAAGCAGGTCCAGCTTTGGGAAGGCAAATATGTGGCACATTTGGATGTGCACAGAAGGCTTTGCACAGATGAGCACGGCTCTTGCTAAGCTCAGCTTGCAGCACTGCAAGGACAGCTCAAAGGCTTGGGATGGGTCAGGTCAGGCCACCTCACCTCTGGCTGAAAATCCCACCTCTACCAGGCTTTCCTAAGTTAGGAACTTGTGGGAACCACGACATCCCTCTGACTGTCCTGGAAAATTTAGAAGTGACAAGAATTTAGGTAGAATGATAATTAACATGTCACAGGGTGAAAAAGGAGAATTTTGGGGTTTTAGAATGTGAGTTTAAGGGGCAAAGATGGAGGAATTAGGGCATCACCCTGTCCTTCTTCTTGGTCTTTTGTTCTCCATCTTCTGCTGTGATGGTGGCACTTTTTAATTGTTCTAGAGTAAAGGCACACTGTTTGGTGTGGTTGATAGGAATTGGAGAGTTATTGTAAATAAAGCATACGTAATTTTTAGTATCAAAGATAACACTGTCCCAAAGGGGAAGGAGTTTGGGAGTTTTTCACAACCTGGCTTGCAAGGAGGAGTTCAGCAGGCCAGAGCCACAAATGTAAGATAACAAAGAATAAACAAATCCTTGAAAAAGAGAACAGATGATCTCGATCTCTTCTTCAGACACTGGGCTGGGGGAAACAGAAACTTTCACAGAGACAGAAACAAAGTCAAGTCAGGTGAAACAACACACAACAACAAAAACCCTTTTTTTTTTAATTTTTAAAAACCTGACAGGAACTAACTGGAAAAGGAGCATCACTGGTTTTTTTGTTTGTTTGTTTTGTTTTTTTTTTTTTTTTTTTTTTTTGTTTTTTTTCTGATTCAAATGCATTTTATTAGCAGTGCTTGTGTTACAGTGGTCACAAGATCCCCCCTAATCAAAGTGGGGCCCTCCTGGGCCAGACACTGTCCAGGTCCATGACATAAACCAGCTCTTCCTTTTGGGAACTGCAAGGCCTGCAGCTCCCCAGAGCTTGGGAAGGGAAAACCAGACAGCAGTGGGGAAATGCCACCACCTGCCTGAAGTTTAAGAAGACAGTGGAGAGCTCATAGGTCTCAGGTTTGGGTCTGGGGCCCTTCTTTAGGGCTGGGGAATGGTGGCTGTGATCCCCAGAGCCCCAGTGCCTGCAGAGGGCTGGGGGAGCCCTGGCTCTGGCACAGGGGGGCCAAGGAGCTGGGGAGTGAAGCATCCCCTCCTGTTGGGAGGATGCTGGGACCCTGGATGGGGGCTCAGACACATTCCCAGCTCACAGGCACTGCATGTCATACCCTGTCAGAGGGAGAAAAAGCCTGAGCCAGACTGGCAGGAAGAGAGGGCTCCTTGCCAGCACATTGATTAGAGCCCAGATGAAGATAAAAAGGCTGGAGATCCAGTGCACAGTCTGGAATTGTGTGTTTCTGGGGAAGATCTAATGTATTCATGCTGTCAGGTCACATACATTAGGCCCAGAAACCTGAGGTTTGCTTTC
Organism: Sitta carolinensis; assembly: GCA_032173965.1. Taxonomy (NCBI): domain Eukaryota; kingdom Metazoa; phylum Chordata; class Aves; order Passeriformes; family Sittidae; genus Sitta; species Sitta carolinensis. The sequence continues at coordinate 2,185,786 of CM063298.1, read as the reverse complement.
TTCTTTTTTTCCCCCCTTTTTTTGGAAGCACTTGGAGCAAATATATTGAAGGAGACGTTTGCAAGCATGGAGCCCATTAATAACACAAGGCCAATGCAAGGCTGCAGCCTCCTTCATGCTGCTCTGGGGAGCCAAGGAAATTAAAATCCTCTCCGTTCCTTTTCTGTGCTGGGGAAATCAAAGCCAAGCCCTGCAAAGGGGCTGATTGGAGACAGGTGAAATGTCTGTTTGTTTTTAAAGCCTTGCAGCTCTCATTTGTGATAGTCCCTGGGTTTTCCAAGTGCATTGTGCAGATACCAGAGGAGAGGTGGCTGCAAGAGAAGAAAACCAGCCTGAGTAGCATCAGAGAGCCAGGAGCTTTTCAGATACCAAAGAACAAAAGGCTTTACAGCAAAGGCTCCTTGCTGACAGCTGCTGGAGGTGCCCAGCCTGTGCTTTATCCCTCTACTGTGTTCCTACTGTGTTCCTCATGCCACAGACTTGCAAGGCTGTGAGCCTGCGCTCTGATTTCTGCTAAAACAACAATAAAACCTTCCAGGAGTCTCAGAGAATGAGGAAACAATAAACCAGGCAACAATTATCCAGTTCTGCACATGATATATAGTGTGGATAACACGACCTCATGGCCGTGGGGATGTTTTACTGCTGGATGTAAGACACATCTCATTTAAGGTGCACAAAGAGCCCTGCCTGTGCACCCACAGCCCTCAGCACTGCTCCTGGGCCAGGCAGCCCCTGTAAATCTCCATGCAGATGCCCATTAGCTGAGAATTAAGTGGGCAGGCAGACATCAGAATGGCTTTGTCACGAATCTGATGTTCTCATCTAAACGGATCTAAACGGCCTCGTTTTATAACTGCTTCCTGCAGTCAACCTCCCATGATAGCCCAGACTTGCTAACGTTCCTTTTATTGCTGCCATCTGATTGTATAACTCTGCACTGATAGCAGCTCTTCATATTGCATCGATTAGGCAGAGAACAGGAAAATGAACAAAATGTACTCATTCTGTTTATAGTTGGAGCTATAATTTTGTGGCCCTCCTTGGACGCCTTAGCAGGAGAATCAGATGCACTTTTCTCCCCATTTGGCAATGCTCTCCTGCACTGGCTGGGAGCTCTGGCCAAGTTCACTCAGCTCCTGCTCGAGCAAATGGCTTTTTATTAGGATGTGGGAGATGGAGAGGGCTCCCAGGGCAACTGCAGGGACACAGCAGGAGCTGGGGTTAAGCACAGAATTTCCAGAGGAGAGAGCCTGTTCATAAACCCTTGACAATCACCCATTGTGGGGTGGTTGGGAGTGAAGGTTCAGGTTGAAGCACCAGGGAGGAAGATGATGATGATGATGATGATGAACTTGGCACAGGTTCTCTTTGCTGTGCTGATGCCTTGAGAGGCTCCCTGGAACAGAGGGTGGACAGGGTTAAAGGAATTAAGCTGGGATTTATTAAAAGGCTTCAAAAGATCCACCTTGGGCAATGCAAGAGCCTGACCAGGGCTACACCCAGGATGGAGCCAAGGTGGACCCAAAATGGATCCAAAATGGACTCAAGGTGGACCCAAGGTGGACCCAGGGTCAGTTGTTCTCACCCTTTTTTCAGTTTTGCTCCATTTCCAGGTTGGTTCCTTGTCCAATGCCAGCCCCAGGGGATGCAGTCCCACCCTCCCAGATTCTCCCCTCAGTTCTCTGCTGGTTGCACTTTTGGGGCCAGAGCTGCAGCGGGGTCCTTGGGTCTGGGCTGGGAAAGGATTGTTCTGTGCCCTTGGATTGGATTGTTCTGTGTCCTTGGTTCTGTTAAGGATTGTTCTGTGTCCTTGGTTCTGGAAAGGATTGTTCTGTGTCCTTGGTTCTGGATTGGATTGTTCTGTGTCCTTGGTTCTGTTAAGGATTGTTCTGTGCCCTTGGGTCTGGAAAGGATTGTTCTGTGTCCTTGGCTCTGGGAAAGGATTGTTCTGTGTTCCTGGTTCTGGAAAGGATTGTTCTGTGTCCTTGGTTCTGGATTGGATTGTTCTGTGTCCTTGGTTCTGTTAAGGATTGTTCTGTGTCCTTGGTTCTGGAAAGGATTGTTCTGTGTCCTTGGTTCTGTTAAGGATTGTTCTGTGTCCTTGGTTCTGGAAAGGATTGTTCTGTGTCCTTGGCTCTGGGAAAGGATTGTTCTGTGTTCCTGGTTCTGGGAAGGATTGTTCTGTGTCCTTGGTTCTGGGAAGGATTGTTCTGTGTCCTTGGTTCTGGAAGGATGCTCTGTGTTTGGTTCTGAAAGGATTGTTCTGTGTCCTTGGTTCTGGAAAGGATTGTTCTGTGTCCTTGGCTCTGGAAAGGATTGTTCTGTGTCCTTGGTTCTGGATTGGATTGTTCTGTGTCCTTGGAAAGGATTGTTCTGTGTCCTTGGAAAGGATTGTTCTGTGTCCTTGGTTCTGGGAAGGATTGTTCTGTGTCCTTGGAAAGGATTGTTCTGTGTCCTTGGTTCTGGGAAGGATTGTTCTGGCTGGGCTGGCAGTAGAACTCACTGACCCTTTCTGTGCAGTTCAGAGTTAGATTCTAACGCAGTGCAGAATCTGGAAAATACAAGAACTAAACCTTAAGGCACCAATCCCAATGAGGAGCACGGGGTCATTGCTCTCCCTCCCTGGGCTCACAGTCTGCTTTAGTGGGCAGACCCTGGCTGCTTCCCCCTCCCCGTGCTGCCAGCCTTGCCTGCCCTCGGTTTCAGGGGATGAGATGCTCACTTGACTCATTTTCAGCCCGGAAAAAGCTCTTTTCTTGCTTTGCTGTACTTTGGTCAGTTCAGTGGTGAATGACTCAAGGTTACTCTGATTAAATTAGAGGTTTCAGGTTGTGTGAATCTGATTTTTTGAACAAGAAAAAGCAGAGAACAAAAAGGAAATGACGCATTTATCTCTCTTCTAGAATTCCTATTTAAACGGAAGTATTTTTAATAAAACCATTTATTGGTTTCAGGGCCATAGGGTAGAATCTCTTCTATATGGCAGGAAAAATTCTTTTCCTGGAGTACTAACTGCTTAAGGGTTGAGTGTCAGTCTTGGACCATTTCCCTCAGGTATAAAGATTTAAACAGAAAGAGTTTGGTAAAACTCTGTAACATTTAAAATGCAACTCTCTGCAAACTGGGTTAGGAAAAAGAAAAAAAATTTTTTTTTTTCTGGGGTCAGAGCCAAGCCAAAAGCTCTTATGAGGATAATCCCAAAATGAGAGACCACCCTGGTTTACCCTCACCCACTGCTGTTGGAACGTGTGCACCAAAGGTTTTGGGGCAATGTAGCTTTTTCCTGTGCCACTATGAAATTCCTCTGTTGATGGCCGTGTGAAGTGGATAATTAAAGGACAGGAAAGCTGAACCCAGTTTCCTCAGTTTCCCTGTTTGCTGTGCTTTCATATTCAACCCAGTGCTGCTTTTGTTCTGCTTCTTTGCTCACCGAAGTTTCTCCCAAGGAGATTTCATGGCATTTTTAACCAGGAAAAAAAAAATAAATAAATCCCACCATTTTTGCAAAGGGCCATTAACCATTATCAACCTAATGATCTACTTAAACTGCAGGGAGGAAGATAAGGTTAGATAACAAAAAAAACCCCAACCAATTAAAAGATTTAGGCAGTAATGAGGCAGTAAGGAGGCCTGGAAAGCTGCAGGATGTCCCTCGTGGATGTCCCAGCTGCTGCCAGCCAATTCCCAGCCATCGGAATGGAGCTGCCCTTGGACAAACTCTCAACCACAGCCTCTCAATTTTTGTCCATTCCCATTTTTCCCAGGCAGGGGCAAAAAAATTTGTCATCGGCCAAATAAAGATCAAATCAAGCCTGAGAAATGTGATGGAGATCTGGAAATGATCTTGGCACAGAGATCCATTTCCTGCTCTGACGGATTTAGAAGTGCTCAGGTTCCTGCTGTGGCTGGAAAGTTGTGTCAGAACATCTTTCCTGTGATGCTCAGAAACCTCCTGCTTGTTTCCCCCCTCTGTTTACCCATAACCAGTTTGATTTGGGGCCAACATTGTCCTTTAGCTTAAAAAACTCTCGCCCTTCCCTGGGGGTTTACCTGGGTTATTTATAGAAAGCAATCCCTTTGCTAGCCTTGTCCTGCTTTTCCTAGCTTTTTCCTTATTTTCCTAGCTTTTTCCTGCATTTCCTAGCCTTGTCCCGCTTTTTTGCAGCATTTTCCTTCTTTTCCTAGCCTTGTCCTGCTTTTCCTAGCCTTGTCCTGCTTTTTTTTTTAGCATTTTCTTGCTTTTTCCTAACCTATCCTGCTTTTCCTAGCCTTGTCCTGATTTTTTCTAGCCTTTTCCTGCATTTTCTAGCTTGTCCTGATTTTTTCTAGCCTTTTCCTGCATTTTCTAGCTTGTCCTGCTTTTTTGTAGCATTTTCCTGATTTTTCTAGTCTTGTCCTTCTTTTCCTAGCCTTGTCCTTCTTTTCCTAGCCTTGTCCTTCTTTTCCTAGCCTTGTTCTGCTTTTCCTATCCTTTTCCTGGCCTTTTCCTGTTTTTCCTAGCCTAAACAAAACCATTTTAGCTTCTCCTCCCCTCCCAGCTTGCCCCACATCTTCCCCCGCCCCTGCTCCATCACTCACACCCAGGTCCCGGTGCCCCTCCGGGGATTTCAGCTCTCCTGACACTCATTTCTCCCAGGATCTTTCGGGCAGCCACATTTTCCATTTCCACTCAGGATTTCTTCAGCCCTGTTCATCCCAGCAGCCTCTGCCACTTGTGCCCTGTCTCATTTCTGTGCCATCCTCGTTGCTGTCCCCCCACCGTGTCCTCTGGCAGCAGGAGGAGATGATGGCCAGCAGCACCAAGACAATATTTGGAATTTTCAACTGCCACAACAATATCATCTCCCTGCTTTATCCCCGAAATCCTATAAAAAGGCCACTGGCACATCTGGGCTTGTTAACTGTGATCCCTTTATAGCCCAGGTTTTTGTCTCATCCTCAGACTCTGTGCACACGGGGAAATTTTGGTGATGTCTGATTTCCTTCAGCGGGTATAAAGGGAGGCCAGGGCCGAGCCCAGGATTACTATTTAGCTTTGAGACACCCTGAAGTCAGATGAGGTTAATTTCACTTTTAAGCATCCCCATGAACAAAGCAGTTAGATCCATCAGCTCCAGCTGCTGAGCTCAGGTCAGGAAGTGCCTGACAATAAATAAATAGTTTGGGTTTTTTTTTTTTCCTGAGGCTGAGATTGTCTCTCATTCATTTGGAGCACCTGCATGTGAAAAGAGAATGAGGATGTTGAATCTCCCCATCATTACTCAAAATCTGCTGGGTTTAGGCTGTTATCAAGACAAGGAAGTGATGTAACTGCTGCAAATGCCTTTAATTGTCTGAAAAAAGCCTGGTGGGGCTGAGGTTGGGCCCTGCTAGCCCTGAGTGAGACTTTGCTCTGCTCTTACCCCAGACCAGGGCTGAGGCAACACCAGCCACACCTGGGCATCTCTGCTCTGCTGGGGGTGGGCCAGTCCTCAATTTCCTAATTCCTCAGTTATTTCCTCCATTTCCCCAATCATTTCCTCCATTTCCCCAATCATTTCCTCCATTTCCCCAATTTCCCTGCACCCTTGTCTTCACAAAACCTCGGGCAATCAGCTCATCGCCCGAGGTGAGTGACAGGCACATAAATCCTGGGGCTTTTTGTTCTGATGGAATCTGGGCAAGAAACGGGACTTGGAGTTCACGATGGAAAATATTTCTGAGAGCAGCTACTCCGGGGCAGCAGCTCTGCTCAGCAAGCACAGGAATTATTTTGGAGCACAATAAATCTTTGTAGTTCTGCAGCCTCACTTGTCAGCTGGAGCATCCTCCCCAGCCCAGAGCCTGACAGCTTTAGCTGTTCCTGGTAGGAATTCGCTCAGTTTTCCTCTTTTCCCCCATTCCATCCGCCTTCCATGCCATGGAAGCTGAAAATAAGCAAACTGAAAGCATTCTTTTTGTTTCTAGAAAGATTTTCTGCGTTTCAATGGGAACAGCTTCACCCCTGACATCAACTTTCCAAGTGCCTCAAGTTGGGAATCAAGCTTGAAACGTCCTGCTGTGGATTTGGAGCTTTTCCCCTGAATATCCCCCAAACAGAGGCCTGAAAAAAAAAAAACAAAAAACCAAACCCTCCTGGAGGAGTTTATCACAGAATCCCAGAATTGGCTGGGTTGGAAAAGAATCTTTCTGAGATCATCAAGTCCTGTGGCATGGGCAAAATGCTGACTCAGGGAAAGAAAAGCAGGATCTCAGTGTTAGAATTTGTTAACAAACCTGACCCCACTGGCAAAGGACATTTGGCTTTCAGGCAGCCTTCAGCTTGAGGCCAGTGGTGAGTTAAGAACTGGGATGTCTTTGGATAAATTCAGTGGGAATCTGCTGGCATAGGGAAAACAACACTGAAATATTCCAGGGTAGATTATTAGAGAATGGGGAAAAGCAAACTTCAGATGCCTTGTAATTAATTTGAAATTTGCTTATGCTGTTTCTTTTCTTCTTTAACATTGGTTTAAAATCTTCAGCAGGAGTGGAAAGTGAGAAGGATATAAACATTTCAGTCCTCAATACAGATTCTGAAACAAAAGAAAATTACCCCAAATTGTTTTCAGCCTGACTGTTCATGAGTGTCACCTTGTTTTCAGATCATCAGTTGGATACAAGCTGAAATATTAATTACTGTGTAACTAAATGTCCCTTTTCTTTAATTCACTACACCTCCAGTTCATGCTTTAATTTCGCACTCCGACTATTTAGAAATCAATATTTCCATTGCATACACGGGATTTAATTTCAAGTGGAGAAGCAGTGGATATATTAATTTCAAAAAGCAATTATGGGGAGCACGATGGCAGATGCTCCTCCTGCAGGAACTCCTCTTTATCCTTCACGGAAAACATTCTTGGGAAAAAACCAAAAAAACGCAGCCTATTTTAACTGCAGCCATTTTTTCCCACTCAGCTTTGTCGGGGGTGTCTTTAAATAGGCAGAATTTCTTTCTATAGCTGGCTGGAGTTAATCATTTCCCCTTGGAAACGCACTGGGGGACACGTTTGGTGGGATGTTGGGAATGGGAAGGGCTCGGGCTGGGAGTGGGAGCAGAGCCTGCAGTCCCAGCCCCCAGGGCTGAGCCTGACCTAGGAAGGAAGCAGAAGGATGTTTCCGAAACCCATAGCACACAATAATTCACTTTAATCTTCCGTTGGTGTCTTGCCTCTATGGAAGGGAAATCAAAATAAAAGGGCTCCGGGTGAGGTTTGCTGGAGCCTCCTGGGTTTCTGGCTGTCAGCAGCCAGTGGAGAGCTCCCCCAGAAATGACATGGAAGGAGCTCTGCTGGGCCACTCAAACCCCTTGATTTTCCCTTTGGGAAGAGATTGGATCGTGTTGTTCCAACAGGCCTGACCAGCAGCAGGGAGGCGCCTGCTCCCAGGGCTGTGGAGCCTCCATCCTTGAGATGGGAAACAAAACCCAACTAAAATAACTCCTGAGCAGATAAACCCCGTGTTCTGTGCAGCAGAGCCCGTTCCTAGCAGGAATTTTGGGCTATTAACTCAGACAGCTTTTCAGGCTGTAAAAACAGCACATCGCTAAACTCCTGAAATATCCCCACACTCCCCGATTTTTTTTTAATTTTTTTTTTTTTGTGCATCTCAAATCCCACCGAGCTGCTGGAAACCTGAGAGCAAAACAAGCAACAACAGAACATTCCCTGGTTATGCACAGCCCGGGGATGCAGCTCGTGTTCCCAGCCCGGCGCTCGCCAGGAGGAGAAAAGCAAATCGTTATTTAAGACATCATCCAGTTCCCGAGGGGCCTCATCACCTCCGACAGATTTGTGAGTCACTCAGAGGAAATATTTTACTGCTATCCTGTTTGCTCAGCAGGTGGAAGGGAAATTGCTCTCACAAACCCTGGAAAAAAAGGATTTGAGCAGGACTTGGGTTTCAGCAGAGCCTCGGCGCTCTCGGCCTCGCGGCGAGTTTCGTGTAGCGCCAGCACTTTGCTGGAGATTCTGCAGGGGAAGGCAACCAGGCAAGATCCTTGGCATGGAAATGGGTTTTTAACCCTACCTCATTCTTGTGCTGCTTCCCTGATTTTCATCTGTGAAAAGCTCTTTTTGTCTTATTCATTTTTCCTCTTGCGTTTGAGGATTTTTGATTCCTCTCTCCAAGAAATTTTGCCGCTAAATGAAAATTATTAATTTTTTTTAAAAACTACAGCGTAGGACTTAAAACAGTGTTGGGCAGTTTATAAACATCACAGAAGAGATGAAATTTGCCCCCAAAGAAACCAGAAATTGCAGGCATCTCTCTTTTTCATAATCCAGTGAAAATAGGATAACAAACATCGCTGAGGAGATCTGAGAAAATTATTTCCCAACAGGATTTTAGGAAACAAAAAATATGTATATATTCATACAATTTGTACCAAGAACATTTCCTAGTTGGAAAGACATCCAGCTAAAGAGGTAGTGGGCAAATTAGAACATCCTTCACTCCCAGAAAATTAACTCTTCTGCTGCAGCTTTCACCAAAATCTCTTCCAGGGTGTTGTGCTCCTTTGCCAAGGACTTTACCAGGATTCAGTAAAGGGAGAAGTGACTGGAAAAATGGGAAATTGTGGTGCTGAGGCACCTTGCAGTGGGCTCTGTTCACCCTCAGCCTCCTCCTGTTGAGGGAACTCCACAGGCAGGAGAATGGAGCGTTTTGGTGCTGCCCTCTCTGCTCTCCCCTGGGACAGAGAATCCAGGAGGTTCCACCCTTGGTGATGGGAAAACCTCAGGTGGGCACAGAAACCACCCAGGAGGGGAAGGCTGTGACTTTGTGAGACAATCCCATAAGAGAGAGCAGGCCCTGAAAATCAGGGAGTCCTTCAGGCTGGAAAAGAGCTTTAAGATCATTGAGTCCAACTGTTAATTTATGTTCACCAAACACTCAGAAGAAACCAATAACATTTAGTCTTGACTTAAATATCCCTCTTGTATTACTGTTGTTGGGCTTGAACCTTTACTATTACGGTCCTCTAAAAGGTGGGGAGAGGCCAATGCAACTCCTTAACCAAGCCTTGAATATAAATTACCTTTAAAGACCTTCTCGAGCCAATTTTTCTCACTGTTTATACATTTCAGGTTCAGCAGAGACCCATTTCACAGCAATGGCGAAGAAATGAATCCATTGTTCAGGGAAGTGTATAAAAGCTCTAAAGTTTCCTTAAAGATGTTCCAAAGTGATACTTGATCCGAGACCTATAGGAAATGTTTGAAAATATTCTTAAATAAATGAAGTCACTGGGTCGGTTCCAGCCAAGCTGATGAGAGAACAATGCATAATTGAGAGATGGACCCTCTGGCCCTGTCATGTGCTTGTTTCTCCATCCAGAGGGAGGGCTTTGGAAAGCCCTGCAGTGTTTGGACACTCTCACACACACATTTCATCTTCAGCTCCCACCTGGGACTCGCAGTAGCCACGCAGCAGAGAGAGCAGTTGTTTTTGTGGTTTCCTTCTGGCTCGGCCCACAGGGCTGATGCACCAGAAGTCTTACGAGAAATTCTGCTTTGTTGGGATTTCCTGCATGATTTTGCACACAAAGGCAGCTCAAACGATTCAGCTGACACGGTGATTGGAACCTGGAGATGATTTTCCCAAAACACATCGATTTGGGAACCTCTGCTTTTCACCCACTCCTCTTTGTTCCGTCCTACGTACTTCCTGCATGATATAATTTGGACCTATTTTTTAATGAGCCCTCACTAAGTGTTCTGAAGTGCCATTGTGTGCTGCTAAAGCCCTGCCAGCCCAGGCAGAGCTGTAATTCTTTTGCCAGGAAGAGATTTGAAGTTTGTGGGATTTAACAAGTGTTTGTGCATCAGCTGAGCTGGAGGAAATCTCCGCATGTGCTTTTTCCCACCCCGGTTTTCTGCATCTGTGGCAAATGCAAACCAAGGCATGCTGGTTTAAGCTTCTGTGTGCTGAATGTTAGCTTGAAGGAAACACAGACAGGCTTAGAAATGTGGGAATAACTCATTAATCATGGAATGGTTTCATTAATCATGGAATTGCCTCGGTAAGGGATTAAGGGATGACCTGGCTGCATGAGGCTGCTCAGGACCCCATCCAGCCCAGCCTTGAGTTCTTCCAGGGATGGGAATCCATGGGGAAATGGGGCTGCCTCTCCTGCTGGGGGTGTGAAGCACACCCTGAAGTGTCGAGGAGAAGCAGCTCGTTCAGCAGTGATGAGCAGAGGCAGTGACTTTTTCTCTCCGAAAAAAGAGAGACTTTTTCTCTCTTTTTTCTCCCAAAGCTCCATCTCCAGCTTCCTGCCCAGACCTGACCCCTGTGCCCACCCAGGTGTGGCAGCACCACTCTGGCCCTCACTCTGCTTGAACATTCCCTTGTTCCCACAGTGATCAGCAACCCTCTGTGATCCTAAACTGCTCTCCCTCCAAAGTAAAAAAAACCCAACCAACCCCAACCCACCTGGATTCTGGACCAGATTTGCCAGATAAATTTCTTCCACTCATTAGTGGATGTGTGGGGAATTCTCCTGCTGCTTCTTAGACTTCTTTTTGTGTTTTCTTTCCTCAGTCTCACCTGCACCCTTCTCTCCCACAGCCACAGCAAATCCCTGCCCCACCTGGGGACAGGGGGCACCAAAACAAAGGGGAAAATGCACTTTAAAAGCAAAATTAGGGCAAGGTTTCTAGTGGAAAAAATATTTAGCTTGAATAAAGAGAATAAAACCTCTTGATTAGAAAAAATACCCACGAAAAATCCCCCCAAACCTGGCCAAACCTATAGAAACAAACAGAAAATCTCCAGTTCTGTGACAGAACTCGCTGTGATTACAGTGACTGGAGGTCTCACCTTGGGGCAGAGGAAAGAGTTTCCTCCTCAAAAATCTCCTTCAGACCTTCTTTCCAGACTTTTCTGGAGTTGTGATTGGCATTGGAAGCTCTCCCCCCACCAAATACAGGGCTGGAATTGAAAAAAGCCAGCTGGCCACAGTAGCTCAGTTTAATTGCAGCAAGAGATGGAGCTGAACAAGTTAAATCTGAATTACTGCACCATTACTCCAAAAGGTTTACTGGACACTCTGAGTCACAGCGTGGTTCAGTCTTTTGTCTATGCAGACCTTGCAATATTCTGGGTTTTTTTTAGCAGGAGGATCAGCAAAGGAAATCAGCCCAGTAATTTTTTTCAAGCCCATCAATCCCACAGAAGGTGAGAAAGCCCCATGAAAGCCCCTCTCCACTTGAGCAGCAATATCCTTCTGAGGAAAATTCTTTCCTGATCCTCGCTTTAAAGAAGTTATTTGAGATTAATGTAAAGACCATTTGTCATTTCGGTTATAAGAAATGCTAATGGCTTTAGCAGCATTTTGCATTTTCTGCAAATCCAGCCTGTATTGCAAATTTCTCCGTTAGGCACAAAATAGGAAAAAATAGTCTCCTCTAATCTGAATCACTCATCAATTCCCTGCTAATTGTCAGATGTGTTTATTGCACAGGAGAATTGATAACCTGTAATGAGATGTGATGGATTTAGCCAGCTGTGTTTTTGCAATTCCAGGCTGGTGTGTGTCCAACAGAAACCGAGGGAGTTACATGAGTCCGAAAAAAAAAAAAAAAAAAAAAAAAAAAAAAAAGAAAAAAAATGGGGAAAAAAAAGCCCAGTAGTGTTGATTCAGCACTGGTGTATTTTCTTCTCCTGATTATTTCTGTAATAACAAGTGTCTGATAAGTGGGTTAAAGACTGGCTGAAGGAGATGGAATTGGAAAGGAATTGCCGTTGTGTTTGTTGATATTCCTCCAGTTAATTTGAAATGTAGGCAAGTCATGGAGTGATTTAGACTGGCAACACATTTCATGAGCCTTTCCTTCTGGAGCTAAAAAAAGAGAACACCCTGTCTGGATTGGTCAGCACGCAACGTGTTTAGATAAGGAAGTGGAGTCAGGAGGAATAATCCCAACTTGAGGAATGAATGGAGACAGGATCTGCAGCCGGAAAAATGTCTGCATGGCACTGGAGCAGCTCCCTGGAGAAGCCCAAACTCTGGACACAGATCCCTGTGCTTGCCCATCTCTCACATGAGTTCCTGTCCAGCCTAAAGAACCCCAGCTCAGGCACCAAACCTGCCCATGGCTCAGGAGCAGGGCCAGGGCATGGCTGGGAGGAGCCAGCTCAGAACTTCAGATCCCAAAGGGGATGCTCCCGTGGGGAGAAGCTCAGCTCCTGATGTACCAAGGCTTGGGCACAGTGTGGTGGCACCTAAAGGTTTGGTGGCATCCTAAAGGTGTGGTGGAACCTAAAGGTGTGGTGGCAAAGCCCTAAAGGTGTGGTGGCACCCTAAAGTGTGGTGGAACCCTAAAGGTTTGGTGGCACCCTAAAGGTTGTGGTGGTGAACCCTAAAGTTTTGGAAAGGCACCCTAAAGGTGTGGTGGCACCCTAAAGGTGCCAGTGGTGGCACCCTAAAGGTGTGGTGGAACCCTAAAGGTGTGGTGGCACCCTAAAGGTGTGGTGGAACCCCTAAAGGTTTAAGGTGTGGCACCCTAAAGGTGTGGTGACTCCTTCACCTGGAGATCTTCTCTTCCATCAGCAAATCTTCTCCTGCCTAAATCCTGCCAGAACTCGCCCACCCCAAACCCTGGGACTCACTCCCATGGCCCCTGGGGCTGAGCACATCCTCCTGCTCAGGGTTTCTTCATCTTGGCACGCTGAGCAGCGTGCAGAGAACGATTCACCCCTTTCCCAGAGGGGCTGGAACTCCACCACCATTCCCAAGCACTCTGGGAAAAGCTGGGCAGGATTTGTGCAAACCTCCTGCAGTCCCTAAAAGCAGAGCTGGTCTGCTGATGTCTGACTAATGAATGTGTGGTGGCCAAGGGGAGCTAATGAGACATGACCGTGTTAGTCCTGCAGAAACCACAGTGATTAATCACACAGCCAGGGGACAGGAGCCATGGGCATCCTCACAGCAGACTCAGATGTTCTCCTGGAGGATAAATCCGACAGGAGGCAAGACTACCCAGCTTCATCGCTGGGTTTCATGAAGGATTTTCATCTGGAGCACATTGGGTTAGATTAAAAAAGGCATGAAATGTATCCAGCCTGCTCAAATTGCAGGAAAACTTCTCCTTGATCACGAAAGAAGATAGGAATCAAAAAGATTTCCTTAAGGGAAATCTCAGAGTTCAGGGGTTTGACAGTGCCCCCAAATACAATTAGGATGTGGTGAACCTTACTTTGCTCTTCAATTCACCTGTGTGAACTGAAGTTGGAAATAGAAACATTACAGCAGCTTCCTGTACATATTTCCAGCCTGGATTTCATTAATATCTTCCCTGAGCTGGGATTATTTTGCTCATGTACAGTGTTCAAATCTGTTCAGGCTTTGTTTGGAAGCAGAAAACCACTCCTAATGGAGGCATCCCGTGTAACCTAATAGAAAATGATACTGTTCAACAGCTTCTTTTTTTAAACAACTGTTAAAATTTAATACATAACCATATCCCAGTACGGAATTCTACCAGAGTGTTAAAAATAACCCAACAGGAAGCATAAAAGCACTTATTAAATTCTACAACTATTTACAGTAATTTCTGCATATGACTCTATTAAATTTCCATGGCAGCTCAATCCCATTTCTACCAGACTCCACAGAATTTTTCCAGACTGGTCAGCTCTTTCTTTCCAGTTCCAAGGAACAAAGACATGGAGCAGCCTCTTCTTATCAGAGATCTGATTCTGTCCACCCTGGTGGCTGTAAAAACCCCACAGCCCCAGGTTCTCAGCTGGGGAAATTCAGCATAAATGTGTCAGCTTTCAAATGTGGGCAGCAGGAGTGCAGCTCAACCTCTGCCTGGTGCTCACCTCAGTTCAAATCCACGTGTCTCCTGCTTTTGGCTCCCATTCCCCACTCAGTCAGCTCACCCAGCTGTTGTTTGGAGCTTTGCTGTGTTTTAGTAGCTGTAAAATCAGCTGTGGTAGTTCATAAATTATGGGAGGGGTTCCGAGATGCTGCTCCCTCTAACATTTGCTGCTGGAGATGGATGGGACGGCCAAGGGCTGAGGTCACTGATGCTTTGTGTTTAGCAGGAGAGGGGGAATTTGAGGCACTTTCCAGCCCAGACTGTCAGGGTTATGCAACTGGAGGCTCCCTGGAGCCCTGGAAAGCTGCAGGAATCTCTGCCCGGGATGTGCCTTCCCAAAGAAATCCCTCTGTGTCCCAAAGACTGGCGCTTGCTGCCTTCCCAGACACAAAGGCTCAGCAGTTTCCATGACAGAGCTCAGCTCATCTCCCCAGGTTGTGCTGGCCCCCAGGGCTGAGGTAAAGACTGAGCAGCCCGGATGGGTCATGCTGGAGCTCTCGCTGCCAAAAATTCTTCTGGGAACAAAGGCGCTGCTTGATTTATTTATTTTTTTTTTTTCCTTGCGACTGAAGTAAATCTTAGACAAAAAACCCAGAGGGAGCTGTTGGCACACACCAAGCAGCCATCAGACAGGAATCCTGCTCGCAGCTCAGCCAGCTCCTTGACAGGCAGGAGTTTAGAAAGCATTTAGCACATGAAAGCTGGTAAATACGTGTGTGTATAGATGGAGATGAGACACTCCTGCAGAGCAAATCTGGCCTAAGCATCGCATTTTGCCAAACTGGAAACGTGTCAGCTGGAATTGCTGAACTGAGAGCAGAGTGACTGCTTTAAACCTGGGACAGGGAGGCCACTTGGAGACACTCAGCCCCCCCAGTTGTGGGTTTGGAGTGGGGGTTTGGCTGGCAGCTGCATGGATGCTCTGAGGGCTGGTGAGCAGCAGGATATTCCTTGGAAACCCTCTTGGTGCTTTCTGAGGGATGAGCTGGAGCAGAGAGCTGGCAGAGCCAAAGGATCCAGCAGGGATTTATTCAAAGGGATTTATTCAAAGGGATTTATTCAAAGGGATTTATTCAAACCTCCCTGGGCACACCTGGGCAGTGCCAGAGCCCGGCTGGGCCACACCCAAGGGGAACCCAAAATGGGCACAAAATGGGCACAAAATGGGCACAAAATGGGCACAGAATGGACCCAAAATGGGCACAAAATGGGCACAAAATGGGCACAAAATGCACGAGCAGCCACCAGGTCCCAGCCTGGGATCAGTTCTGCTCCAGCAGCACCTTGGAGTTCATTGGGCAATTCCAGCTGCAGGGCAGGAAGCTCCATCCTCCTTGCTTTGCCTTCTCCCCTCTCCCTTGCTTTGGTTCTTGGCCCTGAAAGTTGTCCTTGGTCCCAAAGTGGAGCAGGAATTGTTTTGTCTCCCTGCTGTGTGAGGAGAGCTGAGCAGCACTGAACATGAACCCTAAACCTGCCCCCAACACAGCCCAGAATGTGAAAAACAGAAAAGCTAAACGTGAAGGCATCATTCTCACTGTGCCAATGGGTGCACTGAGGGGCTGGTGAACAGCAGGATATTCCCTGGGAACTCCCTCACTGTGCCATATTCTCTGTGCAAACTGCAAATTCCCCGGGAGACAGGGGTGTCTGCTGGGTACTGAAATACAAAATCTGGAGGAGTTACTCCCTGATTCTGCACTTGCTGGAAGAGTTCCTCCAAGTTCCTCCAGCCAGCCACTTTCCAAGCCCCGAGCTGAGGCAGGAAATGTTTTCAGCCCAGTCTCCTGTTCTCAGTGTCCTTGGGACGGGCAGTGTGCCCACAGCTGCTCTGTCGCCACCAGCAGCAGCCAGGCCTCCCGAGTGCCACTGAGCCCAGGGATAAACTCCCTAAACTAAACACAGAGCAGGGATCAAAGGCACCGTGGGCATCTGCTGTCATCATTTGTGTATCTCCAGCAGGAGCTCAGCTCTTCCTGGTGACTGATCGGTGGCCCTGTGACGCCAGAGGGATGGGCACTGCAGGAATTATGGCAGAGAGCAGGAGGAAGTTTCACTTCCAGGGCTGTAGCGACTTGCCTGTTAAGTGCTTGATGGATTTGGTGTTTCCAGAAGAGTTTTTTAGCTTGGCATTTCCTCTTAACGTTGGAGCTCCTCTGTGTTACACAACCCTGCCTGGCTTGCACCTCTGGAGCCACCTCGGGGACAGCTCAGGGCAGCAGGGCAGGGGTGGGATAAGGTGTGCCTGGAGTTAGGGATGAGCTAGGGACAAGGCAGCCTCACCTCAGACACCATTCCTTGGAAAAACCCTGCTTTCCTGTTCTCCAGAGGTGACTCGTTTGGCGAAAAATTGGATTTCTGCTCCCAAGGGCTTGGGAGGGAGTGCAGAGGGACAGTGGGACTGGCCCTGTCCAGAGCCCTCCCAAACCCCCCCAGTGCACCTGCCCCTGCTGTTCTTGCCCCTGAAGGAGAGGCTGAACAGCTCGTTAGCATCAATTAGTGTCTGATGCCGTTGGCATGAGGTGGGTTCAGCCTTCCAGGCTCAGAGCAGGCACCGTGCTCTGCCTGCACACCTCCCTCCTCCTCCTCCTCCTCCTGCAGGAGACGTGTCCTGGTCTCTCAGGGTGTCTTGGCAGGGCCACTCACCTCTCTGGAGGTGGTGTCTGCACCAAGCAAGGTGGGGCAGAGCCCCCACGCTTTGCTGGGCTTTGTCCCTTGGTTTTCAGGGTGTTTGGAGCAGCTGTGTCACCTCCTCACAGCTCTCCGTGTCCAAGCCCTTCTTTGCCATGGATTTACCATCCCCAAAAAAGCACCACAGGCTCCAGCCCCCTCACAGAGCTCTTCCACCAACACACAGGAGGGATTGTGCAGCAAAACCCAAAGGACAGAGCTGGTATTTGGGTTTTGTATCCCATTAAAGTCCACTCCATCTTGGAAGCAGAATCAAAGAAGTGGGGGATCCATGTTATCCCTTGGAAATTGCTCAGCTGACTCCAGAGCAGGAGCAAATCTCTGTTATGCAACAAATCAGGGAATGCAAAGAGATTCTGTAATCCAGGTGAAATCCAAATTTCCCCCCTGTCATTGTGAAAAGGCACTGGCCTCTGGCCAGAAGTATGTTCTGTGCTGACCAGCAGTGATGCACAGGATCAGGAGCTGAGCAGTTTGGGAAAGATTGTGCAGAGGCAGAATAAAGGGCTAAACTGATAATCCTATCAGGAAAGCAGAACTTAATCAGGAGTTATGTAGGAGAGATTGAACCCAAATCACAGCAAAGTCACCGAATTTGTCTCTCTCTGCTTCCCACCCCGGCAGTGGAATTGTCTGCCTGGTGTTTTATAACTAATTACCTGCATTACAAGCCAAGTGCACAGCTTTTCTTAGAAGAGAGTTATCTTTTTTTTTTCCCTGAAAGTTTAATCCTCATAAGAGGATTCCCATCCTGTCTTTGGCAGAGTCAAAAATAAAGCTTTTCACATGGCCCTTAGCAGGACAAAAATTCTGCACGGTGGTGCTGGGCAGGAGCTCCTGGCACAAAGCTCCTCAGGCCAAAGCCAGGCTTTGCTCCACTTCAGTGCCCTTCCTTTCCACTTCTCCCCATTTCTTTGCTTTTTATTTCCTGTTCTGGAGATGCCCCAAGGCCTTTTAATGGCACATGGCTGCAAATTCAGCTTTTTGGGTGCTGCCCTGCTGACTGTGAGCTGCCAACATCTCACCAGGGGCTGGGGTCCCTCTCCAGAGAGGCAGCTTGACCTGGGTCAGGATGGACAGATGTCCAAATAACTTGGTTTTACTTCAGGGATGAAAAAGAGCAAACCTCAGACATCCCTGTCCTGGAAGGAGCAGTTCAACCAAGCCTGGCTTAAAGTTTTATTATGTACCTAAGGAATATAACTGGAAACGTGGGTGCAATCTAAACAAGCCCACGGGCACACAGAGAAAATAAAAAAGTCATTCAGTCAGTCAGTCAGTCAGTCAGTCAGTCAGTCAGTCAGTCACTCCTCACTGGCCTTTGCTGTCTCTGAAGGAAGTTCCCAACCATCTGCAGCACCCAGGGCTGTTTTACAGGAGCAGGGATGTCAGTGCTAGATTAACTCTTCCTTTCACCAGGGAAAACTGCTGATTTCCTGTGGATTCTCCTCCAAACAGCCCCGTGGTCTCCATGACCCCTGGGCAGAGCTGTTCCAGTGAAACCAGCACCTCCACTTGGCTCTGGGCTCTGGGGCCCAGCTCTCCCTGTCCCCATGCAAACAGGAATCAATGGGATCAATCTGCTGGAAAGCAGCAAACCAACGAGATCATGTGGAGCCTGTGCTCACCAGTGGTGTTCATTAAGCCACCAGCCCTGCTGATGTCAAGAAAGTGTCTTGGAATGACAAAACTCATCAGGGTGAACCTGTGAGGAAAAGGATCGGGGAGGGACAAGAGAGGAGAAAGGGAGGAAAGCAGAGACTCACAAGTGGATGGATTTTATTTTCCCTTGGATTAAAAGTCTCCTTTCCTCCAAGGGGCTCTGGAGCACCTTTTCACCTGGATAAGCCCCTTTTCAGAGGACATGAGGGTGCTGAGCACCCAGGGCACAGCTGGGGGACACTGCTGTGCCAACCCCAGCTCTGCCCTCCCTTCACAGCCAAAATCCCAACCAGCTGGCACTGGGGGAAGCAGTGGGTGTAAAGACAAACCCGGGTAAAGACAAAGGGGCTGCAATGGCACACGGTGTTCTGAGAGCCCTGCCTGCCCTCTGCAGCTTTCAGGCTCTTCTGCCTCTGAAGCAGCTTGCAAATCTGCTGCATGGAGGAAGGACAAACACAGGACGGGCTCGAGCCACTCCAGGGCTTGGAGACACTCAGGAAAAATAATCTGGAGCACCATTCAGCCCTCCACTGAACGGAAACAGTTCTTGGAAACGAGTGGAGCAAACAAAGGGTTGCTCATCTGTGAAGGGCAGAGTGGGGAGGGTTGGAGAGGGAAGCGTTTGGACCCTGGGCTTTGTGGTGGCTCCGAGGCTCTGGATGTGTGTAGGGGATTTTTGGATGTGCAGAGGGGGCATGTCCTGCTCTGTGACACTGGAAGGGGCTGTGGGGCCAGGCTGCCTGTCCCCCTGTGCAGGCAGGGCACAGAGCAGCTCTGCTGCCAGGGATCAGCCAGACCTGGGGCAGAGCTGGGCTGCACCCCAAATCCCCCCGAAAATGGGGGTCTGGGGCAAGCAGCAGGGGCTGGGTGGCTTTCTGCATGGGATGGGACAATGCTGGGACCCTGTGGAGAGGAGCAGAGACCAGCCTGTCCCCACCCCAAAGTGCCCTGCCCTGCCTTCCTCACCTGCACAGCACCTGCCAGCCTCCCACTGAAGAGTCATATAGAGGATTTGGCATGTAGGATTTTTTAAAGGCTCCATTGATGCCTTTTTGGGGCTTGCCTAAAAAACAGAGGCCAGACAAAATTAAGGGAATTAAAAGGGGTTCTATTTATTGAAGGACTTCAGGTACATTTTGGGCAGATGAAACCCACCCAAAATGGACCATGGGTCAGGGGTTTTGACATTTTTATAAGTTTGAGCCCCATATTGGGGTTAATCTCCCAGTCCCACCTTCAGGTAATGAAGGTTTCCCCCCAGTTTGCTCCCCCAGCTCCCTTCTGTTGCCATGCCTGGCCCTGAGGCAGTGAGGGCTCCTTGATCCCCAGCCCTGCAGAGGAATTGCTGTGTCTGAGCCGGCTGGGGAAGCAGCAGCTCCCGCCGTGTGTGGGGTTTGCAGGGACACGCTGAACAACTGCAGGATGCAAACAGAGGAAAAAATATAAAATCCTAAGGCCTCACTCTTTATCAAACTGCTTTTATCTCCTGGCATTTCTGAACCTCTCTGATCTCCCAAGCTCACCCAGCCACCTTCAAACTGCTTCAAACCCAAGTGAGGAGTGCAGCAAGCACAGACTGAACCTTTCCCAGCACAGGAACCCTCCCAGACACCTGTGGCAGGTACAGGAGCTGCAGGGTTCTCCCTGAACCACCCCGGGGTATCTCACACCAGTAATTTGTTACTGGGGCAGTGTAAATGAGAAATTTGTTATTGGGGCAGTGTAAATATGACCAGCCCGAGCTGTGTGGCACATCAGAGCTTTGGGGGCTGCCTCAGAATTCCTTTAGGGATGCTAATAGAGCAAAGGGGTTGATTAATTAGCTGGCAAAGCATCATGACTTCCTGCTTTTGTGGGTGTCTGTTGGAGTAGCGAGGCCTCAGTGAGTAAATATGCGAGATGCCACACATACCACGGGTCAGGTTTTGGCCAGCAAAACAAACACTTCAGGTCTGATCCAAAAAATGTCCTGTTTGGAGATTTCACTGTGCTCTAATTAAATGCAGGAAAAGCAAAAAAAAAATCCCCAGAGCTGCCACCTCCTCCCTCCCTGCACTGCTCACAAAAACAGTTTGGGGCTGTTGTTCATCCAGCTCAAGAGACTCCAACTGGGAAGATTTTTTTTCCTCCTGGAGTTTCAGGAGCTGCTCCTCCCAGCCCTGTCTCCTGGTCACCCACACCACTCAAACTGCTGCTGACCAAGGCCTCAAAACCCTGCAAAAACACAAAAATCAGGTAAAGACACAAAGAGACTCTTCCCACCACTATTCTTATTTAAAATGAGGTTTATACCAAGCTGCTGACCAAGCTCTCAAGGGGAGGTTTGGGGCAAATTCGAGAGGTCTGAGGTCGAGTGTGCAGCACCAGGATTCTCAGTCATGCTCAGCCTCCTCCTCTCGTGGAAAAAGAGCTCAAACCTCCAAATTCTAGCTCTGCACAGCAGCTTTGCCCTGGTGCAGCAGGAGAAAACCCCAGCCTTTGGTGGTGATGCCCGGAAAGGTCTTTTCCTGCATCCTTCCTTTAGCAAAATGACATTTATTGGTGGGTTTGTGCCTGCACGGCACAGCAGCAGCTCGTTTAAATGAAGAGATTTGCTCAGAGGAAGCTTTTTAATTCTCCCTCAGTGCCAGCAGCAGCGGAGGGACGGCACGAGGAAGAAGTTCAAACACTGGGGAAACGCTGTCAACCTGTAAACAGGAACTTGACAAAAAAAAAAAAAATAAGAAATCCTCAATCCCGAGGCATGTCCTGCCCTTAATCACCACAGGCTCAGCTGCCACCAGGCTGCTCCTTTTCCTGGCTGGAAGCCCTGGAGCAGAGCCCCAGGCATCACCAGCACCCCGAGCAGCTCTGCAGGCAAAATCCTTTAACCTCCAGCTCAGTGCCATGGAAAAATTCCCCTTTTTTTTGCCATCAGAGTTGTTCTGTTGTCTGTGGTTGTTCCGTGCCAGCTGTGCAGGGGTCTGGAGGAAAAGCTGACATGAGCCAGGGTTTGCTCCCAGTGCAAACCCCTCCTGCACATTTATTTTATTTTTGCCCTAAACCTTTTTTTTTTTTCTTTGCAGTGCACAGCAGTGGCTGCCCTGCTGGTTGGAATCCTGGGGTTTGGAGGGGATCTGTGCAATGAACATTTTAGGAACAAATGGCATCTTGTTAGCCCTGGGAAAGGGATTTAGGGCAGGTGGGTGCACTCCTGATGGGAAGATGCAAGTCAGCAATCCCTGTCGATGCTTTTTGGAGTGGTTTAGGAGCTGGGCAGCTCCACACAAATCCCACTGTCACTTTTGGAGAAGTTTAGCAGTTGGGCATCTCCACACAAACCCTGTGGACACTTTTTGAAGAATTTACGAATTGGGCAACTCCACACAAACCTGTGGGAACTTTTTGAGGAATTTAGGAATTGAACAGCTTCACACAAACCCCACGGACCCCTTTTTGAGCTGTTTAGGAGGTGAGCAGCTCCACACAAACACTGTGGGCATTTTTGGAGCAGTTTAGCAGTTGGACACCTCCACCCAAACCCCATGGACACTTTTGAGGAATTAGAATTGAGCACTCCACACAAACCCCATGGACACTTTTTTGAGGAATTTAGGAACTGAGCAGCTCCACACAAACCCTGTGGACACCTTTTTGAAGAACTTAGGAACTGAACAGCTCCATACAAACCTTACAGAAAGTTTTGGAGCAGTTTAGGGGCTGGCAACCCCATACAAACCTAGTGGACACTTTTGGAGGAATTTAGGAACTGAGCAGCTCCATACAAACCCTGTGGACACTTTTTGGAGGAATTTAGGAGTTGAGCAGCTCCATACAAACCCTGCAGACATTTTTTGAGCAGTTTAGAGGCTGGCAACCCCATACAAACCTAGTGGACACTTTTGGAGTAATTTAGGAATTGAGCAACTCCATACAAACCTGCAGACACTTTTTGAGGAATTTAGGAGTTGAGCAGGTCCATACAAACCCCGTGGACAATTTTTGGAGGAATTTAGGAATTGGGCAGTTCCATACAAACCCCGTGGACACTTTTTGGAGGAATTTAGGAGTTGAGCAACTCCATACAAACCCTGCAGGTGTTTTTGGAGCAGTTTAGGGGCTGGGCAGCTCCATACAAACCCCGTGGACACTTTTTGGAGGAATGTAGGAATTGAGCAGCTCCATACAAACCCTGCAGGCGTTTTTGGAGCAGTTTAGGGGCTGGCAGCTCCCAAAGTGGCCGTGGGAGGCCGTGGGGTGGCAGTGGCAGGACGAGGCTGGCCCAGGAGCTCCTGGATTGACTCATGGGCACTGAGCTGTGCCAGCCCCGCCAGCTCCCGGTGACTTCAGCGCCTGAGAGAGTTCTTGGTGTTTCTCCCTCTTCCCTTTCAGCACAGGAATTGTTACTCATTCCCTACACAATGCCAGGTAGGTTTCATTGTGGAACGGGCAGTGGCACGGGGCGCCCGGGCATGGGAATGCAATTGATTGGAACTCTGGGTTTCCGACATGACTTCAAAATGCAACAATCACAGATATGGAGGAGTTGGCACCAGCAGCAGCCTGGAGGATAATTGTGTGCTATGATCTAATTTTTAGGATCTGTGCTCGTTGCCAAATCTCTGCAGCTTTCCTGACTCCCTCGAGAGCAGCTCGAGCTGCAGGGCCCTTAACTCCCTCATCCCCTGGCTCATTCTCACTTTGTTCCTCTTTATTTTCCCATTTTTCTCTAAAGTCTTGTGGCAGAGCTCTGTCCCAAGCTGGAAGATTTCAGGCTGTCCTTTAAGGTCCTTATCACTAGAGTGCATGGGAAAAAAAGTGAATTAAACTGGGACAGATTTGGCATCTTCCAAAATTCCTGCATTTTTATCTCCAGAGGTTGGTGCTCCTGCAGATTTAGTAGCTGATGCCAGGTCAGGGCCTGGGGATGTACAATCCTACACCTTTATCACTGGGTGAAGAGGGATAAATGGTCCAGGGGCCATTTTTCTGAGTGCTTATGAGAAAAGAACAAAGGCACAAGTCAAGAACTGCAGCAGCCCAGAGTTCCCTGTGATGGAATGTCTTTAGGGACACAGAGAACTGGGTAGGGGATGATGAAGGACACTGCCCCTCAGTCTGAGACCCTCAGTGCTGGTGAGGCCTTCAGGGGCTGAGCTGGAGCAGAACCAGGCAGAGCCAAAGGATCCAGCAGGGATTGATTCAAAGGGATTTATTCAAACCTCCCTGGGCACACCTGGGCAGTGCCAGAGCCCGGCTGGCCACAAGGGAACCCAAATGGCACAAATGGCACAATGGGCACAATGACACAAAATGGCAAAATGACCCAAAATGGGCACAAAATGGACACAAAAGGGCCAAATGGCACAATGACACAAAATGGGCACAAAATGGACACCAAAGGACACAATGGGCACAAAATGGACGCAAAAAGGGGCACAATGCACCAAAATGCACAATGGGCACAATGACCCAAATGGGCACAAATGCCAAAATGGCACAAATGCACGAGCAGCCACCAGGTCCCAGCCTGGGATCAGTTCTGCTCCAGCAGCACCTTGGAGTTCATTGGGCAATTCCAGCTGCAGGGCAGGAAGCTCCATCCTCCTTGCTTTGCCTTCTCCCCTCACCCTTGCTTTGGTTCTTGGCCTGAAAGTTGTCCTTGGTCCCAAAGTGGAGCAGGAATTGTTTTGTCTCCCTGCTGTGTGAGGAGAGCTGAGCAGCACTTAACCTGAACCCTAAAACTGCCCCCAAAACAGCCCAGAATGTGAAAAACAGAAAAGCTCAAAGTGAAGGCATCACTGAGGCTCCAGGCCTGCCCCCAAGGGTGGCTGCTGCCTCTCCCCTTGGTTTATTTGTGCAAATAACTCTGCAAATAGAACTCAGCAAACAGTGAGCCAGAGCTGGGGAGCAGGGAGATGTCTCTGTCCCTGCCCAGGCTGTGCTCACAGCCAGTCATCCCTGCCCTTCCAGCTGAAATTGCTTGGATATTATCTCTGCTGTGATTCACTCCTGAGCACTAAAGAGGATTCTTCTGAGAGGATGTTGTGCTCTCTGTGACTAAGCTGGTGCTGAGTTTGCCCACGCTGGTGAGCCCTGGGCTGGCTGTTGTCACTGTCTGTGACATCACTGGGGCAGGCAGTGATGCTCAGAACACCCAGAGCCTGCACACCTGAGCCCAAAGGAAATAAAACTGGAGAAAGCTGGAATTTGCAGATTTCCTCCTGCTGCTCATTAAGGGCTGGAGTTGCTGTAATTTCAGTTTTTATTCTGAAATCTGTAGGGTGCCCTTGTTTGGGGGTCCCTGGATCCCTGGCAGTGTCCAAGGCCAGGTTGGAGCAGCCTGGGGCAGTGGAAGGGGTCCCTGCCCATGGGATGGGCTTTAAGGTCTCTTCCATCCCAAACCATTCCATGATTCTGTGATTTTGGGGATCACTTTTGGCACTAGTGACTGCTAATGTCTAATGAATCAGGAACAGTTTGTAAATCCATGAGCAAAGCAGAGTCCTAAAGGCATGGGGATCTCCAATCCCACAAACAGCTCAGCCTCACCTCTCCAAAAGGGCAGGGGAGGAGAGTGGGAAGAAACATTTTTAAAAGTGCAGTTTGATTTGGAATATTTAAATTCAGGTCACTTTGCTACTCATTGTCTAAACCCACTCAATTTCCAGCAACAACAACCCCCTTACAAGTCCCTTAATCCCCAGAACTTTTCCCAGAGCAGCAGCTTTGTCCCAGCCCCACCAGCAGCCTCAGCCCTTGCTCTGGGGCACCGTGGAGTGAAAATGAAGACATGCACCCAGTAAATTCATTCTCATTTCCTGATCAAACAAACCAGCCCCCCTCAGGCTTTCTCCTAGGAAAGAAAGGAATCATTCTAATGATATCAAGAAATAAAGGGCAGGCAGCGAGAAATGTGCTCTCCCTTGTTTTCCTGAGTAGGAAGTCAGCAGGGCTTTGATGTGGGGACACACATCTGCCACAGAGCTGACAGACAGACCCTCGGGGAGCTGGGGCTGAGCTCACACAGACACCCCACACCCACCTCAGGACACCCAGTGCTCCCAGTCACCACTGGGATCCCACTGGGATGGGCTCCCCCAGGCTCCGGCTGCTCCCACAGAAACCACGTGCAAGCATCCTCCATTTGTCATTTTTTATCCGTTTGTCATTTTTTATCCATTTGTCATTTTTTATCCCCTTTGGCCCCTGTTTTGGCTGCAGATTAAACCCCAAAGTGTCAATGAGCAGCCCCCTCCCCTCCAAGGCCGGGTGGGTGCTGGGGGAAAGGTTTGGGGTGGGAGAGGTTTGATCTGAGGAAGTTCTGAGGAGAATCAGGTGAGTGTTGCAGCCCAGGAGTCCCTAAAAAGGAGCTTTTTAAAGCTTGTGATCCCACAGTCAGCCCCAGGAAATGTCCCACACTGCTCTCCAGAGATATTCAGAGCTCTGGCTCTTTCCTTTTCTGCATCCTGGAGGCTGAGCAGAGCCTGGGCTGGTTAGCAAAGTGCCAGCCCTGCTGGTCATCCCCTTCTAAAAATCATCATCCAGCTCTAGAGACTCCAACTGGGAAGATTTTTTTTCTTCCTGGAATTTCAGGAGCTGCTCCTCCCAGCCTGTCTCCTGGTCACCCACACCGCACAAACTGCTGCTGACCAAGGCATCAAAACCCTGTAAAAACACAAAAATCAGGTAAAGACACAAAGAGACTCTTCCCACCACTATTCTTATTTAAAATGAGGTTAATACCTGAGCTGGAACCCCCAAAATTTCAGTTTCAAACCTCATCCCCCTATCCCCTTGACCAGTGATGGTTCCTGTTGACACCAGATGGTTTTCATCGAAGTCACTATTTTTATTCTGAAATAATAACATCAGCAATTGTGAATGAATTAAGTTGTCTCAGCTCTCACTTTCCCACCAATTACAGTGAATTATGAACCACCCTTGAATAAGACAATCTCCCTTCTCAGTTATTGCTGCTCAAAGATATATTTGCCTGGTGGCCAGCTCTGTGTTATTTGACTGATTTATAGGCCCATAACTTATGGAATTAGAGGTGATCTTTTTTTCAGAGCTTTAACTCTAAGTGGTTTCTATTTTCTTTTTTTTTACTTTGAGATCATGTGGAAAATGAATAAGATAGATTTTTTCCCTCCATATATTTTCAGCCCTCTAATAACAAGCTGAACTTTGCTTGCAGCTTTCCAGCTTCACCCTCACCCCACATTAACTCTGGAACTCGTCATTCCAAACACACTCAAACTGAAATGGGCTTCAGGTTGTCTAAAATATTGTCAACCTTTAACCCTGCAAAAAGCCAGTAAGAAACTCAGGAATCTCTTAATAAATTTAGGAATATGGTGGGGTTTTTTGGTTTTTTTTTTCCATGAGAGGTCAAACCTGCAGAAGATTTTTTGTGGGGAAGATTTTAGAGTGTTATCAGCAGAAATAATCTTGCAGTGAGTGCAGCACTGCTGTTGCCAACATATATTTGGTCAAATTTATTTAGGACACAAAAAAAACCCCCAAAAAACCAAAAAACAACAACAAAAAAGTTTATTCCTGTTTGAGCAGAGCAGACTCGATCCTGAAATAACAGAAAATTTTATTTCTGTATTCTTTGTTATGACACTGCTCTGTCTGACCTGGAGGTGAAATGTTGGAGTCAGAATTCCTCCTCTTATGAAACATCCCCTGGTTCTCATCAGCCCCATCAAAATTTATGGGGTCTCCATGGCTGAGTTGAGTTTGGAGGATGAGTTTAGCAGGATGAAGATGCCAGCTCCCCACCACTAATCTGGGCCTGGGCAGCCTCTCAGATTTCCCCTGTGCTTGGAACTGTTGATGAGATTAAAGAAGAGAAGCATCCCTGTACTCCAGGATTTATTCTGGGATTAAAAATCCAAGAGATCTAGAGATTTTTAAAATGTTTACTAAAGGAAACAGGGCCTTTGGCTGGATTTTCTAAATCTGCTGGAGAATCTGGATATTTGAAATTTTGCTGCTGTAGGGCTGGGCTTCAGTTGAATTATGTAATATAATTTTATATTTTTATAATATAATTTCTCCTAAATTATTTTTTCTGGTGATAAAAGTTAAAATAATAAGTTGCCATCTCACAATTGGGTGGGTTAGGCTTAAAAAGACCCAGAAGACAGAACTCTGCTCCATTTCTGCTCTGTTCCCTCAGTGTGGGAGCACTCACAGCCAGAGAGGCTGGAACTGAGATCAGGAACACCAAACATCCGAGGCACAGCAACAACTCTGCCTCTCCTGCTTTTAATGCTGACCCTGGGAAGGGGAACCAGACAGAGCCAAGGGGATCCCACAGCCGTGGTGGCACTGCCACCCCAGCACCCCACAGGATCCCCTGTGCCTCTCCACTCCCATCCTCCTGCCATCTGCAGGTGATGCTCGAGATCCTCCAGCTCCTGCATCCCGGAGGGAAAACCGAGGTGGAGGTGCTGGGAGGGAGGAGGGAGGGCTGGCATCGTCCATCCTCTGAACCAAAGGTGCTGTGCTTGGTGACACAGCCCAGGAACCGCAGGCTGATGTCATTAACTGGGGCTCGGCAGCCAAAACTCCAGCCCTGCTGGGAGAGGAAAAAGGTTGGGAGCGCTTTGAGAATCTCCATGGGGCTAATTTTAGCTGTTCCATCCCCTCTGGGGCAGTGCTTTAGTGGCTCCAAGAGCCCTTCATGTGCAAGGGGTGAGGGGAAAAACGCTGGGTCCCTCGGCTTTGGGGGGTTTGAGCTGAGTGAGGCAAATTCAGCTGCGGAGTTATTTACAGGCTGGCTCGTGCGAGCCTCAGTGACAGATTTAAATGAATTAATTTTTCTGACTCGCGCTCTGCTGTCTTCCCCCGCTGTTTCCCCTCCAGCTATTGCCTGTAATTGCAGGAAATCTTCGTACATCACATCTTCAAAAAGGCCCAATGGAAAGCAATAGCGAAGATATCCACTTCTTCTTGCTTTCATGTTTGTTTTGGAGGGGGTGAGAGGGTGTGGTGGAGCTTTCCCTCGCAGCTCTGCTCACATCACCCCAGCACTCCTCTCACTCAGCACAGACAAGACCTGGCAGCCCTGCAGCAATTACTTACAGCTCTCTTGGCTTTCAAACTGCTTTTAATGATTATGGGAGACGTCCACGGTAATCAATCTAAACACGGCTTTTTTTTTTTGTTTTGGAAGCATTAAAGGAGAAATGCAAGTGGTTGTTGTTTTAAAGCTGGGTGTTTTCTTGCTTGGGGAGCAAAGGAGTTGTTGAGAGATGTGTTGTCACATCTAAGAGGCAAAACTCAAAAGCACAAACTTTATTTTGAACCCAGCATTAATTTAGGAGATGGAAAGATCTGGCCATACCTGCAAACAACTCCTAAACCAAAGTGTTTGAGCCCGGAGCTTTGGTGAGCAAAGAAAGGGGAAAAAAAACATCTGGAATTGGCTGTGATCAACCTAAAACATCCCCAAGAGCATCTTTGTCCTTACCAGAGGATATAAAACTAGATTAGAATAGAAAGAGAATTAATTAAAATGCATGGTTCTTATGGTTGGATAAAACAGGGAGAGAGAAAGAAAAGCTCTGCTGGTTTGGTTGCCTTCAGAGGAAGAAGTGGTGTTTTTTTTAAATGGGAAAAAAAAAAAAAAAAAAAAAAAAAGAATTTTCCACTGGAACCTGGGCAGAAAGTCAGAATGAAATGGATGTAATTGAGGCACAGACCCAAATGAGGGATTACATTACTGATATGTTTTTTCCTAAATGATTCTTCTTTTAATTTTATGTACTGTCAGGGAAACCTCTTAGATACATAAATACTGTTGGGAATTAAACTGGTCTGAGAAATGTGGGGTTTATCTCTTTAGACAGAGGCAAATCAAAGGAAAAAGGCTGGGTCTTTGATAGAAACACAACAGAGTTTGTGCCAGGGAGGTTTCACCTCTCTGATCCAGTGCGAGCAATTTGCAAACTCCATTGAATGTCAGGGCACTGGGGTGGATATTTGTAAAGGCAGCTTGATTTAAATCAAAGAGAGTCCAATTCCTCCTCCTGACAGTGGGATCACTCCTGGCCAGGACCCAGACAGACCCCACTCCCCACCCATCCCAACCACTCTGACATCACCTTCCACTTCCCTGCCTTGTTACCACCACATAAATTGCACTGGAGCCCAGTGATATCACTGCTCCCAAATCCCCTTAATCCTCAAAGCAGATACAACCACAGGGCTTTAAACACCTCTGTTAATCCCTTATAGAGAATAATAAACCATTTGTTGGAGGAAACTTTATCTCCCAGGCAGCGCCACGGACACGGCTGTGACATGAAACGCCAGGAGTGATCCAAGGGTTAAGCACAGGAAGCCAGAACTAAAAACTTGACTCAATTAAATCACAGATTCAGGCGGTTTTCTGATCTGCAGATGAAGGCTGAGTTCCTGGCAGGTGATGTAAGCTGTGCCTTGCTGATGGACACGACTGCACACGACACATTGCAGGTATCCCAGAACAAGCTCCTGAACCATTTGGCTGGTCCCCACTGGAGGCTTTTCCAAGAGGGTCATGAACATCATCAGCTCTCACATGAGGTCCAGAAAATGGTCTCTCTGTCCTAAAAAAAAAAATCCCTTAACCGTGGATAAAAAAATTTAAACATTACTTTGTTTCACAAAAAAGAAAAGAAATATAAAAACCCCCGAATTGCTGCACCCAGAAGGCATTGATGTCTTTATACCTCGTGGCAGAGGCACAGCCGTTCTTTAAGAGCTTGGCTGAAGCTTTTTCTAGCCAGGAAAAGTCCTCAGGGATGGAAAGACCCCACACTTCTCACCTGTGGCAGTGCCTCTTGTCAGCTGCTCGAGAGGAGGTGGAGCAGGACTGGAACGAGGGACACATTCCCTGCACCTTGCATTTCCCTCTTTCAGCTTTTCCCTGCTGGTCACCAAATATAAACAGATTTTCCATAAGTTGTTGGGCGGTTGTGGTGACAATCCCAAGTCTGTTTTGTCTCCTATTCTGAGAATTTACAAACTGTAGCAGCAGCACAAACAACGGGGTCAATAACTCAGCCCATCCCTGGGACTGGCCGGGTGGGAGCGAGCTGGGACAGAGATTTGGGGCAGGAAATTTTCCTTTTTCCGTGGGAAATTGCTGGGGGAATTCAGGGAGACAAACTGGAATCACACACAAAGGGCTCTGATAAAGATGTAAAAGACTTTTGCACATCTTGAGTTTGATTTTCAGATGCATTTTCTTAGAAAATCAGACTCAAGGGCAGCCAAGGCGTAGCCCCAGGTGGCCAAGCTTCCCACAGGATACATCACTGGAGCCTGATGAGCCTTGTTGTCTTTAAAACCATCCTGGAAAGGCCCAACTGCTGGTCCAAATCCAAATGGAAATCAAAAATGAGGCAGTAGTGGAGGTGTTTGGAAAGTGAGGACACGCAGCCCTGAAATGAGATCCCACCACGGACACTGCCCTTGCTGGGGCTGGTTGGTCCTGCAACACCTTCCCAGCCCTGGATGGTTACAACTTCCTTGGAGTTTTTGGGGGGTTTTTTATGCATAAAGTGAGAAAACAGAAGGAAAAATGAAAAAAAAAAAAAAAAAAAAAAAGTGTTTTTTTAAATCAACTGTCATTCCTGGCAAGGCCGAGGATCCCAGCAAGGTATTTGTTTATTATCAGGTATTTCCTCAGGATCAAATCCAGGGGAGAGAAGTCTGGTCCTGGTTAAGATCTGTTTCAAGCCTTCCTTGAAAAGAGATTTATGCACGGAAATTACCTAACCTGGGGCAGGGGCTGAGTCAGCGGCAGCGGCTTCTCCGCGCTCATTGTTGGTGCCTGAGGGTTTTTTTTTAGCCCTGCCGAGGGCGCCCAGTGAGAACAGCGGCGGGTCCTGGCTCACAGAAAGGGATCAAAGCTCAATTGTTCGGGAGGAAATGACCGGGAGCGCTGGACACGGCTCCTATCCCCGCCTTGGCACCTCGCTGGGTGAGGGACACCGGGCATCCCTGGGTGCTGCACCCCCTGAACCCATCCCTGCCTCCCGGGAGTGGTGGCTGGGCACAATTCCCACCTCAACGGGAGCTTCTCCCAGTTCTGGGATGATTTCTGAGTGGTGCATGAGCAAAATCCCCACCTCAAGAGATTTTCCCAGTTTCGGGCTGATTTTGTGGTTGGTGGCTGTGCAGAATTCCCACCTCAATGGGAAATTTTCCCAGTTTCTTGCCACTTCTAGAAGTGGTGGCTGTGCAGAATTCCCACCTCAACAGGAGCTTTTCCCAGTTTTTGGCTGTTTTAGGAGAAGGGGACACCAATCTCTTCCCATCCTGGCTGCTTGTGAGTGGTGGCTCTGCAAAGATTCCCAGCTGAACAGGAACATTTCTTAGTTTTTGGCCAGTTCTGAAAGTGGCGTCTGTGCAAAGATTTCCACCTCAACAGGAGCTTTTCCCAGTTTTTGGCTGTTTTTGGAGAAGGGGACATCAGTCTCCTCCCAGTTTTTGGCCACTTTTGTGAGTGGTGGCTCTGCAAAGATTCCCACCTCAACGGAAGCTTTTCCCAGTTCTGGGATGATTTCCTGAGTGGTGCATGAGCAAAATTCCCACCTCAAGAGATTTCCCATTTTCTTGCCACTTCTAGAAGTGGTGGCTGTGCAGAATTCCCACCTCAACAGGAGCTTTTCCCAGTTTTTGGCTGATTTGGGAGAAGGGGACACCAATCTCCTCCCAGTTTTTGGCCGCTTTTGTGACTGGTGGCTGTGCAAAGATTCCCAGCTCAATGGGAGCTTTTCCCAGTTTTTTGGCTCATTTTGGGAGAACACAAATCTCTTCCCATCCTGGCTGCTTGTGAGTGGTGGCTCTGCAAAGATTTCCACCTCAACAGGAACTTTTCACAGTTTTTGGCCACTTTTGGAAGTGGTGGCTGTGCAAAGATTCCCACCTTGATAGAAGATTTTCCCAGTTTTTGGCTGATTTTGGGAGAACACTAATCTCTTCCCAGTTTTTGGTTGATTTTGTGACTGGTGGCTGTGCAAAGATTCCCAGCTGAACAGGAGACTTCTGCAGGTTTTGGCTGATATTGTGAATGGTGGCTGAGCAAAATTCCCACCTCAACATATTTTCCCAGCTTTTGGCTGATTTTGTGAATGGTGGCTGAGCAAAATTCTCACCTCAACAGGAGCTTTTCCCAGTTTTTTGGCAGATTTTGAGAGAACACCAATCTCTTCCCATCCTGGCTGCTGGTGACCTTTGGCTCTGCAACAATTCCCACCTCAACAGGATCTTTTCCCAATTTTTGGCCACTTTTGGGAGAAGGGGCCACCAATCTCCTGTCCCCCATGGCCTGGTGGGACAGAGGGATGGGACAGGTGCTGTCCCACCCCAGCTGCTCCCAACTGGAGCATTCCCTAAGGGACTGGCCCTGCTCCATCCAGGCAGCAGATTTAAAGCCCAAAGGATGGAAAAGAGCTCGGAGTTCACCCTCCCTGCCAGCAGCCAGTCGGATGCATTTAATTGTCCCAGGATGAGACTTCCACTGTTTCTTTGGGGAAAAAAATCCTTCCCAAACACTGCTGAGCTCAGGGACACTTCAACCCACGGGCAGGGCAGCAGCTCCAGAGCACATGACTAGGGTTGAAACGAGGTTTTGGAGGCAAAACACGGCCTGAGCAGGTTGTTGTATTATTTTTCCAAGGTCACTGCTGGAATATCTGGCAGCCTTTATCTCACGGCTGGGAAATTTTACTGTACTTGCAGAAAACAACCAATATTTCTCATTCTGCTGCCCGGCTCCTCGCTGTTTGTGTTGGTTTAACTTCCCTGACCCCAGAACACGAAACTGGAGTAACGTGGGCTTGGAAGTGGAGCCCGAGGTGGATGTGAGTGATGTGTGTAACACAGTAAAGGACTGGGAAACAAACACCCAGCGAGCATCCTGGATGGAAACTCTTTCATCTGCATCGATCGTTGACGTCCCTGCTGACAGAGCCTGGCTCTGCCAGTGGCCTCTGATCACTTTGAAATCCCTCACAAATACGTCTCCCTGCACTTAAGGTTTTCCGCTGCTAAGAAATATCTTAATGCTCGAGATTTGTTTACAAGGGGTGGCTGTTTCCACTTGCTGGAGCGTTTAAAAAGTTGTTTTTTCCAACCACAAAGTCGATCTAAACATTAAGCGTTTCTCAAGTTGGGTTTCCAGCTCCTAGACTGCTATAAACATTAGGTTTCGTTGGTTTAAAGCAAAATACGGCAAAAAAAAAAAAAATAAAAATGCTGCTTTCAGTCAGCCTCTCGTAATGGAAAAGAAAAAGATAAAAAGAAAAGGAAAAGGGAAAGAAAAAGGAAAGGAAAAGGGAAAGGGAAAGGGAAAGGAAAAGGAAAAGGAAAAGGAAAAGGAAAAGGAAAAGGAAAAGGAAAAGGAAAAGGAAAAGGAAAAGGAAAAGGAAAAGGAAAAGGAAAAGGAAAAGGGAAAGGAAAAGGAAAAGGAAAAGGGATCTGGATAATGCCACAGCAAGAGCCCCGGGCTCAGACCCAGCCCAGCTCCTGCCAGCTCTGCTGGGTGCTCCTGGGATGCTCCAGTTCTGGAAGCAGATTGTGAAAATTCCAGGTTTTTTTGCCTGTCTGGTGTATCCTCGCTTTCCTTATGGGGAATTCAGGAGCTGGAAGCTCTCAGTGAATTGAACTGAAGCTGAAAACTTCTTTAAACACAGCTTAGGCAGTTCACGTGTTCAAACTCAAATGATGCTTCAAAGCTTTTACTCTAAATTTATCTTATAAATATATAATATTTATATCATTCTTATCAAGAAAGGCACATCTTGGACTGTCAGAAAGCTCCTGGGTATTTTGAGGTAGAACCTCCTTGCTGCTATTCCCACGTCCTCTGCATGAAGGAAGGAGTTGCCCATCCCACAGTCTGGTTGAAACATCAAAATTAAGCAATTTTTAACATCCTGAGAGTAAAAAACATATTTTGCTTCCTGGTTGTTGTTCTCTTATGAGGCTCTTTGAATCAAAAAAGTCGCCCGAGTCTTTTCTTGATGAAAAGGAAAGCCACTTGTATCTCCAAAACATTTCAAGTGGAAATTCTTGATATGCTCACACTTTAGCCAGAAATATAAAAGCACTTCAGGATGCTTCAACAATAAATGTCTGTCATTCTCCTCCACTGTCACTTCTCCGCTTCCCTCGTGATGTTGTCCATTTAAATGTGACGGCACATCCAAGTTTCCTAGGCTCTGAGTTTATCCTGGTCTGTCTCATTTCCCTCTCTCCCCATCTGAACCCCTTCCTTCTCTCTGCAGCTCAGGAACAGCGCGGAAAATCCCCACATCAACGCATCCACGTGGGAAAGGGGCAGGGAAGAGCTCAAGAGCAGCACAAAAAGCCTCTCCCCCTCTTTGCCCTGGGGCAAGCCAGCCCGAGAGAAGCACCCGGTGTTGCGGTTGGCACAGCCGTGGCTCCCTGGTGGAGCAGGACACCTGTGCTGGGCTGAGCCAGGCACAATGCTCGGAAATCAGGGAAAGTTCATCTCCAGGCAGGGATGGCTGCAAGGAGACAGCACTGAGAGCACACAGAGCCTGGGCCGTGGCACAGCAATGGGAACAGGATATGTTTTTCCCATGGTTTGGGAACAATGTGAGCGCTTTCTCACACGCTGGTGGTGAAGCACTTTGGCACACCTGTGCACTTGGACAGCTCTATTATACTCCAAGGTCTCCTGCTCGGCTGCTAAGGGCTCTTTTCCTCTCTAAGAACATGGATTGATTATGTGGAAACATGATTTGGTTTTGTATTTGTGCTGGATCGTGGATCAGGAGGAAGTTGCAGCATCTTCTGGCTCCTGAGCAGAGCTTTCTGTTCCACAGCTTGTAGTGAGAGAGGAGCAGGGGCAGCCCGGAGATGTTTACACAGCTCCCTTTTTATTTTGACCATCCTGAAGAAGGAAAAATTGTTTACATGCTCCAGAGGATGTTTTGCCACTGTCACTTCCTACAGAAACGTCCTCGAGTTTCGAGTGCTGGCAGAGACAAATCACAGCTTGTGCCTTTGGCTGGAGTGCCCCAGCAGAGAGCACAGAGCTCGCTCCTGCCTGGGCCCAGCAGTCCTGTAATCAGCTCTGCCAGACCCAAACAGAGCACAGCTGCTCCAGGGCATCTTGTTATTGCAGGTGATTTTGGGTGGGATGAGCAGGAGAGCTGGGATCCCTGGGCGAGTGGGATGAGCTTTGTCCCCAGATACCCCCACACCACCATTGAGTGCCACTGGCTCCTTAAATATCCACTGCAAGGAAGTTTGAGCTCCATTTTATATTTAAGGAGCAGTTTGGCATGGTTGGGGGATAGGGCACAGCACAGAGCTGCTGCTCTGGGAGATGGATCCTTAAATATCAACTGCAAGGAAGTTTGAGCTCCATTTTATATCGAAGCATCAGTTTGGCATGGTCAGGGAATAGGGGACAGCACAGAGCTGCTGCTCTGAGAGTTGCATCCTTAAATTTCAACTGCAATGATTTTTGAGCTCTTTTTTATATTTAATGATCAGTTTGGCATGGCTGGAGGGTGGCGACAGCACAGAGCTGCTGCTCTGAGAGGTGGATCCTTAAATATCCACTACAAGGAAGTTTGAGCTCCATTTTATATTTAATGATCATTTTGGCATGCTCAGGGAGTGGGGACAGCACAGAGCTGTATGGATCCTCTGTCACCTCCCGTTTTGAGAGGTACCAGAGGGTCCAGCTGGTTTTTCCTCCTTTCCAGATGATTCCTCAGCCCCAGGCTCAGCACTGGTAGGAATAAAGATCCCCTCAGGGTGTAAATTTGGAGTCCATCATATTTGAGCAGCACCACCAGAGCCAAATTCTCAAATTCCTGAGCTCCTGCCGCTCCAGTTCTGGTGTCCCATAGGTGAGACAGCAACGAGGTGTTTTTCAAACTGTAAAACAGGGTGGCTGCAGTCAATTCAAAAGTTCACCATTTTCCATCCCCACGCAGAACCAAACAGGGCACAAAAAGTCAGAGAATTGCAACATTTTCCCCATAAACCTCCTGTAAAAAAATGTTTTGAGCGATCGTTTGGCACGGGAGCACAATTTCCATCAAAACCTCTTGAAGGACAGGACAGTCCCCCTCCTTTCCCTCCATAACCGGGAAGGATAATTTGTCCCTGCAAAAACCATAAGGAATTTTCCAGCCAGTACCTGGCCACGTGTGTGCAGGAGCAGGGAGATGGCGAGGGAGCCCAGAAGAGCTCAGCCCGTGCCATGCTCAGCCTTGGAACGAGTCAGGAGGAGGCAAATGGAGAAAACACACGAGGCAGCATCACGCACAGGGGCTGCAGCTACCTGGGTTTTATAACATCCACTCAGCTTCCAATTCCATCCTCTTGGCAAACGCTCTCCTGGTGGAAATAACTGAGGCCCGAGAGGCGAAAGCGATGGAGGAAATATCTCAGCTATGAAATGTCAAGTTGCTTTCCAAAAGGGTTCCAATCTCCGACCACATCAAGAAGGGTGTCTGAAAAGACAATCAGGATTTTAGTCAATTAAATGTAGGGGTGGTTTTTTTTTTTTTTTCAGTTTTTCTTTTGGTTGGGAATGCAGGGCCAGAGGAATGCCCGGCTTGGGGGGGTTTATCCTCCACAACCCCTGCAGACCTTGTTTTTCAGCTGCAGGTCCTGGGATATTTTCTCCTCAAGAATTTTTAATTTCTACAAAGTTTCATTCAGATTATCCTGAGTGAAAAATTTAGAAGCTTGTTTTCATTTTTGTTTTTCAGCTGCAGGTCCTGGGATGTTTTCTCCTCAAGGACTTGCCTTTTCTACGAAGTCCCACTCAGATTATCCTGAGTGAAAAATTTGGGAGCTTGTTTGCATTTTTGTTTTTCAGCTGCAGGTCCTGGGATATTTTCTCCTCAAGAATTTGTATTTTCTACAAAGTTCCATTCAGATTATCCTGAGTGAAAAATTTAGAAGCTTGTTTTCATTTTTGTTTTTCAGCTGCAGGCCCTGGGATATTTTCTCCTCAAGGATTTTTAATTTCTACAAATTTCCATTCAGATTCTCCTAAGTGAGCAATCTGGGAGCTCGTTGTTTTCATTTTCATTTTGTGTTGGGGAGGTGAAACCTTCAACACTTCCAAAGTGCAGCCAAGGAGGTAAATATTCATTCTCCAATTAACTCCTACTAAAACTACATTTCAACCAGAACCTGCTGCACGGGGTGGGGGGCTAAATTTCAGATAAATATCAGCCACATCTACTGCCCAGCAAACCCTTACATAAATAAAGTGGTTTAGAGTGAAAAAGTCATTCCTGAACATGAACCATGAGGCATCATTGATGTCTCACAACTGGATATCAAAGGTACCAACCACTCACTTTCCATTTGACAGCTTGTTCCTGGTCCCTGAAGAGGCAGCAATTCTGTAATGACTCCTTCAGGGTTCTTTGGAGCCTCTCAAACTTCATAAAAAAGGGCAAAGAAGGATGAATGTACTCTTGAACATACAAAAAAAAAAAAAAAAAAAAAAAAAAAAAAAAAGTCGCTTTATTTTTATATTTCCTGGGGAATTGGACTATATTAGTTTACATCCTGTGGTATGAATAAATAAACAATCCCTAACCAATTTCAGACTTGCTGCTGTTTTGGCTGGCAGAACCTTTGCTTGGAAAGGCTCAGCTAACGCTGCTCTGACCAGCTCCCATTTTCTCCTTCCCTTCACTTCCGTGCCCCTGGGCCTCCCCACTTCCACTCTCCCTCCTTGCTGATCACTTTCATGTTTCCTGGTTTCCTCTCTTGCCTTTTTTGAGGTGACAAGCTCCTTTCCACATCCATATTTTCATTATTCTCAGATGCCAAACTGTCGCTCGTTGCACTCTGCCAAGGAGGTGGCGTCCATAAAATTTGAATTTATGGGTTGGGGATTAATAGCACAGGGATGTGGGATAAATAAAATGTTTAAAATAAGCTGCTGAGTCCTCCACTATGGCTTGTGCTTCAAGTCCTTGCAGTCTCTGCTGTCACTGAGCCTTGGGGGCTCCCCTGTGCATCTCCTGTGCCCCGTGACCCTGCGGACACCATTCCCAGCTCTCATCCCAAGATGCTGCTCCACTGTGGGTCACAAAGGCCTTCTCTGCACCAGGTCCCTGCAGTGCTTTGTTTCTGGAGCTCTGGAAAGCCAGCAGGACAGGAGGAACAAAAATAACAGCCTGTAAGGAGATGAACAGCTTGGGGATAACCAGGGGGCTTTGGGCCGGGGCTGTGTGGGGATGAATGGCTGCAGGGAAGGACCACAATGGATCCTCAGCACCCCTGGGCTCCTGCCCTCCACCAGCAGGCTCTGAGGGTACCTTGGCCATGGCCATGGTGCTGAGGGGGAGCTGCACCCCCAATCAGCCCCCTCCTTTGGGGGTGCTGGGGCTGCAGCCTTGGGGAACAGAATCCCTCGTTTCTCTGGGGTTGGCTCGCTCCTGTCTCCATCCCATGGGACACCAGGACACCTGGGGACAGGGTAAGGACCTCTCCAACCCCCCCAGGCTGAACACACACCCTGGCAGGTGCTGAGTGCATCAACACTGGATTTTCTTGCCTCCTGTAAATCCAGCAGGGGAGAAATCCATCCCGGAGGCAAAGCCAGCCTGGAAAGTGCTGTTTATTCCCTTGAACTGCCTGCGAATGACACAATAGAACAATGGGCTGGAGGCGATGGAGAGGCAAAGCCCTGAGGTCACCTTCTCCTGTCCCAGCTGGTGCAGCATTGTTCCCTGATGGGAATTTCTGCCCGTGGCTCAGCTCCGTGACCATGTGTTTCCTACCACTGCTGCTCCCTCCCCCAGTCCTTCCGCCTCTTTGTTGCTCCCTCAGAGGCCAGGATTATTAATTAAACCTCACTCAGGCCCTGGGGGAGATCGGCATGAGGAACCTTTATCTTAGAGATAGGGAACCGATGCAAAAAGAATGGGAATGACCTTGGGAATGCCACAACAAAGAGGCACCATCCATGCCAGGAGTGTCTGACCCAAAGCAGCCCTGGCAGGAGAGTGAGCATGGGCACCTTGGGATACCTGAGCTCAGGAGATGTGCCAAGAGGCAGGTGATGCTTGCTGGGGGCTGAGCTGGAGCAGAACCAGGCAGAGCCAAAGGATCCAGCAGGGATTGATTCAAAGGGATTTATTCAAACCTCCCTGGGCACACCTGGGCAGTGCCAGAGCCCGGCTGGGCCACACCCAAGGGGAACCCAAAATGGGCACAAAATGGGCACAAAATGGACCCAAAATGGGCACAAAAATGGGCACAAAATGGGCACAAAATGGGCACAAAATGGACACAAAATGGACCCAAAATGGGCACAAAATGGACCCAAAATGGGCACAAAATGGACCCAAAATGGACCCAAAATGGGCACAAAATGCACGAGTGGCCACCAGGTCCCAGCCTGGGATCAGTTCTGCTCCAGCAGCACCTTGGAGTTCATTGGGCAATTCCAGCTGCAGGGCAGGAAGCTCCATCCTCCTTGCTTTGCCTTCTCCCCTCACCCTTGCTTTGGTTCTTGGGCCTGAAAGTTGTCCTTGGTCCCAAAGTGGAGCAGGAATTGTTTTGTCTCCCTGCTGTGTGAGGAGAGCTGAGCAGCACTGACATGAAACCTAAACCTGCCCCCAAAACAGCCCAGAATGTGAAAATATGAAAAGCTAAAAGCAAAAGGCATCACAGGAGGTTCCTGGGATGGCTCTCCTGGGGCTGTCCCCTCTCTGGGATCTCCACAAAGCTGAATGGGTTTCATCAGAGCTTCTGGGGCAGCACCCACCCAAGGATCTGGGACAGCTCCTGGGAGATGTGGGGTTTGCTGGGACATGGATGGAGCATCAAACATCTGAGCTCCTGACCACTGCTCACAATATCATAATATAATTATATTATAATATAATAATATCTGTGAGTGTGGCTAAACCCTCTGTCCTCACAAATCTTAAAAAAACCTTCTTTTTTTTCAAATTACCTTTAAGGACTGTCCACAGGAGAAAACCCACCCAACAATCACAGCACCAAAAATGACATGAAACAATCTCTACAATGCATCCTGAGGTTAGCAGGGGCTTAGGGGGCTCAGCCTCCCCTCCAGCAGCCCTTGCAGGCACAGCTGCACATCCTTCCTGTTCCACTCAGGACTCTGTCTCTCCATCAGGATGATTTATTCCAGCAAACAAACCCTTCTGGGGAAGAGCCCAGTGGCAGGGAAGTGGCAGCAGCTCCTCAGGAGGCACAGACAGCGAAGGACCTCCTGTTCTGGCTTGGGATCAGGGACAAGGCCAGCACAGGGGGCTCAGGGAGGAACTCGTTATCATTTATTAAATATCTGACACCCCCTCTCCTAGCTCAGGGAGAAATACCCACACATTTAACACAATCTAATGGGTTTTGCAGGATTCAGGGAGCCTGCTGCTCCGCTTGTCTGAGCTGGCAGCTCCCAGTTTGTGGCCATATGGTTGGCTGTGAATTGGGCTAATAAAAATGGGGTGAACTTTTTTTCCTTCTTTATTTTTTCCCCTTTTATTTTTTATTTTTTGCTCTTCCTGACCCTACTCAGTGCCATAAATACCTGTGTGTAGCAGAGGGTTTATAAATAGCACAGTAGCATCCACTGACAGCAGGCTGGTGTAAAGTCTGACTTAACAGGCAGGCTCTGGATCGCAGCAATGTGGAGCTGGAGAGGGCTGGGAGAGGAATATGTGGCCAATAAAGATTTGGGAAGCTAAAGTCATTCAGAAAGCTCAAAACTAGGCAAAAAAAAAAAAAAAAATTAAAAAAATTATACCAGTCTGCTGTGGGACAAGGTTCTGAAATGGAAACGCCTTAAGCCAATATTGCCCCTCCGAGGTAGCCCTGAAATTCCACATAAATTTACGGCGGAGCTGACAGCAAGCTTGAGTAACTCGGTGTGTCTGGACGTCTGGCCCAGTCCAATAACAACATGAAAGGGAATTTTGTGCATATCCTTTGCTGATCCAGAGACTTTGGACTGGGTTTTGCAGCTTTTTTTTCTAATTTTTTTTTTTTTTTTTTTTTTGGTTCGACGGTTGTCTACAAATTGTCGGCTTCTCGGATGGGTCTGTGATTCCTAAGAGCCCATAAATTTTCTCGGCAGTAGCTGCTGGTGTGTGAGACTTGTGCAGCTCCAGTGCCAGCCAGGAGTTATTCAGCTCCTCTGGTAACAATCCCCTTCCCTTACAGGATTGCCTCGGTTTCTGCCTGCCCCAGGCACTCAGCAGCCGTGAGTCAATGCCCAAAACCCCGGCAACTGGAGCTCAAAATGTGAT
Source organism: Sitta carolinensis (assembly GCA_032173965.1). Taxonomy (NCBI): domain Eukaryota; kingdom Metazoa; phylum Chordata; class Aves; order Passeriformes; family Sittidae; genus Sitta; species Sitta carolinensis. The sequence continues at coordinate 2,144,304 of CM063298.1, read as the reverse complement.
TATTTTTAGTAAAAAAGTACCAAAATTGGTGCTTTTTTATTTTCTTCCTCGCTTCGGAGTCTGTAGGGCTTCCACATCCCCTCTGCTGGAAACTGAGCTTCAAAATGAAGCAGGCTGCACAGTTCCCACATAAATCCCACACTCTGGAGGTTGGAAGGGAAAGGTTTTCCCAGGAAGACTGGGTTTGATGGGGTTTTGGATGCTTTGACAGCTGATGCAAGTGTGAGTGCCAGCTGAGGCTTCTCCCACTGCTGGGGATTTCCTTCTGTGGCTGTTCCCTGAGGATTTTGGAGGGTTGGACTCTTGCAGAGCATCCTTCAGCAGAGCCAGTGAGAGCACCTCACCTCCTGCTGCTCCTGTGAAAATCCTTTGGGTGGCTGATGAAGAGCTGGTGTCTCCTGCCATCTCAGCAGTGGCCACGCACAGATTGCACTGGTTGGCTTCAAAGGTCAGCTCTTTCCTGGAAAAGGCTTTTGGAGTATTGTGAAGCTGAGTGGACAGTTCATCTTTATCTCAGTCATGGCTGAGAACAGCAGCATCAGCACAGAGCTGAACCCACACAGGTGAGCCTCTCACCGAACACTCAGACCTCTCTTTTCTCCTGAAGAATTGAAGGAATTGAAAAATTGTGAAGTCTGGGGGGCAAAAGATAGCATTTTCCTGATGGCAATTGAGCTCTTCCTAAGAATGGAATGGATGAGGATGTGGATGTAGATTTGGATCTGGATGTGGATGTAGATTTGGATTTGGGTCCATCAGGATGAAACTCTGGATCCCCCATCCTTATTTGTAGTAGCACATTGCCAGACAGACCTGAGACATCTCACACACCACAGAGAGGTGGAAGTGGAAGAGGCTGAGAGATGCTGTGCTGCTCTTTCACAGAATCCCAGAATCCCCAGGTTGGCAGAGCCCTCCAGGATCATCGAGTCCAGCCCAGCCCCAGCCCCTCACCCAGCCCCTGGCCCCCAGAGCCACAGCCAGGCTGCTTTAAACACACCCAGGGATGGGCACTGCACCACCTCCCTGGCAGAACATCCCAGTACTTTAGCTCTATATCCATGAAAACCTTTTCCTGCTCTCCAGCCCGTGTTTCCCTGAGGCTGAGCCCTGTGGCTGTGTCAGTGCTGCTGCATTCAGAGCCCATCCCCTGGGCACAGCCCCCTCCCAGGAGCTGCAGGGAGTGAGGAGGGCACCCCTGAGTCTGCTCTGCTCCAGCTGAACCCCCCAGCTCCCTCAGTTCCTCTCAGGGTTTGTAGCCCCAAGCCCCTCTCCAGCCTCAGTGCCTCCTCTGGATGTGCCAAATCATCTCAATATCCTCCCTGAACTGAGGGGCCAGACTGCACACAGCACTCCCTTTGGAGGGGATCCCACCATGGCTGCTGCTCCTTTTGGCTTTAATGGCCCTCAGGATGAGAGTCAGTCCTTCTCCCTTCCCTTGCTGCTGTTAGTCCTTTGGTCCCCTGGGATTCCTGCTCCAGTCCTTCCCTGCCTCACGCTGCTGTGCCGAGGCAAGAGCAAATATTTTCAAATATTGGTTCTCCTACTGAGGGGAAACATCTCTGGGTGGAGGCAGCAAAGCAAGGAGACCTTCCTGGTGTCCCACTGGAACCAGGCTTGATGGAGCTGCACAACCTGCAGTTCCTTCATTCCTTCACTGCAGAGCAGCTCCGCTGACCAGCACATTTCCCTCTTCCCCAAACCTTTTAATGCTAAACCTTGAGTACACTTTTTGACCAAGATGCCCAAAACACCCCTATTTCCTTTCTCTATTCTCCTCCTTCCCTCTTTCCCCCTACCTTCCCCCACCTTTCTCCCTTTCATTTTATTTTTCCATTGCCAGGAACAACTGAAAGGACATCCATCGGCTTTCACATCCTGAACCTCAGTTCATTTTCGTTTTCCTTCTCTCTGCAACGATAAATTGCTCTGACTCTCTGAGCAAGTTTTATCTCACAAAATAAATGGTGCTGAGCTTTCCTACAGGCAACCCTGAGCCACACTGGGCACGGCAGGATGTGTTGAACCGCCTTTTTCTTTCCTTCCCAAAGCAAATTCCACTTTCCTCCACACATTAAAGCAGACGGGAAATCATTTGAGCCCTCGGTAGAAGTCAAACCTCTCCACTAAGGTAAATGTTTTTCCTACAAATAATGCCCTGCATGTTTGATCAACTTTGAAACCACAATATCTATAAGCACCTCAAATGTTAAACAAGGCATGAGCCAGATGTATTTACCAGCCAGGAGACTTAAAAGCCATTCTTGACGTCAAGCTGTGAAGATCAAATATTCCAACTTGGTGGCTGCCAGTACGGTTCCCAAGCATTGTCCAGATCCAAACCCCATTGTACTTGTTTTTGTTTTTGGCTTTTCCTCAGACCACTGGTGTTCTTAAACAAATAAGTTTCTAGGTCAGCTTGCTGATGGATGTTAATATAGCCATGATTTAAATCCAATGGTGATATCAGCTTCTAATAAGGGATAAATCAATGGTTGTGGTCGCTGTGCAAACACGTCGGGAATATCCCGGATTTCTGAGCGGCTTTTAGGGTAGGTTGGATTTGTACTGGTGACTTCTCTGTGCAGGTTACAGAGCAACTGCACGGATTCAGGGCTGCATTCTGAAATCGTGGCTCAGGTTTAGTGGCAGCAGCAGCACCAAAAAGTGATGATATTCATGGAGTAAATGTCTCGGAGCAGATCGAGCGTGTGGGATTGTGACTCTCCACCCACTGCCATCAATGAGTACAGAAAAGTCTGGCTCTGACATCTCTGGGACAAACCCACTGATTTTCCATGTGCTGATCAACAATATTCCATACCCTGATAAACCCAGCCTTCACAGGTGTAATTACTGTCCACAACAGGCACGGATTGCTGCACTATCAGACCTCGAGAAAATCTGAAATGCCATCAGGTGGTTTAAAAGGCAATAAACCTCATTTGCATCTACTCAGCTCTGAGGGAATTTGTGGGTGAGGAATTTTATGGCGAGGGTCACATGAGGATTTTCTCTTTCCCTCTTTCTCTTCAGCTTTGTTTTAGGAACAACCTCTGTCCCACCTGGATGCAGGAGGGACCTCATGTCCTGGGAAGACAGGGATGCAGAGGGAGTGTTGGCATTTTTGTTGCTCAGGGAGATGATGGGATGTCCCAGGCTGTGTCCCCTCCTGCCCCAGCATCCTGGACATGCCCAGAGATGGATGTAACTGGCAAATAATCCCATGTGGAATAATTGCAGCATGTGCTAAATGTTCTTTTTTAAACGCAGAACGAGGAGAAAGGATGAAAGAATAAAACCTGGCACCCACTGTGCTGTTCAGGATGAACAGGGAATGAAAAAAAAGTACCTGGCTTAGGCATCCTCTGGGTGATCCAGACACCACAGGGCTCTGAAGTGTCTGCTCTCCCCAAATTTAGTTCCTCAGTCTGATGTTGCTCAGCCTTTACACCCCAGCTCAAGTCTGAGCCGGATGCCCCTGATTTAGTGCTGGCTCTTTGTGCAGGAACACCAAATGCGTGGAAGGTCCAGAGGCACAGACGGCAGCATCCTCTCCTCGAGCCCCTGAAATACAAATTAGCCAGTCTGGTATTCGATCACGGGCTGTTCTTACAGCACTTTTTTATTCTGCACTTTGATTTTCCATGCCTGTTGCCAAGACAGAGGCTCTCCAGGACCCCCTCCCAGCCCATCCCATCTTGTCCAATCCCCCGGTTCTTCATCCTTGCTCTTGCTTTTCCCTTTTTATTTTCCAGATCAGACCTTGGCTCCTTCTACCCCTTTCTCTTCCCCACTGGTTTTTGTGGCCTGTTTGAGAGCTTGTTTTCGTGTCTGAGGAGTGCCCATGAAATCTCTCATTGCTGGCACCGCCTCGCCCCAGTGTTCCCAGCACTGACTGGGTTGGTGTTTTTTTAATATTAACTTCTTCTGCCTTCCTCCTGGGTGTTGGACTGCAATGAAAAGGGCAATGAATTAATGAAATATCTATTGCAGCTGACTTCAAATGATCCTAAGAAAAAAATAAATTCTGAGTCCTACTTAGTCCTGATTAGCTCAATTACCTGCCAGTACAGGCTGCTTCTTTATATTTCCTAATTCTTTGCCCAAGCTATTATTAAATGTCTGAAGGAATCGCCTTCCTCTGCTTTCCTTGAGGAAATAATTCCAGTGCCTAATAGCTCTCCCTGGCAGGAAAACTCTGCTGAAAATCTTCTTTTTGCACCTCCTCCCTTCACCCGGACGACACCGAACAGTTCCTGTCTGTCCTTGAGGAATATACGTCTTCACATATTCATAGGTAATTATTATTTTTTCCACTTTCACAAGGATTTGGCCACAAAGTGGTTACACTTCAAAGATCCCAGCCTCAGATACTTTGGGAACATTGCCTCATTATCTGCAGCTACTGGCAGAGACATCCAGCTTCTCCTCTGAGCTCCCAAAGCTGGCACCAAACCCAGCTGAAGCAACTTGGGGCTCTACCCCTGACTTCAGGAGACCTTTGGGACTTTGGGAAGAGACACCCAACAAATGGCAACATTCCCTCTCCCTCTTTACTGGGTCCTCAGCCACAATCCACCCAGACAGGACCTCCTTGCTTGGAAATAAACTGTGAGGAGCTGCTTTTGTTCCAGGAGATTCTGGGTTTTCCCTAAGGGGCTCACAGGAGCTGTGGCAGCCCCTGGGGAGCAGGGTTGGATCCCTGGGCTTAACAAAGCTCCTTGGCTTGCCTGGGTTGCCCCCCACCAGCCAGACACGCAGCACATGAGAGGTTTTATTGCCCCAAGCTGCTGTTGCAGTGCAAGAGCTGCCTCGAGGGTTTCATGGCACTCTCAGGAGTTTTGTCACAGGGAGAAACGCTTGGATGAAATAGAAAATCAGATGGAGGTGAAGGCTGAGGAGAGCCCCAGAGAGCCCTGACACCTCCCCAGGGGCTGGGGAAACCCCTGCTGCAGGGAACTGCACAAAGCACTCAGCTCTGTTGCTCTGTTACAGCAGCCCTTCCTTCCAGAGGGTGCCCACCCAGGAAGGAGCTCACAGGAGGCCAGAGAACGTTTAGGCAGCAACTTCAGGCCTGGTTTAGGGGGCTGCGAGCTGGGCTGAGCAGGCATGTGGCACTGCATCCATCCCCTCTGCCAGCACTGCACAGCTGGAGGCAGGGCAGGCTGCAGGGGCAGGCTGCACAGCTGGATGCAGGGCAGGATGCAGGGCAGGGTGCACAGCTGGATGCAGGGCAGGATGCAGGGCAGGGTGCACATCTGGATGCAGGGCTCACCTGCACATCTGGATGCAGGGGCAGGATGCACAGCTGGATGCAGGGCAGGGTGCAGGGCCCACCTGCACATCTGGATGCAGGGGCAGGATGCACAGCTGGATGCAGGGCAAGATGCAGGGACCACCTGCACATCTGGATGCAGGGGCAGGATGCAGGGGCAGGATGCAGGACAAAATGCAGGGCCTGCCTGCACATCTGGATGCAGGGGCAGGATGCACATCTGGATGCAGGGCAAGATGCAGAGCAGGATGCAGGGCCTGCCTGCACATCTGGATGCAGGGGCAGGATGCACAGCTGGATGCAGGGCAAGATGCAGGGCCCGCCTGCACAGCTGGATGCAGGGCAGGATACAGAGCTGGATGCAGGGCAGGATGCAGGGCAGGGTGCAGAGCTGGATGCAGGGGCAGGATGCAGGGCAGGAGGCAGGGCCCACCTGCACCTCTGGATGCAGGGGCAGGATGCAGGGCCTGCCTGCACATCTGGATGCAGGGGCAGGATGCAGAGCTGGATGCAGGGCAGCACCCGAGGCTGCTGCCACATGCCTGACGTTTTAAATCAGCGCCTTTCAAAGCTCTAATCTCAGACAGACACAAATGTGCTTAACCACTTCTCGGACAGGGCTTTTCACCCCCCTTGTTTTTGGGATGCTGGGGCTCCTCTCGCCTCTCCAGCTCCTGGTGGGGACACCCCCATTTCCCACCCTGGATTGCAAAGGTTTTGTGGGGCAGCCTGGGCTCTGCTGCCTCAGCCAGAGCTTCCCTGGAGCCCAGCAGACACAGAACTCCGTTATTATTTCAGAAAGTGCTCTGTAACCAAAGTGATTTACAGCCTTCCTGGGGGCTCAGCATCCCGGCCCGCCAGACTCCAGACTGATGGGAATTTAAAGGGCTTAGCTGAAAACTCCCAGAAAATGAAATAAAACGGCGAACGACCTGCATGGAAATTATTCCCTGCCACAATGGCATCAGCAGAAATGCCCAGTTTCTCTATTTATAGCCTTATCTGTGTCTAACCAGCCATAAATAGCAGTGTAAAACAGTGCAGCTCCATGGATGTGTGGGGATGTCTTTTCCAGCCACTGAGATGTTAAATCAATTTTATAACAAGTTGCTTTTCCAGCCACTGAGTGGCTGTAAATGTTAAGTGTTTTTACAGGCGATTTTTTCCCCAGCTGCTAAGCAGCTTTAAATGTTATCAAAAAAAAAAAAAAAAAAAAAAAAAAAAAAAAAAAAAAAAGTTGCTTTTCCAGCTGTTCAACCACTCTAAGCATTTTTAATGGATTTTTTTTTTTAACTTGCTAAAACCTATTTATATTTTACTCACAAAGCAAGTGCAAAATTGTCCTGGCTCTGTCTAGGTCTTGTTTTTATTGTATTTTTTTTTTTTTTTGAAACCTGCGAATAAAAATTCTTTCTCTGTCTGAGGAAACTTTTTTTTTTTTTTTTTTTTTTTTTTGAGGAGTGAAGGGGCTTTGCTTTAACGAGTCCAAGATGAACATTATGAGTTCATCTCAGCATTTAGATACCTCAAAAGCACCGTCCTTGTGGTACATTCAATGGAAACACTGTTCCTGTGGTATGTTCAATGGAAATACTGTACTTGTGGTATTTTCAATGGAAAAAAATATTATTGTGGCTTTTCCAATTCAGGAAATGCTGGTCGGTCTTTAAACCAGGGGAAAAAGAGGGAGTGGAGGGTGAGAGAGCTAAATTGAGGTGACAGCGAAATGGAAGAATTATTTTATTGTAACGAGGTGGGGAGAGATATACGAAGAGTTTCGGGCAGGAAAATGGAAAATTCTTGCGGCCCTTGAGGATTCATAACAGTGGGAGAAGGAAAAAGAGCTGGAGTAAGGGAAAGGTGTAGGACAAAGCTGGGAAGGAAGAATGGTTTGGTGGAAAAACAGAACAAAAAGGAAAGGCACAGAGATGTGCTGGCAAAAGGGGGATAAAGATGGGAAAGCTGTTGTTAAATGTGACAATTAAGAAAAGACACAGAAATCCCTTTATTTTTGGTCTCGAAATTAAGGATCCAAAGTATTCCTGTGTGTCCAGAGGAATTAAAGGATTTCACTGTTGGTTTAACAGCTGTGAAAGGCCCCAGGCCAAACCCATCCTGTGACTGTATCAAGACTGTTGTGGACACTTTGGATGAGCTAAAAGCAAATTCTGGTTTTTTTCTTAAAAATCCATTCATGATGGTGTTGAACTGAAGCTCCTGACGAGACAAGAAATCTTCACACTAATATCCTGGGGTCTTGGATTTTATCTGACCAGATAAACTTTTTCCAGAAACAGCAAATTTCTGATCTTTTCTGCTCTGGGGAGATGTTGGGATCAGCCAGGGAAAGGTGGGGATGGGGTGGCTCTTCCCACTGAGGCTGGAGCCTGGAAATGCCATTTCTGCCTCTAAACCCACCAGTGTTCCAGAAAAACATTCAAATTGCAATGATTAGAAAAAAAAATAACCAGGAGAAAATTCAAATTAACTTTGATATCCATCCATTTTCCTTCAGAAAAAAAAAAAAAAAATAGGATTTGGTTTAGGCAGGAAATAGGCAAGAAGTTCTTCCCAGTCTGCCACTCTGAATAATAATGATTTTTGGAGATGTTTAGGAGGTGGGTTTAGCTGATCCTGGTGGGATCAGCTCCACAGTTCATGGATTCAGATGTCCTCTGAACCAACAGAGCAAACCCCACCAAATACCCACTGAACACCCTGGTTTTGTTCTATTAAAAGTGAATATTCCATATTTCCACGTGTGGAGCAGTGAGAGTTGATTTTCTTTTCACTTAAACCCGCGAGGTTTCCCTCTGCTTTCCTACCAGGTCAAGATCTGAGCAGCTTCCCCAGTCTACAAAAATTCAGTTTACAGCAGATCCCAAGTGTGCTTTAACCAGCATTGGATTCATCCGAATTTGCAATAAATTCCCCTTGGCCACGTTCTCATCCCTTTGTCTTTGCTTTCGAAGAACTTTGGAGTTATCAGGCTTTACTGGCCAAAACACAGCGTGGAAAGTGAATTCTGGAATCACACAGAGAAGTATTTACAGAAAGTGACATTTTGGGTTCCACCAGGAAATATTTGCACCAGATGTGCTCCCAAATGCCTCCAGCCAGGGATGAAACCCTCACCATGTGAGCAGGCAGAGTTTAGCAGCTCAGATCAAATTTTGAAGACTCCTAACAACTCCCCTGAGCAGAGAGAGCAGAAATTTGGTGTTTCTGGAACAAATGTATCTGGTCTGATAAAATCCAAGGCCCAGGAAGATTTTTTGTCTCTTCAGGAGCTTCAGGTCAACACTGTCATGAATGGAATTTAAAAAAAAAAACCCAGAATTTGCTTTTAGATCATCCATAAAGAGAAGAGAAGGGGTAGCAAGTGGATTAATATCCAAAATACTTTAATCTTCCTGGAGAATCGTTACATCTGTAAATCCTGCTGGATCTTTGTGTTTACTGGGAAAACTGAGTTAACCACTCGCATCACCTCACAATTCTCCCCTCTGAGCATCATTTCATCAGCCTGTAATTAAACCCAGGCAAATTTAAAACTGAATTCCCTGCTGAACATGGGATCATCTGATAGGAGGCACTTGGAATCCTTTTGGAGTGACACAGCAAATCCACAGTGGCTGCTCACTCTGCCTGGTGGGAATTGCTGCTGGTGTTGAACCTGGACAGGTCCTCTGAGGACAGGAGGCAGATTTTGGGGTAAAACATCTTTGTGTTTGGGCTCAGCTGTGTCAAACTGCTTTTTAATCCTTTGTGATGGTCTGGAACCTTCCTTGTGCTCTCTGCCAGGCTATCCCGTGAAGGATCTCTGAACCCCAAAGTTCAAAAACCCACAGATTGCCCTCTGGGCAGCAGAACAGTCCAGCTTCACATCTTTATTTTCCAATTCCCTGGTTTAGAATTGCTGTTCCTTGCTGAGATGGGAGGCTCTGACACCTCCTGCTTCCTTGGACAGATTCCTCTCCAGAAGATTCCAGAGCCCATCCTGGTGGTGAATCCATGAAGGATCTTTGAACCCCAAATTGTCCTCTGGGCAGCAACACAGTTCAGCTTCACATCTTTATTTTCCATTTCCCTGGTTTAGAATTGCTGTTCCTTGATGGCAGGGGAGGCCCTGACACCTCCTGCTTCCTTGGACAGGTTTCTCTCCAGCAGGTTCCAGACCCATCCTGGTGGCAAATCCATGAAGGATCCCTGAACCCCAAAATACAAATTGTTCTATAGGCAGCAAAACAGTTCAGCTTCACATCTTTATTTTCCATTTCCCTGGTTTAGAATTGCTGTTCCTTGCTGGGGTGGGAGGCCCTGACATCTCCTGCTTCCTGAGATCTCACAGGTTCCTCTCCAGCAGGTTCCAGACCCATCCTGGTGGCAAATCCATGAAGGATCTTTGAACCCCAAAATACAAATTGTTCTCTGGGCAGCAACACAGATTCACATCTTTATTTTCCATTTCTCTGGTTTAGAATCGCTGTTCCTTGCTGGGGTGGGAGGCCCTGACACCTCCTGTTTCCTGGGATCTCCCAGGTTCCTCTCCAGCAGGTTCCAGAGCCCATCCCAGTGGTGAATCCATCCTCAGCCACACCAATCCCACTCTCTGGGCAGGGATGGATTCGTGGTCCATGAAACCAAAGGAGGAGTTGGATAAATCAATTTTGGCCTCTTCACTTCACCCCTTTGCTGGGGCAAGGCTGTGTAAGGTTTATTTGTGGTGCTTTGTCCAATCCAAGGGCAAACTGCTCAAACTGTGGAGCTTCTCCCACATCCTCTGGAAGAATTTTCCACAGCCTAATGAGATTTCAGCCCTTGGAAGTTTATCCAGCCTAAACTTTCCTCTATTTAACGTTATGCTTTGAGTCCTTATACCCTTTTCACCATCCTAAACAATTCCTCCTCTCCTCCATGTTTACAATCCACAAGATTTCCCTCTGCCTTCCAAGGAGAAGTTTCCAATCGGTATTCATGAAATGGAAAAATAAATGACAAACAGAAGGTTCAGCAGAGAAGAACCTCCTGTTCTGCAGCACTCAGATGTTTGTGCAACCACTGGGTGTCCTTCAAAACTGACCCAATTTCCCTCATTTTCTGCTGTCTGACTGCATCCTGAAGGTGTGAGACACATCTTCAGCCCAAACAAACCTTCAACTTCCAGAGATGCGCTGCTTGAAAAATAACAAAAAAGAATTTTAAGCCAAACAAACCCTGAATACTTTATTTATTTTTTTTTTTTTTAATTTTTTTTTTCTCTTTTGCTGTCGTTGTTTCTGACTGAGCAAGAAGTGGTTGAGTTTCCACAGTCAAGGGTTGTTGGTGTGGAGTGCTGGGGCCTGGGCACAGAAAGAGTTAAACCTCCCAGGATGCAGGAGCTTTGTTGTGTCTGATGAAGGCAGACTTTCATTAGGCCTTTTACCACCAGCTCTTGGATCCCTTCCACTTCATGCAAGTCAAAAAACCACAAATATTCCTCTCCTTATATCAGTACCAGAAGCTGGGAGCATGGAATGCTTCAGAATGCTTTGAACCCCGTAATTGTCTCTTGTAATAATACATTTTTTACATTCGAGCTCGGGAGTTATCAAGGAGAAAGGACACAGCAAGTTGGTTAAAATGAAGAATTAAATTATGGCCATGGAAACCAAGAAAAAAAAGAAAGAAAAGAAAGAAAACAAGAGGTACTTTCCACTGTTCTCAAAAGAAAGTGATTTGGGAAAGGATGAATCAGAATGGAGCTCTGGAGGGTTTGGGGTTCCAGGGACACAGGGATGGAAGCTCAGGGTGGGATGGACCTGAGGGGAAGCTCTGCCTTGCCCTGGACACTCTGGGGCTACAGCACCTCCTGTGGAACAGAAAATGAGGGTTGGGAGGGTTGGGTTGCTGAGTGTGGGGGCTCTTCTGGGTTGGAGAACATGGGAATGTCCCCCCTGGATGCAGCCCATGGAGCACGGAGCTGTTCTGCTCCTTATCCCATCACCACCAGCAAGGAGCTCAAACCTGGGGCCACTCCCCAGCCCTGCCTCACCTCGAGGTCTCTTCCACTAAAATCACTTTGTGACTTGATTTTCTCTTTTATTTCCCTTTTTTTTTTTCTTTTTTTTGTTTGTTTTTGTTTTGTTTTTGTTTTTATTAGTAGAGTTCTTAGATCTACATTTGTATCCAGCAGCACTTCTACAGGAACACATCCAATTTTTGCCCTTTGTAGATTTTAGGTGCAATCCCTGTATCCTGAATTACTCTCTAGCACTTGGGGTTTTTTATTTTTTCCTTCTGGATTTTCCTCCTCTGGATTCTACCTGAGATGTAGCATCATTTAATCACAAAGATTTTCCCAAACCACACTGCAGAATTCCCCTTGAGGGATACTTGAATATTTCTACAAATGGACCTCAGGAAAGATTTTGACCATGGGAATCCTAATCCCTCCTGATATGCTGCCCTCCTGAGAAAGTCCAGGATGAAGAAGCCAAAGAGAAAAAAACAGTGGTGCAAGGAGATTAAAAAAAAAAACCCAAACCCCAACAAAACCCCATCTTTCAGAAGCTGGTTCAAGCCATTGTTAATACCCTGTCATTTGTTTGTATCCCAAATCCACAAAAGACATCAGAAAATGAAAAACAAAACCAAAAATGAAACCTAGCAATGTTATAAAAGAGTTTACAGCACAATAATTTTGTACTAAATTAAAGGACTATTTACATGTGGAAAAATGTAGATGGAAACAGAGTATTCTTATTTATTTTTTTTTTTTTAAAGATTGATTGGATGATGATCCTGGGTTCAGACACCAGTGTTCAAAATGAAAGGAGAAGCTCTGACCTTTTGGCTGTGAAATGAGCAGGAGCAGGGGGTGAAATTCAGCAGAGGAGGCCAAAAGAACTTTCTCCCTTTGCTGCTGCACAAACAGCCCCAGTTCTGAATTCTCTGCAGATCCAGAGCAGGAAAACTCAGGCTTTTCTTGGATTTTGTGGCCTGGTCATGCCAAATTATCTTTTAAGGGAATTAGGGTCTGACCCCAACAAACAATTCTGCTTCACAATTCTGCTCAATTCAGGCCATAATTTCACAGTAAATCAGTGAGGGACAGGGAGAGTGACCTGGGTTGAGAAGGAGCTGAGGAGAAACAAGGAAGGAAAATAAGGATATATCATGATTGGAAGGGTCTTGCCAGCGTTTTAATGCTTATTTATAATTTTAAGAATTTTTATTAAAGAACCTAGAAATCATTCCTGGTTCAACTCCATTAAAATTCACTTTGAACTGAACCAGGGCAGGGTTAGGTGGGATTTTGGGATGGAATTGGTCCCTGGCAGGGTGGGCAACCCTGGCACAGGGTGTCCAGAGCAGCTGTGGCTGCCCTGGATCCCTGGCAGTGCCCAGGCCAGGCTGGATGGGGCTGGGAGCCCCTGGGGTGGTGGAAGTGGTCCCTGCTTGTGGAACTGGGTGATCCTTAAAGTCCCTTCCAGCCTAAATCTTCCTGTGATTCTGTGATTAAAACTTGGGGAGAACTTTGCTCCTTGTTCTCTTTGCTCCTCGACATCCCCTTGGGAAGAGCATCCCCTGTTTGCTGAGGGGAAAATCCCAGCAGAGCCCCCCTGGGATGTGCCCAGGGACCCAGCCCTGGGTTTTGGGCAGCAGATTCTCCAGGAGGGGCAGAGAGGACAATCCCCTCTGATGGAAGGGGCAGCCCCTGCTCCTTCCCACTCCAGATTTTCCAGGACAAACCCCTTTGTCCCAGGCTCTGCTATTGAGAGCAGGGCCAGACTGCAAGAGCCTGAGCTGTGGGAGCCAGGGCTGCCCTTCCAAAAGGGGTTTATTTCAATTATAATTATTACATTATTTTAAAATGTGCCTTAACACAGCAGCCCTGTGTGCAGAGCCACCCCTGGGAGCTGCCAGCTCCAGCCTGAGGCTGCCTGCAGCCACCTCTGGGCTGCTCACAGGGCACTGCAGATTTGATTGGATATTAGAGAGTGCTCTTGGCTGAAGAGCTTAATGCATCACAACCAGCCAGCATCACACACAATGCCTTTACCATTACCTGGAGCCTCTCACAGCCACTGAGAATTCCCAGATTATGGCAGGCACTAACCAATCACAGGAGCTAGGGTGTTAGAGTTTGAGCTTAAAACTTGTTTTCTGTTTTACTGCAGTGGAAAATTCTTCTTGGTGAAAACATGGGGTTTTGTTTGCCTGTGCTTTTTGAGATTTCTCTTTACTTGGTAAAAACGTGCTTTTGTTTGTAGTTAATCATCCTTTGCTCTCAGCTATAAAATCTCTTTCCAACTCCCCCAACCTTTGTCCAGTGACCCCAGCTCAGCAATCTTTATTTTCAGCCATCTTTTCTTCTTCTGTATCAAAGCCTGCTTTTATTCCTAGAGACCCTTCTGCTAAGCACTCAGATTTGTCAAACTGCCCTGTTAAACTTTCATCCTGCCCAACACCAGATAAAGGGATAAAAGCCACTCCTGTGACTGTTTTGTGTCCAAACCGCCTGTTTTGGCTGCTCAGGCAGGCTGGGCAATAACTCACTGCCAGCCCTTATCACCCTAACGCGCCTCGGGTGGATCCACACGGAGCAGAACAAAGTGTGCCCGGCTTGGGATGAAAAAAAGAGCCTGAGAAACAAACCCCAGAGGCGGGGGGACATCAAAAAGCTGGCGGAGATAAGCTCACCTCCCCGCACAAGGGGCTGGGCTCCGGAGGAGCTCCCGGTGGGATCCCCGGGGCGGAGGGGACAGCGGGACCAGCATCACCCAGGGGACAGCACGTGTGGAAAACCAGGGTCGCTTTTCTTGTAAAATTTAGAAAGGTTTAATAAAGGATAATAAGGATAAGACAACAAAGCACAAATACTCGGCTGGGTGTCTCTGCCCTCAGCCCAGAGCACACCCGACAATGCCCAGACTCTCCTGTAAATGCCCCAAGGGATTGCAGATTCACAGACCCTCGGGCATTATTTACAAAGATTCCTTTGAGTGCCCCCAGCCTGCCCCTCTTCATCCTATTTGTGGGCCCAGGCTGTTGCAGATCCTCTGATAATTCTCTGATAATGGACGATCAATAAATTCCTTCCCTTCCCTCGGTTCTGGACCATCATCTTCATCAGATTGGATAATCCACGGATGTACAGAATTTCCTGGTTACCATTCTCTGAGTTAGTTACAAACCCCCCATTTTTACATTACCACCCTATAGCCTAAAAAATTCTATTTATCCCACTACTATTTCTAAGTTTCATTAATACCAGAAACAAAAGAAACTCTATTAATACAGCAGAGTTTTTCAGCATTATACACATTCATTTTAATATTTGCAAAAAGCCAACTTTATAATATTCATTTATAACACCTCCCCTCTGACAACTGACCTGCCTTAATCCCCCCCAGTTAGACTGCAAAAAAAGTGTGAGGAAGGAAAGGACACCAGGACAAATCAATGATGGGACACCAGGACGAGCCAATGAAAGGACATTAGGAAAGGTCAATGATGGAACACCAGGACAAGCCAATGATGGGACACCAGGAGAAGCCAGTGTAGGCTCACCAGGAGAATCCAGTGAAGGGACACCAGGACAAATCAATGATGGGACACCAGGAAACTCCAGTGCAGGTTCACCAGGACAAATCAATGATGGGACACCAGGAGAAGTGAATGATGGAACACCAGGAGAAGCCAATGAAGGGACATCAGGAAAGGTCAATGATGGAACCACCAGGACAAGCCAATGATGGGACACCAGGAAAGGTCAATGAAGGGACACCAGGACAAATCAATGATGGGACGCCAGGACGAGCCAATGAAAGGACATTAGGAAAGGTCAATGATAGAACACCAGGAGAAGCCAATGATGGGACACCAGGATGAGCCAATGATGGGACACCAGGATGAGCCAATGAAGGGACACCAGGACAAGTGAATGAAGGGACACCAGGATGAGCCAATGATGAGACACCAGGAAAGGTCAGTGAAGGGACACCAGGACAAATCAATGATGGGACGCCAGGACGAGCCAATGAAAGGACATTAGGAAAGGTCAATGATGGAACACCAGGACAAGCTAATGAAGGGCACCAGGTGAAGCCAGTGCAGGTTCATCAAGAAAGGTCAGTGATGGGACACAAGGACAAATCAATGATGGGACACCAGGACAAGTGAATGAACGGACACCAGGAGAAGCCAATGATGGTACACCAGGAGAAGCCAATGATGGGACACCAGAGAAGCAAATGATGGAGAAAGCAAATGATGGGACACCAGGAGAAGGGGCAAAATGATGGGACACCCAGGAGAAGCCAGTGCAGGTTCACCAGGGGTATCCAATGATGGGACACCAGGACAAGTGAATGAAGGGACACCAGGAGAAGCCAGTGCAGGTTCACCAGGGGAATCCAATGATGGGACACCAGGACAAGTCCCAGCCATATTTCTCCAAGGATCTTCTCCCTGTGGGAGCCTCCAGAGCTGGTTCCTGTTCCTACTTGACTTCCTTGACTGTGGATAGTGGAAGTTTTCTGTGCATCAACAATGGCCTTGGGAACTCATAGAACCTTTCATTTCCACCCTTTTATTTGGAAAGGACTTTCCTTTAAGAATCCTGCTATTTAATAGATGGGTTGTGATGTCAAACTCTTTAATAAGAGCTCTGCTTTTTCCTCTGCAGTTTTTGTTTTTATTCTAAACATGAATTTTATTTTTTTTCTTAAACAGATACAATTTTAAGGAGAAGAAGAAAAAAAAAAAAAAAAAAAAAAAAAGGCCAAACATGACCAGAAAAGACCTTATTTGTTATGGAAAAATTATAACAAAGATTTTCTGCGGTTTATTTTTCTCTTTGCTCTTCCTGTTGTTGGTAATAAAGGAATTTTTATTGTTCTTTGGTGGTAATCCTAGCTTTATGTTGAAAATCAGAACGGACTTTTTTCCTTTCTTTTTATATTTTTTTTTTTAATTTTTTTTCCTTCTCTGTTTCGGGTTTGGTTCTCTGGTTTGTAGCCTGGATGGAACTAAACCAAGCATTGAAAAATGTTGCCACACACGGTCAGGAAGGGCTCAGCTCCTGAGCTGAGGCTGCTGCTTCCCCAAACCCTCCCTCCCATCCAGTGACTGACAGGGAACGAGTTGCATCCCCACATATTCCAGGATAAATGGAATATTCTGACCTGGGTTATGCAGCCATAATTTCAGGGTAAATCCCAGAATTTGGAAGATTGAGGGCAGGTTTGTCCCCACTGAGACCAAGAGTGAAGCACCCACTGCTACCTGGGAGGTGCCACCCAAGGAGGGATGAAAAATCTGCAGTGACCCTCACAGATAGAAACAGCCTTCCTGGAGATTTATTTTGGAGGATTAGGCTGGATTCATTCTATTTTTTTTCCCTTTTTTTTTTTTTTTTCTTTTTCCTCTCCTGGTGGTGGAAAGCAACAAATGGTTGGAATTTTTGTTTCTGCAAAACTGGAAAATTAAATTTGATTTTTAATATGAAAAGTACCAGCAACTGCAACGTTATAATTTCAAGATTAATTTAACTGATACTCTGCCTAAACACAATCATGTGCCGATCACGATAACCTCAGTTTCCCTTCTCCCATAGAAACTGTTCTGCCAATATTGATGCAAAATAGCCTAAACTTGGATCATTAAAAAAAAAATAAATCCCATCCTTAATTAATAAAAACATGAGACAAACCAACAGCAGAACAAAGAGAAGCACAGCAAGGAAGAGTTTGTTGAAAACGACCAAATTGCAGTGTGAAGAGCTGGATGTGCCTGTGCTGGCTCTGCTCCATGACCCCAGGAGCCCTTCCCAGCCAGCACCCCGAGCTTTCCCTGGTCACCCTTCCCAGGAGCCCCGAGTGGGAGCTGGGCAGGGGTGGATCCGAGCTCTGGAAATGTTCTCCACTCGCCCTGCCCCGTCCGCACCAGCGCCCAGAGGAAACAATTACAAACAACGTCTCTTTTACTCCAACAGAGTCCACAGCTCCTTGACATGATGGCTCTGGCAAGCCTTGGAGAGACATCAGACCAATAAAAGAGCCTGAAAGATCAGGTTTGGGAGTTAATTCATTTGGAGCCACGCTCTCTGCCAGCCAGGGAGCTTTCCTGCCGCGAGTGTTTGCCGACGTTTCAGACAGCGAGTGGAACAACGCCGCCGAGGCTTCTGGAAGTTATCAATATCCAATTTGCCACTTGAGCCTTCTCACTCACCCTGCAAACGAGCTGTGCAAACACACAGCCTTTGTGGTTGGGTGCCCGAAGCTCTGCTCCTGCTCTGCTCCTGCCCTGGCCCCAGGAGCCCTGGGCAACCACAGAGCCCTCGCTGCCCCTTGCAACCAGCACCAGCCCCCAGAGGGGTGCAAATAATGTTTCCACTGAAGACTGAGAGTGTATTTTTCTTGGAGCATTCTTAACCTTTGGGATCTTTTCATGTTCTTGAGCCATTGTGTTTGCTCCTTCCTTGTTTTCTTACAGGGAAAGCCGAAAGCGACTTAAAATTAAAATCTTTTTTTAACAGCTTTCTCCTGTTCCCTTGGCAAAACAAATTTTTGAGCAGTTGGAAGGATACAGAGCCGTTTACTCCCTCCTCAAATAGTTTTCCCCTTGTTCCAAGAAATCCTGCTCGATTTGGATCTGATCTCTTGCTTGTGTAAGGAGGGGACACCTCCAGGTCTGGGGAGATCTGCACCAGCTGAAAGTTGTCACTGTGAAGTCAGGGGACAAAGTTATCTCTGCCAGGCCAGATTCTCTGAGTGCCACTTGTTTGTGTCCCAGTGCTGCAGGACCCACTGGTGATGGATGCAGGGTGGTGGAACTGGGGGCAGGATCTGTGGAAGGATGGAAGGAGCTGACGCCCAGTCAGGCTGGAAGGGGAGGCAGCCTGGGACCACAGATCTGTAAAATCTGGGAGGATTCAGGATTTAGGGATCTGGCTTTGCCCCTGCTGGGACAGAACACGACTGTGACACTCCCAGGAGGGCTCTGCTGTCACCTCAGCTCCTGGTGGGATCCAGGGGTCACCTGCAAGTGCCGGAGGTTTTCCAGTTCCAAACTCCCACCTCAACCTCAGCCAGCTCCAAGGAGACCCCATCCTCTGCAGAACCACCTGAGATGACCCCAAATCCTCATTCCTCACTAATGCTCCTCAATGAGTGAGTTTGCTCCGAGGACAGACACATAAATCACAGCAGCTGAACCCCAAGCGAGCCCATGACAAATACAGTGTTTTTAAAGGTTAGTTGTTGTTCTTTTTAATCAAAGAAAAGCAAGGGGATGGGGTTGGACATTTATGATGTGCAAAAGAGGTTGTAACCACAGAAAAATCTGCCTCCAAAAGCCAAATATTATTCATTTTGGTGGAATGCACTGTTAAAATAGCTCAGCCTTTAAGGAAGAGGCAGGCTTATGTAAACCAGCGAGTTTACTTTCTTTTGAACACACAACCTTACAAAACTCCCATCTGTGTGTGCATGGGCCATCTTCCTAAAGACTTATAAATGTCCCTTGGTCAGCTGTGCCCCTCAGAAGACTTGGAGAACTCAGTTTAGGAGAGAGAAGCCCAGAGGAAGGTGATGTTTTGGTCTGTGACATCTTCCTGGGGCCCTTGAGCAGCATCAACAAATCCCAGTGCTTTACCAGGAGTCAATAATTCACTCAGTCCACCACTGACTTCCTTTAGAAGGGCATAATCAGGCTGGAAATTCATCCCCAACCCTCTGCCAGAGCTGGGAAACACCTGCCATAGGCAGTCCATCAAAAAAATATTAAATCTGTGAAAGAGGGTGATTAAAATATTGCCATGTCTTCAAATTTAAACAGAGTTTCTTTAACCCACAACAAACTCTGAAATTTCCCTGGAAGTTCAGCAGGCAGGACACCGAGGAGCTGAGTTTTTTGTGTGCTGAGATTTTCAGCTTTCCAGGGATCCTTCCTGGGATTGAGGACAGGTTTGCATGGATTCACCTCTGGAGTTTCTCTCCCATTGGTTCCACCTGCATTCTGCTCCCTGAGCAGGCAGGACCTTCTCTCCTTTCCTTTGGAGCCCCAAAATTCCTTCTGGCATTTATTCACATCCACAAACGTGGGTGCTGCTCTTTCCTTCCCTGCTGCTGCCCTTTTTCCCTGCCCAGCCTCAGGATCACCCAAACTCCAAGCCCCTTCCTTGCCACCAACCTGTCCAATCAAAGGTTGAGCTTGGTGTTGCTTTACCTGGAATTAATTGGGATTTTCCATGATTAATAACTTCTTTCCATATTTAGTAACTTCTATTTGATAGCTGACATTGAATAACCTCTATTGAATAACTTCTACTGAATAACTTCTATTTAATAACTGCTATTGAATAACTTCTATTGAATAACTGCTATTGAGTAACTTCTATTTAATAATTTTTATTTAATAACTGCTAAGGGAACCAGCAAGGGGCTGATTGTGTCCTGGGGCTTTAATTATTGTAAATAAAATTATAAACCCTATGGTGCTTGTGGCTCTCAGGGCTCTAAACCACACAGATTGTCTTTGCAAACTTCCTGTCAGTTCTCCACACTGCTGGAAAATCGGGACTGTTCCTTAAAAAGGAGTCCTGGAGGCCAAGCCAGGCAGGTGAGGGAGGAGAGAAGAAGCAAAGGCCAGCGTTGATTTACCAGGTGCAAAGTGGGATGAACCCCCTGCTGCTTTCTGTGATTAAATGGCTCTGCAGAAAAGGGCAGAGAGATAAATTACAGAATCCTCCTCCTTGTCTGTGTGTGGAAACGTGGAATGCTGCTGAAAACCCATTTTCCAGCTGAACCAAGTTTTCAGGGAAACAGATAAACTTAAATTTAGGTTTCTTTCACATCTGGAATCCTGCAAAACACTTCAGGTATCTGGGCATGCTGCTCCAAGGGGCATCTTCCTGGTCTTTCTTCACCCAAATCTGCTTTTTGTTCTCCTGTATTTTCCAGAATAATGTTCGTTTTCAAAGAATCCTGGAATGATTTGGGTGGGCAGGGATCTTGAAGATCATCTGATTCCAGCCCTGCCATGGCAGGGACACCTTCCCCCACCCCAGGGTGCTCCAAGCCCTGTCCAACCTGGCCTGGGACACTTCCAGGAATGTTTGGGTTTTTTTCAGGACACTCCTGTGCAGATGGAAGATTCCCCCCTTCCATAATTAACGTCAGGAAGATGAGCTCTGCTGGCTGGGGATGCCCTCAGGGATGACTTTGCTGCTTTCCACCCTGCAGCCAGGAAACTGCACTTGGAAAAGGCAGCAAGAGCAACAGGCAGATCAAACATTCCTGCCTCTATTCCTCCTCCTTTGATTTCCATCTCGTGTAGCTGTAGGGGGGCAGAAGCCTGAGAATGTGACCATCGAGCTGAATGTGTAATTTGAAAGAGTTTAGAAACTTTTAAAATAGAGGACAAGCTACTCAGGGTGATTTTTGTGTACTTCATGTTGTTGATTTTCATACTTGAGCTTCTCTTCTGCCACCACTTTCTGTCCCCATCAATTGGATTTTTTTTTTTTTTTTTTTTAAATCCTGCTTAATTTTTGCTGGGAGTGGATGAAAAGCTGTGGCTGCTTTTCTTGGCCTCGGGAGAAGTTCTGTGTGTGCAGTAAAACTATTCCCTGCTATTATCACCCCGGGAGTCAGACACATAAAACCCCATTTTATCCATGGGATAAAGGAGAATCGGAAATGCTCCTGACTCGGGATAATTGGTGAAAAATGCTAAATTCAATAGGTGATCTTCACTGGGGGAAGGGGAGGCAGAATGGGCCTGTGTTGATCTCTATCCCTTCAGGTTTTCACCCACAGCAGGGAGGGGAAAACAAGAAATAATCAATATTATGGAGGAGGGAGGGAGGAGGGAAAGGAAAGGAAGAAGGAAAGGAAAGGAAAGGAAAGGAAAGGAAAGGAAAGGAAAGGAAAGGAAAGGAAAGGAAAGGAAAGGAAAGGAAAGGAAAAGGAAAGGAAAGGAAAGGAAAAGGAAAGGAAAGGAAAAGGAAAGGAAAGGAAAGGAAAGGAAAGGAAAGGAAAGGAAAGGAAAGGAAAGGAAAGGAAAGGAAAGGAAAGGAAAAGGAAAGGAAAGAAGAGAAAAGAGAGAAAGAGAGAAAGAGAAGGAAAGAGAGAGAAGAAAGAAGAAAAGAGAAAGAAGAGAAGAAGAAAGAGAGAAGAGAGAAAGAGAGAAAGAAAGAGAAGAAAGAAAGAAAGAAAGAGAAGAAAGAGAGAAAGAGAGAAAGAAAGAGAGAAAGAAGAAAGAGAAAGAAAGAAAGAAAGAAAGAAAGAAAGAAAGAAAGAAAGAAAGAAAGAAAGAAAGAAAGAAAGAAAGAAAGAAAGAAAGAAAGAAAGAAAGAAAGAAAGAAAGAAAGAAAGAAAGAAAGAAAGAAAGAAAGAAAGAAAGAAAAAAGAAAGAAAAGAAAGAAAGAAAGAAAGAAAATACTTTCTCACTGTGAAATCCAAACTTTTGAAAGACAAAGTGTGTAAAGAACAGGAGTTTAGGGTTTGAAAGATGGCAGAAAGGAAAAACAGAAGAGCAGAAGATAAATAATCCAGCACAGGTGAGCCAGGGGGTTAATTTTATTATTAACCTCATGATTACATTGCCCTGAAGTACAAGAGTCAGAGTTTTCAAGGAGTTTTTTATTTAAAAAAAAAGGTAAAACTGGCAATAATTAAGATGTTAAATTAAGATGAACAGAACTCTCTTTGAAAGGGGGCTTCTCAAAAAGTCACAGAGAAGTCCTGGAGAAAATGAGACTCCTCCTGTCCCACAGAGGTTGGCAGGAACACACCACTCATTAGTGCCAAAAAGCCATTAATGTGTTGAATTTAGAGGTACCCACCCCACAGGGTATTGAGGTGGCAGAATGGAGTTAATTCTCATTTTTCTGTGGGATCTGGATGACATTTGCTCAGCGAGCGAGTGTTTGCTCATGCACACACTCACTGACCTCACCTGAAATTCCCCTGGGAGCACAAAGCCTCAGCTCCTGGGGCTCTCCACGTTCCTGGGCTGGAATGATCCTTCCCAAGGCATCAGCTGTGCTTCCCGCTGTGCCTTGTGCAGCTCCTCTGCTCCAGGACGTTTGCTGACACTTGGATGGCCGGAGGAAAAGGGCTTTGATAAATATCAAACCCTGTCATTTCCTCATTTTGGTGCACTCTGCATTTTTCCCAAACAAATTCCATGGAAAAGTCATGTAGGAAACCAGAACTTTCTACAAAAGACAACCCACAGATTGATGGTTTTTTCCCCCTTTTCTTAATATGGAATGCAGGGATAACATCTTTTCCTTGAGAAGTACAAGGCAGTGAAAAGAATAGAGGGATAAAAGAAAAAATTACCCCAAACCTTCCAATGACTAAACCAATTTTTCTGGGGAAAAAGAATTCCTATATTTAAGCTCCCCTGTGCCAGAGTGCCCAAAGATACTTTGTGCCCAAAGAGTGCCCAGCAAAGACACTTCAGATGAAGTAAATGAAACCACTGTTCATACCAGGGGGCAATTATTAATTTTAATATTAATAATTATAATATTGGTTATTTCCCTCTTTTTATCTGGTCTCAGTGATGATGTTTCTTCAAGCAGTGGGATATATTTATTATTTTTTTTTTATATTTATTTACAGGCAACTTATATATGGCAGTATGATTCAGAAAGGATTAAAATCATGGAATTATAGGGTTGTGGAATGGTTTGGGTTGGGAGGGACCTTAAAGCTCATCTCATTTTACCTCTGCCATGGGCAGGGACACCTCCTGCTATCCCAGGGTGCTCAGAGCCACATCCAGCCTGGCCTGGGACATTCCAGGGATCCAGGGGCTGCTCTGGGCACCTGTGCAGGAGGAATTTCCTCCTGATATTTAATCTAAACCAGCTCTCTGTCAGTGTGCAGCCATCCCCCCCTGTCCTGCCACGCCAGGCTCTTGTCAAGGGTCCCTCTCCATCCTCCCTGCTCTCTTCAGGCACTGCAAGGCTCGGTGGGGTCACCCCAAAGCTTCTCTTTTCCAGCCTGAGCAGCCCCATTCCCCCAGCCTTTCCTCACAGGAGCAGAGTTCCACACCCTAAATCAACTCAGTGACCCTCTCTGGACCCTCTCTGACAGCTCAAAGCTGATCTTTAACTTTCTCCACCAGAACACCAAGCCTGACATTTAAACCAGGATCACAGAGTGTCAGAACCGGGTTGGAAGGGACCTCAAAACTCATCTCATTCCAGCCTTGCCATGGGCAGGGACACTTTCAGTCTGCCCAGCTGCTGATCTCCGATCCACATCGAGCTGTTTTTCACCTCGAGGTCACTCAGGCCCCAGAAATGCCTGGAGAGGTCTCAAGATGAAGTTCAGAGCTTTGCAGGCACTGATGCTTCGGGTCAGTGGCACTTGAGAGTGACTCAGCCACTCTCACTGTCCTGGGTTGGTGCTGGGTTGTATCCCCGTTCCTCTGTTTAGCTCAGAAATCATTTTTATACCTTTAAAACTGGATCTGAGAGTGAAGGAGAAGCGGTGGAGTGTCTGAAGTGATTGTTTTCAAAACATAAAAATAAGGATTTTCAGCTTTCCTTCACACACAGCCTGTGCTGTCTGCAGAGCTCTCCTTTGCTTTCTGTTGTTTTTTAGCTAGCTGAAACAGAGGAGTTCTCCAGACTGTGAGGGTTTTTTTCCCTTTTCATGGGGCTGTTTGACCCTGCTCTGGACTAAAACCCAGAAAAACACCAGGAGCTCTCAGCTGTGTCCCTCCAGCCCTGGCCATGACATTTCCCTGTGTCACAGGGGCTGACACAGACTGGGTGAGCCAAACTGCACCCCACAAAAGAAATTTTGAGTTCATCATCTCTTCAGAACGACGGGGAGTTTCTTCCCAAATTTACCTTAAACCGAGGCACTCACCTCCCAAGGTCAGATTTTTGGTGGATGTGTTCTGGTGCCTCCCCTGATGAACAAACCCCAGCCTGGGGTTTGCTGCAGTGCAAACACTCAGATCCCAGCCCCAGAGCACCACAGCTGTGGAGGGGGACAAAAGCAGGTAAGAAAATGAAGGCTCTGTCATTTCTTGGTCTAGGGTTGCACAGGATCTCCATCCAGTTGGAAACAGTTCCATGGAAATCATTTGAAAATACCAACTTTCCATGTGGTAATTTCCTGAGAGAAGTGTGGCTGAAATGTGTCTGAAGTTTAAGAGAACAAACACGAGTAGCAAAATAAAGGCGCCCACTCAAAAACCAGCCAAATGCAGGGCAGCCAAAAATGCCATTTTTAGATCCTTGCCAGGATCTGCCTGATTCCCATCAGGCAGTCACTGGGCTCAGGATCCTTTTGGAGATCACCCAGGGTGGATAATTCCTCCTTGGCTTGGTCCTTTCCACAGAGATCTCATGCAATAAAAAGCATCACCAAGTTCCCCCTGTCACAGAGGAGCAGCAAAGGTTCCAGAACCCTGGAATGTTCATTTGGAATGCCATGGCTCTGCCCTCCTGGTCACTCCTGTGTCCTCCTGCCAGCTGAAATCAAACAATAGCTTGGTTTATTGAAAAGTGATTTAACAACCATCACCTATGGGCTGCCCAACTCTTCCAATTTGTTTAAATTTACAGTCCCTGCTTTTTTTTTTTCCTCTTCTTCATTTCAAACTGATTTTGCTGGCATTTGTTGAGCCTGGAGTTCTGCCCCAAGGTGTCCACAAGACCCCTGGAGCAGGAACACTCCTCTCTTCACCTCTGCAGTTAAAATCAGGGGTTTAGATGTTGCTTCAGCTTTCCCAGAAAAAGGCAAATCCTTGGAAACAGGTGTGGGCAGAAAGGCAACAGGCAAGGCAGCCCCTGGATGTCCCAGATGGTTTCAGTGACATGAATTAGAGGAATTCTTGACGTGGTGTCAGAAATCAAACAGCTTTCACCGCTTCCATTCGTTGTTGGAGCTTAGGAGTCACTTCAGGAGTGGCAACGAGGAAAATCCCCTGGCATGTGGGATGGAAATCCACGGTGTGAGCAGGGGAGTGCCCCCCCAGCACTCAGGGTTTGTGGGGTCGTGATCAAAGCCCTGGGGCTCCCTGTGCCAGGCTGCTCCTCTCAGACCTGCAGCTGGGATTTGCCAGGCAGGGACTGCTCCAGCTGCCACCAAACCTGGGAATCACACGGAGCCAGCCCTGTTCCAGCCATGAGCCCTCCTGGCACAGGATCCCCAGCAGCTCTGCCATGCCCCTCTAACAGGGAGAAGAGCTGGGACATGTTGCATTCACTGCTCAAAGGAAAAAGGACTTTTGTCTAGAGCTGCTTTTGTCCAAACAACTTCTGGTGAGCACTCAGGTTTTCAACTTTTCCCTTGTTGATGTAAAAACAAGTGTCTGCCTCCCCTGAAAAATTGGGAATTTTTACTGCAGACTTTGGGCAAAAAGCAAAACTATTTTGGCTCCAAACCAAAAACTTTAAGCTTAAAATGGCAAACCTCTCATTTTCAGCCAAACAATGAAAACGTTGGTTTTGGCTGGACATTTTTGGTTTTCCAACTGAAGCGATCTTTTTCTCGGTCAAAAATTTTCCATGAGGTGAGGAATAAACACTACGGGTAAAAGCCTCGTGGAACTGGAAGGAAGGAGGGAAGAGAGGGAGATAAGGAATAAAAACAGTTTATCACAACCATCATGAGGCTCCTGTTACCAAGGTCTGTGACAAGGCACGGCACCAACCCGGTAAAGAATCCCTGAAACCTATAGCCTGGGATATTTATAGCAGGATTCACGGTCACTGGATGTTCTCTAAACAAATTTATAGAAGTGTTTTTTGCCTGGTTGTTTCCTTTTTTAGAATATTATCACCAGGAGAAGCACTCCCAGCCTCTCCTACCTGGACAGAGTTTTCACTGCTGCCCCGATGATCTCAGCGGCTGCGCAGGCAATAAAAAGCCCCAGGCTCTTGTGGGTGACTTTATTAATTCACAAAAATTCCAAGCCCTGTGCAGGCAGCTGGCAGGCAGAGAAGATGCCCTGTTGCCTCTTTCCTGACAGTCTGGAGGGAAAAGGGAATGTGTTTGGAGGTGGAAAAGCCATCCCAGAGCAGGGTGTGAGCCCCCCGGGGCAGGATGTCCCACGGGACTCTCCAGCTCCAGGTGGGCTCCCTGGAGGAATCCCTGGGAATTCCCGCAGTTTGAATCCCACCCAGGTCTCTTGTTGGGACCTGATGTGTCTGAGAATGGGCTGGGACCAGGAATCTCTGCAGATGGAACGAGGTGGGAGAAGGTGGGAGGATAAGGGGGCAGAGGGAGAAGGGAAGGGGGAAGCTGAGGGGGCCTGCAGTGAGGGTCTTGTCGTTATTTCAGATCACACACGACACAGACTCCCTGATCAGAAGGTTAAAAAATGACTTTTTTATTAGGGATGGTTCTCCCTTCTATACCATTTTACACAGCCCGGTGTGGTTGGTGAAACAAAGGCAAACCTCTTCACTCACACTGGTCAAACCAGAGGGACAGCAAGAGAAATCCCTCCTGTCAGAAGGAATGAATGACACAAATATTATTACAAAAATATTCCATCGTGTTTATCACACTTTATTGGGAAAGAACATCAGAAAAACCAAAACATTAGGCTTGAAACCAGACTACACTTACTGCTGCTCCATACCTGCTTTATTTAGGTGCTTTTTGATTTTCTGGCTAATATTGGCTCTAAAGGGCCAGCGAGGCAGCTGGGCAGTGGTCAGGGAAATGCTGTCCCTCCTCACCAGCGCACGTCCTGGTGTTCCCCTTCTCTCTTCCCACATCTCCAGGAATTGCTCCATCATTCCTGGAAGTGCTGCTCCCGCCACACAAGGAACCCTGGCCACGTGGCAGGACGAAGATGACAAGAACTGGTGCTTTCCCCTCCCAGTTTTCGTGCAGGATCCAGCGGCAGAGACAATTTTTTTTAATCACTGTTCTAATGTTTCCCAGCACAAAGCGGCTTTCGGACGTGACGCAAACCAGCGCTTTAAAGCCATAGATATTTCTAGTTAATCTAAAAGATTAAGCACCTCACAGCCACTGGAAAGTGCCCCTTGCAACTACAGTATTATGGCCTCGGATAAATCTGGTTTTATAATCCTGCTTAGTCGACACTGAGCTGGATCAGAAGAGCCCCACCACGGAGAGCGAGGCTCGGAAAAGCAGTGTTCAGGCAAAGGGAGGGAAAACAGGAGCACGCATTTTCTGCAGGGACAGGGAGGTGGCCCGGGCTGTCAAATCGTGTTAGGGACACACCATAATCCCCAGTCACCCTTCCCAATGACACCTCCCCGAGTCACCTTCCTGCAAAGTCCCTGCAGAGAGAGGAGGGAGCAGGTGGGGCAGGCTGAGGATGCGGAGCAGGAGGAGCTCACAGACCTGGGCAGGGACCCGAGGGACCCACACGGGGCTGGAACGTGCACCAGGGCTGCTGAGCTCAAGAGCAGCCAAGGGGAAAAATATCTGGAGTTTATCTCCCTCCTGCCCTTGGGGAAGGAGGCAGGAGCAGGGGTGAGCGAACACACAAACCGGTGGATTACCGGGAATCCCAGCTCGCCTTCCAGCACTGAAATGTTTCCCTCCAGCAGGAGTTTATGTGGCCGCTCTCTGAGGAGAGGCTGAAGCGCTGTCGGCATTCTCCACTAGGAACCTCCCCATCCTACAAAATCCTCGTTTGATTTAAGCGAGGTTTTTGTATTCAGCTCAAGTTTAAAGTGCATGAGCTCATTCATTACATCACCAGTTTATCTACGGGGTTATTAAAGTGCTGATCAAATGACAAGAACTGGAAACGTTTGTCACAACCAAGGAGCTCAGGAAATACTTTTTTAGCACTTACACAGCCTGCATGAATAGCTGTGAATAGTGTGAAATAAATTAGTATTAAATGTATCTCTAAATCCAGCGTTTCCTGTATTTCTGAAGGAAAATGACTCTTGCCTGCCCTTCTGATGTGCAGTTAAAACCTAAGTCACTGAATTAATGCACAAATTACTGGCAGAATTCCCTCGTCTGTGTTTTGCAGCTCATCAGATCCGTGGGTCACAATGGCTTTGTATCCTGAAAAAGCTGTGAACAAACAAGCTGGGCACTGCATCTGCATCTGCAAACAAACATTTCACAGCTATCCCACAGAGAAAAACCAGTTTGAATTGCAGCTCCTCCTGCTCTTTAGCCTTTGTCTCTTTGGAATCCGCAGGGATTTTTGGCTCTGAACTCAGAGCCTGGAAGTGTTGAATGCACCAAACTTAGCTCCTACTCACCCGAAGTGATAATATTAAAGTAATAAGCCTGCCACAAACTTTATGGCAGCGAAATTCAGCGAGAAGAAAAGGCAGCTTTTAGAAAACAAAGCGATCCATGAAATTCATTACTATGAGGCACAAATTACTCCTGCTATTATTATCATCCAGTGCCTTTAAGCTGCCGGGATGAATAAGGACTCTTCTGCCTTGTACAAATAAAAGGATAAGAGATCATTGTCATCACAGATTTAGTGGATTAAGAAAATGATATGTGCATAATGAGTCTCTGGAAATAGAATATTGGCATGATTTTTTAAGCTTGCTGGAACTCCTCGTGTCACACATGGCTTGAGCTGACCACTGATTAATTTAGACTTGAAAAAAAAAAAAAAATCTCACTTATGTAACTTAAATCTCCCTTCCGTTGCTGTTTTTAAAGATCTGGTGGTGTTTGCCTGGAGAAACAGGAATTGTTCTGTGGGAGCAAAATTCCCTGCTGAGCCTGGTGCCACAGTGGGGTCTGCACTGGGCTCACCAGGAGGGCAGAGGGGAGCAGGGGTCTCCAGGCTGGTGGGATGTCTGCTGGGAAGGAGAACTGGAGCAGCCTCCAGCTTTTCTGGGAGCACTTTCTCTCATGAACAAGTGTCAGTTACAAGTATAAGATCATCCTGTTGTTTTGACAGAGATGGGATTTAAATAAACAAACCACTATTTTTACCAGTAAAGATTTTGGCTCCATTTCCCAAAGGAAGAGGCCATTTTTTCCATTTGTGGCTGGCAGAAAACCCCAAACCCTTAAAGGCCAGGAGACACCGAACCAAACAAAAACAGGAGAGCTTTGGTTCCATGCAAAGTGAGCATCCCAAGGTCCACGTTCCTGCAAGGCATTTGCACTCCTGATGCCAAAAACTGAACACAGGTGAGTGTCCCCTGTGTTTCCCTCCTCTGCTGAGATGCTCCTGGCATGGAAAGCCCCCATTTCCATGGAAACAACTTGGGAAATCAGAGACAGTCGGTGCTTTTGGCTGGCAGCAGATTGCTCCATGAGTTCTGATTACCCGAGCATCTTTTTGGCTCACAAAACCCCTGGGGAATTGTGATAAGGAAGGAAAGACTCAGTTTTGAACATGTCTGTCATTGACCAGCAGCTTGGTCATCGTGGGAAACCTGGAGCAAATTTCTGCTCTGAAACCATCAGAGAAGATGATTTGCAGGTTGCAGGAAACTTCAGGATGCAGCTTCTCCTTTATTGTCCTCAATAAAAGGTTTGCAGCAGGTCTCTAACAAAAAAGGCCAAACCAGTGATGCCTTTGGTTTGAGCTTTTCTATTTTTCACATTCTGGGCTGTTTGGGGGCAGTTTTAGGGTTCATGTTCAGTGCTGCTCAGCTCTCCTCACACAGCAGGGAGACAAAACAATTCCTGCTCCACTTTGGGACCAAGGACAACTTTCAGGGCCAAGAACCAAAGCAAGGGTGAGGGGAGAAGGCAAAGCAAGGAGGATGGAGCTTCCTGCCCTGCAGCTGGAATTGCCCAATGAACTCCAAGGTGCTGCTGGAGCAGAACTGATCCCAGGCTGGGACCTGGTGGCCGCTCGTGCATTTTGTGCCCATTTTGGGTCCATTTTGGGTCCATTTTGTGTCCATTTTATGCCCATTTTGTGCCCATTTTGGGTCCATTTTGTGCCCATTTTGTGCCCATTTTGTGCCCATTTTGTGTCCATTTTGTGCCCATTTTGTGCCCATTTTGGGTTCCCCTTGGGTGTGGCCCAGCCGGGCTCTGGCACTGCCCAGGTGTGCCCAGGGAGGTTTGAATAAATCCCTTTGAATCAATCCCTGCTGGATCCTTTGGCTCTGCCTGGTTCTGCTCCAGCTCAGCCCCCAGCATCTGAGGATGCTTCTCCCTGCTGCCCCAGCACCTTTTGTGCCCCTTGCCCTGGAGGGAAGCAGTGCCACCCTTGGTGTTGCAGCACTGGGATGCAGCTCAGGCCGAGGTTACACAAGCCAGGACAATTTCTGGAGTCCCCAGTCCTGCTCTGAGATCTGCCCTGCCTGGGAAACAATGCGAGGTTGAACGAGGACAGAGCAGAGAATGACATGTCAGAAAACCCTGCAGCTCCCGTGCCAGCACAGCCTCCCCTGGGCTGGGGGCTCTGGGGGCTCTCTGGAGGCCCTTGGAGCATTTGGTAGGCAGCTGTTCTGCTCAGAGAGCCATGGCCAGAGTTCTCAGCTCAAAACCACAAGAATGAGCTGCTGATGCCATTTGGAAGCCATGTCCACAGAGCTCACCTCCTCCCGCTACGCCGCTGGTTTTTAGGAACAGGGATCAGCTTTTCACCCTCTCCCTCCCCTGCTGCTTTCCCTTTTGTGCTTCTCCAAGGAGCCAAAACCCTGCCAGAGCTGCAGATCCCAGGCTGGCTCGGGAGGGAGGTGGAAGCAGCTCCAGCCATCCTGGCTGGTGGTGATGCCTTTTGGGGCTACCTAAAAACAGAGGCCAGACAAAATTAAGGTAATTAAAAGGGGTTCTATTTATTGAAGGCCTTCAGGTACATTTAGAGCAGATGAAACCCACCCAAAATGGACCATGGGTCAGGGGTTTTGACATTTTTATAAGTTTGAGCCCCATATTGGGGTTAATCTCCCAGTCCCACCTTCAGGTAATGAAGGTTTCCCCCCAGTTTGCTCCCCCAGCTCCCTTCTGTTGCCATGCCTGGCCCTGAGGCAGTGAGGGCTCCTTGATCCCCAGCCCTGCAGAGGAATTGCTGTGTCTGAGCCGGCTGGGGAAGCAGCAGCTCCCGCCGTGTGTGGGGTTTGCAGGGACACGCTGAACAACTGCAGGATGCAAACAGAGGAAATGTAAAATTGACAATCCTAGAGGAGGGACAGGGACAGGCAAACGAGCTCCCATCCTGTCATCCTGGAGAATTTGCCCCAGGAGCAGAGAGGAGCACGTGGAGAACACGGAATATTTTGCTGGAGTGTCACTGCCAGGCACTGAGACTTGTCCAGGAGAAGGGATCCAAGTCAGAGGAAGTTTTCCCAAGGTCACTCGTGGTTAATTGTGAACCTGTTTACTGTTAAGTGTTTACTGAGCTTCTCCAGATAGAGGAGGCAAATTTACCTGAACGACCACATGCAGAGATATTCATTAAACCAAAGATCCAGGGTGTTCATTAAACAAAAGATCCAAGATATTCATTAAACTAAAAATCCAGGATATTCCTTATACTAAAAATTCAGGATATTCATTCAACTAAAAATCCAAGATATTCCTTAAACTAAAGATCCAGGATATTCCTTACTAAACTATAACAAAATCCAAGATATTCCTTAAACTAAAGATCCAGGATATTCATTCAACTAAAAATCCAAGATATTCCTTAAACGAAAGATACAGGATTTTCATTCAACTAAAAATCCAGGATATTCCTAAAACTAAAGATCCAGGATATTCATCAAACTAAAAATCCTGCTATTCCTTAAACTAAAGTTCCAGTTTAGTTTTCCATTAAACTAAAAATCCAGGATATTTATTAAACCAAAGATCCAGGATATTCCTTAAACTAAACATCCAGGATAACCATTAAACTAAAAATTCAGGATATTCCTTAATCTAAAGATCCAGCCTAGTGGAAGACATGGAAGGAAAGGGTGTTTTAATCCAAGGGAACACATGAGAAAAGAATGCAACTATGAATCTCCTTGGGATCAATCCTCAAATTAAACTGATTTTTTAAATTTTTTATCAATGATGCCGAACTTCTTGAAAAGTCAGGGTTGAAACACAGATGCTGAAGGAGGGAAATGCCAGAGGGAAGAACCCAGCAGTCCCAAGGGCCTGAGTAATGGCAGTGAGATGGAAATTTAATAACACACAGTGTCAGAGCAGAAATGGCAAGAGCAGGAATTTTTGCTACACGATCAGAATATAACAGATAGAAAAAAAAAGGGAAAAGAGGAAGATGTGGTTATGAACAGAGGAAAAAGATTAATCCAGCTCTAGGCTCTATCAGAGGAAATATTCCCAGACAGGAAATTATTACTCTTGTATTACTTTAAGTTACTCTTTCAGCGTGTTTTTCCCTTTTCAAATATAATAATTAATTGGATATTCCGCATAATTCTTTTTACTCAGCAGAATGAAACACCAAACATGAAATTGGCACTAAAAAGTGGATGCACCAGCAGCTCTCCAACCACTGCTACCTTTGAAATCCTCCTTTGCTGAGTGTCAGAACTCACAACAGAAGAAATTCTGTTATTTCCTCTGCTGCTTTTTGCCTTTCCCTGCTCTTTCTCGCCTCCCTTGCTGCAGTGATGTTTCTCATGCGCTGCTTTTTGGTTCCCACTTCCTTTTTCCCATCACGTCTTTGAGGACATCTCCGTGTTCGAGGTGTTTCTGACGGCTCTGCCCTCAGCCCGGGAGGGCAGCAGCTCTCTCGGCAGGGCTCCCCCTCTTTTACAGCCAACCTGCCCCGCTGCTTTCTAGAAAAACAGGAAAACAGCTGCAGCTTTTATAGGTGAGAATGGAGCCCTCGCCCTCTTCTGAACGTCCTCACCCTCCAGGGGAAGTTCCAAATGGGTTCTCGGGGGAGAAACACCAAGGCTGAGTGTGCCTGAATTTTATCTGTCAGCTCCAGCTGACGTGAAACAAAAGGCAGAAAGCCAGTCCAGATATTTTTGTTATCACTCCTGCCTGACATGGATGCAGCACGGGCAAGCCCAGTGCAGAACACAGAAGAAAAAAGTGGCTTAATTTGCCTAATGAGCTTTGAATCACATTCAACCCGGCCACAATGCTGATAGTATTTCAATTATTTAAAAAAAATAAACCCCGGTACCAACAGGTTTTGGAAATGTGTTCAGATCCCTTTGAGATTTCTGGAATGTGGATGTAATGGGAGAGAAGGGATGGGGAACTTTGGTTTTTGCTCTAAAACTCTGAGCAATTTGGGAATGAGTCTGTAAATTGCACGCTTAGATCAGGTACAGGCAGGGCTGAATTTTATCTGTCAGCTCCAGCTGATGTGAAACAAAAGGCAGAAAGCCAGTCCAGATGTTTTTATTATCACTCCTGCCTTACATGGATGCAGCACGGGCAAGCCCAGTGCAGAATACAGAAGAAAGATTTGCCTTGGCTCACAGGATCAGGGTGTGTTTTTTTTACCAAAACATCTTTTTTAATATTGTGTGTGCACGATGTGTTTGTTGAGTGAAAATAAATCTAAAAAGAAATACAGTAAAATCGAGAAATAAAGCAAGTGGCTGCTGAGGTTGGAAGTCCAGGGAGATCTGCTCTCATTAATGTTGATGCTAATTTGCTTAATGAGCTTTGATCACATTTAACCTGGCCACAATGCTGATAGTATTTCAATTATTTCAAATAAAAACCAGGTACCAACAGGTTTTGGAAATGTGTTCGGATTCCTTTGAGATTGCTGGGATGTGGATGTAATGGGAGAGAAAAGATGAGGAGTTTTGGGTTTTGCTCTAAAACTCTGAGCAATTTGGGAACGAGTCTGTAAATGACACACTTAGATCAGGTACAGGCAGGGCTGAGAGAGTGAAACTGAAACTGAACAGCAGGAAAAAAATCCAGATGTGGATATCTGGAGAGATGAACCGGAGCAAGAGCAATGAATAAAAAACGGAATTAAAATTATCAACAATCAGAGGCATTTGGAGTCCTTTAATCACCGGGGCAGAGCAGGATCAGGAGGTTCCTTAGATCTCCCCTTGTCACTCCAAGAGCTCTCTTGGTAAAAAGAGCTTTCAAGCACCATGCAAAGAGCAGCTCTGAGTGGTTTCTAGCACCAGCACCTAACTAGAAACAGAATTAAATTTAATTACGCCGAGGTGTGGGGGTTTTCCCTTCTCTTTTTAAACTGCCGTTTTAAAAGAAGTTGTTTCTATTGTTTCCACTTTTCACCGGCCTGAACAAAGTGGCACCATGGAGTACAAACCACACCTTTGCCTCCAGCCCTTTCTGCACTGAGCCCGAGGAAAATCTCGGAACAGCTGGAAGGGCTGGGTGGGTCAGTGGAAAATTCTGAGCGTTGCCACCCCCAGGAGATGTCTTTGTCCTGGCAAATAATGAAAATTGAGCGTTGTCACCCCCAGGAGATGTCTTTGTCCTGGCAAATAATGAAAACTCATTAAACCCTTTGGCTCATCCATGGGAGGGCTCCATGTGCTGATCCATTCAGGGAAGTTTGTGTTCCAAAGCTTTCCGCGGAGCAAAGGGAGTAAATCCAGTGTAAACCCAAAGCTCAGCTCTGTTCTGATGGGAAACATCCTCTTGATTCCAGCTTCAGCTCCTAAAACCAACCGCAAATGATCTTCACCTACAGATTGCAGTTTGTGCAGGGGTTTCTTCCTCCAGGAATTGATGCCGAGCCTCCCAAATCTTTTCCCAAATTCTGGGTACAGTCTTTGCCATGTGCACCTCTGGACATCGAACTTTCAGGTGAGTGTTTCTGACTCGATTTCTCCTCGCAAAGTGGATCGTTTGCTGTGCCAGGGCAGTGCTGAGCTGCTGCAGGCTCCAGCAGCAGCGAGGGCGTTTATTTGACTGAATGGATGGTCAGACATTATTCCCGGACCTCCCAGCAGCTTTTCCTCCAAGCTTTTCCCCCCAGCTAACGGGGATGTGTGAGCGCAGATCTCTTTAAATAAAGACAACTCATGGAAAACGTTCCTGGGGCGCTGCTGCCTCTCCTGATCAGGGATCTTGCTGATGTGTGCAGCCTGATCCTGCCACCACAGCTTCCTCAGAACTTTAGAATTTGCTCTCTCCTTTTTTTTTTTTTTTTTTTTTTTTTTCCCCGCTGTCAACCGGCCAAATATTTCAAACATTTTCCTCTAACAAATGTGTCCTTGTGGGGAAAAGTCCATTAGTAACAGAGTAGTTGCATCTTGTCAGGACCAGACTTTAATGGCTGTTTGAATTTTAACTACTATTTGCTGACTATTTCTGTTCAAGCCAACTAAGACCATCATAAAAGCCATTAAATCCCAAGTAAGTGGCCCCAGCGTAGCTGCAGGGTACAACACTGAGTCTGATCTGAATTTATCCACGGCAAAGCAAAGCCTGTGACCCCCACAGACTTCTAGGAGCTGGAAACTTTTCTGTTTTCCAGAAAGGATCGCCTAGAAGAATAAAAGTACTCTTCTTTGCCCCAGGGAAGGCCGAGCAGGGCCTGCAGGTAACATGACACACTGAAATCCATTTTCCTATTTGCAGCATGAATGAAGACACTGTCAAATATCTGGCACGAATTTCTAAAATATATGGGACAATGCAAGCCAGTGTTTGGGTGAGTGGAAAAGTTCCCTGTGCAGAGGGACAGAAAACACAAAGCTGAGCGTGGCATGGTGAGCAGGGCAGGTGAGGCAAGTTGAATTTGGCATATTTTGCATCCTTTTTATCCAGTTCCTGCTCCCTGAGCACCTCATGGCATCCTCCTGGAAATTGCTGCCCAGGGGAGCAGCGGGAATGGGCAGGGAAGGGGCAGGAAGGGGGGTGGGCACCCATGGCCAGGGGGAAAATTCACCTGCAGTGAATTTTTCCAGTTTGGGAAAATTCCCAAAAACCCTCCGTGGAGCAAAGGAAGGGGAAATCGCTCCTCTCCTCCCCAGAAATGAGAGCACCTGAGGCAGGAGGCTGGGGCACAGCAGGGGGAAGGTGCTGTGCATCTCCTGAGGCAGGGGAAATAAAACCCAACACCCTGAGAGGTTTATCCTCCACGATCTTGTTCCCTGCAAAGGGACAAAAATTAACTCTGTCAGCATTTGCACTTGCTCAACAAATCTAAGCCGTTGAAGGTGGTTAGAAGGAATAAATCAAAATGGGGAAAAGTTAAAAAGGGGGAAAATTCAAGGCAGGACTCTTAAAGGAAAGAAGTTTTATCTTTAAATAGGTGTGAGGCAACAAATGAAGTAAGGCAGTCAGTGCAGGGAAGGAGAAAGGTAGAACAAAGGTTAAAACAACTCAGATTTCCTGGTTGTTTACTTGTGGCCCAATCGAAGTCTATTGAAGGAAAGAGAAAGCCTCAGTGGGCTTTGGAATGGGCTGTTAAGACATTCACACATCCTAAATGATCTCTGGATGTAACCAGTGCCCCGGGTGGAGAATGCGGAATCCAAAATCAGCTCCAGTGGGAGCACAACAGCGAGCTCACCAAGCCATTTTCCATGCAGAGCCCTTCGCTCCCAAAAGCAGCCCCAGGAAAAAGGCCAGCCCCGAACCAACCCCAGCCCTCCCAGAACAATGCCTGGCGAGGAAGGAGAGCTCTGCTCCACGTTCCAAGGGCCCCAGCTGCAGACACGGATCCAAGAACGTTCCCTGAGTGGATGGCTCAGGGAGAACTGGGTCCCCTGGGGGTGCCCAGGAATGCTTCCCCTTCGTGGATCCCCCACCTGGCACCCCAGGAGCTGCCACTGTTGGGGCAGTGAAGGTGGCTCAGGAAAAATGGTTTTGAGATGAAAGGGCTCAATGGATCCTGCTGGAAAAATCATTTCCTTGGGCGTCACTGACAAAAAGCTCAAAGCTGAGGTTCTCACTCGACAGCCTGCCCAGTGTCTCAGGAAATCACAGCACACACTTTGCTAAATCTTGGAGTGCTGGAATGGTTTGGGTTGGAGGGATCGCCAAGCTCATCCCATTCCCCTGCCAGTCCAGGGACCCCTCCCACTGTCCCAGGGGGCTCCACCCTGCTCTTGGGCACTGCCAGGGATCCAGGGGCAGCCACAGCTGCTCTGAGTACCTGTGCCAGGGCTGCCCACCCTGCCAGGGAACAATTCCATCCCCAGATCCCATCTATCCCTGCCCTCAGTCAGTTTTACACCATTCCCTGTGTGCTGTCTCTCCATCCCTTGCCAAGGTCTCTCTCCATCACTCCTGGAGCCCCTTCAGGCACTAAAAGCCACAATAAGGTCATGCCAAAGCTTCTCCTCTCCAGGCTGATCCATCCCAGTTCACTCAGCTTCTGATCATCCTGGTGCCTCCTCTGGAGCTTCTCCAACCTCTCCATGTCCTTCCCATGCTGGGTGCCCCTTGCAGCACCCAGGGCAGAGCTGCCTTCCCTGGATCAGCCTGTTCAGAACTCCTCTCTTTCCCAGAGCCCACAAAGCTCCATCATTTCCCAGCACTAAGCCCCCACTCCCTCACACTGTGCCCTGAGCTGGCTGTGAAGAGCCCAGCTCATCCCTGGGTTGGAATTTCTCGTGGTTGGTGTCACTCTCAGAGCAGCAAATCCCCTCTGCCCAACGCTGGTTTCACAGAATGATCCTGCAGTGCCTCACTTACAAGGCTAATTTGTTTCTAAATATGTTCCTTTTTTAAAAAAATTATTACTATTATTTTTATTAGGATCAGCTCAAGGGTTTGCCTGGTCTCAGTGCTGTTTAACGGGGATTAGTTTGAAGTGAAAATGTGTTTTCCATTTCTCTGTGAAAAACCCAACGGGGAGCAGAGCCCTGGAGATTCCTGAGAGCTTTGGGTGGTTCTGGGAGGCCAAAGCCCAAGTGCCTGCTGCTTTCAGTGGAGGCCAATAATCCCTGGAAAAGCACAGGGTGTCTGCCATGCAGTTATGGGATGGAGAGGGCAGAGCTGGGGGTTTTTGGCTGGCTGTCACTAACACAGTGACACTCCATCCCAGGGGGATGCTGTGCTCTGCCCTGCTCCTGCCCCCTGGGATGCAGGGCTCCCCAGCAGGTGCAGTCTGAGGCTCCTGG
The DNA here is from genome assembly GCA_032173965.1 of Sitta carolinensis. Lineage (NCBI taxonomy): Eukaryota > Metazoa > Chordata > Aves > Passeriformes > Sittidae > Sitta > Sitta carolinensis. Next base: position 2,106,082 of record CM063298.1, on the reverse strand, counting down.
GCCTGAAGTTGCTGAGTTTCTAGACTCAGTTTCTTTGTGATGTTTTAGTTTAGGAAGACCTGGTTCTCACAGGCTTGACATGAACATTGCCAGTGTTGCTGTAACAAGAGTGATGTTTTGGATTCCTGTCTGTGGGATGGACATTCTCTGTGTCTTTTGGTTTTGGGCAATGGGATGAAGAGTTCTGGCACTCTTCTGCCCAATGACAGTAGCCTGTTCTAGAAGATAGATAAAGGGGGTCAGTTTTTGAAAGGAATTAGAGTCAGATGATTTTTACTAAACGAGGTTGGTGTCGTTTGTTACGCACCACAGCGATACTGATGAACAGGAGCTCAGCTCCAGAGCTGAGCCATGGAGGTGATTCCCTCATTCCTGGAGACCCAGCCAGCCCTTTCAGCCACCCCAGGATATTTAAACAGCTCATTAGTGGCACACGCAATTCCTGTTTCCTGGCTCGGGGAGGTCACAGGTGTTTGTCTACTCCGGCGTGTCTGTGATGTGCAGGAGATTGAAATCTCTGTATTAATTAAATGATTTGCCGACAGAGGAACTCACTGCCTGGCTTCATCTCTCTCTATTTATTCTCCTCTCTGTGGTTGCTAAGCCTTTTCCTTGCCTGCAGGGCACTGCTCTCTGCTGTGGCTGAGGCACACCGAGGATGCTGAGCTGCCCGGGGGCTCTGCCTGCAAACCTTTCTAAAATCACACACACCACACAGGACAAATGCAGATTTTTCTGGAGAACCTTCCCACCTCAGCACCCTGAAAGGAAGGGCTGGGATCTGCTGGGGATGCAGCACCCCTGTGATCCTCAATCATCCCTTGGATAGTTCCAGTTGGAGACCCAGCCTGCTTTATTCCCCAGGGTGAGGGGATACAATAACGTTATTCCTGTTGCTTCTTTCCTCCATCCCAGCTCTTTGCTGGCTGCATTTCTTGAGCCAGGCTTGAATGCTGTTGGTGACCTTGTGAAAACACCGTCTTCATTATGAAAAGCAGGTCAGAAATCCCCCTGGGCACAGTGAAATGCCTCACCTGCAATTCCTCAAATAGTTTCCACTGCTGTAAATCCCTTTAGGTGCACGAGGTCCCGCACAGGGCTGCTCACTAAATAGATATCATCTGGAGGGAGCTGGATACAACATTTTGGCACCAAACAGCCTGGATATAGAACACCTAGAAGTATTATTTGTGGGTTTTTCAACACCCCCAGTGATTTCCTGGGATGGCTCCTCTGGAGGGAGCAAACCCAGCTTGGAGCAGGGAAGGGAACTTTCCCAAAGTTCACCTCTGGTGGAGGTCAGGCTCTGGCTGAGCTCCTCGAGGAGGCAGATGTTGAATTCCCATCAGGAACTGCATTTTGGGAAAGCTGAAGAGGTTTTGGGATCTGTGGCTTTGGCCGAGCTCAGTCTTTAATCACAAATCCTTGGGCAGGAGCCCCCAAACCTCTCGGAAATGTGCCCAAAATGGGAGGGACAGGAGCTGCTCCAGCCCCCGGGGGAAAGCTCAGGTCACATTTATTCCCCCAAATCCACGTGAATAATCTCCTCCAGATCACAGGAAAACCGTTTTCCCCACCCCCATGTCAGTTTTTACAACCCTGTAGGTGTGTTTTGTTCTGATAAGGAAAACTGTTGGGTTAGGACTGTCGAGACAAGCCTTGAGTTCCCAAGAAAAAATAAAATAGGGACTTTTCCAGTTTGTCAGTCATGGTCTCCACTAAAGCAGCAGTTACTATAAATTAGGTTTTATAAATATGCTCTTCAGACAATATTTTGTTTAGTTTTCAATGACTTTTATTAGAAATTCAATGACTACAGTGATGCTAAATTTAAAACCCAGTTTAATTACTTTTATTAGAAACGCAATGACTACAGTGCTGCTAAATTTAAAACCCAGTTTCGTCAAGAAATTCTTGCACATTCATTCACTGACACTGGTTTGGGGTTTTGCATCCTCCTCTTAAAGGTCTGAAAAATCCCACTGTACCCTTTTTGTGAAACACGTGGGTATCGAGCTTAGCCTGGCGATAAACCGTGCCAGATGTCCCTGAAAAATGTGGATTTATGTGGTCTCACCTATGGGAGTTTTCTCCTGGAAAAGGTGTCTGAACACCTTGCACAGAGCCAGGAATTCCCTATGGAGAAAGGCACCAAAAAGGGGCTGTTCAAAGGAAAAATAAAAAAAATCCTTGTGAAGACGTGGCAGCCTGGCCACAGGAAAGTTGCTGCTCTGTGCTATTTACTTGTTTAATAAAAATAAACCCTTTAGATAACAGCCAATTTACAAGATCTCATTACAGCCCGACTAAAAAAAATCTGATTATGGGGATGTGTTATGCAAACAGCATTTATGAATACTTATAAAAAGGAATTTGGCTCCTAAATGTTACCTCTTCACGGCAGGTAAATACAATTTGCATTTTAATACGTGGGTGAGCACCAGGGTTGGCCACAAACCTGGAGCTGACCCCGGGCTCCTTTTTTTCTGCTCTGTACAGGAAAGGAATTCACTAATTTGTAAAATTTTCCACCTCTCTAGATATGCCAAAGAATTCCAAAAAAAAAAAAAAAGCTAAAATCAGGCAGGTGAAGGGGAAAGGAAACCCCTCAACAACGATTTGTAAAGGGGTGAGAGCGCTTTGTATTTAGCAGGGAAAATTCTTTCAACGATTTCTTGAGCCTGCAGAGGGAAAGATGAGGGGTGACACCTCTGAGGATATTTGAAAATTTAACCAAAGCAGCAGCAAGAGCAGCCCAGGGCAGCAGGGAGGGGGCTCAGAGCTGGGTTTGACCCCTTCAGCTGATGGGTGAACAATCCTCTGATTTTGCAGCTGTCAGTGGAGAAAGTTTCCTGCAGAGTGAATTCTTCCTTCCAAAGTGAGGAATCCACTGGAGACCAAGGGCAGTGTCACATTCCAGAGTTTTCTCCCCTTATTGTGCTCAGCCTTGCTGCAGCCCAGCACAGCTCCAGCCCCTCCTGCCCCATCACACTTCCCTGTGCTGCTTTTCCAAACTCCAATTCCTGGGCTCTGGGAGCCAGGAAAGCACAGGGGACACAGGAACACACGGACCCCCAGCTCCTGAGAGCCACTGCACAAAGGGATCTGGAAATGCAGCTCAGTTGGGCATTCCAGCCTCATTCCATTAATTGTTCTTTTTTTTTTAATTTATTTTTTTAATGAAGAGCTCTCCCCCCAGAATAGCCTGTTTCCATAAGAAAGCACAAAGATAAAACTGGAAATAAAAAAATCGTTAAGCTTGAGTATCTGCAGAGTCACACCAGTGGGTTTTTTATTTGTTTTTCCCTGTGACTTTCTAAAATTCTTTTTTTCCTGCCAGTGTCTAAAATTCTTTTTTCCTGTGGTGTCTGAGATCCCAGAATCCAGAAGGATAATTGCAATACCCCACGGAGCACGGTGATGTAATCTAGTTTCAAACCTGAAGTTTCTAGTCCTCTAAAGTTCCAATTTTCTGATGTTTTAGTCTACTGAAATTCTTTTCTCAAAGAAAGAACATAAACACCAGCACTGTTTTTGTTACAATATCTATTATTATACATTCCTCCCAAAAAAAGAAAGATTTCTTTTAATATTCCTCTGGTTTGACCAATGTGGGTGAAGACGTTTTTCTTTCTCTCACCAGTCGCATTGGCAAAAAATAATACATAAAAAGATACGATTTTTAATAAAGAAATCTTTTTACACAACCTTAAAAAAATCACCAAAAAAAAAAAATCTGTGTTGTGTGTTATCCCACTGCTGCCAGGAGGATCTGGGGGTCCTGGAGATGCTGGGATGCAAAGGGAATGAGGGATCAGGTTTTCCAAGCTTATTCCCTCACTTAAAAACAACAAAAATCTGCTTTTTTTCTGACCAGAAAAAATATTTTTTCTGATCTCTCTTTCTCACACAGCCATAAAAACCTCTGGAGAGAACTGGTGGGAATGGGAGAGAATCATTCCAGGGTGATGGCAAAAAAACTCCTTAACATAAAAAAACCAGAGAGGAGCTGAGGGTGAAATTCCATTCCGTGGAAATCTGTGGGATAAGTGAAATTATAACAGCAAAAGCGTAGATGAAGAGTATAAAAAGTATAAATAAAAGTGTAAATATTCTCACTTGCACAGAAATATTACATTAGTTAAATGTGTGTTTTACCCCTCTGTGGTGTTATCTGCTCTGAGATGATCTTGGTGGCATTTTTATGATTTTTATGATTTTTATGATTTTTATGTCCTCTCCTGCTTCGGAGTGCTCCAGACTTGTCCTGGCTGTGAACAGAAGGTTTCTCTGTGGTAATTAATCCCTTTTAGGCTCATCAGTATTTTAATATTTTTTTAATTTATTAATAAAATTTATTTCTTTAAATTATTCTGGAATTAACATTAATTATTATATCATTAAAATTAATTATTATATAATTATCATTAATTATTAATTATAATGCTATTATTTAATTTATATTATAATTCATTTTACCTATTTTATTTATTAATAAATATGCATTTATTTAGTTGATACATAGTAATTAAATAAATTAAATTTATCTATTTATTTAATTAATATTAATTAAAATACGTAAATATTTTAAAGTATTTTAATTAATATTTATTTAATTAATATTAATTAAAAATACTTAAATATTTTAAATATTTATTTAATAAATAAATATTAATTTAAAAACGTAAATATTTTAAAATATTTTTATTAGTATTTATTTAATTAATAAATATTAATTAAAACACTTAGATATTTTAAAATATTTTAATTAATATTTATTTAATAAATAAATAAATTAAATTAACTATATTATTATAAATAATTATACATTATTAACTATTAACTTAACTATTTTAAAATATTTTAATTAACATTTATTTAAATAATAAACAGTAATTAAAAATACTTAAATATTTTTAAATATTTTAATTATTACTGTTTTGTTGCCCAAAGCAGAGATGCAGCCTTGCATCCCCTGTGGGGCTGGAGTGAGGGTTGGCACATTCCTCCAAAACCCCAAATATTAATCAGACATTAATTCCTTTGGAGCTTGGCAAATTTTAGATGGGTTCAAACCGAGATGGAGAACGGTGAAAAAAAAAATCCCTCCCTATATCAGGAAGGGGAACTGGGTGACAAAAAGTGGTGGCTGCAGGAGAAAATGCTTCAAGGGTTTATTTAGGGTTTCTGTAATGTTTGGATGCCTCTGGCCTGCCTGAAAGCAAAGCCAGGATTGGTTTTCCACCAAAAAAAAAAAAAAAATTGTGATTTTTAGTGGGATTGCCTCCTGGATTCTGGAGTTCTCAGGTTCCAGCTTGCACAACAGCAAAGTCTCCATGCAGGGCAGATTTCCCTCCCTGAAATGGAAGCTAAATCAGGCTTGCCTGCAGTAGACAAAACAAGAAGATCCCCAGACTAACTGGAAACACCGAGATTTGAAAATTACCTGATAGGAAAAGGGAGGGGAGTGGGATCAAAGACGTCCCAGGGAATGAAAAATTCCTTCGCAGCGCTTCCTGTTCTCTCTGTTATGTTAACCAAGGTAGGATTAGGTTTCAGCTGCCAAAAGAAATAACATTTGGAGATTTTTTTATGGTCTGGGGAAGTGGGAGAGAAAGATTTAAGACAGCTTTTCCCGAACTATTTGCTTTTTGTCAAGCAGTCAAGTCTAGTTATTGTTATTAATTTGTGTTCCAGAGCTACCAAAGTGGGGCTGGATTCCCTGGGCGTGTGAAAATGTCCCCTCCCAGAGCCTGGAGTGGCACCAGAGCTGACAAAAAAAGGACATTTTGCCCTGAGCTGGGCAGCTCTGGGCAGCTGGGCTGGCATTAAGAGAGTCAAACCTGCCTTTTTATCTAAATCCAAACCCACCTGAATGTGTGGATTTTGACACGTTTCACCTCGGGCCAGCTCATTCCTGCTCAATCCTTTAGGATTTCTCTTATCCCAGCCTCAGACTGGGTCCCTGTGCAGGGATCACACGAACCCCACCCAGAAATCCAAATTCAGCCCCGGGTGCCTGCGTGGCTCCTCAGCCAACAGCTGAAGAGGAGGGGAAGAGGGAAAAGCAGGAGCTGCAGCAGCTCTGGAAGGTCACCCTGCTGCACAGCTCCTGTGCAGGGATGAATGCTGGGCTCACCTTTCTCCAGGGATTTTTTTTTTCTCCCTGTGGAGAGGAAGGGCTCTGGGAAGTTGTATGTTTAAATCAGTCCTGAGCTCTCCCAGGCCAGCTGTGCCATCTGCTTTCATCCTGCACCTCTGGGTTTTTCTCCCTGCTCTTGGGTAAAGTGAATTTTAGGAGAAAACTTCTTGCTGGGGCAAGTTCCCTCAGCACAGAAGAGGACACGGTCTGTGACTTGGACAGAAAATGAGATTGCGCTTCCTGTGCAGGCTTGAAGTCCTTACCTTAACCTCGTGCTAATCTAGAAACAACAAAAAAACCCCACACTTCTAATAGGAAAAACAAATAAATAAAATAGACTCCACTCTAAATCTGAATAAAACTTGTTTATTCTGAAGTTGTCCACCAGTGGCTAACCCCAAACCCAATCTCACGGGTAAATATTTGCAGAACCATTTGAGTGATGAAGGGTTTATATTCCCTGGGAGAATTTCCTGCTTGTTGCCTCTGTAAGCCTCACCTGGCCGTGCAGGGTGGCCCCAGCTCCTGCCCACGGGTCCCAGCTGGGGAGAGGCTGCTGAGGACCAGGCTGGGAGTTTGTTCCCTTCCTCGGGGTGCAGCCAGGCAGCCCCTGGGGGCTGCCAGTCAATGTTTAACCCGAGCCCTTGGAGCTCCTTCATTATTAACCCAGCCCGGGGTTTCTGCACAGCTGCAGAGCTGCAGGCAGCGAGGCACGGAGCGGAGAACTCCCTGGGCAGCCCGGGCCAAGGTAAGGCTCCTCCTGTGTCCCTTCCATGCTCCTTTCGTGTCCCTTCCATGCTCCTTTCGTGTCCCTTCCATGCTCCTTTCGTGTCCCTTCCATGCTCCTTTCATGTCCCTTCCATGCTCCTTTTGTGTCCCTTCCATGCTCCTTTCCTGTCCCTTCCATGCTCCTTTCATGTCCCTTCCATGCTCCTTTCGTGTCCCTTCCATGCTCCTTTCGTGTCCCTTCCATGCTCCTTTCGTGTCCCTTCCATGCTCCTTTCATGTCCCTTCCATGCTCCTCCTGTGTCCCTTCCATGCTCCTTTTGTGTCCCTTTCCAAGCTCCTTCTTTATCCTTTTCCAAGCTCCTTCTGTGTCCCTTCCATGCTCCTTTCATGTCCCTTCCATGCTCCTTTCGTGTCCCTTCCATGCTCCTCCTGTGTCCCTTCCATGCTCCTTTTGTGTCCCTTTCCAAGCTCCTTCTTTATCCTTTTCCAAGCTCTTTCTGTGTCCCTTCCATGCTCCTTTCATGTCCCTTCCAAACTCCTTCTCTGTCCCTTTCCAAACTCCTTCTGTCCCTTCCAGCTCCTTCTCTCTGTCCCTCCCAAGCTCCTTCTCTGTCCCTTCCATGCTCCTTTTGTGTCCCTTCTAAGCTCCTTCTGTCTCTCCCAAGCTCCTTCTCTGTCCCTTTCCATGCTCCTCCTGTGTCCCTTTCCAAGCTCCTTCTCTGTCCCTTCCATGTTCCTCCTGTGTCCCTTCCATGCTCCTTTCATGTCCCTCCCAAACTCCTTCTCTGTTCCTTTCCAAGCTCCTTCTCAGTCCCTTCTAAGCTACTTCTGCCTCTCCCAAACTCCTTCTGTCCCTCCCAAGCTCCTTCTCTGTCCTTTTCCAAGCTCCTCTCTCCCAAGTTCTTTCTGTCCCTCCCAAACTCCTTCTGTCCCTCCCAAGCTCCTTCTCTGTCCCTCCCAAGCTCCTTTCGTGTCCCTTCCACCCCTGCCTGGGTCAAAGCAGCTGCACATTCCTGGTTCTGCTCTTCTGCTGGGGCAGAACAACCCGGCAGCACCAGCTCAGCCTCACTGGGCCTTTTAAAATTAAATTTCTGCATAAATCCAGCTGATTTCATCCCAACTGGACCCAAGCTGAGGTGTCTGTACATTACAGAATGTGCACTGTGAATTTATTTATTCCCTGGTACACTCTTTTCCATTGTTTTTTTTTTTTTTTTTCTCCACACCAACAGCCTTGTCTCTGTAACTGGTCTTTTTCCCTCTGAGTAATTTTTATATTTTCATGTTTTATGCTCGAATCTGTGAAGGTTTGTGTCTTTTTCTCCCTGGTGGAGACACAGGAGTGCACAGGGGAAAATCTACATTTACATCAGTGCTTTCACTGAGCTCTCCCAGTCCAGCTGCACCATTTATATTCATCCTGCACCTTCCATTTTTTCTCCGTGCTCTTGGAAAAAGTGAATTCTACAAGAAAACTTCTGGCTGAGGAAAATTCCCTCAGCAGAGCAGAGAAAAGGACAGGGCCACTCATCTCACATTTCTTCTGGTTGCTGTGTCAAACTGCTGAGAATATAGCTGGTTTAAAATCATGAATATTTGTTTTGAAATCAGAGTATTTGGTTTTAAATCACGTGTATTTGGTTTTAAATCACAAGAATTTGGTTTTAAATCGTATTTGGTTTTAAATCATGAGTATTTGTTTTTCAATCACAAGTATTTGTTTTTAAATCGTATTTGGTTTTAAATCACGAGTATTTGGTTTTAAATCACAAGTATTTGTTTTTCAATCACAAGTATTTGTTTTTAAATCGTGAGTATTTGGTTTTAAATCGTGAGTATTTGGTTTTAAATCATGAATATTTGGTTTTAAATCACGAATATCTGGTTTTAAATCATGAGTATTTGGTTTTAAATCATGAATATTTGGTTTTAAATCGTATTTGGTTTTAAATCACAAGTATTTGGTTCTAAATCACGAGTATTTGGTTTTAAATCATGAATATCTGGTTTTAAATCATGAATATTTGGTTTTAAATCATGAATATTTGGTTTTAAATCATGAGTATTTGGTTTTAAATCACGAATATCTGGTTTTAAATCATGAATATTTGGTTTTAAATCACAAATATCTGGTTTTAAATCATGAATATCCGGTTTTAAATCATGAATATTTGGTTTTAAATACTATTTCCTGTGTGTGCTGTGTGGTGGCTCAAAACTGGTCTGCAGAGGGAAGGATTCACTGGCTCAAATACATTTTTTTATTTGTTTGTGATGTAAATTGACATGAAAAAGAACAGACTGGAACTGAAGTGAACGAGAGCAAGGGAGGGAATTGGAATGATTGAGAGTTTAAATAGGCACTTGCAGAAATCCAGAAAGCGTTGTTTATTAGACAAATATTAAGCATTTTTGAAAACAACATTTTAATAGGAATGGGGTTTTAAAAATGAAATAAAATTTGAAATAATTTAAAATTAATTAAAATTGAAAAATCAGTTAAAGAACCAAATCTTTCCTGTCTCCAGCTGCTCCGAATTCCACTTTGCTCCGTGAGTAAATCCTGTAGGACAGGTGTGATCCCCATGCAGGCAGAGAACATCTCAGCCCAAATCATCCTTTAAGGAGGACAAATTCTCCTCTCTCTCCCTCTCTCAGAGGAAAAACTCTGATATTTGTGTTCAGCCCCTCCGTTTATTTAAAGGATTTGTTTATTTGAGGGATTGTGGCTCTGTTGGCAAGAGGTGATAACGTGCCCAAGGGATATTTCCAAACCTTCCACCACATCTAGAGGTTCAGTCATTACTCCCCCTCTGAAGGATGCTGGAATGAATGGGAGTATTGGTGGTATAAATTAGGATTTATTGGAATATTGTCAGTACAGGTCCGAGTGAGCCTGAAAAATTAAATCATAGCACAGAAAAAAAAAAAAAATAAATGAAGAGTTGCCTGATTGGGGGAAGTGGAAACCTTGGCTATGAACTGAGTGAGAAGCTTTGAACCCCTTTCCACAATGGCCAGATTCAGATGCTGCAATTTACCCAAAGATTGAGAGATAAACAAGCAAAAAAATAAACAAAAACCCAGAACAAAACACAGACCTGGCCTTTAAAAGAATGGGGGAATTGGCAAAGTGATAAAGAACCTTGTGTCTGTTCAAAGGTGACCTGGGTCAGCAGAGGATGAATTTGTCATCGTTTTTTATCAGGAGTTTCGTGTTTGGTAGGAGCCCAGAGATTTCTCCATTTCCTGAGCAGTTCCCCAGTCTGGCAATTCTACAAAGCATAAATTGGACTTTAGAGGAATTTGTTCTGGGTGCCACGAAATGCAAATACACATGATGGCATCAAAGGGGGCAGGAGAGCTTTGAACATGCAGATTTTGTCAGGGAGCCAAGGGACCAGGGAGAGCTGGAATCCTCAGAGAGGATTTCTGCCAGCTGGGCAGGGCAGGGGAGCAGAGCCATCCCTGAATTTCTGCTGGCCAATCCCTTGGGCCAGCCCAGCTGCCTCACCCCAGCTTCACAGCTGAAGGGGTTAAAGAATAAAAAAAGTGGAACAGGAGCTTCCCAGAGGGACCTTCTGGAGAAAAAAAAAAAAAAAAAAGAGGGAAAAATAAGTGGCTTAATCTATTTTGCTCATATTAAAAGCAGACAAACTCCCCGTGCCTGAGTTACCTTCTGGTTCTGCTGGTGTGAGAGCCAGCAGGAAAATTCCCAGTCCAGCAGGACCTGGGGCTGTGGAGGAGGTTTGGTTGGGGTTTAGTTGGGATTTTTGGGATTTTTTTGGGTTGTGTGTGAGAGTCAGCAGGAAAATTCCCAGTCCAGCAGGACCTGGGGCTGTGGAGGGATCTTGGTTCAATGGTTGGTTGGGGTTTAGTTGGATTTTTTGGATTTTTTGGGTTGTGTGTGAGAGCCAGCAGCAAAATTCCCAGTCCAGCAGGACCTGGGGCTGTGGAGGGATCTTGGTTCATTGGTTGGTTGGGGTTTAGTTGGATTTTTTTGGAATTTTTTGGGTCATGTGTGAGAGCCAGCAGCCAAATTCCCAGTCCAACAGGATCTGGGCTGTGGAGAGATTTTGGTTCATTGGCTGCTTAGGGTTTAATTGGGTTTTTGGGATTTTTTGTGTTGTTTTTTGGGAAGCCAGTCCCCAAACCATGCTGCTGATACTGAACTGTAGGATTAATTGAATTTCACTTTCTTTTCCTTCATGGACACAGGAACAGAGAGCAGAAAAAACTCATTTTCCAGCCCCATCCAAGCTCGGTGCCATTATCCTGACAATAAATAGCTTAGACTTTCTTGGGGAGGAAAAGTGCAAAATAGGAATTGGTTTTTATTCCTGACTCCAGCTTTTTATTTCCCACAAAACTGCACAGCACAGGACTCCTTCCTGCCCCACCAATCAACCCTTAAAACACACAGATAATAACAGAAATACATCCCATGATATGATCAGGCTTTCTTTATCAGCATCTAAGGATGTTAAAATAAATGGAATTATGTTGCTTTTCCCTTTTTTTTTAAGCCAGTAAATTCCCAAAGAGGATTTGCCCCATTTCTACAATGTGCTTAAGGACTTAGAGCTCAGGACCAAAAGCAGATTTATTGTGGGCATGAGGGCTGGCATGCTGCAGCCTCTGCCCAGAGCTGCTCAGGGCTTTTTTACTCTGCACCAGGAGGGTTTTTCCCATCTTCATCGTGATTCCTGACGCCAGATGTGGCTTTTTGCAGGTTCTTTTTTTCTTTTTAATTGTCCAGACAAAGTGATAAACGCTTTACAACAAAGAGCGAGGAAAGGCGGGGCTGTGGACAGGAGCTGGAAAATATCACTCCAGTGGGAAGTTTTTCCTTTTTTCTTTATTTTCTTTATTTTTTTAATTTTTTTAATTTTTTTTTTTTTTTGAGGATGTTCCCACCGGCTTGGGTGGATGCTGGCTGAAATCCCAGCTCGGTGTCCCTGGCTCTCCCCTCGGAGCTGTGCCAGAAATCCCTGCAGGAATCCCAGAGCAAGGAACGCTCCTCGAGCCGGGGCTGGAGCACCCAGGCCACCTCCGGGGAGGTGGCAACAGGAAAATCGGAATATTCCGGGAGGGATGGAGCTGCTTTTGTGGCTGCGGGACCCGGGCTGGGGCTGAGAACACCTGGGTGAGGACACAGCCATGGTTGGGGCACCCGGGAAGGGCTCCTGAGGCTGTCGCGACATTTCCTCGATAGCCCAGCTCAGATCCCATCACTAAAACAACGAAGCATTAAATCACTCACACTTTGAAAGGCAAAATAAATGAAACGCAAATTATCGGTGCAGATGGGATTGTCTCAGGTCCTTTTGAGAGCCTGCAATGCGCAGAGTACACACAGTGATCTTATCACTCAAATAACATTTAGGGATCTCAAAAATTAGGATTTTTAAAGGGCAGGAGGATGGGATTGTAAATAATGAAATACACACACATGAAATAAGTTTTTGTGCACAGGATATGGGGGTGCTTTGTCTGGCAAGAACATTTTCCTGCTCCTGTTTCTCAGCCCTTCTTGATGGAGATATTTAAAAGTTTAATTCTTAGTCTACTTTGTACAATTTTTTGTTTTGTTCCACGCAAAGTCTTGAAGGTTACCAAAAGTAAAGGACAAACTATTGGAGCAAGAGAAATCCAGTCCTTTTAGCAAACCTTTCCACCACTGTTAAAAAATTCCCTTTCTCCATGGGATGAACTTTAAGGTCCCCTCCCACCCAAACCATTCCATGATTTTATAAAACACTATCAGCCCAAAATTAATTATTCATGTTCAAGACAATAATTTGGACAAATTAATTCCACCCTTCATGAACCCAAATGATGGTTTTATTAAATTACCAGATCAGATCCACAGATTTAGTGGCTGCTGAGTTTTCTTCTGATATAATTCTACGAACAGAAACTTTTTTTTTTTTTTGAGAAGAGGAAAAAGCGCAACCAAATATTTTAACTGAAAATAATTTCTTCAGCAAAAAAACCCACACCTTTTCTTTGCATTCTTAGTGCTGATGAAAGGGCTTAGCAAGAGCACTCAGAGAAGGCATTTGCCAGTCGGGGCCTTGGGCACATTTTCAAAACTCAGACACTTCCACCTTGTCTTTTGTTCCCGGCTCGAATTCCCCAAATCCTCTTAGGTTAATTTGTTTTCCAGCGCGGACCCGTACGAAACCTAACCCGAGAGGAGGGCAATTTAATTTTTTTTTATTCCGCTCTGCACGGCGGGGACGGAGCTGATCCTGCTGGGGCCGGGGGATGCCCGGGATGCCAGGAGATGCCCGGGGGATGTCGGGGATGCCAGGAGATGCTCGGGGGATGTCGGGGATGCCAGGAGATGCTCGGGGGATGTCGGGGATGCCAGGAGATGCCCGGGGGATGTCGGGGATGCCAGGAGATGCCCGGGGGATGCCCGGGATGCCAGGAGATGCCCGGGGGATGTCGGGGATGCCAGGAGATGCCCGGGGGATGCCCGGGATGCCAGGAGATGCCCGGGAGATGTCGGGGATGCCAGGAGATTCCCGGTGGATGTCGGGGATGCCAGGAGATGCTCGGGGGATGTCGGGGATGCCAGGAGATGCCCGGGGGATGCCCGGGATGCCAGGAGATGCCCGAGGGATGCCCGGGATGCCAGGAGACGCTCGGGGGATGGCGGGGGGGTGCTGGGGATGCCCGGGGATGCTCAGGATGCCCCAGGGTGCCTGGGATGCCCGGCGGTGCCGGGGATGTCGGGGAATACCCGAGGATGCCCGAGGATGCTGGGGGAATGTCCGGGGATGCCCGGGATGCCAGGAGATGCCCGGGGGATGTCGGGGATGCCAGGAGATGCCCAGGGGATGCCCGGGGATGCTCGGGATGCCCCGGGGTGTCTGGGATGCCCGGCGGTGCCGGGGGATGTCGGGGAATACCCGAGGATGCTGGGGGATGTCGGGGGATGCCGGGGAATGCCCGGGGGTGCCAGGGGATGCCCGGGATGCCAGGAGATGCTCGGGGGATGTCGGGGGTTGCTGGGGATGCTGGGAGATGCCCGAGGATGCTGGGGGATTCCCAGGGAGCCGGAGGGTACCGGGGGATCCCCGGGGATGTCGGAGGAAATCGGGGGATGCTGGGGAATGCCGGGGGTGCCCGGGAATGCCGGGGGGATGCCCGGTGGTGCCGGGGAATGTCGGGGTTTCCTCTCAGCGCTGCCGCAGCCGCTCCCGCTCGGGGCTCGGGGCTCGGAGCCGCTGTGGTGCTGAAGGGATAGCGCCGGGCCGGGCTGTGTGAAACCGGTGTAAAACCGTGTGAAACCGTGTGAAACCCGCGTGAAACCGGTGTAAAACCGCGTGAAACCGTGTGAAACCGGTGTATAACCGCGTGAAACCGTGTGAAACCGGTGTAAAACCGTGTGAAACCGGTGTAAAACCGCGTGAAACCGTGTGAAACCCGCGTGTAACCGGTGTAAAACCCGTGTGAAACCCGCGTGCAGCCCGTGTCAAACCCGTGTCCAACCCGCACGCATCCCGTGTGCAGCCCGTGTCCGACCCGCCCCTGTCCCGTGTCCGACCCGCCCCACGTCCCCAGTGCCACATCTACCCCACTTTACAATCCCTCTGGGATGGGGACTCCCCCACTGCCCTGGGGCTGGGCAGCCTTTCCTGGATAGAAATTCCTCCTGATGTCCAACCTAAACCTCCTCTGGTACAACCTGAGGCCGTCTCCTCTTGTCCCATCACCTGCTACTTGGCAGTAGACTCAGACCCCCCCTCTCTCCACGCTCCTGGCAGGAGCTGTGCAGAGCCAGAAAGTTCCCCCTGAGCCTCCTTTTCTCCAGGCTGAGCCCCTTTCCCAGCTCCCTCAGCCCCTCCTGGGGCTCCAGCCCTTCCCTACCTCAATTGTCCTTCTTTGGGGTCACTCCAACACCCCAATATCCATGGCCAACCTCCACTGTGTTCCACAGAACTCAGTTTCTCCTCCCTTGTGAAAAAGACTGAGATTTTAACCACCAGCAGTGCTGAATGCCCGCAGCACGGGGCTCTTGTGCCAGCACGGGGCCAAGAATTCCTCTCCAGCCTGAACTGCCTCAGCCTAATGAGGCAGGACACAGTCAGCCCTGGTGCTAAACTGCTGCGGGGGGGTGTTGGCTGTTGTCGAACAGCTGCTGGATCCTGCCCGAGAGGGAAATCCATTCCCGGCTTGTATTTGGGGTCGTAAAGTTGCAAGCGCGCCGGGGAAAGAGCCGAGCCGTCGTGAATTATTCAGAATGTTCAGTCACACAGAACAGGGCCCATAAAGGAGGGGTCAGGGTAAGGCTGGCCCTGGTGGCCCCGGGGCGAGGGCTCAGCAGCAGCAGCTCGTGGGCAGAGCCCATTAGCCCGTGGCCTCTGGCCCCTGCAGCTGGCTGCAGCCAGAGCACAAACAGCAGGAGCAGCCCGACCCCACTGCGGGGCTGGCATGGCAGGGACAGGGGCTGGGAGAGGGCTGCAAGGAGAACGGGACTGGGGATTGGGAATGGCGGTGAAAATTCTGGATTTTTCTTACTCAGCAATTGAAAAAATACCACAACTTTCTGATTGTCGGTAACACCTGTAGGCTTTTCAGCTCCGAGGTTGGTAAGGGCTGGGTTATTTCTGTTTATCAAATATCCCATCTGAATCCCCCTGAAGAATAATTATTTAGGATTGAATATTTAGGATTTCCGTGGCAACCTATGTGTTGGTGAAAATCCAGAATTTTTTGTACTCAGACACTTGAAAAAAGACAACTTTCTGAATCTCAGTAACACCTGTAGGAGCAGAGGGTCAGCTCTGAGGTTGGCAAGGGCTGGGCTATTTCTGTTTATCAAATATCCCATCTGAATCCCCCTGAAGAATAAATATTTAGAACTGAATATTTAGGACTGAATATTTAGGATTGAATATTTAGGACTGACTACTTAGAATTTCCATGACAACCTATCTATTGGTGAAAATTCACTCAAACTCTTGGAAAAAACCCCAACTTTCTCATTCTCAGTAACACCTGTAGGAGCAGGGGGTCAACTCCGAGGTTGGCAAGGGCTGGGCTATTTTTATCAACTCTCCCATCTGACTCTCCCTGAATAATGAATATTTAGGATTGACTATTTGGGATTTCTCTGGCAACCTATCTGTTGGTGAAAATTCAGAATTTTTTGTACTCAGACACTTGAAAAAAGACAACTTTCTGAATCTCAGTAACACCTGTAGGAGCAGAGGGTCAGCTCTGAGGTTGGCAAGGGCTGGGCTATTTCTGTTTATCAAATATCCCATCTGAATCTCCCTGAAGAATAAATATTTAGGACTGAATATTTAGGACTGAATATTTAGGATTGAATATTTAGGACTGACTACTTAGGATTTCCATGACAACCTATCTATTGGTGAAAATTCACTCCAACTCTTGGAAAAAACCCCAACTTTCTCATTCTCAGTAACACCTGTAGGACCAAGGGGTCAGCTCTGAGGTTGGCAAGGGCTGGGCTATTTTTATCAACTCTCCCATCTGACTCTCCCTGAATAATGAATATTTAGGATTGAATATTTGGGATTTCCGTGGCAACTTATCTGTTGGTGAAAATTCAGAATTTTTCTTACTCAAACACTTGAAAAAGTCCACCTTTCTCATTCTTGATAACACCTGTAGGACCAAGGGGTCAACTCCGAGGTTGGCAAGGGCTGGGCTATTTTTATCAACTCTCCCATCTGACTCTCCCTGAATAATGAATATTTAGGATTGACTATTTGGGATTTCTCTGGCAACCTATCTGTTGGTGAAAATCCAGAATTTTTTGTACTCAGACACTTGAAAAAAATCCAATTTTCTGATTGTCAGTAACACCTGTAGGACCAGGGGGTCAGCTCTGAGGTTGGCAAGGGCTGGGTTATTTCTGTTTATCAACTCTACCATCTGAATCCCCCTGAACATTGAATATTTAGGATTGAATATTTAGGATTTCCATGACAACCTATTCCTGAGCCCCTCTTCCAGCCAGCCTGACTCTTGTCAGCTGCTCCAGGGGTGCTGGAGGTGGCTGTTGAATTTATTCAAGCAATCACATCCTCCTTCCCAAGGCTAATGCCCATGAATACGGAGTTAGCCGAGCGAATTGACAGGGATTCCAGCCCCATGAACATGGATAATGTTCCAGCCCTGGAGAGCAGCATTTAATTGATGAGTGGGATTATATTTACACAGCAATTATAACAAAGTCAAGGCTGGCTTTCTGGGAAAGGCTGTTTGCTTTATCCTGGCTGCCTGGTTGTCCAGGAAAGCTTTTCCTTTATGGACGAGCAAAAAAAAAAAAAAAAAAAAAAAAAAAAAAAAAAAAAAGAGCAGATGCACTCAGCTCTTTTGATAGCCTGCAAATAGCCCATGAAGCCAACTCAGGAGCCACGCTGGGGTTGCCTTGGCTACATCCATTAATTTACTCCATTCTGATTGTTTGCCCGCTGAGGAATTAATAGTCAGTGCCTGCTATCCTCAGATGGCTGCTCAGGGCCAATGCAAAATGGAAAAGGGCTCATTGTAAATCCCACACGAGTCAATGGGCAGCTCTGCCCCCGTTTCCTTCAGAGCTGGAATTAGCCAGCCCCGCTGCCGTGCCCTGAAATAGGGATATTTTTATTTTTTTTTATGTCCTCAAGGCACCTCTGCAAGGTAAAGCCACGGACTCAGGTCAGGGAGGAATCACCCAGAAGTGCTGGTCCCCAGTGGCCCCTCGGGCTGGATTTCTTCCCGTGGGATGTGGAGAGAGCAAAGGAGCGTGCCTGAGGCTGGCCCAGCTCGGAGCTGGATGCAGGGAAGCAGCTGGAGCTGGAAACTGGGAGGGAATTTCACACCTCGTGCAGTCACAGAGACCAACAGCTGCATTCGGGTGCCTTTTTATGGGGCCTAGCAGGAATTGAGGAATGGAATGAAAAGCTGCTGGCTTTGGAAAGAGGAGGGTGGTGAGGAGCTGGAAGCCCCTGTGACCTCTGGCAAGGCAGGAGGAGCGAGCAGGAGATGCCCAGTGAGCACCTGCAGGCCTGGGGGAAGGAGAGCTGTGGACAAAATCCATCCCCCAATGCCACACTGCCCCTTCCCCATGGGCAGCACCTGGAATGCTGGCATTCCCAATGGTCACAAACATTCCTCCTCCTCTAGAAGTGTGAATTCAGTGTGCTTTAGGCTACTGCAGGAGGGGAATATCCCCACAGGGCTTATCCAGGGATATCCAGGGACAGGGAAATCAACCTGGGTGTCTTGAGCTTTTAACCACAAAGAGAGCTTTGATTTTCCTCTTAGCCCAAGCTAAGTCCCGACATGGACATTTTCTCCTCAGTTGACATTAGAATTAACTTGTTGACATCATTAGCAGACACATAATAGATAGCTGAAGTGCTCTGATATTTATCTTCAGGTCAACAGCTCTTGAGACTCCAGAGGCAAATTAGAAAAAAAGCATAGACTCTTTATTAGTAGAACTTAATTTAACTGTATTCAAACTTCATTAAGGAGTGAAAAAAAAAAAAAAGACTTTTCTTAATGCACTCTTGCTTTATAAAGTATGGGATGAGAATATTAGATTAGTTTGATCCTGGTTCCCATTAGGCACCACAGTAGATGGGAGAGCACAAATTCCCTCCTTGAGTTAGAACTCTTGGATGTCAAATCAAAGCCCAGGTGCTCCACAACCCATTTCCTTCCCTCAGTGTTTTATGTTTCCTAGCCCTGTAATTCTCCCCAGGAAACCAGCAGAAATCTTAATTTCTTCCCCTGCTCCCTGCCCCAAGTAACAGCTCTGGTGATTTAAACAATCACGCACATGTTCTTACACTGTCTGCACCTCCTGCTCGCCAGAAACGGGGATGTGGGGAGGAAAACCATGGAAGAGAGGAAAGGAAATGACATTAACCTTTTCCATCTGATAAATAAGGGCTCTATTCAGCTGCAGTAATCCACATCCTTCCCTGGAGAGCCAGTTAATGTAATACCTAAGGGCTCAGTTAATTTCAAATTATTTCCACACTGGCCAGCTGATTTCTTGGTGAATTATTCAGTGCCTGTGCACATGGAAAAGGACTGGAGCCCTCCTGTCATTCCCAACACCCTGAACAACCTGTCAGATGTGCCAGAGGGGATTTTCTGTGCCCCCAAACAGGGACTTTTGTGCTGATTTTTGCTCTGTAAGCACTGAAGGTCCCACGAGCTGCTCTTCTCTGCAGGGACCTCCTCCCTGCCCAATGAAACATTCAGCACCTGCAGTTTTTATGGAATTAAAAGAGAGTTTGAGCTTGGAATAAGTGGAACCTCAGAGCAACGGCCTCAGCCAGGTTGCAGAAAGGGTTCTGCAGTCGTTTGAGGGGATGGATTGGGATCAGTGGCCACTGCAGAGTGGATTGAGGGATCCACACCTCAAAGGATAAATCTGGGATTGAGATGGGCTTTTTCCCTTTCTCCCTTTGCAATACACGGGTGGCTCCAGTGTCTGCTGGGCTGGACCAGCCCCAGGAACCTGTGGGGACAAGGGATGTCTGCAGGCAGTGAGGGTTCCAAGGTGGGACAGGGAATCAGGGAACTCAGATCCACTCGGAAATCAGTGGGAAACACCAGCCTGACATGAAAACGTGGGATTTGTCTTAGTGTCAGGAAAATGAACCTGCCAACACCAGAGGTTTATGTTCAAAAAGGAGATAGAGGAGTCCTGTGACTTTATTTGAATAAAGGGAGAGGTTACAGGGCATTCCTCATGGGGTCTCTCGGAATTGTTGGAGGATGCAGCCTCCTTTTTAGCCAAAATAATAATAATAATAACAACAATAACAATAACACTAATTTCCTCCTTTTTATCCCAATTTTCCAGCCACATTTCCCTCTCCCTTTCCTCACTGGCTGAGGTTCTTGAGAAGCACAGCCTTCCCAAAATGCCTGATACCCCCTTCTAATGAGTACCCCACCTGTTTTTCTTTTTCCTTCTGTCCCTGTTCTTTTCCTCTAAATCCAGAGATGCAGCACAGCCTTGAGAGAGTAACAGCCTGTGTCACTCAGACTTCACTTTCTGTTCCTGGGTCCTTTTTTGGTTTGGCAATAATTCCCAGTGATAATTCATTTTCTGTCCTCCTGTAGCCATCCAGCATCCTCCCTCCATCCCTTTGATCACAAGTTGGATAAGTTGGACTAAGCAAGGGATCATGCTTGGTAAAAAGATGAGAGCTGCTACAGCACAGAGAAGAAAAAAAAATATTCATTTACCCCACAGTCAGGGTAGCCATGAAAATGTGTCCCATTCCCATCATTTCCATGTTTGGACTGGTACATGAGCTATCTTCTTTATTCCCTTTGTTATCTGTTTCACTATTTTTCCACTCTCGTCTCTTTGCAAACTGCACTTTGAGTCACTTAATTTCCCACACATTAATATTGATCCACAGCCCTCTGAAACCATGGGAATCCTGTCACTGGCATCAAGGCATTTGGGATTAGGTTCCTACATTTTGAGACACGTTCCTTCCTCTTTGATTTTTTTTTTTTTTTTTCCCCTTTAGGGAGTGTAACTACCAGAACGTAACAACCCCAAGTTGGGTGCAATTTTGCAACTTTTCTGATGCTGTAATGAGCTGTGCTCCCAGGGTTCATTATGAGGCTGTCTCAAAACTTGCTGGTGGAACAGGAAAAACAAGAAATCCGACCTCATTGCAGTGCTTAATTCAAGTGCATTTATTGACTGCTTTTAAGCTCTTATAGCAACTGTGTTTGCTGAGAACTGAGGGCTCTTGGCTTTAATTCAGTCTTAGCAGACACAGCCTTGGCAAAAACCGGTCACACTCCAGGGCTGGGATTGGGTGGAAGCTGCAGCTGGAGGTGGGAGATTTCCCTGTCCTCATGATGCTGTTCAGCTTCTCTGCCTCCCCAGGACTCCCATGTGGGATGAAAACGCCAGAGGTGAAGCAAGAGCATCATGCTGGGCACGTTTTTAGTGATTTCTTGATGCCAGGGCAGGTAACCTGAGTCAATAAATAAAATAAACCCCTTTGCTGAAGGATCTTAAAGATTCTTCAAGCTGCAAATCTTTTGAAGGGTCTGGATCTCCAACCTCGTGATGCTGAGGAGGGAGGACTGAGACAAATCTGGATGAGTGCCAAAGGGAGCTGCAGTTGGGTCTGTGCTGGGAAATCCACCCTTGGCACAGCAGTGCTGGCACCAGCCCGTGCTTAACGCTGAATTCTTCTCCCCATCCCTGTGCCCTGGGAGTCTGGGATCTGCCAGCAGCTCCTGCTCCCCTCGGCAGCCAGCAGTGCCTGCAGCACACCCAGCAGCACCTTTTGTGTGATGACAAAAAAGGGATTGCCCAGCCTCTTGCATGATCTCTGTGCCCATCTCGAGTGGGGAGCAGAGCACAGCTGGGAGCAGAGGCAGGGTGTTGAGTGCATTCTGCAGGAGGGAATCAGCCCTGGATGCAGGGAATAGAAGGGGGGATGGATGTGGGCCCCCCCTGATCAAGCTGAGCCTGTAAAAAGTACATTTTTGGGTGTGATGTCAGGCTGACTGTGTGTGTGAGCCGCTGGCTCCACCTCTAATCCAGCTGGCTATAATGTTAAATTAAACTGGCTGGTTTGTTTGGGTTTGGATTTGGTTTTTTTCCCCCCAAGAATTTTGGAATCCTTTTAGCTTTGCAGAGCTGCTGGTGCCCAGCACAGAGTGGCACCAGCACCAGTGAGGCAGGTCAGGGAAGCCTCTGCATCCTCACTGTTCCAGCCCAGGAGCAAATCTGCCCCTGAGGAGGTGGGCTTCTATCCGAGGGGTCTGTGATGCCAATTTATGCAGCTGACAGCCATTACTCTGCTGTATGCTCCTTTTCCTGCTGCTGGGTAAGGAAAAGGCAGTGACTCTGCAGAGAAATTGCAGATTTGTGCCCCAAAAAAAAGCTTTAGAGACCAAAAGAGGCTGACTGTCAGTTCTTTGGGAGATTGCAGGGCAGTGGGAGGGGGGAAGTTGTTCCATCACCGGCCAGCAGCCTCCAGGCTGCTCTTCCCTGGCTTTTATTAGCAGATCCCCGTGCCCTGGGTTGCCAGGAGCCAAGCTCCATGGCCAGGAGGGCACAGGCACCAGCAGCACGAAATTAGTTTGGCACAGCCCTAATTAAGAATTTCTTGATAAATCCGGGGTAAAATCAGTGTCTGTAGAATCACTGTAGCAGAGCATTCCCAACTTTTTGTCCTCCTGAGCCAGAACACATGGAAAGGCCTGTGGAAGTGGAAGCTTCTTACACTGAGCTCGTTTTTGTGGTCACTGTGAGCTGTTAAAAACCTCCCCAGCTCGCTGGGCTCCTCTCAGGTGACAGGGACAGGAGTTGAGCTGGTCTCCATGCGACCAATTCAGAGCATGGAGTGAACCAGGAATTTAAAATAACCTGCTGTGATGGCAGGTTAGCAGCAGCACGGGGTTCTGAGGGGAAAAAACCGGGTTTTCAGACAGCTCTTGGTGACACTTCTTACACAGACTGGTGCTGGGATAAAATCCAAGGCCCAAAGATATCTGTGCTGCCTGCACAAAGCCCTTTCCACTCTTCCAGCAGCCCTCTGGTCGAGGCTGCTCCGGAGGGGCTGTAATTACCTCTGGAGCAGTTTTCAGGGAAATGGGGGAGGTTTGGGGTCAAGTCCGTTCCTGGTGTAAATCCTTCGGTTGCTTCACACTTATTACAAAGCAGACCTTGAGCCTTTCTGAGAAAAACAACTGGAAAACTGCCGGGCTCCCCAAAGTAGCATTTTTCTCACCAGTTCGAATGTGCTGATAGGACGGGGTTTTCTGTGAACTTTTCCCAAACACTCTTGCCTTTTTTTTCTTTTCTTTTCTCTTTTTTTTTTTTTTTTTTTTTTCCTTCTCTTTGAGAGGGGAGGAGTTGTGTCTAAAAAAACAAACCCAACCTGTCGTTCTCAGCTCTGCCAACCTGTCAGTCCAGCCATGCAAGGAGAGAGGGAGAGAGACAGAGCAAAAGAAAGGAGGGAGTGAAGCAGATATTCTTTCAAACCTCAGCAGGACATTAAGGTAAAGCCCATTTCTCACTTCCTTAATTACCCTTTTCCCTGTGTTTGTACACGTAAACAGAAATTCTGTTGCCTTAGAGAGCTTTAAACTAACCAAACACCCCGGGTGGGAATAAACTGCTTCTCGTTCAGCTGGAGGGGTGTTTTGAGCGTAACCTGGCAGCTCGGGAGTTGTTGTTTGGAAACACGGTTTGTGTGGCTGGAATTCGCGTTCATTTGAATATTAAAGAGAGGCAGAGCTTGTTCGAGCCCATGTTTAGGGAGGGTGCTAAGCTGTGTAATTGCAGCGCTGAGCCAGGCTCTAATTACCGCGGATCAGGGTGAGAACTTGTCAGGGAGGAGGGAAATCCTTCCAGAGCTGCCAAGTGCGGGTTCTGTCACCTTCCCCTGGAGCAGCTGGCAGGGATGGGCTGCGGGACCACCCAGCCCGCGGGGCTGACCCTCTTTGGCTGCTCCCTGTGCGCGCTGCCCCGGGGATGGATCCCCGAGCCGGCGGGGCAGAGCAGCGCCCGCAGCTCAGCCCCAGGGAACCGAGGCGTGCACAGTGGGAGAAAGGCTGCTTGGAGTGAGTCAGAGGGATGGCTCTGCCTCGGGAGCCCGCTCGGGGTTTGTTGGGATGATGGGAGGAGTGTGGGCTGAGGAACAGGAACGCCGTTTGTTGCATTGAGCACGCGTGTGACCCCGCACCTGTGCACAGGTGTGTCCGTGCAAGGAGCCTGCTGAGAGATTTTGCCTTGAAAATCCACAAAAAAAAAAAAAAAAAAAAAAAAAAAAAAAAAAAAAAAAAAAAAGGTGAGAAGGCGAGAATCCTGCTCAGCCCCCTTAGAAATCCCTCTAATTCTAAACTTCCAAACCCCGAGCAAGCATTTAAAGCTGTCCCGAAAACCCTGTAGTACCTGTCTACCTTCTGTAGCAGCAAGATTCCTGCTCAGCCCCCTTAGAAATCCCTCAATTTCTAAACTTCCAAACCCTGAGCAAGCATTTTAAGCTGTCCGAAAACCCGTAGTACCCTTCTGAGCAGGCTGAGGATCTGGGAAGGTGACACAGGAGGCAGAGCAGGGCAGGCTTTCCTCTCCCCGCTGTCCCTTTGGGGTTTTCACTCCTGCAAGGTGCAGGGTACCTGTCCAGAGCAGCCAGAGAAGCTGAAGGTGGCGCAGGAAGACAATGCAGCTGCCACTGAAAGACGGAATTTCTTTGCCAGGGTTTTTGGTTACACAATCCTGGCTTCTGCATCTTCCTTGCTGCCAAACATCCTCAACTCCTGGTGCCTGTGCTGTGGGTCACAGCTCCTTTCCAGGCAGTGGCCGCCACCAGCCTGGAAATCCAGAGGGGATCCAGGCTGTGAGGGCTGCTCTGTCCAGATAAAAACCTTGGCAAAGTCCTGGTGTTCCATCATTTTCCTTTTTTTCTGGGATCCTGACTCATTCCCTGTGGGGATGGTGATACAGAGTGTGATTATAAACATTTAATAAACAAAACCCCCCTAATTTTAGAGTGTTTTCTGTAGTATTGTTGTGACCTTTTTTTGCCACAGCTGGAATGGAGAGGGAAGTGCTTTTTCAAGTGAATGTAGTGGGTGGAGAAGAGGAAGTGAATATTTAAATTTTGTTGGAGATAAACTTTTTTACTCCTTGTTACAGTAACAGAAATTAGTCACTGAAAGAAGGAAAGGAGGAAAATTAACTTTCCTGATCTGCAAAAAGTTCACTAATGAACCTCACAGCACTTTTGCATCATTTTTCTTTTCTCTTTCTTTCTTTCTTTCTTTCTTTCTTTCTTTCTTTCTTTTTTCTTTCTTTCTTTCTTTCTTTCTTTCTTTCTTTCTTTCTTTCTTTCTTTCTTTCTTTCTTTCTTTCTTTCTTTCTTTCTTTCTTCTTCTTTCTTTCTTTCTTTCTTCTTTCCTTCTTTCTCTTCTTTCCTTCTTTCTTTCCTTCTTTCCTTCTTTCTTTCTTCTTTCTTTTTCTTTTTCTTTTCTTTTCTTTTTTCTTTTCTTTTCTTTTCTTTTCTTTTCTTTTCTTTTCTTTTCTTTTCTTTTCTTTTCTTTTTTCTTTCTTTTTTCTTTTGTCTCTTTCTTTTTCTCTTTCTGTCTCATCCTTTCACTCTCTTTTTCTTTCTCTCTTTCTTTCTTTTGCTCTTTCTCTCTCTTTCTCTCTCTCTCTCTCTCTCTCTCTCTCTCTCTCTCTCTCTCTCTCTCCTTTCTTTCCTTTTTCTTTCTTTCTTCCTTTTTCTTCCTTTCTTTTTCTCCCTCTCTTCTCCTCTCTCTCTCAACACCTCCACGCCACACTCCACGATTCTTCTGGGCTTTTCTGAAAGCAGAGCAAACATTCCCGTGCCCTGTCCTAACTCCTGCTCTGGACGAGGTGTGAACGCGGTGAAATACCGAGATCGGTGCTGCTCAACCAGCCCAGCCCCCAGAGCTGGGACTGTTCACCCATTCCTGACAAAACCAGGATTTTCCCAGCGCTCCTCGATGGATGCTTTGGCAGCGCTTTGCAAACGTCAGCTGATCAATCAGAGCGCAAACTCGCTAAATTCCGGTAATTCCCAGGCATTTTAGATGAGCTTCATTAGTTTAACAACAGCGTCGGAATTAGCGGCCAAGCCCTCCCCGGGATGTCTGTACCTGTCAGAAAGAGCAGGGGCTGATGGATGGGTCATTTGCTCGGGGAGCTTCTCCCAAAGAATTAAACTTTAGCCAAGGACTGGACCAGACCGAAAGGTCGGGATCTGAGCCGCCCCTCTGCCAGCAGAGGTTCTGGACACTCCTGGAGGGGTCAGGTGGAAAACCCACGCAGAAAGTTTCTGCCTTTCTCCAGGATGCTGCTCCCTCACCGCAGTTTTAAAATTAAGGGCTAGACACGGTTAAGGATAAAGGGGGTTTTATTTCAGTATTTAATACGGATTTTTATGGTGTAACAATTTGTTATGGTGGAATATGCTGAAATGCACATATATGGTAGATAGCATATTTAATATTATAGACTTCGTATATTAGCATATTTAACAAAGATGCTCTAATGAGAAGCTTGAATGAATAGTCTGACATTTTTTTATCTTATTTTCTCTTAGATGGTTTTCATTTGAGTTTATAGGATGTGTTTCAGAGGAGGGTTTGGTTTTTTGATTGCATAAACCATTCACCAGAATGCTGCTCCCTCACCTCAGCGTTCCCTGACTGAAATCCTGCAGATTGTCTGGTGCTCTGCCCCTTTTTCTGTTATTACTCATCTTTCTTGCCCAATATTCTCACCCTGAGCTTTTGGTGACAAACTTTGGTAACAGAGCACCCCCTTCCAGTAATTCATTGTGCAATTAAAACACTACACCATAAACACAAAAAACCAAATACCACCTGACATTTCTGCCTGCTTGTAAACCAGGATAAGGGCTTGATTTGCTTCTTCATCTTTTCATCTTTACTTGTAAAAGAGGACTTGTCTGTCCTGTCTGGCAGGAGGCAAAGCTGGAACTCGAGAAGTTCACAAGGAACTGCTCATTTCTTGTGTTTTCCAGTCATGAGTCCCTCATTGGTTCCTCTTTTTAAAGCAGATAAATTCATGTTCTGAGGGTGCACACAGGGGAGGATAATCTTCAGCTCCTCAGCTTCCCTTTGTGGTGGAGAATTGGGAGAGTGGCGAGGGTTTCAGCCCTTCTTTTCCTGTGGAAAAGTTCAGCAGAGGAACCATTGGATTTTGGGGTTCTCTTGCTGTTGTGGTACAGGAGAGTGGGTCAACACTTCCCAGAGAAGATCTAAGGATTGACATTTGATAAAAATCCACAGATTGGCAAACAAACAGGAAAATTAAAAGGTAATCGTGGTGAACAACCATTTTTTCTTGCAAGTTTTCTTCAAGGGAAAACCAAGATGGGCTCACAGAGCTGTGTGAAAGGACTCACCTGGAGAAAAGAGAAGCATTTTACTGGGAAAAAAAGCTGGAAAATTTCCATGTTTAATAAAGGCATCTCCATTCCTGAGACAACTTCACAAAACCTCTCCAGTTTCCTTTTTCAATATTCTCTCCCAGACTGGTTTCAAATTGGCCCCAAATGTTGTGCCCATCACTGTTTTGGAGGGGCAGAGCCTGCATCACCCAGCCCTGCTCTCCCCTGATTTTACAGAGCCGATTTTGGATGGCCAAGTGGCCCCTTTTGCTCTCCAGGAAACGCTGATCCCCAGCAGCCCTGGGAGAAAGAGCAATTTCCTACCTGGCTTTGTCCCACTCGGAGATAGATTAGGACAAATCTGAGCCACGGAGATGATATTCACTTAATAAAAGTAGAGGCCATAAAACACAGGCCACTTTCCACCAGAAATCTCAACGGGGAAATTCAGATATTTCTATTTCCACTCACAAGCCTTCACCAGCTGTTTGACTATTCATGAAAATCCTTTCAGTTTTCCACAACTGAGTGAGGACACTTTCCAGGAGCGGCCTGTGGTGAGATTTCCAGTGCACTCTTGCTCTGGATAGACTCAGAATATTAATCTTTTCATGGCATTTTGTCACCACAACCAGTTATTCCACAAAGAAATGAGGCAATTGGTGCCTCGTGCAAAAAACCCCAAGTAACCCTCCAGCGAGTTTCTGTTATTCAGGCCTCAGAAAGGTTGGATTTGGACTTTTTCAGTGGGAATAAGTAATTAGTGCTTTGCTTTATGGCCAGTCTGTTGAAATAGAGCTCGGTGATTGGTGAGGCAGTTTTGGATGGAGGTGCAGTTGCCCTGGCAACAATCGGGAGTGAAATCAGAACCTTTTTGAGCAGCCAGTGGAATGCGGTTCCACTTGGATGACAATAGGTCAGAGCGTTTTAATGGGTAGGACGTAATCCAGCACAATAGGATTTATTGCCGCTGTGACATCAGATTGACACTATTCCTGCAAATTCTTCAGCTTGTGACAGACCTCGCTGAAAGCTGCTCGGTGGAAAAACTCGGGAAATGCCCGTTAATCATTTTGTTTTCCAAATCAACCAGAGCCTGTGTGTCCCGGGGGGTTGGGAGGAATATCTTCCAAGGCAGTGAAATCCAAGCTCCCTGCACAGAGCCCTAAGGAGGGGCTGTCCTGACCCCCAGGAATGGTTCTGAGAACCAAAGGCTCCTTTCTGCAGGGTGCTCAGCGTGCTGGCCCAAAGCTGCTGGAGAACTTCCGCACTTGCTGGGTTTTATATCACCAAAACAATTCCCCGTGATTTCCAGGATGGTAATTCAGCCTCTTAAAGCTGATTGCATTTGCTGACAGACAAGACCTTGCAGGAGCAAGTCCTAAAGCAGCACTGGAAGAAAAGGTTCCCTGTTCGGTGTGGAGGGGCGATATTTCATCCCTCCTGCCTGGACATTTTTCCAACTCCTGCAATAAGGATCCTTTCATTCTGGAAGATCCCAGAGTTCTGTCTAAATGGAGACAATGCCCAGGACCGGGAGAGGAGAATGTGCTGCCTGCAGCTTTAAGGAAATGCAGGTTAGGATGCCAAAATCTGTCCCTCTGCCCTGAGCCAAAAGCACAGAAAGGCTGGCATCCCTTGGGATGTCCCTACAGACTCTGTCACACGTAGAAACCCAGAGCCACCTGCTTTGATGGCATCAGGAACAGCCCTTGGCACTCATTTTAAATAGGCAGCCCTTGAACCTTTTACCAACTTTCCTTTTGAATCAATGGAGGTGCTTCCCATTCAGTTTTTAATACGAAAAGCAGATTTTTTTTTTTTCTCAGTCACACGGCTGGTACCTTGCACATCCTTTCATTGTTGATTAGGAGGCTTTTACAACAATAAAGCCCCAAGCTTTGGTGAGCTGTTCCTCTCCTTGGAATCAATCCTGGAGAACAATTGAGCCAGACAATGACACAACCTGTTTCGTGTCTTCCTCAGTGGGAAATGGGCTCGGAGCTTTGCGTCCATAAACAGCCAAGGGTGTGGAAGGCGAGGAGTGACCTCAAAGCCGGGTTTGACACGGCAGAACAAAGAGATCTCCGAGCCTGATTGGAAAAACAGCTCGAGAAAGAATCGATGGCAGAAGATCCCAATTATCAGCACAGTCAGGGCATGGCTGGAGCCCCTGGCAGCTCCTTGGGATCCCAGGAGCAGAACGGGGTGACCACGGGGCTCTGGCAGAGCAGGGACATCACCCCAGACCTGAGCAGGATGGGCTGGGGGCTCTGGTGCCTTGGGATAATCAATTTTATATTTCCTCTGCATCCTGCAGTTGTTCAGCGTGTCCCTGCAAACCCCACACACGGCAGGAGCTGCTGCTTCCCCAGCCGGCTCAGACACAGCAATTCCTCTGCAGGGCTGGGGATCAAGGAGCCCTCACTGCCTCAGGGCCAGGCATGGCAACAGAAGGGAGCTGGGGGAGCAAACTGGGGGGAAACCTTCATTACCTGAAGGTGGGACTGGGAGATTAACCCCAATGTGGACCAAACCTATAAAAGTGTCAAAACCCCTGACCCATGGTCCGTTTTGGGTGGGTTTCATCTGCCCTAAATGTACCTGGAGGCCCTTCAATAAACAGAACCCCTTTTAATTCCCTTAATTTTGCCAGGCCTCTGTTTTTAGGTAAGCCCCAAAAAAGCATCAGCTCATCCTCAGGGATGTTTCAGGCCATTATTGCTCTCACATTGCTTTCTCTTTGTTCCAGCACCCCTGGCATTGTTCCAGCACCTCTGAGGTCACTTTTTCATTCTCCTGAATCCCCACTTTCTTTCCTTCCAGTGATCAGCCTTGTGGTTGCTCCCAAATTAAGATACCAGAATGATGCCTTTTGTTTGTTTTTTGTTTGTTTGTTTGTTTGTTTTTTTGTTTGTTTGATTGGTTTTTGGGGTTTTTTTTTTTTTTTTTTTTTTTTTTTGAGGTTTTGGTTTGGTTTTTGTTTTGTTGGGGTTTTTTTGTTTTTTTTTTTTCTGTGGGAAACACCACTTTGTGTTCTTCAAAGACTTCTCTTCCCAAAGTTCCTCTCCTCCCGAGGTGGTGTATCTTAGCACCATCCGGAATGTTCCAGAGCAGGAATGCCACCAGCCCGAGCTCCTGATTTGGGGCTGGGCAGGCCTTGGGAGTGATTTGGGGTTTCATTAATCACATTCAGATTTGTGTGAATTTGGAAGGCTCTGGCTCTGAGCAGGGGCAAGTGATGCTGTAATCCTATTTTATTCAGTGAAAACGGGAGTAAAAACGAGCCAGGAAAAATACAGGATACAAAATGGGATAAATCACCCACTGAGCCTGTGTACATCACTCCTGAATTTAATTTAATTTTGATGGATGATCATTTACCAACTCCCAGCTACTCTGGAGTGAATCAGGGCACAGTGGCAGTAAATTTCAAAGCAGGGGGTGAAATTCTCTTTAGCACGACGCTCTAGTCTCTGGTGACAGCATCCCTGTAAAGCTAACGTGGAATAAATGATGGAGACATTTCTTTCACAGGCCCACAGCACCTGTGAGGCCAAACAGAAAAGTTGTCTCTCAAAACAATCTTTGGGAATTGCTTTGGCAATAAAATCAACCCTGCTGCAGTTTAGATATCATTTTGTTGTGTGTGTGTGGCATGTGGAGTGTTGACATTTGCAATGTAGCAGGTTTTTATTTGATGGGTTTTTGTTAACACGGGCTCTGATAAGATCTGCTCGCTCCTTCACACTGTTTGCCTGGAGAAGTAGAACAGGAAAAACCCGGCTGGCTGAGCAGCCTGGTGGCAGACAGCTTGGGCTGGGCTGAATTCCCATCGAGGAGCTCCTTCACTCAGCAGTGCTGGGGGAAAACCTTCCACACAAAGGGTGAGCACAGAGTTCCAGTCCCGGGCCTTGAGGGGCACAGATCAGCCTCTGTGCACAGGGAGGAAAAATCCCGTGAAAAATCCCGTTTAAAACAATCCCTACGTGTAATTTCTTATTAAAGGCAAATTTTAGATACGTACATTTCTCACTTCTACAGACCTGGATAAGGGGCACAGGCGTGTTGGAGCATTCCTGAATAAGGGGAAGAGGAATGTTGGAATATCCTGGGATAAGGGGTGCAGGAATGTTGGAATATCCTGGGATAGGAATGTTGGAATATCCTGGGATAAGGGGTGCAGGAATATTGGAATATTCTGGGATAAGGGGCACAGACCATTGCAATATCCTGGGACAAGGGGCACAGGAACATTGCAATATCCTGGGATAAGGGGCACAGGAACATTGCAATATCCTGGGATAAGGGGCACAGGAACATTGGAATATCCCGGGATAAGGGGCACAGGAACATTGGAATATCCCGGGATAAGGGGCACAGGAACATTGCAATATCCCAGGATAAGGGGCACAGGAATGTTGCAATACCCCGGGATAAAAGGCACAGGAACGTTGCAATATCCGGGATACGGGCCCCAGCTGGGCACACGGTGGCCCTGGCCGGGCTGTCCCAGTGCCTCTCCTGGGTTGCCCCAAGCAGGAAGCAGAGCAGCTCGCTGCCTGCTCAGGAAGCAGAGCTGCACAGGGTGACGTTAAGGAAGCTGTCCCTGAGCCTGGAAGAAGCCTTTTGGAATATCAGCTCCTGCCCGCCCCCAGATTCCCAGATTATTAATAACCTGCTGTGCTTTGGGAAGGGACAGAACAGCAAATAACGGAGCTGAGGGTGTTGGCTCCTTCAAACGAGTGCTCAGCACTCTCTGATCTCATTCTGTCATTGTTCCTGACCTGCCACTCACCTACTGCTGATTACATTAATTCATTAATTACATCATGGCTATTCAGAGCTGCAACAAACTGTTCTCCTGCTCCTGGCCGACAAGGGCCAGGGGGAAAAGTGCCTCGAGGAATTCTTGCTGGGGCTCTGAAGGCTGAGGGAAATCCATGACGTGCAGTGTGGGGTGGAATCTGCAGAAAGATGGGAACGAAGCTTCCCTGGGCATCAGGACAGACACCCATGAGTCAGGGGAGGTGGAAATGCTAATTAGTGCTGGCACTGATAGTTGATTGCCTCACAGCCGATTTGTATTAAAGCCCGGGGGCCTGCTGAATTCAGGAATAGGTTGGTTACTGATTTCCAAAGGGAGAAGCCTGGATAAAGAATATTATTTTTTCAGTTTTTCCATCTCTGCATGGCTACCCCATCCCTGGGAGTGTCCAAGGCCAGGTTGGATGGGGGTTGGAGCACCCTGGTCCATGGGGGCAGTCCCTGCCCATGACAGGGGGTTGGAGGATGATCTTTAAGGTCCTTTTGAACCCAAACCATTCTGTGGTGTTCAGCTCTAGGATGTGTCACAGCTGTAGCAGCTTTAAGAGTTGAAACTGCAGGAGCCTGAGCAGAAATGGAGACTCCTCGGTCCTGACAGCTGAATATCAAAATGCAAAGGGCTGTCAGCTGGTGGGAGGAGAACCAGGAGAAGGAATTTCCAGGCAGGAGGAGGGGGTGGCAGTGGCCCTGGAGGGATCCAGCTGCCCCGTTCCTGTGTGGGACACATGGCAGGGTCACCTCTGGTGTTCCTGGTCACTCTGTTTTCCTGTCCTGTGTGGGACACATGGCAGGGTCACCTCTGGTGTTCCTGGTCACTCTGTTTCCCCACTGGGCCATCCCAGTTCAGTCCCAGTGCAGGTTCAGGTGTACTGGGGGAGCCTGGGACCCCTGCACCCACCCAGCACCCTTGAGTGGAGGCTGAGCTGGGACTGCCGGGCCCGATCCCTGCCGGGCCCAGTCCCTGCTGTGCCCAATCCCAGCCGGGCCCAGTCCCAACTAGGCCAATTCCCTGCCGGGCCGATCCCTGCCGGGCCAGTCCCTGCTGGACCAATCCAGCCGGGCCCAGTCCAACTAGGCCAATTCCTGCGGGCCCAGTCCCAGCCGGGCCGTCCTGCTGGACCCAATCCCAGCCGGGCCCAGTCCCAACTAGGCCAATTCCCTGCCGGGCCCAGTCCCAGCCGGGCCCAGTCCCTGTTGGGCCCAATCCTCACTGAACATGGTCCTTGCTGGGCCCAATCCCTGCTGTGCCCAATCCCAGCTAGGTCCAATCCCAGCTAGGCCCAGTCCCAACTAGGCCAATTCCCTGCTGGGCCCAGTCCCTGCTGTGCCCAGGAGGACACAGCAGCCAGGCGCAGTCCCCATTGTGCCCAGTCCCAGCCAGGCCCAGTCCCCATTGTGCCCGGTCCCAGCCAGGCGCAGTCCCCATTGTGCCCAGTCCCAGCCAGGCGCAGTCCCCATTGTGCCCAGTCCCAGCCAGGCGCAGTCCCCATTGTGCCCAGTCCCAGCCAGGCCCAGTCCCCATTGTGCCCAGTCCCGGCTAGGTCCAAGTCCCAGCCGGGCCCGGTCCCAGCTAGGTCCAGTCCCACCCGGCCCAATCCCTGCTGGGCCCAGTCATCATTGTGCCCAGTCCAAGCTAGGCCAAATCCCAGCTCAGCCCAGTCCCCATTGTGACCAGTCCCCATTGTTCCCAGTCCCTCCTGTGCCCAGTCCCCATTGTGCCCAGTCCCCATTGTTCCCAATCCCAATTGTTCCCAGTCTCTCCTGTGCCCAGTCCCTCCTGTGCCCAGTCCCCATTGTGCCCAGTCCCCATTGTTCCCAATCCCAATCGTTCCAGTCTCTCCTGTGCCCAGTCCCTCCTGTGCCCAGTCCCCATTGTGCCCAGTCCCCATTGTTCCCAGTCTCTCCTGTGCCCAGTCTCTCCTGTGCCCAGTCCCCATTGTGCCCAGTCCCATTGTTCCCAGTCCCCATTGTGCCCAGTCCCCATTGTGCCCAGTCCCTCCTGTGCCCAGTCCCTCCTGTGCCCAGTCCCTCCTGTGCTCAGTCCCCATTGTGCACAGTCCCCGTTGTGCCCAGTCCCCATTGTGCCCAGTCCCCATTGTGCCCAGTCCCCATTGTTCCCAGTCCCTCCTGTGCCCAGTCCCTCCTGTGCCCAGTCCCCATTGTGCCCAGTCCCCATTGTTCCCAGTCCCCATTGTGCCCAGTCCCCATTGTTCCCAGTCCCCCCTGTGCCCAGTCCCTCCTGTGCCCAGTCCCCATTGTGCCCAGTCCCCATTGTTCCCAGTCCCCATTGTTCCCAGTCCCTCCTGTGCCCAGACCCCATTGTGCCCAGTCCCCATTGTGCCCAGTCCCCATTGTTCCCAATCCCCACTGGTCCTGATCCCCTCGGGGCAGCAGCTGCTGGGAGCTGAGGGTTAAGCAGAGGAGGACACTCCCCAGAGGGAACAGTTTTGGGTTTTCCCTTGCCAAAGTGTCTGGGACAAAGAATGGCAGCGAGGCCCCAGATCAGGAGCTTCGAGTTGCCAGCACTTTCCATTTCTCCTGGTATTTCTATGTTTCCACTGCTGGCTCCTGGCTGAAGCCATGCAGCGCATATAAATTAAAATAGATATTTGCAGCTTTCGATGGATTTGGGGAATTGCTCTGAGCTGCTTCCCTTTGAACCTGTCCTGTGGCTCCAGAATGGAGCCTTCACCAAGGAGCAGCCTCCAGTCTTCTCCGACTTTCAGGGGCTAAACTTCTTCAATTTTATTTTTATTTTTTAATTGGTTTTGTTGTAAGCAGATCTGGTTTCACTTAGATGAATTAAATGTCAATATATCTGTTGCTGTGAGCTGTTCCAGTGGGGATCACGACACCATTGCGTGACTCAAACATCTCTGCAAAGCCCTGCTGCTCCTTGGTGTCTATGTCTGGTCTTTAAAATGCTCAATAAACACTTTGATATTGATACTTTAGGTCTCTGTCTGTATGGAGGCATTGAATGAGAAGTCTAAGAAATAAATAAGTAATATTTTGCTCTGGGTTTGCTGTATTAGAATCCAGTTGTGTTGGAAGGGACCTTGAAGATCATCCAGTGTTTTCTTTTATTTTTATATGAAATATATATAAATAATATATATATATATATTTACAATTTTATTTTAATTGCAGTATATTCTTCTGCTGCTGAAAGGGTTTTGTACAAAAAATGCTGGAGGGTTCAGGTGTCAGGTGCTGCCTGCAGAGCTGAGTGCAGTGAGGGAAGAACAAAATTGTGGCTTTCAAGGGAAATTTGAGCCTTTCAAAAGCTTCCCTCTGGTGGCATCAGAGATGTCACTGTGGATGGAGAGTTGAAGCTTCCAGTGGGATGTGCTCCACCTGAAAAGGAGCTCGTGCTCCCTCTCCGCCATACCTGCTCCCCCAGGTTCACTTCAGGGGAGTTTTTGGGTTTCCCTTTCCCCTTGCAGAGCTGCCCTGCGGGGATCTGAGCTGACAAACACTAAATTCGTTGGTTTGAAGTGCCAGAGGGCAGGGAGGGATGGGATTTTGGGAAGGAATTCCTGGCTGGGAGGGTGGGAGGCCCTGGCACAGGGTGCCCCTGGATCCCTGGAAGTGCCCAAGAGACCAGGCTGGACTTGGAGCAGCCTGGGACAGAGGAAGGATAGATCAGGAGCAGGAAGATTGGCTGTGAGGACCAGGAGAAGTCCCTCTGCAACAAAAAGAGTGAGAGGAAGGAAGGAAAGAAAGAAGGAAGAGTCTTAATGCTGCCCTACAATAGATTTATTTAGGTTTTGTGGGTGGTGGATTTCTTTTAAAGGAACAAGTGTTGGAGCCAATCCCAAAGCAGCTCCAAAGGTTCTGACTTGTCACATTTCTGGTCTCTGAGCTGAAACCCTTCCAGGGTTACACAACAATGACTAAAACTGGAAACCTTTCAGATCATTTCCAAAATGAAGCAGGAAACGGAGGTGATTGCTAAAGCAGCACTGGAGAGAGAGAGAGACACCACTCCTGTGTGTGGGGGTGAGAGAGAGCACCCAATTTAATTTGGAGGTTTGGGGTTGTTTTTGATTTGATCTCAGAGCAGAATTATCCTGGAAGCCAGATCTTCACATTGTTTTGCTTAATGTTTTACAAACAGGCTGATGAGTGAAGTTGTCACCGAACAAAAATTCACCCCTATTGTTTACACAATGGGCAAAGGGAGTCATAAAAGGGGTGTAGCAGCAATTTGTTAGGTATTAGGTTACGGTGCAAGAGGGATTATCCTCACAAAACACTTAGCCCTAAACTCCAAATATCGGGATTAAATTGACAATTACATCCCGTGGAAGTCTTTGAAGGGCTCAGCTCCATGCTCGAGGCTTGGAAGTGACTGTTCTGAGCTGACAGTCGGGAGTTCGAGTTGTTCTGGCAGCGCTGCTCCGCTCAAGAGCAGCCACATGAAATATAAATGTGATAAGGAAATCTGCTCCTGCTGGTGTCTGCCTTGGGGCAGCTCTGCTCGGGGTGAAAGAGGTGCTGGGTTTGTTCCTGGTCCTGCCCCTTCGCTCCTCTATGACCTTTGAAATACAGGAATTTCCTCCCATGTCTGATTGGGGTGACATTTTTAAAGAATACCAGTTTGGGGGCCCTGAACCCAGATTTCTGGAGCAGTTCTGTATCTCCCCGAGCATTTCAGGATCCTACACAGTAAAATCCTGGCCTTGACTTAGGTAATTTAGGATTATTCTGGTTTCTGAGCTCTGATACATTTATTCTTTAGAACAACCCTCTGCCTAAAGAAATCTTTGGAGATTTCTCTGTTTCTGCCTTCCCACCACCCTGCCTGGCTTTGCTGCTTTATTTTTATCTCTGACAAACTTTCATTGGAAGGGGAGAAATACATTTATAAGAAGGGAGAGCAAAACTCCTGCGAGCTTCAGCTGTGCTGCAATGCAAGGGGAGGCTCACGATGTGCACAAACATGCCCAGAAATCCAGGAAAAAACCCACAGAAAGTAAAAGCAAGACAGAAAAGGGGGAGGGCTTATGTGTCAGTGTTAGAGGAAGGTGAAAACGCTTCCTGGCAACATCTGAGAGTCATTTGCAACAACAGATCCCTGAGCTTTAGTGAGCAGAGAATGTTTTTAAATCCTCCCCCACCGCCTTTGTTAATCTTTACCAGGTAACAGGACCTCTCATGGAATCGTGGGGCTTTCTGAGGGATGTGTCAAATATTTCCAGTTTGGAAAATCAGATTTTTGAAATGACTCGAGGGTTGAAGGTCATCAGTCTGGTTGGGGCTCTGTGGTCGTTGGTAATAATTCGGTAATAATCCGATTCTCCTGAGTGTTCTGCAGAAGTCAGAGTGCCTCAGCAGAGGGGGGGAGAGACATCTGGAGTTCCCAAACTCCCTGTGCTGGTCTGGAACAGGGAAATCACGAGTCTGTTCCATGGTGTCCCCAGGGATGAGGGACAGAGCCTAATCCTGATTTACATAATCCAGGAACGCTGCTCTTTGGACGTGAATGTTCTGAGCAGCATCGATGTCAGAGTTATTAATCGTGAGGCATGATTATTAATTATTGTGATTATTATCGAGAGACTTGAGGAGGTGGCCTTGGGAAGTGCAGGTTTGGATGCTGTTTAAGCACGCCCAGAATACTGGGCAACATTTTTTGATGCTTTGGAGTGGCTGAGGAAGTTCTTTCCAGGGATTTTAGCTCACCTGGGGCAAACTCCATTGTGCACTTTGGGATTTTAGCTCACCTGGGACAGTCCCCACTGTGCACTTTGGGGGTTTGGCTCACTTGGGGCAATTTCCACTGTGCAATTTGAGGTTTTAGCTCACTTGGGGCAGTCCCCACTGTGCACTTTGGGGGTTTAGCTCACCTGGTTCAGTCCCCACTGTGCACTTTGGGGGTTTAGCTCACCTGGTTCAGTCCCCACTGTGCACTTTGGGGGTTTAGCTCACCTGGTTCAGTCCCCACTGTGCACTTGGGGGTTTAGCTCACTGGTTCAGTCCCCACTGTGCACTTCGGGGTTTTAGTTCACCTGGGGCAATCCTTACTGTGCAGTTTGGGGTTTTAGCTCACTTGGGGCAGTCCCCACTGTGCACTTTGGGGTTTTAGCTCACCTGGGACAGTCCCCACTGTGCACTTTGGGGGTTTAGCTCACCTGGGGCAATCCCCACTGTGCACTTTGGGGTTTTAGCTCACCTGGGGCAATCCCCACTGTGCAATGCCAAATGCCTCAGAGAAATCCAAGTTTTAACAAAATCAGGAAAGCGCAACTCAGGTCCTGGGATCAATCCTTGTCTGGCAGCCCTGCCCTGCACTGGCTCTTTTTTGCTCCATCCAGCTCCAGGGCTGGATATTTGGTTTTGGTTTGGAGAGCTCTGCATCACGTTCCCTTTCTTATTGCAGACATATTTTGGATTGTTTTGGGAAACCCCAACCTGTTCCATGGCTTCCTCCACCAGCCAAGGGCTCATCTCAGACATCCACGGGAGTATTTCTGTAGTCACAACTTGTCCTTAGGAGAAACCCTGTGTAGAGTCAGAGTTCCCAAAACAAGTCCAAGTTATCTCCTGGTTGTGGCAGAAGACCATAAAATCAGAGTGGCCTTTACACCTCTGCTGGGGGTGTCAGCAGCCAAGGTTCTTCCCACCAAAACCCGGAGGAGGTGCCAATGAAACACAATTTTGGAAAGGTGAAGATTTTCTGATGGTGACAGCAGAGAGTGGGATGCACTCAGGACCCTTTGGTTCATTTATGAGGCCTTTTTTTGGTTCATTTCATGAGGCCCCTTTAGGGTCCTGGGATGTTTGGGAATATTTTCGAGGAGCTCTGGTCTGAAGCAGTCAATAAGAAAAGCAGTGGAATGATGGAATATTGGGTTGGGAGGGATGAAGGATCGTCCAGTCCAGCTCCTGGCATCCCAAAATCCCACCCTGGGCATCCCTGGGTGCCCATTCCTTGGGTTTTTCTGGGGAAAACCTTTCCCAAAATCCAACAAAACCTCCCCTGGCCCAGCTCCAGCATTCCCTGAGCTCCTGTCCCTGTCAGAGAGCAGAGATGGGAGCTGCCCCTCAACACAAAACCCTACAAATGTTTTTATTTAAGATCACACTTAGGACTCACTTCATTTTCACACCTCACTTATGAGGTCCTTAAAAAAAAAACCATAACACCAAAACACCCAACCCTCAACAGTTTCCAGTTTTTGTTTGTTGTTAAATAACAACTTTGAAAATGTTGGGTCAAGCGTCTTCACTGGACCAGGCTGCACTGTTTGTTTAAAACTCTGAGTAAAGCAAGTCATATGAATGTTTCCAAAGACCCTATTCCAAGAAGTATTTTTGGAAACATTAATGTTGTGTTTTTTAATGAAGGCCACATTCTGAGGCTACGACACCATATGTCACATTCATTTCTGGACTGGAAAAAAAAAAAAAAAAAAAGGGGAAAAAAGAGAAAAAAAAAAAATGGAAACTATGTTTGGCTTTTAAGTGTTTTTGGATGAATGTCTCTGCATGCTTGTCATTGTTCCTTGGATGAGGGGAGAGTTCTTGGGCTGTTAATCCAGTCCATCCAATATATTTCACACTCCATGGGCCTGATTCTCCTCTGCCTGGAAGTGTGTGCACTCATTTCTGCTCAGGCAAAGGGAGTGAAGACCTGAGGAAAAGAACTCCCCTAGGAAAGTTGGTTTTTCTGAAATTGGCTTTTCTTAAATTCTTTTCCATGGATTTCTTGGCTCCATTGAAAACCTACATCCAAACTCTGAAACCAGCTTAAAAATGGGAAAAGAGCTTGTCATTTTTCCATCAAAAGCTTGCACTTTCTGGAAGAATAATGACAGGTTTCCCACAAAAAATATTAGGGATTTTTTTTTCCCTTTAGGAATATCAGTTAGAAGCATGAAATTAGCAAAAAATTGGAATTTTTCTGCTGTGTCCCCATCACTTCTGACTGGTTTATGTGTCAGAGGTTGGGATGTCTTGGAATGAGCTGGAGACCTGCAGGAAAGGATTTTCCTGACGTGTTTTTTATTTATTTGCAGGTGATGGTGTCTCAATTTCTAACATAATTCTCCTTCTTGGTCACTAAATATGGCCCAGGACTGGCACTGCTTAGTTCTCTGCTCTGACAGAGGAATCTCCTAATCCACATCACTTCCTAAATTTGTGTCACCCACAACTTCCATTAACACCCTCCACGCTTGTTTCAAACTCATTAATCAAGATTTAAATATTTTTGGCAGCTGGATATTTTTTTGTTTGCTTTAAGGAAGGATTTCAGTGGCTTTCCAGGACCTCAGAGGGGTTTCTTTTTTTCATTTGAAATGTAAATAATTTTCTCCAAATTGAACAAACATGTCTCTGTAGCACCAGCTCAGTCAAGTTCACTTCACAAGAGCAGGTTTTTCTGGGCAATGCTGGAACATAAAAAATGATGGATGATTGTGTGTTTGATACATTTTTTGGTTAAAACACACCAGCACTGAATTTCCCTGCCCATGTGACTGAAGTTTCACCTCTAAACAAGGGGATTTTCCCTGTTTTTTTCCCTAATGGAGGAAAACAAGGAAAATTGCAAAAAGCAATTAATTGCCTCCACTTTTTGGCCAAATTTAAGTGGTTTGTGCCATTTGTGGCGGCTCAGGGGAGTTCATCCTGCTGTTAATGTTGCATCATTAAAGGAGCTGCTCACAATAGGGTCACCACAAAGGTTTTGATTTCTCCTTTGAACTACAGACCAAATTTTAGGGTTGAGAAGGACATTTCTAACTGGTTGGATTTGTAGCTGTCTCACATTTCCAGGCCTGGTTTTGAGCAAGGTCGTGTAATGGATGTCACAGCCTGTCCTCTCCCAAAAATTTACCCGTGATGGCCACTGAGTAAATGGGGTCGGATTTGGAAATTCCGATAAAAACAGACTTTCTCCTTTCCTTCACAGATTTCCAATGAACAAAGAAAACAATCCCTGGGACCTTCTGTAAGCTGAGGCAGAGATGAGGAAGATGACTGACCAAAGTGGCTGCTACAGGCCCGTAAATATCCAAGGGAACAAGGTCAGCTACCGCGGCACCTGCCGGGAAAGCCCGGAGAAGGAGGGGAAAAGGCTGCAGAAGAGATTCCTCCACAAGGACGGCAGCTGCAATGTCTACTTCAAGCACATCTTCGGGGAGTGGGAGAGCTACGTGGTGGACATTTTCACCACGCTGGTGGACATCAAGTGGCGCCACATGTTTGTGATTTTCTCCCTGTCCTACGTGCTCTCGTGGCTGTTCTTCGGCCTGGCCTTCTGGCTGATTGCCATCCAGCACGGTGACCTGTTCGGGGACGAGGAGGTGGCCACTCCCTGCGTGGCAAACGTGCACAGCTTCACGGGAGCCTTCCTGTTCTCCCTGGAGACGCAGACCACCATCGGGTACGGCTACCGCTGCGTGACCGAGGAGTGCTCGCTGGCCATCCTCATGGTGATCCTGCAGTCCGTGCTGAGCTGCATCATCGACACCTTCATCATCGGGGCGGCCCTGGCCAAGATGGCCACGGCCCGCAAGAGGGCCCAGACCATCCGTTTCAGCTACTACGCCGTGGTTGGGCTGAGGGATGACAAATTCTGCCTGATGTGGCGCATCGGGGACTTCCGGCCCAACCACATGGTGGAGGGCTCGGTGCGCGCCCAGCTGCTGCGCTACAAGGAGGACAAGGAGGGCAGGATGACCATGGAGTACCGGGACCTGAAGCTGCTCAACGACCAGATCATACTGGTCACACCGGTCACCATCGTCCACGAGATCGACAGCGACAGCCCCTTGTACGGCCTGGACCGCAAAGCTCTGGCCAAGGACAACTTTGAGATCCTGGTGACGTTCGTCTACACGGGCGACTCCACGGGCACTTCCCACCAGTCGCGGAGCTCCTACGTGCCCAGGGAGATCCTGTGGGGCCACAGGTTCAATGACGTCCTGCACGTCAAGAAGAAGTACTACAAGGTGGACTGCCTGCAGTTCGAGGAGACCACGGAGGTGTACGCCCCTCACTGCAGCGCCATGCAGCTGGAGCGGAAGGAGCAGGAGTGGAGCCGCGCCGAGAAGCCGCGGGAGAAGCAAGAGGAGAAGGCAGCCCTGGAAATCAAGACTGAGCAGAAGTCTGTCAGCGCTGTCGTCCTCGTCACCAGTTGTGAGGATCCTGAAGAGCCTGTGACGACGTCCAGCCAGCCTCCGGGAGAGGTTGGCTACAGGAAAGCGGCGGTGACCTTGAGCAGGCTCTCCATAGAGTCCCAGATCTGACTTCTCGTGCTGTTAAACGCCCTCCCAACAAATTCTCCCCTCGTAGCTGCTGGAATACAAACAGTGAACTCGTGTGCAGCAGTGTTGTGGCCCAGACTGCGCTGACAGTGTGCACACACTGTCACACCCTGCCACACCCTGCCACACCTGTCCACCCTGTCACACCCTGTCACACCTGTACACACTGTCACACACTGTCAACCCTGCCACACCCTGCCACACCCTGTCACACACTGTCACACCCTGTACACACTGTCACACCCTGTCACACCCTGTCACACCCTGTACACACTGTCACACCCTGTACACACTGTCACACCCTGCCACACCCTGCCACACCCTGTCACACCCTGTCACACCCTGTACACACTGTCACACCCTGCCACGCCTGCCACACCCTGTCACACACTGTCACACCTGTACACACTGTCACACCCTGCCACACCCTGCCACACCCTGTCACACCCTGTCACACCCTGTCACACCCTGTACACACTGTCACACACTGTCACACACTGTCACACCCTGCCACACCCTGCCACACCCTGTCACACACTGTCACACACTGTACACACTGTCACACCCTGCCACGCCCTGCCACACCCTGTCACACACTGTTACACACTGTCACACCCTGCCACACCCTGTCACACACTGTCACACCCTGCCACACCCTGTCACACCCTGCCACACCCTGTCACACCCTGCCACACACTGTCACACACTGTCACACCCTGTCACACCCTGCCACACCCTGCCACACCTACCATGCCCCAGCCACACACTCTCACACCCTGCCACACCCTGTCACACCCTGCCACACACTGTCACACACTGTCACACCCTGCCACACCCTGCCACACCCTACCATGCCCCAGCCACACACTCTCACACCCTGCCACACCTTGTCACACCCTGCCACACTGTCACACCCCTGTCACACTCGTCCACACCCTGCCGGGCTACCAGGGGCAGCTCTGCACTGGCCCAAGGGGGCTCTTGGGCTGCCCAGAGAGCCCCTGGACTTGAGCAAACCCTGTGTGAACCCTGCAGGGACCAGGCTTGGCCATGCCCAGACACAGAGTGACCTCAGCAGGGCACACAAACCACACCCTGTGCCCTCTGGGCTGGGGTTCAAAGCTGCCTCGTTGGTTTGGGAAGCCCAGTCCCAGTCCCTCCAGGAGGCTCTGAAGCTCCTTTATCCCAACAAATGATTCCTCAAATGCAGCCTCATCCCTGAGCTTCTCTGGGGAACCTATGGGGCTTTTTGTAGCACAGAGGAATAACTGACCCCAGTGTTCCTGGGTGGCTTTGGACACCTGTTCACACCCTGCCCTGATCCACAGTGGGATCCTGGAGTGCTTTCATTCCCTAAACATGAGCCATCCCCTGAGGTGCCCTCCCTCAGCAGCTGGAGGGATGCAGGAGATAAAAAAAAAAAAAAAAAAAAAAAAAAAAATCCAAACAAGACCTCCAGTTTTAACTCTGCAAAATCAGGCCAAGCCTTGAGGAGAAGATCATGCCTGGAGTGAGCTGTGCAATATTTAATATCAAATCCTCTTTCATTTCATTTCATTTCATTTCATTTCGCTTTTCTTTTTAGCGCGTTGCACTTCCTCGCAAAGACAAAGATCAATCTGGAGAACAAACAGGGTGATTTTGTCAAAATGAAAAATGCTTGTCTCAGATGGCTGTGTAAAAATGATCCTTCACGGAGAAACCCAACGACTCCTCTGCTGCCTCGAACTGGGAGAAAAAGGGAAAGCGTTGACGCTCTGACGGTGCCTGTGACGTGGAAGTGCCGTGCTCTGCACATCTCTGTAATTATTTAGTGAGCAATGCCTCGTCGTGCTCCTACCCCTGATGATTTGCCTTGTGTTTAATTACCCTGCAAACATCAAATAATCACACTGGAGTTTGTGGGGTTGATCTCATGCGGCCTTAGCAGTGAGGAAATTCGGTGTTTGCCTGCTCTCTGTGGTTACTGGAGCTCCTCTGTCTCCACAGGGGAGTTCACTCCACTTTCCTCAGGTGTTTTGGAGCTTTTGGAGATGTTTTGCAGGATTCATCCTGGAAATGCTCAGCCCGCTCCATTTAC
Source organism: Sitta carolinensis (assembly GCA_032173965.1). Classification (NCBI taxonomy): domain Eukaryota; kingdom Metazoa; phylum Chordata; class Aves; order Passeriformes; family Sittidae; genus Sitta; species Sitta carolinensis. The sequence continues at coordinate 2,062,111 of CM063298.1, read as the reverse complement.
TGCTGAAGGAGATGAAACGGCTGCTGTGGAAATGCTGCCTGACTTTAGGCTGCTAAAATTAGCTCTGACGAGTCACTCGCATCATTCTGACTAATTAATTGGGTTTTTATGAGCTCATCATGTTTAATGAAGAAAAAATAGCCTGCTAAGTGTTTTTATTTTTTTTTTTTTCCTGCAGTTTACTCCATGTAGTAGTAGGATTGCTGGATTATTTCAATGTATTTCTCTTTTGCTAGCACTTTTCTCTGGACAAATGTGATCCCTTTAGGTAAAACTGAAGCCTGGGGGGTGTTAGTTATTCCAAAACTCATTAATTAGCCTGTTTTATGTGCTGATTCATCAGCAGCAACCACTTATAAGTGCAGTAAAAACCATCTTCTTGTATCCTGGATTTAAACACTGGCAGACATGGGGGAAACAGTTGAGAAAAAAATGGAAAGGAATGTAGGAAAATGTAGGAAAATGTGGAAGGGTCTCAGTACTTCTGTGGTGTTGGAAAAAAAACACCGGTTGGGATTGAATAAAATAGAATATCACCTTCCAGACATGGGAATTAACCCTTCCACTGCCCTCAGTTCCTGCCTGGGATGCTTTTATTTAATTCTGGGCACCCCTTTTTGGGAAAGTTGTGGAGCAATTGGAAGGGAATGGGCAGATGGGGAAAAGCTGTCAGTGAGGAAGGAGGAAAATGGCTCATGGAGTCTCAGTCCTGAGGAGAGCTGAGGGGCAAAGAGCTCTCAAACACAAAAACTGCATTGGGAGGGGGGAAATCTGGGCTGGGAGAGGAAAAGATGGGATTAAACTGGGGGAAATCTGGGCTGGGAGAGGAATAGATGGGATTTAACTGGGGGAAATCTGGGCTGGGAGAGGAAAAGATGGGATTAAACTGGGGGAAAAGGGAGGGAAATAATTAGGAAATGCTTAATGAGGGAGAGGGTGATTGAGAGGAGGGAGAGGGTGACAGAGAGGAGGGAGAGGGTGATGGAGAGGGAGAGGGTGACAGAGGAGGGAGAGGGTGATGGAGGAGGGTGATGGAGAGGGTGGCAGAGAGGGAGAGGGTGATGGAGAGGAGGGAGAGGGTGACAGAGGAGGGAGAGGGTGACAGAAAGGAGGGTCTGTAACCTCTGTGGTGCCTCTGGGAAACCTGATGGAGGAGGAAGCAGTCAGGAGTGATCCACAGAGGTCAGCCTGGAGCTTCCCAAGCCTTGTGAAGCCCATTCCCATCTCCAGGGGATGGCCCCCATGGACACAGCTGGCTTTGCAAGGGCTCATCCAACGGGGTTTGCTTCTTCCCAAGAGCAAAGGCACTCAGAGAGGTGGCAGATCACTGAGACAAGGGACCAAAATCCCCCATCCCTTCCCGAGTTGCCGGTTCCAGGTGCTGGGTGCCAAAGCAGCTGCCCCTCTGAAGCTGGGGAGTTCAGCTGCCTTTCCCTGCCCAAGTTCTCTTCCCTGTGAGCCTCTGGAAAAATTCTTCCTTTGGCACAGCTTCGCTGCAAGTGGAAGTACCAGGAGGCAGATTTAGGGATTTGTCCTGTGTGTCTTTTGGCACTGAGAGATACAAATAATAAAAACAAATACATGAGTATGGCTGGGAAGCTGATGAGGGTCAGGAAGAAACTTCTCTCCTGGCCGTGTTAATTCATGAAAAGCTACTTTTTATTTTCTTCTTCTTTTATCCTCAGCCTCTGATGCCAGCCCGTGCTGGAGACAGGATGCTGGGGAACCACTGCTCTCGACCAGCATGGCTTTTTTCTGTTTGCTACTTTAATTTCATTTATCCCAGCACAAACACTATGTATAATAATGATGAATAACAAAGCATGCAATGCAGTTCTTGTATTTTATTTTTTTTTTTTTTTATGAATAAAGACACCAAAATAAAGAACATTCCTCTGCCACACACCCTGTGAGAGCACATTGGGCTTTTCTTCTCTTCACCTACAAGTTTTAAGCTTCCATCTCTATTTTCTCTGGGCAGCCTCTGCCAGGACCTCACCAACTTCACAGGGAATAATTTCTTCCTAATTCCTCATCCATCTCCTCCCTCTGACAGTGGAAACCATTCCCTGTGTGCTGTCCCTCCATCCCTTGACCCCAGTCCCTCTCCAGCTCTCTGGAAGGGGCTCTGAGCCTTCTCCTCTCCAGGTTTATATTTAGGTGGGCCCTGAATGTGTTCTGGTGGAGGCAATTCTTAATCCTTCCTCCCTAGGAAAGCTTCCTGCAGGACACTGGAAAAACAGGATAAATGGGACAAATAGGATAAATGACAGGGGGACTCTTCCTCCCCATCTGCTCTTTCTCAGTGAGGATTTCCCAAGGATTTTTTTTCTATCTCCAGTGTAGGGCTGAGCAATGCAAAAGGAAACAAGGCTCCCAGAAACCCAACCAAAGGAACAACACAGGGCATCCCCCAGCAGGAGCCCAGAGCTGAGCCTCCAGTCCTTCCAAATTCATTGGAGGAAAATCCCCACCAGCCCCAGGAAGAACCTGGATATATTTTGGACAGAAAGAACAGGACCCTCCTGCTCTTCCAGAGCCTTGCACATCTCCTTGGGGCTTCCAAAAGTCAATTCCTGAAGCTGAAGCTCCTTCCCAGCCACCACTAAGAAACTGGAATTTCTCTGTGAAAGTCGCTCACCCCATCCCCGACTTTTCCACAAAATTTACCAGCTGAAGCCAAAGTCTAAACAACAAAGAGCAAACACAAACCACCCTGCCCTGGCCTCCTGACTCATGATTAAATCTTCACCCTGGTTATTTTCCCTTGGAAAGCAGCACTGTTGTTCCGGGTCAAGATTAATTTATGTCAGAGGGGATATAATAAGAGATTATTATATCATTTATTTTTCCAGTCTTGCTCACCACCATTCATTAGGGCGGCTGGCTTCTCCTCCCCCGTTATCATGTGTCATTTGGTGCATAGTTTTTGAGAAGTTGGGTTTCAGATGTGGGACAGGATATTATCCCCTTGTTTATCCCCTGTTTCTCACACGCTGTGCAGGAGGTCTGAGCTCCCTTCGGGAAATAACAGGTACCTTTCAAGGCATCAGAAATGTTGTGAAGGAGGGGAAAAAAAATTGCTTGTAAGCTTTCTTTATCTCTTAAATCTTTGCTGGGGACCTGCAAGCAGAAGGAGCTGGTGTCTGTGGTGGGCAGGAGAGGCCCAAGGCAGGGAAAAGGAAGGAGCATCTGACAACAGAGTCACTTCCAGGCAGACAAGGGGAAGTGACAGAGCCAGGCTGAAACAAGAAGTTGAAAGTTTTCATCTGGGCTGAAAATTGTGCATCGGTGTTTTCATGTTTTTTTCATGTTTTTTTTCACGTGCTTTTCATGGTTTTTTTTAATGTTTTTTATGGTTTTTTTGGTGTGTTTTCATGAGAGCTGCTTCCAGGATTTCCAGGATTTTGTGAGGTCAGTGCTGGTGGCTGAGGAGCTGCTGGGGATGAGCATGGAGCAGTGTGAGGCCAGGCAGTTCTGCTCTGGGCTCCTGCTGCTCCCTGGAAAGCCAGGAGGGTGTGGAACCCTGATATCCACACCTCTCCACGTTTTCTTCAGGCCAAGCAGCACAAAGGTGCCTTGGGCTGTCGGAAATGCACCAGAGTTTCTCCTCCAGGTGTGGCATGGAATCCTGGAATGGTGTGGGGTGGAAGGGAGCTCCGAGCTCAGCCAGAGCCACCCCTGCCATGGGCAGGGACATTCCCATGGAGCAGGCTGCTCCAGCCTGGCCTTGGACACGCCCAGGGATGGGGCAGCCACAGCCCGTGGGGGAGTTTCTCCCAAATAGCTCATCCTGATGTTCCCTCTTTCAGTTTGAAACCACTCCCCCTTTTCCTGTCTCTTCCCAAGTAATAAGCCACTCTCCCTATTTTTCACCATCCCCCTTTGGAGTCTGGACCAATCCCCATTCCCATCCCCATCCCCATCAATCTGATCCTGATCCAAATCCCTTTCCTGATCCTGATCCCAATCCCAGTCTTGATCAATCCAATCCCCATCCTGGTCTTGATCCTCATCCCAGTCCTGATCCTGATCCTAGTCCTGATTAATCTGATCCTGATCCCCATCCCTGTCCTGATCCTGATCCTGATCACAGTCCTGGTCTTGATCCTGATCCTGATCAATCTGATCCTGATCCCACTCCCAATCGATCCAATCCCATCCCAGTCCCTATCCTGATCCTGATCCTGATCCTGATCCTGTTCCTGATCCTGATCCTGATCAATCCAATCCCAATCAATCCGATCCCGATCCTGATCCCAATCAATCCGATCCCTATCCGATCCTAATCAATCGAATCCCGATCAATCTGATCCTGATCAATCTGATTACGATCCCCATCCCGATCAATCTGATCCCTATCCCGATCCCCATCCCGATCCCCATCCCGATCAATCTGATCCCTATCCCGATCCCCATCCCGATCAATCCGATCCCGATCCCAATCCCTATCCTGATCTAAATCCCTATCCCGATCCAAATCCCAATCAATCCCAATCCCTATCCCAATCCCGATCCCTATCCCGATCCCGATCCCGATCCCGATCCCGATCCCGATCCCGATCCCGATCCCGATCCCGATCCCGATCCCGATCCCGATCCCTCCTATCCCGCTCCCGCTCCCGGTCCCGCTCTCTCGGCCGCCACCTGGCGGCAGCGCCCGGAGCTGCGGCGGGCGCCGAGCGGTCACCGGAGCATCCGCGGCGACAGCGGCGACAGCGGCGACAGCGGCGACAGCGGCGCCACGCTCAGCCCCTGCCCCTCCCCTCGGCTCCAGCAGACCCTCGGGGCCGTCCCGCACCACCCGGGACGGGACCCCCGCCCCAAAAAGCGGCGTTCTAGGCAGACAAGCGCCGCCGGTGAATTCCCAGCGCTCCCAGTGCTCCCTGCCCATCCCGGGAAGCGGGGCCCTCTGTTACAGACAGAGCCGCTCTCTGTCACAGACAGACCCTCTCTCTGTCACAGACAGAGCCGCTCTCCGCGGGCTCGGGGCTGCCCTTCCCTTTACAGACAGCAGCAGAGCCGGCCCCGTGTGCCAGCCTAGGTAAATATAGCCGGGCAAGCCTGGCTGCACTCCACCGGGAACCTTTCGGATAGGGCAATGAGCTATTTGTGGCCGAAGGGACACGCTCGGAGCCGTATCAGTGACCACGAGCCGCCTGTTTGTTTGGGCCAGGGAACATGTGTGCGTGTAGGAAGGCAAGGCTAGCGTTTATTATTGTATAAAACCCCGCACAGAGAAGCTCCAGACTAGAAATGCCTTAATAATTATCTCATCTCCAGTGCCATGTCCACTTCTGGATGCACATTTTCCGTCGAGCGGCTTCGTGCGTTCCCTCACGCACGGGAGCAGCTCCAGTGCAACATCTGCTGAGCCCTCCGTGTCCTCCTCCCGCTCCACATCCTTCCCCGGGCTCTGGGAAGTTGCACAAGTGTCAGGCAGCTGCTCTGCCGCGACTACCGGGCAGTGCATTCGCTCCCCGGGCCTCCCCATCTCCCGTCGCAGCCCGGGGAGGGATATTTTGGGTCTGTCACGATCCCTGCTCGGCTCAGGTGCCAAAAGGAGCTGGTGGCCTCTGTGTGACAGCAGCAGCAGCAGCGGGGAGCTGCCCCAGAGGCTCCCCGGGCTGCAGTGGCTCTGTTGGGTGTCTCCAGCAGGAATTTTGGCTGGCAAACACCTCCATGGGGTGGCCATGCTCTGAGTGCGGCAGGGAAAAATTAGGAATTATGCCTTAAGGCTTTCAGATCTCCAAGTGGAACTCAGGAAGAGCCCAGGGAGTGTCTCCAAGGGGAAACCTTCCCTGCCCTTACTCATGGGAGGTAAATGTGACCCTGCTAATTCCACGTGAGGCTTTCCAGAGTGACCTGTGGTAGGATGTGAAGTGGGAAATAAATTTGGGAAGTGTTTCATGGCAGTTCCTGCAATGACTCAGTGTGCTGATTAAACTTCTCTCCAGTGGTGCCTTTTTCTACAGGCAACCACTCTGTCAGGAGGTGCTTTTTGTCTTTCCTCCCATTTTATCCTTCTTTCTGGAGAAGCCCCAGGTATAACAGTCAGATGTGGTTCTCTACAATCCCACACAGCACCAGCCACGAGGCAATTCCCAACACCCTCCAGCAAACCCTGTGAGTACAGAAGTCCCAAACCCACGGAATCCCTTTGCTACAGACCAAAAATGTGGGAGAATGGCTTGGAAAAGCTCTGGTGCTAGCAATGCTCAGGATTTGGGGTGAGGCAGCTCCAGCAGGGAAGCATCACACGTGAATCTACCTGCACACGTGGACTGGGACTGAAACAGCTCCCATCCCTTCCCTCACTCTGATAAAAGGGGATGATCCCTGCCCATTTCAGCCCCAGTTTCACCCTCTGAAATACCTGCTGGTCCCAGCTGTGTGTTTGGTGATTACTGCAGTGCTGATTTGAGCTGAGATGAGGAGAGCCCTGGGACAGCCTCTCCACCCAGATGCACGCCCTGCCCCAGCCTCCTGGGCCTGGTTTGAGCAGAGGAACTCCGGCTTTGGCTCGTGGGTTTGCTCCCTGGGGAGGCTTCTCCTTCCCAGAGCTCTCTGGAGCACGGCTGAGGGCAGAGAGGAGCCAGGTCAAGGATGTTTTGTGCTGGGAACCCAAAGCACCGAGGGCTGAGGTGTTGCCTCTCAGTAAATTACCTGATGCAGATTCAATTACTCACCCAGATCTGCTTCTTCTCTTTGCTCCCCTGTGAGAGGAGCCACTTCCAGACCCCAAACAGCACAAAGATGCTTGGAAGCCTTTCATGCCTTTCGGGGCCTTCCCAAAAGATTCAAACTCAATTGCCATTTCAGAGGAAGATTCAGAGCAGACACTTCTTCAGCTTGAAAAGATTACAGTGGAGTAGGGTCAGAGGGGAAGCAATTTTCCAGGGCTTGAGGAGTGTGAATAATGCAAAGCAAACAGCTCTGAGCAGCCTCCAGTGTCAAATCCTGCCCTGTGCACCCACCCTGCCTGCCCTGGAGCCCTGGGATCAGCAGCACAGGTGGGGATGAAGGAAAGCTGAGCTGCTGGGGCACCTCTGGAAAAGCTGGAGGATGGAACAGCAGGTTGGGGGTTTTGTTTGGGGTTTTTTAACCAAAAGAGCCAGAATCGATTGGTGTTGCTGGCACTCGACCCCGAGCTCTGGGGTCACCCTACCAGGTGAGAGGAACAAAGCCAGCCTGTTGTCCCCTGGCAGTTCTGCTCTGCACGGGATTTTTATGTCACCTCTGGTGGCAGAGAGCACCAGCACCTTCCAGTACAGCCACAGGTGGCTGACGAGCCCCTGCTCATTCTCTTTCTCTCTTTGTCTCCTGCTGTGCCTCTGGCTGTCCCTGCATGTGATCCCTGCCCTTTGTCAAATCAAGACAGCCCCAGCCTGGCTGCTGGCTGTCCCCTCTGCCTGTCACACGTGACCTCAGGAGGCGTTTGGCCCCCAAAATGTGACGGGATTAAAATGAATTATCTATGAAAACACAGCTCTGAACGGAGGGTTGTGCTCTGAGCAGGGGTGGGAACTCCCTGGATCAGCCATGGCTTCTTTGGAGCCACAGACCTGTGCTGGATTCTGCACACCTGCCCCAAATTCTGGGTGCCAGCCCAGAGGGCAGGCAGGGAAGGGATCCAGGGAAGGGAACAAGGGGAAGGACCCAGGGAAGGGAACAAGGGAAAGGATCCAGGTGAGAGATTCAGGGAAGGGATCCAGGGGAGGGAACCAGAGAAGGGATTTAGGGAAGGGATCCAGGCAGGGATCCAGGGGAGGGAACAAGGGAAGGGATCCAGGGAAGGGAACCAGAAAAGGGATTTAGGGAAGGACTCAGGGAGGGGATCCAGAGAAGGGATCCAGTGAGGGATTCAGGGAATGGACTCAGGGGAGTGATCTAGGGAAGGGATTCAGGGAAGGGATCCAGTGAGTGATTCAGCGAAGGAATTTGGGGAAGGGATCCAGGGGATGGATTCATGGCAAGGACTCAGGGAAGGGATCCAGGGAAAGCAACCAGGGAAGGGACCCCGGATGCTCCTGCAGCTCCCATCCCACCTGTGGGGAGCAATCCCAGCCCTTGGAACCACAGGAACCCTGGGACCTGCACTGTCCCCACAGCCCCACGATGTCACCAGGCCTGGCTGCCACCAGCTCGGACATTTGTCAGCTTCCCAGGCTGCTTGCTCAACATCTGATGGGAAAAGGCACAACCTTTCCCCTCCAGTCCCTGTCACAAGGCTGTTTAATAGGGTTTGGGCATCAGCCCAAACCATACCAGGGGATCAAAGCCAACTCCTGAAGAATTAGGGAGATTACAAAGAAACTCCTGGCTCACGCTGAGTGCAGCCCAGGAGAGAACCTCCTCCTCCTCCTGCTGCCACCATCCTCCCCCTGTGGAAGGGACCAGAGCACAGGACATTCAGTTTGGCCCAAAGTCCAGCACAGGATGCCCAGGGCTGGGTGGGGAATCCTCCCCCCGTGCATAAGTGAAAGGCAGAGCTGGGCCTGGAGGCACAAAATGGCACCAGAAAAACAAATAAGCAGCACAAGCTCGTGATAGCAGGGGAAAGGAAGCCGTGGCATTTACTTGCTGAGGATAATTTCCCCTCTGACGACAGATTTTTCAAGTGGCAGAGGTGTTTTAGCGGGTGGGCCTTGGAGGGCTGGTCCAAGTAATCAGCCCAAAACAATCTCAGGAAGTTTAAGCAACACTTTTGAGCTGGGTTTGGTTGTACTCCTCTGTTCAGTTTTAGTCTGGAGGGACATTTTGAGAGGTGCCAGCTGGTTTAATTGGTGCTCCTCTTTCCTGGCCCTGCAGGAGTTCTGGGAAGGGCTGAGCTCCACCTGTGCCAGATCCTGGCTCTGGGTGTCCTGGCCAGGATCTCCTTGGCTTCCTCAGCAGGCAAGGGCAGGCAAAGGAGGGGAAAAGGTGCTGTGAAGGCTCTGGAAGGGCTTTTGAGGCTTCCAAAAAGCTGGGAGTGCTCCCCACCAGCTCCAGCATCTTCAGGACCATCTGTGGTGCACCTGGTAGGGAAATCCAATGGTTGTTGGTGGGCAGAATCCAGCACAAACACACCCAAACTGACCTAGCCCCCTCTCTCCTGCTCTGCCATGGGGATGGAAGTTCCCACTGGATGTAAAAACCTCAGGGCTGGCTCCTCAGGAAACTCCAGCTTGTTTTCTGCGGTGGTTTTCCTTCCACAATGGCCAGTGATCTAACTCTCTGTTTTTAGCACAGTTTATTTGCTTTCCAGGAGAGAAAATAAACTCTGATATTGTCATTTATGTTGTGGCCACAGACTCCAGGCAAATTGTGAGGCTCTGGTACGAAGTGATAGAAAGCACTGAGGACATTTGATCTCAGCTAATCTACTGGAATAAAAAGTGTGAGAAAGAGAGGGGAACAGTCATTTATGTGGTGTTAGCAGAAATCAGATGCTTGCAGGTTTATAAACTTGGTTTTCACTGGAGTGGATCCCCTGACAGGTAATGGATTACAGTGCTAACAAAGGCTCAGCAGCAGCAATGCAGCAGGCACAGTGCAGGGAAGGCACACAGGGTTTGCCAGAGGCTCCTCAGGGCGCTGCTGGGAGCAGGTTCCATCCTGTGCCCACCTTTCCCACCCCATCTCCCTCCCAGCACCCAGCAAACCTCACCTGGAAGGTGAAGCTGCCCAGTTCCTGGATGCCTGAGGTGTGGATACAGTCGGGTCAGGAGCAGAGCTGCAGAAAAGGCAGGAGATTTGCAAATAATTTCGCTCAGAAAAGACAGAATTTTTCCAGCTCTTTCTGCTGCAACTGAGTCCTTGTTCTTTCTTGCCACTCCCTTTCCCATTGGAAGCTTTCCACAGCTCTGCCCGTGGTGGCACTCTCAGGTCTCTGCTCCATCCCTGCCTGGTGCAAGCAGAACACAGCCCAGCCCCTCTCTCTGAGCCTCGTGGGCTCTGCAGGGGAAGCCTGCGAGTTACCTGAGGGTAACCACGAGGGCTTGGGAGCGAGCAGGCGACCTGGCTGGGCTGCACAACCCCAAATCTCTTCGCCTTTTCTCCTAAAAGAGAAGAATTGGGGTGGGAAAACATGAGAGAGTTGGGATTGTTCAGCCTGGAGAACTTCGTGGTGACCTGAAAGAGCTGGCAGGAAAGATGGAGAGAGGTTTTGGGCAAGGGGTGGAGGGACAGGATGAGGGAATGGTGTAAAACTGACAGAAGGCAGGGATAGATGGGATACTGGGGAAAAATCCTTCCCTGGGAGGGTGGGGAGGGAATTCCCAGAGCAGCTGTGGCTGCTCCTGGATCCTGGAATGTCCAAGGCCAGGTTGGATGGGGCTTGGAGCAGCCTGGGACAGTGGGAGGGGTCCCTGCCATGGCAGGGGATGGGGTGGGATGAGTTCAGGGTCCCTTTTAACCCAAATTCTGGGATTTTATGACTCTGATGCTATGACTGCCCACGGCAGGGAACCACTGAAAATCCATGGGTGTCCTCGAGAGCCTCCTGCTCTCGGGCAGGATCCACAAGGAGAGGTTTTAAATCAGAGACACACCGAGGTCTCCTCCCCCTGCTGTGCCCACCCCTGTCACTGTTTCATGTAACACACAACACGGACTCGGTGATTTTTCAGAAGGTTAAAAAATGACTTTTTTTTACTAGGGGTTGTTCTCCCTTATATCCCATTTTACACAGCCCAATATGAGTGGTGAAAGAGAAACAAACGTCTTCACTCACCTTGGTCAAACCAAAGAGACATCAAGAAGAAATCCTTCTTCCCCCCCCAAAAAAAAAAAAAACCAAAACAAAACCCGACTAACATAATATTATTACAAAACCATTTTATTGTGTTTATCACACTTTCCCGAAAAAAAAAAAAAAAACCATCAGGAAACTAAAATATCAAACTTCAAACTACACATGCCCATTTTGGAAAAGCTGGCACAGAACATCTGGAGCTGTAAGGGAGAGAGTGAAGGTGCAGCCCCACACTTGTGTGTGTGTGTGAGAGCTGCTGGCTCTTAACCCTTTTCCTTCCAGGAATTGTCAGCACCCCCGTGGCAGCTCCATAAATTCTCACCACTCAGGCGAGTTTTATTAACCATTAACTCCCTTTCCCTGGAGATAACCAAAGAATGGGAGCTGTGGAAGATCAGCTGGCAATAGGGAGATTAACAGGAAAATCTTAGCTTTAGGAATATGTCATTGTGTGGTCACTTTGATCACTCACACTGATTCCTCCTCAAGAATCAGAAAATTCTTCCTAATAAATCTGAAAATTGCTGCTCATTAACCTGAAAATTGCTGCCCATTAATCTGAAAATTACTGCCCATTAATCTGAAAATCCCTCCTTATTAATCTGAAAATTCCTCCTTATTAATCTGAAAATTCCTGCTCATTAGTCTGAAAATTCCTGCCCATTAGTCTGAAAATTCCTCATTAATCTGAAGATTCCTGCCCATTAGTCTGAAAATTCCTCATTAATCTGAAGATTCCTGCTCATTAATCTGAAAATTCCTGCTCATCAATCTGAAAACACCTCCCCATTTCTTGAAGTGCCCCAGCTGACTGATGGCTTGAGAAGGAGAAATATGGAATATTGCTGTGCCACAAGCAATGCCAGGCTTCCTTTACATTTCCTGCATTTCTGGGAAGGTCATCCCAACCCTGGATGGAGGGAACAGGTCCCTGGAAGGTGCTCGGAGAAAATAGGGGCTGTGCCAGGTGTACATTAAATATCAGAGGAACATTTCCTGATCACTTGGAGGCCTTTGACCCTGCACTGAGAGCTCAGCGCTCCCTTTTTAGCGACACCGCATTTTATTGGGTCTGAAAGTTCAGCTGGGAGCTAAAGATGCTTTAAATTAGGGCGCCTTAATTTGGTGAGAAGCGAGCCACATGGAATCTAGAGGAGTTTTCCTTGGCAGGATTTGAGGGTTGCTGTTGGATTGGGAGTTAGATACGGCTCCTGCTAGAAGTGGATTGCTGTTTGGAATTCAGGATTTCAGGATTTCTTCACCTTGCTCTCCCCACATCCCCCTCCTGCAGCAGCAAGGACTGGAAATATATTTATTTTTTTCCAAAATACAGTGACTGGCTGGTGCTTTGCCTTTAGGATAAGCCTAACAAAGGCATCCTGAAATCTTAAATGAAGATTTTGGACACAAAATAAGAAAACAAACATGGACAGGGGGTGTGAGTTCCACTCTTCCCACGTACATAAAGCCTAAATTCAATTTCCTCTGTCCAATTTCGTCCCTCCCATGGACAAACCCATTTTTATCAAGCAGAACTGCACATCTGTAAATCCCATTTGCTTGCAAATCTCTTTATTTGCTCTCTCAAGTCTTATCAAACATGCAAGCTTCTCTCTCTGTGTGGAATTTTCATTGGATTTCTCCATTCCTCCTGTTACCAGTGTGGGTTCATTTCCCCTTGCAGATCCCAGCTTTAGCCCTATAAAGATCCAGCTAATGCCTAAACCCCAGGAGGTTACTGGGAATGGGGAAACCACCTTTTCCTGAGGAATTTTTTCCAGTTGACTTCATGGTTAGGGAAGAAAGGCAAACTCATGCCAGTTTACATGCGTGGAAATGGTGAGACCCAAAAAAATAAAAGCCCAGCGTGTTATTTATGGCATTTCTTCTCCTCTTGTGGAAAGCTTTGATTCCCCCAGCCCGTGTTTTCTTTGCAAGTACAATACAATTAAGCCATTTTCAGCTGGCAATAAAATCCTTGAGAACCAAAGCAGATTTGGCCACTTGAAGAGATGAGGACTAATGCAATCTGATAATTAGGTCCTTTCAGCGCCAAGACAGAAAAAGCAATTTAATAACGTCTCCCATGGAGTGAGACAGGGCCTGAAGCCTCTGCTCCAAGGTTTGAGCCTGCAACACAACCCCCAAATTTCCTTCCAGGGGGAATCTGCAAGCTGAGGGGCTGGGGGGCTGTGGTGACAACCCAGGGGAGAAATGCGACAGAAAAAGGGGAGAAAAATTCTTGACTGCTTTTCCTTCCCAGGGCCCTTCCTCTGCCTTGGTACCATTTTTTTTGCAGATAAAGGGTCTTGCACTGAAAATCTCTCGGCCCATGACCATTTCAAGTCGGTTTTCTGATGTTTCAGTGAGAGGTTTCTGAGGCAAGGCTGCATCAGATTGGAAAAACGTTCCTGGAGAGAAGGAAAAGAAACCCCTCGCTCAGCGCTGAGGGTTAAGTTTTCAGCTGTCTCACCCTCTTTGTCCTGGCTTGTTGCAACAGGAAAGGGTTTTTTAGAAACTTTTCTTGTAACTTCAGCTTCCCTGTTTGGAAGTTTGGAAGGGCTCCTCTCGCTGGAGCCCGGGCAGGCGGCTCCGTTCTGGTTTTCATTATCTGTGCAATAGGTTTAGAATCGATATTTCATTCGAAGAAGAGCTTTCTGGGCAGAGCTGCCCCGACTTTGAGAAAGCTGTGAAGCAGTGGTGATGTATCTGCTCTCCCCTGCCTCGTGTGAAGTGCTGAATGGCTGAGTAAGCCTTACTCATCTGGGCAGATAAATCTGTAGTAGGGCTGTATTTTTTATCAGCCGCTTCGCATGAGTAAAGGCTGAGTAAGAGGCTCCAAAGCTGGGCTGAAATATCTCGGAGATTTTGCACAGGGAATTGCTGCAGCCACCCCCCAGCAGAGCATCTCTTAACAGGAATGGATCACAGCTCTTTATTTCACTGATACGTAGATGGGTAAATACTTCAAGGTGCCTCAATTGTTGCTATTTTAGCAGCTCATGGGAAGTACGCAGAGAGAGACACGAGGGATATTTTTTTCTCTGATACAGGTACATGAACTGTGCCCGCGTCTTTCAAGTCCTGTGGATTTAATTATCTTCCTCTCACTAAGTGAATAAACTAATTGCAGTCATTCCCCTTATAGATTTTGCTTTCCAAATCCATCACTCACAAGTTTTGGACTTCTCTTCCCCTCGCAAACGAGCAGAACCACCCAAGAACAACTCACAAACAGCGGGATTGCCCAACTTGCCAGATTGCCCAAGGAACAGAAGCACTTGTCTCTGCTTCCCCCTCCCCAGCCCGTAAATTCTGCGCCTCCTGCACTCACAAATTGTGAACCAGCTGCCCTCGGCCGTTGTGTTTATTGCTGCAACAATGCGGCACTTCCTCGTTGGGGACGCGGGGAACTCGGCAAACACCGCCGGTGCCAGGCGCGGCAGTTGGTGGGATGGAGCGGCAGCAGCGCGGGGAGGCTCCTGGAGCCAGGAGAGAGCGTTCGGGCAACGCTTTCCCACCGAGGCTTTAAAGACAGCTCGTGGCAGACTTGGAAACTCAGCAAACAAATGAGGAGGAGAGTTTAAGCAACGGGGAGCGACTGCAGGCGCTGGCATTGCTGTGGGAAGTAAGGAATCATCTTTACAGCCTGCTCTGGACATTGTAAGGAGCTCTCTGGAGGCCGACCCTCCTGGAGCAGTGCATCCCTCAGCAGCTCCAGGCTGACCTGCTGCAGCCCCAGCACTCATTTTTGGGTGTTCCAGGGGCTGCTGTCGCAGTGCTGGGCGCAATTTAAGGTGTTTATGGCAATTCCTGAAGCCTGGGGTGCTCTGCCCCGCTGCATTCAGCAGTCACCTTGTTTTTTCCAGCACATCACGGGCTCCCCCATGGATTTCAGCTGTTGTCCCTTCCCGAGGGCAGGGACGTGTCCTGCTGCCGACACCTGCCCTGGAACCCAACACCCCTGCACTGTCCAGCAGAGCCGGAGCTTGGCAAACTTCAGGCTGTGCTTACAAGGCTGTTTTTGTTCCTGCAAGGCTCCCGGCCAGGCTTTTCATCCTTATTTTCTTTGTCTTAGGCCACGTCCACTGTAGGGAGGACAAGCTGTTAAAAATCATTTGGATTTCTGCGTATTTCAACCCTGGCCAGCCTGCCGAGCTGCCACAGGTGACACAGGGAACAAAGCCGTGGATCCCACGCACTGCAGCCAGGATCGTCCTTCCAGCCTTGCTCCAAAAGATCTTAGTCCGGGGATCGAAGCTTTTGTTTTGGAAGGGGTGTTTCATTTAGCTAAGGGGAAGGATTTTCGGTTTAGGAGCGGTGTTGTGCTGTGCTTGCCTGGCTTCTCGTGCCTGTCGGGAGTTTGGGATGGGACACGCTGCACCTTAGCATTTCCCTTCACTGAAATAAAGGGACAAAAGGAACGAAACTTTTCCGTCTCCGGTATTTTTCCTTATTGCCCAGGGCCTCGGACATCAGCCCAAAACACTGAACGGGAACGGGAGCGAGGGGGCAGCCAGCTCCCGCACGGGACCATCCCGAACTCCCCGCGAAGTCCCGCAAAAGCCTTCCTCGCTGCCGAGGGAGGGTGAGGGGATGCCGGCGGCAGGTGCCGGGTGCCCACGGGGGCCACCGGAGCGTCCCGGAGCCGGGGAACGAAACGGCCCCGGCGCCGCCGCCCCGCAGAGCCGGGCGAGCGCTGCCGTGCCCGCTCTCCGCCGCGGCTTCGCCCGGCAGTGTCCGCCCCGGGAACCCGCGGGCCTGGAGCCTTCTCCCGGGATCCTCTACACCGGCCCCGGGGACACGGCGTCTTCTCCTGGAGACCCTCCGCACCGGGATCCAGGCACCCGGTGCCTTCTCCCGGGACCCTCCGCGTAGAGATCCTCTGCACGGGGACCCAGGGACCCTCCGCACGGGGAACACGGGGACCCACAGCACCGGGATCCCGGGATCCCAGGATCCAGGGACCCGGAGCCTTCTCTCGGGACCCTCTGCACGGGGAAACCGGGGAGCCTTCGCACCGGGGATCCAGGGTTCCTCCGCACCGGGAACCGGGGGACGCAGCTCCTTCTCCCGGGCCCCTCCTAGCAGCGGGAATCCCGGCTTCGTGCGGCGCTCCGGAGCAGGAGCACCCCCGCATCATCCCCGCTCCATCCCCGTTCTATCCCCGCTCTATCCCGCACTACCCCGGCTCCATGCCCGCTCCATCCCCGCACTATCCCGGCTCTATCCTCGCTCCATCCCGGCTCTATCCCCGCTCCATGCCCGCTCCATCCCCGGGTCCATCCCCGCACTATCCCGGCTCTATCCCCGCTCCATCCCGCACTATCCCCGCTCCATGCCCGCTCCATCCCGGCTCCATCCCGCACTATCCTGGCTCTATCCCCGCTCTATCCCGACTCCATGCCCTCTCCATCCCCGCTCTATCCCGGCTCCATCCCCGCTCTATCCCGCACTATCCCAGCTCCATCCCCGCACTATCCCGCACTATCCCAGCTCCATGCCCGCTCCATCCCGCTCCATCCCGCACTATCCCGGCTCCATCCCGCTCCATCCCGCACTATCCCGGCTCCATCCCGCACTATCCCGGCTCCATCCCCGCTCTATCCCGGCTCCATCCCGCACTATCCCGGCTCCATCCCGCACTATCCCGGCTCCATCCCGCTCCGCTCCAGCCCCGCCGCTCCCGGTCCCGCTGCCCGGTCCCCCGAGGCCCCGCCCCCCCGGGCCCCGCCCCGCGCTGTGATTGGCCTCGGCCGCGCGGGGGGCGTGGCCGGCGGGCCCGTATTAAAGGTGCCATGGCCGCCCGCAAAAAGGGGCCGCGGGCGGGCGGGAGCGCAGTGCGAGCCGAGCGGGCACCGGGCACGGCCTCGCCACGGATCCTACCCCTTCTCCGCACCGGCACCTCCCTCGCGGCCGCCGCAGGTAAGGGTCGCCTCCTTTCCCCGCGTCTCTCCTCCCCGAGCCGCGCGGGCGATGCGCGGCGCGCGCGCTGTCGCGATACCCCCCCGCGATAAAAGCGCCGCTGCCCGCGGCTGGGAGAAGAGGGCAACTCCTGCCTTTCTCACGGAGCTATTCTCAGCGCCTAAAATAATTCGATAGGTATGGCTGGAGCGCCCGAGCATCTGCTTCCAGCATCTGTTTGTGCTCATAGCTTTCCGTGCACCAGCTGCTCCCCTCCCTCGTTTTTCCCCCCCTCGGGATATTTTATCCTGGGGAAGGGCTGGAAGTTCGCATGACAACTCCGTGTCGCGCAGAGCGCACCGCTCCATCCCTCCGCCGCCTTCTCGCCTGTTGTTCCCTGCACGGAGAGAGGGCAAGGAGCGGCGAGTCTCGGATGCGCGGGTCTGAGCGCCCAGGATGGTTTGGAGGGGTGCGAAAAGGAACCTGTGGCTTCATTCATCGGCATGATGCAAACGGGAGGGCTTCTTTATTGTTGGTCATCCTGGCAAAAAAATGGGAAGCAGGAACAGAAAAAAAAAAAAAAAAAAAAGCATTAGGGAAGGCAGTGAAGAGCTGTATTGTTTCAGCTTAGCTCATGACAGTGAAAGGAAAAAATACTGATAAGCAAAGGCGGATGGATTTGGGGGGTCGGTGACCGGGGCGGGGGCCGCTGGGGACCCGCAGGTGCCGCTGGCCCGGCTTGGGCTGGACCCGCAGCTCTGTCCCCACCCCGCAGGCTGCCCGCACTTGTCCCCGCGGCTCAGCCTTACCTTTACACTTGTTTGCTTTTCCATCCTCGCAGCCGGTGCGCCGCGTACACCCCCTGGTGATGGCTGCTCCGCTCGGAGTTATTTTCTCACCAGCTACAAATACCCCGAGCCCGTCTCCTTGGCAGGACAGCAGATGCGAGCGCCACTTGTCCTTCCCTTTCTCCTATTTCTTCGCACCCATTTCCCTGCATCATGTGCTCTTTTTTTCATTTTTTTCTCCCCGCCCCGCTGCCTGTCCCTGAAGGTCAGCTCCTTCTCCCGAAGGCAGCTCGCCACTCCGTGTAACTTGAGTCGTGCCCGGAGCAGCGGAGGAGCCCTGGGGAATGACTTTTAAGGAGAAAGGTTACAGAGGTGGCCGTGCCCGGCAGCGAGGGAGCAGGAATGTGGGAACAGGCTTGGCTGGGGCGAGCAGCGGCTTTGTTCTGCTTCCCGAGGGCAGCGGGGAAGGCACTTGGCTGAGGCGGTGCTGGTGCTCTCTTGGCAACATGTGCCCGGCTCGCTCCGCAGGGCTCGGTGGCGTCAGCCGGGGAATAACCGCTCCGAGCGCTCCCTGCTGCTCCTCTGCACTCCAGAGCTATCCCTCACTCTTTAACCTTTGCGCGAATTCCCCTCCTGCTGTGCCTGGGATGTGAGCGTCCTTCTCCCGGGAAGCTCCGGAGAGGGATGCTCCGCGGAAGGTTTGGGCTCCTCATCGCGGCTTTTCCCCAAATTCTGGCTCCGAAATGCTGCAGATGCAGCGCAGCCCCGTTTTCCTCCCTTCTCCAAGCATCCCCTCGCAGCAGAGCCAGCCAGGCTTTCCCATCCCATCTCATCCCTTCCCAGTAATCCCGTGCCCCTGCCATTGCCGGTAATTCCAAACTGCGTTGATTTGCTTCCCTTCCAGAAGGAAAGGTCACCTGGATCAATAATTATAATAATCATAATAATAATAATCATAACAGCACACCTGGCGATGGTTGAATTTACAGCTCTGTGTGTGTCTGGCTGCGCTGCACTGGGACCAGTTAGGCAAATGCTGGAGGGGTCGGTGGCACTGGGCTGGCTCCCTTTTCCTGATGAGGATTTCAGGGCTGCTCCCACACCAGCCTGGAATTTTTGGTGCCACCAGCAACTGATGCTGGGCTGGAGTGAGGGGCAGCAGCCTTGTCCAGCCTTTGGGCAGCAGGTGGATTGGCACAATAAGAAGCAGCATTAGGTTTTCCTGCTGCTTTGTTCCTGGGTTTTTGGGGGAACTTTTGGTGGACGTGGTTGTGAGGGTCAGGGTGAGCACGGAGCAGGTGCTGGGGCAGGCAGTGGATGCCCGGGGCATTTCTCAGGACCTGTATTTGCCCGAGCAGGAGCGAGATCAGCCCCGCTGGCTGCTCCCTGTGCGTGGTGCTGCTGCTGCTCCAGCTCCCATCCCACCCATCCCATCCTCCCTGCTCCAAGCACTCGCAGGAAGAGAGGCAGTTTGTGCTGGAAAAGCAGGCAGAGAGCTCTGCTGCCCTGCAGCGTGCCAGAGCTTTGTGCTGAGAACTTCCAGCAGGCTGCAAAGCTGCCCCCGGGCTCACCCCCAGCTTTTGGGCTCCTCGGAACCAAAGGGGTGCAGCTCCACTCCCACAGCACAGCCAGCCGGGAAAGGGACCCGCGCAAGGGACAGGAGGGAAGAGGTGCTCGGTCCTCCAGGGGAGGAATGCGACAAATTCGGGTCCCAAACTTCCAAACGCAGCCACAGGACGCTGGAGTTAGGATTTCAGGGATTTGTGGAATTCAAACAAGTGTCCTCAAGTCGAGTCCTCTGTGGGAGAAGCTGCGTATTCAGACACTTTAAATGTTACAGCTTACCTTTCCCCCCACCGAAAGTTTTCCTCTAAAATCCAGGAGGGAAGAGAAAAAAACCCAAACTCCAGAATAAACTGTTTCCTAGGCTGTGTGTTTCCATCAGCTTGGAACAAAACAGGCTTTGACTGTGGAAGTCGAACATGACTGTGATTATAGGATGTGGTTTGTGAAAGTGATCGATTTACAGAGCAGTGCAATGGCTTTTCAAGAAGTTTTTTTTTATGTGGGATGTATTAACAGTAATTTCACTTCCCCGCTGCGTTCAGGTTTCTAATAAAAGTGGGGTTTTGGCCAAAACAAATCATTTAAGTGAGCGTTAAAAGAATTCCTTTGTATTTTTGAGCACGATATCCTGACGGGAATGAGAAACTCCGAGAACAAAAAAAGGTGTGAGAGGGGGAAAAAGCAGATCCTTCACACAGTGGAGGCAAGACAGTTGTAGAAATAAGAATAAGTACGAGGGCAGCTCCAGCAGAAGCGTTCAGTGCTGAGAGCTGCACTCCAACGGGCATTACAGAACCCACCAAGAGCTGCCAAAATGTCTTGTCTGAGCTGAAGTCACAGATGACTAATCTTGGCAAGGAGGCATCGGGACACATTCTTGCACAACAAACAGCAGCGAGGGGAAAAGAGGAGGTGAAAGCAAACCCTGGGCAGCTCCTGGAGGGCGAAGCAGCCTGCAGGCAGCTGATGGTGCTGCTGTTTGTCACCTGCTCTTTTCCTAGCAAGTGTTTGCTGAGCTCAAGCCTTTGTAATGTGCTTGAAGGATGTGGGAGGGCTCGAGGAGTTGTCTGAAATCGCTCAAGTTTTTTGGAGCACCTCAGCGGGGCTTTGGGGGATGCTGTTGTTGGGAAAAGGAGATAACATCTCCTCTCCAGCTGTTGTCACATTCCAGGCAGAGGAAGAGCAGAGGTCCTGCCGGGCAGCGGGTTGTGCTCCTCGGTGGCTGCAGTTTTGTTGGCTTTTGGACAAACCCAGATGAGTTTTGATAACATTAATTTAGGAAATGCACCGTGATTTAATCCCCTGCTACTGTAAATGGTTCTGGAGCCTCTCGTGCCGTGCCAAAGGGGCAGCAGACATTCCTCCCCAGCCGGGTTCAGCTTCAGTCCCTCCGTGGGCCGTGTGTGGCTGCAGCAGTTGCTTTAATGCATCCCTTCTCCTCTGCAGTATTTCAATTCCATTTCCTGATATGCAGTACATGACTTAATGGATGACGCACTTGTTAAAAGCTAGACCTGGGTCTAAGCCAGACCTCCCTGAAACAAGTTTTTGGTGGCTTCTCCCCTCGGGGAGAGGGTTTTGTAGCCTTTCTGCTGGGTCTTGAGTGGTGACATTTCAGACCCGTGGGACCCTTGGGGCTGTCACCAGCTGGAGAGGGAAGGGGCTGCCTCGGGCTCCCGAGGGGAAGTGCTGGGAGTCGCTCCTAAAGGTGTTAGGAAGGCACTCAGCTGATTCTGAAGGGTTTTACTGGTGGCTTTAGCAGGAGCAGATGAGCGGTTTAAAAGGTTTATTATTTCGTACAACTTAGGCCAAACTTGAGCATAAAAACTACAGAGATCCCGATGAGTTTGTGGAGTTAGAGAGAAGCTGCTAGCAACCTTTATCCTTGAAATTTGCTGAGAATACACAACTCCTTTAAGCTTAATTAGAACAACTGTATGTTTAATTTCATGGAATCACCGCTATCTGCACTTCCCAAGTTTTTTCCCTGTCTCCACCTTCCCTTTTGCTCACTCCCTGCTTTGTCATGGGTCAGACAGTCCGCGAGACGCATCAGAAGTCTCTACAAGCCACTTGAGTATTTGTGTTTGAACAGAAGGACGTTAAAGGGAATTGTTTGTTTCAAAATGAGCAGAACTCACAGCTATAAACAGCAGAGAGATCCTTTGCGTGCCCAGCTTTAAAGCAAATGTTGCTCAGACTGGTGTGACACCATCCCTTCAGTGCTTTCCTTCGGGAAGGGCAATTCCTTCCTTGCAGCAACGAGGTGTGACCCCTGTCCATGCACAGCTGTGAGCACTGAGCGTTGCTGAAAATGCCGGTTTAGAAAGAGGAAGCTTCCTGCAGGCCCACGGGGGTCATTTTCCTTGGTTCCTCACGCTTTTCCTCCCGGATCTAAAGCGCCATTTCTCTTTCTCTTGCAGACCATGCCCTCTCTATGACGGTGGCTTGCTGAGCTCCCCCTGCATGCCACAAGACCGTCCTTGGTGGATCCGAGGGCTCCTGGGGACTCCGGCCTCCGCCCGCTTTTTCCGCGTGTGTGTGTTCCTGTAGAACTTTCAAAACTGTTTCTCCAAAGGGTTTTGCAGAAACTCAGACTGTTTTCTAAAGCAGAGGCACCTCAGTCCCCGGCAGTAGTGATGGGCAGCGTGCGGACCAACCGCTACAGCATCGTGTCCTCGGAGGAGGACGGCATGAAGCTGTCCACCATGGCCGTGGCCAACGGCTTCGGCAACGGCAAGGGCAAGGTCCACACCCGGCAGCAGTGCCGGAGCCGCTTCGTCAAGAAGGACGGACACTGCAACGTCCAGTTCATCAACGTGGGCGAGAAGGGGCAGCGCTACCTGGCCGACATCTTCACCACGTGCGTGGACATCCGCTGGAGGTGGATGCTGGTGATCTTCTGCCTGACTTTCATCCTCTCCTGGCTTTTTTTTGGCTGTGTGTTTTGGTTGATTGCGCTGTTACACGGGGATCTGGAGGACCAAGAGAACAGCAAGCCTTGCGTGTCTCAGGTGAGCAGCTTCACGGCAGCCTTCCTGTTCTCCATCGAGACCCAGACCACGATCGGCTACGGCTTCAGGTGTGTCACCGACGAGTGTCCCATCGCCGTGTTCATGGTGGTTTTCCAGTCCATCGTGGGCTGCATCATCGATGCCTTCATCATCGGGGCCGTCATGGCAAAGATGGCTAAGCCAAAAAAGAGGAACGAAACTCTGGTCTTCAGCCACAATGCTGTGGTGGCCATGAGGGACGGGAAGCTGTGCCTGATGTGGCGCGTGGGCAACCTGAGGAAAAGCCACTTGGTGGAGGCGCACGTGCGGGCCAGCTCCTGAAGTCCCGGATCACGTCGGAGGGGGAGTACATCCCCCTGGATCAAATCGACATCAACGTGGGCTTCGACAGCGGCATCGACCGCATCTTCCTCGTGTCCCCCATCACCATCGTGCACGAGATCGACGAGGACAGCCCTCTGTATGACCTGAGCAAGCAGGACATGGACAATGCCGACTTCGAGATCGTGGTCATCTTGGAGGGCATGGTGGAGGCCACCGCCATGACCACGCAGTGCCGGAGCTCCTATCTGGCCAACGAGATCCTCTGGGGCCACCGCTACGAGCCCGTGCTCTTCGAGGAGAAGAACTACTACAAAGTGGACTACTCGAGGTTCCACAAAACGTACGAAGTGCCCAACACACCCATCTGCAGTGCCAGGGACTTAGCGGAGAAGAAATACATCCTCTCCAACGCCAACTCCTTCTGCTACGAGAACGAGGTGGCCCTCAGCAGCAAGGAGGAGGACGAGATCGACACGGGGGTGCCTGAGAGCATGAGCACGGACACCCACCCGGACATGGAGCACCACAACCAGGCGGGGGTGCCCCTGGAGCCGCGGCCGCTGCGGCGGGAGTCGGAGATCTGAGCGGCGGGCTCCGCCTCTGCCGCGGGGCTGCAAGGCAAAACCCGCAGCGTGCCCAGCGGGCAAGGGCTCGCTGCCCCGAGAAGTTGGCCCAGGAGAGCTTGCAGACAACGGTACTGTGGAAGAGAGGCGTGAAGGCAGCAGACCCGAGGAACCCCGGCTGGTTTTAGGGCTGTCCTCAGAGGAGGGATGACAGGAAATGAACTCTAAACACAAAGCACTAAACATGTCTAAGTATGAACAGAAGGCACATATGTTGTAGAATAAATTATGTATATATTTTTTTACAAAACTTGAACTTGCAGGCAAGCTTTGGTTGGGTTATTATTATTTTTTTTTTTTTTTCAACTTTTTTTCCAGAATGCTTCTCTCTAGGGAACAAGAATGTTTTTAATGGCATAACAAAGGCAAGAATCTGCCTTATTATTATTATTATAATTATTTTTTAAAAAGCTGCTGCTAACTACATGAACACAAATGGTTATTTTTGTTGCAGTGTAGTTTTTATTTTCTCTTGTGTAATTTAAAAAGGAAAAAAAAAAAAAAAGTCAGTGTTGAACTTTTTGGGTTGAAAAGCTCGTGATCATTTCAGAGAGGCCAATGTTGCCAGAAAGTTTAAACTCCTTTTGAGGCCAGTAGTTGATAGCTAGAATCAATTTCTCTCTTTCCAATTACATAAGGGGCATTATGTAATATCAGGCCAATCAGTAGCCTCCAGCAAAATTATGATTTTTTTGGGGGGAGAATTTAATTCTCTGTCTAAAGGAAAAACGAGACAAAAGATATGTATACATGGGAAAAAGTACTAAGTTCAAACTACCTAAGTGGATACCAAAGAAAATGCACAGTTTTGCACAGTGGAGTTTATTTAAAAAAAAAAAAAAAAAAAAAAAAAAAAAAAAAAAAAAAAAAAAAAAAAATAAAGGAACAGGCTGCTTTAAACAACAACAAAAAAAAAATCAAACCTCAGACACTTTTGGTTTTGACTTTTTTTCTTTTTTTTTTGTTTTTGTTTTTCTTTTTTCTTTTTAAGACCTTTATTTTGCACCTTATTCTAAAGGCTTAGATCTAAAGTGAGCTGGGCCTCCCCCTATTCTGTTGGGGGGAATAAAACCCCACTTTTCTTGTAGGGGAACTTCACTGGGGGGAAGCAAACGAGCAGCACCAGCATGAGCTGGGAACAGAGGAGCTGTCCCTGAAGCCGTGCTGTGAGCACACCCCGGAGCTGCTGGCTGATGCCAGCTTGGCCTGGCCGAGCCAAGAGGCAGAGAAAGCCCCAGGAAGAGATTTTTGAGGAGGGAGGAAGAGGAGGAAGGGCCTGGGCAGCACAGCACTGGGGAGGGGCGGCAGCGTTTTGAGCAAAACGCTTCTCTGCAGCAGGGCAGGGTGAGGGGGTGGATTTCCACCTCGTGGAGGAAGGTGGATTTCCATCCTGTGGAGTGGATTTCCACCTCCTCCAGGAGATGGAAATCCTCCTTTGGGGAGGATGAGGCTGCCCAAGGAGCCTCAGCTCCTGCCTCCCTGGCAAAGCCCAGCCGGGCGCTCCGCGGGTGACGCTCACCCATCGCTCGTCACCAGGCAGGTTTTGTCACCTCCAGCGAAGCTCTGGTGGCGTTTCGGCTCCTTCACCAGAAGGTTTTACATTCTCTGTGCCTCTAAGCTGGAGGAGACAGCGAGGCTGTGCTTGGCCCCTGCTCAGGGCGGGCGCTGGGGATGGCAATCCCGGGGGACTCTTGCAGAATTGGATCACTGTATGCCATTAAAAAACAGCTTGTTCTAGGTCTGGTGTCTTCTGCACGTGGCTGTCTGACGAGGCCTCTGGCCCCTGCCTGGGAGAAATGCCTGCAATGAACTGGTTTCTGATAAAAGGCGGGTTGGAAACCCGGGGAATTCCACGTTGTAAACACAGATTTGGCTCCTGGAGAGGGCAGAGGAGGAAGTGCAAGTGCTGAGGCTGTTACTGGGGTGGGAGGATGGACAAGGCAGGGAAGGGTGGACATTTAAAGGCGGTCTGGTTGCAGTTTCTGGGTCAACAGTGGTGGAGACAACGGGGTGCTGCAGGTGCTGCTAACGGTGATGTTCTTGCAAAAGGAGGAAAACTAAACCAAAGAGTATTCAGTGACACAGAGGGGGCACAGAAACAATGGGCTGAGCAGGAGAAAGGGGACCTGATCTCACATCAGCATCCCCTGGGTGCACAGTGCTCCCACCAAATGATACTTGAGATATTTGAGGGAGGGATGAGAGACGGGGGGGATGGAAAATGCAAGATTCCTCTCATTTCTTTGACATGCAAGAAATCCAGAGAGTTAAAAAAAAAAAAAAAAATCCCCCTCCCCTTTAACATTTCTGGTGCAGAGGTTTTGGGTTTGATGTTTTTTTCTTTTTTTTTTTTTTTTTTTCTCTTGTTTGTTTTCGTTTTGTTTTTCAAGTCGGTTTTTCAGAAATATTTTTAAAAATTGTACATTTTATAAAGTTTATCAAGTATTTTCATATTTAAAGCCAAATGTAAATAGAAGTCTGTAAAGGAGGACAAGGAGAAGACAACGAAAAGGCCACAAAAAAAAAAAAAATTCAGCTCAGCAGTCTCGGCTCGCTAGGACTAGATGCTACAGGTTAGCATGATTTTTAGCAAATTACTTGCAAGCCTTATAGGATTCCTAATGCTCTGAACTTCTCTTTATTTATTTTTGAAGCATGGACTTTTCATTTGAGAACAGGTTCTAGTTACTGGCGTTTTTGCAGAGCTCCCAGAGCCGTGGCCAGGGGGGTGTGTCGAGGTGTAATCCATTGCTGATCTCTGCTCCTTCTTTCTTCCCGACCCTTTGTCTTTGCCCAGGGAATCCCACCTTTCAGCCCTGGCTCTGGGAAGCTGCTGGGAAGAGCCCTGCTAATTATCCCCTGCCCCTTTTTGCCATCAATTTTGGCTTTCTCGGCAGCAAGCGTGAGGAATCATTTAAAAAATAAATGTTATTTTTAAGGACTAGATGGTGACTGACAGCTTTCCTTCAGTTCCCATTGATCCTGGGCCAAGCTTGTGCTGACCTTGACCTGCAAACCTTGACCTACTTGCAAACCTTGACCTGCAAACCTAAAATTAATAAAACTTTAAACCTTAAAACTTTAAACCTTGACCTTTAAACCTTAAACCTTTAAACCTTGGCCTTTAAACCTGAAAACTTTAAACCTTAAACCTTTAAACCTTGGCCTTTAAACCTGAAAACTTTAAACCTTAAACTTTAAACTGACGGAGCTCTGCCCACAGCCTCCCCCAGGCCTCGGTGCAGCCTCTTTATCCAGGATAAATCGGCTCGCCCGGAAGCTTTTATCCTGTCTTTTGCTTAGGGGCTGGGGGGGAATATGTTATTTCTGCCCTTCCCTGAAAATACTTGAATGAGACACATTGTCTGACCCATAATTCTGTGTACAGTGACAGGAGCAGGGGCAGGAGGGGATGCTTCCCTCCCTCCCTCTCTCTCTTTTCTTCCGTGCGAGTTGTCCTGGGTGAAGCGGCCAGGGCAGGAATCCTCACTCATTAATTAGCTGGCTTTAATTACCCTCTCCCAGCCTTGAAACACTTCTGTGTTAGCAGCGGAAGCCCTCGGGAAAAGACAAAGGGTTCGGGTATTTAATTTGTTCTCTTCGGGTTTCTTTGTCACGATGGATTACAAAACTGAGAAGTACTGTAATGTCTTTAATTCTGGCTGCTCACCACACTGTGGAGTAGAAGGTGCTGCCCAGCTGCCACCCCACAGCCCATCAGAAGCTGATTTTGTAAGGACTTTTTTTTTTGGCCTGCAGCTCTTGTAAGACGAACAATCTCGGCATCTGACAGTTTGTCCATGACTCTTTTTTCCTGTTTGCAGCCTTTTTGTATCGAAGTCTTCCTAATGTACTGCACAAATTGTGGATTGTACAGATTTTTATATATTATGTCTTATTTTATTATTTCTAAATAAATGATTAAGAAAAAACAAAAAAAAGAATTTGCGATGAGCTGGGTTGTGTGTAAAGGAGGAGGGAGATGAGTCTGGGGGATACTGAGCTGTGTTTGTGGTTGTGTGAGCACGGGCATTGTCTGGAGCACTTGAGGAACAGACAGCTCCACAAAAGGCAGGAGGGAAGGTGATCCCATCGCTATTCCCCAGGGGAGAATGTGCCAGCCCCGGCGCTAGGTACAATTCACCGACAGGAGGGGAATGCTGCTGGACACCTCTCGAGCTGTGTTTGATTTTTCCAAAGCCTCATTCCATGGCTGACACCGTGTGAAGATGACAGCAGCTCTCGTCCCCAGCAGCAGGCGCTGAGCTCTGGGTTACAATGCACTTAAAAGTTGATCAGCCAACGGCAGAAAGCAAAATCACACTGACAGCTTTAGTTAGCTGTGACAAAAATACATGTACACTTGCTGCAAACACTGCTTGCTTGTCAGCCTCACAATACAATGCACAGAACTCTATTATTAAGCTAAAAACTTTCTATACTTTTGACAAATATATTTTTCTGCAGCTTTATGATTTCTGCTAGCCAAACTTTTATACTCAAGCCATTGTTTTCCATCCTTGTCCTCTATTTACTGAACTGCATTCCAAACTCGCAACTGCAGCTCTAATTTCTGTTTCTGCTTTTTTTTTTAGCAGCTTTCCCGTAATTTTTTTTACCTTTAATGATTCCCAGAGAGAAAACAGCGCAGGAAAATCTGCCCCAGGATAATCCAGGACCTTCCCTAAATCGTGAGCACCCTCTCCTGTCAGTGCCTCTCCTCCCCTGCAGTCAGCACCAATTAATTCATCAATCCGCGATTTTGGTGGCAAGAACCGAATTTTTCTTCTCCTCCCCACCCAGCCGAGCTGGCAGATGCTCTGCAGCTCCAGATGTGCTGACCCGAAGCCAGGCAGGGTTAAAAAACACCCCAGAGAAGGTGGGGAAGGTGCAGTGATGCTGCTGCTGGGGGTTCCTGCGCTGCAAAATGTCTGCGTGAAGCAGCTGGTGCCTCTTTTGGTGGCAGTTCTCTCAAACTGGACAGAAAAGGGAAAGCAACAAAAGTTATAGAAAAGTCAAGAATGAAATGATAGAAAAATCAAGAGTAAAATCATAGAAAAGTCAAAAATAAAATGATAGAAAAATCAAAAATAAAATTATAGGAAAATCAAGAATAAAATTATAGGAAAATCAAGAATAAAATTACAGAAAAGTCAAGAACAAAATTATAGAAAAATCAAGAGTAAAATTATAGAAAAGTCAAAATTAAAATCACAGAAAAATCAAGAGTAAAATTAGAGAAAAGTCAAAAATAAAATGATAGAAAAATCAAGAATAAAATTACGGAAAAATCAAGAATAAAATTACAGAAAAATCAAGAATAAAATTATGGAAAAGTCAAAAATAAAATTAGAGAAAAGTAAAAACTAAAATTAGAGAAAAGTAAAAACTAAAATTATAAAAAAGTAAAAAATAAAATTATAGAAAAATCAAGAATAAAATTACAGAAAAATCAAAAATAAAATCACAGAAAAATCAAGAGTAAAATTAGAGAAAAGTCAAAAATAAAATTATAGAAAAATCAAGAATAAAATTACGGAAAAATCAAGAATAAAATTACAGAAAAATCAAGAATAAAATTATGGAAAAGTAAAAAATAAAACTATAGAAAATCAAGAATAAATTAGAGAAAGTAAAAACTAAAATTATAGAAAAGTAAAAAATAAAATTATAGAAAAATCAAAAATAAAATTATAGAAAAATCAAGAATAAAATTACAGAAAAATCAAGAATAAAATTACAGAAAAATCAAAAATAAAATTACAGAAAAGTAAAAAATAAAATTATAGAAAAGTCAAAAATAAAATTAGAGAAAGTCTAGAATATAAAAATGAAATATAAGCATGAAAACGATACATATTTTTTTCTCCTTCCGAACTTTTCACTAAAATACAGATTATAATCTGACACCGACGTTTTCAGCTCATTTGAATATGCAAATCCAGCGTGTCACACGCAAGTGAATTTTAGAGTTTTGGGAGGGCAGGACAAACACACCTGTTCCAGCAATTTACACCTTTTATATTCTCCTTTAAAAATAAAAATGCTGCTCTTGCCTCTCCCTTCCTTACTGGCTCAGATCTCAACCCCACAACAAATTTTACTCTAACAAATCTCCACTGACACTTGTCCAAATGATAAATTCATTAAATTGGGCCACCCCTGCTGCATCCCTCGGGTCGGGGAGCTGTGCCAGGATGGGTTGGGGTTGGATCCTCCTCCTCCTCCCCGCAGGAACCAAGGTCTAAACTCGGTTTTAAAGCCTTTTATGAAAAAAACCTGGCCTAATTCTGGTTATTCCTTGCATCCAGCAGCAGGAGGGAGCAGGATTCACCTGATTTTCCTCCCTCCTCCTGCTGAGATGTGTTGGTTGCATGGGAATGGGGGAAGTTGTGGGCTCTTGCTTTCCAGGATTTTTTATTTCGCTAGTTTTTTGTCGAGGTGTCCCGTAAAAATATCTGTACAAATATCCCACTGTGCACAAAGTTCATTCGCTATGCAAATCAGCTCATTAATTAGGCATGCGAGGTGCCTCCTGGCTGTGCCTGGGTTTCATGCACACAGCCTGGGAACTCGAAATGAGGAACACCCCAAACCAGAGCTCTTTAAGGTCACCTCCTCAGAAATCTCCTGATTTCTGAGCTCTGAGAAAGCCCTGACTCATCAGCCTTCCGCTGAACTCGTTAGTGGAGTTTAATTGATGTGGAGTAGGGGAGGATGGATTTCTGTGGCTGAGCTCTTTGTGGCAGGGCTGCATCTCACCCCGGGGCACAGAGGTGACCCAGAGGAATAATTCTGCTCCAGCTCCATTTTTGCAGCCTGTTAATGTTCTGAAATGGGGCAGTGGCTGCTGCGCCCGGGGGGGATGAATGTCACCTCTGAGAAAAGCACTTCCCTGGATTTCTGTGCGATCCTTCCCCTGCACTCACAGAATTCAAGACAGCCCAGGAAATTTTTTTTTTTTTTTTTCCTTTTTCCCACTGCCTTCACTTCTGCTGGAAAGGTGGAAGCAGATCAAAAGTTGTTATTTTTCTCTGTTTACACCTAAAGCAAGAGAGCTTTGCTTGCTGCAGGTGACTCAGGATTCCTCTGAGATGGAAACAGAGGGAATTCTGTGCTGCCTTCTGCAGGAGAGTCTGGCAAGAGATGCCCGTGCTCTAATTAAAAAAAAACCCTTCAGCGGGCTGAAAAAAAAAGAGAAGGAAAGCTTTATAGAAAAAACATAAAAAATGCAGCTCAAATGCCCAGGCTGCATTTCAAAATTATAACTTGAAGGACACTGTCTGCAGGGTGTGGGGAAATAATTCCATGGGAATCAGTAATTCCAAGCAAATAATTCCATGGGAAAGGCAGAATGTCCCAACTTTTGAATTTTTGCCTCGCAGAGGCTGTGCTGGTGCAGATTTGGGCTCCTGGGGCTCACAGGGCTCTTGGCCTCCCTGTTCCCTGTTTCTGACCCATGCCAGCTCTGAGCCCGTGTGGGAATCGGGCTCTGGGATGGCAGTGGGGCACAGAGGATGTGGATCCCCCCCCAGGGCTCTTCTCCACATTCTGGGCACTCCTGTCAGCAAGAAACCAGAGGATTAGAGGCAATTAGGGAAGCCCTGATTTCTCCTAATTAGAGCCAATCCTGGAGCTCTGATAGAACGTTTATCTCCAATTCTCCAAGGCTTTCTCCCAGTGCTCCCTGGGGTTCACCCCTGCCCTTCCCACCCCTCCCTCCTCGCAGGGACAGCAGGCTGTGAGCTCAGGGTCCTGCTGGCTTTGGTGTTCACCTTGAGAGATGGGAGTTTCTGGTGTGTGCTGGCATTTATTGGTGGCTCATTCAGGGCTGTGATGAAATCCTGCTGCAGCCCCTGCCCTGGCTCTTTAAGGGGTCGGGGCTGCCAGGATTGCAGCCTTAGGATTTTCAATTTTACATTTCCTCTGTTTGCATCCTGCAGTTGTTCAGCGTGTCCCTGCAAACCCCACACACGGCGGGAGCTGCTGCTTCCCCAGCCGGCTCAGACACAGCAATTCCTCTGCAGGGCTGGGGATCAAGGAGCCCTCACTGCCTCAGGGCCAGGCATGGCAACAGAAGGGAGCTGGGGGAGCAAACTGGGGGGAAACCTTCATTACCTGAAGGTGGGACTGGGAGATTAACCCCAATGTGGGGTCAAACTCATAAAAATGTCAAAACCCATGACCATTGTCCATTTTGGGTGGGTTTCATCTGCCCTAAATGTACCTGAATGCCCTTCAATAAACAGAACCCCTTTTAATTCCCTTAATTTTGCCAGGCCTCTGTTTTTAGGTAGCCCCAAAGCCACCACCTGTCCCATGGCATCGTATCTGAGGGATTTTCTGTCGAATTAACCCCAGGTATGCACTGACTAAACATCTTCAGAACCTCTGGACAAAAAGACTGCGTGAGGTTCATGAATCCATGCAGAGCAGAATGAGATCTGTCAGCCCAGCTCGCCCAGGAATCCCTGGAGCTCAGCATGTTGTGACAGCTCTGGCAGAGGCAGAGATTTCTGGGTGGATAATGAGAGCTCTTTCATCCCCAGTGGCCTTTCCAAGGAGCCATCCTGCTGCTCAGAACTGGGATCTCACCGGGCACAAACTGAACCACTGGGCAGAGCAGGGAAAAGGAATGTGAGCAGCATTTGTGTGTCTTGTGCCTCCTGTTTGTCCTCTGCAGGAATTGTGCTCTGCCACCCTGCTGATGCCTTGGAGAGGCTCCCTAGAAGAGAGGCTGGACAGAGTTAGAGAATAAAGCAGATTTTTATGAAAGGCCTTCAATAGATACACCTGGGGCAGGGCAAGAGCCTCCCAGAGGATCACCCAAGGTGCGTGATGGACACGAGATTTTTGGGCAGATATAAATTTGGTTATTTGCATATCAAGGGTTAATTGTCCAATTCTAGCTTCAGGTAATAAAATGGTATTTCCTCAGGTTGCTTCCTTCACAGATTCACTTTTGTTCATGCTTTTTGGGGCAGAAGTGTCCTTG
Source organism: Sitta carolinensis (assembly GCA_032173965.1). NCBI lineage: Eukaryota > Metazoa > Chordata > Aves > Passeriformes > Sittidae > Sitta > Sitta carolinensis. The sequence continues at coordinate 2,030,162 of CM063298.1, read as the reverse complement.
TTCCTCAGGTCTGGAGGGATTGCTTTGTCTGACCAAAATGTGGAGAGAGCTCCTGACCACTCTGTATGGAGTTCAGAGTTATGCACTGCTGCAGGACAGGATCTGAAAAATACAAAAGCTAAAAACTGAAGGCATTGCCATCAGTGACAATGTCACTGCTGCAGGAAAGATTAAACAGTCCTGCTGTGTCCTGAGTTTTCACACTTGGACGTGGTGTGGCACATTAAAGCCATTTGCAGGTGTTTGAGGTGTAATTAATTAGGCAGAGCTTGAAAGTCTCACACAATCCAAGCCTGGCAGGTTTCCTTCCAGGATATTTTCATGTCACTGGGCAGAGTGGTTTGGGTGGTCAAGAGGAACCTTCCCAGCGTTTTTACAGATGACTTTATCTACTCCAGACTCTGGAGTTCTGCTGATGCCCAGATCATCATCCAAGGAGCACCAAGCCCTGGGAATGTCTGAGACTGCAGCATTTGGGATCTCCATCCCCCTGCTGCTCTGCCCCCGGCACAGGAAGGACATGGAGAGGGTCCAGAGCAGGCACAGAGATGCTCAGAGGGATGGAGAGCCTCTCCTGTGAGGAGAGGCTGAGAGCTGGGATTGCTCAGCCTGGAGAAAGCTCCTGGGTGATTTTACTGCAGCATTCCAGGGCCTGAAGGGGCTCCAGGAGAGCTGGAGAGGGACTAGGGACAGGGCATTGAGGGCCAGGGCACAGGGAATGGCTTCAAACTGACAGAGGGCAGGGATGGATGGATATTGGGCAGGAATTCCTGGCTGGGAGGGTGGGGAGACCCTGGCAGGGGGTGCCCAGAGCAGCTGGGGCTGCCCCTGGACCCCTGGCAGTGCCCAAAGCCAGGCTGGAGCAGCCTGGGACAGTGGAATGTATTTCACCCACGGCAGGAGGTGAAACAAGATCATCTTTAAGGTCCCTTCCAACCCAAACCATTCAGTGACTATTTCCAGCAGCGCTGTGAGAGCCCACGAGTTACCCAGAAAGGAGCCCTGAACTGTGGGATTGGTGCCAAAAAACCCCCCACATTCCACCCAAACCTGCCTGCCCCCAGCACGAGACACACTCAGCCCCTTCCAGCCAGGGAGATTTTGTCTCTGATAGGAGATGGCCGCATTCCTTCCTTGAAATTCGTCTCCTCCACGTATCAAAAAACCTTAACAAATAGGCCTAATCTGTGCCCTGGGGAGCAGAGCAAGCTGCTTTTCTTTTTCTTGGCTGGCTCAGTCCGTGCTGGAGTTTGTGGGACTTTTCATCTCTGCACTTGGAGGAGTGGAGTAAAAGTAGGATGATAAATGGTGGAAAAATAACTCGCTGGCTCTGCTCAGAACCTCTCCCCTGCAGCTCCTCCTCTCGCTGTACTCCTTCCAGCACCCCAGAATTCCCTGCCTCCGTGCATGTTATGGCACCTTTGGGATGTGTTAGTCATAAGAATGAAGCTACTGGTGCTTTGCAGGGATATTTTCACTCTGGCTCTCCAGGAGAGCTCTGACACAGCCCCGCTCGCCGATGCCTCCTGAGATTCCCAGACCGCTCAAAAAAAAGGGGGAAACGTCCAATTTTTATTTCCTCAGGTATGCCAGAGGTCTTTCTGCTGTCCTTTGGTGGCAGTGAGGGGCTTTGGGGTGTGGGGTGAGGTGGGATGGGGACGGAGGGGTGGCTCAGACGGGAGCTTTGTGTCCAGCTCCGCTTCTGTCCTTTCGAGGCTGGCAGGACTTGGCTTCTCTCCCTTTCTCCCCCCTGAGGGCTCTTTTCTGCACTGGGAAAATCACATTCATCCTTCCCCTGGGGAGCCTCCCTGGGGCTGTGGGTGCTCTGTGGGACCCCCCCTTTCCCTGGGGAGCCTCCAGGGGCAGCTCCAGGAGCTCGCAGCAGCATCAGGAGGCACCAAACCACCTCTGATGGTGCCCTGAGTGCCCAGACCTGACCTAGGCTTGGGCTGAGCCTAAATTTGCTCTCTTGGAGTTCACTTGGATCTCAGGACTCCTCTGCAATTGCGGGTAATTAACTTCTCCTGGCAGGGCAGCTGGTAAGTGGCAGCTTCCCTGACTTTGTGGACTTTGCTCCTGGGGGCTGGAGTCCTGTCAGGCTCTCTTCATCTGCACTGGGGCAATCTGGAGCCATTTCAGCAAATATTCCAAAAAGTGAGGTCAAACCCAACCCTCTGACTGCCTGCTTTTGTGTATAAATGTAGAATTCCTGGTTTATCCCAGCAGGTTTGGTGCCAGCCCTGCTTTGGAAAAGTTTTCCTGAGCATTTTAGGCCCAGTTCAGTAACAAGCAAAGACTGGTCAAAAATTATCTGATTTTATTATCAAATATTTCCCACCTGGCTTTTTTTGAAGCAGGCATTGTCCATCAGCAGAAGATCAGGAAGACTTAAAATCCCAAAGGATTTAAATTAAAATATTCAGGTATTATAGGTATATTCAGACCTTTTGTGCTCAGAGTGATTTCCTAATGTTTTCCACATAGCCACGTGCATATTATGGATGTGATGGAAAAAAGGGGACAGAAATGATGTGAAGGAAAACTTTTCCAGCCTGTCCACATTTAATATTCCCACACTGTGGCACAGAGAGCAAGCTTTCAAATATTTCTCTCCTTCAGACAGAGATCTGGGGGACAAAAATACATTGAACCAGCAAAGTGCAGTGGTTAGAAAAGTTTTGTTGAATGAAATGTCATTTTTTTTGTTTTTTTTTTTTTTGCTTTTGCCCTTAGGGAACAATGAGAAAATTTCTCTTTCTGAGCCTCTCTCCTTCTGAAACGAGCTCCAGGAATGGTCACAACCTGCCATAAAAATGCCATGTGCAAGAGAATATATTTAATATCGGGTGAGCAGAATGGAACGATACGATCTGTTTGGGGTTTGAAGGTAAATGTTTAGACTTTTTTCCCCTTTGAAATAGTCTGGGAGAGATGCTGGTTGGCTCAGTGGGAAATGAAATCACGGAGGATTTATGCCATTAATGACAGGCTATGATGTCAAAGACATTTGGCCCGTGGCCATAACCTTTTGTGTGGCTCTGGTTGACTCTTATAAATAAACAGCCCCGCTCAGCTGCTGCCTGCAGAGGAGTCCCCAGCCCCTGGGAGCCCTGAAAAGCAGCACTTGAAAATAAAATTGAGGTAAGAAATCGAGGGGAAGGAGCTTTCTCACCCTCAACACCTCTGGGTTCTGCAGCAGGGCTTGGTTAATGTTTAAAGCAACAACACCGAAACTGAGCTGACTTGGTGAAACTCTGCCGGCTCCCCTTGATTTGTAATTAATCAGAATTGGTCAATAGCGTCCATCTCCATGGGTTTTGCTCCTTCTGCCCCGTTTGTGGGATCAAAAATCAGATTTGGGTGGGTTTTAGAGTCACTCCAGTGGCATCTGAGCTGAGCGTGGGTGAGAGTGGTGCTGGGGCAGCGCCCAGGCAGGAGAGGTGCAAATCCCACTGCAGAGGGACTGGAGAATGTGTCAGGAATTCTGACACCTGGGCACCTGTCCCGTGCTCCAAACCTGTCCCCTCCAGGCACTCCCAGCCAGAATTCCATCCCTATCTGGGCAGACAATGCCCAGCACTTGCCTGCAGCCATTCCAGCTCATTATTGGTGCCATTTTTCTCTTCACACTGAGCTGTTTTCCATGGGGGTTTGCTCTTCACACTGAGCTGTTTTCCATGGGGGTTTTCTCTTCACACAGAGCTGTTCTCTGTTGGGGTTTTGTCCTGGTGGTGGTTTTGTGGTGGTTCTCCACTGTCAGTCCCCCAGCCACCCTCTTGGATGCCACCCTGGAAGGATGCAGGGTGACCACCCTCAGCAGCAGCCCGGTGGTCAGGGGGGCTGGGAAGGTCCCAGCTGAGCTCTGTGCCCTGCAGGGTTCTGGTTCCTGCAGCCCTGGAGGCTCCAGCAGATCCCACTTGTGCCGTGGGATCCTGTCACTGTCCTGACACACAACACGAATTTCCCAAGGCAGCTTGGAGAGATGCTCTGACTCCGTTTATTAGAAACAATTCTCTTCCTTTTATACATTAAACCACAGACCCTTCACCCACACTGGGCAAACCAGAGGGACACCAAAGGAAAGTGTCCCACAGAAAGACTGAACAGCATGAGTTTGTTACAAAAACAATCCTGATGTTTATGTTCAAGCTGTGAGAACAAGCTTCAGAAACCCAAAACATCAGGAAAACCCAGAGTTCTAGAAACTCAGAAACTGCAGGGCTGGAAAAACCAGACTACAGTGCCTTTTACCCCAGGTAGCCCTTTTCCCTCCCAGGATTTCCCACTGGGCCTCCAGGATGGGAACAGCTGTGGATGCTGCCCATGTGGATCCCCATGATTTAGGATCTGCTTTTACCCTTTGGGGTGGAAGGGACCTTAAAGTTCATTCATTAGAGTGCATCCCCATGATTCAGGACCTGTTTTTTTTCCCTTTTCTTTCTGTCCTGGTGCCTCTTTTCCATGCCTGCCTTGTCTCTGTCCACAGACAGTTGGGTTTGGAGTCTTTGATGTCATGGAGTGACTTTGGCACCACTCCCAGGGTCTGTCTGGGGCTCAGAGGGTTCCAAACCAAGAGCCTGCAGCAGGAATGGGTCAGGCCCCTTTTCCTGACCAGGAGCACACTGCCCTGCCAGGTATCCTATTAACACACTGCTCTTAATTACCTCACACCACTAATTAGCACCAATGTGCAAAATGTAGCAGAATATTGAGCAGAAAACATCTCGATTTGGGCAGATTTATACCCTGTGAATATTATTTCCCTTTAATTTCAAGTCCCTTCAGCAGGAACATCTTCTCCCCCAGGAGTGGAGTCTCCTGGGCAGGGTTGCAGGGTAAGAAAAGAGCTTTAACCCACGCTGCAAACCATTTATTAATATTGAATAAGCCCCTGCCTTCTTTCAACACAAATAAAATATTACTGCTCTCCAAGCTGAAATATGCTGAAATGGAGCAAAGATTTCTATTTTTCCAAAACAAACAGCCTTCAAGTGAGGTCCTTTTGCAATTATTTGAGAGATCTTTTTGTGGATTGGACGGGGGCCTAAAAATAATGTTGTAGATTTTAAGCTCTGACAGTAATTACAATGCTGTAACTCAGCTCAAGCCCCCCACTTTCCTCTGGGTACCAGGGCTCCCTTTTTCTCCTTGGTGTTTAGAGCATTTTAATGTATTCTGGTTGAACATTCAAACCTCAATCACCAGCTCCTCTGGAAAATACACTCTCGTATTTTTAAGCCTGGAAAAGGACAGAGGGAACTTGTCTGTCCCTATTAAAGCTGTAATAAGTGTCTCTGCTAATCAAGGGGGGGAGGGAGGGGAAGGAGGGAATAATGTGGCAGTTTTAGTGATCCAGTTCTGTCACAAAACAAGAATGTGAGGAGTGAAGCACAATCCCCAAACCGTGGAGCTGCTCTGACAGCACTGGGGGTGCCAGAGCTGCTCTGCCCTGGGCACGTGGATGCAAGCAAGGTCTCCACTCGACCCAGCCACCACCTCCAGCCTGGGAGAGCCACTCTGGGCCCTTTCTGGACCTGAATGAGCCCTCAGCAGGATCCAGGAGCAGCACTGGTGCAGCAAAACCTGCAGAGCAGCTGTGGCTGCCCCATCCCTGGAGTGTCCAAGGCCAGGTTGGAGCATCCTGGGAGAGTGGAAGGTTTCCCAGCCCATGGAAGGGCTGGCACTGGATGGGCTTGAAGTGCTTTCCAACCCAAACTGCTCCACGATTCTGTGATTTCAAGGTGTGATTTTATCTCCCTGCTGGAGGGGAGAGGGAATCCCCTGTGCTGAGGAAGCAGCAGAGAGGAGCCAGGGCTGTTTGCTGCATGTTTGATTACAGTTCAGCATTGCTCCAGAACAAATTAACATGTCATCTTGGTCAAATGTTGGTAATTTGATTAATTCTGGGTTAATTTTCGAGGATGCTTTGGGGCTCATCTAATGGGAGGCTCATCCTGAGACAGGAGGGATGAGGCATTGGTGAATGCAAGGGAACATTTTATATTTCCACTGCTCTGTGCCACAGATTGGAAGGGGAAAATAAATACCCTGGTAGCTGAGATAATCCTGGTGGAACAATCCTGTAATATCTGCTGAAAGCTGCCTGCACGGCTGGATGGGGAACTTCCAAATGGGAACATTTCCAGTGTGAGCAGTGGCTCGCCTCTGATTTAAATTCCCTTAATTCCACCCTTGGAGTTTCTAGTCCTTTACACTTAAAAAGGCAGAACTGCTTATTATTTGTGCTTGGGAAAGGAGACAAGACCTTTGAGTCTCAAAATGTGCTTTTCTTTTCCCCTTTTTTATTCCTCCAGAAAAACACAAACCCCTCTAAACAATTCTGCTTGGCCGCCTGAAGAATCCCTCGGCTGAATTGTAAATCACAATAAATTGCACCAAAAAAAATAAAAAATAAAAAAAAAAAGCGAGATCAGGGCATAAATGAGGTTTGGAGCTGTCTAGTCTGGGGTTCTGCAGGGTAATTAAATCAAGGAGACTTTCTGATCTATAGAAGGGTCAGTGTAGCAGGGCAGTGCTTTGAACCATGGGCTCATTAAGGCACAATTGCCTTCTCTGCTGCTTGGATTGTTTATAACAGGGGCTTATTTCAGAGCAGTCAATAACTGGAGAGCATAAATCACAGGGCAGAGAGAGTTATTCCCATTTTATGGGCCAGATCCTCAGCTGGTATAAATCCCTGCTGCCCCAGTGATGTCATCTCAGTGCTTTATTTATCCAATCCCCAGTTCTGGCTCGTGCTGTTCCCGTTGGATTGGCTTTTTTTTGACTCTGTGGGCACGGATTTTCACAGATGGAATGAAGGTGGGGGTCATTGGGGTAGGTGAAAAGTGATTTTGTCAAGTGTGAATAGTTCTCTTCCTGCCCCCTTTCATTTTATTAAAAAAGGAGTTACCATGTGAATTCTTGTCAGCTCAGAACCATTTCCCTGAATCCCACTGTGGTCACTTGGAAGATTCCTTTTTCCTAAATATTTCTGTTGGGCTTTGGATGATTTGATAGTGGTGGTTCTAGATTTCAATTCAATTCAGAAAGGACATGCACGGGCTCAGCCCTGGCAGGGCAGTGGTGGCAACACACCCCATGTCCATCATTCTTCAGAGGGATGTGCCCAGCTATTTTGGGAATGTCTAAGTCTGGTTTTCCATGAGATTTCCCCAGGGCACCAACCCTGCTCCTTGGGAACCTTCCCATTCCCCTGTGTAGAGTTGGGTTTGTCCAGATCACGGATGAATTCCCAAAATCTCCTTCAAAGCTGAAGATCAATCTCTGTAAATGTCCTCTAAAACTGAAAAAGAATCTCCACAACCCTCCTCCAGAGCTGAAGATCTTGGTTTCCTCACCTGAGTGATGGGCTGGTGGTGGGTGTGCCCAGAGTTTTGGGAATGTCTGAGTCTGCTTTTCCAGGGGATTTCAGCCCCAGGGCTCCAGCTCTGCTCCTTGGGAACCTTCCCATTCCCCTGTGTAGGGTTGGGTTCAGCCAGGTCACAGACAGATGGATTTCCAAAAATCTCCCTCAGAGCAGAAGATCAGTCTCCATAAATCTCTTTGAAAACAGAAGATGAATCTCCAAAAACCTCCTCCAAAGCTGAAGGTCAGCTCCAGCTCCAACCATGCCAGGGATGGGCTGATGTTGGATGTGCCTGGAAATCCTCCTCCCACAGCCAAGGGGAGCCCAGGACCTGCTTTAAACCCTGCTTTAAACCTGTGAGGTGCATTTCTTGGCTTTATTTGGTTCTTCTTCTTAGGATTGGGATTAAAAGTGTCAGAGACGGAATTTCTGCTTGGATTTAGATCTTTATTATTTCTTATTTATGTTACAGCTTCATTGATTGTGAGTGCTTCTGCACACTAAGTTACTCATTAATTTATTTTTTAACCAATCACACAAAATTACCCAAACTTATGAAGGAGAAGAAGGACTAACTTATGCTTTAAACTGTCCACCTTGTTACATATATATTACTATATCCCAAAACTTTAAATTCTTAGTTTTTTTCCCTTTGTGATATGACACACTTTTATTTAACTCCACACTCTCAGTGCTCTCACTCAGGTCTGGGAGCCTTTCCATGGCCTCAGGTGAAATGCAGGGTATTTTTGAGGCTCAGTCCCTGTCAGCACAGAAACCCTGAAATCCTCTGTGCCCACCGGGGTTCTGACAAAACCCTGCTTTAAACCTTGTTTTAAACCCTTTTTAAACCCCTGTTTTAAATCCCTGCTTTAAACCCCTGCCCCAAGCCAGCCCAGCTCTGCTCCCCTCCATCCAGCCAAACCTCGTTACCCAGAGCTAATTAAACCCAAGGGCTGTCCCAGTGCTGCTCCCGTGCCTGCTGGGAGCAGGGCTGGCCCTGTGAAGTCATTTTTGTGCCCTGTGTCATCAGGCTGATGTCAGCACTGTCAGGGTGGTGTTTATGGGGCTGCAGATCGATGTTAAATACTGGATTTAGGGTCCATTGGCAGAGCTGCAGCTCGGGCTGGGCTTGACCTTCTTTGGCTGAGCCAGAGGGGTTTTTCCATGGCAGTAAGTTGAGTTTCCACAGCCCAGATCTCTCCTCTCCCTCCACCATGTCGCAGTCCCAACTCTTATTTGGGGATCATAAAAATAGATTTCTCGGAGGAAATAATAAAAATTTATGGAAGAAATCTCCAGAGAACAAAACATCAAACCAGCAAAGAGACAGAACACAAGGAAACAGCCAAGGAATAATGTGAAAAATTGATGAGCAGAGCTGCAGATACTGGAAAACAATAAACAAGCAGAATCTGCTTAACCAGGGATGTTGGTAATGTTATTTCTCTGGGTTGAAAACACTGAGTTTTACATCCCTCCAGGATTCTGGCACTCACACAATGGTGTGTCCAGGCATTTCAGCTCTCTGCTGTTCTCTTCGAGACACGCAAAAATCATGTCCACTGGTTTTCCCATGAAAAATTAGCGGTGTTTTATTCCAAAATGCCTCACAAATCAAAGCTGTCACTGCAGCGAGGGTGAAACATTCGCCGGCTCTCATCGCTCCTCCTCCTCCCCTTGCTCTCAGGGGAGGGAAGAACATATGTGGTGGAGAACAAATAATATCATTGCTTGTATTTAAATGCCACTCTCTGGCAGAATAAACCTGTACCTGTGAGGAAAAGCTGAGGAGAGAGGATCTGCAGGAACAGGGAACTGCATCTCAGGACAAATGTTTGCATCCCAGCCCCCTCCTCCTCCTTTCCCTCTGTTCTCCTCCAGCCCTCTGTGCACCTTCCACACTCAGCTCTTGGGCTGGGCAAGTCAGATTTTATTCCCCACTGTGCTTAAGGTGACACCTGAACTTCATCTCAAGTGATGCTCCTGGTTGCTGCCACATCATAAAACCTCCAGAAATGCTGGTTTGGTTCTCTGAGCAAATTGAAGGCTGGAAGTTTCCCTGCTGATGATTTAGAAACACTCACCCCCATAAATTTGGCTGTCTTCCCCCACCTGTAAACCCCAACTAACCTGGCCTTTCCCCACCATCTCTCCCAAGCAATTTGGAAGCCTCAGACCTTCAGCATTTCCTCCTGAACCCACGGTGGCACTTCCTCTGAGCCTGGGGATCTTCCTTAGGCTCCTAATCTTCCCCAAACCATCCTTTCTTAGCCAAAGCTGCTTAAGCACTTTGGGGAGGAACGTTCATTTCCAGGCAATATGTGCCCAACCTTGGCTGCTTTGCAAGTGGAGCTGCCCATAATCCGGAATAAAATTAAACTTTAATCACCGTGTTCGGAGGGAAAGATTTGTCACTGCCCAGCAAAGAGGGATCTTAATGAAGATGTTGGTCCTTGCAGGGCACAAATCCATTCCTATCCCCTGGCTTAAAGGGATGTGCAGCTGTGTGCAGGAATGGGGGATTTTCCCCCTCTGAAGCAGCACGGGGCTGTTAAGAGAGGTTTATATATTTATGCATAAGCACTGGAGACCCTTAAAAACGGATATATAATTCTATATATCTGCCTGAATGCCATTAAATCAGCAGGACACGGAGAGTTCCCCTCAGTGCTGCAGGGCAGCCTCATCCCTGTTTGTACAAATGGACCTGCAGATGAATTAAATCTCTTTTTCCCTGCTGTGACACCGTGGCAGAGGTTAGGAACCAACCCAGGGCTCCTGAGCACCGACCACGAGGATCCTTTCGCCCCCTCCGTTTCCCAACTGCTGGTAACTGCACTTAGAAAAGCTCTGGGAGCCAAAACAAACAAGGGAGGTGTTTCCAGTGAGCTTTCAGTTCGTGGGGAGTCCTTCCAAGAGGGTTTAGTGCAGAGAGCTCTCAAGTTGCTGAGCCCTCTCCTCGGGTCTCCGTGCCGAGCGGTTTGTGTCCGAGCTGACATCTCCCTCCTCGGACAGGACGTTTTCTCCCTCTCACATGATGGGAAAAACAAATTCCACTCCGAATCAGGACCCAGCCAACGTGATCTGGGTCAGTTTCAAAGGACAGGGAATTTGGCCACTCAGGACCTACCTCAGAACAGACTGGAAGCGAGTTTGCACAATTTTTTTATTTCCTGTCACACTACGAAGTGTGACCTCAGGGGCAGAGCACTCTTGGGCAATGCACAGTAAATTTCCACAGGTTCCCTATTAATTATGTTTAATTTTAAATACAACCAGCGGACAGAAAAAGATAAAATAGGCATTATTGGATTTTTCTATGCTACACCATTTTTTTTTTCATGGATGCGAAAAATCCAGCACCTCCTCGCTCTGCACTGAGTCACTGGAGTGTGCTTATCACAGCGAATCTCTTGGAGGAAATCATCTGTATTGCCTTTGATTTCCTTGGAGCCCGTTCATCCATGAGCTCATGGAGCTTCCCAAGAGTTGGCTGGAGCCTGGGCACCTCTAATTAGTGATAAAATCTCACCTGGCACCGCACTTCACCATGGGCACAAGTGATCTGGGAGAGCTCATTCAAGAGAAACTTGTGGGAATGTTTCAATCCTGTTATTGACTTTTCTTCCCAAGCTTTGTCATTAATTCCCTCTGCCCCTGGGCTCTGGCACAAACATCTGTGTCCATCTAGGAGTCCCTGTCCTGTTGTTGTGGGATATGAACGGAATTATATACATCCAGGTGTTAGGATGTGAAAGAAGAAGGTTTATTGTTGATTTTGTTATTTATAGTTTTTAGGATAATGATTAGGGACTGGACAATGAGGTTACTACCTCTCCAATCCCACTGGTAATACTGGAAGTTTTTTAAGTGACATTTTTTTGCAGAAGAATGTAAATGACAGTTTTTGCTTATTTTACAATTTATTGGAATTTGATTACAGTTATGTAAACTTTCAGAAGGTTTTGAATTTTAGGGTGACACATCTAGGAGTCCCTGTGCCACCACTGGTGCCTCTCCCTTTGCTTCCAGGGTCTGATAAAACCACGGAGATGTCAAAGAGACACATGGTGATGTTTTCCAATGAAGATTAAAAATTCAGGCAGCTCCAGCCTGCAGGAGCACAGCATGGTGGGAGATCCCCATTTGCCTTTTAATTCCCTGTCCTCAAACCTCACAGATTTCTGTGGGAGACCCCCATTTGCCTTTTAATTCCCCTGTCCTCAAACCTCACAGGTTTCTAGGAATAAATCATTCCCTGTCCCTCTCCAAGCTGGAGCTCTGCAGGGTGAAAGGCACTGAAAATTCCTTTGATGAGACATCAACTTCCAAGGAAGTGAATTTTTTATGAGTTTGGGCCAACAGCACAGGTAAAAGTGGGGGAGTTTCTGCTTGGCTTTGACACCAGGGAGTTCATTCAGATAACTGGGGTTTAAGGCTGGAATTCCCCTTGGAAAGGAGAAGTGCAGCCTTTAAGGAAAATCTGACTGCAGGCTTTGGTGCTCAGTGTCTGGTGGGTGTCCACCCCAACTCACCAGCTCACATGAGGTGGCAGAAAGTCCATATTAAACTGGGTTAGGGATGAATTCAACCTTCTGGGACAAAATCTACACAGGCTGATGCCCAGCTATCTGCACAGACATTTAAGCCCAGCCTACAATTTCACCTCACAAATTACCACCTGGAGAGGCGTGGAGATGACTCAGACCCCAAACCTGAGCACACCCTGACCCACCCAGCCCTTTTGGGGAGCAGGTGGAGCTGGAGACACACACTTACCAAAATTCCAGGCTCCCTCTGCTGAAGTCAGCTGCCAAATGGAGCTTTAGTGCTGGCCAGCCCTGGTTTTAGCTGCCTCTCTGGATGGATCTGGTAGAGCTGCCGTAAAATGAACACTGACCCGCTCAGATTAATGTTCTGAAGCTAAATTGAGCAGATGATTTTATTATCTGACTACAGACCAGTCCAACCCACATGAAGAGAAGCCCCACTCAAACATCCCTAGGCCAGCACAGCACTGCTATCAGGGATTTCCAGCCACAAGTCTCAAGATGTTTATGAGAGACAAAGAGACCCTGAAATGCTGTGACATTTAATTTTTCAGGCAGTAATCGCCTGTTTCCTTACCAAAATTAGAAACTTTGTAAAGCCCTCCCTCCAGCCACCTCTGCTGTGACTCAGGTTCTTTTCTTTACGCCTGAGGCACGGATCCCTTTTCCAAGAGAAGCCCAGGATGGGCTGGTGCCCCCTGAGCTGAGCTCAAATTCAGCCCAGGCGGTGCCAGGGGGGCAGTGCCAGCCCTGAGCTGCTGGAAGGTGCCTGCAAGGGAATGACTGGGGCAGCTGCAGGGGCTGAGTTTCACCTGCTGGCTCCTCAAGGAGAAAACAACTTTGCTCGCCATCTGAGCCCTCCTGGAAGCTGCTCTGCTTCCAAATCCAAGGATGGGAATGGCTTTTCTTGTGGGGTTTGATGTGTCTCACCACTCAGGCTGGAGCTGGGGAATCGTTGGTTCAGATCTGAGCAATCGTGGGGATAAGAGAGAGAATTGTGGAAGGGACTTCAAGGATTATCCAGTTCCACAGGGACCCCTTCCACCATCCCAGGTGGCTCCAAAGCCAGTCCAGCCTGGCCTTGGACACTTGGGATGGGGCCTCCATCTGTGGGATGGACATGACTTATGGCTGAAGGTTTAATTAGCACAATTATCCTTTGACGAATGAGCCCTACTGAGCCGACATCAATTACGACCCCTTTTTGCCACATGCCCCAGCTGCAAATATTTGCAAAATGCCTCAGAAGCTCCTACAAAGGGTTGCACCCCAGTTAATGAGAAATTCCAGAGTGCTGCATAAAATCATGCCTGGAATGCAAACTCAAACTACGGGGCAGGGCCAAGAGGGGTCATTATTCTCACGAGTTATTGACAATTATTCTCACAGAGCACTTCGTGGAGGGCTTCATTTCAGAGGAAAGTGCTTCTCCTACTGAAAATACCACAGCACAGTTAATTCCAGGGTGTTTCTGGTGGATGGTGACTGAACCCAGAGCCTGCTTTAAGATGAGGTGAAAATTAAAGTATTACACTGAGTGTGACAATGTGGTTACAGCCTTTTATCCTGCTGCTGGACCACCAGTGTCCCACCCTTTTAACATTTTTCCTTTAAACCTTATTTTTCCTTTTAATATTATTTTTCCTTTTAATATTATTTTCCCTTTTAACATTACCTTTTTTTTTTTTTTTCCCTCTCACACTTCTGTACCCTTCTGATCTCTTTTCCCCAGGTCATTTTAAAGTTTATATCTTTCTCTTTTTGCCTTTTGTGGCCACTCCAAATTCGGCAAATTGTGATTAGGGCTGAATTTACAAGGGAAAAATTATCCCTGTGGTCTCACAGCTTTGCTAAGGACACTGTGCACACGAAGAATTCCTGTAATCCTGGGATCTACCCTCACTCCAGGAGGAGAACCCCCTTTGGTGGCTGGCAGATATTGCTGCATCCTGGATTCCAAAGCTGTTCCAAGCAGAATACAGGGGGAAAATGAGCAAATTCCTCCCTGTGGAGCTTCTGCCTGTCCCCTCTCCCTGCTGGGAATCCCCCCAATGGACAGGGATGGGTTCCAGCCCCCCACCCATGGAGCCTGGGTCTCCTGGGAGGGTGGTTCAGCAGGAGGAGGGGGTTCTGCAGCATCTCCTGTGACAGCCACAATCGTGGGGACAACCCCTGCTGTGTCCCCAAAGGAGGGGGGGGCTTTGCCAGGGCTTCCATGGACCAACCTGCCCTGAAACCTGCCTCGATCTTTGCAGCAGCTGGGTGAAACTGCACCCCTCAAACCCCTGCTGAGGGTCTGGGGCAGCCAAAAAGGGTCCAGTGACCCCTTGGGACTGGGAGAGGCCCCAGTGGAGACCAGTGCCAGCCCCTCAAAACCTGCCTGTGCCCCAGCTCTGGGAAATTCCCACCCTCCACACCTGCCCTGGGGTAGGGCAAATCTGGGAGGAAACCTCCAAAGGGGTTCTGCTGGAAAAGAAATTGAAACAGCCTCTCCTTTAACTGGTTTGGGAAAAAGATCTTGGAGAGAAATGGGAAAAGCTGTTTATTTAACAGGCAGAGCACTCCACAGCACAGCAAATGAACAATGCTAAACAAGAAGAGATGGCAAATTCAGAAAGTCTCTTTTTGTGGGTGCAGTTTGGCTCGTCTGTGTCAGCCCCTGTGACACAGGGAAATGTCATGGCCAGGGCTGGGGGGACACAGCTGAGAGCTCCTGGTGCTCCTCTGGGTTTAGTCCAGAGCAGGGTCAAACAGCCCCAAGAAAAGGGAAAAAAAACCCAAATCACAGTCCAGGGATCACCTCTGCTTCAGCTAGCAAAAAAAAAAAAGCAAAAAAGCAAAGGACTGTGCAGACAGCACAGGCTGTGTGTGAGGAAAGCTGGAAACTCTGACCTTTATATTTTGAAAACAACCACCTCAGATATCCCACCGCTTCTCCTTCTCCCCCCTTCACTCTCAGACCAGTTTTAAAGGTGCAAAACTGATTTCTGAGCTGAACAGACAAATGGGGATGAAATTCAGCACAAACCCAGGACAACACCCAAGGATTTTCCAGGATTTTTGGCACTGGCACGTGGCAGGATGGAGCAGGTATGGCAGGGGATGTTAATTCCCATGGAAACCCCGGGGGATGCCAGAGCCAAGGGAGATTCATGCAGCAAGGAGGGAGCACTGCCTGGGATAAAGCTTTCCCAGGATGAGATCATCAGAGCTCTTTGGGGAACGCCTCGTCGGGCCCACAGGAGCTCTGTGGCAAGGGGAAAAAAAAAAAAATCAACATTCTTCAAGGAAAAGTGCTAAAAGATTTTTACCAATTGCCTGCTGACAAACCAGTGGAACATCTGAGTATTTGTCTCTTGGTTTTGCAGCTCTATCAAGACCAGCAAAACCACAGCAGGGTTGGACTTGATTTGCCCTGCTGCCTTTTGAGCCTTTTGGTGTTTTCTGAATTCCTCCCTCTCTCATTTGTCATTTCTGCTGTGACTTCCCAGCAGGCAGCAGACACAAGGTACATGCTGAGTGATCATCCTGTTGGGTTTTCCACATCTGACACTCAAAAATAAAAATAAATGGTGGGGAAAGGACTGTTTGCTGCGAGTGATAAGGGCTCTGCCTGTGGTGACATCGCTGACCTGGGGACATTGGGGATGTTGGGGACAGGGACACAGGAGGTGTGGTGGCCTGCAGGCACCAGGGATGGCATGTGGAAAATCAGTGGCAGGGCAGGAATGGGGCACAAGGAGCAATCTGGGGCTGTCCTGGCCAAGCTGGGCTGGGTTTAAAGTTACCCTCAACTGATTTATGGGCTGGGGGCTGAGCTATAAATCCTGCACTGATTCTGCTTTGGGGCTCTCGGGAAACTCCAGCTGAGCTTTGTCCTGCTTTTTCACATAAATACAAACCAAAAAGCCTCAGCCCAAGTCCTGCCAAATCAGGGGGGGTGTGCCAAAGCTGAGTATTTTTAACTGTCTTCCCCTGTTTTGTGGCTTCTGGGATGGGCACTGGGGTGCTAAGCAATAAATAAAGGAATACAGACAGTGTTTTGTGAACTCTGGGCATGACCTTTTCCACGAGGCGAAGTTATTGTGTGAGGCTTTCCTGTCTGAATGGGAAGGGACAGCACGATAAATGATCTCTCAGCAGATGCTGACAACTCAATCACGAGGGTAGGGACTAATTTCAAGGTCCAGCCAAACTGAAAATTGCTGCTGAGCCTCAGCTGGGTGTGAGGCATCCCTTGGATCGGGAGGGCATCAGCAGCCCAGAGCAAGGCAGTCACTAGAAAAGGCAAAAACCCCTCATTTATTTAACATCAGGGGATAAGCAACCTCTGGATTGAAAGGCACAGAGTGATTTACCTCCCTTAAAATCTGTTTTGTCTTAAAAATATATTTTTTTTTCCCTAAATAAAAGTCTCTCATAAATAAACATGGCTTGGATAAAGCCCCTCAATGGACAGTAGCAGCAGCAGAAAGCAGAGAAAAAAAGGGGAAAAAGGTCAGGGCAGGGAAAGGTCAGGCTTGCTGAGGTGATAACGGGGTGCAAATGGGCAAAGAGGGCGATTTCTCCCCAAAAGCCGGGGTGCAGAGCCTGGGTGATGCTGCAGAAGCCTGGGCAGCGCTGGGGCTGGTGCTGCCGGCTCCAGCACAGCTGGAACATCTGCACCGCCCGGCGTTGGCGTGCAGAGGGAGGGAAGGATCAATCAGCTCTTCCCGGGAGAGGAAGAGCGAGAAGTCGGTGTTTGTCAGTGGGGAAAATGAGGAGAAAAAACCCAATTCCAGCCAGATAAGCGACGGGAGCGTTGGCGCTTCTCGTCTCACCCTTCCTGCCCTGCCCTTTGCGAAGGGAACATGGGCTCTGCTGCCCGCCCTGCCCGCTCCTCCCTCTGCCAGCACCAGCCGTTCCTGCCCTGGAACCGGCACGAAATCAAAATCCACGCGGATCCAAACGCGGTGGTGGCAAGCGGCAGCAGCCGGCTCCATCCCATCCTCCCCGGGCAGGGGGATTGTGTCCAGGGAGGGCTGGAAGGGTTTGGTGGGGGGAAAAGGGGCCAGGGGATCTTCTCCTCACTGGGGTTTAGAGCTCACATCCTTGCCCTTTTCACTCGGGAGGGACCGGATCCTGCACAGAGCCCTGCAGGACCCCTGGGTGCAAACAGAGCTCGGCTGCCCCTTTTCACTGGAAATTAACCTTGGGATAATGTTACACCCACCCCGCGGTCCAGCCAGGTCTGTAAAACCATCACGGCTTCCAGCTTGCTCATTCCAAGGAATAATTCTCTATTCCTGATGCGGGAGAGTTTAAGGTGAGAGGTGAAGTGTCAGCTTGGTCCCTTTGCTCCATTCACAGCTCATGGAGTCCAGGCTTCGAGCCTGGAGTATCCTCTGGAAGTGTATCCAGCCTTGCTCTGAGGTGATTAAAAGGTCCCCTTGGTGCTGCAGGAATTTCTCTCTGCTATTAAAAGTGTCCATCTAATTTCTTGCTATAATTTTATAATCAGTCACTTCCAGCTGCTGGTGCTGACTGCAGCCATCAGAACAGAGCACAGCATTCCAGGACCAGCCTCTCCTCCCATTCCTGTCCCTCTCTGCTCCCATCTGGGCATTATTCTGCACTCGATTTATTTTGTGATTATTTTTAAATGCAGAATGCACTGGATAAATAAAAATTGAAACAAAGTGATTGGGTATTAATGCTCCTGGTTCTGAATTTCCCTTTGTGTCAGGAATATCAGGAGGTGATGGGAACAAGTTCTGTAAATTCCCCTCCATGTCTGGGGAATATCAAAAGTGATGGGAACAAACCCAGCAAATCCCTGATGGGTTTGATGATGATTGGACTCTGCTGGATTCTGCTCCAGCCACTGCTGCTGGGCACGGGATTCTCTTACAACAAACCCCTCAATGTTCAGCTTAGAAATACAACAAATGTGAAGAAATGGCCCCAAGCGTGGCTGGAAGAGGAGTGCTTTAAAGTTTTAAAGACAGGGAGTTCTGTCCTTCTCCTCTCTGCTCCAGACACACAGCAGAGCGCAGCGGAGCGGGACGGGCTGCCAACATTAATATTATTGTTGGAAAGAGAGCGATCCTGGAAAGTAAGTACACGAAAGAGGAAGAGAAACAAGGGATTGTGAGCTAAGGTCACTTTGAGGTCTGGCACACACGACCTGAAAAAGCCCAAAAGCTCTGGATGCAATCTTCCCCAGGAGGGGCTGACGGTGACTGCGCGGTTCCAGAGCGCGGAGCCGTCGGGAGTGGGATCAGGGAAGGGCTGGGGATCCACAAACGAGGTTCTCTGCCTGTTGGGAAGGCTCTGAGAGCAGCCAGGAGCACTTTTAGGTGAGCCCACAGCAAGCAGCAGCCTGCCAAGGGTCTGACCGGCCTCGGGAGTCTGGGAATGCTGCGAAGGGCCCGGCACCAGCTCCGCTCCCTCACCACTTCCTTCCCCAGCAGCCAGAGGAACAGTAAAACAAAAAAAATAAATAAAAGGGGGTGTCTGGCTAGGCCAAAGCCACATGCAGTTTCCCAAAGGCCTTTATTAGAAAGGCTGGAGCACGTAGGGCTGAGGCTATCGGGGAATCGAGGACGCTTCCCACCGCTTTCCATTACGACACTGGGAATTGAATCCAAGCTGGGACACGAGGACCTGTGGCTTGGTTCAGCCCTGCCCACTTTCCCCTGGGACTGGGGAACTTGCTGTGCTCTCTTATTGTTTTAGACTGGTCTAATAAAGCAGTTGTCAGGTCCAGGATGGAAGTTTTCCTTAGCCGAGCCAAATTAACGAAGAACTGGGGGATTCAAACATTGCTCTGTCTTCCCTCTGCTTTGGGGATGTTACAGACAGCTCCGGAGAGGGAATGTGGAAATTCAGCCTGCTAAAATATCCACTCAATCAGCAACAGGTACTTCTGTTAACAAGTGCAGAGTCCATCCCTGGAAGAAGCACAAAAAGGGAATAAATTCCAGAGACTCCCACAGGGCTGAGCTCTGCGCGGTGGGCAAGGAACCAATCTCCACTGAAATCTTTTCCTGCACTTTCTCCCTTTTTACAAGGTTCCCCAGGCTAATTAGCACCTGGCAGCACCTCGAGAAAGATGAAACCTCCCTCAGGCCGGGCTGCTTTGGCAGCAGTTAAAGGATCAGGGACAGGGGAGGCTGTTTTTGGTGTCTCATGTCCCACAGACAGCAGTGCCTGTAAGATGAGAAGAATGGGCTCAGCTTTAATCAGCCTGCTGGGTTTAAGGAGGCAAACCCAGCCTATCTGGGCCAGGATCACTCTGCCCCAGGCATTAGCTCCCAATTGCTCCTCTCTGCCTCTCCTGGGATTTGGAGGGGTGTGGGAAAAAAAAAAACCCCACAATTAAAATTCAGACGAGGACGCGAAGAAAGGGAGGGAGAGATGAAACACTAATAAAGCTAATTAGTATTTCATCTGATGCAATTAAAAATAGCTTTAACAATGCTGAGACTGTAAATGTGAATTTGTTTTAAAGGTAATCTCCCAGTGCTTTCACTGGGGGGATCAGTGGTGGTCTCTGCTTTGCCTCCACTGATTTATTTACACGACATTCCTGTTTCTTCCTCCAGGAATCCCAGCTGCTGGTGCCCCTCACAGGGACAGACCCAGAAGGACACTGAGCTTCACAAAAGCCCCACAAGAGAACCAGCAGGGCCTCGAATCAGGATTCTGGTGGTGGATTTCAGGATTTTGGTGTCACTTCCACTCTGGCCAGCCCTGCCAGGTGTCCTTAGCTGAGGGATTTTGCAGGGGACAAATTTTAGGGGCATGTTCCTGGAGAAGCAGGAGCAGTTGGAGCTGGCAAACCAAACCTTTAGATAAACACGGAGATCTTTGCAGTGGAAATCAAAGAGCCTCGCTTTTAATTAGTTCCAAATTCTTTTCTTTGACAGCAAAGAAGCTGTTGGGCTGCTGCAGCAGCAGGTTGTGTTTCAGGCTGGGGGAATCACCTCCAACCTGTAAGTAAAACATCCACTGCAGCACAGGATGCTTCAAATTCCCTGGGAGAAAGTTCCTCTATATCTTCTCTGGCACTAACTCCTGAAGCATTTCCTAATCCCAGACAATCTGGAGCGCTGGGAAATGCAGGGTTTCGAGATAGGGAATGGGCAAATGCTCAAAGAGAGAAAGGAAAAAGAACCTTTTTCCATTTTCCCCTCAAAACTTTATTTTAAACCAAGCTGACAGTGAGCTGAATTTTCTTTACCCCCCAAATATAAGTAGAGAGACACGCAGCCACAGCAGCCAGCTGATAGAATTGTCATTTTTGGGGTTCATCTGCCATGAAGCTCTCCTGTTTTGGGGAGACCCCCTTTCCTAATTGCTGCTAACAGAACCTCCCAATGCTGATTATTTTCACCCTAGTGCAGACAGCAGCTCCCAAGAATCACAAACCCACCCCTCAACACTCTCAGTGCTGGCACTGCTTTCCAAACCCTAAACAATCAGCTGAGCTCATCTGCACATTTTACCAACCTAATTAGCCCTCGCTGGGATGAAGATGATGAAGATTCTTTTTGTTCTGGCTAATAATAGTTGTACTTTATCTTGCTTTGCCTTTTAACTAAGCATGTCCTAATTGTGTATTTACATTTCCTGGCATGTGCAAAACATTTTAAGTAGCTGGGCAGAGCAGCTAATTAGGATTGTACATTCTGTGCTTGCGTGGCTTGGTGGAGGCAGCTTATCAAACATTGGGCACATTCTTCATTAATAATGAATAATTGTTAATTATACAACCCAGGAATTGTTCATGAGGGCCCTGCATTAGTGAAGCTTCTGTCCAACACACAGCATTCCTTATCAAATATTTATATTTTTTTTATAGAGTTTTGCTGATTAATGATTTGGAACCACACCTGGGATGTATTTCTGCAGAAGGTTTTGTTTTCTGCTTGCTCAGCTCCCACTGCCCAGGCAGAATCAGGAATTCTCACACTCCATGTGTCCTTTTTCCCTTCTCCCGTGGAATTGTGGCATCAACAAATGCCTCGTGCAACATTCAATAAACAAATGTTCTGGGTAGAAATGGCTGGGTTTCTTCTTCGAGGACAGTGAGTGGAATTTTTGCATAAAATCCAGGGAACAATTGTGGGGTTTAATGCAAACACTGGCCAGGAGCAAGGTCGGATCCCAGGGTTCTCCCTGGAGCAGCCTGGCACAGCTGAAGCTGTCCCTGCCCACGGTCTCTACACTGATTTTACGATTCTCTGTTTTCCTTTTATCTCCTTTTCTTTTAAATTTTCTCCTTTTCCTTCCCACATTGTGGATTGAACTGGAGGTCCCACGCTGACTTCAGTCTTTATTTCATTAAATTCACCTTGTCCCTCTGATGAGCACCACCCCTCAAAGCATGACTGGGGGGAATTTTGATATTTTTTTTAAATTTAGTTTTTCTTTTTAGGGTTAGGATTCAAAGTACAGGAGGCAGAATTTGTGTTTGGATTTTGATGTTTATTATTTTTTAATTTTAGTTACGGCTTTATTGATTATGAATGCTTTTACATACTAAGTCAACAAGGCAAAAATGGAGTACAGAGAGCAGTTTCAAAGGGCTTTTTTTAAGTTTAAAATACTTAATTATGAGATGTTAAATTTATTTTAACTTTTAATTCAATAACTAGTCACCTCTGTCTTGCACTGAGGGTTTTTCCAACTAATTACACAAAATTACTTGAACGTTTGAAGGAGAAGAAGAAGAAGAAAAAAAGAAAGAAGAAGAAGAAGAAAGAAGAGAAAAGAAAAAGATAGAAAAAGAAAAAGAAAAAGAAAAAGAAAAAAAAAAAAAGATTTTGTTAAATATATAATTTTATTTTGTTATATATATATTATTAACTAGTTATTTTAAATTCTAATTTTTTTTACTTTGCGATATAGCACAAAGTAAATATAAATAAATACATTTTGTTATATAATTTTATTTTGTTATATATATATAATTTTGTTATATATATACAACTTTAATTAGTTATTTTAAATTCTAAATTTTTTTACTTTGTGATGTAACAAAGTAAATATAAATAAATATATTTTGTTATATATATATAATTTTATTTTGTTATATATATATTTGTGATATATATATAATTTTAACTAGTTATTTTAAATTCTAAATTTTTTTACTTTGTGATGTAACAATGTAAATATAAATAAATATATTTTGTTATATATATAATTTTATTTTGTTATATATATATATTTGTTATATATATATAATTTTAACTAGTTATTTTAAATTCTAAATTTTTTTACTTTGCGATATAACACAAAGTAAATATAAATAATTTTGTTATATATATAATTTTATTTTGTTACATATATATATTTGTTATATATATATAATTTTAACTAGTTATTTTAAATTCTAATTTTTTTTACTTTGTGATGTAACAAAAAGTACATATAAATAAATATATTTTAGTAAAATAAATAAAAATAAATATATTTACAGTAAATATAACTTTTATTCAGCTCCACACTCCCAGACTCAGTATTCTCACTTTTGGAAGCCTTTCCCAGGTCAAAAGCAATATATTTTTGTGGATTATTTTCTGCCAGCACAAAACCCCTGAAATTCTCTGTGCCCAAGGTTCCAACACCTCTGAACACCGACCCTAAAAGCAGAACAAAAAACAAAAAAATAAACCCCAAACCAGGTCCTGGCTGGCTGCAGACCTGGCAACTCCACTCCCACAAAAATCCAGCAGGCCCGTTAATAAAAATGCAATTAGCTGCTCTAATTAACCTGCCCACGAACCTTCTGTGTTTCCTGGAAAACAGAGATGTGTGCACTGGACAAGAAATGATGAACTGGTTATCAGGGCCCAGATTCCACTTCTGTTTTTCCCTTCCTGGTGGATCCAAAATTATCCAATCTCCAAGAAATCAAGAAGTGCTGCTCCTCGAGAGTCTGCAAGAAGTTACTGATATCGTTTGAGAGGATTTAAATATGTAGTTATAGCTAGAAATAAGTAGATATAATAATATATATAATAGCATCGTTTTCAAATTTATCTCCCAGTGCACAGGCTGGGGCCTGAGCTACCCACCACAGTGACAGGATAAATAAACAGAGTTGCTTCAAAGCATCAAAATTCCCTTTTTTTACAAAAAAATTAATTCTTTTTTTCCAGCTGAGGTTGAAGCTGACGACACAAACATTAAAAAGTCACCTGCGAAATGTCACCTTCCAGACCCAGATTTTATCAAAAAAAAAAAAAAAATAATATTTTTGATAAGCCCCAAACCTTTGGGGCAGTGAAATGTGTTTACTGAGGATCACACTTTGAGCGCTGCCAGGTTGTTTTTTTTTTTAATTTCTTGCAGAGCTTGCAGGAGGAGCAATCCCCTCTCACCCTCTCCGTTTGTGGGTGCTGATCAGGAGTTTTAAACCCGCCCAGATGGATGCAGGATGTTTGTGATGAGCCCCCTATCAGCTCTAATCAGCTCCAATCGCTCCAGCCCAAGCTGAGGGCAGCCTTTCCTCCAAGGCATTGCTGTGAATCACATTCAGAAATAAAAGCTGGCCTTCACCAGCGAGCTCTGGCAGGCTCAGCTGAGAGAGGGCAGGAGTCAGCCCTCTGCTCAAATCGACATTAAATCAGACAGAAAGCTCAAGCTCAGGGGTTTTTTTTTTGTTTATATAGGATTTTTTTACTGAAAGTGTAGTTAAGAGCAAAGCTAGGCGTGCTTTCTGCAAAGTGAACCAGCCATTAGCTGCAAGAAAGCAAAGCCAATAAATAAAAGTGATGCTCTCTCCAAGAGAGGGCTCCTCCAGTGCTCCCAACCCCAAAAAAATAAACAAATCAGGCTAAAAGAGAAATTTTCCCCTCAGCAAAAAATTATATATATAATAATATAAAATATTATATGTATATTTATATGTATATTTATATTTATATTTATATTTATATTTATATTATATTATATTTATATGTATATGTATATGTATATTATATTTATATTTATATTTATATTTATATTTATATTTATATGTGTATTTATATTTATATTTACATTTATATTTATTTATTTATATTTATATAAATATATATTTATATTGTAATATATAATATATATGATAATATAAAATGTAAAATAAAATATAAAAATAATATATACATATATTATTTACACATATATATTATTTACATATATATTATTTACATATATATATTATTTACATATATATATCCCCATACATATATATTTATATATGTATATTTACTATATATTTACATGTATATTTTTATATTTGTATATATATTTTGCATATATCTCCATACATATGTATTTGCATAGATATTTTTATATATATATATTTACATATATATTTTTAATATATACATGCATATACGTATGGATATATATATTTACATATATACACATACATGTATATATATACATATATTTTAATATATTTTTTATATTTATATTTATATTTATATTATATTTATATTTATATTATATTTCTATTTTATTATATTATTTACATTTACATTATTTACATTCATTTATATTTATATTTACATTTACATTTGTATTTATATTTATGTTTATATTTACATTTACATTTATATTTATTCTCTCATTCAAGTAGTTTCTAAATTAACAACCAAACAAAAGCAGAAAGCAAAAAAAAAAAAAACCCAGCCCAAAACGTTTAATGTGCCTTAGCTCAGGAGTAGCTGAAAAGAAACAAAACTTTCCTCCCCCCCTTTCCACTGCAAACTTTTTATTTATTAGACATGATTTCAACCCTGAAAGTTTGAAAAGATGAGAATAGAAAACAATAGTGGCTGCGTGTGTCGACTTTTCAGAAGAGGCCCAAAAAAAAACCCCCAATAAAAAACCCAAAAAAAAACCCCAAAAAAAAGGGAAAAAAATGAACAAAAAGAATGAAAAACTGCTCAGAGCACAAAGCAAAGGCCGCCGTAAATCACTGGCTGTGCTAAATAAATCAGGGTGATGCTGATAAAGCTGCCTTGGCTGCTTCCAGCGAGCTTTGGAAGCTGCTGCTTCCACCCCCTCCGTGAAATGCCGTTGTGTAACTCGTCAGGTGGGCCAAAAAAGGATCAATCAATAAATCTGCGAGGCACAGAAAAATGGGATTTGGCTCAAGGCGCGAAGGAACCTGTGCAAGAAATTTCCACATTAAAAACCCATTGCTCTTTCTGGAGCCTGGGGTGAAGAAAGAGCTTGAAATGAAACAGACAATTCCATAATTTTAGGGGGAAATATTTATTATAAAGCAGACAAGTTCAGCCAAACATCCAGGCTGAGATGAATTTAGGATAAAAGCCTCTCCTAGCCAGCTCTGCTCTTGGCTCTAGGATGGATTTGGGATTTTGGGGAGAGGTTTGGGGTTTCTGTGTCAGTGCTGTGATCGTGGATTTTGTGATGGTTTTGGGTGGAATTCTTCTCCAGAAGATCCAGGAGTCTCCCTCTGAGCATGGAACCATGGAATTTTTTTTTTTTTTTTTTTTTTTTTTTTTGTCATTGTCCCCCAAGTCTTTGTGATGCTGTTGGAAAATCAGGGAGCAGAGAGGATTTTCCTCAAATCAGTTACCAGGAGAAACTTCCCAAAAGGGCAGCAGGACCCTGGTCTGGGATGGAATCTGCCAAAATTGGGAGAAAGAGATTCCTTTAGAGAGTAAAAAGAGTCACCCTGGGCTGGGTTTATTTATCTTTTTAGTCCTAGTACCCCATTAGAACTGAAAAAATTCCCTCAAAACCCAAAATATTAAATAAAATGAAGGGAATACCAAAGCTGGAACACGACCATTAAAAACACAAACCCTGAATTTGTGTGCAGGTGGAACCTCCTGGCAGAATTTGGGTTGGTTTGTTGGCTGATCAGAGTCACTACCTGACAAAAAGGTGATTTTTTTTTTTTTTTTCCACCTTTCCCCACTCCACCTCCAGCCCTTCCTTGGACACCTCCAGGGATGGGGACCCCAAACCTCCCCAAGCCCAAAGCTGTTCACAGCCTTTGCTGAAATTTTTTATTTTTTTGAGATTTTGATGAAAATCCAACCTTCAGGACACAGAACAATGAGCAGCCCTGGAAAAATATCCAGCACAGGTTGCACGTTTTGTCCCAGTTTCCCTCTGTGAGAGACCCCCATGACCAACAATCCTCATTTTATATCCCTGGCTCTCTAATTTTGTGCCCTCAGATGGGAGGAATTGGGATTCTAAACACAGGTTGAGGGCTGCAAAAATTCCCAGAGCATGAGAGAGCCCACGAGGGAAAAACCTTCCCACTATTTCTGCTCTTGGAGATTAGGGCAGAAGTTACTGGGAAAGAGTCAGGGGGTGGGTCAGAGACGGAAAATGATGGCTGAAGGTGATAAATCCATATTTCTGGGGCTAAATCCATTTTCCTGGGGCTGTATCCCCCTTCCTGTGCCTGTTTCTGGCTAAGTTATACCACTGTGGTCATAAAATCTGCCTTGGTTGCACAACTCTGGACAAAAGATCGTGGAGGAGCAGCCAGCTCTTTATATCTGTATTTTATCTCCTTCTGAGCTAGAGGCTGGGAGTCTTAGTAATTAAAAATAGATCAAAAAGCTGATGGAAATATTCCTAAAATTTGGATTTGGGTCATTCCAAAGGGAAAACAGGTAAAAGGCCTGGCTGCAGCTCTGAACTTCCTCTGGTTTGGGTTTGTTTGGGTTCTGGGTTTGGTCCATCTCAATAAACAGAGCTGACATGCAGAAACTTGCTTCATTCATCATCACCTGCAGGTGGAAGAAAGAGAAGAGCAGATCCACTTCTGTTTGTTCAGGGGTGTGAGATGGAGGAGAATAAAACACCTACAAGGGTGGCTTTAAAAATAACAGGAGGTTCATCATCTGCCCCAAATGTGACCTAGACTGGGGAGAGCACAGCGCTGTGTCAGAGTTTCTGTGAGCTCATGAGGCTTTGTGCAATCTGAATTACGTGTGAAATTGTTTTGCAGTGACCTAGGGAAGAGCAGGATCCAGCAGCTCCCTGGGGACTCTCTCAAAGTGTCTCATTAGGATAATTTCCCTTGCACCGGGAAGCAGGGCAGAGCTTCCAAAAGCAGTTCAGGGGCACGAGGGTGAGCAGCCAGACCCTGCTCTGCAGCTCAGGGATGGATTTTAGGGTTTATTGCCCATCCTGGGGCTGCTGGCAGCGCTGGAGTCACCAAACTCTGCTCTCTGTGGCTGCAGACTCCTCTGGAGCTGTCCCAGTCTGTGCAGGATCAGCTGGAATGGCTGGGAAGGCTTTGCAGGAATCACAAGGCAGGAAGCTCAGCCTTGGAAAGCTGCTCTCCAAAATTCAGGCAGCTGGAGCAAAGGGGCCCTTCCCCTGCAAGGACAGGGGAGCACAGAGATCCTTTCCACCCAAAAACTGGGAACACAGGGATGATCCACGGCCAGGACATCTTCTCCTCCTGCCCTGGGCTGCAGTGCCACATGTGCCCAGCAGTTTGTGTTGTGTCCCCAGATGTTGGATCTGGGGTTGGGGTGCTCCTTTGTCCATGGGCAGCTGTTAAAAACCAGCTGGGGCAGTTCCCTTAATCCCTGCCAGGACCCATCCTTATCCAGGAGAGATCTGCTGATGGCCATGAGTCTCATTCCATAAATATATGAATGTACAAATGTATTAATATATTTATGATATATTTGTTGTCCCTGGAAATCAGGGGTTTGGTGTAGTGGAGTCAGTTCTCATGGATTGTAAGATAAACCAGGATCATGTTTGCATTGCTTTGTAAAAGATCTCACCTGATGGACTCTCCAGTGAGCAGTGGGGATGGAGAGGTGGGAACTGCTCTGTGCAATCTCTGCTCACTGCCCAGACACTGAGAGAGACGAGGGCAGCAATGAAACTGGAGAGTTCTTTTCTCCTTCTCTGCCTGAACCCCTGTGTGTGCTGCTGTGTGTTCCCATCTGTGTCACAGTGACAGACACTATCAGATATTCATAAATCCATGAATGTACAAATACATGAACACATTTATGACTACACTATCACATATTCATAACTATATGATAAACTGCCCCCACCCCACGGGAGAGGCTCTGCCCAGGGCAGGAGCCCAGCATTCCTGCCTGGACACAATGTGGGCTTTGGGAGAGCAGGGCAGCCTTTCCAGGGGATCCCAGAGGAGCAGCAGGCCCATCCCTGCCCAGTGCCCTGCCCAGGGAATGTGCCCCTGCCTGCAGGCTCCCTGCCCCAGCAGAGCCCCCTGTGCCCCTGCAGGAGCTGCACCCCTGGCATGGCCCTGCCCAGCGCCGACCCCCGGGGGCAGGGGGGATCCTGGCTCTGCCGGCGGCTGCGCTCCAGCTCCACAGCTTTATTGTAATTCCCCCATAAAGAGCTGCTATTCCTAGCCCCACCTCTTTGCCTGAGAGCCCCTTAATTTCCAAACTACAATAATTCCGAGGGAGGGGGCTCACATTCTCCATTCCTGCCTTCCTGAGCAGACACCTGTGCTTCAAACCAGGACAGCTCCCTGATTTTCCTGCAATAATTGGGCATTACCAAGAGTTTATCCCTGCAATCCCATCAGCCCCAGCCATTAATTTGTCTGATATTTGCTGCGCGAGGAAGAATCAAGTTTGTGCAGAATTCCCAACGGCAAATATCCAGGTTTTTGTGGGATTGCAACAATTTTGGGAATGGTTTCCCCCCTGACATCTTTTACCCTCATGCACCCCTTTCCTTGGTGTCCCCTGGCCCTCAGCAAAGAGTTTGCTAAAAAGAAGCTATTCTAAAAATGAAAAATTGGCTAAAAATTCTAGTTGTTGTTATCAAGAAAGAAAAAGGGTGTAAAGAAAAGAAGAAAAATGTTCTAAAGATTTTATTCTAATTCTTATTATTCTTTTAGTTTTATTAATACATTTTCTTTATACCTTTTCAAGTTTAAGCCTACTTTGTTTTTTCTCTTAATCCTTACCCATAAAAAAAAATAGACCCACCACACAAATTGGTGCATTACCCAAGAAATCTCAAATTAACAACCCTGCACCACTACACAAATCAATATTTCTACCAAATTTCAAACTAAAACTCTCCCACTCAGCCACATTGAGTCTCGCTCCTTCCCTCTCTGGGAATATTTGTCTTTTTCTCCTTCCAGGGAGGATCTGCAGCCTGAGAGGAGTGATAAAAACACACATGGATCCCTGGGGATGGCACTGGCTGCCTTGGTGACACCAGCTGGGTTACATTTCCTCTTACATCAGACTCCTGGCATCACAGAAAGAGTCTCTGTATCAAAAAAAAAAAAAAAAAATGTTTGATACCTTATTTTATATTGATATGAATATTTAAGCTGACCTTTTTTTATGTACAGGAGATGGCAACCTGTTCTCAAGCCTAAAAATAATTGAGGGTGTAACAAACTCTGACCTTAGAAAAGGCTGGATCTTCCTGGCCCCATTTTTCTGAGGATGAAGGTTCCTACCCCTCCTTCTTTGATGTGTGGGAATGGGGTTTTTACCCAAGAAAGACCCTAAATCCTTGCACAGAAATCCCTGGTTTGGTCTGATTAGTCTCAGACTAACTCACACTGCTCTGGTTCTCCCTCTGAGGTGAAACCCATCCCTGTGTTCCTGCCTCCCTGGGAATCGTGTCTGGCACTGGATGAATTTTTGGTAAAAGCAGGAAAATGTGTTTAATGTTGAATGCCTGGCTGTGAGAGCCTTTGAAAATATTCCTTCTGTGGAGTTCCTTTCAAATCTGAGTATTCCCTGGGTAGGCAGAGGGAGGGATGAGCTGGGAATTGCTGCTCAGGGATGGGGACAGATGGGGACCTTGTCATTCCTTTTTGTTCCCTCCTGCCTGGATGATTCCCCCCTGTGCTCGGCCAGAATGAGCCAAGTCTGGCTGAGTTTTCAGGGGTGACTCCTCACCCCGAGAAATCAGACCACAAGGGGAAGGGCAGCAATGAAGATTTTGCAGTTCTGTCCTAAACTGCTGCTCCTGGGGCAGAACTGGCATTACTGAAATGCCAGCTGACACTGGAGCCCAAAACTTCCCCCAAAAGCCAAACTCAAAGCAAGGAGTGAGCCCTTCCACTCTGAGAGAAGCAGGAATTCCACCTGATGCTTTCTAGGGGCTGAGCTGGAGCAGAACCAGGCAGAGCCAAAGGATCCAGCAGGGATTGATTCAAAGGGATTGATTCAAACCTCCCTGGGCACACCTGGGCAGTGCCAGAGCCCGGCTGGGCCACACCCAAGGGGAACCCAAAATGGGCACAAAATGGGCACAAAATGGACACAAATGGGCAAAAATGGACACAAAATGGACCCAAAATGAACCCAAAATGGGCACAAAATGAACCCAAAGTGGGCACAAAATGAACCCAAAGTGGGCGCAAAATGGACCCAAAATGGGCACAAAATGGGCACAAAATGGACCCAAAAAATGGCACAAAATGCACGAGCAGCCACCAGGTCCCAGCCTGGGATCAGTTCTGCTCCAGCAGCACCTTGGAGTTCATTGGGCAATTCCAGCTGCAGGGCAGGAAGCTCCATCCTCCTTGCTTTGCCTTCTCCCCTCACCCTTGCTTTGGTTCTTGGCCCTGAAAGTTGTCCTTGGTCCCAAAGTGGAGCAGGAATTGTTTTGTCTCCCTGCTGTGTGAGGAGAGCTGAGCAGCACTGAACATGAACCCTAAAACTGCCCCCAAAACAGCCCAGAATGTGAAAAATAGAAAAGCTCCAAGTTCAGGCATGCCAGCAAGTGGCTGATGTCCCCTCCAGCCAGCCCTGCCCAGTCCAAGCTCTCAGAGCAGCTCTGCTCTCCCCCGTGCCAGGGATGCCCACAGTGGCAGGAGGGCTCGGCCTCTGCTGCTAATCCTGGGATAAATCCTCTCACTTTCAGAGCCCTGAGCAGCAAATCTTTGGGATTTGGGCAGGGAGAGCTTTTATATTGGCTCAGGCAATAAACAGGGACAGGAGGATGGATTTGCTGTGCCAGAGGACAGGAGAGGTGACCTGCATCAGCTCTCCCCTCTCTGCTCTCGTGGCTGCTTGGGAATTCTCCCTCTTTTTCTCCCTCCAGCCCTCCCAGACAGAATCCAGGAATAAATGGAATTTGGGGTTTTTAGGGCTCTACTTTGTGGTGCTGCTTGACTTCAAGTGCTTTCACTGCAGGACCCCCAGCCTTGGCCGTGTTTTCCAGAAGATAAAACCTCTTGAAATGTTTTGAGGGCCTGGGTGAAGGTTTGGGTTTTTTTTTGTGGATTTGGGCTCCACAAGTGTCAGGGGAGCCCAGGTGGAAGCTCCCCCTGCACTGAGAGATGCAGGAATGGTGTCAGAGCACATCTGACATCCCTAAATACATTTTCAAAATACAGAGAAAACCTTGGCTTTGGAGGCAGCCTCCAGTTCTTGGGGAAGAGATTTTTCCTTGGCTGCAGGATCACATGTAATCCACAGGCAGGTTTTTCTTCCACCTTTTCCAAACTCATTTATTGGCTACTCCTCACCCCAGAGCTGAAAGCACAACTGAAGCCCTGGGTCCTTTCACTCAGGTGGATCCAGGAGGGTGGTGGGGCACTGGAATTCCACATTTCCAAAGAATCTTTGGCTTCCCCCATCCTGGAAGTGTCCAAAGCCAGGTTGGACAGTGAAAAATGTCCCTGCCCATGGATTTAAGGATGGGCTTTAAGGTCCCTTCCAACCCAAACCATTCCATGATTTTTGTGCTTTATAAATGTCTTTTTTTTTTTCTCCCTCAGTGCCCCATGGTTCCAGAGCTGCACCTGATACAGAAACCCAGCAGCAGCACCAAGGTGCAAGGTTTCACTGAAATCTCAATTTCCCTCTGGATTTCCTTTGAAATTGAAGAATTTAGGTAAAAGGAGAGAGAGAGGAAAAAAAAAAAAAAAAAAAAGAATATTTAGATGACCTGAAAAGCGTCGCTGCCAGTTTGTAATGTGAACCTGAAGCTGTAAAATGATGACAAATATGTGAAATTGGGAGATGCTGGCTGACATTTCAGAGTACAAACATCCCCAGCCTCATCCAGATTGCAAAATATCGATGATTTCAAATGGAAAAATCCAATGGGCCAAACACTGGTTCTACTTTTCTATTTTAGGAACACCTAAAATGTGTTTTTTGTTGTTTGCTAAAAGGATCTGAGCAGATTCTGGTAGTGAAATGGCTCAAGTTTAATGTGGAGGATTAGAAGAAACAAAACAAAAGAAAAGAATGATACTCACACACACTGTCAGCTTTAAGGTGAAGCTAAAATCAAGGTTCTCATTGGGTTGAAATTGCCTTTTTAAATGAAAAATGTGGCTCCAAATGCTCTTCATCTTAATACTTGGATACTCTCCTGGCACTTTGGATTATTAATTACTCTGCAGTAATTTGAAATTTATGTTTTTCCCTTCCATGTTTCTGTTTCACTTTCTTCTTCTTGAGACCATTCCAGAACCCTGAGGTTGGGTTTAACACCTCCACGTGCCAAAATGACATTTCATTATCTCTAAACCCAACTTCCCTACGCTGCCTTGACTGCTGACTTCCATTTTATTTCCCAAACAAATCAGGATGATCTCCGTTCTCCTTTCCTTCACATCCACGTGGATATTTGATTTTTTTTTCTGGATTTTTTTAAACTGAGCCTTCTCTTTCCAGACCTCCTCAGGCAGGGGGCCAATCTCCAGCTCAGGTGCAGTAACCCAGTGAGTGCCTCATTTTCTATTGCACACTCCCAAATTAAAGTGCAGCTGCTGCCCACAGTTCACCTGATCTGCTCACTGAGACACCATTAGGGAGAATCAATTAATTTTTCCACTCTCCCAAACGCTGCTGGAGTTGAATAGGAGGAGAAGGAAGAGAAAAGAGGAGGAAAAAAAAAAAAAAAAAAAGGACTTTTGTGTTGGAAAGATGAAACCCGAGGTATTGAGTGGCCAGGTGAATGCAGGGCAGAAAAGGGAGACAAGAAGTTTATATTTCATTTTAGGGGTGAAAATGAGAGCTGCTCATCCATGAAAGAAACCTGCCTGCCTGGCTCTCCCACCAGCTCCTTTTTCCATGTCCTCCTGCGTTGTGATCCCGGGTGGAGATTATTTAAAAGTGAAAGGGAAATGTTCTGTTCAAACTGAGAGGGGAGCCCTGAAAGACTTGACTCTCAAATTCCTGAAGATTCCTTGATTGCTGTATAATTCCTCAAAAATTCTCTCTGGGACTGGACTTTGGATAATGTATTTTGTAGGATTTCTGGGTTATAAACCCAATAAATGCCCGTGAGAGGTGAGGAGCTCCCTTTGAGGAATCCATGGAGCTTGTATGGAATATTCCATATCCAGGGGTCAGATGTTGTGTCTGAGGTGGTTCCAGCCTCTGGCTGGAGGGAAAGGGATGTTCCCTTCAGGATCAGGCAGAAATCCCTCTCAGGAGAGGTTTTTCAGCTCCCCAGTGGGCAAAGGAGCTCCCAAACCCAACCTCCAGCTGGGAGGTAAAGGTCGAGGAGCACTGC
Source organism: Sitta carolinensis (assembly GCA_032173965.1). Taxonomy (NCBI): domain Eukaryota; kingdom Metazoa; phylum Chordata; class Aves; order Passeriformes; family Sittidae; genus Sitta; species Sitta carolinensis. The sequence goes on along the minus strand of CM063298.1, from coordinate 1,996,754 downwards.
CCTGAATTCCAGGCTCAGCTTTTCCTCGGGAGAACCAATGGGTTCTCAGGATATGGATGGACCTTGGGGTCGTCAGGAAATGGATTCCACCAGCAGAAGTTCCTCCTGAGCCTCGGGGGTGACACAGCTCCTCAGTGCCACCAGCAAGGTGCTTTCTGCAGTAGGGAGTCAATTCAAATTGCAATATCTGCAGTCATTTTAAATCTAAATATCTCCAAAAATTTCAAACTGAAATATCTGCAGTAATTTCCAATTACAGTATCTGCAACTATTTAAAATTCAAATATCTGCAATAATTTCGAATTACGATATCTGCAATAATTTCAAAACAGCGGCAAAATTTAAATACAAATATCTGCAATAATTTGAATTACGGTATCTGCAAAAATTTTAAATCAAATATCTGCGGTAATTGTGAAATACAGTACCTGCAATAATTTCAAATCGAAATGTCTGCAATATTTTTGAATTACAATATCTGCAATAATTTTGAAATACAGTATCTGCAACAATTTCAAATTCAATGATCTGCAATAATTTCAAATCGAAATATCTGCCATAATTTTGAATTAAAATATCTGCAATAATTTCAAAATCAAATATCTGCAATTATTTCAAATCAAAACACCCACAACAATTTCAAAATCAAATATCCAAAATATTTTCAAATTATAGTATCTGTAATTATTTTGAATTACAATATCTGCAATAATTTCAAGTCGGAATATCTGCAATAATTTCAAATTCAAATATCTGCAATAATTTTGAATTACGGTGTCTGCAATAATAAAAAATTACAATATCTGAAATATTTTCAAATTCAAATATCAGAAATATTTGCAAATCACAGCATCTGCAGTTATTTGGAATTCCAATACCTGCAATGCTTTTAAATTCAAAAATCCTTAATAATTTCAAATTCAAATATCTGCAATATTTTCAAACCGAGGGCTCAGCAGATGCAAGGGAACAACGAGAGTCTCATTCCCTTCCTGGGAAGATCATCCAGAGAAAAAGAATTGATAAATGTCATTATGATTTTTTGCCCTGTGCTGGAGGAGAAGCCTTAATTCCTGAGATGACGCAGGCAGCGAGCAGCGCTCCGAGTTTCCTAGGAAACGGGAATATTACCTCGCTCAGGAATGAGAAATCCAGAGGAGCAAATTGTTCTGGGATGGGAAGGCTGCGTCCTTTTCTCTAACAAATCCAAATCCAGAGTGAGGAGAACTGGAGAGGAATTAGGGGCAGGGAAAAAGCTGGAAAATCCAGATGGGAATGTGAAAATGGTCCCAGGTGGGAAAGGATTTTTCTTCACAGGCTTTCCTTTTCCAAGGAGGGGTGGAATGGCATTGTCCCTAAATTGAGTGGCTGAAGGTGCGAAAAGCTCTTGAAAAATCTGCTTTCCAGGCAAAAAAAAAGTCCTAATCAGCAGGTGGAGAGCCCAGGAAGGAACAGAGGGAAATCCAACATCCCATGGAGGGAATGAAGCAGAAAATTCCCTCCTGCAGCCCCTGCCTGGAGCTGGTTGGGGTTTGGGCACCTGTGACTGCTCCACAGGGAGTTGGGATTGCTCAGACCCCTTTCCAGGAGATTTTTCTGGATGTTCTCCTGATTTTACAGAGCCCTGGGGTTCCTGTCTTTGCAGAGTGTATTTTTCCCTGTGTTTGACCAGTGCCTTTTCACCCTTCCAGGGAAACTCCTTCCCTGAGCCATGACAAATGTGCTCTTGTGACAGCAGTCATGGAGAGCTGTGAAAATTCTTTTATGTTTCCATTTCCAGGAGGTTTCCCTGGAAGTTCCCCTGATTTTACAGAGCCCTGGGGTGCCTGTCCTTGCAGATTGTATTTTTCCCTGTGTTTGACCAATGCCTTTTTACATTTCCAGCAGGAAAATCCATCCCCTGATCCATGACAAATTCGCTCTTCTGACGGCAGTCACGGAGAGCTGTGAAAATTCCTTTACATGGACACGAGCAGAAGCCCAGGAAAAGCAGATGTCAGTGGTTTAATGGGCTCAGCCTTTTGTTGTCTGCTGAGTCAGACCAAGCTGTGGTGGAGCAGCTCTCCTTATCTTGGGGCTGGGATCTGTGGGGTTGGAGGAGCGTGGCTTTAATCCACTCTGCTGAGAATGACCTCATGGTCAGAAATTCTGCACTGGGTGGGTTTCATCTGGACCTTGGGGGATTAAACCTGTTGGATTCAAAGGACTGGCCTCAGATTTTGGTTTGTTTGTTACATGACACTTAAGACAGAACATGGCACCCACAGCTCCCGATTTATCCTGTGCTGAACCTAATCCTTGTGCTGGGAATGGATTTTTTCACGTTTATTTTTTTGTTCTTGCACCAACCTTTGCAGAGATTTCAAAGTTTGCTATTCAGATCTATTTCTCTCAGCTGACCAGTTATGATGAACTGGCAAAGCTTTGCTCTGATAATCTTTCCCCTAAAAGCCAAATTTCTGAAATTCCTGCCTCTTTTTAGCTTTCCTGAGAGGGGTAAGGGATGATGTAGCTCAAATGATACTCTGGTGACATAACAAAGAACAGTAAAGGTCAGAGCAGATTAATTTGCTCCAGGATCAGCTGGAGAATATTAAACCTCTTAACTGTAATCCTTTGATAACCAGTTCTATAATGTAATCATCAGTGTACATCCAATAACACACATGTTAATTACTTTGGAATTCTATTTTTCATTTTTAATCACAAGACATATTTTAAAGGATGCCCCAGCAGCCTCCACCAGATCAAAACACTCGTTTCAAATGAAAAAAAAAATTTAAAAATCCTATTTTTATGAGGTGGCTGGGGAAAAGTCAGCCTGGAAAATATCCTTGTGAAGGAAGCATCTGTCCCAAGTCAAAATGTTATCGCTGCTCCCTGGGGAGAGCCAGCCCGGGCACAAACAGCAGGGAAACGCTCAGGGCTGAAATTTGGGGGGCAAAATGTGGGTGCTGCAGTCTGGGGAGGCTGTAACAGAGCTGGGTCTGAGCAGCTCCCTCCCTCAGCCCTGGGAAATCCGTGTGGAGAGGAGCAGGAGGGGGGTTTGCACAGAGGATTTAATTTTCATGGGGAGGGGGCAGATTTTACCTGAAATTCACGGGAGCTTGTTCACACAACAGCAAGGTGCCAAATATTTTCCGTGTGAAATCTCAATCCCAAACCTTGTCCCAGCTCCCACTGCCCTCCTGCTCTGGCAGAACCTCCTCCCCCCAAGCTTGGAGAGGCAGAATTTCGTGCCAGCTGTGCTGAAGTTCACCAAACATATCAAAGCTCATCTGTGACCCACACATTTCTGTCACCGCTCCGGAAATCATCAGCCACCCTCTGAAAATGAGGATTTGTGGGTGTGCTGCACAGCTCACAGCTTCCAGAGAGGGGGAAAAATACTCCAGGGCTGAGAAACGAGGGGAAAATACATCCATGGATTGATCAGGACTTTCCTCTGAGCCAAAACAAGGTTCTGCTGAAACGCTGACTCCTCTGGAGTGCTGGAAGGGTTTGGAGTCTGTTCACTCCCTCCACGAGCAAATGGGAATTCCCAGGTGTAATTTTAAGGAGGGGTTGATCCCTCCCTCCTCCTCCCCATAGGGCAGAGCCCAAGCTGGGCTGAGCTTGGGTGACTTGGACCAGTTTGTAGCAGAAAGGGCAAATTCTCTTTTCTTTAAAGTGCTTGCAAAGTCTTGGGGAAAAAGACCAATCCTGTGGGGGCTCTGGAAAGGGAATTTATACACAACCTCATTTCCAAATGCTCCGTAAAATCTGGAAGTACCCAATCATGACAAGTTCTTTTTGATAATTCCAATGTCATAATTTTACCAGATAATTTCAGCTCTCCAAGCTCACTCCTTGCTTTCAGTGCCCTTTCCAGTGGAATTTCCTGACTGGAGGTGGTTGAAGGAGTTCAGCAGTTCCTGAGGTTCAGCAGGTCGAGGTGTGATGTGCCTCCAGGACAGAACAAACCCTGAAATTCCTTCAGGTGCGTTTGGGGACAGCGCAGCAGCGCTGGCAGGCATCTCTGGATGGGTGCTGTATTTTGGGGAGGAGCTATTTTGGGAAACCAGGGTTCAGCTCTTCATACCCATCAACCTCCCTCAGGTGAGCTGCCTGAAGTGCATTTCTAAGGAAGAACAGAGCCAGGGTGAAAACGAGCATGGGAGCTCAACCCAACCCAACCTGGAGCTTCTGGTTGAATTTCCAGGCCCTTCCTCCTTCAGCAAACCCCATGCCCCAAACAAAACCCCTCCATCAACACCAAAACCACCTGGGCAAACCCCTGAACAAGCAGCGTGTGCACTTTGAACTGACAGCTGAATCCAGCTCGTCATTGTCCCCAGAAAACGAGGAATGAGAAAGGAAAATGGACTCGAGGTCAGTTCCTGCTCTGGGCACTGCTGTAACACAAGAGGATTGCTGAATCTTTAATTGCAGTTGCTTTGCTATAAATGCTTAATGAAAACACCATGTCCAAGTGGCTGTGGGAGGGTTTGGTGACCAGGCAGGTTACAAGGCTGTGAATAACCTCCCTGGGCAGGAATCACGGAGGATCCATGGTTATTCCTCTTGCATCTGAGAATGGGATGGCAGAGGGGGAGTGACGAGTGTGTGATGGGAGTGTGATGAGTGTGCAGGAATTACACTGCCTGGCTTCCAGCAGCTCGCCTGGGGAGTGTGGGAAGGCGACTGCATCACTTGGAGTCGCTTTAATTAAACCTTCAAAGGTTGCTTTAGTCAAAGGCAGGCTCAGGGCTGGCAGCTCGCTGCCCTGCAGAGCACACACGCCACCAGTGACCCCCCTGGTGCCTGGGGGAGAGCTGGGCTGGGGGCAGGACTGCTGAGGGGAGGTGGGGGCTCTTATCAGCACCCCCAGCCACATGGGGGTCCCTTATCAGCACCCTGAACCCCGTGGGGATCTCTTATCAGCACCCCCAGACCCATGGGATTCTCTTATCAGCACCCCCAGACCCATGGGATTCTCTTATCAGCACCCCCAGCCCTCTGGGATTCTCTTATCAGCACCCCCAGCCCTCTGGGATTCTCTTGTCAGCACTCCTATCCCTTTTGGGGTTTCTTAGCATCCCCAACCTCACTGGGGCTTCTCTCAGCATCCCAAGCCTTGTTGGGGCTCTCATGAGCATCCCCAGCCTCGTGGGAGACCCTCATGGGCATCCCAGCCCCATGGAGGAGTCTTGTCACCACCCCCAGTCCCAAAATGGGGTCTCCCATCACCACCCCCATCCCATGGGAGACCCTCAGGAGAATTCCCAGTTTGATGATGGTCTCCTCTCACCATCCCCAGCCCTGTGGGGGTCTCCCATCACCATCCCAAGCCCCACTGGGGTCTCTCATCACCATCCCAAGTCCCATGGGAGACCCTCAGGAGAATTCCCAGTCTGATCATGTCCTGTCACGAGCATTCCCAGCCCCGTGGGGTTCTCCCATCACCATCCCCAGCCCTGTGGGTCTCTCAGCAGTACCCCCAGCCCCATGGGGGTCTCCCAGCAGCACCCCCAGCCCCTGTTCCCTCACTTCCAAGCAGTGCTGGGCTGCCCCAGGTCTCTCCAGCCTCCCCCCTGCAGGACAGGCACTCTGGAATTTCCCCCGTTGCACCAAAGGCTTTTATTTGACTTCTCCCCTCGCTCATCCTGCTGCCCCCCAGTTGGGAGAGGGGACAGGGACAGAGGGGAGGGGGCTGGCCCTGCTGGCTGTGGAGTGTCCCTCTGCCCAGCACTCACTCCTGCACGCAGAACAATTAAAAACAGACTTCACATAACGATTTTTTTTTTTTTTTTTCCCCTGTGGAAGAAGGGAAGGCAAAGAAGGAGGAGACAAGCTCAGGGCTGCTCTCATTCATGTGGCTCCCCGAAGCTTTTACTCTGCACCATTTACCCTGCAGAAATCAATTGCCAGAATATCAGCGCCCTGCTCCCTTGTTTACTCGGGAAGATTACGTCCCATTAGCAGATTTGTCCTGTAATTGAACTGAAGTGTAAAATGCCAATGTCCTGACAACCCCAATGGTCGGGATTAACTGCTGCAGACGTTTCTGCCCTCTTTTGAAACATTTTGATTGAGCATAATTAATCCAAGTGAACCGATAGGGTGACGGGTGCCCGTGGTTTGCAGAGGGAAGCACGGCTGGACACCAAAATCATAACAAGATAAAGAGGCAGTGACAGGCAGCAGCTTCTGCTTTTCCAGGGCTTATTTCTCCTTCCTCTGACTAATTCTCAGTGGCAAAGCACAAACCTCGCTGAGTGCCCAATTTCAGGTGGATGTGCTGCTGTCAATTTGTTTTTAGAGCGCCCCGAAGGCACGCGTGGAACTTTGATCCTGTGCCCTGGAGCTGCTTTGGGGTTTGGGGTTTGGGGTCAGGCTCTGCCCATCCCCGGCACTCTGTGGGCTGAAGGTGATCAATCCTGACCCCCACACAAGCAGGTTTGAGTCACAGCTATTTTAGCTGAGGATTTTTACCCTCCAAGGCTCTGTCGGGGTCACAGAACATCAGCAAGCAGGCAGGAAAACGCTTCCAGGACACATTTATACATTGCATTAATCCAGCAGCAAAAGGGCTTTTTTCTTTTTTTTTTTTTTTTTTTTTTTTTTTTATTCCTGTCCCAGAAATTCTTGAACTCTTCATTTCTATTCAGAATTCCTGTCCCAGCCTGGATTCTCGAGTCTGCAAGAGGCTGAAGAGTTCTCTGAGAGGGGAGACAGGGGAAGTTCAGGTGATTTGCTCTGACAAAGAACCAAAGCTGAAGAGGAATTGCCATTTTCAGGGCAGGACAAGCCCAGGTCCCAGCTCCCAGCCTGGCCTTTGCCATGGCTGTTTACTGTCTATTTTCACAAAGCCTCCCACCACATCTGCTCCGGGGCTCGGGGCCAGGCCAGAGATTGAGGGCTGCAGGGTTTGTTATTGCTGGGGTAATGAACGAGGAGACACTGGGCTGGCAGGTGCTGAGAAACGGGGTAACAACACCAGAAATATGTGGCTTTGCACTTGGCCTGAGCTATTTCGATGTCTTCATTGTTTTCCTCTCGCTGCTTTTAACCCTTTTCTATAAAGAAGGAGGTTTTGGGATGCAAGGACAAAAAAGATGCTTTGCAGCTCTTCAGGGCTCAGCCTTTGAGTTCAGTTCACAGAGCCTGCATTGTTCTTGTTTACCAGAAATATTTGAGTTTCTCATCCCCAACCAAAATTAAGTTAAAATCTTGTAAAAAACTCTATTATTGTGGTTAGCTCCTCTCCTAGATCCTGGAATCGGAGAAGCAGAAACAATATAAAAGAAAGGAGGGAAGAAAAAAAAAATAAAAAAATCAGATGAGCTGTGTTGCCACGTGCCTTTATTTTCAATTCCTCTGGAGAGAACATCATTTACTGCCTCACGTGTGAAAACAACACCCCCAGCCTGACTCAGCTCCTGCAGACTCCTGCACACCACACACCTCGAGCCAGAGCCCAGAGGCAAAATGAAATTATCCCCGAGGAGAGGGAAGAGTTTGCTCAGGTTGGGTTTTGGAGGGCAGCCCTGGAAGGTCAGCGAGCCCTGGGGCCTCCAATTCTGTTTATTACATAACTCCTATCTCCGGAATTAAAGCTTAATCCCAAACTGGGGCTGGGAGCTCAGCTCAGCAAGGACTCGCTCCCACCCTTGGTGTCACAGCTTTCCAAGGGGACAGGAACACCAGCAGGAGCCCCAGGGGGGGAGCTTTAATCAGGGAAATGAAGCAGCTGTCCAGAAATCAGAGTTTTGTCTGCCAGGGCTTTGATGAAACAGCAGAGTTTTGTGTGGTATTGGGTGCCAAACACGCTGCTGATAGAAGCAATAAATCCCCCATCCAAACCCTAAAAATAATATTGGGCTTGTTTTAAATTAAGGTTAGGGAGTATGGCTTTCATTAGCCCCTGCGTGGATCCTGAATAGCAATTATTACATATTTGTTCAGGTTTAAGTATTTTTATAGGATTTTTTTTTTTTTTTCTCCTCAGATGCTGTTAGAAGATTTTTCCTATGGGATGGGGATCATCTTTGTGAGAGGAAGAATGGCCTTGTGGTTAAGCCTGGCCTGAGATTTTGCAGATCTGGGCTCGACTGCTGGCTCTGCCACAGACACCCTGGGTGAGCTGGGGCAAGGCACGGAGCAGCCACTTTTATTTCGCTTAAAATAAATGTTCAGGGCCCACTGGAGCATCTGAGAGCTGCTGAGGGCTCAGCACTCCACGAACAGGAGGAGGAGGAGGGAAAGCTGGCTGCCTCTCTGGGCTGGCCCTCGTGGGGCTTTGCAAAGCCAGCTCCTCTCACCCAGGGGCTCTGGGAGGGCAGGGAAAGCGGCAAACAGAGATTGGGATGGGGTGAAAATGATGTTTTTAGGGGGCTTTTAGGCCAAAATGTGAGGAATGTCAGGCTGGGGGGAAGAACATCGCTGAGCTTGCAGTGCTGGCCTGAGCTTGGGGGGCTCTGCTCTTGGTCAGTGACCCCTCCAGCAGCACAATTTCCATTGAAAATCGGATTTTCATTTCCAGTGTTGGCTCATTCTTTGGTTGGAACCAAAGGGCGCCTCAGGATGTTGCTGGCTCCTTGGGTTTGCATTTTTCCCCAGCTTTTTCCTGCTGGGCTCCTTGGGTTTGCACTTTTCCCAAGTTTTTTCCTACTGGTTCCTTGGGTTTGTAGTTTTCCCCAGGTTTTTCCTGCTGGGCTCCTTGGGTTTGCACTTTTCCCAAGGTTTTTCTTACTTGGCACCATTGGTTTGCACTTTTCCCCAGTTTTTTCCTGCTGGGCTCCTTGGATTTGTACTTTTCCCAAGATTTTTCTTGCTGGTATCCTTGGGTTTACACTTTTCCTGCTGGACTCCCTGTCTTTGCACTTTTCCCCATTTTTTTCCTGCTGGACTCCTTGGGTTTCCACTTTTCCCCATTTTTTTCCTGCTGGACTCCCTGTCTTTCCACTTTTCCCCATTTTTTTCCTGCTGGACTCCCTGTCTTTCCACTTTTCCCCATTTTTTTTCCTGCTGGACTCCCTGTCTTTCCACTTTTCCCCATTTTTTTCCTATTGGACTCCTTTGGTTTGCACTTTTCCCCAGGTTTTTCCTGCTGGACTCCATGTCTTTCCACTTTTCCCCATTTTTTTCCTATTGGACTCCTTTGGTTTGCACTTTTCCCCAGGTTTTTCCTGCTGGACTCCCTGTCTTTCCACTTTTCCCCATTTTTTTCCTGCTGGACTCCCTGTCTTTCCACTTTTCCCCAGGTTTTTCCTGCTGGGCTCCCTGTCTTTCCACTTTTCCCCAGGTTTTTCCTGCTGGGCTCCCTGTCTTTCCACTTTTCCCCAGGTTTTTCCTGCTGTGCCTGCCCCACTCTGGCTGCCAAACCAGCACAGGGGCCCCTCCTGATCAATTCCCACTCCTAGATACAACTCTAAACAAAAATTTTGGTTGAGACATCCCCAATGCTTCAGCATCCCTCGACAGTTTGGTGAAATGTGACAGAGGGATGCTGGTGAAACTCAGAAATTATTTTTTTTTGGTTATTTAGGACAGCAGGGAATAGATAAGATCAGCCCCTGTGGAACTTTTTAACAGGAATTGCTGATTAAAAATGTTTTTCCTGTCACAGCCTCTTTCCATCCCCTCCAAAACAATGAATGAATTTGTAGTCACATGAGGGAACGTGACCTTGATTCTCTGTTTTCATTGATTAAATAAATAAAAAAAATATAAAAAAAGTGTTTTGCCAACTCTTTCTGCACCTGCAGGTGCACACTGAGAATGAAACAAATGTGGGATTTAATAAATGTCATCTGGATAACTCAGGGGTGAGGGAGGCACAGGGATGGGATCCTGCTCCAGAAATAAAATTTACAGGGAGAGTTCCAGGGAAATATTGCTGCCATGTTCTGGTGACAGGTGACCACAGGATTGTTCAATTAAATGGGGCCAGCAGGGATTGAAATTACAGAAGAGATCAATAACAACGTGGGCAGTGCATTCATTCAGGATGCAGAGGCTGCTGCAGAATAAAATGCTCTCTTTGAAGCTGTCACGGCCCAGGGGAAGGTTCCTGTGGAGTCAGGGAAAGAATTCTGAATAAAGGAAGGTTCTGGCTTTGCAAACTCACAGATCATGGTGTGGATTCATCAGGAAAAAGCACAATTTTGGTTGGAAGAGAGCAAAAAGCAGGGAGAGCTTCAAAGGCAGCCCATGATGCTCAGGGCCTCAGCTGATTGAATTTTGAATGTCTTTTTCAAGGAGGGCTTCACATCCTCAAGGTGATTTTTTTTTTCCCCTGGATCTAGCTGGAATTTCCCTTGCTCCAACCTGCTTCTCCTTCCCAACAGAGAGTCCAGCTCTGTTCCTTGAGGTGGCTGAGAGGGAATTAAAGCCCAGCAATTAAAACTCAGCCCCCTCCTGAGCAGCCACATTTTCCTCTGCTAAACCCTCCTGGTGCCCCCCTGCCCTGGGCAAACAGCTCTGCCCTTATCAGTGCCAAAATAAATCAACATTGGCCCCAAATGCCGACCCCCAGAATTCCTGGGGGCAGTGGAGGGATCACAAGGAGCACCAGGATGGGTCCAACAGTGCTGGGATGAGCCCTGGGGTGGAATAAGGAGATAATGGGAAGATGGGATGGGATGGATGAATGGGATAATGGGATAATGGGATAATGGGATAGGGATGGATGGATGGGATGGGATGGGATAATGGGATAATGGGATAATGGATGGGATGGGATGGGATGGGATGGGATAATGGGATGGGATGGGATAATGGGATGGGATGGGATGGGATGGGATGGGATGGGATGGGATGGGATGGGATGGGATGGGATGGGATGGGATGGGATGGGATGGGATAATGGAATGGGATGGGATGGGATGGGATGGGATGGGATAATGGGATGGGATGGGATGGGATAATGGGATGGGATGGGATCCCTCTGGAAAATCACTCTGGGTGGTCTGAGGGAACAGGGAACAATTGTTGGAATCCAAAGTGCTAGGAAATCTCAGAATATCAGGTCTGCACACCAAAACTTTGAATTAGAGACAGTTTGACCTGAAACCTTGGGTGCTAGAAGTAAGAATGTGGATTTATAACTTAAAGCAGACTGTGTTGAGCAGAGGAAAATTTAGTTTTAGGGCCTAAAAGTCACAGACAAAGCCAAAGTAGTTCCAGAGGTTTCCAAGAGGTTTTAGGATGGAATACTGTAAGGATTACGGGTTAAGAGGGGATTGGTCAAGAAAGTTCCCACTGCAAAAACACCAAATTCGCTCAGTATAAGTTTAATAACATAAATATATCTATATGATATAAAATATCACATAACAATAACATATCAAGTTGGCAGCATTTTATTGGCCCATAGAGCCTTAAACAGTTTGATAAACAGAAATCCTGTGATTTCTTGGCCACACTGCTGACACCTCTGAGAGGGACCCATCCTCTCTCCACCTCTGGAGAAGACAAGAAATATAAATTGCACTTCCCACCAAACTCAGAAATCCATTTCTCTGTTTCAAGAAGAAATCCCTGCAGATAAACCGTGAGGTGTAAAACCCTTATGTGAGAAATCAAAACTCACAAACCATTGAGGGGATGGACACAACCAAAATTCTCTAAATTCCACATATTCCAGCCAGGTGAGAGAAATCCAACTTCCCCTGCTGCTCACCACAATATTCCCAGTTCCAGAGCTCTGGTGGCACTGGGGCAGCCGGGCAGGGAAAGGCTCCCCCGTGCCTGTTTCCAGTGGAAAGTTTTGGGTGATTATTTTTGATTTTCCAGGGAGCAGCACGTGCCCTGGAATGTGAGGAATGTCCCTGTGTGGATTTCCACCCTGGCTGGCTTTGGAGCGTGGCCAGGGTGGAACAGATTTGGAATAAATTTCCTGAGTGGCTCAGGGCGTTTGGGTGAGGTCCCCTGCAAGAATTAAAAGATAAAAACAGAGCCCTGGCCCCCTGGAGCAGGGCTGGAAGGGGATGGACAGAACCTCACCATCAATCCTCCATCCAGATGGATTTTCACTGCCTGGCACCAAGAAATGGAAATCCCTCCTGATTTTGGAAGGGGTGACAGCTGATGCTGGTCAGATCTAAATTGTTCAAGTGGGTTCCTCCACAGAAAGGAAAAATCCTGCTCTAAAAAGCCAGAGAGGACGAGAAAATGCTCACTCTTTCTGTAGAGAAAATGTTCACTCTTTTTGTAGAGAAAATGCTCATTCTTCCTGTACAGAAAATTCTGAACTTTGCATCCACACTGAGGTGGGGCTTTCATTTTCCTTGGTGAAACTCAAACTCCCATTTCTGAGAACAGCTGTACACCTGGTGGAGAATTCCTTCAGGACTCTGAGAACAGTTCAGACCTGGGGAACATTTTAAAGCTTCCCAACAGTAAATTCAGCTTGCAAACAAATCAAATTCATTGCTTTTCCTGATGGTTTCATCCTTGATAAACCCCGTGCTTGATAAAATTTAGACAGACATTTTGGAGGGCCTCGTCTGAAGAAATGTCATTTTTACTCCAACACTGGAGCAAAAGGAACAGAAAAAAACCCCAAGAATCTCCCAGAATACTCAGCACCCTCCAGGGCTGGAGCTTTACCTGGGATTTTGGGGGGCAGAGGGGTATTTTAGGTAACCCCCAGTGCCCAGTTCATCACCTAACCCCAAGCAACATTGCAAGGGCAGTGGTGGATCAAAGGGATTCCAAAATGAGGAATATTGTGAGAGCATGTGGGTGAGAGGAGAGTTGTGTCCCAGCCAGGGAATTGATGAGGATCTGGGCTGGGAGTGCTCAGCTCCAGAGCTGCCCCAAAACCCAGAGAAACTGGGAAAAAAAATCTCTGGGTGCCTGCCTGGCCAGGCCCAAAATGCTGCTTGGGTTCTTTAATCTTGTGGAGTTGATTATAAATTTAGGGTTATAAGGAAATAAGGATTATACATTTATTTGAAATATTAGCTAATGCAAGAAATGATAGTGAAATAATCATCGAGCTCCTGGCTGCTGGTGATTCCTTGATTAGGAGCTGAAATTCCTTTGCATCCCTGGATTTTGGCCTTTGGTGGGAAAAAAAAAGGGAAACCAGACAGGACACAAGTGTAACACCATCACTGGGCACTGCAGAGCCATCAATAGAGTGCTGCAAAGTGATTATTAATAGGAATTATTAATATCAGGTCCAGCCCTGCTGGTGGAGAGGAGGAGATAATCCACAGACAATTGGGTGACACCTCACCAGACCCCTCACAGCCATGGAAAAAGCCAGGAATTAATTCCTCCCCTTCCTGTCCTTGCTCTGTCACATCTTCTGCAGCTGCCCCAGCTGGGGAATTGCTGGGTGAGGGGCTCTGGGAGCTTTGCACCCCTTACACTGATTTTAGGCAAGCCAAAATTTCCCAGCAGTGCCCAACTTGAGCTCTAAGAACCCCACAAACAAAAAAAATATTCTTTTTAATCCCTTCCTATTTGGATCCCCCTTCCTTGTGAGGACACTGGTTTTTTTTTGGGGAGGTTCAATTTCCAAATATCCACGAAGAGCTCTGCCTGCAGGTGGGATCCCATTCCCTGCTCTGCCTTCTTCCTGCACGGCTCCCATTGCTGGAATTGTCTGCAGCACTTTCAGCATTTGCTGACAGAGAAGAGGGGTTTGATCCCAGACACAAAAGCATTGCAGGCTCCCCAGGAGCTCGTAAAGTTCCACTGCAGCTCCACTGATTCAAGTTCCCACAGAGGAAACACAAAGCAACAGCAAATTTGTGGATCCCAAAAAAAGAGCCGGCCCCTAGACTGGAATACTGAGAATAAATGGTCTCAGCACTGCTCTGCTGGCTGGGTTCTAGCAGGAGTTGAAACTTTATCCTTCCTGCATCTGAAGAGGGACTAATTATTCTGAATATTTTAAGAAAACAAATTAAAAAAATCTCCGGCGGGTTCTGGAAAAAATGAAGGGAAAGCTGCTGGAAGTTGGACTCTTTGGGATGAGCACTGCAGAGGGCACAGACAGGGAGTTTTATTTTCTGACTTGTTGTGGCCTCTTCTCTCAGGCTGGACCCAGCATTAGCTCTGCCTTCCTTACACCCATAAACCTGAAAAAAATTGGTGATTTCAGTGGGGTTTTGTTCATAAAGCTTTGGGATGTGATTCCTGTGGATCACAGAATTAACCGAGGATTTCAGCTCCGCCTGGTGCTCTTGGGTTATGGAAAAAGAGAAGATGCCACATGATCCCAACGCAGGCATTGATAAATCCCAGCCAAACTGTGGGGCTTGAGAGGCTTTAGCAGGGATGGGAAGGAACAAGGAGCAGCAAAACCCCTGTTTGATCCCAATGCTGTGCCCAGAGCATTTCCTTTGTGCAGATTCAGCCCTGGATGTGCAACTGGGCAATCCCAGGATGCTGGAGGCATTCCTGGGCTGCTCCAGGGCACAGCCTGGGCTCCTTCCTGCCCATTCCTGTCCCTCCAGGCTGGGTCTGGGTGTGCCAGCACATTCCTGCAGCAGGAGCCTTGAACCTTGAGCTGGGTGCTCATTCTCTTCCACATCACTGGGACATTTCAGAGCAGCCCCAAGAGCCAGCAAAGCCAGGATTAGAGGTGGCCCAGGGAACAAAGCATTCCACACGTGCCAGAGACAACCTCCAAGGGCCAAGCTGTCTTGGTTTAAGGTAAATTTGGGGAGAAGCTTCTGGTGAGGGACCCTCCAGAAAGCAAATCTAAACAGCCCCAGCTGGTTCAGGAAAATGATTTTTTTTAGAGGAAAGTGAAAAAAAAAAAGTTTTTATTGAGCAGCATTGTTACTGTGATGCAGATAGAAACACACAGCAACACACACAACAGGTGTTCAAGTAGAGAAGAAAAAAAAAAGTCTCTAGTTTATTGTTGACTTCTTATATATAAGTTTCTAAACAGTAATCAAAGATTAAACAGAGAAGTTACCACCTTTCCATCTCTACTAATCACTTAAAAAATCCATCAAGTAACATCTTTTACCAAAAAATGTAAACACAATTCTTATTTATTTTACAATTCATAAAAACTAACTCCACCATACTAAAACAAATCAGAAGGCTTGTTTTCAAAAACAACGCAGCATAATAAATGAACAATACTGAACAACAAAACTTTTTTGCTGCTCTGAAGAGATGATGAATTCAGAGTCTCTTTTGTGGGTGCAGTTTGGCTCAGTCTGTGTCAGCCCCTGTGACACAGGGAAATGTCATGGCCAGGGCTGGGGGGACACAGCTGAGAGCTCCTGGTGCTCCTCTGGGTTTAGTCCAGAGCAGGGTCAAACAGCCCCAAGAAAAGGGAAAAAAAACCTCACAGTCCAGAGAACTTCTGTGTTTCAGCCAGCCAAAAACTAACAAAAAGCCAAGGAGAGCTCTGCAGACAGCACAGGCCGTGTGTGAGGAAAGCTGGAAACTCAGATCTTTATGTTTTGAAAACAGACATTCCTTTTTATCCTAATAAATAAATAAATAAATAATAAATATTAATAAATATAATAGCAATAATAACAATAACATTGACAATAACAATAATAATAGTTATTATTACTATTATTATTATTATTAGATTAGTATTAGTATTAGTATTAGTATTAATATTATTATCTGACAGTGCATATAATTACTACATTAATTACTATTATTACTAAAAATAATAACAATATAATAGTAGTTGCAGCAGTAGTAGTAGTAGTATCTGCCAGTGCAGATAATTACTAATATTAATTACTATTCATTACTAAATTACTGATATTACTCAGAGGTCCAGCTCTGAAGGCAGCAAATAACCAAGATTTTGCTTCCTGGGAGAAATCTGGGCCATTGCCTCGCTTCCCTTTTGCCAATCTTTTTGCAAAAAGAGCAAAAAAGTTCTTAAAGCTCCAGACTGCCCCAGCTGCTGGCAGGAGCTCACCCTCCAGCCCCTGAAGTGATCTCCACGAGATCAACCCCCCCAGCCCTGCAGGAGATGAAAGGTGGCCTTGACAAGAGAAATTCAGCCCTGGGAGAGGAGTAAGGAACAAAGAAACAGCCAAAGCCATGGATCCCGTGGGGAGCCTGCTCCCTGTGTGCTGCACACAAACGGCAAAGGCAGGACCAGCAGCAGCTTCTCTCCATCCCTCCATCTCGGGGCTTGCTGTGCTCAGGATGACCCCCAGATGGATAAAAAGTCTCCGTTTCCCAACCCAGCTGTTGAAGAAGGAGTCAGAAGTCTTCAGCTGATGCTCTCAAGGTTGTTTTATTGTTTCTTATCTCAGATATTTTCTGTCTGGGCTGCCCAGGTCTGTTCAGTCTTTTCTCTGCCCCAGGGGCAGGCACTGATTTTTATACTACAAATTCCCTGTTAGTTATTTACAATTATGATCCAATTCCCTGTTAGTTATTGACAGTGATGATCCAATTCCCTGTTAGATATTTACAATTATGATCCAATTCCCTGTTAGTTATTGACAGGGATGATCCAATTCCCTGTTAGTTATTGACAGGGATGATCCAGTTCCCTGTTAGTTATTGACAGTGATGATCCAATTCCCTGTTAGATATTTACAATTATGATCCAATGCCCTGTTAGTTATTGACAGTGATGATCCAGTTCCCTGTTAGTTATTGACAGTGATGATCCAATGCCCATCACCTGTGTCAGACAGTTCCATTCTACTCCACTCCAATCCCCAAGTGCCACCATCCCCAAGGAGATGGGGTTAGGGAGAAGAAGGAGGGAGCACAGGACAATGCCCAAGTCCCTCCATCTTATCCCCTAAGTTGCCATGGTAAAAATCCCCAAAAATTCTCTTTACAACTACTGCTATCATGCTATCTAAACTTTGGTGACTTTTAGTTCTTCATTCCCAGGTGGTAATTTGTTCCATGGATCAAACTCAAAGCTCAGGAGTCCCTGGCTGCTGCCAGGGTCTGTGACCCCCCTGCCAGGGATTTAAACCCCCCTGGCTGGGGCTGGGCTCCTCCAGGACTGTCAGACACAGCCTGGGTTCCGACACCTCAATGATTTGCTGTTTCCAGAGGCACAGTGGAGGCTGGTGCAACCCAAAATTTGGGGGTGTTGGAGGAAGGAGTCTCATGGAAAACTCAGGGTGAAGTTTCTTTGGTTGGTGGTTCTGGGGTCGTCACCTGGAGCCCCCCAGAACAGCCCACGGGGTGAGAGCAGAGCTGGCATTGCTGGGCTCCCCTCCACCCAGAGGCACCTGCACATTCCCCCCCAAAAGGCTTCTTCAGCTCACCTTCCCCACTGCAAGAATGACCTGAATGTTTTATTCTTCCTCAATTTGCAAAAATCTGCCCACTTCTCCCAACACAGCTGATGGTAGGAGGGAAGGAATGCAATTCTCTCTGTGTGACCATTTATTGTGATAATTCCTGGATAAAACTCATGGATTTTTTGAGTTTCAACACAACATTTACTCTTCAGCATTTGGTGGCCATTATTTTTTAAAAAATACTTTAATTCTCCAGCTGCTTTCATTCCCTCTTTTCCCTCCCTCTTTCCCCCCCCCTCCTCCTTATTGCAATTTTTTAATTCGTTCAGTGAGGATCATTCTCTTGCCCTAAAAGTGACAGAACAGAATGAAACAGCAAGAAAATAAAATATAAAACTTTCCAGGCCACGCTGAGTGGATTTAGGGAGAAGGTCAGGCTGGCCAAGCTAATTCTGTCAGAAGCAGGCACTGGGATAAACTCAATTCCTGGAAGTTGCTCAGGCTTTGATGAAGAGGATGGTTTTTGGGTGAGGAAACAACTAGAAAATAGTTCATCTGCCAGCCCTCCATCCCTCTGCCCTCAGCTGTATACACAACTTTATTGCTTTGCATTCTTCTCCCCACTGAGATTTATATTTCTTCAGGAGAGCCTTGTCTTGTAAAAATTTTTCAGGCTATAGGTGTGGAATACATTTATTTTAGGCTGGTTTGACAAGAGGAAAAGCAGCTTAAAGTCTTTGCAAAGCTATGTTGGACTCTCTGGCCTGTGCATTCCTCCCTCCTGGAATGAGGGAGAAATTGCCAGAGTATGGACATGAAAAGCTGCCAGTTAATGTGGGAAGGGGGATTTGGAAGAGATGAAGAAGGGAAAAGGGAGAATTTGGCCAAATTCCTCGTGTAGGAAGAGAAAATGAGGAAGTACAAACAGCAAACCCCCTGTGCCATTCACAAATTTCATTTTGAAGAGAAAAAAAAAAGAAATCCATCTGGTGGAAGTGCAGGGAATAAGCACGAGACAACCTTTAGCTGACTGTCAGCACTTTTGTTCTCCCAACTTTGCAGCAAAAATAACTCCAATATTTGCCTCTTCCTCAACAAGGTGTGAGACTCAGCGTGCAAAAAACTCTGCCCACTGCTCCCAGCACAGCTGATGGGAGAGGGAAGGAATTCCAGGAGAGGAATTCCTTGCTGCCAGGGTCCCCTGGCAGGAGGAGTGGAGCTACAGCAGGGAAATGCTGGTCAGCAGCAGGAAAACTTGGAATTCTGGCTGTGGGGAGTGGCCAGGTCAGAGCCCACAAAGAAATGCTGGGTTTGGGAGAGGTCTTGATAAATTGGAGTGAGGTGAGGGGTCACCCCTGCTGGAAAAGGGAACGGGGATCTGGCCTGGGGCAGGGGTTCATTTATCCTGCTCTCTGGGCTGCTGGCAGAAATCAAATTCCTGCTCCTCCCCTCGTAATGAAAAAGGCAAAACCTGACAGATTCCACAAAAAACCCTTTCCCCCCCAATCACTCAATTTGCCTGTTGTCACAGAGCCTCTTCCCAGCTCATTTTTTCTCTTCATAAAGACGAGTGATCAGTTTTGCTCTGACACCACCACTCTCTCTAGAGCTGGATCTATAATTCATGAGCATGAAAACAGTGGCATCAGAAAGAAAACCTGTCATAAATTCAGCTATTTAAGCTTTTAAATGAGCAGCGATGGCAGCGTGGGGATGCAGAACATTTATTGCAATGCTAAATATAGGGCTGAAGCTAAAAGCTTGCCATCAATACAGGGTAAGAACAAAATCCTGAAAGCACTTGGAGCTTGGGGTTTTGTCTTCTGGAAATTGGATTAATGGTTTCTTTCGCTGGTTTTGGATTTGTGTGATTTTTGGGGTGATTTTTTTGCCTTTTGAGTTTAAGACTGTCCCTTGCTGGAGGAATTGAAGTTGAAATTCAGGACCTTTCCCATTTCTTTTCCCTCAGCAGCATCACTGAAGACAACTCCAAACAGAGGGGGAAGGAATGGGCTGTTCCATGGGAGATCCCTCGTTGTCCCAACAAGTTGTTTAGGAGGAAGCTTCTCCCAAAAATGCCGTGGCAGGCACAGAAGTGGTGCCAGCATTGCTGAAGGGCCAAGAAGGGACAGCTCTCTCCTACAAACTCCCTGCCTGTTGCCATCTAAATTCACTTTTTATCCATTTACAGCTGGCCCAGCACTCCCATTCTCTCCTTCCCAATCACATTTGTCCAATTTCGGTCACCACTGCAAAAGTGAGTGATGTCTGATGACTTTATAGGACTCTACAGTAGATTCTATTCTATATTTCAGAATTCTAAAATTCATTCTGGCCCGATCAGGAAGAAAACATATCCCACTGCCTTCCACAAGATCGGGATTTCACGGCAATAACCCGGGAAAAATACGGAAAGGTGAAACACGAGAGGGAAACAAGGCTGCAGCTGGAGCTCGTGGGGACCCCTTGGAGCCTGCCTGAGGTTTTCTGCTGGGAGCTGGAGGGGCTGGGGAGGAGCTGTGGGAGCTGCAGGACACGGCAGTTCTCCTGGGATAATCCAAACACAATTCCCTCTGGCCTGGCCAGCCCTGACATCACTTCCGTGGCACCGACAGCGCCCGGTAAAAATAGAAACCTCATAAATCTGCCCGTTCCCTTAATTAGGGAACCCTGATGACAGGATTAAGATTGAATGCTTTCATTTCAGATTGGTTAATGAAGGGCTTTCCAACACTTTTATTTTTTTTTTTTGTTCCCCTCCACTGAGTGCTGCTGTTGCTGATGGCTTCAGGTGCAGCCAGGCTGGAAAAAATTCCTCATCCAAAGGTTAAAAGAGAAGATTGTGTAGACATTTGCTTATCTCCTGTTATGGTTGGAGACTACAAATGCTTTGAGGCCGTGCAGCTCTGCTTGGGGTTTTTTTAATTAATAGAGTCAACATTTGACCAAAATCAAGGAACACTTCACGTTGGGGTTTTGCTCCTGGAATCTTATGAACTGGGAAAAACCCAACCTCCTCAAAGAAACCCTAAAAGGACAAAGTCACCCACAAAATCTGCCCTGTTTTGCCAGTGGATGTCCCAGGGAAAAGATGAATTTGGGAGAGAATAAAAGTTTCCACCCTATTCCGCTCAAACTTAAATTAACTTTGCTGTCCATTCCCACTGCTCTGGTATCCAGGGAGTTGCAAAATCCAGGTGATTCGCTGATGTACAGGAGATAAATTTACCTCAACCTCTGTAAGACTGGCCAAAGGGAGCACCAAGAGCGTGCCTAAATCCCCTTTGTCATCCCCTGCCGAGCATTTCCCCGCATCCCGAGGAGGATTAATCACTTTTGTGTTGAGAGCTCTCAAAAACTGCTTTGAAAACTGATGAAGCAGGAGGGGAGGACCCGGGCTCTGCTCCAGCTGATGGAGGAAAACACCGAGGTGCTCGTAGGAAATAACAACAGGCCAAGCAAGGCCAGGGAAAAGGAGGAAAAATCGTTTTTCCTGCTGCCGAGCAAACGCCCGCGGTGGCCAGCTCGGGAACATCTGGTCTCCCAGTGTTTTCTCACATCATGCCAATACCTGACTGGAATAAACAACTTTATCTAGATCCTCCTTTCTCGCCATCAGAGGCTGATAAGAAAACTCGCTGCTCTCAGCGTGAGATTCGAGCAGAGGGAAGAGAGATTTACGCCTGCTCCGGAGCCGCCTCCACCCTGCCCGATTGTTCCGTGCTCTGGAGAGCCCTGGAGTTAAATCCTGGGGATTCTGCCTTTCCCAAAAGCTGAGGAGCGTGGCATCAGTGCTGCTCTGGCCACCCACCAGGCAGGCAGCTCCCGTTTGTTCCTCCGTGGGATGGCAGAGCTTCCCCTCCGCACTTCACCCGAATATTCGGCGCTTCCACAGCTCCTCTCCCTCCCTGGGCTCTGGGAGCTTTCCCTGCCTGGGAAAGATGAATTTATTAACTCTAAACCCACGAGGTGGGAATAATTTCTACCTTGCTGGGCCAACACTGCTGTTCTGGTGGCATTTTGGGCCGTTTCCAGCACCGTTTGTCCCCATCCGAGTTGGGATTCCGCCGGATTCCGCCTGGGGCTCGCTCTCCTCCTGGATCCCTCTCAGCCCTGCTTTGGGCAGCCTAAATGGAACAGCTAGAACAGTTCCTGATGCTGAGATGAGGCAGAAAAGGAGACAGAAGGGGAGCAGTTAGGCTTGGGAGGCCAGGTTTGAAACATTTCCCTGGAGCAGTGGAAGGCTCTCCATAGGTGAAGCCACGTGGGATTAGAGCTCAGCTAATCCCACTCTAATTCTTGTCCTGCAACCTTTGTGTCCCCTCCAGCCACAGGCACCAGCAAACGTCACATTTGAGCTGGGAACCTGTCATTTATTTCAAATTATGGTTCTTTTTTTAGACATTTTTGATAGATTACTGTGATTGGTGAGTGAGTGATAGAATTCTTTACTTATATTGGTTAAACTAGAGGGACGTTAAAAGAAAGTTGGTCTTATAGAAAGGATTTTAAATATAAGTATTATTACTAACATAATTTTGGTGCTTATGTTTAAGTTGTGGGAACTTAGAAGTTAACTTAAGTTGTTCAGCAACTTAAAATATTAGGAAAAATGAGTTTTAGAAACCCAGAAGCTTCAGGCCTGGAAAACCAGACTACAGGAACCCTTCCCACCCTCAGCTGGGCTGCCTTGGATGGGGAAAGGGATGGGGAAATGATTTATTTTCAGCACTTGAAAATTGACTCAAACTTTCAGATTTTTGTCAAGATTCCTTGTCAAAATCTTCGGCTTCCTAAAAATTCCTTCCTGTAGGTGTGCAGGTTCTCTGAGAGAATTAGGGAGCTGAGTTCAATTTTTCCTTCCAGTGGGCTCATCATTCAGCTCCCAGCATCTCCCACAACCACTCCTAAAAGATTCCCACTTAATAGCATTGCCTCATTATTATTCCCACCTTATATACGATCTAAGCTTGAGTAAAATAATTTTTAAATTTGAGAAAGCTTCATGAGGCCTTTTTTTTACCACTGAAACAGCAAGAAAGGGGTTTTTATTTTTTATTTAAATGGCTTTATGTATTTTCTGCAAATTTTTTTTTTTTGGTGCTGAGGTTTGTTTGGGCACTTTTGGGGGATTTCATATTTGCAGGTAGGTTCAGATTTTGGTGTGAGGCGTTTTTTGTGCCACAGAAAAAGCAGTAATTTCTCGATGTGAAGGCTTGGAGGCAAGTTCAGGCTGACAAATGAGATTCCCAGTGGTAAAAAACCCCCTCTTTTCTCATAAACCCAGTTGGATGTGGGGTCCCAGCTCCAACAAAAGCCGAGTTGAGCAGTTTTAGGGTTCAGGTGAAGTGCAGTGTGGAGCTCTGAGCAAGCTCAGCAGGACTCTTGAGTGGAGAAGGGCAAGAGTTGAAAAGCTTCTCCTGTTGCAAATTTGATCTTTTATCTCTTCCACGACTGAAGATGGGAGGTGCCCTGCACCGTGCCTGGCAAAGGATAATCCTGTCAGCATTTCCCACTTTTCAAAGTCTCTGTAAGAAGGGATCACCTCCATCCGTGGGGGGATTTCAGTGCCATTACAAGCACAGAACAATCACAGCACTCTGTGTTTTAATCACTCTGGCCCGGTGCAGCAGCTCCCTCCAGCCCTGCCTTCTCTCTGGAGCGTGTCTGAGCAGGAGATTCATTCTCTGAGAGCTCCACTTCACCTGATAACAGAAAGAAAATAACTCCTCTGAGGGGCTGTGCTGGCCAGAGCTTTGACAGGTCTCTGTCTCTTTAGGCTCTTGCCCTCTATCCAATTCTGTGATGCCTGAGCACCTCCTGACCTTTGAGAAGCTGAAGAATCATTCTTCCCCCTGCTTTTCTTGAAATGTTAATTAAAACACCCTCCCCGTGCCTGTCAAAAATCCCCTGCTCAGCCAGGGCCAGTAGATACAGGTTGGCAGCATTCCTGAAAAATGCCTTCCCGAGGAGCTGCCGTGGTTTCCACTTTCAGGACTCCTCTCAAGATGAGCCTGTGCTCTGAGGAACAAAAACCTTCCCCAATTCCCTGCAGGAAGGCAGAATTTTCCAGACAGGTTGAGGACCACGAGCTGCCAGCTGTGGGATCTTCTTCCCCTTGGCACCAGAGGAGTTCTCAGGGATTAAATCCCAGCCCCATGAGCTGGAATAATTCGGGGGGCTCTTCCATGGAGAGCCTGGATCCTGACAGCACTCAGACAGTGGCTCCTGGGGCAGGCCAGCCTCCCAAGGATTTTGGATGATTTCCCACCCCAGGCCAGGGCACTGTCCAGGCTCTGGATTTCTGCTTCCCCTCTTTGTTCCCAAGCTCTTTCCTTGGAATTGCCACCCCCTGCTCCATCCCCTGCACCTCTGCTCTGCTGCAGGTGCCTCCACAAACCCCAGAAACACCCCCAGGAACTGATCCCACCACTCAGCCAGGATTCCAGAGAACATTTCCCATGGATTTCTTTGGGGAAAATGTTGAATTTCACCCTTCTTGCCTGTGGAGAGTGACATTAAGAATAATTCTAGGTTCAGAGGCTGCCAATGGAAGTTTTACTTCTCTCCAAGCTGCCATCCCTTCACTCCCTGCTCATTTTGATGGTGTTAAGTCATTTTTTTTCCATCTATTTCAGCTCTTTGGGAATGGTCTGGAGGCACTGGACACTGGGCTTGTGCCTCTGCATCCCCAGAGCACTGAGAGTGGCACACAGGGGAGTGGGATGTTCCCAAATTACTGGGCAGTTCGTTCACATCAGAACTGGGAAAACCTCCTAGAATGGAATTTCAAATCAGTTTTTTTCTTCGAAATTTGAAAGCTTCAGCTTTCATTAATTGTTTCCTGTTTATTACAGTGGCCATATCTAGAGATCAGAATGGGTATTTGCAATAATTCTTCTTTTTTTTTTCCTATCAATTTCTGTTCTGCAGGTGAAGGAACCTCTTTGTTCTCATCTGCTCTGATGCTTTCATTGGAAATAAAGGATGAATAGTAAAGAATGTGAGTCCTATTCAGTAAAACAAATTAAAGAAAGAAAATTCAGTGAGAAAGCTGATCTCATTCTCTTTTCCCTTTGCAGATGAGTCAGGAATCAAGAATGAATTCTATCCCAGCATTGATCTGGATGGAAGAGACAGGAAAAACCACGCTGCAAGCACGGAATGAACTTCAAACCGTGCACCAACCCCTCAAACCGACCGTGCAGGTGAAGAAAACTGGGATTATTTCCACGTGCTGCAATTCCACGCGGGAGCAGGGGGCACGGAACGAGTGCTGCTGCCCCTCACCTCCTCCTCCAGCTGGACTGGGGGGCTGCAGCTGGGAATGGGGTGGAATTGGGCGGGGAGAGGCCCCCCGAGGTGGAGAGCAGCTCCGGGTGGGCTGGGATGGGCAGGCAGGCTCTGCACACCCCGAGCATCCTGCGGAGCTGGGCGACGTGTGAGAGCCCAGCCGGGTCTGTGCAGTGGGCACTGCTCCTCCTCGGGCACGGTAGGAGCACTCGGGCATGGCAAGGGTTGCCAAGGGAAAAATTCTGAATTTTTAGAGGGGTTTTTGGGGGCTTTTGTTGTTATTCTTGCAGCCGATCCGGGTTCCCTTTTTATTCACCGGCAGCAGCGTGGTCCCCTTCCCCTGCAGAGAGGGGGGAATTCCCTCTAAAGCTGCAGCCAGGAAAGGAAAGTTGAATTTTCAGAGAGGACTAGCCAAGAAAAGAGGGAAATTTCAGTCACTCACTCAGTGAGTGGCTGCTGGGCAGAGCAGCACCGGCGTGATTTTTCTCAGAATTCTCTCTGCTCACGGATTTGCCCTGGGATTGTTTTCTGTTGTGTCCCTGCACTGAGAACAAATCAATTCCTGCAGGAAGCTCCCAGCTGGCTGGGAATGGTGAGGAAAACACGGCCTGGGTGAAGGTGCAGGGTCAGCCCTGCAGAAAGTGAGGAGTGGGCTGGCTGTGCTCACTCCAGAGCCCCAGGAGCCTTTCCAAGGAGCTGACCCTGAGCAGTGCCACGCAGAGCTGCCAGGAGGGACAGGACCTGGGAATGGCTTCAAATTGGGGGAGAGCAGCTTTGGATGGGATTTGGGGCAGGAATTGTTCCCTGGGAGGGTGGGAAGCCCTGGCACAGGTGCCCAGAGCAGCTGTGGCTGCCCCTGGATCCCTGGAATTTCCAAGGCTGAACACTGGGGCTGGGAGCACCTGGGACAGTGGGAGGTGTCAGGATGGGATCTGGGTGGGATTTAAACTCCTTCCAACTCAAACCTTTTGTGGTTCTGTGTTTCCTGAGGTATTGAAAGTGGGTTCATCCCCCCTAATTTTAGGAATTGGCATTGGAAATGTCCCCACTTGATTCTCCTCCCTTTCAAAGAAAAAAGGAGTCTGCTCCTTTTAAAGGTTAGGAGAAACTTCCAATGTATCCCTCAGGAGCAGGCAGTGAAATGAGTGCTGCCCAAAAATCAGAATAAACTCCAGGCTGCTGACAGGGACCTTTCCATGGATCCCAACAGGAACCTGAATTCCCCCGTTTCACCCCAAATCTCCAGGACATTTGGACAAACATTTCCATACAAAACTGTCACCTTTGCCATCTCCTGACTGATGGACACAGGGCCTCAGCTTTACTCCAGTTTCAGCAAAATATCCCAGCTTTCCAGTGAGCAAAACGTGGCAGGAAAACGTTTGGAGCCTCCTGTGGGAAAGGCTTGGGGGAGCAGCTGGACCTCTGCACCCCCAGAATTTCACAGCAGTGCTGGGGACAGAACCCCAAGCTGTGGGTTCTGAGGAATGAGTGGCTCAGAGAGGTGAGAAATCAAATTATATGTGTGGGGTGACAGGGAGGGAGCAGGAACCTGGGTTTGCTTTTGGTTTTAGGGTCAGAGATTGAGCCACGTGCTGACTGTGCCTGGTAGATGTGCTGGTCACAGCCCTGACCTTCCAACTGCAGCCCAAACCCTGGGCTGGGCTCTAGGATCAGCTCAGTGCCCCCTGATGATTTACACAGCCACATGTCAGTGAGCAGTAAAAGGGATTTACAGCAGATTGTAGGTCAGGAGGGTTAGGGCACGCTGGAAATATTGAAAACAGGAGTAAATTTAGCATAAATGAATGTGCTGGATATTGAGCGAGTGCCAGAGCATGTATGGGAGTGCAGCCATTGTTTTGTGTGGGTCTGAGCCAAGGACGATGCACAGGGGTCCCAGATCTGTGGATTTGTGAGTAATTAATTTGAGAAATTAGTAATCATAGCCATTAAAATGGAAAAAAGAATCTGGATGTCATTGCTCTGCTAAAAATTATAATTAATCCCAGCCTAGGTCTCAAAGGGAAAGAGAAATCTCTCAACAGGTATCCAGAGAATTCCTGGAGAGCTTTTCACATTCAGTTTGCTACTCAGAAAAATCCAAATCTCTCCCTCATCCACATACTCGGGCTGCACTTTGCATTCGAGGTTCATCCTGCAAAATCAGCAATTTGTTTAATTCCCTGCAAAGCCCAACTGCCCAGCACAGCCAGGGGCCAGCCCTGAAATGTTTCTGCAATAGGGAGATCGCTGGGTTATGAGGTTCTGATAAGGAACCCCAGGCATTTGTCTTGCTCTCTTTTGTCACCTGGCTGCCCTCCCTCGCCCCTTTGGATGAAACAGTCGAGAAAAGAAACAAAAGCACAGCCAAAAAGATAAAGCAAACCCCTCACTAATGTGACATCTTGTGTATTTTCTGAATTCCTGGCTGTCAGCGAGAGAAGAAGAAAAGCCTGGGAGGCCCAGAGAGCTCAGAGCCCCAAATACCTGCAGGCGGAGGAGAGACCAAGCCCTGGTGTCTCACAAAAACTCTCTCAGTTCTGCTCAAATCCTTGGGGTTTTCAGGCTTTTAGAGTGGAATATTTCCAGTTTTTCCCTAAGGCAGGGTCTCGTGCCACTTCACCCCTTCCTCTTCCCCATCTCTCGCTGAGGACTGCAGCTCTGCTCTGCTGGGAGCTTTCCTCTCTGGTGTGTCCATCCTTCTCCTGCCCTCCTTGTTTCTCATTCCCACCTTCCTGTCCTTTGCTGCGGTGCCCTTCCTCTCCCTCTTTCCTGGTTTTGTTGGATGGTTCTCATCCCTCCTGTCCTCAGGAGAGGCAGCACTTGAACACTGCTGCTGCTGCTGCTGCTCACACCCTGCAGAAAACACGGGGCACTCAAGGAAATGAGACTTTGGGGGGCATTTAAGAACATTTAATCAACGTTTGGTGCAGGAAAATAAAATTTTGGGCGGCGTTTAAGGCTGTTCAATCAACATTTGGTGCTCTAAAGTCTCTCAAGTTCAGCACCCTGTGGGCACAACGTGCAGGGCACGGGTGAGGCTTTTCCCCCCAGGCACAGAAGAGTGATGAAATCCTTTAGAGTGATAAAAAAATACCAGAAAATCCTGAGTTGGAAGGGCCCCCAGGATCGGTGAGTCCAGTCCCTGTTCTGCACAGGACACCCCAACAATCCCACCCCGTGCCTGGGAGCATCTTTATTGTTTTGCTGGCACAAATTGGATTAAGCTCTGCAGGTCAAAGCATTCCCACAGCAGTTCAGGTGATGTTCCCTTGGCCACGCTATTTTCAAGGATGGAAATATAAATCCAGTCTGGATTTTAGGGTTAATTTTCCTGGAAAAATTTGCTCCCCTCTTGCAAAAACCTTAAAGGAGCGTGCTTACGTTTGAGGAGGAGAAATTTTAACTGGGAAGAAAGTGTTAGGAGCAGGATGTCAGCCAAGTATGGAAATCTCAGCCCCCAGCTCTGCCAAAAAGTGCCTGTGCCCTCCCCAGCTGTCAGCTGGAGGGTGGCAGTGGGTGGGAGGTGGTGCTGCTTCCCCAGCACAGCAGCTCAGACAATGCAAACTGCTCTTTCCTTCCCCTCCTCCCTGCCTTCCCCGAGTGCTTTTGCATCCTTTAAATAACCCAGACTGGCAGAAGTTCTGCTCAGCCAGGGCAGCTCAGGAAGTCAAAGCCTTTTTGGGGACAGGTTTCCACCTGTGGCTCCATCAGCAGCTGCTGACAGGGCAGAGAGAAGAGGGGGAAAGGTGCTGGGCTCTGCGAGGGGAGGGGGATGGCTTGGAGTGATGGAGATTTGAGGAAGAGGGGTTTGCCATGAAGGGGGGGATGCTGGCACAGGGAGGCTGGGGATGTCCTGTCCCTGGGAATATTCCAGCTTGGGTTGGACGTGGCTCTGATCTCCTCCAGCTGAAGGTGTCCCTGCTGGCGGCGTGCGGTGGGATTAAATGAGGTTTAAGGGTCTCTTCCAACCCAAACCATTCCCTGATTCCCTGATCCCATGATTCGCTGATTCCAAGATTCTCTGATTCCATGATTGCCTGATTCCAATATTGCCTGAGTCCCTGAACCCACGAGTCTCTGAACCCATGATTCCCTCATCCCCTGATTCCATGGGAATGAGTCCTTAATCTCATGATTCCATGAGTCCCTGATCCCCTGATTCCATACTTCCTTAATCCCATGATTCCCTCATCCCATGATTCCATGGGAATGAGTCCCTGATCCCGTGATTCCCTGATCCCATGATTCCATGGGAATGAGTCCCTGATCCCGTGAGTCCCTGATCCTCTGATTCCATGGTTCCTTAATCCCATGATTCCCTGATCCCACGATTCCCTGATCCCATGATTCCATGGGAATGAGTCCCTGATCCCCTGATTCCATGATTCCCTAATCCTATGAGTCCCTGATCCCCTCATCCCTGATCCCCTGATCCCCGATCCCCTGATCCCTGTATCCCTGGCATTTCTCCTTGCTGGGAAGCTCCCGTGCCTCTGGTGCCCGTCCCAGCCCTGCACCCAGCGGGGACAGCAGCTCCAGATCGACAGAAAAAAGATGGAAAAACCTGGGAGAGGACGAACCCCCCTGGGCAGCCCCTGCTCCAAGGGCAGCTCTGGGATGTGCCAGAGCCTGGGATATCCCTCCTGACCCTGGGGAGCAGCAGGCTCTCCAGCTGGGACACCACAAACCAGGGCTGCCTCCATGGAGAGCCTGTCAGGTGCTGCCTGCGAGGACTTTGAGTCTTTTTCCAGGAAGCTGCAGAACCCATTATTTACCAAGTGCTTTTATGGACTTGGTGGAGCCCGGGGAGACAGGAGGAGCAGCAGGCTCCTGATCCCCCAGGATGGAGGGGCAGCCTCTGGAAAGGCACGGGAAGAGCTGGGGAAACTTTCCTGGGGCTTTGCAGCTGTGAAAACCAGTAAACACCAGCAGCGAGCACAGTAAACACAGGAAGCTGACTCAAAACTGAAACAACAACAACCACCACCCCTCCCCAAAATAAGGATGGAATTGTTAAATTATTATTACTGTTATTGTTGTTTATTATATTACTGTTATTATCATTATGTTTCTGTTGTTGTTGCTGCTGTTATTATTATTGTTGTTGTTATTGTTGATGTTTTGTTGTCGTTGTTATCGTTGTTGTCATTTAATTTTAATTTCTTCTTGTTTTTTGGTTTTTTTTAAATCCTCCCAACTTGAACGGGGTCAAGTTTGAGCTCACACACACACAAAGAGGAACACAAAACCCGGCTCTGGGCTTTCTAAATCATTTTGAAACCAGCCAGGGCTATAGAAAATGATGGAACAATGGAGCAGGGCTGTGTTTGTTCTGAGCCCCGGCAGCTCCTGCCAGGGCTGGGTGTTGGAGGAGCAGGAGCTGGGGGTGCTGTGATTTCCCCTTTGTCTGTTCAAGGTAAGCTGCAACAAAAACTTCCTGCTCACTCTGCTGGGAAAATCCCCTCTGTTTGTGGGGATGAAAATAGCTCTGGGTCCCAAACATCCCCGGGCACAGAGAGACTCCCACACTTCAGGGCACAGCTCGGCAATCCCATTTCAAATTCAAATTTCAAATGCCCCCAGGCTGTGTCTATCCAGATATTTGACGTCCTAACAGCTTAAAAGTCACAGGGCCAAATTCTGCAGGGTGTTTGGGGAATAAAGAGGGAAATCAAGGAAAAAGCAACCGAGGGAAACCTTCGGAAGGAGCTGTGTTATCACCAGATTGCTGCTGCAAATTCAGCTGTGGGAATTGGGATGAGGGCAGCTCCAAGGAGAGAGATTTGGGGTGCTGGTTGATAAACCCAGAAACCACCCTGGGGTGTCCTGGGCTGCAGCAAATTGTGGCTGTCCCATCCCTGGCAGTGCCCAGGGTCAGGCTGGACAGGCTTGGAGCACCCTGGGATAATGGAAGGTGGGATGGGATGGTCTTTAGGGTCCCTTGCATCCCAAACTCTTCTGTGATTATCTGAAAAAACTGTCAGAGGAAAAGAAAAAAAAAAGTGTATTGCCACGATAAACTATGATTGAAATTAAATTCTAGCCAGTTTTTCCCTTCAGAAAAGTTTTGATTTTTATCTCAATATTATTAAAACGAAATCTCTCCAGTAAAAAATACTGAAGCACAAATGAAACATCACTTGGGCATGAAAGAAGATTTTTCACTTTGCTTGAATGCTCTGCTTCTGCTCCAGAACAATCTTTGCCCTGTGGAGAAGCCCCTTCCCAAGATGAAAAGCTTTTCCTCAGCCTTTCCTTCTTCCCAGACCAAATAAAACCCTGAGAGATTTGTGCACCACTTCTAAGAACGGGATTTTCAGGAGCACCTAAGGATCTGTCTGCACCCTTTAGCATTTAGCCAGCCTTAAAAATAGCCCCAACAATGTCAGGAGGCTTTCTGTGAGCCAGCATGCTTCTCCACCCAGGGGATTGTCAGCTAAGCCAGCAGGGGAAGAGCTGAGGGCTCCTCAGCTCAGACAGTGCAGCTGGACCTGAGAAAATAATCCCCCATAATATTGCCCCACCTCTGGGGGAAAAATAATATTTTTTATTTTTCTAAAAAAAAAAAAAAAAAAGAAAAAAAAGCAGGGAATTTTTGCCCTGCAGGGAAATCGTTGTTGGTGCGGCAGTTGGAATCAGGCTGGTGTTGGCAGCTGCTTTGGGGGCCGTGCTGATATCCCAATAAATGCACACCTCATTTTCCAGCTGGGGTGTGCCCCTTTTACCTGTGCAGCCACGAAAACGAAAACAACATGCCCCAAACAGCAGCTAAACAGGGATATTCCCACCTAAACGCATTCAGGCAGAAATACCAGCCAGGAGAGAGGGGACAGATCAGCTCAGCCACAATGATCTCCTCCCTGAGAGCCGTTTTCCCACCTGCTGCCTTGACCCGCGGCTCCTTGAGCGCCCCACTCACGCAGGTCTCACGGATTTAAAGCCATTAATGGAATCTGCTGTCCTCCTTCAAGCCCTGCTGCTGGAGCCTCTGCTTCCCCCTCTGCTGGCTCGGCCCCAAGGCCACCAGGGCTCTGCTAAGCCCTGGGCAGGCAGGGCAGGAGGTGGCACTGCAGGGGCAGGTCAAGGTGACACCTGGGGACACTTGGGACTGGTGGTGGCACTGCAGGGACAGCTCCAGGTGACACTTGGGGACACTCAGGGCTGGCAGTGGCACTGGAGGGACAGCTCCAGGTGACACCTGGGACACTCAGGGCTGGTGGTGACACTGCAGGAGCAGCTCAAGGTGACATTTGGGGACACTCAGGGCTGGTGGTGGCACTGCAGAGACAGCTCAAGGTGACACCTGGGACACTCAGGGCTGGTGGTGCACTGCAGGACAGCTCAAGGTGACATTTGGGACTGGTGGTGGCACTGCAGGGACAGCTCCAGGTGACACTTGGGGACACTCAGGGCTGGTGGGAACATTGCAGGAGCAGCTCAAGGTGACACTTGGGGACACATGGGCTGGTGGTGGAACTGCAGGGACAGCTCCAGGTGACACTTGGGGCTGGTGGTGGCACTGCAGGGACAGCTCCAGGTGACACCTGGGTGTCACTGTGACACAGATGGGAACACACAGCAGCACACACAGGGGTTCAGGCAGAGAAGGAGAAAAGAACTCTCCAGTTTATTGCTGCCCTCGTATCTCTCAGTGTCTGGGCAGTGAGCAGAGATTGCACAGAGCAGTTCCCACCTCTCCATCCCCACTGCTCACTGGAGAGTCCATCAGGTGAGATCTTTTACAAAGCAATGCAAACATGATCCTGGTTTATCTTACAATCCATGAGAACTGACTCCACTACACCAAAACAGATCAGAAGGCTGATTGCCAGGGACAACACCTGGGACACTCTGGCAGGTGTGGCACTGCAGGGCCAGCTCCAGGTGACACCTGGGGACACTGGCAGGTGTGGCACTGCAGGGCAGCCCAGGTGACACCTGGGGACACTCTGGGCAGTGTGGCACTGCAGGGACAGCTCCAGGTGACACCTGGGGACACTCAGGCTGGTGGTGCACTGCAGGGCAGCTCCAGGTTACACCTGGGACACTCTGGGCAGGTGTGGCACTGCAGGGGCAGCTCCAGTGACACCTGGGGACACTCTGGCAGGTGTGGCACTGCAGGGGCAGCTCCAGGTTACACCTGGGACACTCTGGGCAGGTGTGCACTGCAGGGCAGCTCCAGTGACACCTGGGGACACTCTGGGCAGGTGTGGCACTGCAGGGGCAGCTCCAGGTGACACCTGGGACACTCAGGGCTGGCACAGGGTCACCAGCCAGCCCTGGGCTGGCACAGCCTGCCTGGCACCCCCAACCCCCCGGCTGGGTTGGGAATGGTTTAGAAAGGCTGCGAGCACAGAGCCAGGCTTTGAGTCCTCTGAGTGTGGGAGAGAGCTCAGGCTGGAGGGCTTTGGAGCTGGGAGGATTAAAAAATATAAATTAAATAATAGTAATAAGGATAATAACTATAAAACTATATACTATAACTGTAACTATAACTATACTATAACTGTAAATATAACTATAACTAAACTAACTAAACTAAACTATAACTAAACTATAACTAAACTATAACTATAACTATAACTATAACTATAACTATAACTATAACTATAACTATAACTATAACTATAACTATAACTATAACTATAACTATAACTATAACTATAACTATAACTATAAAAATATAACTATAACTATAAACTATAACTATAACTATAACTATAACTATACTAAACTATAACTATAACTATAACTATACTATAACTAAACTATAAGCTATAACTATATTATAACTATACTATAACTAACTATAACTAACTATAACTATAATAACAATTACAAAACCAACAACAACAATAATAATAATTATAGCGATAATAATGATAATAATAACAATAATAATAGTGATAATAACGATAATAATAATAAACAACCCAGCTTTATCACCAGGTTTTGCTGCATCAATTTCACATTCTGAGACAACAGAGGATTTTTTTTTTCTTTTGAGCTTTCTTTGGGGCTTTTTTCCCTCTTTTTCCATGAAAAATCAGCTGCTCTGAGGCAGCCCCGGAGTGCAGCCTCAACTTTGCTTGGCACAGAGTGCAGACAGCTCCTGCCCTGCATAAGCACCTCCACCTAATCCCCAATCTTGTCAATATGTATTTACCCTTAATAACTTGGATCTGGGTCAGCACTTTGGCTCCCATTTGGTTCACTGTGCCCTAAGCTGGGGCTCTATTTCTGTCCAGCCTCAATGCTTGGTATTCCCCCTAAGACCTGGGCACTTTCCAGCTTCTGTCTCCCCAAATAAAACCAGCTCTAAACAAAGCCTCTTTCCAGCCAGCCGCTGTGTTGTGGGCACAATTTGAGATTTCCCACCCTCAGAAGGTATTTTCACAGCTCCTGCCCCCCGTGTCATGGCTCCAAAACATCTCAAGTCATTTTCCTTTAGGAGAACAAGGGATGAAAATAAAAATAAAGAACCTCACATACACACAAATCCCAACCCTATAATGCCTCTGTCAACAGGTGAGGTCTAAAAATTTCAGTGGGGATAAAAAAGAAAAAGGGGAAGCAGGAACAGCTGCAGGCGTGTTTGGAGGAAATCAGAGGGGCACTTTCCATCTGGCATGTGCTCCACAGGCAAAAGAGCTTTTCTAGGGCCTGGAACTCAAAGACAACTCATATTTTGGGGAGCAGGTTATTCTTGGGCAGCTCCTTTTAGGCAGCACAGCAACAGCTCCTGTTGAAAATACCCCCTTCTCCCAGGCCAGGGTTCACCCCGTGGCTAAAAACAGGGGAAAAATCCCCATCTCCAAGTGGAAAGATGGGCACGGCCAAGGTGAGGGTGCCTTGGGTTTGTTTCAGCCAGAAATTCTGGATTTGGTCCTTTTGTCTGGGAATTTCTGGGTTTTTCCCACTGATTTAGGGCCTGGCCTGAAGGAAGCAACCTCTGCTTCCAACCTTTGCAAGAAACCTCCAAACCTGAACCATCCATGGCACAAACTCTTCCCTTCACCCCCAAATTTGCATCAAATTTTCATCCCCTGCTGCCTGGGCACAGCCAGGGTCTGCTCTCCACAACAAATGGGTTTGGCCTCCCTGACATTTTTAACTTTTCCTGTGCCACAAAACTTTGTCAGACTTTGCCAAAGCAGCCCGAGTGCAATAAAATCAGAAGAGGGGGTGCCTGTGAGTGGGGAGTGCAGAGAGCAGAGCAGGGGCTCAGGAGCAGCCCTGGGATTGAGGAAATCCCCTGAAATTCAGGATAATCCAGAGATCCTTCATCTGCACCCACCCAGGGCTGCAGCCACTGCAGGTTTTGGGCTTGCCCTCTTCCTAGCTTTAAGGAGGAATCCCATACTGGAAGTTTTTATCAAATGTCATTTTCCTAAAAGCTCCTTGCCAAGACAGGTCCAGAATAAGCACCAGCTTCCACTGAGAGCTTCCAAAATGCTGCCTGGAGTTCCAGCTGGGTACTTAGTTATGTTTGAGGTGGGTCAATATTGAAGGTTTAATCTCAGATTTATCAGCAGAGTGTGCTGTCCTGGCTTTTCCTGCCTGGCAGTTCCGAGGAGCTCATTCTCTACTCAGGTAGAAAAGAAAGGAAGATCTATCTGTAAAAGAAATATAAAGTTGGTTTGGAGGTTGATGATCAAAATCTCAGCTAAGGATCCCAAGAAGTTTCTGTTTTCCCTGGTGCCTGAGTGGCACAAGCAGTGAGCAGGTGCTGGTTTGTAGCTCACACTCTTTTATCTGAAATTAACCCCACCAAGACTGATCTTCCTGATAGCTCCTTGAGATATCCTTGATATCCTTTTTTTTTTGAAAATACACGTTGCTGCAGGAAGTAATTCTGTGGAGTTTGGTAAATGACCCGTATTGACCCTGCAAATGCAGAGTGGGTGAGGCTGAACTGGCTGAGGAGCACAAACCCAGGCACTCAGTGGGGCAGAACCCAGGGCAGCTCCAAAGGCAGGCCTGATGACTTCAGTTTGAGCTTTTCTATTTTCACATTCTGGGCTGTTTTGGGGGCAGGTTTAGGGTTCATGTTCAGTGCTGCTCAGCTCTCCTCACACAGCAGGGAGACAAAACAATTCCTGCTCCACTTTGGGACCAAGGACAACTTTCAGGCCAAGAACCAAAGCAAGGGTGAGGGGAGAAGGCAAAGCAAGGAGGATGGAGCTTCCTGCCCTGCAGCTGGAATTGCCCAATGAACTCCAAGGTGCTGCTGGAGCAGAACTGATCCCAGGCTGGGACCTGGTGGCTGCTCGTGCATTTTGTGCCCATTTTGGCCCATTTTGTGCCCATTTTTGGTCCATTTTGTGCCCATTTGTGTCCATTTTGTGCCCATTTTGTGCTCATTTTGTCCCCATTTTGTGCCCATTTTGTGCCCATTTTGGTCCATTTTGTCCCCATTTTGTGCCCATTTTGGGTTCCCCTTGGGTGTGGCCCAGCCGGGCTCTGGCACTGCCCAGGTGTGCCCAGGGAGGTTTGAATAAATCCCTTTGAATCAATCCCTGCTGGATCCTTTGGCTCTGCCTGGTTCTGCTCCAGCTCAGCCCCCAGAACACCTCAGGCTCAGCCCAGTCCCAGCTCTGCTCCCCCAGTTCCTCTCTCCTCTCTGCTCTTGCCCTGGATGAGGAGCTGCTCCTGCACACCCAGAGCTCTCCCTCTCTGCAGCAGCAGCCACTCTCCAGCCCCTGCTGTGGATGGGAGCACAGCTTTGATCCAGCCTGGGCAGCTCCTGGCACCCACAGCTCTGGAGTGCCAGAAAACCCAGCTGGACACTGCAGGAGCAGAATTCCAGCCAAGCCTGCCCTGGACTGGCCCTTCCCTGACTTTTCCCCTTAATCCCGTGGCTGGAGCTTGCCCCAGGCTCAGCCTGTGAGCAGGGCACCCCTCTGCACGTCCTGCTGGGATATTTCCACGCAGCACCAGCTGCCCTGGGCACGGGCAGCTCTCCTGGCTGTGCCCACAGGTGTCCCCAGGGCCTGGGCTGGCTCTGGGCTCGCCATTCAAAGGCTGGGGAGCCACCAGGCTTTGTTCACCTCCAGCCAGGCTTTCCTACAATGAAGCCTGAACAATCAGGAATGGCACGGAGCCCCCATGAATCACTTTTCACACTGTTTTTTGCATCCTCTGTGTGTTTGTCTTTCTTCCCAAGGCTATTCCCAAGCTGTTGCATTCCCCTGGAGCCCTATTAGAGCCCATTCTTTGTATTTACAACTAACAGGAAGCATCCCAGCTCTGTCCTCACCAGCTTCACTCGCAGGCCCTCTTAATTATTCGTATATTTATTTTTTTTTTAAAGCTTATTTGGCAAAAATCCCCGTTCCTCCATTCTTCCTGCCTCGCAGGTTATTTCTTTCTTCCTCAAGGTGCAATCCGGTTTCCTTTTGTTGTTAAACTGCCTAATCCTGATACTTTCCTGGATATTGTGGGAAAGAGCCCTGCTTGACAACCAACTTTTCATTTCCATCCTGATTAGCAAGCACATAATAACTGGAAGCATAATTTACACTTTGATTTAAGCCACCTCATTCTCATTTGGAAGGAAATCTAGGATGACTAAAGCTTGAAAGGAAAGGCAGGATAAGCAGCATTAAGGAGCTGTCAGGGATCGGAATTGCATTAAACGTTCCTGTTCTATTGTCACAGACTTGTGGCCTCCTGCACGAGCCCCAGATGATGGCAGGGAACTCTTTAATCTGAATTTGTGAAGCTCAGAAAATAAGGTGGAAGGGCGAGCTGGGTGACAGGAATCCTGCATCCCTCTGTCTCTTCAGCTCACCCGTATATTCCTGCATTAATTCCTTGGCACTGCTCCCCTGCCCACAGCTTTCCTCTCTCTGAGGTTTTATCCTCGTGTTTTAAACTTGTGTCTTTGCTTTGGACTTGTGTCTTAAATTCATCCTTTAGGCACTTCATAAAAACCTAAACAAACCCCAAACTAAACACAGAAGAGCCGCAATAACTAAAAATATAAATAGCTGTGTGCTCAAAGGGTCATTAAAATTCCCCCAGAACTGCTCCTGTGTGCTGCCTGCTCAGAGCCTGCACTCTCCAGAGCAGCTCGAGGAGTCTGGCTGATCCAGCAGAGAACCCCTGGATCACCACCTCAATTCCATATTCCAGCCCAGGTCTGGAAATCCAGCCTCACAATACTTTCCCTCTCTTCTCTTCTCTTCTCTTCTCTTCTCTTCTCTTCTCTCTCTTCTCTTCTCTTCTCTTCTCTCTCTCTTCTCTTCTCTTCTCTTCTCTTCTCTTCTCTCTTCTCTTCTCTTCTCTTCTCTTCTCTTCTCTTCTCTTCTCTTCTCTTCTCTTCTCTTCTCTTCTCTTCTCTTCTCTTCTCTTCTCTCTTCTCTTCTCTTCTCTTCTCTTCTCTTCTCTTCTCTTCTCTTCTCTTCTCTTCTCTTTTCTCTTCTCTTCCTTCTTTCTCTCTTCTCTCTCTTCCCTTCCTCCCCAGGCTGGGCTTTCCATCCTTTTCCCATCAATTTCCCACATTCCGACATTCAAAGCCACACCTTCAGATCCTCGATGAGCAGCCAAGCACTGAAATTATTGAACAGTGCTTGTAAAAAATGGGGTTTTTCTCCCCCTGCCCCGCTGTGAGATGTTAAAGCAGGAAATCTCTCCTCCCTGATCTGTTCAAATCAAAGCAGATTGACAGAAAAGAACCCCTGGAAGAGTCAAGTTTGTGCTTATCCCTCAGCTCTGTCAGTCATGGAGAGGTTGGCACCGGAGTATCTTCCAGCCAGGAGATAAAATCCCCTTCAAACTTTTTCCAGAGACTGAAATATAAATCACTCTTGTCACAACACGCTGTACTGGTTCTAGCTGTCCCCAAGAATGTCACACAGTTCCACTGATGACATTTATTTAATGTAGTCTGAAGTGTGTGGGGGATTTTTTTATGACGTGGTTTTATTTATTGGGCTGCAGGTGAATTTTGCCCTGGATAAAATCCCTGAGCTCTCTTGGAGCTGTTCTTCCTGCTGATATCAAATTCTCTTCAGCTCTCCAGGGC
This sequence comes from Sitta carolinensis, assembly GCA_032173965.1. NCBI lineage: Eukaryota > Metazoa > Chordata > Aves > Passeriformes > Sittidae > Sitta > Sitta carolinensis. The sequence goes on along the minus strand of CM063298.1, from coordinate 1,958,219 downwards.
TCATCCAGCCCTAATCTTTCCATGGTTAAAGTTCTCTGCAAAGTCTCTGGCATTGCCCTAAATCCTCCTGCTCCCTCTCTGATCGCTCTCTTTGATCCCGAACAACATTTTTTGGTTTCAGCCACGGCGATCTCTTATCTTTGTAAAAATCGAATTCCTGGGCACTTCAATAAAACAACAGCGCAGGGAATTGTCAGCAAACCACGCCAGGGGGAAAAAAACATCGCTTCTCTGACGAGGAGGTGTCAGGGGTGAGTGCCACCAGCGAAGCCAAAGGACACGACGTGTCAGGGCAAGGAATGTTCAAAGGAAAGCTCAGGGAGGGAAAAATGCAAACCCCGCACAAATTGAGCGCCTGCCCCGGCAAGCCGAGCTCCCAGAGCTCTGCAAGGGAATTGGGAGCTCGTCCTGGGCACAGTTGAGGCTCCCCAAAGTCTCCTAAATTAATCTTGGCCTCAGCTTCAAGAGATGCTTTTAAGTCTGTGCAACTGGACGTCTTAATTGTGCTTTCATTAAAAGGGGAATGGAGCAGGCTTTGTTTTGCTTGACGTATTCCGAAGGAGTCTTAATTTCAGAGAAAAGTAACATTTTGTGCTTTTTCTTCTGTCTCAAAAGGGAGAGAAGAAAAAGGAAAGGAAGAGAAGGAAAAGGAAAACAAGACTAAAAAATTGTATGGGAAGTTTTTGGCTTCTTCAACCTTTAACAAAACCAAGCTCACAGCAGTCAATGAATCAAATCCCAACAGGATCAGAGCAGCTGTGGCTGCCCCTGGATCCCTGGAAGTGCCCCAGGCCAGGCTGGATGGGGCTTGGAGCTCCCTGGGACAGTGCAAGGTGTGGAACTGGCTGATCTTCCAACCCAAAGCATTCCATGACCCAGATCCAAATGAAAAGCTCCACAATGAATTCCCTGTGCTGCTCCTCCTGCCCCAGGCCCCATCAGAGGTGGGGACACCCTAAAACCCTTTTCCACCTGCTTTAGACCCAGGGAGGGACCCAGAGGCCCCTGTGCAGGTGGCAGAGCAGTGGCACAGAGGGATGGCAGGGCTCTGCTCACCTGGGTGGGGCTGGCAACAGGTGAGCTCTATTTATCCAGCTGGGGAGAGACAAATCCAGCAGGATGAACTCACCCAGGAGCTGATTCGCTGTGCCTGGGCAACTGGAAAGGAGCTCTCCCTCTGCCCACCTGGTGGTGGCTTGCACAGGTGTTTGTTGAAGATATGTGTATTTAAATTCCAGCCTCTTTATTACTCATAAATAACAAAGTTATCGCCGAGTGCTGGGGAAGTAGAAGCAATAGATCTCCTTCTGGTCTAATCCTGGCCTCTCCTATCCTTTTATCCCAGGGAAAGTCATCATGGCTGGACCTGAGGCTCCTTTAGGGAATGTCAGCTCTTTCTGGAAGTCATTCCCCAAGGAATTTGCTGGGGAGCAACTCGGCATTGCTTAATCACATAAATTGGGAAACTCAAGAACCTTCCATGAAACCAGTGGTCCAGCTTAGGAGAATTATTGGGGTCTTTGGCAGCCAAAGCCGTGGAGTTCTTCACTGTTTGTGGTGCCTGTGCCCTCTCCAGATGGAACATCAGCAGAGACTCTGCCTCAGCTGGGGACAGAGAGGTGCAATCCCTCTGGGTTCATCATTAAGGTTTTTGCACCACTTCTGACATAAAACTGACCCTGGAATTGCTGCTGGCCCTGCCTGCATGCTCAGCTCACAGCTTTGGGCTATAATTAGCTGGGTTTGGGCAAAATCAAAACTGAAACCCAGCCACGAGAAAAGAGAGAAACAGGAGAAAAGCAAACCTACAATTTTTGAAGTACGCATCAGCTGGTGAACTCCTCTGGAATCTAAATTTCAATGCCAATCTCAGGGCTGCAAGGTGCTAAAATCCCTTGTGGCAGTGTCTTTTCTCAGTTAGACAATTTCCCCTTTATTTGGGTGGTCATTCCTTCCCTCACCTATTTACAGACTTCCATTACTCATAATAACAATTATTTAAGTTCGTTGCCCACTTTGCAGTTGCAATAAATGTGCTGAGTTTTATCAGCAGCCTGCTCCCAGCAGGTATCAGAGAACTGATGGACCACCATGGGAACCTGCTGAAAATTACCTATTTAAACCCCATTTTGCCTCCTCAATAAAATAAAAATTGGTATTCTGAGGAAATGTCTCTCTCCCTTTATCCAGTGTCTGGAGAAATGACCTTGCTCTTAATTTAAGCCCCTTAAAACCAGAGCTGGATGAATCCAGGCTTTGCTGCTAAGTGAGCACATGGAGCCTCTTTTCCTTTATAATTAGGCCCATCAAACCTCCTAACCCTGAGGGTCTTTTTTATTTTTTGAAAATCCTGTGCTAATTTCAGCTGCTGGATAAGTGTCCAAACGTTTGGGTGCCTATGGAAACTTCCTCTGAGCAGCCATAAGGAAGCTGTATTTGTGGTCCCTGCATTTCCATGTATCATTAATATATGGCAAGAATGTAAGTAGTTGGAAAATATGTTCACAGTCCCTGGTTGATTCTTCCAAGATGGGCTGTTGTAGGAAAAAGGATTAGGTGAGTTAAAAGTGCCCAGGGCTCAGCAGTCATTAAGAGCTCCAACTGCTCCCAGCAAAAATACTTTTTGCAGCTGCACTTTGGCGAAATGTTTCACGTGGTTGGGGTGGTTCTCTTTCTCCTGGGCATGTCGATATTCCTGGGCAGGAATATTCCACTGCTCAGCAGGCAGGAGCCAAGGTGGGTGGGTGGGGTTTGGGTAAACGCTGAGCTCTGAGAGCTCGACCTGAGATGTTGAGCTCAGAGTAAACACGGGGTTGATGCCTTGGGGTTTTCAATGTTGTATTTCCTCTGTTTGCATCCTGCAGTTGTTCAGCGTGTCCCTGCAAACCCCACACACGGCGGGAGCTGCTGCTTCCCCAGCCGGCTCAGACACAGCAATTCCTCTGCAGGGCTGGGGATCAAGGAGCCCTCACTGCCTCAGGGCCAGGCATGGCAACAGAAGGGAGCTGGGGGAGCAAACTGGGGGGAAACCTTCATTACCTGAAGGTGGGACTGGGAGATTAACCCCAATGTGGACCAAACCTATAAAAGTGTCAAAACCCATGACCCATCATCCATTTTTGGGGCGGCCCCTGGGTGAGGTTTATCTGCTCTAAATGTACCTGAAGGCCCCTTATAAATATATAAATAAATAAAATAAACCTGCTTTTGATTCCCTTAATTTTGCCAGGCCTCTGTTTTTAGGTAGCCCAAGAAGGCCCCAGAGTGATCACAGGGGATGGATGTGTCATTTACTCTGCTCTAAACTGCACGTGCCCTGCGTTGTGCTGCCAATATCAGGACACCTGTGGTGTTCCTGGCATTCCCAGGCTCCCTTCCCTTTTCCCCCCGTCTGATTTTCTCTGGCCAAATTCTCCTGTGTTGGAACTCAGAACGTTCCTGTGAGTGCCTTGGGTGAGCAGAGCAAAACCCCCAGCATGAAAGCACACTTTTCAAACCCTCCCCAAACACCAAGGATCAAAGCTGGATGGAAGGACCACCAAGATGGGGCTCTCTTTAAAATGTTTAATCTCACGAAGAGTAACAGTGAGGGGTGAGTGGGATAAACTTGTTCCTAGCCTGTTTTTCCTGCCTGTTCAGACCTCTGGCTGCCTGGAACCAGCTGCTCAACGCTCCAAACCTTCTGCAGCCACGTCTGCCCCCGTGGCACGGGGGAAGATGCTGTTGTGTGTCGCTGTGGGTGATGAACAGACGACACGAGACCTCGTTATAAAAACTGTATCTGATTCCTTTTTATTCAAAGACTGACCTCCCCTTTATATAACTTCTCGAGTAGACCATCTCACTGGTCAGAAGAGTACCAGAACTCTTCATCCCATTGGCCCAAAACCGAAAGACAGAGAGAAGTCCATCCCACAGAAAAGAATCTAAAACATCACTCTTGTTACAATAACACTCGTGATGTTTATGCCAAACCTGTGAGAACACAAGGTCTTCCTGAACCAAAACACCACGAAGAAACTGAGTCTAGAAACTCAGAAACTTCAGGCTCAGGAGCCTCAGACTACAGTTGTGGGAGTCGGGCTCATCGCCCTTTGTTCCAGCCCCAGAGTGGCTCTTCCTGCTCCAGAAACACATCAGGTCATCAAATCAGTGCAGGAAATCTTCCCTCTTACTTAGAAAGACCAAAATAATCCTGACTTGTTTCATGAGCTCACACACCACCAAGCCTGGGGAAGGATCTCGTTTCTGCTGTCACCAGTTGGACTGGGCTGCTCTTGGAATCCACGGGGATTGCACACGGATCCCCCAGGGAGCATCCAGGGCAGAGGGGGCGGCAGGACCCCCTCCCCAGCCCTTCTTCTGAGCCCACCAGGGCAGGGCCCCCGCTGCAGCTGCTGCCAGCCTGGATATTAAATGCAGAAGAAGGAAAAGGGCTCTGCAGGAGCAGGGGCTGGGCCTCCTGGGCCACAGAGCATCGCTTTCCACCATCCCCGCTTGGAGAGCTGGCCTGATTTCCTTTCATGTGTCCTCACTATTCCTATTGGAAGGGGTTTCCAGCCTCTGTCTATTTATACCCATTTCTTCTTGTGCCAACATTGTCTCTTCACTTAAATAACTTTCCTCTGCCTGCTGCTTCTCCTCCTTGATGCTCTTGCAGGCAGCTGTGGGATCCCCTCTCAGCCTCCTCTCCTCAGGAAAAACAAAATCCCTTTAGCAGCTCCTGAGGAAGAGCCCCCATTCCCTGGGTTCCTCATACCCTAAACAGGCTCCCCTTTCTGGGGGTGCTGGTGAGGACCCACAGCCCTCCCTATGTGGGAGTTTTCTATCCAACACATTTTAGGGTCGTGTCATAATCTGAGGGCTCAGAGGAAAGGTCTGTGGTCCTCCCTTTGCTTTCAGCAGAACAAATCCATCCCCATGTAATGATGCAGTGATTGATTACACCCCTGGTGTCCCACACAGAGCTAGGAGGGAACAGTGTGGGTCCCTTTGCAGAATATTCATTTTCTCATCTACAACAGCAAATGGGGATGTTGGCTTTTCTTGTAAAAATTTTAAGGCCCAGGTGTGAGTTCAAAAATGAACAAAATATCTGTTTATCGGGTAGAGAAGGATGCAGACAGGTAAACAGATCAGAGTTCCCTTCAAATGCAAATAATTCCTTTTAGTGTCATCATCTCTACTTCTCTCTTTTTCATCAGCATCCTATCATGGAGTCATGGAATGGTTTGGGTTGGAAAGGACCTCAAAGCTCATCCAGTGCCAGCCCTGCCATGGGCAGGGACCCCTCCCACTGTCCCAGGGTGCTCCAGCCTGGCCTTGGATTCTTCCAGGGATCCAGGGGCAGCCCCAGCTGCTCTGGGCACAATTCCCTGTGCCAGGACCTGCCCACCCTCCCAGGGAACAATCCCTGCCCAATCTCAAATCTGAACCCACTCTCAGTTTGAAGCCATTCCCCTCCTTTTCCTATCACTGCCTGGCATATAAAAGATCTGTTTCTCCTTGAAGTCATGTCGGTGATAAAACTCCTGTTGACTTCTTGCTGTTGCAAGGAGCAGATGAGGGTTCTGGTTTTTGTAACACGGGCAGAAATCTGCTGGAATAAAATGAACATCAGTGATAACCTCACTTAACAGAGCACCCTAATCCAAGAGACTAAAAACCAGAGAGCTTTTCCGAAGGTGCAGAGAGAATCTGGTCACAGAAAGAAGAGTGGGGCTGAAAATGCAGCTAAAAATCCTTCCAAAGGTTCACCCTGTGCCCAGATCATCCCAGGTGCTGCTGGGGTTGCACACTCCTGGTTTACACACCCACAGTGGTGTCTGCTGCTAATGAGCACGCGGTGCCATCATGATTTACACCCTGCCTCTGGAAAACACCTTCCCAAAAAAACCCCTGCCACATCCATCACCCAAGGCCTCCTCTCCAAGCAGCAGAAAGGGCAGGAATAACCAGATCCTGCAGGAAAAGCCCAAAAAGAAACTATGTCAGGAGTAACAAATCCATGGCTTATGTCAGACCCCGCTCCAGATAAGGGGAAATATTTTTTTAATGAAATCCAAGTATGGCCCTTGCAGATGTGGAAAGAATGCAGCAGGAAGGTATTTCCAATTCCCAGTGGAAGCAGGTTTTGCAGTGGGGTTGTTTTAATATTTTTTTTTTCCAGTTGCCCCTTGCCCTCTTTGCACCAGTGCCCTCCTTCCAGGCGGGAGCAAACGCAGGGAGCGACCCCGGCGGGCAGGAGGAAGTCTGTGTTCCCTGATTAATTAATTAATTCTCCTGCTGATTCAGGATTCTGATACTGCACTGGCAATAAAAGTCCCCACACTTGGGAATACTTCTCCACCAAACCAGCCTCGCTTGGCCACTGCACTCAAACACCTGCTAAAATCAGGGAAAATTGAGATTTCGTGCCGGATTTTTTCTCCCTTTCCTGCTTCCCAGTGGGTGGCATTTCCCTCCCTCCTTCCCTTTTCCTTCTCTGGTGCAGAAAGAATTTATTTATGAGGGAGATAAGGGAGAACAAATCCTCGAAGAGCCTCGATGCCATGTTTTTGATAAAGTGTCCCGTGTTTAAGAAAAATGAGGTAAAATCTCAAATTATTTCTGCACAAATAGCTGGACAGGAAAAGCCAGCTGCTTGTGGGGATGCTGGGGAGGTGCTGCAGCTTTGTTTACATCTGAAAAAAAAAGATTTATTGCTGTGAAGGGAGTCAGGATTTTGCACTGGAGAAAGGCCAACATCACCTCTTGATGGTTAAAAAGCCCCAAATATCAGCTTGTACTTAAAATCCCTGCAAATGTTTTGGGTGGCAAAATTCTGTGGAAATTTGGGTTGAGCTGGGTAACATTTTTTCCTTACAATGCCTTCAGCACAATCCAAATTTCCAGAGCAAACAGCATTTCCCCCCCCCCCCCCCGAAGATTTTTCAGCGTGCAGTGACAATTTGCAATGTGTTATTTCAATTAATTGTCAACTGTTTCCAGATCTCGGAGCAGATCACTGGATATAAACCCGGCACTGCTCCTCAATTTGCTTCTCTTTCCTCTCATTTATTTTCCAAGACAAGAGCTTTGGGGTGACCATCTGCTTCTCATTTCAAACCTGTCTGCTTTTGTTGATACCTGATGTCTTCTGCCTCATGCACAGGCTCAATTAAAGATTGATAAGCAGAGTTTTGTTTTGACACGGGTCCCCTATTCCGAGCAGCAAAGCTCTGCACAATTCCAAGCTGCTTTTGTGGTGCAGGTTTTTTCCAGGCCCTTAAAATTCTGGTTTAGACCCGTGTTTGGCAACTCTTCCCAAATCTGCTTTTGAGTTACCTTGTAGAAGGGAATAGAGATATTTTTTGGGGGCTAAATTAGAGGCATTTGTGAGATGTGGGGCTGTAGGAAATGAAATTAAGGCTCCTTCTCTTCCTCCCTCCTGGTTTCTGTACTAAACCCGCTCTGTTTTTAGGTTAAAATAACTTTATTTCCCTAATTCCCAGGATCACCCTGGCTCCTCTCCACTCCTTCACCTCCGATGAGGCTGCTCCAGGCAGAGAGCCAAACACCAACCTCTCCACGTGCTAAAAGTGGAGTTTATTCTCTTTATTGACTCCTGGTCTCCCCTGCCCCCAGCAGGATGAAGCAGATTTAAACCTTGCCCAAGTGGCCTCCGAAGTGGCAGTGGCTTTGAGCAGGCTTGAAAGGAAAATTGGGTGAAATAACCAATATGAGGAAGAAATTGTGTTAATCTCCATCAAAATCTGCCTCCCCAGCCCCTCTCAGAGCTGTTCAAACGTGAGGACAACGTTAAAAAGTGGGATCTAAACTCGGGTGCTGCTTAAACCCGGCTTTATTTCCATTCTCACACCTCTAAAAGCTCCCATCTTGCTTTTCCTCACCCAAGTTTCGTGAATTCCTAATCCTTGCATTTAGAATTTGGTCTTTTGAGGGTTTCAGGTAATGGAGAAACCTGAGCCTGCCTGCAGGGTGCTCTGGTTCCCCTAAAACACCAATTCCTCACTTTGCCCCCTTTTTTTCCATCCCACAAACAGACCTGGCTGATATTGGGTAGGATGAGCCTCAGACAGGAGCTTCCCACTCTTCAGGTGGGCAGCTGCTCTTGTTTTCCCCTTTAATTATCCCCCACAACCCTTGATTATCCTCTCTTTTCCCCATCTAGGCAGAACATCATACGCAAGCAAAATCCTCAGGGGTTTTTTTGCCCTGTCTGTTTTCCTTACTCTGCTCATATTTTTCTCATAAAATCTGTCACCAGTGGCCAGTTCCTTTCTCTCTGTAATGGAAATTTTGGGATTGGTTAAGAAAAAAAGCCCCAATCCTAAATCATTAAGTAAGATAATATCTCAGAATTATTACTTAACAATGAGAAATTTTATAGCAGACGTTTTGACAGGACATTTTTCACTTACAAAACCATCCTTTTTTTTTTTTTTCTTTTTTTTTCTCCCTTAGGTTATAAGGTGCTTAAATCATTTTTGCTGAAGGAAGGAGGAAACAGCTGTGGCTCAAACACACTTTTTCCGTCTGTCATTCCGTCTTTATTTCTCTTTCTGTGCATTCAGCACTCTCAGAGTGAAAGCAGCAGCAGCAGCAGGGCCAGGATCAGAAGTTCAAGAATGTAAACTTGAATTAGGATGGCTTTGGGCTGCAGTTCTCTTCTCCCCTCCTTTCCTGGCTGGGCTGGACATCCCATTTCGGGGTGAAGGGGCAGGAGCTGGGATGTGCCAGCCTCTGCCAGCCCTGCAGCTGGAACCTCCCCTCCACTTTGGATCCAGTGGATCCCCCTGTGGATTCCATTCCCAGACTGTGGATCCCCTTCCCAGACTGTGGATCCCCTTCCCAGACTGTGGATCCCATTTCCACACTGTGGATCCCATTCCCAGACTGTGGATCCCCTTCCCAGGCTGTGGATCCCATTCCCAGGCTGAGGATTCCATTCCCAGACTGTGGATCCCATTCCCAGACTGTGGATCACCTTCCCAGGCTGTGGATCCCCTTCCCAGGCTGGATCCCATTTCCACACTGTGGATCCCATTCCCACACTGTGGATCCCATTCCCAGACTGTGGATCCTCTTCCCAGGCTGAGGATCCCTTTTCCAGGCTGTGATCCTTTCCCACACTGTGGGATTATCTTCCCAGGCTGTGGATTCCATTCCCAGACTGTGGATCCCCTTCCCAGACTGTGGATCACCTTCCCAGGCTGTGGATCCCATTCCCAGGCTGGATCCCATTTCCACACTGTGGATCCCATTCCCAGACTGTGGATCTCATTCCGAGACTGTGGATCCCCTTCCCAGGCTGTGGGATCATCTTCTCAGGATGTGGGTACCATTCCCAGGCTGTGGATCCTCTTCCCAGACTGTGGATCCCTTTCCCACACTGTGGGATTATCTTCCCAGGCTGTGGATCCCCCATTATCCCCCCAGATTTTTGATCCCCCATCCCAAATTCCAGATCCCCTTCCCAGATTTTTTATCCCCTTCCCAGGCTCTGATGCCCTTCCCAGCTGCTCCCATTTAATCCCAGGAGATTCCCTGGCTCCAGCTTCACCCCCCAAAGGAAGGACAGGCAATCGAGTGACCAGGGAATCTCCAGGATTAGCAAATCCAGCATCCCCATGTCCAGTTTTTGGGGATCACTTTAGGCTGAGATTATTGAAGATCAGAAGCTTGGAGGGACGTGATCCCAGAGGAACACAAACTTATTCTCAGCTTCTCTAAGCCAGACTTTTCCTAAATTTCCCCTTCTAAGCCTTTTTCTCCCAGCCCTTTCCAAATCCCAAGAATTTCTTGTGTTCTACCATTCCTCAGACCCATTTTCAGGAATTCAAATTTTGGATCAGATCCTGGCTGGTGCCTGTGGAAGTCACTATGTCCAAGGAAGCCTCAGGATGCTTGAAAGAAGTGTGGAAATCCAGCCTGGATAAATATCATCCACATCAATGCTGTGGAAGTGCTAAACTCCAATAAGGAATAATTCAAATTATTCAGGAAAACATCCCAAATCCAGGCCTCATTCCACAGTGAGAGAGTAAAATATTAATATGACAATATCAACAGAGAGTTTCCCATTGGGGGAAGTTCCTATAAGTTTCTATTCAATTTTTTTTCCATGAATTTCCTTTGAAGGAGCAGGATGGATCAGTGTGGAGCTGGAACACAGGGAAGTTCTGCTCTTTTCTGTTGGACAGAGAAAGGTTCTGAACTAAAATATCCCAGCAAAAATCTGAGCAGTATTTGTGTGAAAAACGAGTGGATAATCCCAGACATTTTGTTCTTTTTTTATGCCAGCTAAACCAGGTTGGCACCCATCCCAAAAAAACCCAGCAGGTATTTTGACTTGGAGTTTCATTTTCTCCCTCCTGTACAAAACTGCCCCCACGAAGTGAGCCAGGATTTAAACAAATACATCTACAGCATGATAACGCTGCCCTGAAACACAATAATGAGGAGTGAGGCCTGAAATAACTGCCTGAAGACATCAGGAAATGTAAATCAGCCCGGGCACTGGGATAACAGGAGGTGCTGATGGATCCCTGATGAGAACCCCGAGGATGTTTGGCCAGGAGGAGTTTTGGGGGCACCAGTGCAAGGTCTGGGTGAGCCCTGGAGCTCCTGGGTCCCTCCATCTCCAAAAAATCCTGAATTACAGCAAATGGGTGTATTGCTGTGGCGAATAACACATGACATGAACTCCTGGTGGATTTTCTACCAAGCTCTTGGAGGGATGAATCTGACTCTGTTTATTTCAGGGATTGTTCCTTTATATAAAATTTTCCACAGCCCACTGTGATTGGTGAGCTAAAGACAACCCCTTCACCCACACTGGTCAAACCAGAGGGACATCAAAAGAAATCCCTCCCACAGAAAGAATTCCAAACATGAATATCGTTACAAAAACAGTCCTGATATTTTGTTCTTTTCCCCGGAAAAGTTTCAGCAACCCAAAACATCAGGAAAAACGGAGCTTTAGAAACTCAGAAACTCCAGGCCTGAAAACCCAGACTACATGGGTGTAGTTTGGTTTCAGGCCTGATATTTTGGGGTTTTTTTGATGTTCTTTCCCAATAAAATGTGATAAACACGATGGAATATTTTTGTAATAATATTTATGTCATTCATTCCTTCTGACAGGAGGGATTTCTCTTGCTGTCCCTCTGGTTTGACCAGTGTGAGTGAAGAGGTTTGCCTTTGTTTCACCAACCACACTGGGCTGTGTAAAATTGTATAGAAGGGAGAACCATCCCTAATAAAAAAAGTTATTTTTAACTTTTGGGGAAAAAAGCAACAAAAAAAAAAAAAAAAAAAAAAAAAAAAAAAAACCAAAAAAAAACCAAAAAAACCCCAAAAAAACCCCAGCAAAAACATCAGGCTTGAAACCAGACTACAAAAGGGCACTGTAATTTTGCCCACAGGTTGGGTTATTTTCTGGGAGCAGAGCAGCTTTGAGCTGACAAAGACAGATCTCACCTCTGCACGCCAGTCTGATCTAATTTTTGTACATTTATTTTTTACCTAAACCCCACTAATTTTCTATCTCCTTTTTTTTGTTTTGTTTTGTTTTGTTTTGTTTTGTTTTTTTGGTTTTTTTTTTTGTTTTGAAGCTATAGGAATGCTGTTATTTCTGAGATCTGTGCCTCTCCTGTAGATCCTTATGGGCTTTTTCTTGATGGCAATAAATATTGCTCCTTTTTATGACTTGATGGCAAAGAGCTCAGCTCAACAGAGGCAGTTTTTCAGAGCCTTTGAGTTCTCAGTTTCCATCTTTATTGAACTATTCTGGACTTTTCCACAAATATTTCCCTCTGGGGATGCAGGGTGTGCCTTATCAATCAGGGAATGGTTTGTGTTGGAAGGGACCTGGAAAATCCTCTCATTCCAGGGGCAGGGACCGCTCCCAGTGCCCCAGGCTGCTCCAGCCTGGCCTTGGGCACTGCCAGGGATCCAGGGGCAGCCCAGCTGCTCTGGGCACCTCTGAATAAAGAATCTCCTCCTCCTCTCTAATCCACATCAAGCCAGGATTTATTTCACAGTTAATTTATTGACTGATTTATTTTCTTGCAGGATTTCTGCACTCTCAGCACGCCAGGCTCAGGGTGAGGGGGAAAAGGCACCAAAAAGCCCCAAACACACGGGTCAAGGCTCTCTTAAAGATAATTCACCCAATTAGCACCCAGAATGTTCATTATTGCTGCTTTTCTACCAATAATTAATGACATTTCTGCTCCCCCAGCTCTGCACTGCAGCAAGTTGTGCCCAATGGTCCTGTGCCCCAAACCCTGCAGGACAGGGAGGGGATGGAGGAGGAAACCTAAAAATGCCAAGGGTCCTTTGTCCATCCATCTCCACCTTGTGTCCATCCACTCAGCACACCAACCAACCCCAGCGACCTGAATGTCTCACCCTGTGATAAATGCCATACTCTGCTGCTATCCCATTTACATTCTGGAGAATTCTGCTTCACCCCAAAGCCTGGGCAGCCCTTGCCATGGCCCGAGGTTCAGAGCAGTGTTTGCCAGGGGGTTGGACCCTGCAGAACCTGCACAGAAATATTCTCTGCACTCTGGGTTCCAACAGGAACCTTCTTGTTTTTTGTTTCTGGTGTTAATGAACTCGAAATTATTTGGTTTTTTTAAAAAAAACATCTTTTGCAGGTGTCCCCTTGCCTGGAAGCTCGATGTGTTTCACCAAAACCATTCTGAGTGTTTGGTATCAACATAAAAAATGCAAACACTTTTAAAAATTCAGTATTTTTCCTCTCTTTGATGAGGTCCATTTTTTCAAAGAGTACAGAAGCTCTGTGAGATAAAAGCCAGGAAAAAGAGCACAGGAAATAATGAAATGATGGGGCCAGTGACAGCCAGGAGCAGCTGGGCACGAGGGGCTGCTGAGGCACAAATTTGTGTATTTTGGTCTAATTAGCACAAGGATCCTTGGCCTAGAAAAATCACCATCCTTAAACCCAGGCCTAAACTTTGCAACGTTGTAAAAAAGGACCTGAAAATGCATCTTGGCCTGGAAAGGTTTAGTCAGCTTCAGCACCAGAGCTCGTTTCTAATGATGGAAAATTGCTAATCTGCCCAAGTTTGTCACCAAACCAGTGCTAAAATCTGAATGGAAAAAGTTTTCTGCAGCCGTTTCTGTGAAATGTCATGGAGTTCACAAAAGGAGGAAAATAAAGAGAGTGGTATTTCTGTTTGGCTTTTGGGTCTTGCACGGGCTGGTCTAACTTGACTTTGGGGCTTGGATTCAGCCTGGAATCCACTGACCCCTCTCAGGAAAATCCTTCAGGTCCCAGGAAAACCTTGATGGGGAAAAAAAACATTGAAAGGACCTTGGGTTTGGGTTCCAAAGCTCCAGAAATCACCCTTTCCTAGATGTTAAATTAGGAATTAAATGTGTTAATTACTGTTTGCTAACACAGCCGGTGTGCTTTAAACCAATCAGATTAACAGGGCTTTTTCTTTTTGCTCTTTATCCCAAAAAAATACCTTGCAACCCATTTTGGTAGTTAACTTTGGGGCCAAAAATAATGTGAAACGTTCCCATTGAACCGATTTTTAGGGGAAAAAAATCTTTGCATAACAGCCTTTGAAATTACCAGATCCCTCCCAGGAGGGAGAGGAGCCAAACAAGGACCCCCCCAGTCCAGGGTAGGAGTGCCCAGGCAGAGAAAATCCAGGTTTGGGGGGTCCTGGGGGGATTTGAGGGGGATCTGGGGAGGTTTGGGGAGACTGGGAGCAGTGGGAGGGCACTGGAGGGACTGGGAGGGAGTGGGGGGGCACTGGAACTGGGTTTGAGGGGGATTTTGGAGGGTCCTGGGGAGTTTGAGGGGAATTTGGGGAGTTTCTAGAGGCTTTTGGAGATTTGGGAGACTGGGACCACTGGGAGGGACTGGGAGGGCACTGAGGGACACTGGGAGTGGATTTGAGGGGATTTGGGGGATCCTGAGGGATTTGAGGGGATTTGGGGGTCCTGGAGGGATTGAGGGGGATTTGGAAGAGTTCTGAGAGGATCTGTGGGGGTTTGGGGAAACTGGGAGGGACTGGGACTGGGTTTGAGGGGATTTGGGTGGTCCTGGAGGGATTTGAGGGATTTGGGAGAGTTCTGGGGAATCTGGGATGTTTGGGGAGACTGGGAGGGACTGGGAGGGCACTGAGAGGGCACTGGGAGTGGATTTGAGGGGATTTGGGGGGATCCTGGAGGGATTTGAAGGAGATTTGGGGGTCCTGGAGGGATTTGAGGGGATTTGGGAGAGTTCTGAGAGGATCTGTGGGGGTTTGGGGAAACTGGGAGGGACTGGGACTGGGTTTGAGGGGGATTTGGGTGGTCCTGGAGGGATTTGAGGGGATTTGGGAGAGTTCTGAGGGAATCTGGGGATGTTTGGGGAGACTGGGAGGGACTGGGAGGGCACTGAGGGGCACTGGGAGTGGATTTGAGGGGGATTTGGGGGATCCTGGAGGGATTTGAAGGAGATTTGGGGGGTCCTGGAGGGATTTGAGGGGGATTTGGGAGAGTTCTGAGAGGATCTGTGGAGGTTTGGGGAGACTGGGAGGGACTGGGACTGGGTTTGAGGGGGATTTGGGAGAGTTCTGAGGGAATCTGGGCATGTTTGGGGAGACTGGGAGCACTGGGAGGGACTGGGAGGGCACTGAGGGGCACTGGGAGTGGGTTTGAGGGGGTTTGGGGAGGATTTGGGGGGATCCTGGAGGGATTTGAGGGGGATTTGGGAGAGTTCTGGGAGGATCTGTGGGGGTTTGGGGAGGCTGGGAGGGACTGGGACTGGGTTTGAGGGGATTTGGGTGGTCCTGGAGGGATTTGAGGGGATTTGGGGGAGTTTCAAGGGGATTTCAGATGGTTTGGGGCGACTGGGAAGGACTGGGGAGTGTGGGGGGGACACTGGGACCAGAGTCAGAAGCAATTCCGGAGCTAATCTTGTGTAAAGAGCAAATCTAAAAGTGTCGGGTGCTGGAGAGGCAGCCCCAGCTCCAGCTGCCCCCCTGGCACAGAATGGCAGCTCAGCCCCCTCAGCAGAGCTCTGGAGGTGACAAAATCTCCCTGAGCACGTGGCTGGTGGCACTGAAGCTGCGTTAGAAATCCTACACCTTCTGCTCCAGCACCTTTTCCAGCTCCCTGCAAAACCTCTCCTGCCTAAAGGGGGTCTTTAAAGTGCCAAAGGGTGTGAAATACTTTGATATTATCTGTGTGTATTTATAATTCTAGACTATCCTGAGGGATGGGACGCACGAGGATGGTCAGATTGAACCCCTGGACGTGCACATGACACCCCAAAATAACAAACTGTGGGCCTGAGAGATTTGGGACTCTTGAGCTCTGGCAGGTTTGGAGCAGTGCCCGTTCCCTGGGGAGCCTCTGGGGGAAAAACCTTTCCCCAAAATCAGGCTCTGATTTTGTGCCAAAACCTGGGCACCACCTAGAGAGGGTGGAAAGGGTCAGGGCAGAAAATGAGCTGCAAAAGCTCTGGAACTGAGTCCCCTCTGGGAGTTCCCTGGAATAAAAGGGAATTAAACCTTCCCTTTGACCATTGCTCCCTATTCAACACCATCACCCTCCACAATACATAAAAATTATCATTTTTTGTTGAATTTCTTGCAATTTCTGATTGGAAATTTCCCTCTAATTTCACCTTTTGCGGCTGCTTCGCTCAGAATGCCTGACAGATTCTTGGAAAAGCAGATTCTCAGTGTTGGGTACCTCCTGTATCCCTCACCAAAAAACCCCTCACACGTTCCCGAGTTCATAGACAGAACAGCTGTGCATCTTTATTGCACATATGCTGCACTCTGGTTTGGCTCGGGTGCCAGCAGACAGGAAAGTTTTATTTTTAGGCAGATGTGAAAGCCCTAATTTGTTGCAGAGGGGGCTCGAGAGCCTAAGAATAGCACACGAGGCAGCCCCTGCCAAATTAATTAACGCAGACCAAAACAGGTTACAGCTCCTGAGCCAAAGCTACTATTTTCCACTTCCCCAGCTTTCCCCCTCTCCAAAATAGTGGAGTGGGGCTGGAGCTGGAAGAAATGGCCTTCTTCCTTATGGAATCTGCTCGTTCCTGGAGGATTTTTTATTTTTTTTCCAGGGATTGTCTTGACCTCGCAGGACCTGGTGGTCAGATTTCCACAGGACTGACCAACAGCTCCCCTGGGATGGACACATCCCAGCTTTCCCAGGAAGAAACCTCGGAGCTCTGGAGGGGTTTTGGAGGATCCAGCAAAGCTCCTGCTGCTCCAGGTGCTCCCAGCTGGTGGGGCTGAGGGAGCTGGTGATGCCTGGAGAGGCTCCCTGGAGCAGAGGCTGGGCAGAGTTACAGGAATAAAGCAAGGATTTATGAAAGACTTTAAAGGATCAGCTTGGGCAGTGCAAGAGCCTGGCCAGTGCTAACACCCAAGTCCAAGCAGAAATTGCAAGAAATTCAACAAAAAATGTTAATTTTTTAGTATTGTGGAAGGTGATGGTGTTGAGTAGGGAGGAATAGTCAAAGGGAAGGTTTAATTCCCTTTTATTCCAGGGAACTCCCAGAGGGGACTCAGTTTCAGAGCTTTTGCAGCTCATTTTCTGCCCTGACCCTTTCCACCCTCTCTAGGTGGTGCCCAGGTTTTGGCACAAAATCAGAGCCTGATTTTGGGGAAAGGTTTTTCCCCCAGAGGCTCCCCAGGGAACGGGCACTGCTCCAAACCTGCCAGAGCTCAAGAGTCCCAAATCTCTCAGGCCCACAGTTTGTTATTTTGGGGTGTCTTGGAGTTATTTCTAATCCTGTTTGGCTCCTGAAGAAAACCTGCCTGTCTCCCATCCCTCTGCTGCAGACAGAGATTGTGACTTCAAGGTGGACCCAGGGTCAGTGTTCTCACCCTTTTTTCAGTTCTGCTCCATTTCCAGGTTGGTTCCTTGTCCAATGCCAGCCCCAGGGGATGCAGTCCCACCCTCCCAGATTCTCCCCTCAGTTCTCTGCTGGTTGCACTTTTTGGGGCCAGAGCTGCAGCGGGGTCCTTGGGTCTGGGCTGGGAAAGGATTGGTCTGTGTCCTTGGAAAGGATTGTTCTGTGTCCTTGGTTCTGGAAAGGATTGTTCTGTGTCCTTGGGTCTGGGATGGGAAAGGATTGTTCTGACTGGCTGAGCTGTGAGGAGAACTCACTAACACTTTCTGTGAAGTTCAGAGTTCTATACTTATGATGCCTTCTGGGGGCTGAGCTGGAGCAGAACCAGGCAGAGCCAAAGGATCCAGCAGGGATTGATTCAAAGGGATTATTCAAACCTCCCTGGGCACACCTGGGCAGTGCCAGAGCCCGGCTGGGCCACACCCAAGGGGAACCCAAAATGGGCACAAAATGGACCAAAATGGGCACAAAATGGGCACAGAATGGCACAAAATGGACCCCAAAATGGGCACAAAATGGACCCAAAATGGCACAAATGGGCACAAAATGCACGAGCGGCCACCAGGTCCCAGCCTGGGATCAGTTCTGCTCCAGCAGCACCTTGGAGTTCATTGGGCAATTCCAGCTGCAGGGCAGGAAGCTCCATCCTCCTTGCTTTGCCTTCTCCCCTCACCCTTGCTTTGGTTCTTGGCCTGAAAGTTGTCCTTGGTCCCAAAGTGGAGCAGGAATTGTTTTGTCTCCCTGCTGTGTGAGGAGAGCTGAGCAGCACTGAACATGAACCCTAAACCTGCCCCCAAAACAGCCCAGAATGTGAAAAATAGAAAACCTAAAAACTTAAGGCACCATTAACACAGTGCAGAAATCTGGAAAATATGAAAGCTAACAACTCAAGGCACGGCTGGGAATGGCTGAGCCTCTTGCTCTGGGCTGAGCACACGTGTTTGCTCTCAGCCCTTTCCAAGCAGGAGCAGGAGCCTATTTTAAGCTCAGCCTTGTCCTCACGCATGCACTGTTGCCATAGCTGCAAACCCGATGCACATGGCAGCAGGCTCTGGCTCTCCTGACTCAGCACAGAGGCACGCTGCTCCAGCTGCCCCTGCTCGGCTCTGCCCTGCCCTGGCTGCCTGCTGCTGCTGCTGGGGGAGAATCCCTGGGATCCGCCAGAAGCTGCCACCCCCACCCCTTTGTTTTCCCATGGATGGTGCCTTTTGGGCTACCTAAAAACAGAGGCCTGGCAAAATTAAGGGAATTAAAAGCAGTTATATTTATTGAAGGACTTCAGGTACATTTAGGGCAGATGAAACCCACCCAAAATGGACAATGGTCACAGGTTTTGACACTTTTATAGGTTTGGTCCACATTGGGGTTAATCTCCCAGTCCCACCTTCAGGTAATGAAGGTTTCCCCCCAGTTTGCTCCCCCAGCTCCCTTCTGTTGCCATGCCTGGCCCTGAGGCAGTGAGGGCTCCTTGATCCCCAGCCCTGCAGAGGAATTGCTGTGTCTGAGCCGGCTGGGGAAGCAGCAGCTCCCGCCGTGTGTGGGGTTTGCAGGGACACGCTGAACAACTGCAGGATGCAAACAGAGGAAATGTAAAATTGACAAATCCTAACGCTTGTCCATCCTGCAATGGAATTATTCATCTTCTCCTCCTGCCCCTGGAAGGAGAGAGTGGGACAGAGGCAGCAGGAGCTGGGTCTGCTCCACCTTCAACTCCCCTGGGATTTCACACACAGCACTTTGAGGGTATTTAAAGGTAAATTCAGCACCCTGGTAGGGAGTTTTGATTCCAGCCTGGCACTAGGATCCACATTCACCCTTGCACTGATTTTGCCCGCATTTACAAACTTGCAGCCAGCTCCAATTCCAGGATAATTGCTAATTTTGTTGAAGCTGCTGTTTGCCAGGGTATTTCCAGAAGAACCCATCAATACACTTGAAAGGAGCCCACAGTCTTTGGCTAATGGTTTGAAAAGACACTTGATTTAAATGTTTAAATTTTCCTGCCCATCCCTAATCTTAAACAGAAGGAAAACAACCCAACAGAAATTTTATTAAAGGCAGTTGGGTCTTCAGTGAATCTGAACTGCCATAAATGCTTTGCCTTCAAAATTAATTGAAGCTTTGGCGTGAAAAAGATGCAAATGCAGGGGTAGGATGAGGGAGGAATGATGTTAAGGTGAAAAAAAGGTAAATTTAGAGGGGCTATTGGGGAGAAATTGTTCCCTGTGAGGGTGGGGAGATGCTGGCACAGGTTGCCCAGAGCATCTGTGGCTGCCCCATCCCTGGAAGCAGAGAGAGAATTAAAAATAACAAAGGCTAACGTGGGATTTGACTTCTGCAAACGATGCTGACGCCAAGAAAATAAAAGAATAGAAGGGAGTTGAGCAAAAAATAAACCTTGGAAGAGGGGGAAACAAATTTTCCTATATTTTGTAATTTTTTTTCCCTCTAACTTGCAAATCTTACACTCTTTATTTAATTACCTAAGAATAGATGAGTTACTAACCCACAAACCTGGGCCTGGCTCACAATCCCTGGCTGCAGCAGAGGGATGGGAGACAGGCAGGTTTTCTTCAGGGGCCAAACAAGGTTAGAAATAACCCCAGGAGCACACTGGATTTAATTTCCATCACTGGGCTGCTCCAGGTAACATTTTATTCACTGCTTGCCAGTGCCTTGGCTCAGCCTCTTAGTTAACTCCGGTGATGGTGTAAGTGTTGGGAAATTGGGTCTTTTAAGCAATAAAGAGCCATTCTGAGGGGAACAAAAAGCCATTTACTCACAGTTTGCTGTGCAGGGTGACACAGGAATTAGCCATGGAGATTCGGGCTGTGCTGAAAAGATTTACATTGGAATTTGAGGGGTTTTTTTTTGTGCATTTTGCTTTTTTATTTTGGCAGTAGGGCAAAGCCTAACTGGGCTACAGAGGCACCCAGCATCCAGGTGCAGAGTTCATGGTGGCCATGCCTTAAGCTGAACCTGACATCCAGACTCCTGTAGCTCATCAGCTGCCCCTCAAAAAGACGAATTTAACGGAGTTTATTAAAGGACAGACACGCTCGTGTGTCCTTGAGGTTGGGGAGCGAGCGGGGCTTGGCTGCTCATCAGTAACTCCTGTTTGTGCCTTGACCACCACTAAAGCCCAGCTCAGTTTGGAGCTGTCGAGGGTCAGGATATAAATAAGTGTCAGGATATAAAAATTCCCTCCCAGCTCTGGCTGTTTATAAAGCCGTGCAGCCCTTTAAAAAGTCCAAGTGCACCTCCCCTCCCGCGGCTTCCTGCGGCCGCTAATTCCAAAGGCTGCTTAAACACGTCGGATATTTTCCCTTTGACATGCTTTAAATGTAGTTGTCATTAATCCTGACCCCTTGACTGTTCCCTGAGGGACAATGAAGTGATCAGACAGCTGTGCCCCTCATAACTTTTAATACTTTAATGAAATCCCCTCTGGACCTTTTCCTCCCTCCTCGATTCTTTCTTTAGTTCAGCCACCAAGAAAAACCAACCACAATTTTAACTTCTAAACACTGGAAACTATGAACATATAACAATGCAGAAATAATTTCTTATTTTTCAATTTACTTAATTATTTTTCAATTTCATTGCTGGAATGAATGAATGAGAGTTTCTATTTTCTTCTGAAAATCCTTTTTTTGAAGTCCCAGTGGTTTGGCCTCGTGTTGGATAACCATAAACAGAATTGTACAGCTTTGGACAGATGCTCTTAAGAGAGAGTTCAAGTTCTGCTCTTCCATAGTTTAACAAGACAATAGTCTTTATAAAGTTTTTCCCCCACAGAAAATAGTTGATCTGTTCTGAGAATGATCAATCTCATTTAAAGGTAGCAGCTTTGGCTCCCAGTTCAAACAATCCCTATCATTTCTTCCTCTCCATTCCCACGGTTTGCATCCCACTTTTGGTGTTTGGCATTTTCTGGCACGTATAGGAATTGCCGAAAATGTCACGGAATTGGCAAATTGTAAATATCACTGACATTAAAAAAACGCACAACAAACAACAAACCAAGAAATTGTTTTCCACTGCCTCAAACTTTCCATGAAAACCCTGTCAAAAGTGAGCATCACTTTTTGATCCTCTAACTTTTCTTGGAAGGATTAAAGAAATTCACCAGGAAGAAAAAAGTTGCTAAAATGACTTTGCAGGATTTATTTGCGTGGTGGGGGGCACCCTGGTAGAATTCTGTTTAGTTTTTACTCCTCTTTCCCCCTTCTCCTCTGGGGATGAGGAGAATATTCCTAATTTCAATTAAATAGAATCGTGCTTTATTCGTAAGGTAAATCTCGGCTCAGCAAAAGATCATTTTGGCTATTTCTGGTAAAAGTAGCCCAAAAATGTGAATTTTAGCCAGCCTGGGGTTTTTGGTGCAGCTGACAAAGAGTTCCCTTGGGAAACCCCACAGGAACCAGCCCCAGCTGATACTTTGGGGTGTCCTGTGGCTGTCACCTTGGGGAGGGGGGTGGAGGCTCAGTCTGGCACATTTTCCATCTCCCCAGATCCCAAAAATCAGGAAGAGCCTCTGCCATGTGCCACCTTCAGCAAAACCCCGGAGAAACCTCTTTGAGCCTTATCTGGGGCTCCACAGGAAAACTGGAATTATTGCCAGTGTCCAGAAGAAGCAGGAGACCTCTGGACACGTGGACTACGAGATTCTGGTGTTCTGTGGACTTTTCCCATTCTGCAAAGCTTCTCCACAAGGGGGAAATGGTTCTGGGGCCTCTCCTGAGCCACACAGGACCCCAGAGGTTCTCACCTGGGAGTTACGTGCCTGTGACACTCCTGGTGTCTCTGGAATTCTTGTAAAAATGAATTTAATGGGAATGAACCTCCCCAGTCAGAAGCAGCACCCAGGATTTCCTCACACAGGGGAGATTTTCCCCCTGGGAGCTGGGACACCTCTGAAAGAGCTTGGAAAGACCTGCAAGTCCAACCTTGGCCCAAACATCACCACACCACAAAATCCCGCACCTGCTGGGATTTTTTGAGGACTCCCAGTGACCCCAAGTGTTATTTCCCAGCCCTCCAGGACGGGCAGGCCACCACCACACTTTTAAAGCCAGCCCTAATCCCAAGCCCTGCAGAGGAATGATCCAGCAAAGTCACCCCTTCTGCAGAGCAGAAAGCCAGCCATGGTTTTCACTTGTTCAACTTATATTTAATTAAAAAGCGAAGGTGCCTTGGGGATAATTCCAGTGGAGACTCAGGACAGTTAATAACTGTTACCATGCACTAAATTCCATTTATCTTTGGAGGAAGAGGGGTTGGGCTTCACCAGGAAGCTGCAGAGCAGCTGAAGGAGGACCTCTAGGGCTCCTCCACAGCAGTGGAGGGAGCAGATTTAGCCCAGCACGGGGAGAGGAAAAGGACATCCCAGATAAAAGGGGCTTATAAAATCACTTGGAATGTCAGCACATGATTATGTTGTTTTCCCCTCAATCATTAGGCAGACTGCTGGGTTGCAAAACACTCCGAAGCCTGAGAAACTGCTAATGGGCAACAGCTTTTGGAATGTCATAAATGGGCTGGAAAGGCAAGGCTTTGTACAGTCAGGAGGCAGATGGGGAAATATTTGGACACTTGCAGCTCGTAATAAAAGGAGAGAAAGTGGATTAGTGGGTTTTGTAACTCGTTAAAGAGGAAGAGGTGCAAAAGGAGGATTTGTGGGGAATCTGCACCCACCCCTGACAGCGCCTCGGACTCAAAGTTATCCACACCTGGAGCAGAGTGATCTCATGAACTCCCTGTGCCCCTCCAACTCCCAGGACCGTTTGCAGATGGGAGAATCTGACGGTGATGGAGCTGGAAGACATTGAGTGCTCGAGGGAATGGCTCTTGCTTTCTGCTTGGAAGGTGTGAGAGGAGCGCCTCATCATTCAAGACAGCAAAATCCTCCAAAGATGCAGCCGAGCACACAGCCCTGGATAAATCCAGCCCCACATGGATTTTGGCTGCAGCAAGAAGCAGGATGGGCTGGTATCTGCCCTCAATAAATCTCGACTTGCCCCCAGACTCATCCCCATGGAATGAAAACGCCTTTTTGCTTTAATAATTCCAGGGGTAAATTAGGAAGAGATACATTATAAAGAATAAAAATTCCTCTCCGAGGTGTTGGAAGGCACTGAAAGGCTTTGCAATTTCTCGCTGGCAGGCTCAGCACCAGCGTTCTGCTCTTTGTTCTCAGAGAACTCCTCACACTCCTCCTGCAGTAAAGAGCCTTTTACTGCCCACGCCAGATCAAAGTTGCCCGGGTAGATAAACACATTTGTTTAATGATTACACCTCCCGTGCCAAATGAAAACACATCAAAGTGCAAGATTCAACAGCTTTGTATATATTTGTTTCTGCTTGAGCTGCACAATGGAAATTGTTTGTACTCCTGGCCAGAACAGTGAGGGCTCTGCAGCGCTGGAGCTGGGACGGAGCCGAGGCCAAATCCCAAATCTCTCTCCAGAGATTGCCGGCAGAGAAACGCCAGCAATTCCTTTTCACACTTCCAAGATGTGTCATGTAGGGTCCACAGCGAGCCCAAAGAGTTGAACCCACCCTCCGAGGGCTCTGCAGGAGGAATTCCTCCCTGGAGAGGGTGGGCAGGCGCTGGGAGGGGATGGAGAGCCCAAGGAGAGCCTGGATGTGGCACTGGGCTGGGGGCGAGCAGGGGACTGGGCACGGCTGGGATTTGGTGATCCCAGAGGTCTGCTCCAGCCCAGATGATCTTGGGGATTATTTAACTGCTGGAAATTCAGGAGGCCACCAGAACTGGGCTTTCCCAGAGTTTGGGTTGGTTTGTGTGGAGCAGCTCTGGAGAGGAAGAGCGAGCACCGCTCGAGGCTGAGGGAAGGGTTATCCAAAATCTCTGGGAATGTTGGGTCAGCTTGATTAAAACCTCTTAATTAGTCCTGGCCGTGACCTCTGCCACGTTATTGAGTCCCAGCAATATTTATTCAGTCTTTATTACGGAAAAAAGACCCTGGTTACAGATCTGTCACGAAGCAGATCTGAATGCTTTAGGAGTTAATTGGAATTGTCATTGTTCCTTTTCCCAATAATACCAGCAGTTAAATAAGCAGTGCAGCCTGACAATTTTCTCTGCTGGATCTGTACAAACATCATTTTCTGATGTTTGATTTCTTTATTCTCGCTCTCTGACAGTTTACATATTTATTTGCTTAGTCATTTGCCTCCACGATTGGAGGCATTAATCTCCCCTGATTTTATTTTTATACATTTATTTATACAAACCCCACTCGCTGCAGCCCACTTAGCACAGCACCTCATTAATATAACGCCTGTTTTTCTCTGTGTGAAACTCATCAAAACCCTGGTAGGACAAACACTTGTCAGGTGCTAAACACTCAATCTTCACTTGTCGGGGTGGCAAAAGAACATTTCTGCCACCTGGGAATTGCAGCACAAACCCCTCCCTGTTTTCCCTCTCCCTGTGGAAAATTAAACCAGTTTTGACATGCATTGTTGCAAGCTAAATCTTGTGGTGGGGTTTTATTTTACCAGCTCCATCCCTGAGTGAGCCCTCAAAGCAGCCCGGGCAGAGCTGGTGATGTGTTGAAGTCTAAAATAGTTTATAGGTGGATATTTTTTCTGGCAGTGCTGTTTAAAGTTACCACTGGATATCCTGGAAATTCCCAAATAGCCCCAGGAGCAGGGACAGCAATAACCTGGAGCACTGAGCCCTGCCCAGTGTGGGGCTGGGAGGGAATCCGTTGGGATTTCCCATTTTATTGCCCACGTTTATCATTTCCAGTATATATTATTTTAATTCTTCCTAAGTATTTGGGGCCGATTTTAGAAACATTTAACCCACAAAAAAAGCTCATTTCAGACGTGGTTTTACAGCTCCACCAGCCAGTGCCCTTCACTGAGAACAAAACCCTCCACAGCTCCACGTTCCTTGCCTTGATTGAAGGAGAAATTTTTCAAAATTTCAAATAACTCCAGGTATTTTGCTGGTGCCTTCAGCTCCAGGGGTTGCCAACCTGCCTGGAATGCTGTGTCCATTTCTAGAGCACTCCAGGCTGCTCCCACCTAGAACAGCACAAACCTGAACGTTTTTTTCAGGAGGGATCTGATTGTGAAATGAGGCAATTTTTGCTATTTTTATCCCAGTTACCTTTGTCTCCCACCACACATTTGTAGTAGGCAAAGGATGAACATTTTGTTCTTTATTTTAAGTTTCCAGGCGAGGCTGATTAATTCTTACATATTTTTTGATAGGGGCACCATCACCATAGTAGCATCAAAATAAGATTCTCCTCGGTACAGATATTAAAGCTCTGATTTTTAAGTTTAATAATGGAAAGCATGATGAGATTTTGATATTTTGGGAGGATTTTCCAATGTCTGCAGACAAAATAAGTAATATATGCAATTAAGTTATAGATTATTCCTACCAAGGTTTATTTTCTTTGACTGATAAATGTGTGAAATGAGGTGGAATAATTTTTATATTTATTTTTTTGGAAGGAATTATAAAATCCAAGCTAAAGAATAGAATCATCTTGAGATGAGACCAGCACTGAAGACTTTTACAAAGTCCCCAAAAAGGGACTAAAATTCATTCTTCAAAAAACCCAACCCCCTGTAACAGCCTTATTGTAGCCAGAATTTCCCATTTCAGTGAGATTTTTGTAACCTGTAGGAATTATCATCTTCCTAAGGCATTGTGACCATTCCAGCTGCTGGGATGGATCCAGCTGCATCCCAGTTTCAGTTGGATTTTGGATAATCAGCCAGGGAGTTCTCCTTAATATTATTTCAGTATCTGCAGGCAGAGCAGCCACGTCTGCCCCAAAGGACAGGGAGGTTCCTTCAGCAGATGGGTGAAGGCAAAGATTAAAATGATCATTCCTAAAAATTGTCACTCCTTAAAATGCTCAATCCTTAAAATGCTCAATCCTTAAAATGCTCATTCCTTAAAATGCTCATTCTTTAAATTCCCCATTCTTTAAAATGCTCAATCCTAATAATGCTAACTCCTAACAATTCTTAGTCCTAATAATGTTCATTCCTAATAATGCTTATTCCTAAAAATGCTCATTCCTAATAATGCTTACTCCTAATAATACTTAGTCCTAGTAATGCTCATTCCTAATAATGCTCATTCCTTATAATGCACCTTTCTTAAAATGCTCATTCTTTAAAATGCTCATTCCTAATAAAGTTTATTCTTAATAATGCTCACTCCTGATAATGCTCACTCCTAATAATGCTCACACCTGATAATTCCCATTCCTAGTGATGCCCTCTCCTCTCTGGCACCCAAGTTCTCCAGCCTTACAGCTGAAAATCAGGCAGACCTGGCGAGCATCTGGACCCGAACAAATATCCATCATTTCACTGCCCAAAATCCATCATTTCACTGCCCCAACATCCATCATTTCACTGCCCCAAAATCCATCATTTCCCTGCCCCAAATCCATCATTTCCCTGCCCCAGCATCCCTCATTTCACTGCCCCAGCATCCATCATTTCACTGCCCCAGCATCCATCATTTCACTGCCCCAAAATCCATCATTTCACTGCCCCAAAATCCATCATTTCACTGCCCCAAAATCCATCATTTCACTGCCCCAAAATCCATCATTTCACTGCCCCAAAATCCATCAAATTTCACTGCCCCAAAATCCTCATCACTGCCAATCATTTCACTGCCCCAAAATCCATCATTTCACTGCCCTGAAATCCATCATTTCACTGCCCCAAAATCCATGATTTCACTGCCCCAACATCCATCATTTCACTGCCCCAACATCCATCATTTCACTGCCCCAACATCCTCATTTCCCTGCCCCAACATCCATCATTTCACTGCCCCAAAATCCATCATTTCCCTGCCCCAACAATCCATCATTTCCCTGCCCCAAAATCCATCATTTCACTGCCCCAAAATCCATCATTTCCTGCCCCAACATCCATCATTTCCTGCCCCAAATCCATCATTTCACTGCCCCAAAATCCATCATTTCACTGCCCCAACATCCATATTTCACTGCCCCAAAATCCATCATTTCACTGCCCCAACAATCCATCATTTCCTGCCCAACATCCATCATTTCACCTGCCCCAAAATCCATCATTTTCCTGCCTAAACATCCATCATTTCCTGCCCAAATCCATCATTTTCACTGCCCAAAATCCATCATTTCACTGCCCAAATCCATCATTTCACTGCCCCAAAATCCATCATTTCACTGCCCTAACATCCATCATTTCCTGCCCCAAATCCATCATTTCCTGCCTAAAATCCATCATTTCACCTGCCCAAATCCATCTTTTCACTGCCCAAAATCCATCATTTCACTGCCCTGAAATCCATCATTTCACTGCCCCAAAATCCATCATTTCACTGCCTAAACATCCATCATTTCCCTGCCCCAAATCCATCTTTCCTGCCTAAAATCCATCATTTCCTGCCCAAATCCATCATTTCACTGCCCCAAAATCCATCATTTCACTGCCCGAAATCCATCATTTCCCTGCCCCAAAATCCTATCATTTCACTGCCCCAAATCCATCATTTCACTGCCCCAAAATCCATCATTTCACTACCCCAAAATCCATGATTTCACTGCCATAAAATCCATCATTTCACTGCCCCAAAATCCATCATTTCCTGCCCCAACCTGCCCCGCCTTGCCCTGAGCTCACAGCCCAACCCTGAGCTCCTGGGGTTTCCAGTGCCTGCAGGGTGCCAGTGGGCACTGCCAGACCTTTTCCCCACAGGGATATTCATTCCCAGCCCTTTTTTTTCCACCCTTGGGTGCCAGTGGGCACTGCCAGACCTTTTCCCCACAGGGATATTAATTCCCAGCCCTGTTTTTCCACCCTTGCTCTGGGTGTAGTGCCCCAGCTGTCCCTGCTTGCTGGCAGGGTATTTTTATTCACTTATCTCCAACCCAGCAGCTATTTTTCCAGCAGGGTTTCCTTTCCAGTTCTGACCCCCTGGGAAGAGGAGAGGGTCCCCTTTTCACCTCTGGTCCTTTTAGAGCTCCACTGATGATGCTCTGACCTCGGTGGTTTGGAGAATCCATGCAGTTCCTCACTCTCTAAACATGTGATCATCTCTGCTGGTGGGAGACTGCAGCTCTGACATGCCAGATTAAAGTAAGAGTGTCAAAATCACCAATTTATGTGATTTTGCCTCACAATTTTCCAGGTATCTGGAAAAGCACCCCAGCTTTCCCAGTCGCAGCATCAGTTTGATTTGATTTCATTAACCAGAAGCTGGTTTTCAGCTCACTGCTGCCATCATTAATTTGGATTAATGACACCATCCCTAACCTACTGTTCCACCAATTCAGCACAGTTTGGAAGGAGCCAAAAAGACTCAGATTCCCATTTCTACCACAAAACTGATTTTACAACACTGACCATTTGTTTTCATTACTCCTAAATCCAAGACAAGCTCTCCCTGTGCTGCAGCACTAAGTGGATGAACACAATGAACAGCAGTGTTCAGAGCAGAGGCCCATAAATTATGGACTTGAAGATTTAATCTGCGAGGAGAATAAAATTCAGGGGGAAAAGAGAAGTCTTGGTTAAAAAAAATAACAAGAAATCATTTCTGAAGTAGAGAGATTTCTGACCAGATGAATTTCTGGGACAGCCAAGAGGAGCAGAAGAGGAAATGATGAGGGAAAAGGAGACAGAGATCCAAATTCCCAGTGGTCAGGGGGCTTTGGGGATCACACACTCCCCAAAAACAGCTCCTGTTTGGATGGAATTCTTTTGGAAAAGCAGCAACAGCCCCTGATGGAGGGAACTGATGCATTCCCCAGCTGGAATTCCCCAACCAATGGATTTTGCTCAATGCCCAACCCCGAGCTGCTCTTTATTTAAAAGAGAATGAAAAGGATCGGGTCTATTTTTAACTTCCTGGAAAGTTTAAAAATAAAGAATAATGCATTAAGCAGCAGGTTTTGAAAATGAGCCCGTGGGTGTGAAGGAGGTGAAGTCCTGAGGCTCCATCAACACCACAAGGAGGAGAATTTAGGACAATATGTGAGGAAGCAATAAAAACCCTGAGGTGAAACTGGTGAGAAATCAATAAATATATATAATTATATATATTTAATTATTAAAAATATATAAATTTTTATGTTTTCTATAAAAACATATATAAAATTATATATAAATATAGAAATATAAAATATAAATATTACATATTTATTCAGGTAATTCTATAAAAATATATATATTTTAATTTATAAATTAATTTAATCTATATTATTATAAACTAATTTAATATATTACATATATATATATACATATATATATACACACACACATACATATACATACATACATACATACATATACATATATTAAAAATTATATATATTTTTATATATTTATTGACCTGAATAAATACAGGTCAATAAATACAAATCCTGCTCATAAATGTATTGTCACAGATACAATAAATACATTTCTGATCAGGAATAGATTTAAGGAATGGCAAGGAGTGGCCTGGAGCTGAATCCCCCCCTCAGCTCAAGGAAACAAATCCCACAGAACATTTCTCTTGGATCCGACCACATCCACACACGTTGGATTTTGAGCTGCAACGCCTCCCTGGTCCAGCCCTGCACCTCTAAGGATCTGCAGTTTCACTTGAGGAATTTTTCCATCCTTTTTTTCCCCTCAGTTTTCCAGCACATTTGTGCCTTTCCCCGTTTCCAGTTCCAGTCAGGGCCTGCATTAATGAGTTCCCCAGCAAGCCCCGGGATGGGGATCCCAGCAGGGGCTGCTGCAGCCCTGGGTTGGGGATCCCCCCTGGCACTGCCCCCCGGGCTGGGCACAGGGGGCACCAGGGACCTGGGATCCCCTTGGCTCTGTCTGGTTCCCCTTCCCAGGGTCAGCATTAAAAGCAGGAGAGGCAGAGTTGTTGCTGTGCCTCGGATGTTTGGTGTTCCTGATCTCAGTTCCAGCCTCTCTGGCTGTGAGTGCTCCCACACTGAGGGAACAGAGCAGAAATGGAGCAGAGTTCTGTCTTCTGGGTCTTTTAAAGCCTAAACTACCCAATTGTGAGATGCCAACTGATTTATTTTTAATTTTAGCCCAATAACTAACCACCCGTGTCCTGCACTGTGGATTTTTTCCAACCAAGCACACAAAATCACCCAAAGTGGAGAAGAAGGAGAAGGAAAAGAAGGAGAAGGAGAAGGAGAAGGAAAAGGAGAAGGAAGAAGGAAAGGAGAAGGAGAAGGAGAAGGAGAAGGAGAAGGAGAAGGAGAAGGAGAAGGAGAAGGAGAAGGAGAAGGAGAAGGAGAAGGAGAAGGAGAAGGAGAAGGAGAAGGAGAAGGAAGAAGGGAAGAAAGGAGAAGAAAGGGAAGAAAAGGAGAAGAAAAGGAGAAAGAGAAGGAGAAAGAGAAGGAGGAGGAGAAAGAGAAAGAGAAGGAGAAGGAGAAGGAGAAAAGGAGAAGAGAAGGAGAAGGAGAAGAGGAGAAGGAGAAGGTGAAGAAGGAGAAGGAGGAGAAGGGAAAAAAAAGGAGAAGGAGGAGAAAAAGGAGAAGGAGGAGAAAAAGGAGAAGGAGAAGGAGAAGGAGAAGGGAAGGAGAAGGAGAAGAAGAAGGAGAACCATGAAAGTAATAGAAAGGTGAAGAAATTAACAAAGGAGAAGGAGAAGGAGAAGGAGAAGGAGAAGAAAAGGGGAAGAAAAGGAGAAGAAAAGGGGAAGAAAAGGAGAAGAAAAGGAGAAAGAGAAGGAGAAAGAGAAGGAGGAGGAGAAAGAGAAAGAGAAGGAGAAGGAGAAGGAGAAGGAGAAGAAAAGGAGAAGGAGGAGAAGGAGAAGGTGAAGAAGGAGAAGGAGGAGAAGGAGAAAAAAAAGGAGAAGGAGAAAAAGGAGAAGGAGGAGAAAAAGGAGAAGAAGAAGGAGAAGGAGAAGAAGGAGAAAAGGAGAAGGAGAAGAAGACTACTACCTAACCCCTCCATCTTGTTATATATCATCCTAACTTACTCCCTTACATTCTATCTCTCTGCCCCTGTGCTATAACACACTTTTCTTTAACTCCACACTCTCAGTGCTCTCACTCAGGTCTGGGAGCCTTTCCCATGGCCTCAGGTCAGGGCAGTGAATTTGTGAGGCTCAGTCCCTGTCAGCACAGAAACCCTGAAATCCTCTGTGCCCAGGGCTCCCCCAGGGACCCTGCCAGCAGAAGTGGTGACACCAAAAGCCATCACCAGGGCGTCACCAGGGCCAGCACTCGTGGCTGGCTGGGTTTCTGGAGGGCTCCCTGGGTGCTGACAGCAGCAGTGGCACCTGGGGATGCTCAGTGGCCTCAGGGCCACCTTCAGAGCTGGGTTTGATGTTCTTCAAGGTCTTCTCCAACCCAAGGGATTCCATGATTCGTCTCAGACAAACCAAGGGATCTCTTCCTTCCTCAGACAACACCGACAACTTTTTTTCCCAAATTGTTTTGTGTTTTTTGGAGTTTCAGCTCTGATAAAGCCTCAGGTTCAGGGTGGTTCATAAAGCTGAAATTCAGCCTTGCCTCCACAACCAGACCCTGGTAATTTTTCTCCCTTGCCTTTTATTTCTCTCTCCACAATAGGGATAATTTCCCTTTGAGCCAAGAAAATATGATAATAATGAAACAACTCATTTCACATGAAGGGGAGGAGATGGAGAAACCCAGAGCCAAGACAGGGCCTGGCACAGAACCCACAGGGAAAAATGCTTAATAAGCATCACTTACACTTGGATTGAAAGGTTTCTCTAAAACAAATTAATCTGAAATTCTGTCCAGAGAAAGGGAAGTAATTCTTTTAAAATCCAATTGACAGACAATGAAAGAGGTTTTTTTTTAAAGTGTTGTCTGTGCATAAAACGATGCCCACACACAAACCATGACCCACCTGAGTTTAAAAAAAGCTGGGTTTTATCACAGAAGGATCAAGGGTGGAAAGGACCTTAAAAATCGTTGTTTCTCCAAACATTAATTCTTTAAATAATTGAATTAGCAGCACTCTGAACCCAAATCCAAGTGACACAACAGCACCGAGGGGAGGGACAGCAGGGAAGGAGGAATTTTCCAGCAGGAAAATCAGCTCCTAAGCCCAACCTCACTCCCCACTCAGGAGCTGCAGGAGGAGGAGGAATTCCCAGTGGATCCACCCCAAACCTGAGCTGCTGCTGCTGCTGGGCTCCATCCTCCCACCTCACCTCCCACAGCTCCTGGTCCCAGCCAAAATCTGCCTTGCCCCTTTTGGAAAAAAAAGGGCCAAATGACAAATCCCAGCTGAAATCAAGGGGCCAGTGCTAATGCAAGCAAGGAGAAATTCAATTTTAAACCCCACAGGTGGCTGCTGGCTCCCTGGTTTTACACTGGAGGGTGGGGAATGATATCCTGTACAGAGAGAAAGTGAATTTAGCTGCTGAAAGCTCCCAACAGTCTGGCTTTTATTGGCATTCCTCCCTCTCTGCCCTGGCTCCCTCTCCCCTCTGTATTTTAAGCAGCAGCTCCTTTATTCCTGTCCATATTGGTACCTTATGCTCCCTGTAAATACAGCAGAGTCAACTCTGGGCTTCCCAGAGCTTCCCCCCCAAGATTTTTAAGGAGAAAAGGTCAGAGTATTCCAGTGAACTGACGCACTCTGTCTCATTTATACAGCAAGAAGCTTAAAATTGTGCGTCATTTGACCATTTTCCATTTGTTCATGCTGAGATTAAGAGATGGGCTTATTGTTGAGCTGATAGTTGAAATTACAACTGAGGGGGGGGGAGGAAAAAAAAATAAAAAAAAAGGGTTAGAGGGGATCAGTAGCTGCAGCTGGGCTGGGATTTACAGCTGCGCAGTGGAAATTAGAAAACTTGAAAAAAGCAGTTTGGGAGGAGCTGAAATGGAGCATTTCAAAGGTGGGTGTTTCCAAATCAAACCCGGGAGCTCCTTTAATTGCCAAATTAAAATTGCCCAGGGAGGGGGTGAAAATCCCAGCAGGAAGCGCAGAGATCAGCTGGAATAAAGGATTTGCAGTGAGGATTCAGCACTTTTTTGGAGCTGCTCTGCACCTCTCACACCCAGAGTCCCACCCCCACCAAAGCTCCCCTCCCTCAGGCTCCTCTCCAGCTTTTTTTTGCCAAGAAATTGGATGTTTTCACCACCCAAATCACAACTTCCACGCTGAACATTTCCCTAATTTTGCAGCAGGGTAGGCGAGTCCAGTTAAACACTGGAGCTGGTCACCGTTTTTATCCCGGGAGGGTTTGTGGTGTTCTCCGTGCTGAATTTTGGTGGAAAACATGGGAAATTTCTGCAGGAAAAGGTTCAGCTCCCCTTTTAAAAACTGAAATTTTCGAAGATTAAAATCCAGATTTTAAGCCTGGCTCAGATTTAAACCCAGGTCCTTTCAAAGCAGGAAATCCACGAGAATTCTCACGTTTGTGATTTCTTCTCATGCTTTATTCTGTGGATTCCATGAATCCCAAATTCATCTGGATTTCCACGATGATGTGAGAAGGGGAAAAGCCTGGCTGGTGTTTTCTTGGAAGAACTGCTGCTATCTATAGGATTTTCCATTTTCATCTGGGATATTTTCACAGATGGCTTTTCTAGGGAGGTGAAAAGAAGAACGTTGCCATCCCCATAACGTATTTCCATCTGTGGCAAATCCCGAATACCCCAAGATTCTGCTCAGGCTAAATTTATGGATTTTTCACCACCAAACAGCCTCCTTCCCTGGTGGAAAAAAACCCCAAGAAATCTCATGTTCTGACTTTGCAAACACTCAGAAAAGGTGCAAACACACAAAGTTCTGATGCCAAATGCTGCTTGGGACAGCCAGGGCAGTTATTTTGCTGGTTTAGATGAAGATTTATGGTGAATTATCCATGAACAAACTTTATAACTCTGAAAAATACACGACATTTTCCAGAGCTCTATCATTCCTGAGTGGAAGTACCAGAAAAATAGGAAAATGTGGCTGCAGGAGGGAGCAGAGCAGCAACTCAAACACGAGGGAGCTAAACCAGGTCCCCTCAGCAGGAGGTTGCCAAAACAAGAGCCACGAGGCCAGCCTGGAAAAGCAAATAAATTAAATATTGTTTCAAAATCTGTCAGGACAGAGTCTGTCTGTAGTTCCACCTCCTGCTCTTGGAGTTTTGTGGGAGCAGCCACGATTTTCTCCTTTTTCTTCACGAGCTCTGCCTCAACTCTGGTTTTAGAGGCTGCAAATTTTTTGCCTGGATCAAGGCAGGGATTAATATTTTAATGAGTGAATAAAACTTCAGCCGTTGTTTGGTGACACCCTGAGAGGGGTGAGGCAGGAATGCCAGGAATTTAGGGAATTCCTGGATTTATGAGAGTGAAATTTAAGTTGGGATTAAAATTTGAGTCTTGAGGATGCAGCGCTCAAAGCTGGCTGGGAGATCTGAGTGGGATTGCAAAGGAATGGGATTCTGTTCTCAATCCCAGGGCAAAGAGTGGGATTTCACTGTGAATCCCAGGCCAGAGGAAGAGGATTTCATCTTTAATCCCAATCCAGAGGAATGGGATTTCATCCTCAACCCCAATCCAGAGAAATGGGATTTCATCCTCAACCCCAATCCAGAGAAATGGGATTTCATCCTCAATCCCAGTCCAGAGAAATGGGATTTTACTCTGAATCCCAATGCAAAGGATGGGATTTTTCTCTGAATCCCAATCCAGAGAAATGGGATTTCACTGTGAATCCTAATACAAAGAATGGGATTTGATTCTTAATCCCAGTGCAAAGAATAGGATTTCATCCTCAACTCCAGGCCAGAGGAAGGGGATTTCACTCTGACTTCCAATCCAGAGAAATGGGATTTCATCCTCAACCCCAATCCAGAGAAATGGGATTTCATCCTCAACCCCAATCCAGAGAAATGGGATTTTACTCTGAATCCAAATCCAGAGAAATGGGATTTCACTGTGAACCCCAATCCAGGGAAATGGGATTTCACTGTGATTCCCAGTGCAAAGGAGCAGGATTTCATTCTCAATCCCAATCCAGAGGAACACACCTACAGAAAATATTTGACAATTCCCCCAACCTCCAAGATAGGGAGGGAATTTCCTCCCAGTTTGAAGTGGCAATATGAGACAGGCACAAATTATTATTGCATAATAAAATCATGAATTACAACAAACTCCCAAATTATCTCCCTGAGCATTTTTCTCCTGGAGCCCTCCAAGTGCTGGCAGAAGAAGGAATTTATTCCAGGTGTTGGACCACCTGTACTCCAGCTCCAAAATGTGATGGGGCATCTCCTGAAAGCCACACCTGCAGCAATTTTATTTCTCCTCCAAATGCACAGGAAGAAAATGAGGCAACACCAAAGGAGGATAAAAAATAAATCAGAAAATGAAGATGCAGCAGCTCATTATCAGCCCCACAGATAAACCTGGATCTGTTCAAATCTGGTTTTGCCAACCTGAAGGACCCAGCAGCATCTCTGTGCTGGGGTTTATTCCCATCACCAGGCCAATTCCCAAACCTGCTGTAGGATAAGAACAGGTCCAGGGAGCTTAAGGGGAAAATGCATTTATAGCCCTGGCTGCACGAAGGCAGAGCAGCTAAAGTTCAGTGCCTCAGCTCCAGATGTAATTCTGACATGAAACACGCCGTGCCAATTTTCCAGCTCCAGCAAACGTATTAAATGTCATTGTCTTTCTAAGAAGAAAGGATCTATTCCATTTTCCTTTTTTTTTTATTGACTGAGGAAGATTAAAGGTAATCTCCCTAAATCCTCCCTCAGCCCACGGGATGCATTTTTTTGGATGTGGCTGTGTCATTCAGAACATCACATTCCCTAAGGGAGAGCACTCGGATTTTTCCCTCCCCTGCTTTTTTTTGTCCCTTCCAGCCTCCCCTAAACCACAACCCTCTGGTTTTTTGCCCCCCCAGTTTAAACCTGGCCTGGCCACAGCCCTGAAATTTGACTTTAAAGCCCTTCAGAAAGGCCAGTGGCCAAAGGCAAGGGGGTTTCCTTCCTGCTTGGGCTGCTGGATGCAAAGCCAAGCTCAGCTTTGCCAAGGTGGATTCATTTCCCTGCTCCCCCTCTGCTCCCTCCCACCATTAAAAATAAACCAATCCATCAAAATCAAACTCAACCCCCAAACAAACAGGCTGGGGAAAAAAATAATAAACAAAAACCAACACTAAAGAAAACCACTTTGGCTTTATAAAATCCAGGTTTTTATGCCATGATAAAACTTGCTGGAAAGGCCTGGCTCAGGTGGCAGCACGGGGAATTCCGGGGGGAATTCACTGCCCGTGTGCTCGTCTGTCAAAAAGGAGGTGCCAGGAGTGGGGGTTGTGCCAAATCCAGATTATTTCAGGCCTGGAGTTGCTGGGGTCAAATCCCAAAGCCCAGCAGCGAGCCTGGATTAACCCAAAGGAAAGAGGCCAACTGCTCCCGTGCCAGCTATTCCCTGTGGAATCTGAAATCTCCGAGATTGGAATTCCTGTAAAAACTCCTTTTCTGTCCCCCCCTGAGGTGTGCCCCATGAGGTGGAGCTGGAGAAGGGATTTTCCTCTCCAGAGGGACATTCCCATCCCAGGCACCTGCTGCAGGGATTTGGGGATGCTGCTGGAGCTCCAGGACGGGCTCATCCCAACTCCCATTTAAAATCTCCAGGGGGATTTAGGAGAAGGTCGAGCCAAGCTCAGCCCCTGCTACAAAATTAAACCAGTCAGTCCAAAAGGCTCCACATAACAACAACAAAAAATGGCAAAAAATTTACAATATTAGGGAAAAACCCCCATGCCAAGGCACCTGAACCGCCTGGGTCTGAAGTCGTGGTCTTTTCCACCATTTTTTTTTAAATTTTTTTTAAAGAGAAATCCTGGCATTTATTTCCAAGCCCTCCTAAAAAAGACTGCTCTAAAATTGACCAGGAGGGGGGAATTCTGGAGGAAAAGGATTTATTTTTCCCAGAGTTTTCTCAATTAAAATGTTTCAATCCTTTAAATCACCATTGTTCCCTGTATTATTTTTTTTTTTTTTTAATTTTGGATGCACAAATCCCATTAAAAGCAAGGGTCCTGAAGCAGAAGGGCCCAATTCTGCCCTCCCACCTTTACCACAAAAAGTCATTCCTGAGAGTTGCAAAACCTGAATTGCTGAACTCAGCTCTGAATTTTCCCCCAAATGTCCAGAAATTCTTCTTTGAACAGGTGGGATGTTTTACCCGAGTGAGCATGTCCTAATTACTCCCAGCTTTAATTATGAATTAATGACCCCAAGGGCCCTAAAGCTGTGCTAATGCCTCTTTTTGGGAGCCTGGCACCAACCCCAGGCTCTCCCCTCAACAAAAAGCACCCAGAGCCACCTCAAAGCAGCTCCAAAGGCAATTTGGGTGATTTAATTGGAAATGATGTTTAATAGGAGGCTGGCTTTGCAATTACCATTCAAGCCAAATGTCCCTTTTGCTTTCTGAGCCTTTTGCTAATGGTGTTCCCTTGGATTCCTGCCTTTTTATCAGCTGGGTTTTTATGAGGCTCCAGGGCCCAATTTGATGTTCCCAGGTATTTCAGACAGAACACGCTGTGCATTGTTCAGAAATAATATTATTAGAAATAGGGGTGGAAAACTCCAGGGCTGCCATTTATTTTTTTTTTTTTTTTGCTGTTGTTCGAGAATGAGAGGCTTCAAATTCTCTGCTTCTGATGTTATTTGACAACTTTTAAAAATGTTAAAAAGACAAAAGACACTTAAGGGGAAGCTGTTTGTAGGTTCCAAGGTGGTTTGGGCTCCACAATTCGGCTCTGAGCCATCCCTGTGTCCCATCCAAAGCCAGCCACAGCTTCGTGTCACCCCCAGGAGGGAAAGAAAGAAATCTCTGCAGATTTTGGGGAATCCTAAAATATCCTGAGCTGGGAAGGATCCACAAGGATCCTCCAAGCCCAATTCCTGCACTCCCCAAATTCCCACCAGCTGTTTTAAAAATAATTCACCTCACTGAAATTGATAATATCTTTAATATTTTTGATATTAATCATTGCTCTGAGCATGAAGGAAGGGATTGTAATCTCTGAGTTTTAGCTGCAGACTGGCAGCTGGGAAAAATCACTTTATTTCCCATTTTTCCCACCCCAATCCTGGCACTGGACAAAGGTGAGATTTCCCTCTGAGCTGCAATGGAGATTTTGATTTTCTCGAGCAGGGAATCGTTTTTTCCCTCTGAGCTGGGGTCCAGTTTAACCTGAGGAACACAGGGAAGGAATTCCTGTCAGGAATTTGCTTTTGGCTCCTGCTGCAGGAAATCCAGAATGGAAAAGCAAAGAAATTAAAATTAAATTCCTTAATGCCAAACGCACCTGAATTTTGCTGCAGTTTCTGCCTTGGTAGCACATTTTGCCTTTTGCTGTTGGGAAGAAAATGTGAATTATTGGGAGAAGAAAAGGAAAAAAGGAAAAAATCAAAATTCTTGCCCTGTGTCCATCATTCCTGGGACAGTCCCTGCCTTTGGGCTCGGTCAGGATTGGAGCAGCACCTCCCTGAGGAGCCCACAGGGTTCAATTAAAAAATCCTAATTCATTAAATTAAAATTAAAATCATTAAAAGATTAAATGATAATTAAAATAATCCTAATTATTTAAGATTATTAATTAAAATAATCCTAATTATTTAAGATTATTAATTAAAATAATCCTAATTCCCCATCCCAAGCGTGATCCCATGACTCAGGGCCTGTGCAGAGCCAGAATTTTGGGCCATTTCAGGATTAATGTTGCAAAAGAGGCCAAAAGTTGGAATCCTGCTCGGTGCTGAACTGAAATCTCAGCAAAAAAAACCCAAAACAAAACCAAAGAAAACCTGCTTTAGAAGATCCATGGCTGCATTCCTATTTCTCTCTCTTTTTTATTAAAAAATCCAGCTAATAAAATAAAAGGCAGCTCTAAGGGACTTTAAAGAGAGGGGAGGAAGCTGAGCTGAGCCACTGCTGCCCAAAGTGATGAGATCTTTGGAAGAGAATCCCAGATGTCAGCAAAAACTCCTTTGCTCAGTCCAAGTGAGAAAGCAGTTTTTCCCTTTTTTAATTTTTTTTATTTTGGAATGAGAGCGAGCCAAGGATGACAAGATTGTGTAGAAGAGACGGAAAACACAAACAGAAAAAGGAGACAAAAATAAGATTGTGAGGATGTGGGGGAAAAAGGTGGCAGCAGATAAGGGAGTGAAAGAATTCGAGCTGGGGGAAGCAGGAGCTGGGGGAAAGTTCCGTGGGCTGGGAGCAGGGAAAAAGCGGGAAGGACAAGGGGAAAAGGGAATTCTGAGAAAAACTCTGGGGTTTGTTCTGTCCCCCCTTTGCCGCTCTCGGGGGCACTGCCTGCAGGAGAGCTCCGACAGAGAATTCCAGCTGGGATCAAAGCCCGGGGCCACGGGGGAAGGGGGAAAAATCCCAGGGAACTGCGGGAATTCCCGGGGAACTGCAGGAATTCCCAGGGACTGAAGGAATTCCCAGGGAACTGCAGGAATTCCCAGGGAACTGCAGGAATTCCCAGAGAACTGCAGGAATTCCCAGAGAACTGCAGGAATTCCCAGGAACTGCAGGAATTCCCACATTCCTGCTGGTGAATTCCCAAATTCTTGCTGGTGAATTCCCAGGGTCCTGCAGGTGAATTCCCGCATTCCTGCAAGAATTCCCAATTCCTGCAGGTGAATTCCCACATTCCTGCAAGAATTCCCAAATTCCTGCAGGGAATTCCAGGGTCCTGCAGGTGAATTCCCAAATTCCTGCAAGATTCCCAAATTCTGCAAGAATTCCCACATTCCTGCAGGGGAATTCCCAAATTCCTGCAGGTGAATTCCCAGATTCCTGCAGGTGAATTCCCAAATTCCTGCAAGAATTCCCAAGTTCCTGCAAGAATTTTCAATTTTCTGCAGGTGAATTCCCAAATTCCTGCAGGTGAATTCCCACATTCCTGCAATTGAATTCCCACATTCCTGCAGGTGAATTCCCAAATTCCTTCAGGGTGCTTCAGACAAAGAAGAAGGAAAAGGAGATGGAGAAGGAGAAGAAGAAGAAGAAATAAAATAAATAACATATAACTAAAAATAATATAAAAATATATAAAAATACAAATAAATATATAAATACAATATACATTTAAACTTGCAATTTTAATTTATATTTATATTTATAAATAGATTTCTATTTATAATGTAATACATTTATCTACACACTTATATGTATTTATTAAATATATTTATATAATTATATTTATATATTTATATAATAGATATATTTATATTATAAAGTGGTTATTCATTTTATCCAATAAATACCCACTTTATTCTTCTTAAACTCTGTCCAGCCTCTGTTCTGGCTCCTCCAGGATCAGCTCCACACAGGATCCCAGCTCGGAGCCACCCATGTGCCAAAGGAAGGGAAAAGCAAATTAACGAGAGGATTTCATTAATTAATGGGTGGAATTGCTGAGGGATGGCACCAACACGGCCAGAGAACCCCAAAAAAAACCTGGAAGGGATTTCCAGGAGTGATCCCAGCCCAGCCTGCTGTGGGAAAGGGAGCCCTGATCCACTTCCAGCAGAATTGCTGGAGAATGGAAAATGTCAGGATTTCGTTGGGGCTAAAAGGGGGATAAACCCCACGGGATATTGGGATTAAAGTGGGAACCCCACATTCCTGTCACCAGCACAGTTCCTCCCTTTTCTCTCATCCCATCCAAACTCAACCCCAGCTGTGGAAAAACTTTTATCCCTGGTTCCCCTGCACGAGCAGCTCCATCTACACTGGGTTTATTCCCGAAAATAGATTTGAAGAGAGAAAAGCCATAAATTCCAGTTTGGCACGTCAGGTGATTCACAGGACTCGCCTGAAAGGCTTCCACTCTGCTCATGCACAGATCTGATTGCTGCTTTGGGATTTATCAGCATCCTCCCCGGCCTTTTCCAGAGGAAAAGGGAAAATCTGCCTCTGGAATGATGGAAACAGCCAGGGGTGACCTGTGATTATCAACCAACCCCCCAGATGAGCAGCTTGGGATTTGGGTTTAATTGATGCAGGAAAAGGGCAAATGCAGCTTTTTAAAAATCATAATTTGGGGAGTCTTGATGCCTTCAGTTTGAGCTTTTCTATTTTTCATATTCTGGGCTGTGTTGGGGGCAGTTTTAGGGTTCATGTTCAGTGCTGCTCAGCTCTCCTCACACAGCAGGGAGACAAAACAATTCCTGCTCCACTTTGGGACCAAGGACAACTTTCAGGCCCAAGAACCAAAGCAAGGGTGAGGGGAGAAGGCAAAGCAAGGAGGATGGAGCTTCCTGCCCTGCAGCTGGAATTGCCCAATGAACTCCAAGGTGCTGCTGGAGCAGAACTGATCCCAGGCTGGGAC
Source organism: Sitta carolinensis (assembly GCA_032173965.1). Lineage (NCBI taxonomy): Eukaryota > Metazoa > Chordata > Aves > Passeriformes > Sittidae > Sitta > Sitta carolinensis. The sequence goes on along the minus strand of CM063298.1, from coordinate 1,916,962 downwards.
CTGGTGGCCACTCGTTCATTTTGTGCCCATTTTGTGTCCATTTTGTGCCCATTTTGTTTTGTGCCCATTTTGTGCCATTTTGTGTTGTCCCATTTTGTGCCCATTTTGTGCCCATTTTGTGCCCATTTTGGGTCCATTTTGTGCCCATTTTGTGCCCATTTTGTGCCCATTTTGGGTTTTCCCCTTGGGTGTGGCCCAGCCGGGCTCTGGCACTGCCCAGGTGTGCCCAGGGAGGTTTGAATCAATCCCTTTGAATCAATCCCTGCTGGATCCTTTGGCTCTGCCTGGTCCTGCTCCAGCTCAGCCCCCAGAAGGCATCAGTCTCACTTGAGAACAAAATTGATTCCATGATGTCTTTTGTCAGGAAAAGTGGTCCTGAACAGGCTCTGCTGTGCCAATTCCTGTGACAAATGAGGAGTGCACAGCCAGCCCCGGCAGGGGAGGGTCTGAAGCACATCACAAAATGTTCCTCTCGTGCCCTGCTCTGAATGAGGGAATTGGGAATGTAGGTCAGGCACGGAGGCTTTTCCCACCTTCCCAGTTTTCTCATCTCTTCCTAATTCTTTAAAATAACCAGCCTGCTGTACCTGGGTGAGCTGGCTCTGGGGCAAAACATGGAAGGAGTAAAAACCTTCCCTGCACACAAAATTCCGGTTTTGGACTGATTTCCTGGGATTTTAGATATGCAAGCAAGCTGTTGCTATTTCTCTTCCATAAAATTCCAGGCAGAACTGGAATAAAGCTGAAAAGCAGGAAGGGAAGCCTGCACATATAAAAGAGGAAAGAGAGAAAAATAGAATAAGAGAAATGAAATAGAGACAAAGAGAAATTAAATAGAGAGAAGTAGAGACAAAGAGGAATGGAATAGAGAGAAATAGAGATGGGAATGTTTTGCTTCTTTCCTTTCCTAAAGGGAAGGAAATTCTGGGATTGCCCTGGAGATCCTGGGCCTGCAATCCCAGAAAAAAACTGAAAATATCCTGCCAGGAGCTGGAAATCCATCGGAAGTTTCAATCCCTGACCAAGGCTGATGTCCTTGGCCTGGCAGATGCAGAACATCTGCTTCCTGACATCCGGGACTTCCAGAGATTCTGACACTTCCCATCTTCCTTTAGATGAAATCCTAGCCATAAAAAAAAATTTAAAAAAAAATTAAAATTAATCATTTCAAAACGGAATTTCCCAGCACATTCTCCAGTTCTGAGAAATCAGATCCTTTGCACCAGCCTGTTCCTGTTCATTAACAAACCCTGATTTTCCCAACGTGGAGCAATTCAAGGAATCAGAAAATGCAGATTTCTTGTTAAAACCCCACAAAAAGCACCGATGATCGTGGCAGACTTTGCCACTGATTAGTACTCACAGATTATTATTTAATCATTTAAGTATTATTTAATAACCATCAAAAACATTCTGCTGCTCTGGATTTTTCAAACACAAAAATGCTCTGGAAAACCCCCCTTAAATCAGGTTTAGAGGACTCATCCTGGAATTGCTTGGGAATAATCTTGCCTGCTTAGGAAGGGCCAGCACTGCAGTGGCCAGGGCAAGGCAGAAAGTTGCCAGTCCAGGATTTGCATCCTCAAGAGGAATTGGAAAGGTTATGGGAAATTCCAGCATTTGCATCCTCAAGAGGAATTGGAAAGGTTATGGGAAATTCCAGGATTTGGAGCTGCTCTGCTCAGCTTTTATCCCAAGAGCAACTTTGTAATTTGTGGCAGCATCTTCTCCTGCAGACATCAGGTACCCTGGGCCAAAAAAATGTTATTTCCTGGGAGGGTGGTGATGCCCTGGCTGAGATTTTCCCAGGAATCCATGGCTACCCCATCCCTGGAAGTGCCCAGGGCCAGGCTGGATGGCTTTGGAGCACCCTGGGATAGCAGGGCTGGAATTGGACGAGCTTTAAATTCCTTTCTTCCCACCCCATTCCACAATTCCAGCACAGAAACGAGTGAGGCACTAAAAGATCTCCAAAATTCCCAGTGAAATTCCCAGTGTGGCTGGCAGTGCCAGATGTGCCCGGCAGTTTGTGTTGTGTCCCCAGATGTTGGATCTGGGGTTGGGGTTTCTCTGTCCATGGGCAGCTGTTAAAAACCAGCTGGGGCAGTTCCCTTAATCCCTGCCAGGACCCATCCTTATCCAGGGAGATCTGCTGATGGCCACTGAGTCTCATTCCATAAATATATGAATGTACAAATGTATTAATATATTTATGGATATATTTGTTGTCCCTGGAAATCAGGGTTTTGGTATAATGGAGTCAGTTCTCATGGATTGTAAGATAAACCAGGATCATGTTTGCATTCCTTTGTAAAAGATCTCACCTGATGGACTCTCCAGTGAGCAGTGGGGATGGAGAGGTGGGAACTGCTCTGTGCAATCTCTGCTCACTGCCCAGACACTGAGAGATACGAGGGCAGCAATAAACTGGAGAGTTCTTTTCTCCTTCTCTGCCTGAACCCCTGTGTGTGCTGCTGTGTGTTCCCATCTGTGTCACAGTGACAGACACTCAGATATTCATAAATCCATGAATGTACAAATACATGAACACATTTATGACTACACTATCACATATTCATAACTATATGATAAACTGCCCCCACCCCACGGGAGAGGCTCTGCCCAGGGCAGGAGCCCAGCATTCCTGCCTGGACACAATGTGGGCTTTGGGAGAGCAGGGCAGCCTTTCCAGGGGATCCCAGAGGAGCAGCAGGCCCATCCCTGCCCAGTGCTCTGCCCAGGGAATGTGCCCCTGCCTGCAGGCTCCCTGCCCCAGCAGAGCCCCCTGTGCCCCTGCAGGAGCTGCACCCCTGGCATGGCCCTGCCCAGCGCCGACCCCCGGGGGCAGGGGGGATCCTGGCTCTGCCGGCGGCTGCGCTCCAGCTCCACAGCTTTATTGCGACATTTCATGCGATTTTATTTTATTTTATTTTATTTAATTCTCCCGATAATGAATGTCGTTGCGGGTTAACACACGACGCGGACGCCTTTTGTGATTTTTGTCAAGGTTACATAAAGGTCTCTTTGATAGAGGTATTTAGATACTGGTTTTGTAGTATATATACTATATTATATTTATAATACTGTACTATATGTATATATATAGCAGAGTGTTTTTATACAATATATGGTCTCTCTTTAGATACTATTTTTATAATATATATACTGTATTATAAATATAAAACTGTACTATATGTATATAGTACAGTATTTTTATATAATATATAGTCTCTCTTTAGATACTATTTTTATAGTATATATACTATATTATATATATAATACTGTACTATGTATATATAGTACAATATTTTTATATAACGTATAGTGTCTCTTTAGATACTATTCTCATAGTATATATACTATATTATATATATAATATATAGTCTCTCTTTAGACACTATTTTTATAGTATATATAGTATATTATATATAAAATACTGTACCATATGTGTATATATAGTACAATAATTTTATATAATGTATAGTGTCTCTTTAGATATTTTTTTATAGTATATATACTATATTATATATAAAATACTGTACCATATGTGTATATATAGTACAATATTTTTATATAATACGAAGTCTCTCTTTAGATACTATTTTTATAGTACATATAGTATATTATATATAAAAATACTGTACCATATGTGTATATATAGTACAATATTTTATATAATATGAAGTCTCTTCTTTAGATACTATTTTTACAGCCCAGTGTGATTGGTGAGAGAAAGCCAAACTTCTTCACCCACCCTGACCAAACCAGAGGGGACATTAAGAAAAATCTCACTTCTCAGAGCATACAATATAGATATTGTACCAAAAATTTCTGGCATTTATATTCTTCCTGTGAGAAGAGAATTTCAGAACGCTAAACCACCAGAACTTTAGAAATCAGAACCTTCAAGCCTAAAACAAGTGAGCTGTGATTCCCATCCCCACCTCTTTACCTGGCAGCGCTTTAATTTCGAAATTACAATAATTCCCAAGGTGGGGGGCTCCCATTCTCCACTCCTGCCTTCCCGGGGTTCCAAGCAGGACCCCCCCCAACCTGCAGGGCTGGCAGAGCTGCGTTTCTGAGCCAATCCTGCCATTCCCAGCTCCAGCAGCATTCCTGGCCATGGGAAAAGCGCTCAGCCCGGGCTCAGCCTCAGCCCCCGCTACCCACGGGCTCGTTGCTGTGCTACAGAGCAAATATTTTTCCCCATCTGGGTTGTTTGACAACAAACAAAAAAACCCGTGGGGAAGTCATTTTCTGATTTCCTCCCGGGAGGAGCCAGCCCTGAGCCCAGAGCAGCCTGCCTTCCAGGGCAGTTCCTAGAAATTCCCCGGGGAATATTCAATATTCAGTATTCAATATTCAGTATTCAATATTCAGTATTCAATATTCAGTATTCAATATTCCACGGGCTGCCAGGTTTTGGGGGGCCAGGGCAGCCCAACCCCGGACGGGATTTTCCTCCTCCCTTCCCAGAAAAATGTTATTTAATGGGATTAACTCTCTGCAGTTGCTGAGCTGGAGGGCACAGGTGTTTTTCCACACGGATTTTAAGTGGAGGGGAATTTCCCCCCCCCCTTTGGGGCTGATTTTCCTCCTTTTTAAGGCTGATTTTAATTCCCCTTTTGGGACCGAATTTTCTTCCCCCTCCTCTTTGGGGATGCATTTTTTTTTCTCTCCTTTTTGGGTCAATTTTTCTTTCCCCTCCTTTTGCAGCCAATTTTTTCTCCCCTCTTTTTTGGAGGGGGGCTGCTTTTTCCCCCCCTTTTTGGGGCTGAATTTTTTCCTCACAATTCCCTAAATGGAATTCCCAAAATGGAATTTCAGCCTCAACTTCACCTGATGGGATCCTCTTGATGCCCCTGGCAGTTTGATGAAACCTTTTTGTCATGAAAAATCCAATATTCCCATTTTTTTCCAACCCCAGGCGACGCGAGCTGTAAAGATCCAGCCCAGAACCCAAATTATCTCCAAGGATAAAATTCCAGGCAGGTCACAAATCCAGCTCCAATTGCACTCAGCAAATCTTTAATTTGTCAGCTGCTAATTAACTGAGTGCCTGGAATGTTTTCCAAGGTGCTCAGGAAAGCTCCAGGCCCTTTCAGGAGGTTTTAAATCCAAAGATCCTTTGGCTCAGGGAATTGACCCCGATGAAATCTGATGCACTGCAGGTAAGAATCAGCTCTGATTTTCCAGCACAGATTTGGGGGATTTTGGAACAGAGCCCTGAAGATTTTCTCACAGTGACCACTTGACTTTTTTATTTATTACCCAAATCATTTTGGTTTTTTGGTTTGTTTTTTTTTTTTTTTAAGAGAATTTGTTGCACTTTATCTTATTTTTTTTATTATTATTTGCTTGTTTCTGTGGTTTTCTCTGCTCTGTTCCACACTTTGATCTCTCACTTGGTGTTGCTTCTGAAATTAAATAAATTTCACTTTTTTTTTTCCCATCAGGGACCTCCATGGGAGGTGAGGAGCTGGCTGTGACCTGGGATATTTTCCCCTTTTCTGGCACAGAAAGTGTCTGGTTTTATTTACATCATTTGCTGCAGGTTTGAACAATTCCAGCAAGTTTTAATTGGCAATTTCCACTCTGAAAATTATTCCCTCTCCCATTCCTGATCCTTTATTTCATCTTTATTTAACTGCAGCTTAATTCCTGCACCACACCAACCCAAGGATCCCATTTTTCCCTTCAATTTGAAGCCATTTCCAGCCATTTTTCCCTTCTCCCTTTTAACCAAGATCCATTTAAACCAGGTCAGGCTAAACAAATACAATTAATGATGTTGCTGGGCTATTTAATAGCAGCCAGTTAATTTCTGCATGTAATATATTAATTTATTTTAAATAGATGAAAAAGGGAGGTAACTCAGAACCAGGGAATGGTTTGGGTTGGGAAGGATCTTCAAAACCTCCTCATCCCCCCACCTTCCACCACCCCCAGAGTGCTCCAAGCACAGGAATTCCCAGGATTTTCCCCCTCCTCCTTCAGGGTTTCCCTTTTTTCTGCTGATGTCTGGGCACTAATAATTTTTGCAGGCCGAGTAATTAACATTAAACAATTAAAATCCAATCCTGGAACCTCCCAGGTGGGAGCACCTGTGCCCTCCCACTCAAAATTCACCACGCCCTTAAAGTTTTTTGGAATTTTAGACCTTCAGCTTACAGGCCAAAAAATTCCTAAAATCTGTTATTTCTGCTCTCAGCAAGTATTGACACTTTTTTTATCAGTTTATCCCGAATTTTCCCTGCTGTGAAATGCCTGCAGGAGCTGGGCTGGAATCCTTGGAACAGCACAAACCCGAGAGGTTTTCAGGGATTGTGAAATCTGCGGGGTTGCACTTCAACATTCCTGCAGGATTTGGGGGATTTTTAATCCTAAACAAATCCCTCAAGTGGCATTTCTGGTTGGAAATTCGGAGTGGCGACCAAAGTGGGGTTGGCAAGCAGGGAACTGAAGGTTTGTAGGGAATTTAATCCAGATCTCGCTCCTCACACTGGAGGAAAAGCACCAAGAGCAGGGTGAGAAGGGAGAGGGACTCCCCAGAATATTCCTATTTTATCTGGATTTCACAGAAACTGGTGCTAACTTCGTGTTTAAACCAAACATTCCAGATTTCAGGATGAATATTTGCTGGTGGAAAAAGCACCAAGGAGGAAAAGCACCAAGAGCAGGGTGAGAAGGGAAAGGAGGCCCCAAAATATTCCTATTTTCTCTGGATTTCACAGAAACTGATGCTCACTTTGTGTTTAAACCAAACATTCCAGATTTCAAGATGAATATTTGCTGGTGGAAAAAGCACCAAGGAGGAAAAGCACCAAGAGCAGGGTGAGAAGGGAGAGGGACTCCCAAAAATATTCCTATTTTTTGCTGTATTTCACAGACACTGGTGCTCATTTTGTGTTTAAACCAAACATTCCAGATTTCAAGGTGAATATTTGCTGGTGGATAAAGCACCAAGGAGAAAAGCACCAAGAGCAGGGTGAGAAGGGAAAGGGACTCCCAAAAATATTCCTATTTTTGCTGGATTTCACAGAAACTGGTGCTAACTTCATATTTAAACCAAAGATTCCAGATTTCAAGGTGAATATTTGCTGGTGGATAAAGCACCAAGGAGGAAAAAACACCAAGAGCAGGGTGAGAAGGGAAAGGGAGGCCCCAAAATATTCCTATTTTCTCTGGATTTCACAGAAACTGATGCTCACTTTGTGTTTAAACCAAACATTCCAGATTTCAAGGTGAATATTTGCTGGTGGAAAAACACCAAGAGCAGGGTGAGAAGGGAAAGGGAACTCCCCAAAATATTCATAATTTTGCTGTATTTCACAGAAACTGGTGCTCACTTCGTGTTTAAACCAAACATTCCAGATTTCAGGATGAATATTTGCTGGTGGGATTTAATTCCTGCTCTTAGGCACAGCCTTAGGCCAGGCTCAGAGCTCAGTCCCAGGCTGACCTCTTCTGACCTAGTGGGGAAAATCGGTTTAAGCTGCACCTTCTTCCCCAGGCAGAGAAATTCATTGCCATGAACACAAACCCGAAATCCAATTTGGCATTTCCAGGGCGATTTCGGCACGCCAGGGTTAAGGGAAAGGTGCTGCTTTAGTCTGAGTAATAAAATTAATTCCGGAGCTCCCAGCTCAGCAAGAGATTCCTCAGGCTGGGATTTTTTTTTTTTAGGGGGGGCAAAGTTTAACAACACCAGGAAAATCTGAGGAATTCTTCAATTCCTCAAATGGAAATTGAAAATTGAGTTTGAAAAACTCGAACCGAAGTTTTTCAGTATTTTTCAGAAGGCAGAATGTACTGATGTCTTCAGAAAAAAATTAAACCTGAACTAAAAATCTGTGGTTTTTTTCCCCTAATCCCCATTTTTGGAGGATTTTTCCCAGGATAACAGCCCCAGCACAGGGGTTTGGGAATTCCCTGCCGCCCTGTGACAAATGAGCAATTAGCACTCATTCGGGGAGCCCTTCACTCCCCAAACACATTTTCCCTGCCAGGAAAAGGAACCCTGCTCATTTCACAGGCTCAGGCTGGTTGTTGCAAACCAAACCAGGCTGGGATTTGTCCCAATCCCAAATTTTTCCGTGCCAGAACCTCTCCCAACTCCAGAACATTCCCGGGGGATCGTTTGTCCCCAGACAACCGAATTAAAATGAGATCCCAAGTTCCCAGCTGCCTTTAAAAACTCTTTGCTGGCTCCATGCACCCCTTTACCCTTTCCCAAATATTTTTGTGCTGCCTGTTATTATTTTATTCCCACTTTTCCCTTCTTAAACCAGCATCTTTTGCCTGCTTTTCTCCTCAACACCCCTTAACAAAAATTCCCAGCGGTGCAAATGGATTCTAAGCCAACATCTCGTTCTCCTCACCCCCTGGAGAAGCCAAGAACAGGCTGGGAATCAAAATGGTTGGCTAAAAAATACAAAAATAATTAAGAATAGGCCGTGAAAAAAGTCAAATTATCTTGAGGTTTTGTGCAACCTTAATGCACATGGAGCATTAATGTGACTGTGGGGAATTAAGTGTTGTCATTTCAAAGGGGTTTAATGAAAGCTGGCCATGTTCCCCCGTTAAATGGATAAAAGCTTTCCTTTATCTGCTGCAGAATTTCCTTCCCCTCTCACCCTGTGGATCACCATGTTCCCTGCATCCAGTGCTCCTCAAATTCCCAAAGGGCTGGACGAGGTGTTCTCTTCCAAACTCCTGGAGGAGCCCAGCCCCAGCCAGGGGGGTTTAAATCCCTGGCAGGGGGGTCACAGACCCTGGCAGCAGCCAGGGACTCCTGAGCTTTGAGTTTGATCCATGGAACAAATTACCACCTGGGAATGAAGAACTAAAAGTCACCAAAGTTTAGATAGCATGATAGCAGTAGTTGTAGAGTAAAGAGGGAATTTTGGGGATTTTTACCCTGGGGGCTCAGGGGGTGAGATGGAGGGATTTGGGTGTTGTCCTGTGCTCCTTCCTTCTTCTCCCTAACCCCCATCTCCTTGGGGATGGTGGCACTTGGGGATTGGATTGGAGTAGAATGTAACTGTCTAACACAGGTGATGGGCATTGGATCAGCACTGGAAATAACTAACAGGGAATTGGATCATCACTGGAAATAACTAACAGGGAATTGGATCATCACTGTCAATAACTAACAGGGAATTTGTAGTATAAAAATCAGTGCCTGCCCCAGGGGCAGAGAAAAGACTGAACAGACCTGGGCAGCCCAGACAGAAAATATCTGAGATAAGAAACAATAAAACAACCTTGAGAGCATCAGCTGAAGACTTCTGACTCCTTCTTTCAGCAGCAGGGTTTGGAGAGAGCAGATTTTAAATATCTGGGGTCATCCTGAGCAAAGCAAGCCCGAGAACCCTTGGCACAGGATCTGTGTGGGCTGCAGGTCTCTCTGCACATGAGCTTTACCAAATTTTACCCAATTCCTTTACACTGAATTTTACTTTTGGTGCTTCTGTGAAAGCCCTGAGCTTCCACTACAAAATAAACTCTGAAATCTGGTTTCTAACAACTTTGTTTCATCCAGAAAAAAAAATTCCCTGTTATCCTCAGCACTGCTCTGAATCCTGAGCTTCTTTTTGTTCAATTTTTCTACCTCAGGTGTGCCAGCAGTGCCAGAAACTTCACTGCGCAATTACTTCAAAATTTATTTTCCCTTGGCATTAACCATTCATTTATCATGGTTGTACTCAGAAAATAAACGCCTTAAGACCACCCTGAAGGGTGGAAATCTGCATTGATCTGCAAGATATTCCCCCAGCAATGCATTAAATACTCTGTATTCAAATTATCCGAGGTTTGAAGTGCATTAAATTGATGCCAGGAGTTCCACACCACTGGGAAAGGAACAGGGAAAAAAACCCACCTGTTCAGGCTCAGATTTTTGATTCTTCAAGGTTCTTATGCACAAAAAATAATAATTGTGTGAATATATTGAAAATATAGTCCTAATTATTAATTTGAAAGTATACTTCATTATTAATTTGAAAAAATTAATTATTAATTTGAAAATATTTCTAATTATTACTTTGAAAATATTTCTAATTATTACTTTGAAAATATTCCTAATTATTAACTTGCTCCAGAGTTAGAGGCCATTGTGCATGTGATAATTCTGGAGATAACAGAGGGGAAAGGGAAATCTCTGAGCTGCAGGAGCAGCTGTTGAATTTCTCCCATGCTGAGCTGAGGTCTCCAAACAGGAGAGGATGAAAATCACTGCAGTAATTTTTCTGCAACTGGGACAAATCCAAACTGATGGTCAGTCCCCTTAATCCTGCAAATTATGCGAAGCATTTCTCACTCCTCAGCATTTTTAATTTTATATCATTTGTCAAAATGGATCCAGTTCTTCCTGGCCAGGCCAGAAAATCACAGTGAGAATTTGTTCCAGGGACAGCAGGTTCTTATTGGCCTGGCCTGGGCTGGATAAAATCCTGCAGGGCCAAAATTCTAAATCAGGGGCTGAAAAGTGGGGTGACCATGAGGGTATTTGGCCAGATCCATTTTTTTTTTTTTTTGGGAATAACAGCAGGGAGCACCTCAAATAAGGGAGGAGCAGCAGATCCTTGTCCCATGCCTGGCTGTGTCCCAGGCCAGGCTGGAGCACTGGGGGCTCTGGGAGGGTCCCTGCCCAAGGCTGGAGATGTGGGATGAGTTTCAGGGTCCTGTCCAACCCAAACCATCCCATGATCTTGTGCTTTGAGCCACAGGTGTCTGCTCAGGAAGGCAGGAATGGAGAACGTGTGCTGTCCCTGAAAATCAACCTTCTGATTTGTTTTAGTATGATGGAGTCAGTTCTCATGGATTGTGAGATAAACAAGGATCATGTTTGCATTGCTTTGTAAAAGATCTCACCTGATGGACTCTCCAGTGAGCAGTGGGGATGGAGAGGTGGGAACTGCTCTGTGCAATCTCTGCTCACTGCCCAGAAACTGAGAGATACGAGGGCAGCAATAAACTGGAGAGTTCTTTTCTCCTTCTCTGCCTGAACCCCTGCTCTGTGTCTACCTGTGTCACAGTAACACACAGGTGTCTGCTCAGGAAGGCAGGAATGGAGAATGTGAGCCCCCTCCCTCGGAATTATTGTAGTTTGGAAATTAAGGGGCTCTCAGGCAAAGAGGTGGGGCTAGGAATAGCAGCTCTTTACTGGGGGAATTACAATAAAGCTGTGGAGCTGGAGCGCAGCCGCCGGCAGAGCCAGGATCCCCCCTGCCCCCGGGGGTCGGCGCTGGGCAGGGCCATGCCAGGGGTGCAGCTCCTGCAGGGGCACAGGGGGCTCTGCTGGGGCAGGGAGCCTGCAGGCAGGGGCACATTCCCTGGGCAGGGCACTGGGCAGGGATGGGCCTGCTGCTCCTCTGGGATCCCCTGGAAAGGCTGCCCTGCTCTCCCAAAGCCCACATTGTGTCCAGGCAGGAATGCTGGGCTCCTGCCCTGGGCAGAGCCTCTCCCGTGGGGTGGGGGCAGTTTATCATATAGTTATGAATATGTGATAGTGTAGTCATAAATGTGTTCATGTATTTGTACATTCATGGATTTATGAATATCTGATCGTGTCTGTCACTGTGACACAGATGGGAACACACAGCAGCACACACAGGGGTTCAGGCAGAGAAGGAGAAAAGAACTCTCCAGTTCATTGCTGCCCTCGTATCTCTCAGTGTCTGGGCAGTGAGCAGAGATTGCACAGAGCAGTTCCCACCTCTCCATCCCCACTGCTCACTGGAGAGTCCATCAGGTGAGATCTTTTACAAAGCAATGCAAACATGATCCTGGTTTATCTTACAATCCATGAGAACTGACTCCACTACACCAAACCCCTGATTTCCAGGGACAACAAATATATCCATAAATATATTAATACATTTGTACATTCATATATTTATGGAATGAGACTCAGTGGCCATCAGCAGATCTCTCCTGGATAAGGATGGGTCCTGGCAGGGATTAAGGGAACTGCCCCAGCTGGTTTTTAACAGCTGCCCATGGACAGAGAAACCCCAACCCCAGATCCAACATCTGGGGACTAATTTGGATTATTTTTGTTCAAAACCCACAATGGCCAGAGATTCATGGGTTGATGACTTTGTTTCCTTGTTGACTTCTCTATCAAAATATTCTATCAGTATTTTCTATCTATTTTTGACTTTTCTACATCAGTAGATAGTGGGGATTGCTATAAAAAATAAACCCGAGGAGCCTAAAAAATCCTGAGAGCTGCTGATGCTGTTTTTTTAGAGCAGGAAAAATAACTATTATAAAGCTTTGAGGGTTGTTCCCCTCTGGCCTGGTGTGTTCCAACAGGTAAAAGTGCCCAGAAATAATTGGAAATATTCCAGAAAACTGGAAATATTCCTCATTCTGGAGACAAGATGCAGAAAAGATTTCCCCAAATGCTCAATCAAAACCATTTTTTCTGCAGCCATCAGGTACCACACTAAATATTAATATTCCACTGTGATAGGAAAATTCAAGCAAAATGTTTATTGGCTGCAAATTAAATATTTTTATTCTTGCTGAGGAGAAAAAATTGAAACAATCCAGCAGTGAGGACAAAACTGGTTTTTTCTCCTGGGGTTTTGCTGTGTAAATATTGGGAGCAGCTCTAATAAACAGCTGCATAATGAGGATAAACAGCTGCATAATGAGGATAAACAGCTGCATAATGAGAATAAACAGCTGTATAATGAGGATAAATATCTGCATAATGATAATAAACATCTGCATAATGAGGATAAACTCGGGAGCGCCACAGAGCTGCAGAATTTGGGCTTTGTTTGGGCACAGAAGGGGCTGAGCAGCTGCTCAGTTTTTCACCACCTCAACCCTGTTTTATAAATTTTTGGGCAGAAAAAATTCAGGATGTGCCCAGCCCCGAGGGCATTCAGGAGGTGGGGTGGTGGGCAGCCCAAAATTTCCTTTATAAAATGAAAATTAAAATGCGAAAATTAAAATTTCCTTTCTAACTCAGGGTCAGGTTGTGTTTCCCGCGGCCATTCCATCCCTAAAATAAAATGAGGTTGGTTTTTATTTTTCCAGCCCTCTGAAAATGCAAAAAACCTCCAGGAAAACGATCCCTCAGCCCTTTGCAGCGAGGACTTTGCAGCAGTAGCTCTAAAACAAATGTTTGCCCATGGAGAGGCTCTGTTTGCTCAGGGCAAATAAAGAATCAGTCTGGGTTTGTTGGGAATAACTCCCGGTTATTTTACTCCTGGAAAACTCCTGGCAGGGTGCCCGGCCCCTCTTGGGGGACACAAACTCTGGCCCCAGTTTTTGATCTGGCCCTAAGTCAGGAGGGATGGATGGATGGAAGGAAAAGGAGTGGAGTAAAATGAGGATTTCAAGTGAATTGCCCGTTTTTTTTGTGAGAAAGGCAAGAGGAGAAATCATTCCTTGGGAGATCACAGTTTTTCTGGGGGAAAAAATGGATTTTCCTTGGGATGCCAGGCTTGGCAGGTTGGGGATGGCATCAACCACTGATTCCAAAGCTGGAGGAAATGTGGGGTGTCCCTGAGCTTCTTCTTCATCCTCTTGTCCCCATCTTCTGTGGTTGGGTGGCACAGTTTGGTTGGCCTAGAACAAAAGTGCACTGTGCAACAGAGTGGGTAGATATTGGAGAGTTGTTATAAATAAAATATATGTAATTTTCAGTATAAAAGATAGTGCTGTCCCAAGGGCGGAGAGAAAGAAAAGAAAAAAAGAAGAAAGAAAGGGAGAACACCACAGCCAAGCCTGGAGTTCAGCACAGCCTGGCCTGCAGAGAGAAGACCATGGCAGGCCAGGGAACAAATATGAGCTAAACAAAGAATAAATAAATCCCTGAACACGAGGAAACAGAGCACTCCAGCTCTTCTTCAGACACAGGGCTGGGGGAAAACAAAAAACCTTCACAGAGACACAGACAAGTTAAGTCAGGTGGAAGCCAAGCTCATAGAAGCTGAGAAACCCCAGGGAGAAAAACAAAAAAAAAGGCAAGAAAACACATATTTTTATATTTAAAAACCCTGCCAGAGGGTGCCACCCTCCCTGTGCAGGGACAAGGGCTGGGATCACCACTGACCCCCTCAGTCCACTGATGGATTGATGAAACCCTGACAATTGGGATCAAACTCGTGCTGCTTGCCTCAGTCTTCAATAAATGGGACAAAACGCAGCCTCTGCCTCCAGCAGTTTTGTGCTTTTGAAACACCTGCTGGAATTCTTGAATTCCCTTTTCTAGCAGCTCTCTCATCCCAATTTTTGGCAGTTTTAGCAGCGTTTTAAACAGCAGAGGAGAGCTGCTGGTGCTCTGATATTCCTCTTTCAGATATTCACGCAGAGAAGTGTTTGCCACCTCAAACTCAGCCGGATAAAGCACAAGCAAAGTGATTTTCCAAAGTGCAAACCCTGCTTGGCATTTGATTTTTACTCTCAGCCCACCTCTGCAGCGAGCCCTGAGAATTCCTCCAGTTCCTGGCTCGGAATTCTGCCCCAGAGGCAGCAAGGCTGAGGGGGACATTTGGAATTAAAGCTGGATTTCAGCTACCTGAGATCCTGCTGAGCCTTTCTGTCCCCCCCAGGGGATTTCATTATCCCCAGGCACTGGTGGGACTCCAAGCCTGGTTCCATATTTAATTAAGACAGGACTAATTGCCCTCCCTAAAGGGGGATCTTCAATACAATAAAAATAGACCTGATATTACCTAAATAATAAAAACATATATAATAAACCCACCCAAGTTTGTCTGCAGACTCACTGTAATGATCCTGATTTTTCCCTTTCAAAAGTGCTGCTGTTGACTTTTCTCCATGAATTTTTCCATCTCCCTCCACAGGATATGAGAAGTTAATCTGTTACTTGACAGTAATCTTTGCCTGTCATTAACAACATCCCCTCAGTAAAAACAGACTTATTTCCCCCTAATTCACCACAGAGCCACACTCCAGACACTTCCCAGTTGTTTTATCTCGAAAGGATTAAAACACTTGCAAATATTAAATTTAATCCACTCTCAGGGAGGGCATAAATTAATCCTAATTAAGCCTGAGCAGCCGTAATTCTTAGCAGGCAGAATTATCTAATGGGGATTCTTGCTGAAGAACAGGGCTGAGTCATGGGCATCCCATTTCTTCTGGGCTGCAAATCAACCCCCAATCCGAAATGAACAATCCTTTTATTCCAAAATCAATAGGAGGAAATGGATGCCCAGCCTCCCCGGCCTTTCTGGCACCGTTCTGCTTCTGCAGGGCAAGAAAAGAAGATTTTATTGGGATGGAAACACCAGGAACCCGTGGCACAAGAGCCTGGGAGCATTTGGCTCCTTTTTATCCCAGAAAAACTGCAGGATTTTCTCCCTCAGGCAGCTTAGGAGTGTTGGACATCTGAATTTCAAAGGAACAATTTGGGGTGGGGGGATTTTTTGGGACCACCAGCAACACCTGAGTCTGCTTTGCCTCATTTGCACAGCACTGAACGTTCATTATCTCATTAATTATCACCTGCATGGGGTTCATTTCTATTTATTCCACCCCAGGAGCACAGCCAGGGGTGTCCTGTGGAGAGGTGAGGCTGAGTGCAGTGGTTTAAGGATTTGAGTGACCCAATTTCTGGTTGGAAAGTCCTTGATTTGGTGGGGTTTGGGGATGGAAAAGCTCCAAAGGCTTTGGGAAGTGGGTGGATAAATTCAGGACATTGCTCCATGTGCACCTTGTGGAAATAAAAGGAGCACAGAATTGATTCTTTCTTACAAAATCCTTTTTATTTGGGGGCTGGAAAATCCACCAGCTGCCACCAGATATCAAAAACCAGCTCCATGGGTGAGCTGCTGAAATTCCTCCTTTCGTGGAATTGCCAACTCCTGACTGATATCCCACTCCTGGTTCCCTTCCTGTGGATGTGCAGTGCAGGGAGGAGACTTTGGGGAGAGGCCCTCATGTAATACAGCCCATAATCAGCAGCCATTTGAGGGATTTAATAAAATATCATCCTCATTAAACCCAAGTGACATCAAAATAATGTCACGGTGCAGGAAAGAAATATTCCAGTTTGGCTCCAGGGTTGTTGTTTACTTGTTTGTTTACATCTGAAATAATCTTTACCCCAATTTCCCAGTTTCCTTCCATAAATACACAAAATATTAGCTGGCTGCTCGATTCGGTTCGAGCTAAATATGGCTTTTTAATTTCAGATAGATCTTTTTGCTGCCCTAAAATGGCAATACGTGTGCAGGGCCATGCTCAGCGTGAGTAACAGATGTTGTGCCTGAAATACTCCTGTAAACAAGGCCTTGAAATGTGAGGTTTGGGAGGCTCAGACTATAAAAACAGCACAAAAAATAAAAATAAAAAAAAAAAATAAGGATCAGTTCAGCTGGGTCATTATTGGGATCATTATTTCTGTCTTGGGGTGACAAATCTGAATGGCCACGTTGAGTTTTCCATGCTGGAAATTGTGGAGGGAAAGGAGCTGGGGGTTTATTCCAGGAGCTGGCTGAGCCTTGGAGTGGCTGCCTAAAAGAGAGTTTAGAGAATAAAAGTGACCTAAAACAAAGGCTGGGCAGAGTTAAGGGAATAAAAGTGATCTAAGGTAGAGGCTGGGCAGAGTAAAGAGAATAAAAGTGACCTAAGGTAGAGGCTGGGCAGAGTTAAGGACATTAAAGCCACCCAAAACAGGGGCTGGGCAGAGTAAAGAGAATAAAAGTGAGCTAAAACAGGGGCTGGGCAGAGTAAAGAGAATAAAAGTGATCTAAAACAGGGGCTGGGCAGAGTTAAGGGAATAAAAGTGACCTAAACCAGGCGCTGGACAGAGTTAAGGGAATAAAAGTGACCTAAAGCAGAGGCTGGGCAGAATTAAGGGAATAAAAGCCACACAAAAAAGGGGTTGGACAGAATTAAGGGAATAAAAGTGACCTAAAGCAGGGGCTGGACAGAGTTAAGGGTATTAAAACCACCCAAAACAGGGTCTGGGCAGAGTAAAGAGAATAAAAGTGACCTAAAGCAGAGGCTGGGCAGAGTTAAGGGAGTAAAAGCCACCCAAAACAGGGGCTGGGCAGAGCTAGGGAATAAAAGTGAGCTAAAACGCAGGCTGGGCAGAATTAAGGGAATAAAAGCCACACAAAAAAGGGGTTGGGCAGAATTAAGGGAATAAAAGTGACCTAAAGCAGGGGCTGGACAGAGTTAAGGGCATTAAAGCCACCCAAAACAGGGGCTGGGCAGAATTAAGGGAATAAAAGTGACCTAAACCAGAGGCTGGGTAGAGTTAAGAGAATAAAAGTGACCTAAAACGCAGGCTGGACAGAGTTAAGGGCATTAAAGCCACCCAACACAGGGGCTGGGCAGAGTTAGGGAATAAAAGTGACCTAAAGCAGAGGCTGGACAGAGTTAAGGGCATTAAAGTCACCTAAACCAGGGGCTGGGCAGAATTAAGGGAATAAAAGCCACACAAAAAAGGGGTTGGGCAGAATTAAGGGAATAAAAGTGACCTAAACCAGGGGCTGGGCAGAGTTAAGGCAATAAAAGCCACACAAAAAAGGGGCTGGGCAGAGTTAAGGGAGTAAAAGCCACCTAAAACAGGGGCTGGGCAGAATTAAGGGAATAAAAGTGACCTAAAACACAGGCTGGGCAGAGTTAAGGGAATAAAAGTGACCTAAAGCAGGGGCTGGGCAGAGTTAAGGGAATAAAAAAGAATACAATTGTGTGTTTATTGAAGGCCTCCAACAGGTGCACCTTGGGCAGTCAGAGCCTCCAAGGCGTTACAGCCAAGCTGGACAATGTTGGTTTTTTTCCCCACTTTTATAAATTTGTTCTGTTTACATATCAGGGTTAATGCTCCAATTAGAGCTGCAGGTAATGGAGTCATTTACCCCAATATTTCGCCCCCCAGTTCACATTGATTTCCATCTCTCAAGGCCTGAGGTGCTGAGGTGCCCTGGATCCCGAGCCTGCAGAGGAATTGCTGTGGCTGAATAAAATGGGAGAACAGCAGCTGACAGGCTGGGGAATTTCACAGTTATTTTTCTTTAATTTATTAATTTTATTTATTAATTTTATTTATTATTATATTTAGTATTTATTATTATTTAAGTTACTATATTATTATTATACATTATATTTATATATTATATATTATAGATTATAGATTATAGATTATATTTTATACATTATTTAATATATTATATATTATATAATATATGATATATTCTGTTCTATTCTATTCTATATTAAATATTAAATATTAAATATTATATAGTATATAGTATATTATATATTACATATTAAATATATTATATTATATTATATTATATTATATTATATTATATTATATTATATTATATTACATTACATTACATTACATTACATTACATTACATTACATTACATTATATTATATTATATTATATATTATACATTATGCATTATACATTATATATTATGCATTACACATTATATATTATACATTATATGTTACACTATTTATTATTTTAATTATTATTTTATTCATCATCATTTAAATTTTATTTATTGTTTTATTTATTTTAATTTTATGCGTGATTTATTTTTAATTATTTTTGTTCCGTGTTACTATTTTATAACAATCGATTTATTTTATTATTAAAATATTATTTATTTATTTCTATTTCCCAGAGCCTGTACTAAAGCAGTGCTGTACTAAAGTGTGCTGGCCTTGCTCTGCCCTGTCACTGTCCCTGTCCCTGTCCCTGTCACTGTCCCTGTCCCCTGCCTGCTCCACCAGGGCTGCTCTGCACTGTCCCTGTCCCTCTGTCCCTGTCCCTGTCACTGTCACCTGCCTGCTCCATCAGAACCTGCTCTGCCCTGCTCCTGTCCCTGTCCCTCTGTCCCTGTCACTGTCACCTGCCTGCTCCATCAGGGCTGCTCTGCTCCTGTCTCTGTCCCTGTTCTGCTCCTGTCCCTGTCCCTGTCCCTGCTCTGCTCCTGTCCCTGTCCCTGCTCTGCTCCTGTCACTGTCCCTGTCCTTGCTCTGCTCCTGTCACTGTCCCCTGCCTGCTCCATCAGAACTTTGCTCTGTCCTGCTCCTGTCCCTGTCACTGTCACCTGCCTGCTCCACCAGGGCTGCTCTTCCATGTCCCTGTCCCTCTGTCCCTGTTCCTGTCACCTGCCTGCTCCATCAGAACCTGCTCTGCCCTGTCCCTGTGTCCCTGTCCCTGTGTCCCTGTCCCTGTGTCCCTGTTCCTCTGTCCCTGTTCCTGTCCCTTTCCCTCTGTCCCTGTGTCTCTGTCCCTCTGTCCCTGTCCCTGTGTCCCTATCCCTGTGTCCCTGTCCCCCTGTCCCTGTCCCTGTTCCTGTCCCTCTGTCCCTGTTCCTCTGTCCCCCTGTCCCTCTGTCCCTGTCCCTGTGTCTCTGTCCCTGTTCCTGTCCCTCTGTTCCTGTCCCTCTGTCCCTGTCCTCCTGTCCCCCTGTCCCTGTCCTCCTGTCCCCCTGTCCCTGTCCCCCTGTCCCCCTATCCCTGTCCCTCTGACCCTGTCCCTGTCCCTGTCCCCCTGTCCCTGTCCCTGTCCCTCTGTCCCTGTCCCCCTGTCCTTCTGTCCCTGTCCCCCTGTCCCTGTCCTCCTGTCCCCCTGTCCCTGTCCCCCTGTCCCCCTATCCCTGTCCTTCTGTCCCTGTCCCCCTGTCCTTCTGTCCCTGTCCCCCTGTCCCTGTCCCCCTGTCCTTCTGTCCCTGTCCCCCTGTCCCTGTCCCCCTGTCCCGCTGTCCCTGTCCCCCTGTCCCTGTCCCTGTCCCTGTCCCCTGCCCATCCCATCAGGGCCCCAGGGAGCCCCTCCAGGCTGGCAGCACCTTGGAGGAGCAACAGGAGCCCCGGGGAACCCAACTCCTCCGGGCCCGAGGGAGCAGGTGCCAAAGCTGTGACTTCCAAAGGTGTCCTGGAGAGGGCTCAGAAAAATCTTATTTCTGGAGTGACCTTTGGCTGAGTTGTCTCCTGTGACAGCTGGCAGGGCACCACACTCGAGCCCCCCTTGAGAGGCTCCTTGGGACAGAGGCTGGACAGGGTTCAAGGAATAAAGCTGGGATTTATTGAAAGGCTCCAAAGGATCACCTTGGGCAGTGCAGGAGCCTGACAGAAGCATCCACGAGCAATGATTCCACATCACATGGGTGATTTACTAATTGCAGCACCAACTCAGAAAAAAGGTTTATGTTCCTTCTCTGGGAACAAGCTTCAGAAAACCAGAGCTTTAAAAACCCCAGAAACTTCAGGCCTGAAAACCAGACTACAATATATTAATAATATAAGAATAATAAATATATATTTATATATATAATATATATATTTATATATTAATATAAATATAGTGGTTAAAGCTGATGTGCTCAGGCTGGGACTGGTGTGAAAAGGGAATTTCCTGCCCAGGTTCTGGAGCACAATTTTCCCCCTGGTGCCCTTTGCCAGGAGAGGTTCAGGGAGTGCAGAATTTACAGGTATTTATAGATAAATACCTGTGCGTGGCAGGGCAGCAGCCTCTGGCTGACCCTGCCGCAGGTTCGGGAGCAATCCGGTGTCACCACAGCCGGGATTTTATTCCTCTCCCGCAGCACCACGCTGAGGAGCCGAGGGGAAATGCTGGGAAAAATGGGAATTTCGAGCCCTGCCTCGCGGAGGTCCCAGCCCTTTCCCCTTGTTTTTATCCTTAAAAAAAAAAAAAAATGGTGCGGGTGGAGTTTGTGTTGGATTCCAGCTCCTTCCTCCAGCCCTGCAGGGATTCTGCACCCACGGGGGCTTCATTAACGGAATTCCTCTAATTAATCAGCGCTGATCAATTAGACTGATGGGATTTGGGTGCTCGTGCAAGGGAGGAAGAGCTCCAGGGAGAGGAAAAGCTCCAGGGAGAGGAAAAGCTCCAGGGAGAGGAAAAGCTCCAGGGAGAGGCTCATGGAACAGGCAGGGCTGGAAGGGATCTTCTGAGCTCATCCAGTCCATGGGCAGGGACACCTCCCAGAGCTCAGCCCACCCTTCCAAATCTCATCCCAACCTCCCAGAGCTCAGCCCAGCCTCCCAGAGCTCATCCCAACCTCCCAGAGCTCAGCCCACCCTTCCAGATCTCATCCCAACCTCCCAGATTTCATCCCAACCTCCCAGAACTCATCCCAACCTCCCAGAGCTCAGCCCACCCTTCCAGATCTCATCCCAGCCTTCCAGAGCTCAGCCCAACCTCCCAGATCTCATCCCAACCTCCCAGAGCTCATCCCAACCTCCCAGAACTTATCCAAACCCATCCAGATCTCATCCCAACCTCCCAGAGCTCAACCCAACCTCCCAGAGCTCATCCCACCCTTCCAGATCTCACCCTAACCCTCTAAAGCTCATCCCAGCCCATCCAGAACTTATCCCAACCATCCAGAACTTATCCCAACCATCCAGAGCTCATCCCAGCCCATTAAAAGCTCATCCAGAACTTATCCCAACCATCCAGAGCTCAGCCCAGCCTTTCCAGAACTCATGCCAGCCCTTACAGAGCTCATCCCATCCAGAGCTCATCCCAACCTTCCAGAGCTCATCCCAGTCCATCCAGGGCTCATCCCAACCTTCCAGAGCTCATCCCAACCCTCCAGAGCTCATCCCAACCCTGCAGAGCTCATCCCAAGCTCCCCAAACTCATCCCAAGCTCTCCAAACCCATCCCAAGCTCCCCAAACCCATCCCAGCCCTTCCAGTTCCAGTCCCTTGCTGCCACCGTGTGTCCAGCCAGCTCCCGGAGTTCCTGCTCTCTCCGAGGTGTTTTTTGCTGGCAGATTTCACAGGGAACTGCCAATTTCTCCTCCCCGGAGCCTCTGGAATTTTCCTGCTGGATGCAGGGATGATTTCCAAGCTCTTCATTTCCTCCTTGCCCCTGGAGCCGAGCTGTCTTTACTCTTTTGGACACGCTCCACCCCTGAGGGATTTAAATCCATTTTTAATTTCAATCCTTGTGTGCCTTTACAGCCTTAACACAAACAATCTCCGTCAGGGAATTGAATTCTAAATCTATCTAAATCCACGAATAGTTCTTTTTTCATCAATAAATGTGATTTTATTTTTTTGTCTCACACCAAAAAAAAAGGACAGACTGAAATCTCAACAGGTCAATTTTAGTTCCGGAATTGACCTGATGGATGGATGAAGGATTAAAAGCTGTATAATCATGTAATGTAATAATCTATTAATAACGGCCTGTAGATAAATATTAAATTCAATTAATGTGAGGGGTTTTTTGGGTTGTTTTTTTGGTTTTTTCGGTTTTTTTGGGGTTTTTGGGGGGTTTTTTGGTGGTTTTATTTTTTGTGTGTGTGTTTTTTTGGTTTTTTGGGTTTTTTTGTTTTTTTTTTTTTTTAATCAGTGAGTTAATTTTTTAGGCAAATCGCCGGAAGAAAAGCTGGGAAAAGCCGGGGAGAGCTCGGAGAGGGAGGGAAAGGAGGCGTCACCCACAAGAGGGAGCTCAGAGAACGCGAATGGGAAGAGCCTAAACTCGGGATTGCCGTGAAATCCCCCCTCTGCCCGGAATTAAGTGGAAAAGCACAATGGGAAGCGCCAGAAATTCATATTTTAGTGCTTAAATTCCCAGAATTTCCCTGGGAATGGTCAAGGACGAGGCGTGGCACAATCAGAGCTCTGCTGATCCAAGCATTCCCAAGCTTGCTGCAGCAGAGGAGTTTGAGTCACAGGTTTAGAGGGGGAAAAAAAATCAGATTTTTGGGTAGATATGGCCTTGCACAGATCTGTAAAATTGCTGCTGGTTCATACTTGAAGAAACTTTATTCTGCAGGCTATACAAGTGTTTTTTCTCCCTCAGCTTATATCATGAGTACAATAAAAAATTATTAATTCTCACAAATTTGGGCATAAAGGGAAGGTGGAGAAGGCTCTGGGTAAGCCCTTGTTGGTGTTGCAAAAGTCAGGCTCCATCTCCCAGGTTATTTGTGCAGCTCCCTGGGCTGGCTCTTTGCTCACAGAGGTAAATTTGTAAAGGAAAAAAAAAAAAATCCAACACCCTTTTTAATCTCTTAATAATAAAGAAAAGGCATCAAACTATGGCAATTTATTAAAGTGAATACTGAGAGGAGAGAAAAACAGCATCAGAGGAATAGAGGGCACTTTCTAGAGCTGCCTGGTAGTTTGTTGTCTAATTTGGATATATTTGTGGTTTTTTTTTTTTTTTTTTTCTCCACTCTCCCTGTTCTCCTCCAAACACAGAAGCAGAATTCCTGAGAGGAGGCAGGCAGAGCCTGCCTGACAGGCAGCCCTGAAAAACAAAACAGAAGTTGAATTCCAGCCCATTTATCCACAGCAAATCCCAATTTGTGAAGGTCTTGGGGTATCTGGGAAGAGGCTTTGGGCAGCTCCTGGATGGGCCAGGGGCACGAGCTTGGACAGGAGAATTCCTGGTGACGGAATTCTGGGGGCTGAGCTGGAGCAGAGAGCAGGCAGAGCACAAGGATAAAGGCTTTTTTTAAAAAAACTTTAATTCATTGATTAATTAGTTAAACTTTAAATTTATTAAAAGGCTTCAACAGACAAAACTTGGGCAGTGCCAGAGCCTGGCTAGGCCACACCCAAGGGGAACCCAAAATGGGCACAAAATGGGCACAAAATGGACCCAAAATGGGCACAAAATGGGCACAAAATGGACCCAAAATGGGCACAAAATGGACACAAAATGGGCACAAAATGGGCACAAAATGGACCCAAAATGGGCACAAAATGGGCCCAAAATGGACCCAAAATGGGCACAAAATGGGCACAAAATGGGCACAAAATGGGCACAAAATGGGCACAAAATGGACCCAAAATGGGCACAAAATGGACCCAAAATGGGCACAAAATGGGCACAAAATGGGCACAAAATGCACGAGCAGCCACCAGGTCCCAGCCTGGGATCAGTTCTGCTCCAGCAGCACCTTGGAGTTCATTGGGCAATTCCAGCTGCAGGGCAGGAAGCTCCATCCTCCTTGCTTTGCCTTCTCCCCTCACCCTTGCTTTGGTTCTTGGCCCTGAAAGTTGTCCTTGGTCCCAAAGTGGAGCAGGAATTGTTTTGTCTCCCTGCTGTGTGAGGAGAGCTGAGCAGCACTGACCATGAACCCTAAAACTGCCCCCAACACAGCCCAGAATGTGAAAAATAGAAAAGCTCCAAGTTGAGGCATGCCGGGCTGGCTGTCCCGAGCTGGGAGCTGGGGTGGGGGCCGAGCCCCCCGAGCTGAGCCCCCTCCCCGCCCCGGAGCCCCCTCGGTGCCCGCGCTCGCCGGGTGGTCGGGCGGGGAAGCCCAAAGCAAACACAGCCCAGCTGCAGCCAGATGTGGGGAGCGTTCGGGGTCACCGGGCCGCCCCGGGCTGGCCAGCACCTGGTGGCCCCGCTCCTGCTCCGAGGGAGAAGCCCCAGCAGCCGCCCCTTCCCAAAGGGAATTGCTGAGTCTCTTCCCGAGCCGTTGGAGTGAGTTTGGAGCGCGGAGAATCCCATCAGCCCAGCCTCCCAGAGCTCATCCCAGCCTCCCAGAGCTCATCCCAACCTCCCAGAGCTCATCCCAGCCTCCCAGAGCTCATCCCAACCTCCCAGAGCTCATCCCAGCCTCCCAGAGCTCATCCCAGCCTCCCAGAGCTCATCCCAGCCTCCCAGAGCTCATCCCAACCTCCCAGAGCTCATCCCAGCCTCCCAGAGCTCATCCCAGCCCATCCAGAGCTCATCCCAGCCCATCCAGAGCTCATCCCAACCTCCCAGAGCTCATCCCAGCCTCCCAGAGCTCATCCCAGCCCATCCAGAGCTCATCCCAGCCTCCCAGAGCTCATCCCAACCTCCCAGAGCTCATCCCAGCCTCCCAGAGCTCGTCCCACCCTTCCAGAGCTCATCCCAGCCCATCCAGAGCTCATCCCAGCCTCCCAGAGCTCATCCCAGCCTTCCAGAGCTCATCCCAGCCTCCAGAGCTCATCCCAGCCCATCCAGAGCTCATCCCAGCCCATCCAGAGCTCATCCCAGCCTTCCAGAGCTCATCCCAGCCTCCAGAGCTCATCTCAGCTGTCCAGAGCTCAGCCCAGCCTTCCAGAGCTCATCCCACCCTTCCAGAGCTCATCCCAGCCTCCCAGAGCTCATCCCAACCTTCCAGAGCTCATCCCAGCCTCCCAGAGCTCATCCCAGCCTCCCAGAGTTCATCCCAATCTTCCAGAGCTCATCCCAACCTTCCAGAGCTCATCCCAACCTTCCAGAGCTCATCCCAGCCTCCCAGAGCTCATCCCAGCCCATCCAGAGCTCATCCCAGCCTCCCAGAGCTCATCCCAGCCCATCCAGAGCTCATCCTACCCTTCCAGAACTCATCCCACCCTTCCAGAGCTCATCCCAGCCTCCCAGAGCTCATCCCAGCCTCCCAGATCTCATCCCAGCCTCCCAGAGCTCATCCTACCCTTCCAGAACTCATCCCATCTCCCCCTGGATTGGAGCTGAAGGCCCTCAGAAGGAACTGACTCCAGCTCTGGCAATGAGCAGTCACACACGAGATAATTAAGAAACATATTATGATAACAAACGCAGATAGCAACGAAGACCCAAAGCTTTTCCTTTTCCCTGCCTGTTTTTTCTCCAGTTTGTGTTTTCCAGGCCAGATCTCCACCTGGATTGGAGCTGAAGGCCCTCAGAAGGAACTGACTCCAGCTCTGGCAATGAGCAGTCACACACGAGATAATTAAGAAACATATTATGATAACAAACGCAGATAGCAACGAAGACCCAAAGCTTTTCCTTTTCCCTGCCTGTTTTTTCTCCAGTTTGTGTTTTCCAGGCCAGATCTCCACCTGGATTGGAGCTGAAGGCCCTCAGAAGGAACTGACTCCAGCTCTGGCAATGAGCAGTCACACACGAGATAATTAAGAAACGTATTATGATAACAAACACAGGTAGCAATGAAAACACGAAGCTTTTCCTTTTCCCTGCCTGTTTTTTCTCCAGTTTGTGTTTTCCCTCAACTCTGCCTCCCCCAGAGCAGGAGAACAGGTCCAGGAGGAGGAGGAAGGACCATCTGTGGTGGGCTGAGCGCTGAGCCCCCCGAGCCAGAGCCGCAATTCTCACGCTCCCGGGGCTGAACTTTGTCAACAGACTTGGCAAGGGCTGCTGCCTGCAGCAAACAGCCCTGGAGGGGGGAGAAATAAATAAACAGCCAACCTCCCTTCCTTCTCCACAGCCCCTGCCCTCCTGACCCACCTCGGAGCACACATGTGGCTGCTCCATCGAAAATTGGTGTGTGGGGTTGATTTGGGGAGAATTGGTTTGTGGGTTTGTTTTGGGGGAAATTGGTTTGTGGGTTTGATTTGGGGAAAATTGGTTTGTGGGTTTGATTTGGGGAAAATTGGTTTGTGGGTTTGATTTGGGGAAAATTGGTGTGTGGGTTTGATTTGGGGGAAAAAATCTTTTGTGCATTTGATTTGGGGAAAATTGGTTTGTGGAATTGATTTTGGGGACAATTGGTTTGTGGGTTTGATTTGGTGGAAAATTGGTTGTGGGTTTGATTTTGGGGAAAAAATAATTTGTGCATTTGATTTGGGGAAAATTGGTTTGTGGGTTTGATTTGGTGGAAATTGGTTGTGGGTTTGATTTGGTGGAAATTGGTGTGGGTTCGATTTTGGGGAAAATTGGTGTGGGTTTGATTTTGGTGCTGGAAAAGGCAAAGCTCCTGCTTTGTCTTCATTTCTGGGCTGTCTCTGAGGGGCAGAGCTTGTCCTCAGCCAAGCCCAAAGGGCACGAGGTGTTTTTTTTATCTCAGCTCTGATTTAAAGTCTTGGGATTAAGATCCTGAGCTTGGGTGTGAATGAGGACGTGGTTCCTTCAGGGCTGAGCAGTTTGTGTTTGATTTATTGAATTAATTAGCCACTGGTTTTCCCAGAAAATGCCACAGGCCCTGAATCTCCCCCTCCCATCACCCCAGTGCCTCCCCATGCTGGTAAATGTGATGGAAACGGGCAGAGTGTTTGCAAGCCTCACCCAGTGCTGGAGACAGCTCTTCTCACCCTGATCTTTGGAATTGCTGAGAATCCTCCTGGAAAATCAGCAAAATATTTTTCCCAGCTGATATCCCTTGAAGCTGAGCTCAGGAAAGCCCACGCTGTGTAATTCCCACAGTGCTGCAGCAGCCGGGGATACCTGGAGAGCATCGAGTGTCTCTCAGGGTACCCAGCATCCCTCGGCATCCCTCACTGCCCTGAGGACAGCAGCAATCAGAGAATCCCGGGAGAATTCCGGTTGGGAAAGACCACCGAGCCCAACCTTTGGACCAACACCACGTTGCCAAATCCTAAGCACCACGTCCAGCTATTTCTGGAACACCTGTGGCAAGAAAAGGCTCGGCAGCTCCCAGGAAAAGCCATTCCCTGGCCAGGGCTGTGCCCAGGAGGGAATCCCGCCTGCTGCTCCTCTGGGATGATCGGGAGAGGCCGGGAAAGCTGAGCCTTGCCAAGCCCAGCCTAGCTGGCCCAGCCGTGCCCTGCATGCCAGCATCCCCTCCATGGAGCTCATCTGCATTCCAGAGGCAGCGCCACCATTCCCGGCAGGAAGGAAAAGCCAGTGGGGATTTTAGGAAGCTGCTGAGCCACCTGCAGGGCAGCTGGGCAGGAATTCCCTGGGTGCTGTCCCGGTCGGAGCTGAGCTCCACCTGCCCCTCCCTGCCAACCCCCGAGGGGGAATAGCCACAATTTGCCATTTATTAACCCAGAATTTGCCATTTATTAATCCAGAATTTGCCAATTTTTTTGCTGAGTGGAAGCCTGGCTGCTCCCTCCTGGTATCGTCCAAACCCCTCAGTCTGTTCCCGTTACAAGACTCGCACAAAAGAACATTTTCTTCTGTTCTTTCTCCCAGAAATGGGAAGACTTGAATGCTTTTTTTGTTGTTGTTGTTTTGGTTTGGTTTTCCTCCTTTCTCCCGAGTCTTCTTTTGAGTGACTGGGATTTTTCATGGCTGTAGCAGGGAGCTGGACATTCCCCTTTGTTTCAGAAGCACTGGGTGATGGATCACATTTTAATTGGCGTTGAGGTTTCCAGAAAAAGGGAGCACCACAGGAAGTTATTAGAATAACAACACTCTGCATCTGCACAGGAATTAAAACTGCAAATGGACAGGGCATATTAATTGCTACCAAATGCTTTGCTTTGCTCCTGCCTCCCAAAGCCTGGCTCAACAAAAGCTTGGGTTGCAAGGGGGTGTGTGTGTTATTTTTAATGTCTCTTTCCCCATCTTTCCCTTCCAGCAAAAAAAAAAAAAAAAAAAAAAAAAAAAGTGATGAAATTTGTAGGATTTCAGCCTTCTGGAGCAAATTCCTTCTGCAGAGCGTTTCAAAGGAGATAAACACATTTGTTTTGACAGGGAGGAGGCTGATGGCTGCAGACAGACCCAGCCTGGCCAAGGCTCTCGTTCCCACAGCACGAATCCGAGCGTGGGCTCCGCCGGCTCCTGCCAAAGCTGCTCAGAAAATTTTGCTTTTCCATTTTTTTTTTATTTTTTTTTTATTTTTTTCCCCAAGAAATTATCAATGTCACCGAGCTGCCTCGCTCGTTGCAGAAGGAACAGATTGTGAGTGGTTTTTCTTTTGCTCGCTGTATTTTTTTTTTTTTTTGTGGTTTTGTAAATGAAAGGAGGAAAAGCAAAAGGAAAAAAAGCAAACTTAACACACAGATACTCAAAAACTCTTTCAGCCAATTGAAACCCAGTTTTTTCCTAAGAAAGGAGAAGTTTGAAATGTTTTGGGTTTCGGTGCCTTCTTTTCTTTTTTGCTTTGATTTATTCCAACATGTTACTTCTCTCTGTTCCTGAATTACTCCAGGAATTTTCCCTTTTCC
Source organism: Sitta carolinensis (assembly GCA_032173965.1). NCBI lineage: Eukaryota > Metazoa > Chordata > Aves > Passeriformes > Sittidae > Sitta > Sitta carolinensis. Next base: position 1,888,148 of record CM063298.1, on the reverse strand, counting down.
TACACCTTAATGTCAGTTTTGGCCCTCCTTGGAAGGGCGTTCATCTCCTGGATTCTTTTTAGCTTCCCTGAACTGAAATGTCCCTTCTACTCCTCATCAAAGTATTTGTGGATGTCTCTGGGAGAAGAGGAGGGGAAAAGAAAAAGGAAAAAAGGGGAAAAGGGAAAAAGGAGAAGAGAGGAAGAGGGGAAGAAAATTTCAGGAAAGTAAAGTTTGGGAAAGTTAGGGAAAGGGAAAGGGAAAGGGAAAGGGAAAGGGAAAGGGAAAGGGAAAGGGAAAGGAAAGGAGAAAGGAAAGGAGAAAGGAAAGGAGAAAGGAAAGGAGAAAAGGAAAGGAGGAAAGGAAAGGGAAGAAAGGAGAAGAAAGGAGAAAGGAAAGGAGAAAGGAAAGGAGAAAGGAAAGGAGAAAGGAAAGGAAGAAAGGAAAGGGAAGAAAGGAAAGGAAAGGAAAGGAAAGGAAAGGAAAGGAAGGAAAGGAAAAGGAAAGGAAAGGAAAGGAAAGGAAAGGAAAGAAAGGAAAGGAAAGGAAAGGAAAGGAAAGGAAAAGGAAAGGAAGGAAAGGAAAGGAAAGGAAAGGAAAGGAAAAGGAAGAAAGGAAAGGAAAGAAAGGAAAGGAAAGGAAAGGAAAGGAAAGGAAAGGAAAGGAAAGGAAAGGAAAGGAAAGGAAAGGAAAGGAAAGGAAAAGGAAAGGAAAGGAAAGGAAAGGAAGGAAAGGCAAGGCCTTGGTTTATCTCAAGCTGCAATTTCAGAGCAGCTCTCAAAAGGTGTAAAAGCCTCCATGGATCTCCTCATCCCTTGGCCTCACTCCCAGCTGAGCTTGGCTGGAAATCCTCCAGTGCACAGGTGGGATTTTAGGGAAATAAACAGCACCATGGGGATGTCAAGTGCTTGGTGAGAAATCCAAGCCCAGGCTCCTCCGTGTCCTGGTGTTCCCCTCCCATGTTGCACATCTGGGACTTTGGCACCCGTCCTGGAGGAAGGACACACAGCTGAATGAAACACACAGATCCGGGCCAAGGAGGCAGCAAGGAAAATTCCTCCAGCCTGGGATGCAGATGGAGGCTGTGCAGAGCAAAGGAAAGCCCAGACCTGGAGCTCTGCAAGCTCGAGGAGGCATCACAAAAATCGTGTTCACTGCCCAGTGGTGTCACCTCTGTCACACCCCCAGGGACAGCCCCTCTGTTCAGGCCAAAGAGGATCCTAAGTGGCAGAATTGTGATTTTATCAAGTGTAATTGATGGTTCTGCTGTTTAAAGCTGCCTGATATTTGAAATTCCACGTGTGTGTGGGTAATGTTTGTGTGACTAAGGGGTGTGAGAGCCACCTGTGAGATCTGCAGGGTCCAAACGTGTCCCAGGCCCCTGATGGCATCACAAGATGCTCTTGCTGTGCTTTACTTTGGGAATATTGATTATTGACTGATGTCACTGTGTCATTTCAGGATGACCTGGCACACTCCAAGCATCATTCCAATCTCTCCCGTGGATTCCTAGAGCCTGGCTCTCCAGGGTCATTCCTTTCCTTCCTGAGGTGCTGGATCAGGCAGCAGGAAAAACTGAGCCCAGACCTTCCAAAGGGCAAAGGATGAGGCACAAATTCAGCCCTGTGGCCATGAAGGGAGGGGGAGGAACAGGGATGGAGGAGCCTTGGGATGCTCCAGCAGGGAAAATCCCAGGTGAGCTGGAAACCCACGAACCCCAGGGGGATGCCAAACTCATTAGCATCCTTAGAGCCACGGGATAATCAGGAATGGGAAACAACCCCGGGAATGCGGCCACTGAAAGCCCTTCCAGTGCAGTGGCCCAGTGCCAGGGCCCCTCTGCCAGCCCTGCCTCGGCACTACAAAGCCATGGTGGGGGGAAAACCAAAACTCCTGCCCAAACCCCAGCCCCAACAAGAGCCCCCGTGGCAACAATGGGCTGTCAGGCGTGATTTACTGGGCCTGCAGCCCCGGGCAAGCTTCACTGAGCAATCCCAACCCTCGGGGTTCCCACACCGTGCCAGGAGCGGGGCTGGAAATAAAGAGGAAAGCTGCTGCCTTTGTGTCCCTGCGCGGGGGCAGGCAGGAGAAACGAAGTGTGAAATGTGATATGAAATCAATTTCTACTCCTGGGGGGCCGGCTCGGGAGGGTTTTGTCACCCAGGAACAGATTCTTCATCTGTTTGCTGAGGTGCTTCAAGAAAGCCACGCTTTTCCTCCTGGTTTTGCTCATTCCCACTTATTTTTTTTTTATTTTTTTTATTTTTTTTATTAAAGCTGTTTATAAATGTGAGGAATTGGCATTCCTCTTGATATCCAAACAATAACAGTGATTCTTTGGGGAATCACAACACCCCATGGAATATTGGTGGGTTCGGGGTGGTCTCCTCTTTCCTGGGTCCCAATCCTGCTCCAGGTGGTGCCCCCAGGAATACCAGAGCGGATTTTGGTGGGGAAACAACCCCTGCCCTCCATGCAATGTGTCCTGACTTCCAGAAAATGTGTGCAGCTCCCCGGGCAGCGACTCCGCCGTGCCCGGAGCTGCAGCCCCCGAGCGTGGCTGTTTTCTTTCCCTTCCCCTGGATTTTTTTATTCAAGCTGTTCCTGATGGGGAGTGTGGGATTTCTGCAGGACTGCGGGAATGATAAAGGACAGGAAATCAAACCCGCTGCTTTGGATGTGGTGGGGGATCAGAAGAGCAGCGTTTGTGCGGTGAGATGTGCTGGAATAAATTGCCAAATGACATCAGCAATCGATAACCCCCAGCATCTCCCGCATCCCTCCTCCCGGGATGTGCGGGAATAATCCTCCCTGCTCCGGGCATTCCAGCAGCTGGCTGCCTCAAAATCGAGTTGCTACTCTAGGAGTTAGCTCTTCTGGAAATGTTTGGATTCCCTGCTCCTTCTCCACCGTCAGGTTCACCTGAGGTGTTCACCAGTCCAGCTTCACCACCAGCCTGAGCTCCCCGTCCTCAGCCAGGGCAGGGGCAGACACACCTTTCCTGCTTTCCCGATGTTTCCCAAGCATTTCTGTGCTGAGCCTGGGGTCAGTGCTCAGCGACCCAACACTAAAATCCACTGGCAGAATTCAGCAATAAAACCTGCTGACAGAATTCAGCACTAAAACCCACTGGCAAAATTCAGCAATAAAACCTACTGACAAAATTCAACACTGAAATCCACTGACAGAATTCAGCACTGAAATCCACTGGCAGAATTCAGCACTGAATCCACTGACAGAATTCAGCACTGAAATCCACTGACAGAATTCAGCACTGAAATCCACTGACAGAATTCAGCACTGAAATCCACTGACAGAATTCAGCACTGAAATCCACTGACAGAATTCAGCACTGAAATCCACTGGCAGAATTCAGCACTGAAATCCACTGACAGAATTCAGCACTGAAATCCACTGGCAGAATTCAGCACTGAAATCCACTGACAGAATTCAGCACTGAAATCCACTGGCAGAATTCAGCACTGAAATCCACTGACAGAATTCAGCACTGAAATCCACTGACAGAATTCAGCACTGAAATCCACTGGCAGAATTCAACACTGAAATCCACTGATAAAATTCGGCATTAAAATCCACTGATAAAATTCAGCAATGAAATCCACTGATAAAATTCAGCACTGAAATCCACTGACAAAATTCAACACTGAAATCTACTGGCAGAATTCAACACTAAAATCCATGGACAAAATTCAGCAATGAAATCCACTGACAAAAGTCAGCAATAAAATCCACTGACAGAATTCAGCCCTGAAATCCACTGACAGAATTCAGCCCTGAAATCCACTGGCAGAATTCAACACTAAAATCCACTGAATATAATTCAACACTAAACTCCACTGACATGCTTTAACACTAAAATCCACTGACAAAATTCAGCAATGAAATCCACTGACAAAATTCAGCACTAAAACCCACTGACAGAATTCAGCAACAAAATCCACAGACATAAAGCAACACTAAACTCCACTGATAAAATTCAACACTAAACTCCACTGACAGAACTCAACCCCAAATTCCTTCTGCCCTTCCTGCCCCCTGCTGCTGGCAGCACAGAGGTGCCCGCGGTCCTGGGACCACAATTCCTGCCGGGAATTCTCCCGGGGGCTGGGTTGTGCTGCAAACCAGCCCTGCCTGATAAAAGCAGTGGTTCCTGTGCTCAGCACATTGTTCACTCCCTCTCCAGATGGAACAGATTAGCCGGGCCCTGAAAAGTTGTTAAATAAAATACGCAAAAAGAAAATACAATTATTGCTAAAGTGAAAACATACCGCATGGGATTATTAAAAGACCAAGATGTTTTACATTTTAAGGATGTTCTGCAGGTTTGGGGTTTTATTTTTTTTTTTTTATTTTTTTTTTTATTTTGCCAGCCTCCATGCAGCAGAAGCTTGCAGGGATGGTGTGAAACTTTCCCAAGGGATCTCAGGGAGCTCTCCCAGTGCACGGCTCTGTCCTCTGTCCCTGGCCGAGCTCAGGGCATGGAGTGGGAATTCCAGGCCCAAATCCCTGTTCCCTGTCCTTCAGGGAGCACCAGGCAGGCTCAGGAGTGGGGGCTTGGCAGGGTTGGTGTGCACCATGGAAAAGAAAAGTTGCTTGTGATGCTTCTCCCCCATGTCCAGGTGGAGTGGAAACAGTGCAAACAAGGAAATCCCACTGGAAACCAGTCAGACAAGGGCATCCCCACTGGAAACCAGTCCAGACAAGGATATCCCCACTGAAAACCAGTGCAAACAAGGAAATCCCCACTGGAAACCAGTCCAGACAAGGACATCCCCACTGGAAACCAGTCCAGACAAGGACATCCCCACTGGAACCAGTCCAGACAAGATATCCCCACTGGAAACCAGTCCAGACAAGGGCATCCCACTGAAACCAGTCCAAACAAGATATCCCACTGGAAACCAGTGCAACAAGAATCCCACTGGAAACCAGTCCAAACAAGGACATTCCACTGGAAACCAGTCCAAACAAGGATATCCCCACTGGAAACCAGTCCAGACAAGGGCATCCCACTGAAAACCAGTCCAGACAAGGGCATCCCCACTGGAAACCAGTCCAAACAAGGTATCCCCACTGGAAACCAGTCCAGACAAGGACATCCCCACTGGAAACCAGTCCAAACAAGGACATCCCCACTGGAAACCAGTCCAAACAAGGACATCCCCACTGGAAACCAGTCCAAACAAGGGTATCCCCACTGGAAACCAGTCCAGACAAGGACATCCCCACTGGAAACCAGTCCAGACAAGGAAATCCCCACTGGAAACCAGTCCAGACAAAGACATCCCCACTGGAAACCAGTCCAGACAAGGACATCCACTGGAAACCAGTGCAAACAAGGCTCCCCACTGGAAACCAGTCCAAACAAGGATATCCCCACTGGAACCAGTCCAGACAAGGACATCCCACTGGAAACCAGTCCAGACAAGGACATCCCCACTGGAAACCAGTCCAAACAAGGACATCCCACTGGAAACCAGTCCAGACAAGGACATCCCCACTGGAAACCATCCAGACAAGGACATCCCCACTGGAAACCAGTGCAAACAAGGGCATCCCCACTGGAAACCAGTCCAAACAAGGACATCCCACTGGAAACCAGTGCAAACAAGGACATCCCCACTGGAAACCAGTGCAAACAAGGATATCCCCACTGGAAACCAGTGCAAACAAGGACATCCCCACTGGAAACCAGTCCAGACAAGGACATCCCCACTGGAAACCAGTCCAGACAAGGCATCCCACTGGAATACAGTCTCATCTAGGACATCCCCACTGGAAACCAGTCCAAACAAGGACATCCCCACTGGAAACCAGTCCAGACAAGGACATCCCCACTGGAATACAGTCTCATCTAGGACATTCCCACTGGAAACCAGTCCCTGTGGGAAGTGCTGTGGGGAGATGCTCGGCCACATCTGCAGTGCAGAGCACAGCTGGAGAGGCAGGAACAGCCCCCTGCTGCCCTGCTCATTAATTAGGGAAAACTTATTAGAAAACCTGGAAGCACAAAGCTGGAAATAAAAAAAATAAAAATAATAAAAAAAAATCCCAGCTTTAATCAGATTTTCTTGCAGCCACATGAAAAATTCCAGCCCCAAATCTGGAATTCTTAAAATTTGGTAGAACACCCACACACACACACAAATCCTGCTCTAGTTTTGTCAGCAGGAGAGTGGCAGTTTTGGCCACACAAAACTCCTGAAATGTTGCAAATTCCTTTCGAATAGAACACCAAATAGAGCCCAGCTGATTTTTTACAAGCTACCTTCAAGAGAAGCATGAATTTTTAGCAGAATTCTGATGATTCCAGGGGTTTTTTTTTCCATATTGTGGTACCTTGAGAATGCATCAGGATGCAGGTGTGGGTGCTTGAGTACAAAAACATCAATATTTATTTAAAACGCTGATATTTTCTGTTCTAAGAAAAAAAGTGCAAGCCTGTGGTACGTCCAAAATGCTGCTTTTTTAATCTGCAGGGCTATTTCTCTGGTGGAAAACTTTGCAGAAAACCAAATATTAGGGGAAGGGTTGTGGAATGTGTTTGCCATGGCAAAGGCAAAAGCAGCAGTGTGAAACTGCTGAGCGGGGCTCTGCATTTTAAAAATGTTTGCAGATTCATGGAAAAGTGGGAATGCAGCGGGAGGAGAGGGAGCTGCTGACAACTTTCTTTCCTTTAGAAAACAGCTGCCTGGAGTTCCAGCCACGGACTGAGAGGAGTTTGGTTTCAGAATATTGGAATGAAGTGGGAAATCTGCTCCAGGGCCAGGATCTGCATGCCCACGGGAATGGGGTCTGGGCAGCTCTCAGGGATGCTGCTGGGGACAGAGGGACACCCATTTAAATCTGATTTTCCACTGCCAGAACCTCCAGGTTTTTGCTCCATCCCAAGCACCCTCACCCACAATCTGATTATTTCTGAATGCTGCTTTCAGGACAAACCTAAATTCCTAAAACACCAAGCTGATGTCCCAAAGTGGTTTTGTTGTTAATTAAGTGTTCTCCCCCAGAGCCCCCCATCCAGGCAGTGACTCCAGCCTGGGAGGGCAGAATCACCTCGGATTTAAATCTGATTTAAACTCGAGCTCTGCCGCGGCCCCCCCAAGGTGATTTTAGCGATTTTATCAATTTTAATGCAGCAGGATCTCGCCTTCCCCGAGCAGAATTCAGGAAGGAAAGCGTTTTCCTCCCGAAAGCCATGAAGTGTTTTGCAAAGAGGCCTCTGTGATGTACTTAGGGATTTCCTCCGTGGAAGCTGCAACACCTCAAATCCTGTCAGAACCCCTGCAAACGTTCCAGCCCAATAAAGCTCAAATGGGGAATGACACATTTGTTAAAAGAGACCCGACTTGATGCTGAGAGGATGACACGGCCAAGAGGCCATACATCCCTCAAAAAAAAAAAAAAATTAAAAAAAAATACAAAATGAGGACAAGATTACCCAGCCAACGTAAACTGGAGCAGCGTGGTCGGGGTTTTTTAAGGTTTTTAAGATTTTTAGAGACACTTGGAATGAAAGAGGGAAAGAAAAAAATCCCACAGCCAGGTCCCAGGCACAGCCTGTGTACACTGCAGGAGGAAACCTGGGTTCTGAGCAAATATTTTAGTACAAATCAAATGCCTTCCAGGGATCAGCAGCTGGGAAAGGCGGGAAGAAATTAATATTGGGAGCTTTAGAACTTCCCAGAACTATTCCCTCCCTCCTTGATTGAGGGAATTAACTTTTATTTTATTAACTTTTTAATGCCCTCCTCCCATCCAGGGTGCTCTGAGGGGCTTCTCCCCTCCTCCCCCAGGGCTGCCCCGGGGATGTTGCTCTTGTGAGGCTGGAGGGAGCAGCTGGCTGTGATTAAGAGGATTGGGAGGATCAGTGCTTGATTAACTTCGAGCTGCTCCTGCTTTGCTCAGGTTCCTGCAGGAGAATTAATCCCTGGGCTCGGGAGAATGTTGGGGTCTAATGGATCCCAGACCCTGGGAGCCCACCCAGTGCCTGCCCTGGGCACCTCCAGCCTTCCTTCCCCAGGGGGAAACTGCTGGGGGCTCTCAGGGAGCTTTGCTAGGCTGGGGTTTAGTCTAGGCTCTCCTAAACCTCACGAAGTTTTCACCCAGCTCCGTGCTTTGCTTCGTTATTTTTCGTTATTTGAGGTTTTTGGAGCTGCAGAGAGTCATGGAATGAGTTGGGTTGGAAAGACCTGGAAGATTATCCTTCAAGATTGTCCTTAAAGATGAGGAAAGACCCTAAAGATTAAATTCTATTATTATTCTTATTATTATGGCCATGGCAGGGACACCTCCCACTCCCCCAGGCTGCTCCAGCCTGGCCTTGGACACTTCCAGGGATCCAGGGGCAGCCCCACCTTCTTTGGGAATTCTGTGCCAGGGCTTCCCCATCCTCACAGGGAAGGATTTTTCCCCAAAATCCCATTTAAAACTCCCTTCCTTCACCTTAAAGCCATTGCAAGTGTCTGGGTGGGTAAATTTTTCTTTAACCAGAAGAAATTTCTGGGCAACCCCAGCAGAACTGAGGGCTGCGATGTTTCTTTTGCATGATAAACAAATAAATCCTGGCAAAGATAATTTTGAAAGGAATCTGCAAACCTTGAGCTACCAAGGGTCACTTTGGGCTGGAGTTGTTCACTCCAGGGATTATTAACCAGAATTACAGGGATATTATGGGGATTTCACAGAGAAAATCTGAATTTCTCCATTGAAATACAACAGTGCTTGAATGAAACCCTAAAATTTCAACCACTGTGATTGTAGCACATGAAACACCAGGCTCTGAGTGCATAAAATGTTATTTTATTACCCAGACGAGGTGGACACACTTTCCTGGAGGGACACCTCTGCTCCAAGCCCTTGAAAAACCAGAGGTGTCCCTCCAGCAGTGCAAGGGATTTGATTTTCTGCCCGGACAGAATTTATCCATCCTGTGCAAACTGTGACACTGGCTGGCCAAAATATCCCTCAAAGTGTCCCCAGCTGGCCAAGCCTCAGCCAGGTTTTATAATAATGTCCTTTTCCTTTTCAAACTGAGCCCCAGAAAGGGCAGGGAAAGGGAGATGAGCACAAAGCAAATGGAAATTCTCCTATTAATGGGCATCATTAAGTAGCTCGAGCATTGCTGTCGTTTCCCACTGCAGAGAAATCCTACAGCAATCCTAAATCAATAACTGGGCTGAGGAAGCTGCTCTCCTGAGGAGAAAAATAATGTAAAAAAAACCCCAAGAATTAAAAAAGAAATAAATAAAAATCAAGAGAGTGCAAATGGAGGCTTGGCTGGGCTTCTGCACTAAATTCTACCCTGATGGGAACAAATAAAGCTCAAGTGCAGTCCACAGGCTTCTCCTAATTATATCACAAGGTTTTATTCCACTTAAATTTTCATGAAAGACTCCTGATTTCTTTTTATTATTCTCCATGGGAGTATAACATGTTGGTTAACCAGGAGAAAGGAAGCCAGAAAAAAAAAAAAAAAAGAAAAGATGAAACTCTTGATGGCCGTGTTTGTCGGGCTAGATCAATTGTGGGGTTTCAACTGGGTATGGAAATTCCCTGCTTGCAATATGGCTAAAAAGAAAGAGCATGGATGATTTAACAATTTACATAACCTGAGAGACTCAGCTGCAAATTGAATGAATGGGGCTCTTTGTTTTCTCTAAACTGGAATAAAAAGAGGGGGAGAACAAAAAAAAATAGACAAAAAAAAAAAAAAGGGAAAAAAAAAAAAAAGGGTTCTTATATAATTGTCTCTGTGACTGGCATGATAGGAAGTTTTCTGGCTATTGGTGGAATTAGGAGTGGGAATTATGAGGAAACACAAAGCAATCAAGGGGCAGTTGAGCAATTGGAGAGAGGCGCTAATCAGGAGTGACAGGGGCTGGGCTGGGCTGGGCTGGGCACCATTGTCCGAGCGGGGCCGGGGCCACGGGAGTGACCACAGACCCCGCAGGACACCCCACGGGCTGGGGGCTGGCGGGGGGCGGCTCGGGGGTCCCTGCTCGGGGGTCCCTGCTCGGGGGTCCCTGCTCGGGGGTCCCTTCTTGGAGATCCTTTCTCGGGGGTCTCTGCTCGGGGGTCCCTGCTCGGGGGTCCCTACTCAGGGGTCTCTGCTCAGGGGTCCCTTCTTTGAGATCCTTTCTCGGGGGTCCCTGCTCGGGGGTCTCTGCTCAGGGGTCTCTGCTCTGGGGTCCCTGCTCTGGGGTCCCTACTCGGGGGTCTCTGCTCAGGGGTCCCTGCTCTGGGGTCCCTACTCGGGGGTCCCTGCTCGGGGGTCTCTGCTCAGGGGTCTCTGCTCTGGGGTCCCTGCTCTGGGGTCCCTACTCGGGGGTCTCTGCTCAGGGGTCTCTGCTCAGGGGTCTCTGCTCTGGGGTCTCTGCTCGGGGGTCTCTGCTCTGGGGTCCCTGCTTGGGGGTCTTTGCTTGGGGGTCTCTGCTCAGGGGTCCCTTCTCGGGGGTCTCTGCTCAGGTCTCTGCTCAGGGGTCTCTGCTCAGGGGTCTCTGCTCGGGGGTCTCTGCTCGGGAGTCCCTGCTCGGGGTCCCTGCCCTCCCAAAGCCCCCCAGCAGGCACGGGGGCATTTTCTCCACCAGGGCTTTGGGGGCTCAGGCACAAACTCTGCTCAGGGGCAGCCCAGGGGCTGAAGGATTTGGGCAGGGGAAGCCCCCCCAGCTCAGTTATTCCATTTCTGTGCTGGTGGCTTTGGGGCTACCTAAAAACAGAGGCCAGACAAAATTAAGGGAATTAAAAGGGGTTCTGTTTATTGAAGGCTTCCAGGTACATTTAGGGCAGATGAAACCCACCCAAAATGGACCATGGGTCAGGGGTTTTGACATTTTTATAAGTTTGAGCCCCATATTGGGGTTAATCTCCCAGTCCCACCTTCAGGTAATGAAGGTTTCCCCCCAGTTTGCTCCCCCAGCTCCCTTCTGTTGCCATGCCTGGCCCTGAGGCAGTGAGGGCTCCTTGATCCCCAGCCCTGCAGAGGAATTGCTGTGTCTGAGCCGGCTGGGGAAGCAGCAGCTCCCGCCGTGTGTGGGGTTTGCAGGGACACGCTGAACAACTGCAGGATGCAAACAGAGGAAATACAACATTGAAAACCCCAGGGAATCACCACCATGTCCCCTCTGGCCTGGCCAACACAACCTCCAAAGCCAGGAAGGATTTCTCTCTCTTTCCTGCGGGCATCTGCTCCTCTGCCAAATGTGGAGCCCACAAAAAATCCGGGGAAATCCCGAGAAGCCACAGGCACCCCTGGCGCCAGAGCTGGGCCTGCGGGGGGCTGGGGGCTCGCCCTGCCTGCAGCAGGAAACTCTGCGCCTCGGAAACTCTTAATGCAGGGGACTGCACCTGCCTGGGAATGGGAGTGGGAGTGGGAAAGGGAATTGGATTGGGGATGGGAGTGGGAATGGGAGTAGGAATGAGAAAAGGGGAATGGGAATGAGAAAAGGGGAATGGGAATGAGAAAAGGGGAATGGGAATGGGAGTGGGAATGAGAATGAGAATGGGAATGGGAATGGGAACAGGAACGGGAACGGGAATGGGAATGGGAATGGGAGTGGGAATGGGATTGGGGAATGGGAAGGGAATGGGAATGGGATGGGAGTGGGAAGTGGGAATGGGGAAGGAATGGGAATGGAGAAATGGGAATGGGAATGGGAATGGGAAGGGAAAGGGAATGGGAATGAGAATGGGATGGGAATGGGAAGGGAATGGGAATGGGAATGGGAATGGGAATGGAATGGGAATGGGAATGGGAATGGGAATGGAATTGGGAATGGGAATGAGAAAGGGGAACAGGAACATGAATGGGAATGGGAATGGAGAATGAGAATGGGAATGGGAATGGAGAAAGGAATAGGGAATGGGAACAGATGGAATGGGAATGGGGGAATGGGGGGAACAGGAATGGAATGGGAGTGGGGCTGGGAGTAGGAATAGGTGTGGGGAGGGAGAAGCTCTGGCGAGCCTCTGGCAGCAGGGCTGGTGGCACACGGGCCGTGTCTCCTCCCTGAACTGGGGCAAGAGGGACAAACAAACGTCACCTCTGCGCCTGGACCCAGCAGATGAAAAAAACTCACCTTTTATTTTTAATTATTCGTGTGCGTGTGTTGTGTGTTTGAGGCCAACATCTGTTTGAGTGTCCTGCTGTAAAGCTTTGGGTTGGAAATTCCTCCCTTTGCCCCCTCCCTCTGAGCAGAGCCAGCTCAAGTCAACAAATTCTCCCTCATCAATCATGGCCAGGATTTTTTTTCCTTCTTTTTCCAGCCCCAATCCTTGTGTTCACATTTTATTTCCACACCAGGAATTAAAATTATCAAATTGAGGTCTCTAAGGTGCTTGTAAATTTTCTTCCTAAATTTTTTTTCCAAACAGATTCTTATCATTCAATGAAAAAAAAAAATCTTAATTAAAGGCTCATGGCACAATGAGCCTGGGTGGGCATCATGAATTTCAGACCATAAACCCTTCATCAAGAAGATGATGGGAGCTCAACTTCCTTATTAAACTCTGGAGATTTCACACAGAAAATCAGAGTTTCTAAACTGAAAGCACAACAGTGATGGAATGAAACCCCAAATCTTCAACCACTGACATGGCAACGTAAGGAACACCAGGCTCTGAGTCTATAAAATGTAAAAAAAAATAATCAAAACTTTCTATACCCAACACCAAACCTACAGAGATCCATGAATTCTGGTCAAGTTTATATCTCATCCTCCAAAATTTGATATAACAACGTTGGTTTTTTTACCCACAGTCTGCTCCCAAAAATAATCAAATATTTCAAGGGCTTCTTTCAGGGTACATTTTTTTCGCATAAAAAATAATAAATGGCAATACCTGAACCACATTTAGGTATTTTATTCACTCTCAGGCCTGCCAATTCAAACAATGATTTGTGTCTTTATAGGAAGGCACTTCACCATTTTCAAATAAATATTTAAATGCTCCTGCACAGGAAAAAATATTCCTGTGGTTAAGTGAGATATGCTGGAAAAATTAAGGCTGGTCCTCAAAGGCCTCGTGTTGTTACACTTTCCTGTTCTTAATTTGCTTAATCCTTCCCCAAACTGCAAAAATTCAGATCAGAGCAAAAGAAAAAGTGTTTTAAAAAGAGCTTTGATACCCACAGCAGATTTCTCAATCAGTTTTATTTTAGCAATTGGCTGCAGAAAGAGATGGGGATGAAAAAAGGGCTTTAATCTTTATAATTTCTCTCTTTTCCCAGGGATGGTGCTGCATGAATTCTGTGTCTGCCAGGCAAAGCCTCTCCCTCAAAACTGGGGGAAGGAGCAGATCTGAAAGGGATAAAATTTTGGGGTTTGTGTGAGTTGCACCAAAGAGGTGCCACTTAAGTATTAAATTTCCATTTTTCCTCTTAAAAACCGGGGGGAAATGATGAAAAGGAGGATGATGACACAAATTTGTGCTGTCATAGGGGGCATCAGCACCTTCTGTTTAAGTAACTCTCAGAAAAAGGCTGAGTAGGGAAAAAAAAAGGAGAAAAATGAAATTATTTGCACCCCAGGAGCTGTTTGGTGGGGAGAGATGTGAACCCTGGCTTCCTGCCTGCCAAAAGAAAAACTTAAATGGGGAAAAATCCTCTAAATTTTCCCATTTCCAGGTGGTTTTTCATGCCCTGTCAGACCTGCTCCTGCTTTAAACTGGCAGAGGAGTCCGTGAGCACAGAGGCACGGTGGGGGTCAGGTTCACCTGCTGGGAAATCCCTCTGAAGCCAGGGGAAAAGATCCCTCATCTTGGGATCAAAATCGTGGAGGGCTGAGGGAAAATTTCCCTTTTTCAGGCAGCACATTTTGCTCTTGATGCTGGAACCTCCAAATCCTGATCACTGCTAAATTCCCATCCTGACAGCCCTCATCTCCAAATCCTGCTGACACTGAAATTCCCATCCTGATACACATGGTCTCCAAATCCTGATAAATCCTGAAATTCACATCCTGATACCCCTGACCTCCAAATCCTGAAACCCCTAAATTCCCATCCTGATGCCCCTGAAATTCCCATCCTGATATCCCTGAAATTCCCATTTTGATTCCCCTGATCTTCAAATCCTGAAAACCCTGAAATTCCCATCCTAATATCCCTGATCTCCAAATCCTGATAAATCCTAAATTCCCATCCTGATACCCCTAATCCCCACATCCTGATATCCCCTAAATTCCCATTTTGATGCCCCTGATCTCCAAATCCTGATAACCTCTAAATTCCCATCCTGATCACCCTAAATTCCCATCCTGATACTCCTGATCACCAAATCCTGAAAACCCTGAAATTTCCATCCTGATATCCCTGATCTCCAAACCTGATAAACCCTGAAATCCCCATCCTGATACCCCCTAATCACCCCTGAAATTCCCATCCTGATCACCCCTAAATTCCCATCCTGATCACCCTTAAATTCCCATCCTGATACTCCTGATCACCAAATCCTGATAAAACCTGAAATCCCCATCCTGATACCCCCTAATCACCCCTGAAATTCCCATCCTGATCACCCCTGAAATTCCCATCCTGATCACCCCTAAATTCCCATCCTGATCACCCCTGATCTCTTTTATTTTTTTGGCTCTTTTTCAGCAGCCCCATATCAGCTTTCAGAGCTGCACCCCCTGCACTGCCAGGCTGGGAAAGAATAACCCAAATCTTTCTTTGGGATGAAAAAATTCCCTTTTTTCCCCCCTCAGGCACTGAGGCAAGTGTGAGGTAGCAAATCACACATTACTCTATTTCCAAATCAGCTCCCTTCACTGCACCTTTAATACCATTTCCCCCTCCCAATGAATTAAATATCCGTCCTTTTACCACCCAGTTTATTTGATCATCCAGGAAGATAAATGGCTTCTGCTGAAATATTAAACAAAGGGAAAATTAAAGTACTAGGAAGGGTAAACACTACAGTAAAGCACAATTTCCTTTCTGCTACGTGGAGAAAATAAAGTTTCTCTTTCTTGCAAAATAGCAGCACACAGGCTCCAGCTCTGCCCTGGGCACACATGGAGCTTTTCTCCCCAAAATCCATAGGATTTGTACCTGCCTGGGTGAATTTTTAATTGAATGGGAGCCAAGGAAGGGTTTCTAGATAAGATCTCCCCCAAAAATAAAATTTATCATGAAGTTTAGCAGGGGGAGTTTTTAGTGCTCCAGCTTTGGTTCTGTTTCTTGCTTGTTTGAACCAAAGAGAAAATGAGAAATGTTTTTTTGGTTGGGTTTGGGGCTCAGGGTGATGGGACAGCCCCAAGAACTGGGGCAGCAGTCCTTGCACCCCAGGGGTGGATCCTGGGGGGAGCTGGAAGGACTCAGCTGGAATGTGAGGAGCACCACCTCATCTTCTGGGAGCTGCTGGAGGTTGGATTCCTCCCAAACAACCCCAGAGAGGAGCAATTCCCTTCCTGGGCCATTCTCCCTCCGAGGGGTGTCCACTCCAGCAGGGCCATCAGCTCCAAGCCAGGCCAGCAGGAAAATTCCCAGGTGAATTAAAATTAAAATCATCAAAAAATCAAAATTAAAATCCTGAAAGCAAACACTCTGCTGGACAACAAGCAGCAATGTTGGGCACCCTCTTTTGGGATCCCTGCAGGCTAATTTAATGAGGCATGAATTTAAATCTATTAAGAGCCCAACAAAACAGGGAGAGAAGCAGAGAGGTGAAAAGTCAGTGCCCCTCCTTGTCCCACTGTCTTCTTTTTGTTGGCTGCTGGGCCGGGAGACACGAAATCCAACGGAGCAACACAACCTGTCTGAGTTTTATTCAAATCAGCCAATTAAAACATCCAGCTGAAATGTCAACCAACGTGTTCTGGCCACTCAGGAATTAAAGCAGGAAAGCATCTGTCTGTCCTCACCACAAAGCTGGGAAGATTTTTAATTTCTCTCCTGCAGAAGCTGTGACAGGAGGTTGCAGCCATGAAAAGCAGCCCTGGCCACGGGCCCTGCCTGGCTGTCAGCAGCTGCTGGGGGGCCACTAAATCACAGCCACTTCAGCACCTTTTTAATTTTTCCTTCATGGGAGCTCCAGACCAGGCAGAGTTCTGGGTGCTCCCTCCCCCTCTGACTCTCTTTTTACCTCCCTTTACTGCCCAAATTCAGATTTCACCCGGTCCTTGTAGGCACAGGACACACAGAGTGAGGTTCCTCCAGCTTTGCTTTTCCTAAACCCAGAGGATTTGAGGCTCAATTCAAGGAGCTCCTCACCTTGAGAGGATATTGGGGGAGAATTTCATCCCCACCCACAGCTCCTGGAGCTGCACTCAGGACTCTGCTCTGCTCTGCTCCACCAGGGGAGGATCTCAGGGGTTTTCTCCAACTTAATTCCACGAGAAGACCCTGAGCTTGATAATTCCAAAGATTGCAAGAAATCAGCTACCCTTGGCTACAGACAGAAATTAGTAGAAAGAATCTAAATTTTGTCAGAGTTGATTTCTCTCCACGAAAATACAAGATGTCAACAAGGCCTCTTTTTAAAAATGGAATTATCTTGTGTTGAATTCCCGTTGGTGTGGTTAACCAGATTTTAGACAGGGAGTTAAAGAACTCCAGGTAAAGAGATCCATTGGGCCCTTTTTTAAATTCTATTTCACAGAAACTCTGAGGCTGGAGAAGGCTTCCAAGACCTTTGAGTCCATTTAGAGGCACCATAAATAATGTAATTCTTGAAGTGCACCAGATAAATAAATGTTATTTTCAGGACAAATAAAATCCACACTGGTTCCAATCTCTCAAATTAATTCCGAGGGCTCTGTTAAGAGTGTGTCCCATGGATACACACACTGATGGAAGGCTGGTATCCAGCATTTCCCAAAAATGGGGAAAATGGGTCTAAAAGCCCCCAAACACACAAAAATCTCTCCATAATCCTCATATTCCCTGTGTTTCCAACAGCAGGATGGCTCCTCAGGAAATCCTGTGCAGAGCTGCTGCTCTCTCTGTAAGGAATGTTCTCCCCAGGCCAGCTCAGGATGAAAAAAAAAAAATAATCTTTTTGGATATTTGGAGCTGCTCCTGGGATGCTGGATTTGATATTTAGGTGAAGGCTTCCTGAGAAAGGGAGGAGTTTCATTTTTATCTCAATTTCAATTCTTGTTTCTTACAGAAATAAAGGCTCAGCTGGCAGCAGTGATGCCTCTGGTCTGCAAAAATAAGGTTTTTGCACTTTGGGTGGAATCCTGGCTGAGGAGCTTCCACAGGATGAGAAAAGAGGATAAAATGGGTTTGGATTCATGGGGAGAAGAGGAGAAATGGGTTTGGATTCATGGAGAAAATAGGAGAAATGTGTTTGGATCCATGGGGAAAAGAGGGGAAGATGGGTTTGGATCCATGGAGAAAAGAGGGGAAGATGGGTTTGGATCCATGGAGAAAAGAGGGGAAGATGGGTTTGGATCCATGGAGAAAAGAGGGGAAGATGGGTTTGGATCCATGGGGAAAAGATGAGAAAATGAGTTTGAATCCTTGGAGAAAAGACAAGAAGATGGTTTTGAATCCATGGAGAAAAGAGGAGAAATGGGTTTGTATCCATGGGAAAAAGAGATAAAATGGGTTTGGATCCATGGGGAAAAGAGAAGAAATGGGTTTGGATCCATGGGGAAAAGAGAAGAAATGGGTTTGGATCCATGGGGAAAAGAGAAGAAATGGGTTTGGATCCATGGGGAAAAGAGTTAGAAATGGGTTTGGATCCATGGGGAAAAGAGATAAAATGGGTTTGGATCCATGGGAAAGCTCCCACCAGCTCAGGTTGCTCAGAGTTGTACTGGGTTTAAAAATAATGGGAAGGACCAAACTGGAGCCACATCCCCATGGATGAGTGACTGTGAGGCTTTTCCAGGGCATTTCTTCCAAGCTTCAGTTGTTTATTTATTATCCCAAAGAATCCCAGAATTTCCTGAGTTGGATGAGGACCTTTGGAATGACTCTGAATGCTCCACGTCCAGCAAGGGTGGTTCAAGATTTTACTGGAAATTTTGGAAGCAACAGCAAATTCACGGCAGTGAAACTCAGCAGAACCTCTGGAATTCCAGAGGCAAACCCCAAGGTTGGAGACAACAAGGAGAAAAGGCAAAAAGCAGAAATTCCCAGGAGAAAAATCCTCAGAAATTCCCAGGTAGTAACCCTCAGGCTGCTGAATTTGGGTGAAAAGTTGGGGTTTTTTTCCCAGGAGAGGTCACTGGAATTATGGGGTGGGAGAGAGGAGCTGGGACATCTCATCCCACATCCCTTGGTGCTGCTGTGGGGACAAACAGGACCCTGATGTCCATCCCAGGCAGATCCCACAGCAGAGGTTTCCTTCCTCTGCATTCCGGATTCTGATCTTGATGAGCCCAAACTGGGATCTTTCCCTCATTTCAGAGAGGGAAAATCAGCCCCATCCCTCCCTGCTGGAGGCTCCAAAAGGTTTGAAATATTATGGAATATTTCAGTGTCCTTATATTTACAGGACCACATCTTTGCTCTGCTGATTTCAGAGCTGCACTAAATTTTCCCTGTTAAAGTTCTGCCCCAGAGAAGATAAAACTCCCTGAGATGGGCTCCACACCAATCATTTTATCTGCCATAAATTAGCCAGGCCAGCTTTAGATCATCTACAGCAATTCAGTTTTCTTCCTTATGACAAAAAATAAGAGGGAAGGGAAATGGAATTGCAGTGTGCAAATATCCCAGAGAACAGATTACTTATTGTTCCAAAATATCCTCTTTAATGGCATTACCAGAAAATCTGCCTTTTACTAGAAGGATGAGCTGATTTTCCTGCCCAGGCTGGCAGCTGGGAGGTGTCCTGGACAGGGAACTCAGAATAAATCCATGGATATTCCACATGAAACTCCTCCATGAGCAAGGAGGGAGGAGATCTCGTTCTGCTGTTGGGATGCTCTTTGATCTCTTCTTATTTTATGAGCTTCCACTGCAGCCTCCTCTGGCTGCTGGTGATTTCCAACAGGACGGGATTGGGCTGAAAATTTCATCCAGGGAAATTTCCCACCTGGAAATTCCCTTCCATGTTCACCAGGATGGGCCTTGCTTCTGTCCAATCATTCCTGGCCAGTTTTGCTCTGCCAACATCTCCATTCCAACGTGGAGCTGGAAATGAGAGAGCTGAAACCTCAACAAAAATCAGAATTTTGCTCTTTTCACAGCTTAGCTTTTCCATAAAACCAAAATGAATCTTTCTGGCACGCTTGGGTTCACAAATAACAAGCATGTTTGCATTTTTCAACTGAAGCTGAGATTGAAAACAAGCTCTGAGCTCCCGAGCCTGTTCTGGAGGGAATTTTTTTGTGTTCACACCCCGCTGCAGATTTAGTCAATCACCAGGTCTGGGCAATCTGGTTTTACAATAGGATCCCAAATTCTGCTGATGTTTTCAGGGTGCTGCTTGAACAGAAGCAATAAGCAAAGTGATGATCATGAAGGAATTTTATTTTTAGGGAATTGGGACCACAACTTCCTGAAAACTACCAGACCAGATAATGTCTTTTTCCCTCCTCCCTCTTTTATGGCAGGCACTTGTTCTAAAACGGGCTTTTAAAATCCATCATTTCGTGCAGCTCTGGCAAATCAGCTCCTGTGCTATTTCCTTTCCTTCCTTCCTTTCCCTCTCCTCTCCTTTCTTCAATCCTGCCCTGCATTTCAAATCAGCCCTGAGAAATAAAGCGAGAGGAGCTGGAAGGAGTTGAAATCTCTTCATAGTGACAGGGCCATGTTTTATTTTTTTTTTTTTTGTGTAGGAGCCTAAATGAGGCTTTAGAAAACGATATGATCCCCCCTAAATGGACCTGCTCTGCTCCCAGCCCATTAGGCAGGGCAGGAGGATTCCTCAGGGACAGCTGGGAGCAGACTCGAATCCCTGAGGATGGAGATCACTGTTTGCCTTCCTGCCCGGAGAATTAATAAATGTCTCCATCTTCCAGCAGCAGCCCCCGAGCCCTGAGCATAAAGGAAGCAGAATGAGTGGGGGGAAAAAAGAAATGGGATGTGTGTTTTTCCCTTTTTCCTTCGGTGCACATTCGTGTCCTCGGTATTTGCACATTATTCTTGGCTGGCTCCCTGGAGGGTTTTCTGCCCTGACTTGGAGGCAATTCATCTGTCCTGAGCAGGTACCTAAAGATAATGAAGAGCCCATAATTTAGTACTCTTGGCCATCTCGTCCTTGGAAGATTAATTTTTTGGCCTGGAAGTGGCAAGGTTGGTTAAACTGAGTCAGCAGAGGGGCAGGCAGAGCCCTGGGCTGGGGCAAATTCCCAAAATAAATGGATCCTGGTGGTGCCTGGAGAGGCTGAGCTGGAGCAGGACCAGGCAGAGCCAAAGGATCCAGCAGGGATTGATTCAAAGGGATTTATTCAAACCTCCCTGGGCACACCTGGGCAGTGCCAGAGCCCGGCTGGGCCACACCAAGGGGAACCAAATGGGCACAAAGGGCACAAAATGGACCAAAATGGGCACAAAATGGGCACAAAATGGGCAAAATGGCACAAAATGGACACAAATGGACACAAAATGGGCACAAAATGGACACAAATGGGCACAAAATGGGCACAAAATGGGCACAAAATGACCAAATGGGCACAAAATGGACCCAAAATGGGCACAAAATGGGCACAAAATGGACCAAATGGACCAAAATACCAAAATGGGCACAAAATGGACCAAATAGGCACAAAATGGGCACAAAATGGACCCAAAATGGGCACAAAATGGGCCCAAAATGGGCACAAATGGACCCAAAATGGGCACAAAATGGACCCAAAATGGGCACAAAATGGACAAAAATGGGCACAAAATGGGCACAAAATGGCACAAATGGGCACAAAATGCACGAGCAGCCACCAGGTCCCAGCCTGGGATCAGTTCTGCTCCAGCAGCACCTTGGAGTTCATTGGGCAATTCCAGCTGCAGGGGATGTGACTGATCCCAACTGGAAATATCCTGGAAATAACCTGGAGTAAACCTGGGAATAGGGACTGGTTATATTCCAACTCCCAACTGGAAATATCCTGGAGCAAACCTGGAATAAACTTGGGAATAGGGACTGTTTGTATTCCAGCTCCCAACTGGAAATTTCCTGGAGTATCCTGGATATATCCTGGATATATCCTGTAAATAACCTGGAGTAAACCTGGGAGTAAGGACTGGTTATATTCCAGCTTCCAACTGGAAATTTCCTGGAGTAAACCTGAAGTAATCCTGGGAGTAGGAGTGGTTCTGTTCAGATCCCAGCTGGAAATATCCTGGAATAAATCTGGGAACAGGGACTGGTTCTGTTCAGATCCCAACTGGAAATATCCTGGAATAAACCTGGGAGTAAGGACTGCTTGTATTCCAGCTCCCAACTGGAAATTTCCTGATTTTAGGAATGCCTCCCTTACCCCTTGTAATCTTTTAATGCAAAATTCATCATTCTGGAGAATAGAAAGTGAAAAAGCGAGAAAACACTTAAAAAGTTAAATTATTCCCTTTTTCCCACTTGTCATTGTTTTATAAATGGAAAAAATATTCATTATGATGCTGCCTGGAAAAAAAATAAAGCAGGGATGGGAATTATTTTTATCACTTTTTTTTTTTGCCAGTTTTGTGCCTTTTTCTGCATAGAAAATAATGAGAAAAGATGGGAGAGTCAGCAAGGGGATGAAAAATTGAAGTGCTTAAAACGAAGCAGGGAAATCTCATTTTAATATTTTTAAACATTGGAATAAAGTCCCATCTCTGCATGGAAAGCGTTGCCCAGGCTGACATTTCAAAATGAAACACAGGTTTTCATTTCAAGGCTTTATTTCATATCCCACGCACAAAATCAAACTGGGTTTTGAAATGAAAACACCACAGGGAAAATAATAATATTTTCAATTGAAAAAATTTTTATATTTTTGCCACTGCCTCCTCCAATAAATAAATAATTTGGTTTTCCAGGAAACTGTAAAAGGGAGAACAGAGGGTGAAACGTAATTGAACCAAAGGGGTTTTGCCATTTGGAGCACCAGGGTTTGCTGAAATATTTGGGAGTGCCCAGATTTTCATTTTCATTCATCTGCCAAGGAAATGGTTGTTCCCAAACATCTGGGGGTCATTTAGGAGCTGTAAATAAAATATTTGTTGTTATTTAGGGGGTTTGCAGTCCCTCAGCTCCTGTCTGGGAATTTCTCCCCACGGGGGATTTTTGTGGGGATTTTGTTCCAGCAGCAGAGCAGTCAAAGGATGATGTTCCCCTGTTCATAAATGGAAAATTTCCCCATAATCCAGGAGTTCTTGGGAAAAAAAATGATATTTTAGCTATGGCAACGAGGAGAATGGGCATGAATTATCTCTGGAAAGCTCAGGAGAGGGATGAGATGAGGCTTTAGCTGTGGCAGCTCAGGAGAAAAGGGATGAAATTATATTTTAGCTCTGGAAATCTCAGAGAAAGGGAGAATGTGGGTGAATTAAGTTTAGCCCTGAAAACTCAGAGAAGGTGAAAGAAATAAGTTTCAGCTCTGGAAATCTCAGGAGAAGAGGGATGAAAGGATATTTTAACTCTGGAAATCTCGGGAGGAGGATGAAATGATATTTCAGCTCTGGAATGCTCAGGAGAAGGTGGATGAAATGATGTTTTAGCTCTGGAAATCTCAGGAGAATGGGGCTGAAATGATATTTTAGCTCTGGAAATCTCAGGAGAAGAGGGATGAAATGGTGTTTCAGCTCTGGCAAGCTCAGGAGAATGTGGATAAAATTATGTTTTAGCTCTGGAATGCTCAGGAGAATGGGGATGAAATGCTGGGGGAGATGGATTTTTAGCTATGGCAAGTCAGGAAAATGGGGATGAAATGATATTTTAGCTCTGGAAATCTCAGGAGAAGAGGGCTGAAAGGATATTTTAGCTCTGGAATACTCAGGAGAATGAGGATGGGATGTTATTTTAGGTATGGCAAGTGAGGAGAATGTGGGTGAAATGGCATTTTAGCTCTGGAAATCTTAGAAGAATTAGGGTGAAATGATGTTTTAGCTCTGGAAATCTCGGGAGAAGGAGGCTGAAATGATGTTTGGATCTGGAAACCTTGGCAGAAGGAGGGTGAAATGATGTTTTAGCTCTGGAAATCTCAGGAGAAAGAGGGTGAAATGATATTTTAGCTCTGGAAATCTCAGGAGAAAGAGGGTGAAATGATGTTTCCATTCTGGCAGGCTCAGCTCAGCCTCCCGCCACAGCTCTCTCCCGGTTTTCCCAGGTCCAGGAGCTTCATCAGCCTTAAAATCTGCAAAGAGCTTTCAGCCCTTCAACCATGGAAAGTGCTCCATAATTTAATTTCTTTTTCAGAGCAGCCCCTGTGCCTGGGGGCTGCACCCCGCTGATCCTTCAGCTCCAACCCCACCCATCCCCAGCCCTGCTCTGTGCGACCCTCGGGGCGAATTCCCGAGGCTGCAGAGCAATTTAGGATTTCAGGAGGAAATTTGTGCAACCCTCGGGGCGAATTCCTGAAGCTGCAGAGCCAGTTGGGATTTCAGGAGGAAAATTTGTGCAAATCTTGATGTAAACTCCAGAGGCTGCAGAGCAATTTGGGATTTTCAGGATGAAATTTGTGCAAATCTCGAGGCGAATTCCCGAAACCGCAGATTCAGTTGGGATTTCAGGATGAAATTTGCACAATACTCGGGGCAAACTCCCGAAGCTGCAGAGCAATTTGGGATTTTCAGGATGAAAATTTGTGCAATCCTCGGGGCAAATTCCCGAAACTGCAGATTCAGTTGGGATTTTCAGGATGAAATTTGTGCAATACTTGGGGCAAACTCCCGAAGCTGCAGAGCAATTTGGGATTTCAGGATGAAATTTGTGCAATACTCGGGGCAAACTCCCGAAGCTGCAGAGAATTTGGGATTTTCAGGATGAAATTTGTGCAATCCTCGGGGCAAATTCCCGAAACTGCAGATTCAGTTGGGATTTCAGGATGAAATTTGTGCAATACTCGGGCAAACTCCCGAAGCTGCAGAGAATTTGGGATTTTCAGGATGAAATTTGTGCAATCCTCGGGGCAAATTCCCGAAACTGCAGATTCAGTTGGGATTTCAGGATGAAATTTGTGCAATACTCGGGGCAAACTCCCGAAGCTGCAGAGAATTTGGATTTTCAGGATGAAATTTGAGCAATCCTCGGGGCAAATTCCGAAACTGCAGATTCAGTTGGGATTTCAGGATGAAATTTGTGCAATACTCGGGGCAACTCCGAAGCTGCAGAGAATTTGGATTTTCAGGATGAAATTTGTGCAATCCTCGGGGCAAATTCCCGAAACTGCAGATTCAGTTGGGATTTCAGGATGAAATTTGTGCAATACTCGGGGCAAACTCCCGAAGCTGCAGAGAATTTGGGATTTTCAGGATGAAATTTGTGCAATCCTCGGGGCAAATTCCCGAAACTGCAGATTCAGGTGGGATTTCAGGATGAAATTTGTGCAATACTCGGGGCAAACTCCCGAAGCTGCAGAGCAATTTGGGATTTTCAGGATGAAATTTGTGCAATACTCGGGGCAAATTCCCGAAACTGCAGATTCAGGTGGGATTTCAGGATGAAATTTGCACAATACTCGGGGCAAACTCCCGAAGCTGCAGAGCAATTTGGGATTTTCAGGATGAAATTTGTGCAATACTAACTCCGAAGCTGCAGAGCAATTTGGGATTTTCAGGATGAAATTTGTGCAATAACTCGGGGCAAACTCCCGAAACTGCAGAGAATTTGGGATTTTCAGGATGAAAATTCGTGGAGAGCCTTTTCCCTCCAGCCGGGGGCCGCTGGCTGCGGGCAGGGGATGAGGTGCTAGTGCCCGGGCACCCCAAATTGTGCCATTTTTGGGTCCCGCCCCGCCCCGTGTGTGGGGCGAGAGAAGCCCCTGGGGCTGCAGCGTTCTCTGCTCTACAGAGCAGGGGAATGTATTTATTGCTATTTATTAATAATTTATTAATTATTAGCGGGCAAAGCTGGAGCTGCCCTGGAGGGCGGTGATTGGGCTCCTCTGGGGACGCTGGGAGAAGCTCGGGAATGCGGAGCGAGGGGGCTGCGGAGCCGGAGCGGCTGCAGAGGGCACTAAAGATCCGCGGGATTCCCGGCGAGCAGACAGAGCCCAGCTGCTTTTTGCTCCTCGGTATGGAAATGAAAGAATATAAAATGGAATAAATGAAAATGGAGTTAAATGGAATGAAATAGTGTAAGATAATATGGAATGAAATGAATAAAATTAAGATGCAGGAAATAAAATAAAAAATTAAATAAATAAACAAATAAAATAAAAATAAGCAAAACAAATAAAAAACAAAGCTGCTTTTTGCTCCTCGGTATGGAAATGAAAGAATATAAAATGGAATAAATGAAAATGGAGTTAAATGGAATGAAATAGTGTAAGATAATATGGAATGAAATGAATAAAATTAAGACGCAGGAAATAAAATAAAAAATTAAATAAATAAAATAGAATAAAACAAAATAATATGAAATGAAATTAAATGAAATAAAGAAGCATGAAATTAAAAAAATAAATAAAATAAATAAAATAAAATAAAACAAAATAATATGAAATGAAATGAAATAAATTTAGAAACACAAAATAAAATAAAAAAATTTTAAAAATAAAATAAATAAAATAAAATAAAACAAAATAATATGAAATGAAATGAAATAAAATTAAGACGCAGGAAATAAAATTTAAAAATAAATAAATAAAATAAATAAAATAGAATAAAACAAAATAATATGAAATGAAATGAAATAAATTAAGAAGCACGAAATAAAATAAAAAATTAAAAAATTAAAATAATAAAATAAAATAAACAAAATAAAATAAAATAAAATAAAATAATAAAATTAATACAATAAAATAAAATAAACCAAAATAAATATAATAAAAAATAAAATAAAATAAAATAAAATATAATAAAAATAAAATAAAAATAAAATAAAATATAAAAATAAATATAAAATAAAATGAAATAAAAAATAAAATAAACCAAAATAATATAAAATAAAATAAAATTAAATGAAATGAAATAAACCAAAATAATATAAAATAAAATAAATGAAATTAAATGAAAGAAATAAAATAAAATAAAATAAAATAAACAAAATAATATAAATAAAATAAAATAAAATAAATAAAATAAATAAAATAAAATAAACAAAATAAACTAAACTAAACTAAACTAAACTAAAACTAAACTAAATAAACTAAACTAAAATAAAATAAAATAAATAAAATAAAATAAATAAATAAAAAAATACCCCTCTTCAGCAGCAAGTGGGACCACACCAGGCTCCACTCTTGCAGCTGCTGCCCTTTGAACCACTAATCACAGGGTGGGCCAGCCCTGTTTGCATCTGGGGTTTCTGTCTGCCAGTGCTGAGAGCTGGGGACTCCCGCAGCGATTCGGGCCAGGCAGGATCTGCTCAGCACAAAGAACTCTCCTCCAGAGCAGCAGGAATCAGCCTGGGCTGCCGAGCAGAGGCAATTCCTGCTCAGCTCGTCGTGCCTGCAGCAGAGGGACCCCAAAGAGAAGCGGTCATGTTAACAGGAACCCCCCAAAACCCCTTCCCTCCCTTCCACTCTTTGGTTTTGCACAGCTCTGAAATAATTCGCTTCCTCTCAGTCGGGCTCTGGCTGGGATGAAGCTGCTCCTCTCTCCTGGGATTTTCTGCCGTCAGGAATTGGAAATGTCACGAGAAATCCTGGGCTTGAGATGGCCAGCCTGAGAAAGTGCTGGTTAAAAATTGCATTTCGGAGCTTTGTATGAAAAGGCAGCAGGGTTTGTACACTTGGAAAAGCAGGAAAATTCTGGGGATCCAGTGGATTCATGGATAAGTGAGTCAGGGCAAACCCCCCAAAAAACAAAGCTCTGAAAAGCCTCGTTAGGAGCTGAGATTAATTTCAGATTGCAGATCAAACCCAGTATTAAGGGCAAACTCTGCTTCTTCAACCAGCACGGGGTTTCTTTTCCTGCGAGGATATTCAGGATTTATTCCCTGCAGGAATCTGCCCAGTCATCCTGTTTTCCCTGGGTGTCCTGTCAGCTTTGCACCACCCCACATTAAAAACCCAGCGTGACTCAGAGCTCTGTCTGCTGCCTAATTACACGGCCAGAGCTGCAGTGGGGCTGCTTTCCCTGGAGTTTCTATTCTGGAAAACATGGCCCTAATAATAACTTTATAATTTCCCTGCTCTGGTTTTCACTGGGAACCTGCCCCATGAAGTGTGGCCCCCCAAAAAATACCACAGGGTGCAAAAATAATCCTGACAGAGGCATGGATGCACGTCAGGAACGTGAAGATGTGTGAATTAAAATAATTTGATTTCTCTCAGCTGATCCCTTGTCCAGATCCCTCCTCATTCCCTGTCCTGCTGAGGACATTTAATTATCCAAACCTTTGTATTCCTCCAATTAATTTCAGCTGGAGAGGCTGCAGACACTGAGATGTCCTGGTGAATTGTTTGAACTGAACTCCTGCTAGTCTGGCCAGTTCTTGGCCAGCCCAAATTCCTGCTCTTGGGAGCTGCACAATTCCCTCCAGGAGGAGCCAGCCCTGGGCTGCCTGCTTTGGGAAGGGCTGCAGGGCAAGTCACAGTCGTGGGCACGGCTTGGGGACGGGGTGGAGCTGGCTTTAGGGTCGATTTAGGTAAAATTGAGACATAAAAGGCATTTCCAGCCCCAAAGGGAGGCATCTGGGAGCTGCTGACAGGGATTGGCTGGGGCTGACTCTGCAGGGAGAGGCTGAACCTGGACATCAGCTCACCTCCCTCTTGGGTGCCTTCACTTTGAGCTTTTCTATTTTTCACATTCGGGGCTGTGTTGGGGCAGGTTTAGGGTTCATGTTCAGTGCTGCTCAGCTCTCCTCACACAGCAGGGAGACAAAACAATTCCTGCTCCACTTTGGGACCAAGGACAACTTTCAGGGCCAAGAACCAAAGCAAGGGTGAGGGGAGAAGGCAAAGCAAGGAGGATGGAGCTTCCTGCCCTGCAGCTGGAATTGCCCAATGAACTCCAAGGTGCTGCTGGAGCAGAACTGATCCCAGGCTGGGACCTGGTGGCCACTCGTGCATTTTGTGCCCATTTTGTGCCCATTTTGTGCCCATTTTGGGTTCCCCTTGGGTGTGGCCCAGCCGGGCTCTGGCACTGCCCAGGTGTGCCCAGGGAGGTTTGAATCAATCCCTTTGAATAAATCCCTTTGAATCAATCCCTGCTGGATCCTTTGGCTCTGCCTGGTTCTGCTCCAGCTCAGCCTCTCCAGGCACCCTTTTTGTGCTGGGCTCTGGCTGCCAGGGCCCCTTGTTGCTGTGATGCAGATAGAAACACAGAGCAACACACACAACAGGGGTTCAGGCAGAGGAAAAGAAAAGAACTCTCCAGTTTATTGCTGCCCTCGTATCTCTCAGTGTCTGGGCAGTGAGCAGAGATTGCACAGAGCAGTTCCCACCTCTCCATCCCCACTGCTCACTGGAGAGTCCATCAGGTGAGATCTTTTACAAAGGAATGCAAACATGATCCTGGTTTATTTTACAATTTATGAGAACTGACTTTACTATATCAAAACAAATCAGAAGGTTGATTTTCAGGGACAACAGCCCCTCTCCCACCAGACCTGCCCAGCCAGGAGCAGTGGGTCAGGCTCAGCCGGGCTGGGCTCAGCTCTGGACTCAGGGAATTCCTGCCCTTTCCAAGGGCGAGCTTTCCCAGGCTTTGGCTGGCTCTCTCTGCCTGCACAGCTCCTGCTGGGTCGGTTTTCCCATCCCTGGCTGAATTCCCAAAGGGGGGTTTGGCAGGAAGATCTCCCCGCTCAGCCAACCCTGTGACCCCCAGATTCATTCCCACGAACGTTTGTGTCATCCCAGGATCGTGGGTGAGGGGCTGGGGGTGCAGGACGGGAGGGTGCTGGGAGATTTCCCTTAGGGCAGCAGGTTTTTTACACTTGGAAAAGCAGGAAAATTCTGTGGGAGCCTTCTTGGATCCGGTGGATTCATGGATAAGTCAGTGGCCATCAGCCAGCTGGACCAAGTGATGTAATTTCCACTCCTGATCCCAACAAGGTGCTGGTGACAAAACCTGGATGGTTTCATCCAGATTTGCACCAAAACACAATATTTTTTTTATTTTTTTTTTTTTTATATCAGCTGGAAGGAGAAAATAAACACTTTTTCAAGGTTTTTCCATTTCTAGCTTAAAAACAGAATAAAATTTTGCAGTCTGGAATGCGAGTTCTGCCCAGGAACCACAGATGCTCTCAGCTCACAAAAAAAAAGATGCAGCTGAGCTCATAAAAATGGTCAGACAGCAAAAAGGGACCACATGTTCCAGTGAGTGCGAGCCAAACAATCGGGATTTCACTGCAACCCTGCTCTGACATCATCCCACAGAGAGCCTGGAAAAGCTGGAGAGCCCAAAGTGCCGGGATGGGAAAGTGGGGAGAGCTGGGAGCAGCATCCTGAGAGCTCAGGGCAGGAAAAATAACCAGATTGCTCCTTCTCGGGAACAGAGGGCAAACGGGCTGTAACTCAGCCCCCCTCCCACCCCGTGCCAGACCCGGGCAGCCAGGGAAGGATAATGGGCTGTGAATGGGGAATGTCCCTTTGGAATGGCCAGCATGGCTCTGGAGCCTCCAGAGCCTGAGTGATACACGAGATTCGTTTCACCTTTCCCTGGTCCCCCTCTCCTCTAGGTATGTGTTTCCCTTTTTCCCTTTCTCTTTTTCCCTTTCCTTTTTTCCCTTTCCCTTTCCCTCTCTATTTCCTTTCCCTTTCCCTTTTTCCTCTCTTCCCTTTCCTTTCTCCTTTCCCTTTCCCTTTCCCTTTCCCTTTCCCCTTTCCCTTTCCCTTTCCCCTTTCCCTTTCCCTTCTTCCCTTTCCCTTTCCCTTTCCCTTTTTCCCTTCCCTTTTCCCTTTTTCCTTTTTTCCCCTTTCCCTTTTTCCCTTTTTCCTTTTTTCCCTTTCCCTTTCCTTTCCCTTCCCTGAAACTTCCCTTGACTTTCCTTTGCCGGGCTTTTCGTATGAAGTTTAGAGCACCTAAATATGGGATTCTGGTTGCTAAAACAGAATTTTGGAGCTGATCACGCCCATTTTCCATATTTCCATATTTCCATACAAAGTTTAGAGCACTAAACTTAAACCTAAATATGATTCAGGTTGCTAAAATAATTGTTTTTTTCTTTTAGGACTTTGGAGGTGGAGGAAAAGAGATAAAAGCCCTCAATGTGATTTGCACTTTTTTAATGTTATAAATCCTCGTGGTAATTGGTTTTTCTCTAAAGGCATTTTTTTTAATCTAAATTCACTTTCTGCTTGTTTGCTAATTGCTGCTGGTATTTAATTATGGCAAGGCTGGAATGACACAGGAAGCCACCAATCCCCATCATGCAGAGCCCTTTCCCAAAATTCTCCTCCAAACATTCCTCGGGGTCCTTGGCAGACACAGACACACTCCCTTGGCCCCAAAATCCCACTGCAAATATTTTCACAGAAGCAAGGATGAGCAAAATCCTCCCAGGGCCAACTCAATTCATTACAGAATTCCACCCCTGTTTAATCTGGACACATCCAGCTGTTTTCCTGAACTCCCTTCCCAACCCTGAGTGAAATTAGGACTTTCCCTTCCCTTCCCTTCCCTTCCCTTCCCTTCCCTTCCCTTCCCTTCCCTTCCCTTCCCTTCCCTTCCCTTCCCTTCCCTTCCCTTCCCTTCCCTTCCCTTCCCTTCCCTTCCCTTCCCTTCCCTTCCCTTCCCTTCCCTTCCCTTCCCTTCCCTTCCCTTCCCTTCCCTTCCTTCCTTCCCTTCCCTTCCCTTCCCTTCCCTTCCCTTCCCTTCCCTTCCCTCTCCCAGAATTTCCTGGACATTCCTTTCCTGGACTTCCCAGGACATTCCTTTTCTTTTCCTGGATGTTCCTTTCCTGGACTTTCCTTTCCTGGACATTCCTTTCCTTTCTTGGACATTGTTTTCCTTTCCTGGATGTTCCTGGACTTTCCATTCCTTTCCTTGACTTTCCTTTCCTGAGCTTTCCTTTCCATCCCTGCACTTTCCTGGACATTCCTTTCCTTTCCTGCAGCCTTGGATGTTATTCTTGAAGGAATTCGTGCCTGCTCACTGTGGGATTTTATCCTTTGAATCCACATTATTTCCTATTTCAGTCAAAGCTTGAAATTTATTTGTGAGCAACAAGAGATAAATCTCTGCCTTCAATATTTTTTTTTCCTGGAAACCATGAGTATGGCAAGAAATTGTTTCCTCCCTGTGGATTTTTCAGTTTATTTGTTGCAGTAGAATTAAAACTTGCAGTGCTCACCTGAGGTAAAAGTCTGTGTGTTACACAAAATTTGGGAATTCAAGGGGAAATCAGAGAATCTTCTACTCTGCCTTTAATCAAATCCCATTTTTCTGTTAACTTTTTCCAGACTCTTATTGTAACTGGTGTTAATTTTTCTCCACTTGTGACCAAGCAAAGCTCTGCACCTTTCTGTGCAGCCTGAAAAGAAAAAGAAAAAAAAAAAAAGAAAAAAAAGTGATGAACAGCTCAGATTTACTAAATGGACCTTGCTGCTTTTAAACCCCTCATAAAATCAAATATTATCTTAAGAAATCCTAATCAAATTAATCTTCAACTCCATCTTCCCTCTCTTCACCCTATGACTTCACCCGAGCTTGCCTGAATCTGACCTGAATCTCATTTACTTCCCATTAGAAAAAAAAATGCAGTGAACTCCTAAAAAAAATAACCTTTCAATTACCTTTTAAACTCCTCAAAGAGGACTCGTTCTGGCCATGACATCATCCCCTGATGGTTTTAGCACATGGGCCACATTCCCTGCTTGACCTAATTTATCTGAGCTAACAGAGATAAGCAGACAGTGAAATATGGGAAGTCCTTGGCAGCCGTGGGTGAGTTTGGGCTCTTTTTCATATTTCTCTCCCACTTTTCCTGGGGAGCAGCACCAGGAGTTGGGTGGGAGTGCAGCAGACGCCTGGAGGAGCTGGGTCCTGGGACAGGCAGAGCTCATGGGCAATAATTTGGTTGAGAAATAATCCCATCCCCAAACTCATCCATTCTCAGATCCCAGTTTCCACATGGAATCCCTCTCCAGAGGATTTCCCTCTCCTGGTGATAACAGGAGCTCAAGGGGGCTGATGGCAGAACTGGGAATGTCTAAATCCAGGGGCAGGGAGAAGCTGAGCTCGTGGGCAATAATTTGGTTGAGAAATAATCCCAAACCCATCCATTCTCAGACCCTGATTTCCACATGGAATCCCTCTCCAGAGGATTTCCTCTCCTGGTGATAACAGGAGCTCAAGGGGGCTGATGGCAGAACTGGAATGTCTAAATCCAGAGGCAGGAGAAGCTGAGCTTGTGGGCAATAATTGGTTGAGAAATAATCCCAAACCCATCCATTCTCAGACCCTGATTTCCACATGGAATCCCTCTCCAGAGGATTTCCTCTCCTGGTGATAACAGGAGCTCAAGGGGGCTGATGGCAGAACTGGAATGTCAAACCTTGGCACATGGACAAGCTGAGCTCGTGGGCAATAATTTGGTTGAGCAACAATCCCATCCCAAGAGCCATCCATCCTCCCTTCTCAGACCCCAGTTTCCACATGGAATCCCTTTCCAGAGAGGCTCTGGCTATGAAACATTCCCTGGTGAATATTTCCTGGAGATGCAGCTCGGGGGAGACCCAGCACTGCTCCCAAAGCACTGCTCCACCTCGGCATTGCCCGGCTCCCTGGGAGAATTCCTTCAGCTCCAACAGTGGGAAATGACAGAACTGGCAACCCAGGGGATGAAACCACTCCTGCCCCATCCCAAGGGATGCTCTCCCACCTCTGGGAGGATGGCTGGGTCCTTGTGGGCGGCAGACAGGGAGGTTCATGCACAGGCCCACCTGCACGTGGTTTATTTTTCTGTTGAGGTCATGGAACTTGACCCGCCGGGCTCCTCGACCTCGTTTGGTGATTAATTCACCCCTTGGCTTTGCCCTCCTCGGATCCCTAGCCTTGTGCTTCACTGTTTGACACCTGAACTGCCGCTGGCTTTTCCTTCAGAGCCTCGGAAGAGGCAAAATATAAATAGGAAATCACATCCCTAAAGGCTGGATGCACAGTAGCACACAGAACCCACATCCAGAACCCCCTGGAATCCCCGTCCCTCTGCCTCCGTTCATCCTGGGAATCCCCGGGGCCCCAGAGCCCAGCCCAGCAGGGTAAGTGATCAGTCCAGATTCCATGAAAGATGAGGCCCCGTGGGAGTTTGGTTCCTCTATTTTTCATGCCATTCTGCTGCCGCCAGATTTATGTGTCAGGAAAAACATACAAACGGGATCCGATTTGCTCGCCCGAGTTCCTGTTGGGTTTGATTTATGTTTGGGTAAATAAAGACATATGTCTTGGAGGGTTTGGGCTCTGGCTGCCGTGCTCCTGATGGATCTCTGGCTCATTTATCAGCCTCTTGCTTTGCTGCTCTCCAGTTCAGGAGACTTTGTGAGGAAGGCAGCGCTGCCTGCAGGGAACGCAATTCCAGGTTTCATCTTGGAATCGTTTTGCACTCAAATTTGCTCTGCTGTCAACCTTTGGCTGCCCATCCTGAAAGAAGCTCACTGAGACTCCCTCAGCCATGGTCTGCAGGGAAAGGAACAGCCCTGCTTGTTGTTTTCTGAGCCATGTGGCAAATTAATTATCCAGTGAGGCCAAAGAGTCCTGGTGGGTCAAGTTCTGTGATCCCAACCCGGCCAAAAGTCCGACTGTCACAGACCCCATGAAACACCTCTCCATAAACCACTGGTAGCTGCTTCAGGCACAATGAAATGAAGAAAATCTTGCTGTTTCAAAAACTGAAATTTGAAATAAAGAAATGCAAGAATTTTATTTGCAGTTCTTTTAACAGAGGCTGGCTGGATCTCCTCCCTCTTGGCCAAACCCTGGAGCTCACCTGAAAGGTGGGAATTGTTTCCACCCCTCTGTGGAACTTATGGACATTCTGTGGGAGGGTGCTCAAAAAACACTTTTGAATGGGCTTTTTAATTTAGTGACTTGGAATAGGATCAAAATTTACAATGGAGCTTTGGTGTGCAGGGATGGGATGGGATAATGGGATAATGGGATGGGAATGGGATTGGAACTGGAATGGAATGGGATGGGGATGGGATAATGGGAAGGGAATGGGATAATGAGATGGGATGGAAATGGGATTGGAACTGGAATGGAATGGAATGGAATAGGATGGAATAGGATGGAATAGGATGGAATGGAATAGGATGGGATAATGGGATGGGATGGGATTGGATGGAATAGGATACAATGGGGATGGGATAATGGGATGGGATGGGATAGAATGGAATGGGATGGATGGGATGGGATGGAATAGGATAGGATGGGATAATGGGATGGGATGGGATGGAATAGGATACAATGGGGATGGGATAATGGGATGGAATGGGATGGGATGGAATGGGATGGGATGGAATGGAATGGGATGGGATGGGATGGGATGGGATGGGATGGGATGGGATGGGTGGATGGAAATAGGATAGGATGGGATAATGGGATGGGATGGGATGGAATAGGATACAATGGGGATGGGATAATGGGATGGGATGGGATGGAATGGAATGGGATGGGATGGGATGGAATAGGATAGGATGGGATAATGGGATGGGATGGGATGGAATAGGATACAATGGGGATGGGATAATGGGATGGGATGGAATGGAATAGGATAGGATGGGATAATGGGATGGGATGGGATGGGATGGAATGGAATGGAATGGAATGGAATGGAATGGAATGGAATGGAATGGAATGGGATAGAATGTCCCTTTCAATAATATCTCCATGTTGAGTTTAATTTAGAGCAGAACCCAGTGTAGGACAGGAGATCAGGGTGTATCAGCAAAGGGATTCAGGAAGGGCATTGTAACATCTCATGGATGAAAAAAAACAGGAAATCATTCATTCAATCCTTTCATTGAAAATTAGCATCCATATTAATGAAATATTTATGGACATTCTGTGGGACACTGAAAACTTCCAAACAGAAATCATCATTGCAGCAAAAGTCAGAATAGTTGAATTTTTAGTGTTAGATGCTAACAAGGACCTGAGTCCCAAACAAGGAGAAAGCCAAAGAATTTGCAGGAATTATCAAATGAATCCTCTCTAGTAATGAGCACATTGAGGGATCAGCATCTGCTCATGGGTAATTCATGAGCAGGAACTCAGACATCTCCTTTAACATGAATTTCTGTATGAATTATTCACTGAGCTTTATGTCTTGTGGCATATAGTCCCTGTTTCTGTGGGAAAGAAGGGATTCCAGGGATACTCAGGGTCTCAACCTCTCTTGCTTCCCTGTGAGTGTGGGGCATGAGGAGAAGATTCTCATTCTCTTTCCTCCCTCACCTGGAATTTGGGTTGGCAACACCACTCTGGGCTCTCCCCAAAATGATCCCAGCCTCATAAATTCAAAATACTCATCCCTGCAGTGGGATCAAGTGTGGTGGGGGGAGAAGATGGGACCCTGAGGAGGAGTAACCACTGGTCTTAAGGAAAATGTCTGATAAATAACAAAGGAACCACTGGGAAAACAGAAAAAGGAGAATTTAGGTGGTTTTAGTGCTTCTTTTGCATATTTGCATCACAGTTACCTCCAAATAAATGTCCTGGCAATTTATGAGATGAAAACAGGGGAAAAGAGAGAATTAATCTTGAACTATGAACCTTGAAGGGCATCAATGCTGCTGCAGAGCAGCATCTCTCATGCCTGTCCATGTGCCAGATGCCCTTTTGCCATCCTGGTGGGTGTCAGTCACTCTCCCCCACCCCTAACACCATTTACTGGAGCACAGACCGTTCCCTGCAAGGCCAGGATGGAAATGCTGAATTCCCCCCTTTCCCTTTCCCCACCCTGGGTTGCTGGATGTTGATCTCTGACTGCCAAATAATCAAGTTTTTGCCAATAACCTGGTTTTTAGGGGTTGGCAGCTCTGTTAAGGAATATGTCAGATCCCACCAGCAGAGAAATTACTGGATGTCAGCAGTGAGAATTCCTTGGGTGGTGTCCTGGTTTGGCCTCAATTTCTGAGTATTGACATGTGATTAAACCAATGAAAAGGGTGGGTACAACTTCATGAATACACATTTCAGAGTTTCAGCCTTTAAACTTTGAAATATTTAAACGTTTCAGCCTTTAAATTTTGAAATATTTAAATGTTTCAGCCTTTAAACTTTGAAATATTTAAACGTTTCAGCCTTTAAACTTTGAAGCTTTGCTCATGGTTGAGAAATTTCAGATTGGCGAGCCAAAACCACTACAGGCAGCCAAGTTCCTTTGCCATGACACCAAATCCAAGTGGCCCTCAGGATGGATCCAGACAGTTTTCCATGGGGTTTGGCACAGAGGGATCCATGCAGAGCACCTGGTCCCCACAGGACAGAATCCAACCCCCAAACACTCCAGGATTTTCCATCCCAGCATTCATTAAATGATATTTCCTTGTGATCCAGGTGGATTTGGCTCCAAGTGGGGCTGATGGCACTGGGACACCTCTTTTCCTCCCCTCTGGGGAGTGCAGGGAATTCCAGGATACCAAGCCCAAAAATTATGGCATCACTCGATATTTTGTCTCCAACAAGCCCTCAGTTGTGGCCTCTCCATTTTGCCCACTGGAAAAAACCCCTCCTTTGAATCCTCTGGAGTGAGCTGGAAGGAAACATTTCCCTGTCAGCCCCAGCGCCAAAAGGGAAGCGGGAGAAAGAGAAGGAAGCTGCAATGATAATACCAAAATAATCCTGCCAGATGTTAGAGCCATTACACCCTTCTGCCTCCATCCCCAGATGTGTTTGAGGAGAGATTCATGGTTACATAATGGATCAGGAGGGAAAGGATGTGAGCCACGAGGATGATGTAAGGAAAAGAGAAAAAAAAAAAGGGGAAAAAAAGGGACAAAAAAAGAAAAAAAAAAAAAAAAAGAGATTGCTGAAGTCTTTTGGAAGGGAAGGAGGAAGCCTCAGGGCAGGGGTTTGGAAGTGTCCCAGCAGTGAGCTGAGCAGATTATTGCTGCAGGGAGGAGCAGGATCCTGTGAAGCCATTGAGGAGAGGAATGAGCAGCAAATCCAAGAGCTGCTGGAAACCCAGACTGGCAAAGAAGGAATCTTCAGGCAGGCTCTTAAAAAAAAAATAAAATAGATATATTAATAAATAAATGCAGATTTGAGCTGGATTGCCAGGAATTGTGGAGTTCTAGCTGCTAGCAGAGGAATTAGTCAAAAAAAAGAGTGGGATCCAGTAGCTCCAAATTTGGGTGAATTTGGCTGGGAGAGCCTTGCACGAACAGGATTTATGACTTAGGAGATGGGAGACCTTTGGCTAATTCTCCTGAACGTTTCATTTCCTCCAAATCCTCCTAAACTTTCATTTGAGGGGCAGATATTGGCAAACGCCTGAGGGGAGGGAGACACTTTAACATTTTTAAATTGCATTTTTCTCCCTACTTCCAGCAAAGTGGTGGAACTATTTGGGAATGAGCAGGAAACGAGTTTTCTCCTGCAAACAAGGAGAAAAATGAAACTTTCACCTCAGCTCTGGGAGCAGCTCTGATGAGCCCCTTTTATCTTTGTTAGCAAAAGTTGGGCTTTGACTAGAAAATGGTTTCTCCTTTGGTTATTCCAGCAGGATTTTCAGCACTTCTCCTCCACAGCATGGATGTTTGCTCAGTGGGGGAGTCCCAAGCTGTGAAAATGAGCATAAATCTCTAAATTTGGGGATGAAGAGCTTGTAGGAGAGGCTTTTGTACTCTGTGAAAAATCAGCTGAAGGTGCAGTGGGGGCCAAGATGTTCCCAAGGCTGAGCTGAGGGTGGAGGTGCAGGAGGAGCCCCTTTGGTGGGAGCTGAGCTGCCCCTGTCCCTTTGGGCTTCCCAGGAGCTGTCCCTGAGCCAGGCACAGAGCTGTGCCCAGGTGATGCCTTCTGGAGGCTCAGCTGGATTATTCCAAAAAAACTGCTGGGTCCCATTTTCCCTCCTCCAACACAACTCACCTGTGCCAGAGGGTGTTTGCAGCCATGAAAGCAACAGGGAAAAAATGGGAAATTTCATCTAAAAATAGCCTGGAGAGCAGGGATTGAGTGATGCCTTCAGGAGGCTGAGATGGAGCAGAACCAGGCAGAGCCAAAGGATCCAGCAGGGATTGATTCAAAGGGATTTATTCAAACCTCCCTGGGCACACCTGGGCAGTGCCAGAGCCCGGCTGGGCCGCACCCAAGGGGAACCCAAAATGGGCACAAAATGGGCACAAAATGGACCCAAAATGGACACAAAATGGGCACAAAATGGGCCCAAAATGGGCACAAAATGGACACAAAATGGACCCAAAATGGGCACAAAATGGGCACAAAATGAACCCAAAGTGGGCACAAAATGGGCACAAAATGGACCCAAAATGGGCACAAAATGGGCACAAAATGGACACAAAATGCACGAGCAGCCACCAGGTCCCAGCCTGGGATCAGTTCTGCTCCAGCAGCACCTTGGAGTTCATTGGGCAATTCCAGCTGCAGGGCAGGAAGCTCCATCCTCCTTGCTTTGCCTTCTCCCCTCTCCCTTGCTTTGGTTCTTGGCCCTGAAAGTTGTCCTTGGTCCCAAAGTGGAGCAGGAATTGTTTTGTCTCCCTGCTGTGTGAGGAGAGCTGAGCAGCACTGAACATGAACCCTAAAACTGCCCCCAACACAGCCCAGAATGTGAAAAATAGAAAAGCTCAAAGTGAAGGCATCATGACCATGCATATTCCCTGCTCCTGAGGATGGAAAATCTCATCCCTTCCCCTCACATGGGTCAGGGAGGGCTCAGCAGCTGGAGGGAATGGATTCCAACCTGATGGGGAAGTAGAGGAAACAGCAGAAACGAGGAGCACTGAGAAAAATTACAAAATATTTCATGGATTGTTCAGGTTTTGGGGTTTGTGGTATTGTAAATCGCAGGGGGTTGTCTCAACTCAGCCTAAACCTGGGCTCCTGAGTTGGAGTTATGCAGAATCCTGCTGGAACCCTGGACACAGAGCAGTTCAGGCTTTCTGTGCTGGCAAAAAATGATCCACAAAAATTCACTGCATTGACCTGAGGCCATGGGAAAGGCTCCCAAAACTGGGTGAGAGCCCTGAGAGTGTGGAGTTAAATAAAAGTGTGTTATAGCACAGGGGCAGAGAGCTAGAATGTAAGGTTTTGAGATATAGCAATGTGTATATTTGTAACAAAATGGAAGGTTTAAGGCATAAATTTCTTCTTCTTCTTCTTCTTCTCTTCTTCTTCTTCTTCTTCTTCTTCTTCTTCTTCTTTCTTCTTTCTTCTTCTTCTTCTTCTTCTTCTTCTTTTTCCTTTTTCTCCTTCTCCTTCTCCTTCTCCTTCTTCTCCTTCCCTTCTTCTCCACAAGTTTGGGTAATTTTGTGTGATTGATTTGAAAAACCCATAGTGCAGGACATGAGTAGCTAGTTATTGGCTTTAAAGTTAAAATATATTTGTTAGCATCTCATAATTAGGCAACTTAAGCTTAAAAATACCTTAAAACTTCTCTCTACACTCCAAATTTTACCTTGTTAACTTAACATATAGAAACACTCACAGCCAGTGAAGCTGTAACTAAAATAAAACAAATAAACATCAAAGCCCAAACGCAAATTCAACCTCTCGTACTTTTAATCCTAACCCTAAAAAGAAAAAAAACCAAATAAACCCCAAAAATTTCTCCCCAGAAAGCAAAGCTGAGGAGCTCAGCAGGATCCTGACTCGGGGCTCATTGCTGTGGCAGGAATTAAGAAACATGGGATGATTGTGTTACATTTTCCTGGAAGGAGCCAAGCTGGAGAACATCAGGGAGCAAAGGTATTCCTGGAATAATAATAATAAAAAAAAAACCAAAAAACCCTTCCTAAAATCCCAACAAAAAAAACAAAACCAAAACCAGCTTGTTTTTACCACAGTAGAATATCTTTAGCAAATTATATTCTCTTACCTGTGGCAGCGCTGGCTGTTTTTAAAAATACCTTCCTTAGAGGAAGGGATGAATAAAACCAAGGAAACTTTTTAATTAAACACTTTTTAATTTGTGTTTCTTCTGTTTTCTATGGCAAACATTAAATCCTCCCCATCCCCAAGCTCCAGACCTCCCCAGTATCTCATTGGCTGTGCAAGTGTTCTGGTTTTGGTTTGTTCATTTGAAATTTCTTAATTAAGAGTAAAGTAGGTTTAAGCTTAAAAGTAATAAAAAATTTATTACTTTATGTTAAAGGGGAAAAAAATAAGAATTAGAATTAAATTTTAGTTGTTTTTTTTTTAATTAACAATGTATAGAAAATAACATTTAGAAATTTCAGTTAGTTTTTTACTTTTAAAATATTTTTTAACTTTTTTTATAGGTGTTCTCTCTCTGCAAAACCATTATGAAAAAAAGCTTCCTGAACTTAATTTCCTTTAAAAAGTGATAGCACCCAAAGACTAAGTACTTTCTCATAAAAGTAATAAATAAACTAAAATAAATAAAATTATTTATTTATTTATTTATTTATTTATTTATTTATTTATTTATATCATTATTATTTTAAATTACTTTATTTATAATAAATAAATCAAAATGCTCATCTCAAACCCAACCAACACATTTTGGTAAACCAAAGAGAAAGTCAATGCTTCAGGTTTTGAAGAGCAGCTTTATATAAAGAAATCCATTTATTCTTTTGCCAGTCTAGTTTGAATTATGCTATATATTAATTTTGTCTCATTTTTTTTATATCCAGCACCATATTTTGCCTCACTATCCACTCATTCAGACGCATTTCAGTATTAAATACGGTAATATATTGCAAATAAACTCCTACAAAGAGTTGAAGTCAGTTAAATCTGTATTACAAAGTCAGCTGTGGTTCAAAACTGAACTCATGATCTGGGGATGAATTATTATTGTTGCAGTTATTTTACCTTTGTTAACTTTGTGATTTTCTCCTGCTGAACAAGTCCAGCCCAGGATCAACTCAAGAAATTAGGGATTTCTTTTTCCAGTGGATGTCAAATCTTCTGGTTCTCTGCCCCAAAAGGGATTCCAGGGAGCACAGCTCAGGAATGGCAGATCAAAAAGAACTTAATAAACCAAATTTTCGAACTTGGGTGAGACCAGCAAATTCAAACTTAAGGAGCAGCTTTCCCAAAATCAAACTTAAGGAGAAGATTTCCCAAAAATCAAACTTAAGGAGCAAATTTGCCAAAATCAAACTTAAGGAGCAAATTTCCCAAAAATCAAACTTAAGGAGCAAATTTCCCAAATATCAAACTTAGCAGCAAATTTCCCGAAATCAACCTTAGGGAGCAAATTTCCCTAAATCAAACTTAAGGAGAAGATTTCCCAAAAATCAAACTTAGGAGCAAATTTCCCAAAAATCAAACTTTAGGAGCAAATTTCCAAAATCAGGGAAGGAATTTTAAACCACAACCAAGGCTGGTTTCACAGCCAGC
Source organism: Sitta carolinensis (assembly GCA_032173965.1). Classification (NCBI taxonomy): domain Eukaryota; kingdom Metazoa; phylum Chordata; class Aves; order Passeriformes; family Sittidae; genus Sitta; species Sitta carolinensis. Next base: position 1,846,673 of record CM063298.1, on the reverse strand, counting down.
TTTAGGAACCTTACATTAACGGGGCCAGTTTGAATTTCTCCCCAGAACTTTGCAGCCACCCACTGCCCTGGACCGTGTCCCACTGCTGGGCTGGATGCCTTGCTCAGCAAATTGCTGGGGCTCAGCCCAAAAAAAAAAAAAAAAAAAGGGGAGAAATCCTGAAAGGAATACGAGGTGGGAAGGAGGGTTAGGTGAGACCTACAGCCCCGCAGCGCTGAGTGGCAACCAGCCTCATTTTCTCCTCCAGCCACATTGTCTGGAAGCCTCAGAGAAGGCAGAACCAGGCCAGATTTTTCCAGCTTGAGCTCTGCTGATCACCAAGCACCTGCTCCATCCATGTGGAAGGGAGAGCTGGACAAGCTCTGAGCACATCTGGTTCCACTCAGCTGCTCCGGAGGGTTTGACATCCTATAGGGTTTGACAGAGCAGAGAGTCCAGCGAGTCCTGCAGACAGACAGGCCCAGTTTGTTCCTCTGCACTGGATTTTACCTGGCTGGGCTGATTAGTTTCACGAAACCCTAATTAGAAACAGCTCTTCACGTCAAGCACAATGACATTAAGTGGAACGCAGTGACATTAAGTTGAAAACGAGGTGAAGTGTATTTAGGCTGAAGGGATATCTGGAGAAAAGAATGAGTCTGTAAAACCTTCTGTCTGTATCTGATTTGAAGGCAGCTGAACCTGTCTGGAAGCATCAGCTGCCTCTATTAATCTTTTCTCTCCACCAGAACTCCTCTGGAACTCCGACGGGCTACAGGAGAGTCGGCAGAGCTATTAGGGGAAAATGAGTTATTTCAGTGGGATACTCCAAGGAAATCACAGCAAATGTTCCTCAGGGTGGAATCTGCAGCGAGGGAAAATTTAAGGGCAATTTAAGTTCTCGTCAGATAAAAACCTTGGTGTAAATTTGACAAAGAGCAGCCTTCGGGGGAGCAGGAGCCTGCCTGTTTATCTGTCTGTCTTGTTCCTCAGGAGCCTCAGGAATTAAGGCGTTGCATGATCCTTTCTGGCTCATTTTGATCAGCCCTCATTATCCTTTTTCTGCCCCAAACCACAGCAAGAAATTAACCTGAATATTGGCAAAACATCCCTTATTCTTCCCCTCAACCCCAAGTAAAATATCCCAAACCCTTTATTCACCAGCACACGCATTTGATGTCGTTTTCTTTTCCTCTTTGTAGAGCTACTCAAGGATATTGCTTCTTCCATTTAACCACAGGGGCCCTGGAACAATCTTTAATGCATTTAGGATGTGGTCATATTTTAGGATGTTTTAGAGGATAAAATCACACTTGAGGGCTATTTAAGCCCTTGGAAAAGTGCAGTGGACCCCGTTGGAGGGGCTGCCAATCCCATAAGTGTCCCTCCTGCTGGCCCTGGGGCTGGGAGGGTTGGGGCAGGGCTGGGAGGATTATTCTGCTGTGAGTTCACCTGTTTACCCAGGCTGTTATTTATTGAAGATCAAATTGACTGAAAATCACTCCCGACAGAGAGCTGGCAAGGGATGACATTATGAGGAGAGCAGAGCTGGGGGTTTCCAGCTTCAGTTATCTGTGATTTAGGGATCATTAGGATCTCTTTAAAATTCTTGCAGCCGGCCAAAAAAACTAAAATTAAAGGCAGGCTGTGCCTTACATTAAACAATGTGGGAATAGACGAGAGACACCGTTCTGCTGGGTTAAACCTTTTGTTTGACTTCTTTAAATACTTTTAATCTTTTTGAGCTTAATTTTGCCACACTGAGTGCATGGGGGGAAGGCTTATTTGTGATGGGGGAAGTATTCCTGGGAGTTACTTCTCTCCAGTTTTTAGGGCTGCATTTATTCTTATTTTGCCCTTCAACTGGAGACCAGATTATAACTGAGGAAAACAGACACGTATTCCCCAAATCTGGGTGGCTGAAGCAGTTACATGGACAAAGGGAGACTCCAAGGGCTGAATTTTGGACTTGAAAGGCATCAGATTGACTGAAAACATCTTTGCTGTGTCGAGTGCAGTTGGTTTTTACTGTGGTCGCAAGTAAAACACTTTCAACTGCCTTTTCCACTTTGTAGAGAGGTTTTCCAGCTATTTAGGAGTGAAAGGAGCAGGTTTAATCCTGTGAAAGCAACATCTAGCTCCATTTTCAACCATTTCCAAGCTGGCGTGGGCAACAAATCTCTTCAGGCCACACTTTGGTGCAGTTGGAGGGGGCAGGAACGGGACAAGCAGGAGTTCCACCAGGGAAAATCCCCTCTCCTGTTAAGCCAAGCTCTCAGTTTCAGGCATCATTTGGGTTTAGCCAAACCCACCATCCCCCAGCAGAACCAGGGATTTTCTTCCTGCTTTTGCTTTGTTTTATTTGAGCAGAGCATTCCTTGCCCTGCTGTTTATCCCCTCGGACCAGGCCAGGAAAAAGCCCACTTGCACCCCTCGACCTTTCTGCTGCCCCACTGACAATTCCCTTCCTCAGCCTCCAGGCATGGCTTTTTTTGGGAGTGCCTTATTTAGAACACATGAGCGGCATTCCCAGCTCTGCAGTAGCCTCCCAGCCCCACGGAGGATTTATTTACATTGCATAAAATTAGAGGAAATGAAGGGGGATGTGTTTGAAGGCAGAGCAGCGACCGCGTCGCGCTCGTTACCAAAATCCCTCATGGAAGGGTTTCAGTCAATGTCAGCTCGGGGCAGGGAGGGGCAAAAATCCACTCCTGGGCATTTCCAGGGTAATGGGGAATGATGCCTGGCAGTAAAACACACTCAGCCACTCTCTAAACAAAATTATTTTGGGGGGTTTCAAGTGATTTTTGGCCGTTCCACACCGTGAATCCAGGCTGAGTTCTTGGCTTCCTGTCTCACCGGAGGATATCCCACAGAGGAGGCCTTAGGGGGTGGAGAAAAGGAAGAATTTCTTCTTAAATTAAATGTATTCTATGTTTTAAAAAGGTGTTTGTAGATGGGGGAAGGAGGAAATGTTCCACTGGAGTGGCGCAGATGGGGGTCCATAAAAGCACTGACTAAAATATATATATATATATAAATAAATACATGTAGATATATATATAAAATACATGTAGAAAATGAAAATTATTAAATTCAATTGATCAGCTATTTGCACAAATTACAAATTATTGAAGTCAATTAATTTTGTTGGCATTGATACCTACTCTCATCTTCTGAGTGCAGAAAATTCATCAGCTCGGGATTTTCTGAGTCTGTAATTTCTGGCTTCACTCTGCATCCCAAAGGTAAATGCAAATGGAATAACCACAAGAGGAAGTGGATCAAACCCAGGTTTGTGTTGTAGAAAAGAATCCCAAAAATTTAGGATTAAATTAATTAAAATAAAATTAGTTAAAACATAATTGTGTAAAGAAGTTTTTCGGACTCCAGGATGGATCTGGGTAGGGAACCTGGAAAAACCAGGGAATAAATTCCAGGCCCCACAGCAGCTTTAACGCTGATCTAGAGCAGATCCTCAGCCCTGGTGCCAGAGTTGTTCCAAAACACATTTTTGGCTCACTGTGGTTGGTGCCGGCCCAAAATTGCCCCTGCCAAATTTCACCCTGGAGCCAGGGCTGGGACATCCTTGACTGAGATGTGCCATCATCATCATCCAGCTCTTGGAAATCCAGGAGTGGCTGCTCTTCCTGGAGCTACTGAACGTTCCACCAAAACCTGCTCAGATCCCTGGAGAATTGCTTATTAGGAACCCCTTCCCACATTTCCCAGAGGTTTATTCCTGACTAATTCCTCTTCAAACCCACCCTGCTTTCAAGGATAATTTGCAAATGCAATCAGAAAAAAAAAATGTCCAGAAGACTGAATGATTTGGATCAAATTATTATAGGGTACAACTTCCTCCTGTGTTAAATTTCCATAAATCTATATATGGAATTTTCTCTGATATAGATATATATATATATATATAGATATATATATATATGAGTTATTCTCTCATATATATATATGAGTTATATGTACAACTCTCTCATGTATATATTTGAGTCTTTATACATGAGCTGAGCCAAATATATATAAGAAAATAAAAAGAGGAATGGTAATTCCTTTCACACAGCCAGCTGGAATTCCCTTCAAAACACTTATTTTTCCAAAAAGCAGACGCTCCAAATTTTCCAAAATGAGACTTTTCTAGCTATGTTGAAACACATCTAAATCCCAATTCTTCCCTCTTTCTGTTTTTAAACCAAAAAACTTCGGGAGATCCCATGGATTTATAAACCCATAGGAAGGGCAGCCATGGAGGCTGGGGGAAAAAAATTCAAAACGGGATGGAAGGAGAGGGTGAAAATATCCAAAACTTACATCAACTCCCAGCAAAGCATAAAAAATTAAAAGAAAATAAACTTTCTTGTCCAGGGGTAGATAAAGATAGAGTCAGCTTTGGTTTCCTGGCAATACTTGAGAGGGAAAAGGGAGAGAAGCCCCAAACCGCAGATGATCAACAAGGCTGGGCATTCTGAAAAGAACTTATTTATTTGTAAACCCTCTACGGAAGCAACAAGCGTGTTCTGCTAATGACTGGGAATTTAAACAGCTTTTTCTTGGGGAAAAATAAACCAAACAAATATCCCTGTGCACCTTCAAGGCTGCTTTTATCAGCATAAACCACTATTCAGTAGCTCGAGCAATACCTCGCCTTCAAGGTCGAGCAAAACCCCCCGTGAAAACAAACAGCTCCTCCTCAGCCTTTCCAGCAGGAGTGGCTGAGAACAACAGCTCAGATCTGCAGGAAAAACGCTGGAAAACCTGGGGAGAGCGTTGGAGAATTGGGAAGAAACGCTGGAAAAATGTTCAGCACAAATATATTCGGCGCTGGCGGACTTTTCCTACATCGCAATTTCGCCCTTTCCTCCGGGATCCTTGGGAGGCTTCAGCTCTCCAGGGTTGGAGGCAGGAAGCCTCAGGAAGTGGCCAGGAGCCTGTGGTGATGTAACTGTCACATTTCTCCAGGCCTGGCTCTGTTGATATTAGCCCGGGCTAATCACCGCGCTAATTGGGCGGCCACGACGCGGAGCAGCTCGGCTTTCACTTCAACTGCTCACCCAAATGAGCTTTGACTCAAATGTAATACTTTATATCAACACACGGGATGGCTGCAAAAATAATACCACATGTGCTGGTGCCTCTTTTTAATAAGTGTCTTCCTCAATTTTCCCTGCTGGATGAGGCACTCGAACGTACACGTAATTAAGGTTATTTAAGGGATATCAATTGAAAAACGCACCCGCAGGAGGCTGGACATGACTGATGGAGCTCCCAGAGCAGCTCCCAAAAGTCAGCTGCCAGAATTTCCTGCAGCTCTTCTACAATTTGATCTTCCCCTCCTCGCCCGGGACTGGAATAACCTGGAAATCTCCCGGTTTGCTCTTTGTCGTTCGCCTCGGGGCAAAACGGGTTTAGGAGGGTGGGTTCAGGGTTTGGTGGCAATTTCTGGGGGAATCCTAGGGAATAGAAAAAGCAGAAGAGCACAGAGGACAGCAGAGCTGGGCTGGTTTCGAGGAGCTGCTGGAGAGAAGGGCAGAGCCTCTCTGCTCAGCACTGGTGGAAGAGTCCTCCACAGCCCCCAGACCAAAGCGTGCCCAAAATAAGCTGGAAAGACACTGGGAGAAGATCTCCTGCAGTAGAATTTTCATGGATCCGTGGAGCATTTCGGGGTGGAAGTGATCTTGAAAGGCCACCTAGTCCAATGCCAAGAAGATCTTCCACTCAAAGCTCCATCCACCCCAACCTTGAACCAGGGATGGAGCATCCACCACCTCTCTGAGCAGCCACCCCCATTTTAAACTATTCTTCTTTATAGCCAGTCTAAATCTATCCCAACTTAGATTAAACCCATTCCTCCTCATCTTAGCCCTTCCTGAAAGTTTTCTCCCATTTTTCATACAAACCCTCTTTAAGAAGAGAAAGTCTGCAGTGAGTTTTCCATGTTGTTTTTTCTTTTTTTTTTTTTTTTTTTTTTTTTTTCTTTTTTTTTTTTTTTTTTTTTTTTGCAGCTGTCTTTGTGCTCTGTTAAATTATCCCACTGTTCCTAAATGGAGGGATGTTTCCAGCACACATAAAAATATTAATTTAATGCCTAACTACCCTGGGGATGCTTTGAGGATGCACCACCCTGTGCTCAGAGATGTCAGAGAAGGTGGAAGACGGGAATTCCAGCGTTCACCACTCCAGGGACAGCACCAGGTGTGTGATGGAATCACCCTCCTCACATTTTTATGGCAGTGGGTGTTTCCCATGTTTCTACTCCAGAGTTTTAATCTCAGCAGGGCTCTGCTCACCAGGGAGCCTGTCAAGGCTTTGATAACACAGAAAATTCAATGTGTGCTTTGCCCAAGATTAAAAAAAAAAAAATCTACAGAAATTCCCCAATCCAATGGAGTGGATCAGCCAATATTCGTATTAAAGGCAGCCCAGTTTTTGTATTTGTATTTGTATTTGTATTTGTATTTGTATTTGTATTTGTATTTGTATTAAATGCACTGAGCACTAGAAAATGAGATTTTGTCCTTCCAAAAGACCTAAACCCAAATTCCTGTTGCTGGTTTTATAATTCTGTTGCTTGTGGCAGCCCAACACAGCCATGATGATGGCACAGGGCACCCACCTCGTGCTGTGGTGTCATTTGGTGGCTGAGGCAGCTGGAAAAGGATATTTGGATTTGTCACACGGGTCTGATAAGGCAGAAGGAGCTTCCAACATAAAATAATACCAAGAAAGAAAAGAGCAACCCCTTCTCCTCCAAAAACACACACAGAGCTGGAGATGTTGACCAATACACAGCAGAGCTTGCTAAAAAACTTCTCCAAAGCCCCTTTAAAAATGTGGTAAAGACCTAGGAATTAGTTGTAAAATATTTTTACTTTTTCCTTGCTTCTCTTTCTCCACCTTCAAGGTGGCTGATTTTCAATAGCAGGCATTTTGCAGATAAATTTTTGCTCTGCCATCCACGTTTTTACACCCAGATCTTAGGTCAGGCTTTTCTTGGTCAGTAGAACTTCTGAGCTGGGCCTGAGAAAAAGCCTCAGGATGGGGAGAAGCCCCCCCTGACACGAACCTGCCTCACTGCAGCTGCCTCTGTGTCCAAGTGCTTCCCCTCTCTGCAGAGTTGTCATAAAAATCATTATGAGCCCCCAACAGATGTGACCTTAAAGAGCAGCTTGATGGAGGGGAAAAAAAAATAAAAAAAAAGAGGTGGGGAATATAAAATAGCCTGTGGTGAAAATAACAGCAGGGAAAGATTATAAAATCTGAGCCATAGCTGGCTGGCTTCCTCTTGATTATTGCTTTCTTTTTCTTATTGCCTGTCCTTGAGAGTGCAGAGATTTGGGGGAGATTTGGGAAAGGCAATTTTAACACTCTGCTCTTCTAATGGGACCAAGCTGCTGCCAGGAGCTGTGATAACCTGGAAGAGCCTGGATGAGAGCTGTGGGAGCCCGGGCTGCCCTTCCAAAAGGGGTTTATTCCAATTATAATTATTACATTATTTTAAAATGTGCCTGAACACAGCAGCCCTGTGTGCAGAGCCACCCCTGGGAGCTGCCAGCTCCAGCCTGAGGCTGCCTGCAGCCACCTCTGGGCTGCTCACAGGGCTCTGCAGATTTGATTGGATATTAGAGAGTGCTCTTGGCTGAAGAGCTTAATGCATCACAACCAGCCAGCATCACACACAATGCCTTTACCATTACCTGGAGCCTCTCACAGCCACTGACATTCCCAGATTATGGCAGGCACTAACCAATCACAGGAGCTAGGGTGTTAGAGTTTAAGCTTAAAACTTGTTTTTCTGCAGTGGAAAGTTCTTCTAACTTGGTACAAACATGTTTTCTGTTTGCCTGTGCTTTTTGAGATTTCTCTTTACTTGGTAAAAACGTGCTTTTGTTTCTAGTGAATTTATCCTTTGCTCTCAGCCATAAAATCTCTTTCCAACTCCTCCCAACTTTTGTCCAGTGACCACCAGCTCAGCAATCCTTTTGGAAGCCACCCGCAGAAACTGCACTTTACACCAAGCTGGTAACAGGATTTTCAGAATCTTTTCATTCTTTTCCCAGCCTGGGTCTGGGGCTGCTTTCTGCAGTGAAAATCTGGTTTGCCACAGCCATTTTCTCCAGGATTTGTATCTTTGGATTGTCCTCTCCAGCTCCCAAGAGCTGCAAAGCCAAGGAGCTGAGCACAAGGAGGGTCTGACACTGCCCCACACTGACCCTGCAGAAATCCTCCTCTCCCCACACATCTGACAATTCCTGCCTGCTGAGTGAAGGATGTTGGAAAAATCCTGTCCTCTTCTAGCACCACTGCCTGATCAATCCCCTCTGGTGGGTTGCCTTTTCTCCCCTGATTTCATCACCTGACAGTGCTTTCCCCAGTCCTTTATCAGATTTCTCTGCTCCTGGTGATGCAGCAATGAGAACTGGGCTGAAATTCCAGCTGGAGATTTTGGCACCTCAAAGAGAGTTCTCACCACAGAGAGAAGAGCCCAGACCCAGCTCTTTGTGCCTGCACGTGGGTCCAGCACAGTGAATTTGGGGTTAAACCGAGCACCCAAGGGTCCCTCAGGCTCTGCCTCTGCTTGGAAACCACTCCAAGTCAGCCCCTGCTTTTCTGATCCATACTGAGCACCAACAAAACCTCCTGCAGCATCTGCTCTGATGCCTTGAGGGGCTGAGCTGGAGCAGAACCAGGCAGAGCCAAAGGATCCAGCAGGGATTGATTCAAAGGGATTTATTCAAACCTCCCTGGGCACACCTGGGCAGTGCCAGAGCCCGGCTGGGCCACACCCAAGGGGAACCCAAAATGGGCACAAAATGGGCACAAAATGGGCACAAAATGGACACAAAATGGGTACAAAAATGGGCACAAAATGGACACAAAATGGGCACAAAATGGGCACAAAATGGGCACAAAATGGACACAAAATGGACCCAAAATGGGCACAAAATGGACCCAAAATGGGCACAAAATGGGCACAAAATGGACACAAAATGGACACAAAATGGGCACAAAATGGGCACAAAATGGACACAAAATGGACCCAAAATGGGCACAAAATGGACCCAAAATGGACCCAAAATGGGCACAAAATGGGCACAAAATACACAAGCGGCCACCAGGTCCCAGCCTGGGATCAGTTCTGCTCCAGCAGCACCTTGGAGTTCATTGGGCAATTCCAGCTGCAGGGCAGGAAGCTCCATCCTCCTTGCTTTGCCTTCTCCCCTCACCCTTGCTTTGGTTCTTGGCCCTGAAAGTTGTCCTTGGTCCCAAAGTGGAGCAGGAATTGTTTTGTCTCCCTGCTGTGTGAGGAGAGCTGAGCAGCACTGAACATGAACCCTAAAACTGCCCCCAAAACAGCCCAGAATGTGAAAAATAGAAAAGCTCAAAACTTCAGGCATCAGTTCCTGCCCCGAGCCCTGCTCTGGGCTGGCCCGAGCTCTCCTGCCTGCAGCAGGATGCATTCCCCATCCCGGGAGAATCCTTCCCGAGGATTTCTCGGGCTTGAGGCAGGCAGGGACCCCGGGCAGGGTTTCCAGCCCGGCAGGGAACTTCCCTCGGTCGGGAGGGAGCAGAGGGGGCTGTGCTCTTGTACCACCAGCGCTGGGGGAATATTGTTTTGTTTTTGGAAGCGATGGCTAAAGCAGATGTTGGGGGCGAGCTGGCGGTTCGGAGCCTGCGGCAGGCAGGAATTATCCTGCAGGATGAAAAGTGACCTCCAGCCAGCACTGGTGCCTTTAATCCCGAGCTTTGTGCGCTGCTATCGGCTCCCGATCAGTTTTAAACCCGCTCCCTCCCGCTCAGCCTTTCCCTTTTCCCGGAAAGCTCGGCTTAGCAGCGCTCCGCTGCCTCCCGAGCGGCTCCAGCACCCTCAAAAACAGGCGATAGAAAATTCCAGCAGCTTTGCCTTCCTATAAACCCCATAAATAACCCCCCCAAAAACACCCCAGCACGTTGTAGCAGACGCATATTTTAGTCCCGAGCTTGCCAAGCCCGCATCACAATTCTGTAAGTTCTCCTCTCAAGCAAGGATAAATGTTTAGGTGCTCATCCTGGGAATACCTAAACCTGCAGAGTCTGTCCTGCTGATTTCAGGGCTTATTCCCTGATTTAAATTCTACCTGGAGGGACAAAGTCTGTCCCCTAGTTGGTGATTTCAGCACATATTTCATGTTTTTAATTCTCCCTGGATACCCAAAATGTCCCTTAGATGGTGATTTCAGCCCAGATTCCCTGCTTTAAATCCTCCCTGGATACCCAAACTGTCCCTTAGATGGTGATTTCAGCACATATTTCATGTTTTTAATTCTCCCTGGATATCCAAACTGTCCCTTAGATGGTGATTTCAGCCCAGATTCCCTGCTTTAAATCCTCCCTGGATACCCAAACTGTCCCTTAGATGGTGATTTCAGCCCAGATTCCCCTCTTTAAATCCTTCCTGGATATCCAAACTGTCCCTGAGATGGTGATTTCAGCCCATATTCCCCTCTTTAAATCCTCCCTGGATACCCAAACTGTCCCTTAGATGGTGATTTCAGCACATATTTCATTTTTTAAATTCAGCCTATATATCCAAACTCTGTCCCTTACCTGTTGATTTCAGCCTATATTCCCCACTTTAAATTCTATTTATCGGCACAGGGATTTGGGGAGGGTTTACATCCCATTAAAACCACCGGGATCTGGCTGTTCCCAGCTTTTCCACCCAAATTTGAGCACAGCAGTTACCACCACGTGGACTCCCTGCTCGTGGCTCCTCTCAGATGAGGCGACAAAGAAAAGTGAGCTCCGATAAAAGCGCGATTTTCCTCCACCCCAGGATATCCCAACCCGCCAAAAAAGCCTCGAAACTTTAATTTTTGCTCCAATTATGGATTCTCAGAGAGCCACCAGCTGAGGCTCTGCTCCGTTTTTTTTACGTGAAGGAGCTCAGAGTGAAAAGGATCTTTGCTGCAGGGGGAGCAAAGCTATAAAACCCTGAGGAAAGAGGACGTGTGGAAGCGCTCGGAGCCGCATCCCGCAGATCCCTGCAGAATCCCGGGATTCCCAAAGAGGGCACTGATGCTCTGCACAGCGCACGGGGCCAGCCCAGGAACCCTTGGCCAGGCATAAATCTCCGCGGAGAAATCTGTCTTAGCACGTCCACCTCAGGAAAAGGGGAATTATTACACTTAATTAAAGTGTATTGACACCACATGTGGCCCCACCTCTCGCTTTTGGCTTTATTAATGACAGCAAAGCTGCGGGCTCGGCCGGGGGAGGGCTGGGGGGGCAAGCGGGACTGCTCCAAACACAGCCGGGCTTTGAAAAGCCTCATTTCTGCCTCCGAGCTGCATCTTCTGGACAGTAATTCAGCTCCCTGGCTGCTCTGGCAGAGGGGATTGGTGCCTTAAGGTTTAGTTCTTATATTTTCCAGATTCTGCACTGCGTTAGAATCTAACTCTGAACTGCACAGAAAGGGTCAGTGAGTTCTACTGCCAGCCCAGCCAGAACAATCCTTTCCAGAACCAAAGACACAGAACAATCCTTTCCCAGAACCAAGGACACAGACAATCCTTCCCAGAACCAAGGACACAGAACAATCCTTCCCAGACCCAAGGACACAGAACAATCCTTCCCAGACCCAAGGACACAGAACAATCCTTCCCAGAGCCAAGGGCACAGAACAATCCTTTCCAGAGCCAAGGACACAGAACAATCCTTTCCAAGGACACAGAACAATCCTTCCCAGACCCAAGGACACAGAACAATCCTTCCCAGAGCCAAGGGCACAGAACAATCCTTTCCAAGGACACAGAACAATCCTTTCCAGAACCAAGGACACAGAACAATCCTTCCCAGAGCAAAGGACACAGAACAATCCTTCCCAGAGCAAAGGACACAGAACAATCCTTCCCAGAACCAAGGACACAGAACAATCCTGTCCAAGGACACAGAACAATCCTTTCCAGAGCCAAGGACACAGAACAATCCTTTCCAGAGCCAAGGACACAGAACAATCCAATCCAGACCCAAGGGCACAGAACAATCCTTTCCAAGGACACAGAACAATCCTTTCCAGAACCAAGGACACAGAACAATCCTTTCCAAGGACACAGAACAATCCTTTCCAAGGACACAGAACAATCCTTTCCCAACCCCAGACCCAAGGACCCCGCTGCAGCTCTGGCCCCAAAGTGCAACCAGCAGAGAACTGAGGGGAGAATCTGGGAGGGTGGGACTGCATCCCCTGGGGCTGGCATTGGACAAGGAACCAACCTGGAAATGGAGCAAAACTGAAAAAAGGGTGAGAACAACTGACCCTGGGTCCATCCTGGGTCCATACTGGGTTCATCCTGGCTCCATCCTGGGTGTAGCCCTGTCCAGGCTCTTGCACTGCCCAAGCTGATCCTTTGAAGCCTTTTAATAAACCCCAGCTTTATTCCTCTAACCCTGCCCACCCTCTGTCCCAGGTCACCCAGCTCAGCTCTGGGTGTTGGTGCTCCTGGAGCCATGCATGGGCCATTTTCCACATTTATTCAAAGAAATTATTCATAAATCTCTGCCTTTTGGGCTGCTGGGAGTCATTGTTTTGGTTTTGCAGGAGAGCTGTTTCAATAAAAGCCATACACAGAATAATTCCTGCTCCAGCAGAGACTTATGTCCATAATACACATAAAAATCTCAGCTGAAACAGAGAGAATTTGCTCAGATCTTGAGTTTTGGGCCCAGATTCATCCTTCCCAGTACAATCTTCAGGTCCAACATGTGGAAGAAGATTGGGGCATCCTGGGGCTCAGAGGATTTAACATTTTATTCAGGATTTTGAACCCTCAGCATCCCGGGGCACACAGAATTTAACATTTTTATTTGGTGCCTACACTGACAGATTCATTTGGCTGCTCATTAATTGTTTAGTGAGCATCAACGAGGCAGGGAGAACACAAATATAAAATGTGAGCCACCCCCAGTGCCAGCAGGGAGGAAATGCAGAAATTTCCAGTTAGCTCTGGGAAAATCATCCTTTGGGAGAGCAGGAATCAGGAATTGTCCCAGCAGCAGTGCAGGGGAAGGCAGGGGCATCCACGGAGGGCACAAATCCAGAGCAGCAGGAGAACAGGAGCAGGAAAAAGGGAGCTGAGCCCCCTCTGTGTGTCCCTACAAACCCCACACAGCCAGGACTGCACAAACTGCATTCCCTGGATAACGATTCCCTGAGGAAACATGGGGAAATCCTGCAGCAGCTCTGCCAGCTTTTCCATATTCTGAAGAAAATGGAAGAGAGGAGCGAGAGGCTGAGCCTGTCTTGGAGGGCTGGTTGAGAATTCCCATGGCACAAACAAGTCCTGAGGACTCCAACCACTTGAAAACTCCTGAAACTGCAAACCTGTCCTTAGTGGTTTGGGGAGAGCAGAGCCTTTCACCATCTATTAATACCCTGCAGGCTTTGCTTGCTAAAATATCACCCTGGGCAGGCTATTTTTGACACTCAGCTGGGAGCAGAGCAGCAGACAGGCACTGCAGATGGTTATCTGTGGTTAAAAGTCCAGAAAATATTGTAAAAGTGTGTAAATCCGAGGAATCTGGGCAGATTCCAGCTTCAGTAATCCCTTCTCCCAGTATTCCTGCTGCTGTTTCAATTGGAAAAAGCATCCTGCCATATTTTAGCCCAGGTTTGGCTGCTCTGCTCCTGGAATAATTTGGAAGTTGCTCAGCGAGGAGCTCTGGGATGAAAAGGGCTGCAGAAATTTATGATCATTGTCATCAATTCTGGCACCACTCAAGACCACCAGTATTTAAAATCAATTAACAGGCCTTCTCCTATTATCATTGGCATCTCCTTTTGGTCCAGCTAGGACAAGTTCAACTCTCATAAAAGTTAAAACCAATCTATTTTTGGAGGTAATACAGCACCAGCAAAGCAGAGCTGGTGGATTCTCATTATACATCTACTGACAGGAGGTTTCTGGGAATAAGTTCCCATGTAGAAGTTTTGGATGGGGGGAAAAGGGTGAGATGACATCCAGTAAAGAGATTTAACCCTCACTTCACACCCTCAGCTCGTCGTGCTTTTCCCTGCAGGTTATCATGAAAATACATCAAAACAAAGTCTGTTCTAAGCTGAAAATACTCCCAGGCAGAGCCTAAACCCTCTCTGGGCTTGGCTCATGGAAGCCAAGGCAAGGCTGGGTTTCTGCAGCCGTTCCCAGGTCTCTGTCAGCAGAGGGAATTTTGGTCTTTTCCGTGGCTCCGTGCTCAGCTCAGCCAGGACAGGATTAATGTTTGGGGAACTGGAGCATCCCCAGCTCTGAGGGCTCTGGGATTTGCACCAGCCCCAAATTCAAGCCTGGTCCATGGGAAGTCCCAGCAGAACTCTCTGTGTTGCATGGGAGAAGCCTCCAAACCTCCCCTGATCCGCAGATAAAGCAAAAATTAAAAAAAAAAAAGCTTTATCTGTGCTCTAAGGCTCAGCATTTCTGACACAAACCTCATTTAAACCCCAGTGAATCCACTCCCGACACAAACTGAGAATTAATTCGAGGAATATCACTAATAACAGCTCACAGCAGAGCTTTGGGAGCTCTTTTCTTATCTCCAAACACCTGGCTGGGGCAGGATCTGCACATTTCCTACTGCGAGGCACCGAGCAGCATCTGGAAGCAGCTGGAAATAATTCAGGAGCACAGTGCAGTGAGCAGGAGTTTAAAAACCACACGGTCTCGACGATATTTTCACAGTGCTCCAAGCAATTTACTTCCACCAGTTAAATGGTTTCAAGGCTCTCCAGCTCCAAATTACACCCCAGGAACAAATGCCAGCAGTGGGAAAAGTCAGAGCATCAGGCCAGGGGGACAACAGCCAAAGGCCTCGAGGAAAGGGCAGATTTGGGAATGGCATCCTGCTGGATTTGAGGGGGATCAGCCCAAATCCTCTCCTCTCTGTCAGTGTCTCCCTCAGATGTGTGTCATTATGGAAAATAATCTGAATTTTCTGGCAGTATCACAGAGCCCATGGGAGCCACTCAGCCCATGGAGTCCCAGCTTCCACCTCCACCTCGCTGGGGTGCAGAGCATGAATTTATTTGTGCAATAAATTACAATTCCATGCAGGTTATCCAGGGAAAACTGGGACTGGGAGGAGTCTGTGTGACTTGGGACCCAGGTAAAGCTTTTCTTCACCAAACTGGGTCACAAATGGAGCAGGAGGGGCTGTGCTGGTGCAGTGCAGGGAATAAATGTTCCAGATTTATCTGCGCCTTGTGATTCTCTGTGCAATTCCCCCAGGAACGAGACACATTTGGTTTGTGTTCTCCACTCCAATGGTTATTTCAGGTGGGGGATCTCCTGCCATGAGCATTTCCCCATCCTTTGACTCAAAGTGAGGGGTGTGGTGGAGTGAGGGTCACCCAAAAACTCAAGTTGATGTTCTGGATTTTGGGCTCAGTGTGCTTGGAAACTTAATGGGAGCATGGAAGGAAAAGGAGTTGAATAAGGAAAAGGCAAAGGCAAAAAGCAAACAAAAATTTTTTCACCCACAGGTGTTATCAGCCCTGGAAATCTGAAGCTGGAGATTTTTCACGGACACAACTCGAGACACATGAAAATTAGAGAAATAAGAGAGTTATGAACATAAAATTTATTATATGCTTCAAAATATGAAAATTAAAAAAAAAAAAATCTAAAATGTGCAAAAGTCCCACAGAAGCTCAGGGATGGTTGGAAGGGTTGGAAAAGTTGAGGATGACCTGGAGGGACAGGGGGAACTTTTGGAGAGGCTGGATCAGGTCCAAAATCCAACAGTGGAAGAGGCAAAAAAAACCCCCCAGGAGGGACCTGAGAACTGGGAAGCAAAGAAATGAACATTTTCTCTGGAGGGGAGAGGGAAAATCTGGAGAGCCTGGCAAAGCAGATGGAGCTTTGGGGAACGAGGGGGTTTTGCTGTAAAAATGTACCTCACGTTAGGGCTGCGAAAATTCCCAAGTGAGAAAAGGAGCAAAAGGCCAGCCCGGGGTGAAAAGAGAGCCTGGCTCCTGTGAAAAACTGTTTCTCAAAATGAATGAGTGAAGCCTTGCAAAGCTGGGGAGGGAGGGAGGGACGGGAAGAAGTGTTTAAAGCAAATTTATCTATGAATGAATCAAGAGGGGAAGATCTGAACAGGAGCGCTTGCAGGCAGAGCTGTCTCGATTTAATCATCTCTAAAGGTCAAACTCGTTCTGTCTGAGTGATTTATCAATGTCCAGATTTTCCCTCCTCAGGAAAGAGATGGGTTTCTTCCATCCTTAAAAAAAAAAATAAATAAAAAAAAAAAAAATCTGGAAAATGGAAATTTTAATCAGGGAAGAAAGAAAAGAAAGAAAAAGAAAGAAAAGAAAAGAAAGAACTGGAAAGGGAAATTTTAATTAAAGGAGAATCATGAAACCCCCCTGATTTTCTAATCTGGAATTGGGGAACATCACAAGCATCCTGCCAAACCCAAATATTTTCTTGTCCCTTCTTGTTGACTGGGTTTTTAATTATTTTTTTTTTTTTTTAATAATAACATTTTGGCAGGGCGCAATAGAGATTTGGAAATGTCTAAAATGCACAAAGGATGCACTCAGTGGGATATGGGGTGTCCTGAAAGCAGAGTTAGGGGGTGCAGAGAGTTGTAAAAGCTGAGAAATTAAAGGGGGACTAAAGAGGCACCAAAAGATTTGAAACTCGGGAAAGGAAAAGTTCCCAGCCGAAAATTTCAGGGGTTGAATTTCTGTAATTTGCCAAAGAGAAGCTGGATTATATCACAGTCATGTCAGCCCCTAAAATTCAGTGTGAGGTGCATGAAGGCTCTTGAAATCAGTAGCAGATCTCTGATTTCTCACTTTAACCAGAGCAGAGAAATTAAAGCCAGAGCAGGTGAGGCCACCACACATGCAGAGAAAGAAACATCCTCCAAAAGAAGCTTTCCAGTCTGCTGGAGAATGACATAAAACCAATAAATTAACACCAAAAATGAAGATATAAACGGGAGAATTGATTTTCTTCAAGGGATTCTCCCTCTCTGATCTCATTTCAGCCAGGTCTCAGCCCATGGGTGTTGGCCAAACTCAGCTCCTTGGCCTCCTTGCAGAGCCCAGGGTGTGAAATTTGATGGCCTGACCAGCCAGGTGAGGAGATTCCCTCTCCCAACACAATCCCCAGGCTGGAGATTCTTTCTGGATTTTCAAGTTTCAGCAGCAGCAGACAATTCTTGATATCAGCACAACCAGCAGGGAGTAATCAGGATAATCCCAAACTCCAATAATCCCATTTAAACACCATCCTGGCTTGCAGAGGGGTGGGAACAGAAGGGTTTTGAAGAGTGCACTGGGACACAGAACAAATCCAAGAGCTCATCCCAAGGAATGTGAACCCACAGGAAAAGCAGGGCTCCTGTCAGGAGCCCCCCATCACAGGGAGCTCTGGACAGCCAAAGAAAAAAAAGAGCCACAGGCACGGTTTAAAAATGAAAAAGGTTGAGCAAATATATTAGGCTGAGGTGGAATTTCATTGAATCATTGCTTGATTATAGAGTGTCCCATCTGCAAGCCCTGGAAACCACTGTGGAGTGTTCTCAGGAGCTGCAATTATTCCTGCAGGGTTTGGAAAGGAGAGCTCCGGGGGGTTTGGGATTTGCCAGGGCTGTCTCAGACAGTTCTGGTTTAAAATAAAACCTGGGCAGACTCTGAGCCCAAAGTCCTGGGCTGGGCCAGCTCAGGGGACCTCAGGTTTGGGTGGCTTTTCTGGGAATTTGGCTCATTCCCAAAAGCCTCAGGATGCAGAGGAAACCAAGAGGAGAAATTGGAAGTTGGGAGTGATTTTAGTAAACAAAGGCAAGTGAGGGAAGCATCTTCAGGGCCAGATGGACCAAAAAGAAAAACCCAAAAACCAACAGATAAATAGGGAAAAACAAAATAAACCAAGTCTGGGGCTGATTTTAGCACCAAGAGCCTGCAGGTGAATGATGTCAAGATCAAAAATCTTCCACCTCGTCGTGGTCTGGCAACAACAACCTCCAAACAAACAAAAAGAATAAAAACCTCTCACCCCAAAACAAAGTAACAAAACAACAAAAATAAAATAAATAAATAAAATAAAATAAAATAAAATAAAATAAAATAAAATAAATAAATAAAATAAAATAAAATAAAATAAAATATAATAAAATAAAATATAATAAAATAAAATAAAATAAAATAACCCCAAAACCAAACAAAAAACACAAAACAAAACAAACAAAAAAAATCCCTCATGCCAAAACAAACAAAACAAAAAAAAAAACCCAACCTAACAAAACTAACAAAAAAAAAAATAAAAACCAAACCAAAACCATAAAGCAAAACAAAACAAACAAGCAAAAAAACCCCAAAATAAAACCTATCACCAAAAACCCAATACCATAAAAACCCCCAGATCCAGGGTGTTCCTCCGAGGCTGAATTTTATTTTGTGTGGCAGAAATCGCCCTGAGCAGAGGAAAGGAGATTTTAGAAGCTCTGCTTTGGAGTCCAGGCCCACAGTGACAGGAGCGAGCAATTAAAATCTTTAGTAATTAGATAATTCAGAAATTCCAGCTGTTAATTGTCCATCAGTGCCACAGCCGACTGAAAACTGCCCTGAATTTCTGATTTTTGCACGATGTCAGAAAACAAACACTTGAATTAAATGTGCAGAGCGGGTTTTTGTCTGATTTTAGGACTGGTTTTAACTGGGTTTACCTGTAAAACAGAACAACTTAAAAACCACTGACAATTCCCAGGCTTTATTCCTCTTTTTATTGGAATCCTGGAGTTTCCACCAGGGCAGAGCAGAAATGCTAAAAAAAATTAACAGGGTAATTCTGGAAGTCCAATTTGAGCTGAAAGAAAATCTGTTAAAAAGAATTAATAGATGATTCCTTATTTAAAAGATTGAGTTACACATCTCCAAGGCTTGCTTGGAATTTATCTGAATTTTCAGGGACAGATTGAGTCCTGATCCAAATCTCCTGGGCTTTGAACAAAGTTGGAGCTTTTCAGGTGACAAAACTCGGCCCAAAAACCCAAAAAATTTGGAAAATGAAAACTTTTCCTGTTGCTGCTCCATAGCAGGGATGAGGAGAAGCAGAAATCTAGGATGCTGAGGCCCGAGGGAAGGAGATGTGGAGGGAATAAATCGCCCAGAAAACAAAAATCCTTGCTTTTTCTGCTGTTTCTTTCTGCTGTCTCTGTATTTTCTGTTTGCACCTCACCTGTCTCAGCTCCAGCCCAGGAAGGTGATTAAACCTGGGCTTCATTTTAGGCAAGCTGGAAATTCTATCAGCTTAATTTTTGGCAAGCTGGGAATTTTATCAGCACTCAAACCCCACACAGCTGCTCAGACTAAACTTGAGTTTAAGCAGCTTTTAGAGACTGGGCTCCCCCCCAAAAATGGCAATTTTTTACCAATTTTGTTCAGGACTGGGCTCCCTCTGAGCACTTTTTTTGGCATTTTGAGGGCTGGGACTGCAGCAGCTCCTGCATCCCTGCGAGAATTCAGAATCTTCACTCTTCTATTTTTGGGTGTTCTCTCTTAAAAAAAAAAAAAAAAAAAACCAAAAAAAAAAACCCCAAAACTTTTTCAATCCCGAGCGAAAAAGCTGCTCCACCAACCCAAGGTGGTGTGCTAACGAGGTGAAAAACATTGCAAACTCCGCTTTGTAATTACAGGATTTGAGCTGCGGCATCCGAAATTTCAGGTCTAGTTCGTCCAAAGAACCAGATTATTCTATTTAGGGAAAATTCCCCCCCTTGCACTTCAACCCCCCTCCCGGGACAGACATGAAAACACCTTTGAAAAATTATTTTTTCCCCCCTAATTCTGGTTTCTTTCCCGGGTGTAAGAGCGTTGGAGCGAATGTAATTACATCTTGCCTCGGACAAGGCAAATATTTGATGTCACATTAAAATGTTTTCTCTCCAGCTGGTGGGAAATGTGGCTCCTCGCAGCAGATGCAGAACATTTTTAAGAGCTGGGAGAACCCAAAATTGATTTGTGTGTCTGGGATGGGGAGAGAGCACGGCTGGGAATGGGAAGGCGGGAATCGGCGGGACACGGGGATGGAGCGCCTCTGCCTGGGGGGAGAAATCCCAAAAAATGTCCTGGGAGGGGCTGGGAATTCCATCCCTGTCCTGGGAGGGGCCGGGATGGAATTCCCAGAAAACTCCGTTCCTGTTCTGGGTGGGGCCAGGGTGGAATTCCCAGAGAATTCTGTTCCTGTCCTTGGAGAGGCTGGGATGGAATTCTCAGAGAATTCTATTCCTGTCCTGGGAGGGGCCAGGATGGAATTCCCAGAGAATTCCATCCCTGTTCTGGGAGAGGTGGGGCTGGGATGGAATTCCCAGAGAATTCCATCCCTGTCCTTGGAGGGGTTGGGATGGAAATCCCAGAGATTTCTATTCCTGTCCTGGGAGGGGCTGGGATGGAATTCCCAGAGAATTCTCTTCTTGTCCTGGAAGGGGCCAGGATGGAATTCCCAGAGAATTCCAACCCTGTTCTGGGAGAGGTGGGGCTAGGATGGATTTCCCAGAGAATTCTCTTCTCATCCTGGGAGGGGTTGGGATGGAATTCCCAGAGAATTCTGTTCCTGCTCTGGGAGGGGCTGGGATGGAATTCCCAGAGAATTCCTTCTGCCCCATCCCTGCAAATGTCCAAGACTGGCTTGGAGCACCCTGGGACAGTGGAATGGGGTGGGATGAGATGATCCCAAAAGTCCCTTCCAACCCAAACCAATCCAGAATTCCATGCAATGCTGATGATGGAAGAGGGAAATAACTCCTAATTATGAATCCTTCCCTCTTCCCTGAAATAATTAATTCAAGTTTGGGGAAATGATGCTATAAATGTTCCTGATCCTTTGGGCACTGGGAACAAAAGGATCAATTAAAAAAGGAAATTACAGCCCCAGTGGTGCTGGGGGAGGTTCCCTCACCCCTCAGATTCCCTGATAATCTGAATTCTTGTGTTTTGCACCTGGACCCATGCACTGGACACCCAGGATCATAAAATTCCAGGGTGGATTGGGATGGGAGGAGCCCTAAAGCCCATCCCATTCCAGACCCTGCCCTGCCCTGCCCCAGGTTACTCAGTCAGGTGCAAAACCAGGAAAAAAAAAAGAAGAATCAGGGGAAAAAAAAAAAATCCAAGGATGCAAATTTCCTGCTGTCCTTGCCCACATCTCAGGGCAGCTCCTGACACATCCTGTATGGACTGGGTGACTCTTGTGGCTGGGTGTTAATGAAAGGCAGTGAGAAAATTAACCTGAAATAATTAATTGATGCTTCATGCTCCAGCTTTGGACTTGGAATCCATTTTGTGGCCTCCTCTGGAGGTTTTGTCAATGTTGTCCCCTAAAATTTGCATTGATAAATGACCTGCACTAAAGAAAAAAAAAAATTAAACAGATAAAGAAATAGATACCAGTGACTTCTTGTAGCCCAGGGTCAGATAATTGAGTTTATATGGGAGTTTATATTGAGTTTATAATTCCAGAGGAGCATAGCACCATGTGAGGGCACCTCCTGGAATGGCCCAGGGAAAGTTAAAAAGGAAATTAAAAATAAAAGTTTTATTCCTAGGAGGTGCTTCTACAGTTTTGGAGGGTTTTAATGCCTTAGCAGCAGCAGCACACAATCCCTGACATCAGCACAATCAGAAGGGGCAATCAGGGCAATCCAAACCTCAAATAATCTCATTTAAACTCCATCCTGATCCACAGAGGGGTGGGAACAGAAGGGTTTACAGCTCATCAATTCAAATGAGGTATTGCTCTCCATTTCCCAAATGGAACCAGAAAGATCCTATGGAAAACTACCAGCAAATGCAAGAGAGAAAAGGTCTGAATTCTGCTTTGGAATCTGGATTAAGCCAGGATTTCTCTGGGTTCACACACTGCTTCCTTCAAGCCACATCAACGGATCCCCCTTCCAAAACTAATATCCCACATTTTAAATTTAATTGTGTGATTTTCCCCCCATTTTTGCAGCTCAGAGAGGAACAGATAATTAATTTTTCACTTTCCAGCCCTGATGCTTTGTTCATTTTAGAAGCCTGATCAAGAGATGAGTGGCCCAGGACCCGGTTTCACTCCAGCATCTCCTGATGTTTCTGGGAACCACCAACATCCAGGCCACCAGGAGCAGCAGGGAGATTCCAGAGAAATCCCATGCCTGGATGGAACAGCAGCAATCAAAGGCAAGGTTGGGTTTGTTTGAGTTAGGGAAGGGAAAGCCGAGAAAAATAAACTGCAAACCAAAGTATGTTCCTACTTCTGGTGCTTTCCCCCGGATTAAGGAAGAGATCCAAACTTTCTGCACATTACGGACAAGAAACATCTCTCTGCTTCCCTCAGCCCTTCCAGCTCTATTTAGTCTTGACTCAAAAATCATCGAGAAAAGGAAAAATCAAGGATTTTTGCACTGATTCCCATGATTGAGCATCCCATCCGTGTTTAGCCTGAGGAGCACTGAGCTGTGTAAATACTTTTTTGGGCTTCGGTGGCAGAAAATAATAGGGTTCAGTAAATGGAGGCGAGAGAAGAAGGCTGTAATTATTCAACCAAAATATGGAACCCAGCTTGCTTAAATAAATATCCTCCTGCCCAAAGCCAGCAGGGTTCTTGAATGTATTTTATCCCATTGCAGGGCTAAAACGAGGATGTAAAGGTTGATAGCAGGAATTATACCTAAAAAGAGCCCTCAATATGCCAGGAGTGAGGAGGATGAGATGATAAAAACCCTAATTCCTTCAGGGAAATGCTCTGGAATGAAGGACAGACCCCTCTGTGCAGGGAGAGGCTCCTGAGAGCAGGCAGTCAGGAAAACGGGGAAATCCCAGCAAAATCCAGGGAGTCCTTGGGAAAGGCTGAGCCCTGGGTTGGATCCTGTCAAGCTTTTATGGGTTTGGGTCTCCAAGAGACAAGAGCAGTAGTTGGTTGACATAAAGTTGTTTATTACATGAATAATGTAATAAATTACAGAATCGGTCTGAAGGCAAGTGTTGGGGTGTGTTTTGTTTGTAGGTTTAAATTTCCTCCTGGTAATGCTCTGTCCCAGTTTCTCCCCATGTTTGGTTGGTTTAACCCAAGTTTGTAGAAAGTTCTTTGTTCCTCCCACCTCATATTGTCAATCCACCCTGTGCCGGCCCAGTCCCTGTCTGTCTCTGTAACCCTGCCCCTTGTTCCAGCACCTTCCCTGCCAATCCTCCCTCCCAATCCCTCATTGGTTGAGCATTGGAATCCACCCTGAGACCTCCCCTGGATAAAACCCACTGTGCTCCCATCACACAATCCCAGACTCACAGAATCCCACAATCCCAGAATCCCCAGGTTGGCAGAGCCCTCCAGGACCATCGATTCCAGCCCAGCCCCTCACCCAGCCCCTGGCCCCCAGAGCCACAGCCAGGCTGCTTTAAACACACCCAGGGATGGGCACTGCACCACCTCCCTGGCAGAACATCCCAGTACTTTAGCTCTATATCCATGAAAACCTTTTCCTGCTCTCCAGCCCGTGTTTCCCTGAGGCTGAGCCCTGTGGCTGTGTCAGTGCTGCTGCATTCAGAGCCCATCCCCTGGGCACAGCCCCCTCCCAGGAGCTGCAGGGAGTGAGGAGGGCACCCCTGAGTCTGCTCTGCTCCAGCTGAACCCCCCAGCTCCCTCAGTTCCTCTCAGGGTTTGTGTCCCAGCCCCTCTCCAGCCTCGGTTCCCACTCTGGATGTCTCCACATCCCTCCTGATTTGAGACACCTGCGTTCTTTGTCTTCACTCCCTGACCCTCTCAGGGCAATAAATTCCTTTGGAATTGTACTGAAGACCCTCCCTGATTCTTCCTCTGATCCTCAGCTCTGTTTCCAGCTGGTGCTGTCCAGAGCAGCCCTGCTGCTGGGGACTCTTGCTGAAGCTCTGCCCTAACCCAGCGTGGCCAGGGAGCAGCCAATCTTGGCACTGACTGGGAAGAGCCCGCTGGGAAACCAACCCCAGCACCTCATCAGCAAGAGCCCAAAGTACCAGAGTCCGTGTCAAAGTTTTGGGCTTGTCTCAAACAAGACTTAAAGTCCTGAGCTAGACAGCAGCAGCTTCCAAATCTTTCTCTGGTGAGAGTTCTGAGCAGGGCACCAGCAGCAGCAGCAGCTCTTCCATCTTTTTTCTTCTGGGTGGATACGTGTAGAAAAATCAGCAGCAGCAGGGGTAGGGAGAAAGGTGAATGGATGCTCGATGCAGACCTTCACTGAGGGTTTTAATCCTAAATTGGTCAATCAGCTAAAAAAAATGATGCTAAAACAATTTCTCTGCACCTGTTAAAATGATTTTTCAGCATGTGAAAGGCAGCTTCAGTTGTTACACACCTTTTATGTATTTTATGTATCTACATACAAGTTCTATCTTGTTTATAAGTATTTTATTTAGAAATGCTAAACAACATTCTGCTGTAATTTAGTTGTGTCTGTGAAGCACTAGAGCTTAGGGCGTTGGAAAGCATGAAATATATTCTCATTTAAACTTCGTTCTACTTACTTATGTGAGTTAATAGATCTTAACTTCTCTAAAGTTTTTAACTCAAATTCTACGTTCTTCTCTCCTTCCCCCTCAGAAGGGGGTCTGGCTTCTTAATTTCCAACAGGAGCCAAATAATCCTGTGGAGGTGAAAGGGATCTCCGTGCTGGATGTCCTTCAGAGATGCTACAATTTAAGGTGGAATTCCCAAGGAGCTTTGGAATCACAACCAGGAGCTCCAGCAGTGACCACCTGGAGCTGCAGGAAACCACCTCTGTTCAAGGGGGGAGAAAGGGATGGAAGGAAATTCCCCAAATTTGGGGTTTTGAAGTTGTTTCAATCTCAAAACCCCTTCAAACACCAGGGCAGTAGAACACTGCTGGGATTTCTTTCCCCCAGGAAATCAGGATTTCTGCTGTCAGCTTCGGGCAGCAGAGCTGGGACAGGATCTTCTGCCAGGGAAAGCCAACGCTGCTTGGGTCCCCTGCATTTTCCTCCAGGAAATCCATGGAGATGCAATATCCTCCATGAAACCCAGGTGGATGCAGGGATACACAACTTTTCCCTCAGAAACTGAATTCCTCTCTGCAGTGCCCACCAGTCACACCCCAAAACCACCTCAGGGAAAGCAGCTTTCCCCACGTAGAATCCTGGAATGGTTTGGGTGGGAAGGGACCCTGGAGATCAGTTCCATGTCCCTGCTCAAATCTTGGAGTCACAACCTCATGGAATGGGTGGGGTGGGAAAGGACCTTGAATTTCCTCCCATCCCACCCCCAGCCATGGGCAGGGTCACCTCCTGCTGGACCAGGCTGCTCCCAGCTGGCCTTGGGCACTGCCAGGGCTGGGGGAAGCATTCCCAAGTTTCCTGGCCTCTGGAGTTGGAGGTCTAGGGCAGAAAGGGGCTGCAACCACTGAGATTCCCTGGAATCTCCACCGAATTCCCAACATTCCTCTCTCTGGGCTGCAGGGAACAGCAAAAAAATGAGGATTGAGACACACCAGGGATGGTTCTCCTCAGGGCATCTGCCTTTGCTGCCAACCCTCCTCTGCCCTTCCCTTCCAAGAAGAGAAAAAAAAAAAAAGGAGAGAATCCATCAGCAGCATTAAAAAAATAAAATAAAATAAAATTGCAACTCTCCATTCCACGTTATTGCAGAAAAGTAATTAAAATCCAACTGCTGCCTCCAGCCCCCTGGGAGCAAATTTTTACTGGAAACGAGAAGGAAAGGTGGTTGGACTGTGGAAACATTTACCAGCTGCAGGTATAATGCTGTGTCTGTTGTCAGAGGGAACATTTCATTGGTTTATTTCTGGAGGATTATTTAGAGGGTTGTGGTCTCTAGGTCCAGGTCTGAAGAGAAAAAAAAAAAAAAAAAAAAATGGGAAAAAAAAAATCCAGCCTCTGAGGTGTGCCTTCTTTCTGCAGAATAGTGATTTGTTATGTGTTTGTCTGAGTTAAATATAGCAGCCAGGCCTCGGGGACAGGCCAGTATTTTATCCTGCTCACTTCTGGAAAAGACAAGGGGGAAAAAAAAAAGGGGGAAAAAAAAAAAGGGAAAAAAAAAAAAAAAAAAAAAAAAAGGAAAAATAAAAAATGAGAAAGAAGGAGGGAAAAAAGAAAAAAAAGAAGAAAAGAATAGGAAATTTCCTATTTCTCTAAAGCTTAAAGCTCAGAAATCCCTTATCTATAACCTGTTCTCAGTGTCTGAATTAACTCTGATTTATAATAATGCTCTTTAATAACCAGCTCCCCTCTGATCTGGACTCAGAAACTCCAAGTGCACTTCCAAACTTTGGAATGAGACTCTGAGATAATAAAACCTACAATATTGCAGCAAATCTCTATTATTATTATCATCATCATTATTATTGCCATTTCTAGTAATAAAAAAGCAGATATTTCTGTGGAAAAAAAAAGGGAGCTAATTGATTTATATTGAAAACAAGTTTAGACCCAAAAGTTTCCACTAACAAGTTTTTAAGGGATGAAATATTTCGTGTTAAAACGCGGGGATCGTTCGCTTCAGGTTTTTTTTGGAAGGAATTTTCTCATTTAGTTTTATTATGGAATTTTTGCCACGCAGCACTGCCAGGAATTCACAATCTCACAGCTGGGGAGATCCACGGGGCTCCCTTCGGGTTGGACATCTGTCAGTCAAAGAAATTCCAGAGACAACCTGTGCGTCAAGGCCGGGGGCAGAAATGAGAGCTGACAACTCCAAGGCGGGGAAATATCCTTCCAAAAAAACACAGCTCCCACTGCCGGGGGCTGCCGGCGGGTGGGCACTCCCCGGAGGGTCTCACGTTCGACTTTTATTTTAAAAGAGTTTTATTTCCCACAGGGCGGTGTGCGAGGAGCATCCCAGCCCATCCCAGCCCCACCTGGATCTGCCTGGATGCTGACTGAGTTCTGGGAACGTCAGAAAATGCATTTACGGATGGTTTTCAGCCCGCTCCCCCTCCATGGTGCCGTGAATGAGACGGGGTTTTTAGGAAATAACGTTCCTGACTGCGTGCTGGGATCGTCAGAAAATACATTTACGGATGGTTTTCAGCCCGCTCCCCCTCCATGGTGCCGTGAATGAGACGGGGTTTTTAGGAAATAATGTTCCTGGGAGTCGGGAGATGCGGGCTGGCAGCCTGGGCGGGATTCCTGGTGTGGTTTGGTGGGACCCGGCTGCACTCGGTGACCTTTAGAGGGCTTTCCCAACCCCAGTTCTGCTCCTTGGATCGCTGCAGGTTGGCCAGAGCGCCGTGGAACCCGATCGCCCGGCAGCGCCGGCGCTGTTCCCTCCCGCAGACACAAACAGCTTAATTTGCTAAGCTCGTAATGAGGGCTCTCCTTTATCCCAGGAGAAAATCCCTCGTTTCAAAGATAAACCCTGGAAAGCCAGGCTCTGGAGCTGGGCAATGTCAGAGCTCCTCGGGTTTGGCAGTTCCAATCAGGCAATTCCAAAGGCTGGGATTTGACAATCAGACAATTCCAATCATGGAATTCCAAAGGCTTGTATTTGGCAACCAGGCAATTCCAATCATGGAATTCCAAAGACTTGGATATTCCAGTCGTGGAATTCCAAAGGCTTGGATTTGGCAATCAGGCAATTCCATTCAGGCAATTCCAAAGGCTTGGATATTCCAATCAGGAAAATCCAATGAAGGAATTCCAAAAGGCTTGGATATTCCAATCAGAAAAATCCAATCAGGGAATTCCAAAGGCTTGGGTATTCCAATCAGAAAAATCCAATGAGGGAATTCCAAAGGCTTGGATTTGACAATCAGGCAATTCCAATGAGGGAATTCCAAAGGCTTGGATTTGGCAATCAGGCAATTCCAATCATGGAATTCCAGAGCTGAGGAGGTGCCATGGAATGGTCACAGGCTGGAGCAGTTGGGCTGCTGAAGCCACCGCTGCCCCTGCTTCCAGATCTTCTTCAGATCTTCTTGGAGATCAGTTCCACATCCCTGCTCAAATCATGGAGTCACAGAGTCATGGAATGGTTGGGGTGGGAAGGGACCCTGGAGATCAGTTCCACATCCCTGCTCAAATCATGGAGTCACAGAGTCATGGAATGGTTGGGGTGGGAAGGGATCCTGGAGATCAGTTCCACATCCCTGCTCAAATCATGGAGTCACAGAGTCATGGAATGGTTGGGGTGGGAAGGGACCCTGGAGATCAGTTCCACATCCCTGCTCAAATCATGGAGTCACAGAGTCATGGAATGGTTGGGGTGGGAAGGGATCCTGGAGTCAGTTCCACATCCTGCTCAATCATGGAGTCACAGAGTCATGAATGGTTGGGTGGGAAGGGACCCTGGAGATCAGTTCCACATCCCTGCTCAAATCATGGAGTCACAGAGTCATGGAATGGTTGGGGTGGGAAGGGACCTTCTTCTTCGGGGTGGAAGAGACCCTGAAGTGACAGGGTGAGAGGACACAGCCTCGAGGTTCACCAGGAGAGGTTGGGATTGGAAATCAGGGATAATTCCTCCATGGAAAGGGGGGCACACCTGGAAAACGCTGCTGAGGGGAGTCAGCATCCCTGGAAGTGTCCAAAAAATGGGTGAACGTGGCACCTGGGGCCAGGGGCCACGGGGGAACGAGGTGAGGGGATGGGCTGGTGGTGGGACTGGATCATCTTGGAGATCTTTTCCAGCCTCAGCCATCCTGGGGTTCAAGGATTCACATTTTCCCCCTGCGTTCCAGAAGGAACTGTAAATCCTCTGCAGAAATGACCCTGTTTCCATTCCCTGGGCAAAATACATCCCATAATGTATCTGGCCAAGATGTGTTTCCTTTTGCAGTGCTTATAAAATTTACAATATTCAAAACACTGGGATTTCCAGCTTTTCTGTGATCTGTGATCCTGAAATATAATAATACATATTATTATAATATTATTATATATAATCAATTATTATATATTAATATATAAAGCTATGATATAAATATATTAGCATATAGTAATTTCTTATTATAATATATAATTATAATTATATAATATCAAGTTATATATTATATAAAATTTTAATATATAATATTTAATATTATTATGCTTATCATTATAATAATATATTATTATTAACAGTCTGATACTATTAATATATTATTATAAATTATAAAATATATTAAGTAATAATTATATTTATATATATATAAAAGCATATATATTTATATATATAATTTTATTATGTTCTAATTATATATTAATATATATTTAATTATATATAATTTAATAATATATAATTTAATAATATATTTAATTACATATAATTATATTAAAATTATATATTAATTATATTAGATTTTATTATATAATGATATAATAAAGCTGAAATAATAATTATCAAAAAACACAGAACCAGCAAGAAAACCTTCACCCTTTAAAGAGCCAAAGGCCTCAGCCCTGAGGAGAACATGGAATTCCTCCCCTTTTTTCCCTATGGATATGGGGAAGGCCTCAGCCCTGAGGAGAACATGGAATTCCTCCCCTTTTTTCCCCATGGATAGGAGGATGTTATTAGCCCTGAGAACCTGGAATTCCTCCCCTTTTTCCCCATGGATATGGAGATGGCCTCAGCTCTGAGGAGAACATGGAATTCCTCTCCTTTTTCCCACGGATAAGAGGATGTCCTCAGCCCTGAGGAGAACATGGAATTCCTCCCTGTTTTTTCCCCATGGATGATGGAATGGCCTCAGTTCTGAGGAGAACATGGAATTCCTCCCTTTTTCCCTATGGAGATGTCCTCAGCCCTGAGAAGAACCTGGATTTCCTCCCTTTTTTCCCCATGGATAGGAGGATGTCCTCAGCCCTGAGAAGAACCTGGATTTCCTCCCTTTTTTCCCCATGGATAGGAGGATGTCCTCAGCCCTGAGAAGAACCTGGATTTCCTCCCTTTTTTCCCCACGGATAAGAGGATGTCCTCAGCCCTGAGAAGAACCTGGATTTCCTCCCTTTTTCCCCATGGATGATGGGCTGGCATTCCCGTAGATTAACAGAGACATTTCCATGAAATATGAAGCACCTCTTGAGCAGGAATTTCAGC
Organism: Sitta carolinensis; assembly: GCA_032173965.1. Classification (NCBI taxonomy): domain Eukaryota; kingdom Metazoa; phylum Chordata; class Aves; order Passeriformes; family Sittidae; genus Sitta; species Sitta carolinensis. The sequence continues at coordinate 1,816,641 of CM063298.1, read as the reverse complement.
AGCACCTCCGGGCAGAGCTTTTGTCCCACCAAGCCCAGTGGAAGCTGCAGCTCCTGTCTGGAGGAGGAGCTGGGGCATTCCCAGCTCCCACCAATTCCAGCCGCTGATATCCTCCACCAGTCTCCCAAGCGGGAAGTCCCAGCCTGGCTGATGAATTTTCACCTTAATTTCCTTTTGGAAAACAGAGCTGTGGTTGGTGGGGGAACCTCCTGCCCGCTCCCACGCGAGCCCGAGGAGCGCAGGCAAGGAGGAAATTATTTAACCCTTTCCAAAAGCTATACAATTTCTTTAAGTTAAGTAAAGAAAAATAAGCAGAGGTTGTTTCTCCTTTAGTCCCCGTGCAAAAATAAACAACACTCGTGCATAGCTAATAACCAGGTTACGGCCCCTGGCTAGTATCTCCTCCAGCTCCTGAAAACTCGCTGGAAAAATCTCTTTTTTCCCCCATTTTCCTGCTCTTCGAGCGAGTTCTAAGTCAGCAGCTCGTGCTTTCTGTAAGGGAAAAAGATAAGGATGGTGCAATTCCATCAGATTGGGCATTCCCAGGCTGCTCCTCTGCCCCAGGCCACGTTGGGACACGGAGCCTCCTTATCTGCTGGAGCTCACTGTGGGTTTGGGGTCAAAAACCAGGTTTTTGGGTCAAACCTTAAGTTTTTGGGTCAAACCTCAAGTTTTTGGGTCAAACCTCAAGTTTTTGGGTCAAATCCCAGGTTTTCAGGTCAAACCCAAGGGTTTTGGGTCAAACCAGTTTTCAGGTCAAACCCAAGGGTTTGGGGTCAAACCCAGGTTTTCAGGTCAAACCCAAGGGTTTGGGGTCAAACTCAGGTTTTCAGGTCAAACCCAAGGGTTTTGGGATCAAACCTCAAGTTTTTGGGTCAAACCCCAGGTTTTTGGGTCAAACCCAGGTTTTTGGGTCAAACACCAGGTTTTTGGGTCAAACCCAGGTTTTTGGGTCAAACCTCAAGTTTTTGGGGTCAAACCCCAGGTTTTTGGGTCAAACACGAGGTTTTCAAGATGGTTCTGCTGCCAAAATGGGCTGAGAAGAGGCAAGATGATAAAACAGAGTCAAGAAACCCAACAAAAGATGTAATAATGAGAATATCCATCAAAATGAGGTTAGAAGGGGAAAATTGTTCCCTGCTTTAACCACACCATGGATATATTGATATATTTTGTGTAGATAGATACTGGTTGTTGCAGAGAGACTGGGAAACAGCAACAGGAGTGAAAACATTTGGGGGATTTTCCCTTATGTTCTTGGAAATCAGTAATTTAGGAATTAATTATCATCATCAGGAGCACCCTGCTGTTGGTATTAGCCAAAAAAAAACCCAGCAAAGGCAAATTATTATGACCCCCTAAGAGAGGGACCTGCAAATAAATCAGCAGAATTTGAGGCTGGAAGTTGGCTAAATGCATTTATCAATAATTACAGTGTTTTAAATTATTATTTTTAACAAAAAGAGAGCAAACTGGCCTCTTACAGGGTGTCATAAAATCCTGGACATCGCTGAATCTCAGGGATATATTTGTAAAATATGGAATCAGAATAAATAAAGAACCCCAGCCAGTTTTATGATTCCATCTGCAAGACCATGATGCCATTCCATTGAGTCACTGATTAACCCAATTTCCTGGGAAAAAAAAAAAAAACAGGGATGAGCTAAGGAGACCCTCCTGGAGCACCCCAAGTGTCCCCAGGGCTGGCAGCTCTGGAGGACTCTGCAAACAAATCAGAATTTGGGGCTGGAAGATGATTAAATTAATTTATCATTAATTACAGTGCTCTAGATTATTATTTTTAACAAAAAGAGAGCAAACTGGCCTCTTACAGGGTGTCATAAACTCTTGGACACCGCTGAATCTCAGGGATTATTTGTAAAATATGGAATCAGGGTACAAGATTTGCATTTCAAGCTTGGTCACTCTCGAGATTAAATCCTAGAAATAAAAATTTCCAGATTTGGGATAGGGCTTAAGATTTGGATTTAAAATCACCTGAAATCTATCTAGAAATGCTTGTTCTTGCTGTTCTCCTGCAGTTCAACCCTTAAATCTCCTCAGGATTTGTAGTTTGGTGAAAGTCCATGTTTTTCCATGGATGCCGCTGGAATATTTCCTGTGCTTTGTCTCTTGTGAGCCTGGAGAAAGATGTGGGTGTAGGAAAAAAAAAAATAAATAAAGAAAGAAAAAGATAAAGATTTCACAACTTTCCAAAAAAGTTTGAGCCTCTTGCTCTCCTCCATCTGCCCGTGCAGGGAGATGAGCAGTGACATCCTGCATCCCGATAGGGGAAGGAATCTGCGGGGAGCATCCTGGCCCCGAGAGTGGAAAAAAAAAATAATTCCAACCCCCAAAGGTGTCAAAGGCAGCCGAGGTGGGAGCAGGGCAGGAAGTCAGGAGCCTGGAAAAAGTGAAGTAATGCAGCACAGTGGGCTATTCAGGGCTGCAAAAAAGGGGGAAAGGCCAAGGGGAGGGGGATTGGAATTGGGCTGGGGGCCGGGGGGGCTCCCTGCAGCAGCTGCAGAGCGTGTCTGGCAAAGCAAGTGTTTATTTGGACAATAATAGCCTTGAAGGCTCCTGATAAAAGCATCTCCTTGCACTTCCATCCGTAATTCTGCCAGAGGTTTCCTTCAGTAGTGCCTTCTACTGGGATGTAAAGCAATCCCTGCTGCCGGGAGCGGAAGGAGGAGGAGGAGGAAGGGGGGTGGTGAAAATGAAAATCATTTCCCTTGCAGTGGGCAGGCAGGGGAGATTTAATAAAAAAGAGTTAAAACCCAAAAAACACCCCCCCAAAAAAACAAACAAAAAAAAAAAAACAAAAAAACAAAACGAAACAAAACAAAACAAAACAAAACAAAAACAAAAAACAAAACAAAACAAAGCAAAAAAAACAACAAGAAACAACAATAAGAAACAAACCCACAAAAAAACCCACACACGCACACAAAAAAAAAAAAAAAAAAAAAAAAAAAAAAAAAAAAAAAAAAAGGAAGGAAGGAAACCTTTTGTTATTTTTTTTGTTATGTTTTTTTTTATTATTTTAATTCACATCTTTAATTATTTCCTTGGCAAAACAAGCGGGGAGATGCTGAGGAAAGAGCAGAGGAAGGCTCTTTGCCCATGTGGCTGCTGCTGCTGCTGCTGCTGGGTGCTTTTTGTCTCCCTGATTTCCTGAACGTGGCTGGAGAGCAGTGGCCCTTCCCAAACCCGGCCCCTCTCCCTCCCCTCTGCCTTTGTACAGCCGAGAGGAGAAAGGAACCAGCTGCAAAAAAAAAAAAAAAAATTAAAAAAAAAAAAATAAAAAATCCCTTTTCATGTCTCTCGTGCTCCCTGACCCCCCTTCAACACCTTGGGGTGCCCGCCGGGATTTCCAGGATTTCTTCAGTTACATTATGGCAATCTCCTCCTCCTCCTTGAACTTGATGGCAGCTCGGGCTTGCAGGAAGAGCTGCCTCCATGGATTTTTTTTTGGGGGGGGGAAAAAAACGGGAATTCTGAGCTTTTTTTTTGTATTTCTAAGAGATTCGGCTCATCCTCCCCACAAAAAAAAAAAAAAAAAATAAAAAATGTGGGAATGGTAGTTGGGTTTAAGACTTGAGCGAATGGGAACAAGTCTAAAAATCCGGGATTAAACTCCAATATGGGATTTCAGCAAACACGGGGGTGAATTTTAAGGGCAAAGTCCACACTGTGCTCAAGTGCCTTGGAAAGTGCTCGGTGCCTTCAGGTCCTTGAAGCAGTTGTGAAAACTGCAATCCCAAACCCAGGCTCCTCATCCCATGGAGAGGGGGGAAAGGAGAAGGAAAATGGAGGATTTGGATGCCAGGGGAGTGAGCCTGGTCTGTTCTTTACCTCTAAGTTGGGATGTCACTTAAAAAAAGTTGGAAAAAATGGAAAAAAATAAGTTGAAAAGGCCATTTCCAGGAGAAATTGGACAAAGCAAAGCTACAGATTTTCCTGTGGCTGCCAACCATCCTTTAAGGCTTTATTGGATTTTATTTATTTTTTAATTTCCAACAGGAATATTTACAGAAAGAAAGAAATTTCTTCTTTTCTCTGCAATCACATGGAAAGGCTGCTCCTTTTTAATGAAACCCCCCAGCCAGTGTCATTTTCTTGACAGATGAATATAAAATCCATTTGGATGTGTTTACAGCTAGATTTCAAGCTAGAAGGTGATGCTTGCTTGGGCAGTTTGACATCAAGAAGATTAAAATCCACTCTGCAGCCCCTTACCAAGAGAAACAATCTCTATTTAGCTGAAACAGCTGCTCTTGACTCGAAGGCAACGAGGCTTTGAGAACTTTCTGCTTCCTTAAAAATTTTATTTATTTATTATTTATTTGTTATTATTATGTCCCTGATTTTCCACTCCTGGATTTGGGCTGGTTCAGCAACTGGTGCTCTCCCTTTGTGAGGAATTTTGGGGATGTTTTTGTGGCAATCCTATGACAATCCTATGTCATATAATGACAATTATGACAATCCTAAACAAGTCCTGATTTTATTTGGGCTCGTTCAGCAACTGCTGCTCTCCCTTTGTGAGGAATTTCAGGGATGCTTTTTGTGTCAGCCCTTCCTGAAAATCCTAAACAAGTCCTGATTTTACACTCCTGGATTTGGGCTCATTCAGCTACTGCTGCTTTCCCTTTGTGAGGAATTTCAGGGATTTTTTTTGTGGTGTTTCAACCTTCTATGACAATCCTAAACAGGTCCTGATTTTATTTGGACTCCTTCAGCAACTGCTGCTCTCCCTTTGTGAGGAATTTCAGGGATGTTTTTGCAGGGTTTCAGCCCTTCCTGACAATCCTAAACAAGTCCTGATTTCCACTCCTGGATTTGGGCTGGTTCAGCAACTGCTACTCTCCCTTTGTGAGGAATTTCAGGGATGCTTTTGTGGAGTTTCAGCCTCTTGGACAATCCTAAACAGGTCCTGATTTTATTTGGACTCGTTCAGCAACAGCTGCTCTCCTTTTGTGAGGAATTTCAGGGATGTTTTTGCGGGGTTTCAGCCCTTCCTGACAATCCTAAACAAGTCCTGATTTCCACTCCTGGATTTGGGCTGGTTCAGCAACTGCTACTCTCCCTTTGTGAGGAATTTCAGGGATGCTTTTGTGGAGTTTCAGCCTCTTTGGACAATCCTAAACAGGTCCTGATTTTATTTGGACTCGTTCAGCAACAGCTGCTCTCCTTTTGTGAGGAATTTCAGGGATGTTTTTGCAGGGTTTCAGCCCTTCCTGACAATCCTAAACAAGTCCTGATTTTTCACTCCTTGATTTGGGCTCATTCAGCAACTGCTGCTCTCCTCTTGTGAGGAATTTCAGGGATGTTTTTGTGGGGTTTCAGCCCTTCCTGAAAATCCTAAACAGGTCCCTCTCCGAGGCTCTTTCTCAGCATCTCTGGGGGTTATTTTTGCACCTTTTTCCTGCAGATTTTTTTTTTTTTTTTTCCCCAGACACACATCTGTTTTGCAATCTGGAGCCCAGAATGGGATCAATCTGCCCAACACTCACCAGGAATGTACATCATAAAACAGACAGAGGCCACATTGCGGGCGAGCCGTCAGCGCGGCGCGGGGACCGCAACGTAAAATACCGACCCGGGCTGCAAGAGCCCAGCTTGGCTTGGGGCTTTTATGAGCTGCTGCTCCCAAAAAGCACCCCCCCAAAAAATAAAAGCTGTGGTCAGTGATGGCCCGTGCTTGTCAGAACCCCGGGCACAGAGGGTTTCTGTGCTGACAGGGACTGAGCCTCACAAATACACAGCATTTAACTGGAGGCCATGGGAAAAGCTTCCAAAATTGAGTGATAGCAGTGAGAGTGTGGAGTTAAATAAAAGTGTGTAATAGCACAGGGGGAGAGAGCTAGAATTTAAAGTTTTTGGATATACCAATACATGTATATATAAAAATTTAAAATATAAATTAATCCTCCTTCTCTTCTTCTTCCTTTTCTTCTTTGGCTGCTCTGCTGCTCTTCTCCCTGTTTTATCCTGAGATTTGGCACGGGCTGGGCAGTGCTGGAGGGTCCTGTTTAGTCTGGGATCAATCTGGTTTTCCCTTTCCTTTCCTTTCCTTTCCTTTCCTTTCCTTTCCTTTCCTTTCCTTTCCTTTCTTCCTTTCCTTTCCTTTCCTTTCCTTTCCTTTCCTTTCTCCTTTCCTTTCCTTTCTCCTTTCCTTTCCTTTCTCCTTTCCTTTCCTTTCTCCTTTCCTTTCCTTTCTCCTTTCCTTTCCTTTCTCCTTTCCTTTCCTTTCTCCTTTCCTTTCCTTTCTCCTTTCCTTTCCTTTCTCCTTTCCTTTCCTTTCTCCTTTCCTTTCCTTTCTCCTTTCCTTTCCTTTCCTTTCCTTTCTCTTCCTTTCCTTTCCCTTTCCCCTTTCCCAGTTTTTTTTTTTTCCTTCCTCCTTCTTTACTTTCCAGAAACTTTCCTGAAATTTCCCTTCCCTCCCTCCCTTCCCCTCCCCAAAACAAGGATTCCAGAGGATGCTGCTGCTCTCTTGGATGCCCAGGGAGCTCAGTGGGCTGGGCTGGAGATTTTTGGCTTCTTGCAAATGTTTCTGGCCCCTTGGGAATTTATTCTGTGGGTGAAGCACAAATACACTCAGAGAGCCACTGCCCCGTGGAGCAGACACCCCTGGAATTCATTTTGTGTTTCTTCCCACCACAGGATTTCCCTGGCTTTGCTACTGATGGAAATATTTCACCTAAAAGCAGGAGAATGTCCTTCCCTTGTGTGATCAGCTGCTGCTTCACATCAAAATAGTGATTAAATCTAAAATCAGGGGAATAATTATCTGTTTTTCACGTTGAGCTGTTGCCATTTGTCCTGCAAATGTCAGGGGTTTTTTGACTCTGAGGCACAAAATTTGAATATCCATCCACTGGACATTTCTAAAACTCATTTTGTTGCCAGTCATGGAAATAAAAGATCAAATCAGCCACTGAATATCAATAAAAGAAAGCACAGTTTAAATGGAAAAAAAAAGCAATCCTCTCAGGCCTGAATTTCTCAGGGTTAAAGCAGACAGAAAATTGATGTTGCTCCTGTCCAGGAATTACCAAAACCAGAAGGAAACAAAAAATCCTGCCCTTTTCATAGCACCCCAAACTGAACCAGAGACAAATAACCTGCAATTTTCACCTTGACATGGTCGGTGGAGGGTGGATTTGGCCTTTCCAAATTACAGCAAAGCTTTGAGAGCCTACATGGAATAATTCAGGGAAGAAATTGGGCCCAACCATCACCAGAGCAGTGAGAAAACAAACACGAGTGGATTAACATAATTGCTTAATCAACAGCCTTCACTGAAGGGCTTGCAAGTGTGTGGAATTAATCAGCTCATTGTGAGGAGCATTTTGAGTAATGAACATAATGAGAACTTTGCACAGCTGGCAACTATTTTAATCCATTAGCCAGCAAAATAAATAGCTCTAGAAAAACAACATTTCGTCTTATTTTTACTCCCTAACCAGGCTTGATAGTGAATATTGGGGTTAATTAGAGGAATTAAAGGGAGAATCATCTCCCAAACCTTCTTCCTGTCCAGCTAGGAATGACAACTCCCTCCACAAGAGCATTTCCCTCAGTCACAATTAATAGATTCTGCATTTCCCATGTGATTGCAATTTTTGGGTGGAATCAGTAGGATTTTTACTGGGAATGCTGCAGGAAATGTTCTGGATGTTGACAGTGTGCACCCAAATCCTTTAATGAGGCGTGAGGATGATGGCTGGGATCCATCTTTACCTCCCTGGATTATTCCAGGTACAAAGTTGGTGGTCTCCACCTTGACCCTCCTGGAAAGGCGAAGGTGAATCTGGAATTTTTATAGATTCAGGCACTGAGGAGCAGTTTGTGGGAATAAGGGGAAATCCCAGGGGGAAAACAAAGCAAAATTCCCAATGTCTCGGGAGATGATGTTGTTGGGAGGGTTGTGATACATAGAAAGTAATGATTAAGAGGTTCTAAGGTAGAAAAAGATTTTATTTTTTTAATCTTTTATATATTAAAGCGTGCACTTCACTTATTGGTTAGCAAAAGGTATTTTGTTTGTTATTTGTTTTTTTTATTCTTGGCTAGTTTATATATTTTGTTTACTGATTTTTTTAGGAGGTAGATTTTTTTGTTTATTGCAGGCATAGTTGATTTTAACTCAGGACCAGTTTGTTGTGCTAATGAACTCTTATTCCTGAGGCTGTTTTCACATGGGAACTAGCTGTGTGTAGGAGTGATAAGCCAGGTATTAATTATTAAATTAATTATTTATCAAAAATTAATTATTAATTTTAAAAAGGCCTGATTTTATGAGGCCTTCCTTTTCTAATTTATCTCCCTGTATAACAATTATAATATAACAATATAATAATAATAATAATAATAAATTAATAATAAATTAATAATAAATAAATATGTTATAATAATATGACATAAAGGAATGGGATATCTTTTGCTTTTGCCTCCAAGTTTTGGGGTCAGTGTGGGTGCCACAAACCCTCCTGTCTTCCCCAGCTGGGTCTGGGGAGGTCTGGCTTGATTTGAGCGAGCCCAAAGGCTGGGATTTATTGTGCTGCTCTCCAAGGGCTGATGTCATCCCAGGGAATGTTTCTGCACAGCCAGCGCTGACCTGTGGTGACTCAATCAATCGCAGGCTGGCAGGAAAAACCGACTTACACCCAGGGATTTGGGAGACAAAGTGTTCCCTCCTGGCTCCAGCAGATCCATCTCTGCTCCAGGGCAAGGGTCACTGCTGGGCAGCAGCAGCTTCCCTCTTCCAGCTGGACAGAGCTTCCCCAGATTCCTTGGGAATGGCAAATGTAGGGGTTGGTGGGGAACCCCTTGGCTTTGTCTGGTTCCCCTTCCCAAGGTCAGCATTAAAAGCAGGAGAGGCAGAGTTGTTGCTGTGCCTCGGATGTTTGGTGTTCCTGATCTCAGTTCCAGCCTCTCTGGCTGTGAGTGCTCCCACACTGAGGGAACAGAGCAGAAATGGAGCAGAGTTCTGTCTTCTGGGTCTTTTTAAGCCTAACCCACCCAATTGTGAGATGGCAACTGATTTATTTTATCTTTTAACCCAATAACTAACCACCCGTGTCCTGCACTGAGGATTTTTCCAACCAAGCACACAAAATCACCCAAACAGCAGGAGGAGGAGGAAGGAGAAGGAGAAGGAGGAGGAAGGCGAAGGAGGATGAAGAAGAAGGAGAAGAAGGAGGAAGAGGAAGAGAAGGAGAAGAAGAAGAAGATGATGCTTTAAGCCTTCTGTCTTGTTACATATATATCATTCTAACTTACTCCCTTACATTCTATCTCTCTGCCCCTGTGCTATAACACACTTTTCTTTAACTCCACACTCTCAGGGCTCTCACTCAGGTCTGGGAGCCTTTCCCATGGCCTCAGGTCAGGGCAGTGAATTTGTGAGGCTCAGTCCCTGTCAGCACAGAAATCCTCTGTGCCCAGGGTTCTGACACCCCTTGGTGCTTTTTCAAGCACGATTTTCTCCTTTAAGAGCAGGAAAATGAAGAGAGAACATTGAATAAAGCCAATAATCCTCAGCGTGTCCTGAGGTTTGGCAAGGAGAGCCGAGGGAAGCTCCTTATCTGTGGCCATCCTCCCCCAAATCCAGGCTGTCTCCTCCTGCACTGGGCTCAGCGCTGCAAAAATCCTCTCAAAACTGATAAGGGAAATGTCAGCAGGCTTTTCCCCCCTTCCTGAAGTGGGATGTTCAGACAGGGATGTGACCCAGCCTGGAAGTGCTTGAGGGAAAGTACTTAATGCAGGAGCTTTGAGAGAAAACAGATTTACAGCCTGATCACCACAGATTTCTTGTTTGGCTGCTGAAATCAGGAAGGAGGAAAGGAGTTTTCTTATTGGGGAACAGCTGGCAAAAATAACAGAGAATAAATAACCAGATAACCAGAAGGCTAAAAGTTTTTCACAGTAACCAATGTTAACTTTTAATAAAAATATTAATCTTTCCACTATTTCTCCTGTAGGAGACAGGATAAGAGGGGATATTTTCTCAGGACAAATTTATGGCTATTATGATTAATCCTCCTAAAGATTTGGAAAATAAAATCAGCAGGAGAATAAGTTTGAGCTCATAAGCTTAATATTGTCTACAAATGGGCTTCTGTGTTTTAAAACCAGCAAAAATGAAGGAATAAGGAAAGCTGGGAGAATTTTGGAATCCTTCAGGTTGGAAAAGCCCCTCCTGACTGGAAAGGTATGGTCAGATTTTTTTTCCCCGTTAGGGTTTTAATTAAATGAGGATGTCTTCCCTAAATAATTAGAATTTCAAGCCAGACTATTTTGCTAAGAGGGCATCAAGTAAATGACAAAATGAGATCAGCAGGGGCATGAAATGTGCAGTTATTGGGCAGGTAAAAGATTTTTTTGTTAGGGTAAGAGGTTTTCCTGGTGTTCCTAAAAATCTAAGGCAAAAATACCTTCAGTTTATAGAAGATCTTGCTATCAGCATGGATTTTGAATATTTTATTTTGAAAACAGGCCAGCCAAGGTACTTGTTTACAACCCTGTTCAAGGAAAAGGAAAATTCCAGGGAGCCAAATCACAAACCCGGCATTTGTTGTATCTTTTCTCCCTTTCCAAAAGTCTTCACACTTGTAAGGGAGCATTACCCCAGCCTTGCTTATGATGGGGAATAAAGCCTAAAAACTGAACTCACATTTTTTATTTCAATTGTTTTGGTTTTCCACTTTCTCCAAGCCCCAGCTGGCACTTCCACAGCCAGCAGGATGCTCAGTGCAGGCTGGCAAGTCAGATCCCAGAGGAGCTGGGAAAGCCCTGGCTCTGAAAATCTGATTTTGCTCTTTTTCTGAAAGAGAAGGCCCCAAAACTGCTTTCCCTCTGCTGGGCCAAACCATGGAACAGCCCCTGGCTGGGTCTGGAGGCTGCAGGACCAGCTTCAGACTCCTTTGGTTCCTGTAAATTCCGAGTGTTCCTTCCCAGTGTGCTTTCCCAAACCCAGGTAATTGGGATCAGCACAACCATGGCAGGAAATTGCTGCCAAGACTGGGATATTTTCCTGCTCAGGAAGATGTTCCTGCCAGGCTGGGATTTGTTCAGGAGCTGGTTGTGCTCTGATAACTGGGAAGGGGCTGAGCTGCTCCCAGTTCCTCCTCCTGGGATCCAGGCTTGACCTCTCTTCCCACCCAAAATTCTCATGTTCTGCTTCACTTTAACACTCCTAGAATGGGTTTGGGACATTCCTAAAGGCATTTAGGGACTCTGCAGAGGAGCTGCTCCAGAGACACCCTCAGGACATGTTTTGGGGGGCGGAAGAACCTTGGGAGCTGTTGGTGGAGCACCTTCAGAGAAAACTGTGCTTTTTCTGAAGTTCTCCCTGAAGAAAAAGCCCAATTTTCAAGATTTTCTCAAATCCCTGATTCGAGCCGATTTGTGGGGTGGATCACAAAGGAGCCTTTCCCCCCTGGCACATCCCAAAGGTGTCCCTGAGTCCTCAGGAACCTGTGGCACATGTGTTTATCCGAGCCCAACCACGCAGAGCTTCCCTCCGCGGATTCCCCGCACGGAGCTTTCCACCCTTCCTCCTAAACCTCAGGAATAAAAACCCTTCCCAGCACTTTTTACCCCTTTCCTCTCATTTTTTTCCCCCTTCCTCTGCCAGGATTTGGGGTTTTATCTCAGTGCTGTGCCTGCTGAGGCCTCTCAGAAGGCTCTTTCTGGACCACGGCCCCGCCGAGCCTTTGAGCCGAAGGCGGAGATGAAGTCAACAAGTAAAATATGAAAATAAATAAAACTCCAGTTCAAACAAACCACTTGCCTCAGTAAATAGCTCCTGGACCCTTTTCAGGGCTGGCCAGCAAATCATCTGGGCTATCTTGTTTTCCAACAGCTCGGAGGTCTTCAAAGCTTACCTTGTTTTGGAGCACTTAATTCAGCTGGAGGAGAAGTGACGCAGATATTGTTGTGTATCGATGATTCATGATGGCTCTGCTGTGAAATGAAAGCTAAGGAGTCTAATCAATAAAATTATTGAGTCGCTTTGAACTAGTTCCAGGTCAATTTTTCTTGGCAATTTTTGCGCTTCCTGAATTATACCGGCCCAAAGCATGAATAATGATCTAAAATTACACAATATACAGAAACCATCTGTTAGATAGACAGGGGCAGAGTGATGTCATTGGGCTCCTTCTAATCTGGAGCCTTGGATGTTGCCAGTGGTGATGTCACGGGCTTGGCAACCCCAGGGTTGAGCTGGTAGAGCACGAGCAGCAATGTGATTTTCCCCCGGTTTTTATGGAAAGAATCGACTCGTGCTCGTTATCTCCAGGAGAAATGGAAGGGCTGAGGGATTGGGTAATTTCTTCTACCTGGAGAGGGTGTGAATGGAGCCAGAATGGATGGAGAGCCAGCTCTTGGAGAGGCCAGAGCCAAAACTGGAGTTGCCCTGATGTTCTCATTCCCAGTTTTGGGATCTGGGCTGGCAGGTCCTCGAGCCTGGCTTTACCTGGGAGGGGTTCCAGAGCAGCCAGGGGTGCCCAGGAGCAGCTGGCAGCTCCAGCTGGGGCCTCTTCTCTAATTCCATCATGCCCTGGGTGGAGCCCAGCCCTGCTGGGGATCACCCTGGGTACAGAGAATTTCAGGATTTCTGCACCAACAGGGAATGGTCCTCAACGACACACTGCATTTCATCTACAGCCATAAAAAAAGGGCTTCCAAAACTGAGAAATAACACCAAGATTGAGAGTGTGCAGTTGAATAAAAGCATGTGATATCACAGAATTAGAGATTTAGAATTTTAGATTGTGAATTATAATAATATATATATAGCAAGATAGAAAGTTTGAAGCATAATCTTCTTCTTCACAAGTTTGAATAATTTTGTATAATTAGAAAAATCAGCAGTGCAAGACGTGAGTCGATAATTATTAAGTTAAAAATTAAAATAAATTAGTTGGCATCTCACAATTGAGTAGTTTAAGCTTAAAAAATCCTCGAAGACATTGCTCCATTTTTACCTTATTAACTTAGCATATAAAAGCACTCACAGCTACAACTTAGATAAAAAATAATAAACATCCAAATGCAAACAAGAATTCTGTCTCTTACGTTTTTAATCCTGACCTAAGGAAAAAAAAAAAACGAATAAAGCAAAGAGGAAGCTCCACATATTACAGCAAAATTCCATTTATTCTGAATGCTGTGAGCATTCTGGGTTGGAATTCTTTCCCCATCCCAGGGATAACACAGGGGGAGCTGGAGCAAAGCAGAATTGTTTTATCAAATCCACTGGCCTTGTTTCAAGGGAGGGTGAAGGACTCCCACAGGTGCAGAATTTTGGAATAATTTGTCCATGGAACAGCTCAGCCTCTCCCAAGGACTGAAGGTTGAAGTTTTCTGTCCCTCCCAACTGTTGGTTGTGACCTTGACCGTTGGGAATGTGTTTATTCCAACTGCTCTTCCTTCCTGGAGGTCAGGGGTGGTGTCTCCCATCACAACCATCAACAAAAATTCAGTATTTTTGTCTCACCCTTGCCATAATTAAACAGAAACCCAACTTCTTTGTGGCTTCTAGGAGAGAACTTTTTAATTTTCAGAACATAAAGAGCCATTAGTGGGTGGTGTTTCACCAAGACAGGCTTGAAGAAATCCGAGTTCCATTTAAAGTTTGTATAAAATTTCACTTAATTCCCGTTTGTTTATCAGGATGTGTAATTTAATTGCTCTAAGTGGCTGAAAGTGTATTTCTAGCTGGATGGAAATCTGTAAACAATTCTGGAAGTTTCTTATTTTAACATCATTTTCATTCTGCCTGCGGGGCTTGGTAAGATAATCAAATGTTAGTTTTTCTTTCTAAATGCAGTAGCCCAGTGCACATCACTCAAAAAATGAAAATTCAGCCATGAAACCCCAAAGTTCAGCTTTTAAAACCAAACCAGCCACTTCTGACTTGCAAGGACAGCTGCACATCAGCTCAAGCACAATAAACTGTCCCACAAAATGCTGATTGTGAGTGGGAAAAACAATCTGAAAGCGTTGACTCAGAAATCGTGGAATCATTTGGTTGGCAAAGGCCTCGAAGACTGAGTGAAATTACTGAAAATTCAAACAGAAATGAATGCACAATTCCGTGTGCAGCAGCTGGAATGAGGAGATTTTGGAAATCTCTCCCTTTTCTACTTTCTCTGTTAAAATTTCCTGTATTTCAGCCCTTTCAAGCACAGAAAAGGGTCTCAGGTGATAAAAATACATAATTTAACACATAAAAATTTAAAATTCAATCAGCTGCATGTACAAACATTCTGTTCTCTGAGAGGCCAAATTTCAGAACATGTGAGGGATTTTTGCTGTGTTTTAAAGCAGTTTTGGCCAGGGGAGAATCCAAAGGGATCCCCTGATCCTACATTCAGAAATCTCTAATGGAGATATCTCCAAATTAGCCATTAATTCCAGCTGACTCTTAGAGCCAGCCTTGCTATTTCCCATTTCCAAGGACAAGGAAAAATTCCAAAGGTCACTCTTGGACCAGAAATATAAAGCAGTTTTTAAATTTAAATTTAAATTTTAAATTTAAAGAAGTTCATCATTTTTTATTAAACAAATACATATTTATAATTTATATTAAAGAAATATTTAAAGAAATTCCCTCTTCCCTGAAGGAATCAAGGTTGGGAATTCCCCTGCCAGCTCAGGAGCAAATTCCCCATTTTTGAGTCCTGGTGGTGGAAATCTCTGCTCCTGCTGCCCCACATGGATGCAGTTGCTGCCTTCCCAGAGTTTTCCTTGGCAATCCATCCAAGGAGTGGGGAATGTGCCAGCTTGGGGGTAGGACAGGGGCCTGGGCTGCCTGGGGGGCTTGGATTTGGGAAGTTCCAGCCTTGGACAGCGAGGATTTTCTCTCTTTTCCGTGATATTCCTATTTCCAGGAGGCACAGGATAGTGTTTGCCATAAATGCTGCAGGAAAAGGAGGGAATTTCTGCTTTGTTTTTAACTTGAGCAAGGGAAAATGCTTGGGGGAAAATCCTAGGTTTTGCTTCTAGAGCTGTCCAGAGCTTAAAGTCCCTGATTTCCTCACAATTCCTATAAAAGATCAGTGACAGGAATCCCATTAATGGAAATTCCAAAAAGTTTTCATTCCTCAACTTACACTCCCTGATTTCGACCCAATTCCTATTGAAGATCAGTGCAGGGAATCCCACTGATGGAAATGCCAAAGAGTTTTCATTCCTGAGCTCACACTCCCTGATTTTCATCCAGTTCCTCTCAGAGGATTAGCACAGGGATTCCCACTGGTGGAAATCCCAAGGAGTTTTCCCTCCAGAGCTCACACTCCCTGATTTCCCCACAATTCCTATCAAAGATCAGTGACAGGAATCCTACTGATGGATGTCCCAAGGTGTTTTCCCTCCAGAGCTCACATTCCCTGATTTTCCCCCCAGTTCCTATCAAAGATTAGAGCAGGGAATCCCATTGATGGAAATCCCAAGGAGTTTTCCCTCCATTCCCTGATTTTCCCCCAGTTCCTATCAAAGGGAATCTCACCTCTACAGCCCTCCAGGGGCTTTGGAATCACAAACCCTGTCCAGCCCTTTGGAATCCAAGGACATTTGGACAAATCAAAAAGTTCACAGAACAATTTTCCCTCACCTTCCCACGTTTAGAGGCTGCTTTGGCTTGGATGAGAGTGATGGGAAGGTTTCCTCTATGATTTCCATGGAAACAACCAAACTGTGCCAATGCTTTTGTGTTCCTCCTGCAATGGAATCAGACTGGAAAAGGACCTGGACTGGGGAGGAAGCCCAGATTTGGTTTAAAATACGACAAATGTGAAAATCCTGCTTTAACAGCAGTAGAATGTGTAATTCCTTGCAAAAATGCCATATATTTTAGGGATACTGCCAAGTTATTTAGGGCCTAAATTTAGGTTTTCTAAAAGGAAAGGAGAACAGCAAAATGGGCTAATTTACAAGGTGAAATTGTGACTTTTATGAAATATTTAAACTCATATCTACGACAGCTTCTCCTTCACTCACCTGTGAGTGAATAAACCCAGTTTGTCCAGTGGGGGTGGCTCAGGTAGGTGAAGTTTATATTTTATATATTTGGCCCCAGTGCTTTGGTGTTAAGTAGGAGAGAATTTTATCCCAAAAAGTGTGTTACAAACAATAATTCAGCATGTCAGGCCTGAGGATACTCCTGAGTGCTGCCATTTGCAAAATGCTGACACCCTCAGCCCTGGGTGTTAAAATGCTGCCCAGATAATCAGATCTTGATTAAATAAAACAACCCCTCCTCTGCAAAGCGAAGATCATTTCACTCCTAATAGACACAGCACCATTATTCTCTTTATTTTCCCTTCCTCTTTTCAAAGGGCTTTCGATGCTCTTGATTTCTACCACCCAGAAAAAGGGGTGAAAACGCTCATCTTAATTTCCCTTTTTTTTGGAGTAGGAGGGGGAGCCAAATCCCCATCTCTAAATCTGCAGCCCATTCGGGACTTCAAATGCTGGCCTTATCTGCTATTGTAAACTCGGGGCTGTGGAGTAATACTCACCAGACAAGTCATAAATCATGAGCAGAGACAGGTGCAATAAATACCAGTGTCAGAAAGTTACAAAGTAAAATTATATTGTTTTGACAAGATGTCCAGATGCGTTGACAACGGGGCGAGTAAATGGGCTCGCTCTGAGAGGCTCTGTTAGTGCAGGGGAGGTGGAGGGAGGGAGGCAAAACCCAAAAAGGCCCAAGAAAAATAACCCCAAAGCTTAAAGGCTTATCAGGAAAACGATGTAACTACTGCAAAACACCTCGAGCACATTCATTTTCTGGGGGACTCATCCTCTTCTCTCCCCGGCGTTTAATCGAGGGCATCTCCAAAAAAAAAAAAAAAAAAAAATTAAAAATCCAAAATTTTTTGGGCTTTCAGGGTGAACAGTGATTGGCAAAGAATAATTTTTTTTTTTTTTGCACTGCATCTTCTTAGATACTGCCTGGCTGGATTTTCCTGTGGTTGCAGCAGTGTTTGGGCAGCTTTGATGAATTTAATGTTCCTGCTCCTCCTCACACGAGGTTTTCACATAAAATAATCTGGGACAGGAGCCCCACTTCAGCTCTGCCTCTCTGCTGGAGAGTTCTGAGTTTCTTTCTGAGCAGATTTAAATGCTGTGTTAATATGGGGCTGCTGTCATTGTCTGAATTAGGCCAGAAGGTTCAGCAATTTCCACTTGCAGATTTTGAGCAATTTGTCCAAGATCAGAGGGGGGTTAAGACAAAAAGAACAACTTTCAACCCAACCAATTTCCCCAGCCATGAGCCCACCCCTAATACCTTGTTTGTACACAATCCTTCAGGATTCTGGATTTCTTTTTATTTTATTTTACTCCCATGTATTTGGTCCAACCCCTTTGTGATGTTTCCAGGAGAATATTCTTGCTGAATTCCAGTTTTGGAATTAACCTCAGGCCATGCCTGGATATTTTGGGGGATTTTTGGGGTTTAAAATATGGCAAATGTGAAAATCCTGCTTTAACAGCAGTAGAATATCTAATTCCTTGCAAAAATGTCATATATTTTAGGAATACTGTCAAGTTTTTTTTTGCTGCCTGGATTTTAAATCCTTGGGAGCAGAACTCTTTTTGGGGAAGGGATGAGCAGTAAAACTCTTCCCTGTGGTGTGAAAATGAGTGGAAATAATGGAAGGGTACCTCACTAAACGAGATTAGAATGTGTTGTGTCACTGAGCCACCACAGCCAGCCCTCCTCAGAAATTTGGTGCATTAAACCAAGGGAATCTTGGAATGGTTTGGGCTGGAAGGGACCTTAAAACTCAATTTTCCACCCCCTGCCACAATCAGGGACACATTCTGCAATTCCAGGTCTCTCCAGTCTGGCCTTGGACCTTCAGGGATTTTCGTCCCAGCGCTGTTAATCCTTGCTCCATTCCCAATTTCCCAAATTTCGACGTTTCCCCCCCAAAATTAGTGTCAGAATCTTAATATGGAAAGAAATCTGGGTGTTCCTGCCCAGGTGGAACTTTCACAGTGTTTAGGAGAGAGCTTTGGGCTCCCAGACCAGGCTGTTCCATGGGTGCTGCTGCCCTTGGAGCTTTGGCCAGGCATCAGCACCCTGTAAAAAAGAACCCAATATGTTTCTGTTGAAAGGAATGTGCTACCATAAATGAAGGCACTTGAAGGTCAAAGGTCACTGGGAGTAATTAGCCCAGGCCATTAAAGGAAGAATAAAAATCATGTTTTACAAGCTGATAGAAAAGAAAGTTGAAAATACGCCACGGAGAGGGGAAAAAAAAAAAATAAAACCAACAAAAATGCAGCACCACATGGTGGGGTGGGTGTTGTTCATGTGCAGCAGGGACATGCTCACATTTATTTTCTTTATGAAAATCTGCTCCTGGCCCACTCTGAACACGTGTTCTGCTGAAAATTTGGGGGAAAAGTCAATTCTCCTGAGCTCTGTATAATGTTTTAAAAGCTACCTTTAAATTGCTCGAGCCTTTTTATCATCCCATTATCTCCTGCCTCCATCTTAAAACCTGTTTGACGTTGGAAAAATACACAGAGTTTGACAGCCAGGCTGAAGTAAAATCCAAAGATATCCCTGGAAATGGTTGGCCATTTCCCAGCAGCTCTGGGCAGAGCTGCAGGGATGTTGGGTGAGCACAAGGAACCCCCAAAGTCCAGGCAGCCCCTGGCACCTGATGGGTGAGTGACCATTAAACAGCCCCCAGGGCTCTGCCATTGCCCACTCGGCTTCAATGAAATCAAAAACGTTCAGGGCAACGCTGTTGGGTGAAATGGGGAGAGATTTTCAGCACAAGTTGGAGAAAAATCCAGGTGGAGGTGATGCTTCGGTTCCACGTCGCTCAGTGGGGCTCAGGGGTTGTGCAGAAGATTTTAATCAGGGAAAGTAGCATCATTTTTTATTTAGATTCTGTTTTTTAATCGGGCATT
The DNA here is from genome assembly GCA_032173965.1 of Sitta carolinensis. Lineage (NCBI taxonomy): Eukaryota > Metazoa > Chordata > Aves > Passeriformes > Sittidae > Sitta > Sitta carolinensis. The sequence continues at coordinate 1,797,693 of CM063298.1, read as the reverse complement.
GTGGTTGTCCCATCCCTGGAAGTGTCCCAGGCCAGGCTGGGTGGGTTTGGAGCAGCCTGGGATAGTGGGAGGTGTCCCTGACCATGGGGTGAGCTTTAAGGTCCTTTCCAACCCTCACCTGTGGTTCTCTGAGCTCAGTCATTTAAATTATTAAATTCCAAGAGGTTTCCAGGATGTTCTCTGTGTCAGGGATATCCAAAGCAGTTTTGTTCCAAAGGATTCCAAGCACTGGGAATAACCCTGCCTTCCCCACTAACATCCTGGAAGCCTTGGTAAAAAATTTAAAAACCTTCTGATTCCTCAAGTCCTGTCACGAACGACTCAGAACTGACAGCCTCAAAATAGCTATAATTAAAAAAAAAAAAAAAAAATCCTTCAAGTTATCTCCAGCCACTTCAGGAACCAGCTTCAAACAATTTGCTTTTCATCTCATCCCACCCCAAATCAGGGAATACGCACGAGTTCCCTGTGGCTGATGCTGGACGTGGCGAGGGGCTCCCTGTGATAACACCTCGTGCTAATCAGCTCTGAGATGGTTTCCAGCTCTTCCTGAGCCCCCAGTGCTGCAGAGGAGCCCTGTCAGCAGCAATTACCACCAGGTCCTTGCAGAAGAAAAGGGATCAATTTAAGTTATTTGCCTCTCTGGTGTTCCCAGGTGCTCCTTCAAAATGAAAAATGCCATTCCACGACCCACAGGGATGTGGCACTCCTGGAGCTGGGGGCTGAGCTGGAGCAGAACCAGGCAGAGCCAAAGGATCCAGCAGGGATTGATTCAAAGGGATTGATTCAAACCTCCCTGGGCACACCTGGGCAGTGCCAGAGCCCGGCTGGGCCACACCCAAGGGGAACCCAAAATGGGCACAAAATGGACACAAAATGGACCCAAAATGGGCACAAAATGGACACAAAATGGACCAAAATGGGCACAAAATGGGCACAAAATGGGCACAAAATGGGCACAAAATGGACCAAAATGGGCACAAAATGGGCACAAAATGGGCACAAAATGGGCACAAAATGGACCCAAAATGGGCACAAAATGGGCACAAAATGGGCACAAATGGGCACAGAATGGACCCAAAATGGGCACAAAATGGGCACAAAATGGGCACAAAATGGGCACAAAATGCACGCGCGGCCACCAGGTCCCAGCCTGGGATCAGTTCTGCTCCAGCAGCACCTTGGAGTTCATTGGGCAATTCCAGCTGCAGGGCAGGAAGCTCCATCCTCCTTGCTTTGCCTTCTCCCCTCACCCTTGCTTTGGTTCTTGGGCCTGAAAGTTGTCCTTGGTCCCAAAGTGGAGCAGGAATTGTTTTGTCTCCCTGCTGTGTGAGGAGAGCTGAGCAGCACTGAACATGAACCCTAAACCTGCCCCCAACACACCCAGAATGTGAAAAACAGAAAAGCTCAAAGTGAAGGCATCACTGCAGCATCCACTGCAGCCTTGGCTCTGTGGCACAGAGGCCTTGGAACAGGAAAATGGATCTGCTGGGCTGGGCTGGAGCAGCAGGAACAGGGAATGAATAACTCTGGAGCTGCTTTGCCCTGGTGTGTGCTGCCCTTTGTGCAGGTCGAGCTGGTCAATGGCTCTTCCATGTCTCAGGGTGAGACTGCAAGTGCAGATTTGGATAAACCCCTGGTTTCAGCATGGTCTGCTGAAATTTCTCTGATTTTAGAGGAGCAGATTTTGATAGAAAGCTGGTTTCAGCATGTTCTGGTGAAATCTCTGGTTTAGAAGTGCAGATTTTGATAAAGTGCTGGTTTCAACATTTTCTGGTGAAATCTCTCTGCCTCGGACTGCTCCAATTTCATGGCAGGACTGGTTTCCCTTCCCCAGTGATTCCTCCACCATCAGATATTCCCAGAACCCTGCCTCCACTTTGAGCAGCTCCATCCTGCATTCTTAGTCTCGGTTTTAAAGCAGCAAAACCCTTTTACTTTTTTTCCTCTCTTTTCCCCCCGGTGCATTCAATGACCCCACATCCACCCCTCACCTTCAGCACCCCTTTTTTTTTTTTTTTTGGGGGGGTGCTCCCAAACTCCCCCAGACCCCACAAATCCCTCGGAAGCCTGCAATTCCCCACAGGACACTTAGACATTTGCTTTTAATCTGGGCGCCAAGTTTGTAATGAATTCTGTAAACATAATCACGAGGCCTTTCCTAAAGGGAAGCGCTCCCAAATCCCAGCCATTTTTGCTGACACTTTTGACTCTGGGCTTGATCTTTGCCCAGGTTGCCAAATAAAAAGGGCAGAGGGCAGAGTTCAAAAGCGGCCGTTTACCCCTCGGATTATTGAAAATCAAAACCCGGCGGAAACGCTGCGGAGGAATTGGAGGAAACTCCTGCCCCCCTGCTCCCCCAGGAAGGATGTCATTATATTGTTTTCTAAGGTTAGGTCTGTTTATAGAAATAAACACTTGAGTGAAAACAGGCATGAAATGCTAGAAAGGCAGAAATGCACGGGGGTTGCTCCGGCATCACGAGCACGGCTCGGGTCAGGCTCTTCCCCAAGTTCAAGCCCCTCTTGTCCACCAAAATCTCTTTTTATACACGTAATTTATTGAGCATTTACCTGGGCATTGATGGAGATACCTGTGTGTGTCTTTGGGGGCGCTTAATGTCGATTATTTTGTGTTTCAAGGGGTTTCTCTCTGCTCCCTCAAGGCCTTGCACATCCAACACAACGGTAAGACAATTCCTGTGTCCTCTTTGCAGATCTAATTATTCCATGCAGGTTTTAATGAGCAGATATCAGTAATTAGTGTCATCAGCTCCCATCTAATGTATCTGAAGTGAAGTTTTCCAAATTACAACTACCCACAAGATTGTTCATAAAGATGAATTTAAGCTCCCAAAACACATTTTCCTTAGTTTGAGCTCCAAGCTTCTCCAAACATACTTTTTGTCTTCGCCTGTGACTGGGAAGAGCTGGAAGATGCTGGAATGGATCTCATTTCTTATCTTCACATCTTAAATTTATTCTTTTCACTGCATTTCTGCCCTCACTCTCACATGCCCCAGTTCCATTCATTTGCTGTTTATTGACCAATACAGAGCCCATCTTTTACAATTTTTTCACTTAATTAATTTTCCAACAGCTTCCTGATTTTTCCCCCTTTCTCTTCCTTCCTTTCCACGTAATTCCTTTCCCTCTTTTTTCACATCTATGATGTGCAGCCACCACTTTGGATTTCTGGCACTTCCCACCCCGTTTCTGCACTGCTCCACTCTCCTCACGCTCACACTTTTCTCTCTGGCTGTTGCTCCCACCTCTCTCCCCATTCATATTTAGAAGCAGGAATAGGCTGAATAATTCTAAGTGGACAATAAACCAAACCAAACAAAACAAAACAAAAAAAAGCCCCAAACCCTGACATCACGTAGAAACAGCAGCACGTGGGGGGAGTCCATAAATCATTCTTCCTGCCACATCTGTTTTTATTTTGAAGTTTATCAGCGCGCTCGGTCGCAACGGGGATTTGGGGGGATAGGGGAAGGAGGAGGAGGGCCCCGCCGCAATATTAATCTCCCCAAGTGCCTTCCAGAACATCAGAGGACGGGGAAGGGGAGGGGAAGAAAGGCTTTTAGCTGCTCTCTGCTTTTCCTTCCTCAAGGCTGCAGATAAAGCCTGGCTGCCCACGGAGCGCGGGGCTGAAAAGGGCGATTCATGGCGGCGTTATCAGCGCCCCGCCGGGAGAGCCCTCGCGGGGACCTGGCGCGGGTGGCAGATAAGACAAGCCCCCAAACTGATACCTGCCCAGACAAACCCTGGCCTGTGCCCCCCTCTGCTCCCCGGGGGCAGCCCGTGTGGGCATCTCCAGAGAGACACTGGCAGCGATAAAGCCGGGGGGGCTTCGAGGCGCGCGGAGAGCTGGAGCCTTTCCCGGAGCTTGGAGGCACCTCGGGGCTCTGCCTCCCCTCTGGGCCAGCTGGGATCTGCTCCACGTCCTCTGCCAGCCTGCTCGGAGGCTGAGAACTCACAAAGGCCAGGTTTGGGAAGCAAACTCTTGGGTTTCCGAGGTGTCCGTGAGGGTTTGAGCGGAGCAGTCCTTGCTCGCGTTGTCTTTTCTCGTTTTCGGGGTGCCCCGTGTCTCCCAGCAGAAATGTTCATAAGCCAGTCTCAAGAGAAACGTCACCAGAATGCTCTTTTCCACATGAAATCCTTGGGTTTGGAAGTGTGTTTCAAACATTTAGCAACTCTGGTGTATTCGAGTGCCACCCTGCAAAGGCCGGAGCAATGAAAGAATAAATAAAGAAAGAACTTGATTTTTATTTTTTTTAAATGGCACTGAAAGGAATTAATTTTTATTTTCATCACATTTTAAAAGCTTTTCCTGTTTTTTCCTGTGAGGCCCTGGCCCAGGTTGCTGATTTTTAGGCACCCTGACAACAAAATGTCACCTCTGAAGCTTGCCTGAAGTTTGAGTCCTTCCCAAAGTGATCTCAGCCAATATCTTTATTATCTCAATGCCACGATATTTCCCTTTTCTTCCAGAAACATCCATGTAAAATTCCAGACCAAAGCTCAGTTTTGAGCCTGTTCTCCATCTCAAGTAAGTCCATTCCTAAAACCCATTTATTGCTCCCATCATTTTGGGACAGGAGAAAGCCCTCATTTCCATCTTTGGTTGGGAAGATGGGGATGTTTGGGTGATTTAAATCCCCACCTGATGAGCCCAAAGTGAGCTCCAGGGCTGAGATGAGCTGGGCAGCCCTCACAGCAAGGGTCTGGGATGTGTTGGGAGCATTGTAATTAGGAATACCGGGGCTTTTATATCCCTCTGGGTGCCAAATGGGATTATTGGAGTGAGCAGGGCTACCTAAAACAGAGGCCAGACAAAGTTAAGGGAATTAAAAGGGGTTCTGTTTATTGAAGGCCCTCCAGGTACATTTAGGGCAGATGAAACCCACCCAAAATGGACCATGGTCAGGGTTTTGACATTTTTATAAGTTTGAGCCCATTTGGGGTTAATCTCCCAGTCCCACCTTCAGGTAATGAAGGTTTCCCCCCAGTTTGCTCCCCCAGCTCCCTTCTGTTGCCATGCCTGGCCCTGAGGCAGTGAGGGCTCCTTGATCCCCAGCCCTGCAGAGGAATTGCTGTGTCTGAGCCGGCTGGGGAAGCAGCAGCTCCCGCCGTGTGTGGGGTTTGCAGGGACACGCTGAACAACTGCAGGATGCAAACAGAGGAAATGTAAAATTGACAATCCCAAGGAATCAAGGGATTGATTCTGCTCTGAGGGCTGCTGTGTGCCACAAGCAGGGATTGTGGAAACACACAGGTGTCACCCACACTGGTATCACCCTTCAGAGGCTGCCATGGGCTGGGTTCCCAACCCACGTGAGTGAAGGGCAATATTTGCCTGGGAAGGGGCTCCTGGTGCAGGAGGGAGGGAGGGATGTGCTCCAGATGGAGCTGCAGGAGGAGATTGGGGCAGGAGCTGCCCCTCCTCAACACTCCAGCCCCAACCCCAGCCTGAGCAGAGCCCCTCGTGCACAGGGTGTCATGCTTGGCTTGCTTTAGGTTTGGAATTTTGTGTGTTTTTTCAACAGTTCTGGGAAAAAAAAAAAAAAAAGTGGGATTGCAAGGAGGCTGGAGAGGGGTTTTCACAAGGCCTGGGGGGATAGAACTCAGAGGATGGATTCCCACTGACAGGGGACAGGGAGAGATGGGATATTGGAGGAAAATCCTTCCCTGGAAGAGGCTGGGATGGAATTCCCAGAGGAGCTGTGGCTGCCCCTGGATCCCTGGGATGCCCAAGCCCAAGCTGGACAGGGCCTGGAGCAACCTGGGATTGTGGAAGGTGTCCCTGCCCACTGATCCCTGGGTGATTTCTCTGGGCCTTCCCAACCCAGATCATTCCATAATTCCATGAAATTCTTCTCAGAAATTTCTCCCTTTGAAGTGGGAGCAGAGAGAGCCCATCCTACCCTTTCCTCCCCTCTGGGCCATGTCACTGCCTCCAGAATTCCCTGGAAAGGGTTTGGATGAGGGCAGAGGCTCCCTTGGAGACACCTGAACTCACAGGGGAGGCTGCTGCAGCTGATTCTGGTGTTGCCCAATTTTCCTTATTTTTAGTCGTTTTATGACCAGTAAATCCCATGGATTCTCCTCTGCTGCTTTGTATCACACAGCTCCTCATTTTTATGCCGCTGGAAATTCCCAGGATTTACCTTGCAACTTTCTTCTGGTTTGGATCCACACTCTGAAATGGGAATTTGGGATGAAGAGGACAAAAAAAATCAGGCAGAAAAGCCGAGTTTCATCTGTCAGCTTATTGTCACGAGGATTTTCCTGCTCAGAGGGCTCTTCCCTGCAAAGCTGATTCCAGGTTTTTTGGTCTGTAAATCAATCTGTGCGCAAAGACAACCAAAGTTTGAATAAAATAAAAAAATCCGAACTGAATAAAACCGAAACCAACTGAATAAAATCAGTTCAAGTGGAATCTAGAATATTATATTCTGCTCCAGCCCTGTGACTAAAGGAACAAAAGATAAAGCATGAAAGTTTTTATTAAAAATAATTGACACCGAAACAGATCCAAGGGTGAGCTGGAATTCCTGTAAAGGCACCAGAACCATGGCTATTTTCCCCCAATTAATTTGTCTAAAATCCATGTGCTTGCCTTCTCCTCTCCAGCTGCCTTTTGTGCAGCAAATCCCTGCAAAAATCCCCTCCCCAAAGCGCTGTTTACACAGCCCATGTTGACTTAGCACTTGAATTGCTCCTCTCATTTCCCTGATTCATGGGCCAGGAGGATGCTGCGCTCTTGATTTGTAGCCCAATTGATATTTTGCTTGCCCCGGGGCTACCACAACTGCTGGGGCCTGCTTTCCACGGAGTGATTAGTCCTGACAGCTGCAGCACACAATTACCTGGCCAGGCTCCCCCGAAATGCTTGGGCAGGACCAGTCCTTCCCCAAGGAAATGCTGGATGTGGGGCTGGAAAGCTGAGTCCCCAAAGATGGACTGGGAGATGTGGGCAACAGGCAGGAAATGAAAGTTAATCCAGGCAGAGATCTGCTTTTATCAAACCTCAGGCACTAATTCTATTTATTATTAATTCGTTTCTACTTATTCTACATTTATTTTTCTTTATTATCAATTTATTTCTCTTTTTTATTTTCTGAATTCCACTCAATAATGAAAATCCATTCCCCGAAATTATTCCCTTCAGTCACATCAGCACAAAATTCCTTCAGCATTTGTTTACAATCCCCAACTCTTGTTTCTCCCCATTAATTCCGTAACTTTCAGAGGAGTTCCATCATTTTACTTTCCTCATGTCAATCAGACTTTTCTTTCAGCTGCTTTAAATAATCAGCTGCCTCCAGCTCCCAAACTCTGTGGTTTGGTTGGTTGGGGTTGGTTTTTTTTTAATAGATAACATTAACAAAGCTCTCCCGAGGAGCTGTTTACTGGAAACAGAGCAAATATCATGTTCCTTATACAGCCTACAAATGGCTAAAATAAAAATAAACAGAATTTCCTAGGACAGGATGCCGGAGAGGGGATTGATTCCTTAATGAAAACATCCCAACAGGTTCCCTGCATATCAAGAAGTTGATTTTAAAGGAGAAAATGGTGTTCAAAATCTGAGCTGTCTGCAAAAGTTAATAATCACCCACCGGTAATTTAGGAAAACCACAAACTCTGTGGATTTTTAGAATTCCCAACCATTCTCAAGGGAGAACAAAAGTCACTCTTGGTGGGATCAAGTCCCTTTCTCCAGGAGCGGGCTGCTGGTTTTACCTGTGCCAGGAGATGATGGAGAACAAGAGACTTACATAAATCTGGAACAGGGAGTCTGAGCATGGCACAAACTGGAATTTCTAAATCCTCTCAAAATCCCCACTGTAATGTCACCCCTAGAATTTACTTTAGGCAAAACACTGGACAACAGAAAGGTTTTGCCTCCGTAATCCACCGAAGCTCCAGGAGATGCAAATGACAATGCAGACGAGCAGAGAATATATTTTAATTATTTTTTTGTGTAGCTAAATCCATAAAGATCCATCCTTTAACCCCCATTTTTCCCACCTAGGCTGGCAAGAGCTTTTGGAGCAGCAGTAGGAGAGAGGGAGCTTTACAGAGAGGGGAGGGGGGTGGCTAGAGGCAAATCTCTTAATTAGCTGTTACCAAAACCCCTGAGCCATATGGCCACCATAAAAAGGGGATTTTAATACACTGCTCCATTTTATGTCATCAGTTGCAAGCCGTGGATTCACTCTCACCCCCAGGAACTCCGACTGCACAGAAGAAAACCTCTGAAGTGAAAACACGGCCCATCTGTTGGCGATAGGGGCGAGCCGCGTATTCTCCCCATACATTTCTACATTTCCTGCGTTGCATATGATTTCAAATATTTGCTCTTGGAACTGCAAGGTGTCCTACTGTCATAACAGTCAAGTTATTCATTAAGCTGTCAGCACCTCGGCGCATTGCTCCCACGCGGGGTCCAGCTCTGATTTTTCCATTCCCCCTCGGAGCACCCCCTCACTCATCGCCGCGCGCGGCTCCCCTCAGAACGGGTGCAACTGAGATCCTCACGTCAACAGATGTAAACCAAAGCCCTGCCTTCTCCACTGCCACGCTCCCAGCCCCCCGATTTCCGAGGGCACTAATGGATTTCGAGGGCCAGCTCGAGTTTGCCAGCGTTTTGTTCCTCTCGCCGTGATGCAGTTCTTGGCACGCACTTCTGAGCCCGGGGCCGGGGAGTCTTAAAAGCTGAGAAGCCGAGCAAAAACAAGGATCGACCAAAAGCAACCCCGTGATTGATTCCCGGAGCTGGTGGTTGGGAGTGAAGCTCAGCAGATGGTTTGCAACAGCAAAGCCAAAGCACCGAGCTCAGGGAGCTTTGCCTGAAATTGGGCTTTTGTGCTGAGCCTGACCCACGGGCTGCCCACCTTCGGCACAGGGGGGACTCGGTGTTTGTTGCCACTCCAGAGGAATAATTAAAGAAAAGCTGCTGGAGGCTGCTGGAAGTTTCTGAATTCAGCTCTTTTCGAGTGTTTTTTTCAGCAGTCTGAAATGGAAAGCTGCCTTGTTGCTAAGACGAAACATCATACCTGGCTTTTTGTTGTAATTTGGGATGATTAGGGATGTCTGCGCCTGAGGAGGGAGCAGCTCACAGATGATTCATTCCCCTGCTTTAATCTTGGCTTAGGTAGAAAGTTCAAACTCAGAGGGTTGTACTGATTTTCAGAGGTGCCTCTGACCCGTCATATCATCCTGTCACCGGGAGCAGGGCTGTCCCTGACTACAGGAAAGGACAGCCCAGGTGTCCCCAGCATTTCAGAAGACCTGAAAACGTTCACCTGGATAAGGGCAAAATCGCTGCACCCAAAAGCCCTGTCTGTAGTTAGACTCTCACCTAGCTGGGCTGCTTGAACCATTTCTCTCTCTAGCCCTGAATTTTTTCCTGTTTTCCCCCAGTTTTTGCCTCTTTCCCACTGCTGGGTTCAGACTGATGAGGCACAGACGGATGGACAAGCCACAGACATCCAGACAGTGTCCCAGCCTGATTGTCATTGCTCTGGGGTTTAACTCTGGCCTGCCTTGCTGCACTTCAAGGCTCTGCAGCTGGGCCAGGTGGTCATTTTAGCTCCCTTCCCACTGGAGAGTTTTATTCCAGAATACAGAATCAGGATAAATTCCATGTTCTATTCGCATCCAGGGACACAGCTGCAAGCAGGGGCTGCTTTACCACAGCCAGGGTGGCTCTCAAGGCATCATCCGCCTCTCCAGCCCCTGTTCCATCCCATTTTATCCCACTTTATCCCATTTTATCCCATCCCGTCCCGTCCCCGGCCGTGCCCGGCAGGTGGCAGCGTGGGGCCGTCACCTTTTTCCTGCAGAAATCACAAGTTTTCGCTCAATTTCGGACGATTTTCATCGATCTGAGGGAAGCGGGGCAGCCGGGGGTGGTGTCCTTAGGGAAGGGGAGAGTGGTAAGGGGGTCCCTGCCCCAAAAGAGCTCTCTAGCCGAGGCTCTTCTCTGCCGCTGGTTTTGTGCTTTTAGAAAAGGCTCTGCCTGCGTTTCACACAGGCTGTCACCGTGACCTGAGCTCCCCGAGGGATGGTGAGAGGTTTGGTGTCGGTGGAGGTGACACAGCTCCTCTGGTCATGTCCTCACCAGGGATGGATCTGAACATCCTCCCCCAAATTCACCCTCGAAGGGCAGAGAGCTCCTCTATAACAGCTGGACTGGCAGTTACCACCCCCCATAGGGAATTCTGTACATCCCATGTGTTCTGGACTGAAAACACGACAGGGCTTTTGGGATGAGAGGATCTTTAAGGTCTCTTCCAACCCAAACCATCCCCCAATTCCATGAATTCCAGCCCTTCTCCCCGGAAAGAGCAGCACAATCCTTCCCTGAAGCCCGTGCCCACTTCCCAGGAGGGAATGGATGTGCTGGCCACGCTGGGAGGAGGATGATGAGGATGTGGAAGGCTTTCCAGGGGCCTGTCCACACCTGGGGCTGCCTCAGCACCCATTCCTGGAGAAACAAACCCCCTCACTCAGCACCAATCTGCTTTAAGCCAGGCATCAAGAAGTTCAGGGGGGTTCTATCTTTCGCCATAGGCAGCCAGATTTTTTTTTTTCCCCCCACCCGTGTTCTCCCCGGGCCTGTTTTTATTTCTTTCATCACCATCAAACAGCAGCTCCCGCAGCTCTCGGTGCTGCCGTGTGCTCAGCCCTGCACAGGTTGGAGGGAGCATGTTTGCTCTGACAGGAACTCTCAGCTGGCTCGTTAGAGCCTTCAGCAGGTGGGGCAGCCCCGAGCAGCCCATCCATCTCAATCCTGACGTTATTAGGGCTGACCTTGCTCTGCTGCCTCCCCCCCCCGACCTTCTGTGGGATTTAATAAATGGATCGGAGCGTTGCAGAGAGCAGCCCCACGCTGGGCAGCCAGATAAGAGCAATGTCGTGTTAAACATTCCATAGGAGCCTGGCAAGTGGCTCGGGGTGGGAGCAAATCCTGGGAAAAAACCAGCTGATTTATTAATCCTGGCCGAGCGCTCGTAGCAGAGCGGTTCTGGGGAGAATCAGGTTTAAAACCTGGAACATGAGCAGGGTCTGAAGAAACGCTTGCTGGTTTTAGCTTCACCAGGATGTTCTGCTCAATCCCCGTGCCCCTGGGTTGGGTTTGTGGTGTGCATGGACGTGGATCGTTGTCCTCACCCATTAAAGGGAGAAAAGAGCAGATCTGGTGACAGCAGCTTTGTTTTCTCTGGACAAAATGAATCCCCGGAGTAAGAAAGAGTCAGCAGCTCTCCACAAATAAAGAACAGTCTTTTTCGTCATTCCCATCTGCCTTTTGTTTTGGGGTGGTTGAAACTCCTCTGACGTTTGGAAATGTTGGAATGGATGTGAAGCCAGGGGAGGTTTCCCAGTTTGTGCAGAGGTTGTTTTACAGCTCAATCTGTTCTGCTCCTGAGCACCGAGGCAATAAATGCACCAAACTGAAACAGGAGGGGCTCCACTATCCAGGGGAAAAAAAATATTCTCTGTTTTTCCTGACATTTTCAAGTTCATTTCATTTTTAAGCATCGAGAAAAAAAAAAAAAAAAAAAAAAAAGAGTGGCTTTTGATTATGTTTTAACTCTCTGATTGGATCCAAGGCTGACCTAAAATGAGACTTTTGGGAGAAAAGCTCTAAGTAACAATATTGGCTCAGGCCATCAGACATTCTTGGGTCATTAAGACTGATTAAAGTAAGAGCAAAGACTTTCGTTTTCTTTTAAAAATCAGCAGCAGAGCCTTCTCTGCATAAAGAAACCTTCCCAGATTAAATAAAAAGCCCCTAAAACGTTGTCCCGCTGAGCTCTGTTCCAATCCCTTTGTTCTGACGTGATTGTTCAGGAGTGACTCACCGAGAACTGGAAGTCACCAGGAACAACCTCCCAGCCAGAGCTGGAAAATCTCCGCGATAACTCCGAGACACTTCAGGAAAACGCGGTCCCGTTTCTTGGAAGTGTCTGATTGCACAAATCCGTGGTGGGATTAGTAAGAGGTGGTGCTCCAGCCTGGATTTGCTCTGTCTGAGCCACGCTGGTGCTCAGGGCAGCGGTTGGGGTGAGGCTGGCAGGGAATGAATTGTGCGGGTGTGAATTTTAATTGCCCATCTCAGCCACCAAACGAGGCAGCGAGACAAATTCTGGGCTCATTATCTGCTCCAGTACAAACCTGCTCTTTCATCATCTCACCACGGCTCACAAGTCGGGTTGTGTTAAAAAAAAAAAAAAATAAAAATAAAAAAAAAAAAAAAAAGGAGGGATTTTCCTGCGTTTTTGGCCATTTTTGTTGCCTCTTCTCCCTTGGAGGGCAAAGCCAAGAACTTCCCAACCTGAGATTCCTCCTCTGAGCAGAACGAGGAAAATTAAACAGCTACAAGCGACCACCAAAGAGAGGGGGCTTCTTATCAGCCACCGGGTAAAATCACAATGTTTTCCACGGTTTGCTTTCCTTTCCAGGTTTTTATCTGAGCTCCACACGTGGTGAAAGTGAAGCAGCACCGTAAATTCCAGGAGCAGCAGCAGGGCTGAGCCAGCAGCTCTCGGCTCTGCTGCTCTTTGCCTTTCAACAGCTCCATTCCTGCGCTGGGCTGCAGTCACACGGACACAGGCCAGGTTTAGCTTTAGGAAAACAGCAGGGAAACCTGGTGTCAGAGCCTCAGACAGTGTCCTGTTGTGTGCAGGGGGAGCAGAGCATCCATCCCTGCACCTCTGGGGGTGGATGATGCCCCCCTGCCCCACAAAAGGAGACCCTGTGGTGGTGAGCAGACCTCGATTTCCTCCAGGCTGGCTGCAAAGCCAGCCCTGCAGAGATGGATGGGGCAGGGGCAGCCAAGGGAACACAAACAGCCCCACTGCAGGCAGCGTTATCCCGGGGAGGGGAGGGTCCTTCCAGAACCTCCAGCAGAAAGGAGTGGAGCTGGGTGAAAATGGTCTGATCACGGTTATTTTGCTGAAAAACGTGAAGTGTAGGGGGGTTTCTTGATTGTTTCCTCGCCTCGATTTTCATTGGTTAATCATTGGGTTGCTAGATGTGTGTGAACACTGGGAATACTCAGAGAGCTCAGGTTTGAATTTTGACAGTTGGACGCTTTGACCTGTGCTTCCCAAAACTTCTCGGAATTCTCTTTAAAACACAGCTGAGCAAGCCTGAGATGCTGAGCATTGTTTTCTCCCCAAGAAGGACCTTTTGCTGCACCGATTTGCATCCAAGTATTTCGGTAATGAGCCCACGCAGAAGGTCTGTGCTTGGCTTGGCAGAGAAAGGAAAATCCAGTTACTGATGGCTCTGCTGAGCAGCGCTAATTACAGCCCGTGCTGGTGGGGTGTGCACATGTGAGTCATGTATGGATCACCCCTTTTCCTTTGGAAGGAGCACGGGAGGAGGAATTTTAACTGCAGGGATGAACAGAAAGGACCCAGAGTTAATGGCTCACCCAGGAATAAATAGTTCCTCTTCTTGACACTCGCCCGCCCAGCGCCAGACCTCAGCTGGGCTAAACCAGTAAATCATCAGCTCGAGCAGGGATTTGCCAGTTTGCACCTCGGCAGGATCTGGCTCCCATATTTCAACAACAATTGTGCTCAGGCAGAAGGCAGCACACGGGGCAGGGCCACACAGCTGCTGCCCCGCTGGGGACACTGCGAGCACACGGCTCAGGCAGCCCAAAAACAGCTCTCCCATCACACATCGGCCCCTCGGAGAAGCAGACTGTTGTGCCCACAGAGCTACTGTATTTTTGTAATGAATCAGACAGGAATAGTGCTTAAACTGCTTACCACTGCTTTAATTTACAGCCTGTGGTAATAGAGTGACAGTAATGTTGTCATCGTTTGCTCTCTTCCTCCGTGGCATCCAGCCCAGGCTTCCACGTTCTCATTTTTGGGATGGTTTCAAGCTCAGTTTTAACCCCCACCACCCACTCAACTCCCCCTCCCCTCGATGAAACGAGATGTTCTTTAAAATTAAATAAATAAAGGAGGCCTCCCTCGATGGCTCCAGGATCTGCTGGGTTTTCTCTTCTGCCTTTAATGCGCTTTTCGCCCAGGGAACAGAATGAAAACGCATTTTCTCTGGTAGGACCTGGCATGTTCGAGATGGTGTCAGAATTCAGGAACATGACAAGCAAAATACAGCTGGACTGGAGGCCTCCACCACACATGGAGGAGGAAATATTGCATTCCCATGCTGTTTTCATGCATGTGAGCGAGCAGCCACAGTACAAACCCTGAAAAACACGGTGAGAACACTTGACATTTCCCAGATGGGCGCCTCGGGTGAGACTCCCCCGTCTGCCTCGCCTTTCTCCCGGGGAGTTTAACCCCTTGGAGCTCCTGCAGGGAGGCTCCAGGTCCTTGCCATGCCCCTGGAAACCCCACGGGGTGGTGGTGACACCCAGGTCTCGGTGGGGGAATGCGGTCAAGGATGTGCTGGTGGTTCCAAGTGCTCGTTTCATGGAGAGCCAAGCTCTGCACAAACCTCACTCGGGGCTGGTTTGGGACCAAAATCAGCAGCTGCTCCTCAGGTCCGTCGTTTTTCATCCTGGCATCATGGCCTTGCTGGTTTTTAAACTCTTCTCTGAGACTCCTCGAGCTTAAACTCAACGTGTTCCCAATAATTCCGTGGAGATCTGTGAACTCATTTTACCTGCAGGACAGGGCAGTTGGGGAACAAAGCCAGCTGGATTTTTGGGGGGCATTTCAGCTGCAAATCTGGTTGGGGTGTGGAACACAGGGCTGGAGGTTTCACCCTGGTAAAGCTCTTACAGCCCTGAAAGGTGTTACTCAAAATTATTTACTTGCTGATTACTCCTTGATTGTGTCACAATCCTTCCTTAATTGCCACGTCTTGTAGGCATGCTGGCAGCTTTTTAAGTTAGATAATTTTTAAGGCAGACAGTTTTAAGGCAGACAATTTAACAACAGACAATATTAAGGCAGAGAATATTTTTTAACACTGCCAATTTTTTAAGACTGACGAACTTTTAAGACTGATAATTTTTTGAGACTGACAATTTTTAAAGACTGACAGTTTTTTTGAGAGTGACAAACTTTTAAGACTGACAATTTTTAAAAGCTGATGTTTTTCTAAGACTGGCAGTTTTTTAAGCCTGATAAACTTTTAAGACTGACAGTTTTTTTAAGACGAAATTTTGCTCACTATTAACCGGCTGAAAAAACCAGCCTTCATTTCTCAGTGCCAGGCTGGTTTTTATTCAGCAGGTCACCGAACCCAAGAGCTCAAAAGCAAGTCCCTTTAAAACCAGAGCCAAGCACTTTCTCAGGAGTCTCCCACTGTTCAACAACTGAACAATGTCTGGCCCAGAGGCTCAGATGCCAAGGTCTACCCTGACATAAAACTAATCCACCCTCCAAAACCCCATTGGATGCAAATCAGCGATTTAACTACATCCACCTTCTTTCTCTTCCTTTCTTGCTTCCCTCTTGATCTCTTCTCTTTCTCTCCACGCAACTCCCTTATCAAAAAGTAACTCGGGGAAGGAAAAATAAACACTGGAAGACACTCAGCCATGTGTGCAAGCCAGGCCTCTTCCCCCTGCTCCTGCATCCTGAAAGGAGCTGCAGCTCCGCTTTTGGAGGCAGCCTGTGAAACCTCAGCCAGTTCTGCTCACAGCTGGCCCTGCCTGGCTGAGCCCAGACAAAAGACTTCCGTCTTTATCTGGCGCTTATTGAGACATCTCATTGAGCTGGAGATAAAAGGGAAGGAGATGCGCTTTGAAATCGACCCCTTAGGGCGGCACAGGCGGCAGCGTGCAAATGCCACACGCAGATGGGGTCAGGGTGAAGCTGGATTTGAAGGAGCAGGAACCCCAACAGGGGTTTTTCTGCACAGGTTTCCAGCTCGGGTTGAGCCCCTGGGGAGCCTCGGGGGAGTTGGGAGCTGTGTTTGCTCGGGGAAGGAGCTGGGAGCTGATGGGTCCTGGAAGGAGATGACAATGGGGCGGGTTGTTCTTGAGGAGTGCCTTGCGTTATCCACCAAAATAACTCCACCGAGCCACGGAGAATCCCGTTTTCCAGTTTCTGATCTCTCTCACCTTGGAAATCTTCACACGCGCCCCTCCCTGCCTTTGTCACTTGTCACGGAACCAGGGAATTTTGGGGGTTGGTAGGGACCTATGGGGGTGACCCGGTCCAACCCTGAGTGTCCCGGGCAGTGCTGGCCGTGCCCAGAGCTTTGCTGGAGGCAGGATTGTGTCGCTCCTGAGGCTCCCAGGTTCCTCCTGGAAGGTTTGGTACCCCCGGCAAAAAGCGAATTTCTTTTTCTCTCTCTATAGCCGGGCAGTCTTACCAAACCCTCGGAGATCTCTGGTGGAACCAGCCTCACTGTATTTTTGTCATGACCGATTTTAAAGGCTGTGCGATGTCTCCCAGCGGAGGAGGATCAGGATTCAGCTGGAATGACAGAAAAGAGAGGCTTTGTGGGGGCTCTGATGCTGGCCAAGCCCTCGCAGGGTCACCT
Organism: Sitta carolinensis; assembly: GCA_032173965.1. Classification (NCBI taxonomy): domain Eukaryota; kingdom Metazoa; phylum Chordata; class Aves; order Passeriformes; family Sittidae; genus Sitta; species Sitta carolinensis. Next base: position 1,781,194 of record CM063298.1, on the reverse strand, counting down.
GGGTGACATCGCTGAGCTTTGGGATCTGCAATTACCTACAGGGACTAAGCCAGGCTTAGCAAAGACCTTGGGGCCGCCCAGAAGCCTCAGCCTGTGGGCAGAGCTGGTGACTAACCCTCGAGAGGCATTTAATTCTGATTTTTCTGTCCCTCTGGCCGGACACACCTCGCTGGGCTTTTCAGGGAAGAATGGAGCGTTTGAAATCTGCGTGGGGAGGAACCTTCCCCTTGCCTGCTCGCTTTCCACCCACCGAGAAACGAGCTCTTAATAACGTGCAAATCTCTGGTTAAAGAATTACCCAGCTTAGCCCCAAGCCTGACACTCATCCCGCAGGAGGGAGCTCACCGAGATGCTGTTGACAAAGGGAAACTTTGTTAAAGCGTGTTTAGTTCGGCTCTGCTATGGCAAGGCTCCCTAAGCTGCTTTGTTTTATGAGATTTAGGGCAGAGGATTTTCTGCAAGCAAAGGGCAAAGGATTTTCTTAAAAAACATATTCCCCCCTAGAAGGGTGCAGAGTCTCGTGGGATCTGGGGATTAGGTGTTCATTTCCTATTCAAAAGCTCCGTAATTGTCTAAAGGATGCCTGGGTCTGAACCAGCTCCAAGGGAAACATCAAGTGCAGTGTATGAAAAAGGGGAAAAAAGGAATAATTTTGCTTCGTGTTACCTGTGCTAGGAGTTCTGTACCTGGATCTGAACAGTTGCAAGTGAAACATCAAGTGCAGTGTCTAAAAAAGCTGAAAACAAAAGAATAAATTTACTTCTTGTTACCTGTACTGAGAGTTCTGTACCTGGATCTGAATCAGCTCCAAGTGAAATATCAAGTGCAATGTCTGGTGTGAAAAATGGGAAAAAAGAATATTTTACTTCATGTTACCTGCACTGTGATTTCTGTTCACCTGGATCTGAATGAGCTGCAAGTGAAACATCAAGTGCAGTGTCTAAAAAAAAGTGAAAAAAGAGAATAATTTCACTTTGTGTCACCTGCACTGAGAGTTCTGTACCTGGATCTGAACCGGATGCATGTGAAACATCAAGTGCAGTGTCTGGTGTGAAAAAAGGAGAAAAAAAAGAATAATTTTACTTCGTGTTTCCTGCACTAGGAGTTCTGTTGTTAAGTTCACCTGGATCTTAACCAGTTCCAAGTGAAACATCACTCGTGTCTGAAAAAAAAGTGAAAAAAAAAAAAAAAAAAAGAAGAATTTCACTTTGTGTTAGCTGCACTGAGAGTTCCGTGCCTGTGAGCAATGGAAGGTTTCTCTCCATGGATGTTGTTTGTAAAAGCCAAAAGATTGGAGGGCTCTGAGGAGAAACCAGAGCAGAGAAATGGAGCAGAGAAACTGTGATTTGGTGAATTTGAGCCTGAAGAAGGCTCTGGGAAGCTCCTGCTGGATGCTTGTCCTGTCCTGGACCTCTCATGATCCTTTGGGATTCCCAGCATTAATTCCACACCCCAGTGCTGCCTGGGAGCATCCATCACCAGGGATCTGTGTTTGTGCAGCAGGAACTCGCAGGAGGTCACAGTTTGATGCTGAACCAACAAAAAAAACACAACGAAAATATCAAATATTCTGTGCCATTTCTGCCTGGTGCCACCCAAGGCTGTTCACCCTCAGCAGGAAATCAGACTTTTCCCCAGTGGTATTCGATATGTCCCCTGATATTTGATTGATTTCTTTGATTGATTTTTGATATTTGATTTGATTGAGCTGATGTTTTTGCAGTCACATCTCGGTTTGGGAGCAGGCTCCCAAATCTTCTCCACTTATGGCTTGGAATCCTTTTTTTTTTTCCTTTTGTTGACTGAAACATTCCCTGGGGATCCCAACCCTGCAGACATTTCCCCCAAATCCTCTGATCAAAACCCTCTGATCTGATTTCCTGTTACTTCTCCAGGATGAGCCACTGGTTGCTCCGAAATATTTATTTTATTCCAGAGTGAAAATATTTCAGGTTGAACAGTTCAGGTGGCCAAAATTCTGACAATTTCATAAAAAAACCCCCAAAAACCTCATCCTTCAGGTGCTGATTAAACCCAGCAGATTTTGGAATATATTTCTTCTCAGCAGTTTGTGCACTGTAAAATATTTGCACTTTGTTCATCTTGCTTGTATCAGCTCTTACAGTGATTAAAATGGAATCTTATAATAATTATATATCATTAATAGAGAATGCATAATATAGAATGAATAATATAGAATGTATAATATAGAATGCATAATATAGAATGAATAATATAGAATGTATAATATAGAATGTATAATATAGAATGTATAATACATAATGAATAATAAATAATATATATAATATAATGTATAATATATACTATATAACATGTAATATATATTATATAATACATAATATATAATATATAATATATATTATATAATATATAGTATATAATATATAGTATATAATATATAATATTATATAAATAATATATACTATACTATACTATACTATACTATTCTATAATATAATATATATTATATATTGTATAATACATAATGTATAATATAATGTATAATATATGACATATAATATATAATATGTAAACTATAATAATATAATTAATATAATATAATATAATATAATATAATATAATATAATATAATATAATATAATATAATATATATTATATATTGTATAATGTATAATATATGGCATGTAATATATAATATGTAAACTATAATAATATAATTAATATAATACAATACAATATAATATAATATAAGCAATATATGATGATACACAACATATAACATGTAATTACATATACAATTAACATACACTAAATGTGATAACATTTAATTTAAACCACAGCTTTAACGTATTAATCATCCCGGTTGCCTCCAACAATCCGAATGCCATTTCCCCTCCCTTTGCCCTGCAGGAATTTTCCCTGGGATGCCCTCGGCACAGGGCGCAGTTGTTTTTCCTGCCGGGCGCTGTCAGTTCTGTATTAAAGGGAGCAATCCTTCCCTGCCCCTTTCCCCTCCACAGGAATTTCACCCCCGAACCCACAAACACACCCCCAACCAGCAAAGTTTGCACTTGCAAAAAAGGCTTTTTTCTCCTTTTTTTTTTTTCTTTTTTTTTTTTTTTTCAATTTAACCTCTGTCTCTGTTTTTTTGGGATTTTTTTTGTGTTTGTTTTTTTGTTTTTTGGAATTATTTTTTTTTTTTTTAGTTTAACCTCTGTCTTTTTTTTTTTTTTTTTTCATTTAACCTCTGTCTCTGGTTTTTTTGGGGATTTTTTTTTGTGTTTGTTTTTTTTTGGTTTTTGGAATTTTTTTTTTTTTTTTTTTTTAGTTTAACCTCTGGCTTTTTTTTTTTTTTTTTTTTTTTTCCATTTAACCTGTTTTTCTGTTTCTGTTTTTTTGTGGTTTTGTTTTTTTTTTTTTTGTTTTTGGGGTTTTCTTATTTTTTTATTTAACCTTTGTCTCTTTTTTTTTTTTTTTTCATTTAACCTCTGTCTCTGTTTTTTGGGGATTTTTTTTGTGTTTGTTTTTTTTGTTTTTTGGAATTTTTTTTTTTTTTTAGTTTAACCTCTGTCTTTTTTTTTTTTTCAATTAACCTCTGTTTCTCTGTCTCTGTCTTTTTGTTTTGTTTTGTTTTTGTTTTTTTTTTGTTTTGTTTTGTTTTATTTTTTTATTTAACCTCTGTCACTTCTTTTTTTTTTTTTTTTCATTTAACCTCTGTCTCTGTTTTTTTGGGATTTTTTTGGTTTTGTTTTTTGTTTTTTGGATTTTTTTTATTTTTTTATTTTACCTGTCTTTTTTTTTTTATTTAACCTTTGTCTCTGTTTTTTTTTTTTTTTTTTTTTGGTTTTGGTTTTTGTTTTTGTATATTTTATTTTTTTATTTAACCTCTGTCTTTTTTTTTTTATTCCATTTAACCTCTGTCTCTGTTTTTTTGGGCTTTTTTTTTGTTTTTTGTAATTTTTGTTATTTTTTTATTTAACCTCTGTCTCTTTTTTGTTTGTTTGTTTGTTGGTTTTTTGGTTTTTGTTTTTGGTTTTATTTTATTTTTTTATTTAACCTCTGTCTCTTTTTTTTGTTGTTTTTTTGGGTTTTTGCTTTTTGGTTTTGGTTTTATTTTATTTTTTTATTTAACCTCTGTCTCTTTTTTATTTTTTTTTTTTTTTTCACTATTATTTTCCCCTAAACCCTTCACGGGGATTGCCTCTTTGTGAAGTGCATAGTCTGAGCTCTGTTTTGGGTGGCTACTCCCTCTATCGCCGGGATTCTCGTGACCACCTGGAGCATCCCAGCCTGACTGCACTTCACACAAACCCTGCCCGCGGGCTCGGGCTGCTCGGGGCTGCTGCTTGCTTGGCTGCAAGGAGGATTTTAGGGCATTCTGTGCCCCAAAAATAATCTTACCCCACACCAAGTCATATTGCTCCCTGAGGTGAGGCTCCATGATTCCACAGAGAAGATTTCATTCTCAGGTTGTGTCATCCAGAAGAGCAAAAATTTTTTCGTTTTTGCTTGGTTCTGCTGCTTGCTTTTGTACCAGGGTTCCTCAGCACAGGAGGTTTTTAGGACATTCTGTAAATAATAATCCTATCCCTCACCAAGTCATATTGCCCCATGAGGTGAGGCTCCATGATTCCACAGAGAAGATTTCATTCTCAGGTTGTGTCATCCAGAAGAGAAAAAGCTTTTTTGTTTTAGGTTGGTGCTGCTGCTTGCTTTTGTACCAGGGTTGTTCAGCACAGGTGGTTTTTAGGGCATTCTGTGCCCCAAAAATAATCTTACCCCACACCAAGTCATATTGCTCCCTGAGGTGAGGCTTGAGGATTCCACAGAGAAGATTTCATTCTCAGGTTGTGTCATCCAGAAGAGCAAAAATTTTTTCGTTTTTGCTTGGTTCTGCTGCTTGCTTTTGTACCAGGGTTCCTCAGCACAGGAGGTTTTTAGGACATTCTGTAAATAATAATCCTATCCCTCACCAAGTCATATTGCTCCTTAAGGTGAGGCTCCATGACTCCACAGAGATTTCATTCTCAGGTTGTGTCATCCAGAAGAGAAAAAACTTTTTTGTTTTTAGTTGGTTCTGCTGTTTCCTTTTGTACAGGGTTGCTCAGCACAGGTGGTTTTTAGGGCATTCTGTAAATAATAATCCTATCCCTCACCAAGTCATATTGCCCCATGAGGTGGAGGCTCCATGATTCCACAGAGAAGATTTCATTCTCAGGTTGTGTCATCCAGAAGAGAAAAAGCTTTTTTGTTTTTGGTTGGTGCTGCTGCTTGCTTTTGTACCAGGGTTGTTCTGCACAGGAGGTTTTTAGGACATTTTGTGCCCCAAAAATAATCTTACCCCACACCAAGTCATATTGTCCCATAAGGTGAGGCTCCATGACTCCACAGAGAAAATTTCATTCTCAGGTTGTGTCATCCAGAAGAGAATAATCTTTTTCACAAAGCAGTTTGGTTCTTGTTTTTTTTTTTTTTTTTTCAGGCATTTCTCTGTAAGATGTGCAGCTCTCTCCTGACTCGCAGCACCTCAGGTGTTTCCTTGTTTAACAACAGTAACTTTTAGAAAATTGAGGCTGAAGATTAATTTCCTCTTCGTGCTGGTGGTTACCCAACTTCTCTGAGCTGAAATTGCTGTTGGAGAAACCCAAATTGGAGACAATCGTGATAGTTGGAGCCGGGGTTCTTAAATAAAATAAAAATAAGGCTGTGGGTTTTGAAATAAGATAAAAGAGGCTTCTCTTGCCTTCTCTGTTATTCATGTTGAGAGGGTTTGGTGCAGGTGATCCGGAAGATAATAAAAAGTTGGTTTTAAGAATTATCTTTGAAATATCAACCCAGGTGTCCTGGGAGCCACCTCTGTGTCCATGAGAGCCACCTCCATGTCCCTGAGAGCCAACTCTGTGTCTCTGAGAGCCACCTCCATGTCCCTGAGAGCCACCCCAGTGTCCTGGAAGCCACCTCCATGTCCCTGGGAGTCACCTCTGTGTCCCTGAGAGCCACCTCTGTGTCTCTGAGAGCCACCTCCATGTCCCTGAGAGCCACCTCCATGTCCCTGGGGCCACCTCCATGTCCCTGGAAGCCACCTCCATGTCCCTGGGAGTCACCTCTGTGTCCCTGAGAGCCACCTCTGTGTCTCTGAGAGCCACCTCCATGTCCCTGAGAGCCACCTCCATGTCCCTGGGGCCACCTCCATGTCTTGAGAGCCATCCCTGTGTCCCTGGGAGCCACCTCTGTGTCCTGGGAGCCACCTCTGTGTCCTGGGAGCCACCTCCATGTCCCTGGGGCCACCTCTGTGTCTCTGGGAGTCACCCAGTGTCCCTGGGAGCCACCCCAGTGTCCTGGGAGCCACCTCTATGTCCCTGGAAGCCACCTCCATGTCCCTGGAAGCCACCTCCATGTCCCTGAGAGCCACCCCAGTGTCCTGGGAGCCACCTCAGTGTCCCTGAGAGCCATCCCAGTGTCCTGGGAGCCACCTCCATGTCCATGAGAGCCACCTCTGTGTCCTGGGAGCCACCCCTATGTCCCTGGGAGCATCCTCCAGGCAGAGGAACTGAGTTCTGACAAAACCTGAATTGGATCTTACACCTCCCAGAGAAACATCTGGGGAAAAAAAAAAAAAAAAAAAAAAAAACCCTTTTTTAAAATTATTTTGCTCTTCTGGAAGACGTAACCTGATAATGAAATCTTGTCTGTGGAGCCATCGAGCCTCCCCTTATAGAGCAATACCATTGGTGTGGGCTAAGATTACAAACCCCACAGAATGCCCTAAAAACCTCCTGGTGCAGAAGCAGAACGGAGTTCTGCCCTTCCCCTCTCCGTCCCTGTCTGCTGCCTTGCCCTGGAACAAAGGAACAGCCCCTTCCCATTAAGGGCAGTAATAACTTAATTAAAACCAAGCTGGCCGCGCCGCGGGATGCACTTTGTCATCCAGAGCCCTTCCGTGCCTTCCCCCTCCACTTTGGGATAATCTATGCCAGATCTTTAATCACTGGATACCCCAGTATAAAGCTCCCAGCCTCCATAACCAGCAGCAAGCTTGTCAAAATAAATTTTAACTTCTGACCGTGGTGGAAGCCCAACGAGGAGGTATTAACAGAATCCGAGCTGTCAATCAGGCCTTGGGCTCACCGTTTATATTATTAATTCCAACTCTGGTGGCATGGGCTTGGGATAACAACCATCCTAAGCTGCGTTGGTCCAAAAAACACAAACCAAGAGTGGAATATATTTCGTGCCGAGGTGACGTTACTGAGTGTCCAGAGGAACTTTTTTTTTTTTTTTTGTCTTTGAAAGGTGATGTTTTATTAGATTATTCTCATTGCCAAAAGACACAGCTACTGTCTGGCTTCGTTTGCTGCAGGTTTTTTTTTTTTATTAATGTAAAGATTTATTCTTCACACAAAAGCAACTCAGTAAGAAAAGTAGCTAAGAAACGGTTGTTTGTTTGTTTGTTTCTGGGAATTTAATTAATGCAACATGCTAGGATGGAGACTGAACATTCCGTGGTGGGAGATGAAGTGAAAGTGGCCTCACAAATTGAACTGCAGCTCGGAGCCCATGAGCTGGAGGTATTGTTACAACGCAAACCCGCGGGAAGGATTCCAGGCAGAAAGGGGAGAAGTGTGTTAATTGAGAACAATAACACGCCCAGGACCTCCAGGAGCTGGTGGCCTTAATAAAAGGAGACAATGCCATGTTGTTGCATAACCCCAATTTCAATTCCAGTTGGAGTGGAGCCCGAGTGATGCCGAGCTCTGGTGCTTTGTCTCTGCTCCTTTGCTGCTCTCCGCTCGTTTCTGAGGCCATCAAAATGGAAAAGATCCCATGGGCTCTGTTGGACTGAGCCTGAGCTGGGTTCCTCTCTCCCACATCGAACCCTTGGTGGTGGAATCGGTTTCAAGGACATTGAACACCCAGAAGGGGAGGTCTGAGGGGATATTTGCACCAAATTAACATCGGTGGCACAGGCTCCATCCCACCTTGTGTGTGTGTTCTTGCCCAGCGTGGTTCTGCCATGACTCAAACTGGGGTGCTAAGGAAGGGCTGCTGGCACTGAGGGCTGCAGGACTTTGGAATTCATTTAACTCCTTGCTTTTTCTCATCACTGTTTTAAGAGCCTGAGCTGAGCTGTGGGAGCCCGGGCTGCCCTTCCAAAAGGGGTTTATTTCAATTATAATTATTGCATTATTTTAAAATGTGCCTGAACACAGCAGCCCTGTGTGCAGAGCCACCCCTGGGAGCTGCCAGCTCCAGCCTGAGGCTGCCTGCAGCCACCTCTGGGCTGCTCACAGGGCACTGCAGATTTGATTGGATATTAGAGAGTGCTCTTGGCTGAAGAGCTTAATGCATCACAACCAGCCAGCATCACACACAATGCCTTTACCATTACCTGGAGCCTCTCACAGCCACTGACATTCCCAGATTATGGCAGGCACTAACCAATCACAGGAGCTAGGGTGTTAGAGTTTAAGCTTAAAAATTGTTTTTCTGTAGTGGAAAAATCTTCTTACTTGGTACAAACATGTTTTCTGTTTGCCTGTGCTTTTTGAGATTTCTCTTTACTTGGTAAAAACGTGCTTTTGTTTGTAGTTAACTCATCCTTTGCTCTCAGCCATAAAATCTCTTTCCAACTCACCTCAGCCTTTTTCCAGTGACCACCAGCTCAGCAATCTTTATTTTCAGACATCTTTTGTTCTTCTGTATGCAAACTTGCTTTCATTCCTAGAGAATACTAGAGCATTCAGATTTGTCAGACTGCCCTGTTAAACTTTCATCTTCCCCAACAACTGTGAACAAAACCAGGCTGAAGCTGCCTGGAGAGGATCCAGAATTCCCATTTTCCAGAGTCTCCTCCCTGCTCACCCCAGGGGTGAAGCCCTGGAGTCACAAACCTCATCCTGGCAGGCAGAGCTGTGGGTGAAATCCATTTTTTCCCTCCCATGTGGGAGTTTTTGCCTCTTGACCTCAATAAAAGGAGGATTGAGGAACACGAAGCTCCTTGAGAAAATTCCTGAGTGCTTTTCCACACCAGCTCCAGGACATGTGACAGATCTGAGCATCCTCAGCTCGACGATATTTCGTGGCAGCAATTTCTTGCATGCCCAGAACAGGATTTGTTTTATTATTTTCTGTATTTATCTGTGGGAATCACTTGCCCACTGTTTTTCCACCATTTTTTGTTCACCCAAACTTCCCAAAAGGAAGCATTTGGGGTTTTTTTTTGGCTGGATAAAAATGTTTCCATTTGAGGAAGGTAAGAGGGTGAAATGCACTACTAAAGATCCTGAAAATACTAATTAAAAGTTACAGATAAAACCCTAATTATTGTCCAGGATATTATGGATCTTGTTGGTGCCCAGTGTCCTCAACCTCCTGGGAGAATGGAAATTCATCCCAACAATTAATCTGCCACCATTTTAAATAAATTTGGTGTGAATAAAACCAAAATATAAATCCTGCCATCCTTATCTCCTCTTATTTAAGCAAACAAAAGCAGAGCAGGAAGCAAATACAAGCTTTAGGATGTTGTATTCTAGATCCCCAAATATTCTGGAATATTTTAGGGATGAGTGAAACACAGAGGATCTTTCCTTTAGTCTGGGCAACACAAATTCATCATTTATGAACTCACACAACCTCTCCTGAGCTGTGCTTGCATTTCAAAGCCATCGTGAGGCACAAACTGCAATATCTATTCTGCTTTTTTCCCCCCTTTTCCCTGTCCAGCTCCACGGAATCCAGGGATGTGGTGTGTGCCTGCAGTGCTGGGATGTATTTGTGCATATCAAAAGCAGCAACTCTCTCAAATCATTCATTGAAAGTTCCACTTGGCTTCGAGTCTTCCTGAAAAAAAAAAAAAAAAAAAGAAAAAAAGAAAAGAAAAAAAAAGTGTTTATTTTGTCTTCTCGACTTACTTTTCCTCGTGTCTGAGTATTGTGCCTCCAGGAAGAAAAGCTTAAATTGCTGAAGTAGGGCTTTTTTTCAGAGCCTGCCAAGAATAAAGTGGCTTAATAAGGAAGCACACAGATTTCACTTTCTTACAGGGAAAAAAAAAAGAAATAAAGAAAAAAAAAAGGAAAAAAAAAAAAGGAGTAAGTTAGCTGGAGAAAGGCTGGAAACTTTAGGAGCAGTGGATATTTTCTGAAAGTGGAAAGATGGGGGCATTTTGGGAAGGAATATGGGGCAAACTCCCCGTGAAATGTGGGAAGGATGAGGAGCCCCCCAAGCAAAGTGGCTCCATGAGCACAGGGTGGGAATTGTGGCATGGGAAGGTCGTGGAGCCTGTGGGCTTGGAGAGGTGGGATCGGGGGGGATATGGGATGGGGGGGATATGGGATGGGCAGGATCTGGGATGGGGGGGGATCTGGGATGGGGGGGGATCTGGGATGGGCAGGATCTGGGATGGGGAGGATCTGGGATGGGCAGGATCTGGGATGGGCAGGATCTGGGATGGGCAGGATTTGGGATCTGCCAGGGAGGATCTGGGATGGGCAGGATTTGGGATCTGCCAGGGAGGATCTGGGATGGGCAGGATCTGGGATGGGTAGGATCTGGGATCTGCCAGGGAGGATCTGGGATGGGGAGGTGGGATGGGCAGGATCTGGGATGGAGGGGATCTGGGATGGGCAGGATCTGGGATGGGCAGGATCTGGGATGGGGGGGATCTGGGATCTGCCAGGGAAGATCTGGGATGGGGAGGATCTGGGATGGGGGGATCTGGGATGGGCAGGATCTGGGATCTGCCAGGGAGGATCTGGGATGGGCAGGATCTGGGATGGTGAACAGTTTAGCACAACAGCAGGGATTTCACACTGTCTGAAGTTTTCCAAATGCAAGGTGAGGTGCTGGGTCTGTTTACATTCTTCCCTCATGCTTTCCCAGGACTGGCCTGGGAGAAGCAGAGCTGCTTCCCTGAGCAATCTCAGCATCCACATGTCTGAGCAATAATCCGTAGGAAAAACAGCCCGGGAGGAGCCATGGCTCATCCTGGGAGCTGCCGAACCTCCCTGGATCCTGCTCCTTCCACCAGCAAGGGCGGGATGCCCTGGGGGAAAGGCAGCAGAGCCCATTCCTGCTGCTCTTCAGCAGGGAAAAGCCAAAGCAGGCTGAGAATTCCAAGATTTCCGGCTGCCTGGGAGCAGGTGAGGCCCCAGCACCACCACCTTCCTGGGATCTCTGAGAAAAGCTGTGAGGAGCTCACACTGAAGGGCAGCCCAGATGTTTCTGCTCCATTTTCACAAGTGGAACAAAAGAGAAGCTGAGAAAACAAAGGGAAGTGGAGCAAACAGGGTTCTGCATCCAACATGACCAACTGGGAGGTTTAGGATTTGTCTGGCTCAAGCCCAGGCAGGAGCTGCTTTGTCCTCAACAAAAATTTTGTCCTGTTTTCTTATATCATGAAAAATAAATACCTGGAGCTATGTTTGTGTGTTCAAGACACAATTTTTAGACAGTTTTCTGCTTGTGACCATGTCACTAAATATTGATGGTCACAGGCTGGAAAACGACTTCAGCTCATTAAAAATAATAATAAAGAAAAAAGAAAAAGATGTACTTAAGAAAAAGGATTCCTGGAACACCAAGAGCCATTTTCACAAGTGGAACAAAAGAGAAGTTGAGAAAACAAAGAGAAGTGGAGCAAACAGGATTCTAGAATCCAAAATGACCAACTGGGAGGTTTTGGATTTGTCTGGCTCAAGCCTAGGCAGGAGCTGTTGCAAAAAATAAATACCTGGAGCTAAATTTGTCTGTTCAAGACACAATTTTAGACAGTTTCCTGCTTGTGACCGTGTCACTAAATAATTAATACAATGCACTCTGTGGTCATAGGCTGGAAAACAACTTCAGCTCATTAAAGAAATAATAAAGAAAAAAAGAAAAATATATACTATGAGGAAAAAAAAAAAAAAAAGGATTCCTGGAACACCAAGAGCCATTTTCACAAGTGGAACAAAAGGGAAGTTGAGAAAACAAAGGGAAGTGGAGCAAACAGGGTTCTAGAATCCAAAATGACCAACTGGGAGGTTTAGGTTGTGTCCTCCCCCAGGCCATGGGTGCAGTGGGGACTCCTGAGCCTGAATCCCTCTCTGAGTCACTCAGCATCCCTGCTCCACACCTGAGGCTTCATTTATTTTTGGAGGTTTCCATCCTGAGTACAAAAAACCAAACCCAGCCCAGCCTGGGCCACAGGCTGAGGTGGGGCAGCTGCAGATTCTGGGAGATAACGCTGGGAAGGGACAGGGAAATGAAAACCAGGCAGGTATTTCAGATTAATCGGAGGAGCAGACGCTGCAGTAAACCCAGGGTATTTGGATGAGTTAATTGAGGGTGTTTAACACTCAGAATGGTTTGGGTTTGCTGGCCAGGGGTGGGATGGATGCGTTTGCAGCCTGGCAGTGACTGCAGTGCTCATCCAGCCTGCAGGGATCTGTCAGGGCAGGCACAGGAATTCATCTGGGCACTGTCACTGTGAAACAGATGGGAACACACAGCAGCACACACAGGGGTTCAGGCAGAGAAGGAGAAAAGAACTCTCCAGTTCATTGCTGCCCTCGTATCTCTCAGTGTCTGGGCAGTGAGCAGAGATTGCACAGAGCAGTTCCCACCTCTCCATCCCCACTGCTCACTGGAGAGTCCATCAGGTGAGATCTTTTACAAAGGAATGCAAACATGATCCTGGTTTATCTTACAATCCATGAGAACTGACTCCACTACACCAAAACAGATCAGAAGGCTGATTGCCAGGGATAACAGGGCACCATCAGGAACACAGCTCCTGGATATGGTCACAACATCCACGAAGCATCCACATCCCAGGAGTGTTGCTATTTCAGATCATACACAACACAGACCCCGTGAGCAGAAGGTTAAAAAATTACTCTTTTATTAGGAATGTTCTCCCTTATCTACAATTTTACACAGCCCAGTGTGGTTGGTGAAACAAAGGCAAACCTCTTCACTCACACTGGTCAAACCAGAGGGACATCAAGAGAAATCCCTCCTGTCAGAAGGAATGAATGACATAAATATTATTACAAAACCATTCCATCATGTTTATCACACTTTATTGGGAAAGAACACCAGAAAACCAGAACACCAGGCCTGAAACCAGACTGCACAGGAGTGCTGTGGAAGCAAACCCTCACCTTTATCACTGCCTGAGCCCTAAAATCCAACGGAGCATCCATGTATTCTGCAGAAATTGCCCAGGATTTTTGGAATAACCCAGTTTCCATGCCGAGGGATGCTGTGTCAGGGTGGGAGGGGTGGCTCCTCCTCAGGGCGGCCTTGCCAAATCCCTCAAATTCCACCAGCTGCTGCCTTCAGCTGCTCCCACAGCACTGGGAATTCCCAGCTTTCCTTTTACTCCTTTAAGGGTTTTAATCCTTCTCCACTTGAATCCTGCACCCATCAAGTTATAAATATTTTTAATTTTTGGGTGAGCTCTGGAGGACCCATCCATGATCCAGAATCTCCCCAGTGGATGGGAGCACTGGCCCAAGGAAATAATGGAATGTGAGTCACCCTCCTAAATCCTAATTTATTTGGATCCTGCCATCACAGTTTTATTCAGGGTCTGCTGAAATTCGCTGTACTGTGTAAAGATTTCCAAATCTTCGAGCAGAGGGAGGCACTCAGGGCTGCCATGTCCTGATTAAACTTAATTTTAGATTCACCCACTGCACAGATTTTTCAACCCTCTCATTCCACACCAGCAAAGTCACCTGTTTTCCAAGGGACACTCACTGGAAAATGTGGGCAGTCGGATTTCTCTGCGGTTCAGCTACTCCTATATTTGAAACACTGCTCTGAAAACAAAACAAAACAAAAAAAAACAAAACCAAAAAACCTCGAGGCTTCTTAGACCTGGAAAGTTCAATTTGTCATCATCTCACCCCTTTTGGAAGAGTTCTCATTTTCTCCGAGTTGCTTATTTTATATAAAATCAATTTTTTCCCGTTTTTATCACTCGATGGTTTCACTCTTCCGCCAGTCCTTGATTAAAAAAAATTGCCTGAGCTGATTCCTGCACGGAGTTAAAGCTCAGCCCGGGATGGGGCGAAGCATCTGGTTGATATTTCAGCAATGTCTTGTGGTTAATAAGTTCTGCTTGAGCCACAGAATTCCTGCCCTGGCAGCTTTCAGGACTTTTCATGTGGAAATTTCCTCCTTGCTCTGCAAAGTCGGTGCCTGTGGGGTTTTTATTCGGGAACAAAGTTTAGGGTTTGAGGACTCCACGGGGCAAGTGTTGAAAAAGTGAAAATAAAAGAGAGTCAAATTAAATTAGATTAAGTTAAATTGAATTAATGATCATGTAGATTCTTCTCTGTAAAATTAGCTGCCACTGTGACCCACCAAACACAGCCCTCAGTTAACACCTCTTCTTATAGCACCAAAAATAAATATCTGGAGCGAAATTTGTCTGTTCCAGAGGTGATTTCAGACAGATTTCTGCTTGTGACCATGTCACTAAATAATGAATACAATGCACTCCGTGGTCATGGGCTGGAAAACGACTTCAGCTCATTAAAAAAAAAAAAAAAATAATAAAGAAAAAAAGAAAAAGATGTACTATGAAAAAGTAAAAGAAAAAAAAAAAAAGGATTCCTGGAACGCCAAGAGCCAGCAGAAATCCAAGGAAAAACCCCAACCTGCGTCAGGCCTAATATTTATCAAGAACCTGACACCAGTGTGGTCGTTTCTTTGCTTGTTTACTGCTGAAATGAAGTTTATTCCAAGGGGTAATCTCCAAACTTTCCTTTGGAAAGGGCACCTGGGGTTTGGCCGGGGTGGGAGGGAGGAGGAGGAGATGAAAGCAGAGGGTGGAGGCGAGGAATCGAAGCTGCCCTGCCAAAAATGCACACCCAGATCCCAAATTTCTGCTCCAGTCTCCGTTTCCCAGAGGTGTGAAAATCTCATGTTTAAAATGAGAACCGAGTGAAATCGGGGAGATTTGGGAGGTTCCTTGGCCCTTCAGGGAAGCAGGGCAAAAAGGAAATAATGGGCAGAAAGGAAATAATGGGCATTATCCGGGGGTTGGAAATGATTCCTGAATTTTCTGGGAAGCAGCTGATGGCCATTGCAGAGCCAAAAAACAGAGACAATCACTGTAAATTTACATTTACATTTATATTCACATTCACATTCACATTCACTTTTACATTTATATTTACATTTACGTTTACATTTATGTGACATTTGCATTTCAATTTACATATTTAAATTTATATTGACGTTTAAGATCTGCCACGACCTTTAAAGAGATCTTTAAAAAAGAGCTTCAAGGGATCGTTCAGGTGAGGAACAGAGAACGTTTACAGCTGAAATTAAAGCTTTATTTTTAGCAAAAAATATCTCTTATTTTGTCCTATTTGTCTGCAAAAAAAAATAAAAAAAAATCTGCAGGAACAGAGCACATTAATGTAGCTGGAAAAGGAGAGGGGTTTTTTTTTTTGTGATTTATAAATCCATAAATATTTATTAGATTTATAATTATTATAAATAAACAACGGGGAATCATTCTTATTTTTAAAAATAATCGCGCAGCCTGAGCTTCCCTTGGTAAGCAAGGTTATTTCTGTTGAAATAAGTGGGATATAAAGTACAATCTCTCTGCTTGCCTGAGATACAGCTGAAATGTGGAGAGGGACAGTAAAAGGATACATTAAAATAAAGCTTTTTGCTGGAAGCTGTCTTCGGAAAATGATTGAGCCGCTCCCCTCCCATCAAATAATTTTAAAATAATTCCATTTTACCTGCGTGTGAGTGCTGAGACAACTCCCTGAAGGAGCTGCAGAGAAAGGAGGACACAGAAATTACTGAGCATCCCCAAACCCCTCTAATGAGACTTAATTCTCTCTACCCTGAGCTTGGATTAATTGCATTTTTTGCTTCTAATAGCTCCCAGCTCGAACGAGTGTCCAAAACCACGGCTGAAATGATGAATTGTTCGCAGTTTACCTCCACCGGGGCAAATTTATGGCTGCCCACGTTATTTGGCAGAGGGAGAGGATTTTAGAGGGATTAAAAAAAAAAAAAAAAAAAAAAAAAGTTGGAGGAGGCGGTGGATGGAGGGAAGGCTCCTCTGGGAGCAGGAGTGGAGACATCAAGGTCCTCATTGTCCAGGGCTGAGTCAGAGCCCTCCAAGGCTGCTCTTATCGCGGGTTCAGCAGCACAGAGCTCGTCCTTTTCATCCCTCTCTTGGTTCTTCCTGAATAAATCCGTGTTCCTGTTGTTGGGGAAAATAAAAGTTTAACAGGGCAGTTTGACAAATCTCAGTGCTCTAGTATTCTCTAGGAATGGAAGCGAGTTTGGATACAGAAGAAGAAAAGATGGCTGAAAATAAAGATTGCTGAGCTGGTGGTCACTGGAAAAGGTTGGGAGGAGTTGGAAAGAGATTTTATGGCTGAGAGCAAAGGATGAGTTAACTACAAACAAAAGCACGTTTTTACCAAGTAAAGAGAAATCTCAAAAAGCACAGGCAAACAGAAAACATGTTTGTACCAAGTAAGAAGAACTTTCCACTGCAGAAAAACAAGTTTTAAGCTCAAACTCTAACACCCTAGCTCCTGTGATTGGTTAGTGCCTGCCATAATCTGGGAATCTCAGTGGCTGTGAGAGGCTCCAGGTAATGGTAAAGGCATTGTGTGTGATGCTGGCTGGTTGTGATGCATTAAGCTCTTCAGCCAAGAGCACTCTCTAATATCCAATCAAATCTGCAGTGCCCTGTGAGCAGCCCAGAGGTGGCTGCAGGCAGCCTCAGGCTGGAGCTGGCAGCTCCCAGGGGTGGCTCTGCACACAGGGCTGCTGTGTTCAGGCACATTTTAAAATAATGTAATAATTATAATTGAAATAAACCCCTTTTGGAAGGGCAGCCCGGGCTCCCACAGCTCAGCTCAGGCTCTCACACCTATCTCCAGAAAAAGATTACATCCCAAACACAAACCGAAAGAAAAGCCAGATTTTTGGGGGGCTGTAGGAGCTGAAATGGGACAAAAATGTGATTTCCAAGCTGCAGATCTCTCAGCACGAGGTGCAGCTCTCCTGAGAGCCAGCTCCCGTCTCTCCCCCAGGATTTATGGCACAATTTGGGGCTTTAGGTTGAAAGAACGGGAAAATAAAGCTCCGTGGCAAGTGAAGTGTGGGCTCCTGATCCCAAAAAGCGGAAGAGGAATTGGCAGGGAGGAGGCAGAAGTGGAAATAATCCCCATTTCTCACTGCCCTCCACTGAACCAGGAGCACTGATGGCCACTTTGTCACCTTAACGAGGGATATTTAATTTATTCATTAATCACCCCGCCTTGAACAGGAACCCGACAGGGAGATAATGAGGAAAAGCCTGCAATTAGCAGAAAAAGACTATAATCAAGCCTTTGTGGCCGTTTCTTTGGGCAGGAGGGAGGACTCCACTGCAGCATCATTCCCCACACCTTGTTCACTTTTTGGGAACATTGGCATGAGCGAGAGGAACATGTTGTGAAACTAAGCAAACACTTACCCAGGAATATTCCCTGCCCGCGTGTATTTACAGAAATATTCATTTCAGAAGGGTTTAATGGCTGCTTTGACAGGCCATGTGCTGAAACGAGCTGCAATAATACCCTGCAACTTGGGAAATGCCTGCCCGGGGTAAATTTGGAGCTCATTTATTTGGTTCAAGTGAAGCTGGCAGGGGGGTGAAGGTGCAGGGGATTTGTGCTCCCAGGGAAATTCGTGCTGCCAGGAGCTCTGCATGCTCATGGATACCCATCCTGTGTGCCCCCGGTGCCTGCAGTGCACACCAGCAGCACGCAGGGTGAATGTGTGTGAAATGTTTCAATTACCTCTAAAATAATGTTTAACATGTTCCAGACATAGTGCATTAAGCAAATACCCCAGCAGTATTTGAAGCGTATTCTGTTTTTCATTTTAATAGATTGTAAATGTATTAAACACATGTTAAGAATATATTTCATATACTGCATTTGTAAAATATTATCAAATTTATATAGGCGGAAACCACAGAGCCACCACAGGATCGGCTCCAGAGCGGGCCCATTTGGGAAGTTAACCTTTTAGCACCACTGCATCAGCACAGAACGGGGCATTTCATTCCATTTCACTCCATTTTTGTTTCATTTTAAGCCCTTAACCCCTTTAGCTCTAAACTTGCAGCTCTGGAGGATATTTACACCCCGACTACCTGCCCTTGGTTTAGTGCTGAGAGTGGATAGCAGGGCTGAAAAAGTGCCCTGTAGCCATAGGATTGAATATCTGCTCCTCATTTAATACCCCCTCAGTCACTCCATGGCATTCAATATCCCTATGGAAAGGCAGTGTCTGCAGATATTTCCAACTGGAAGCTGAGATTCCACTCGGTTTCTTCCCCTCTGTCCTGCAAACTGCAGCTGGGTTTTGGGATTTGGCCAAGCCAGGGAGGATGGTTTGGGTTTGAAGATGTTGTCTGAGCCCAGACACCCTCAGGTTTCTTTGAAAGCAGAACCCAGGGCTAAGTCTGCTCCTCTGGAAATGAATCCCATCTCCTGAGCTCAGCCAAACTCCTGGAAATCAGCACCTGGCAGAGGATGGGGTCTGGGAGAGCTCAGCCTAAGAGTGCAGGATTTAAACCCAGCTACCCACAATGGTCCTTGAAGGGTGTAGGAATCCAACTCATTTCCATTTTTATTCACAAATAACTTCAGTTCCTTTCGATTCTCCTCCTTTAACGTGGATTAAAAGAGCAAAATTGAGATTTCTGAGTTGTTTTGGACAGAAATCCCGAAGCTTTGGGTGGCTGGGGCCCAGAGCAGACCTGGTCACTGGAATCTCTGCTTCTGCCTCTCCCTTTGGGAGCACCTGGGCACAGGAAAATGTCACTTCCCAACCTCGACTGAGGTCGGTTTCAGCTTAGAGAAACTCTAGAGAGAGTCACTGCTGGGTGATAAAGAGAAAAGTGATTCCTCAGCGAGGAATTTATCACCAGTGCTCAGATAAACCAGCCCAGGAACTCCAGCTTCCCAAACATCCTGGAATATTGGCCTTAGAATGACATTTCTATCTGATGTGTGGAACCTTTCACTCAACTTTTTTTAGAGCCTCCATTAGCTGATAATAAAACTTAATCATGCGAATTTATTTTCAGCTAGAAAGAAATTCTTAGCACCGAATTCTTTTCTTAATGAAGTGTGAAAAGCCAAACAGAACAGATGAATCAGGGAGAATTTTGGGGTTTTTTTTCCTCAGTGTCCATCCCAGTCCAGGACAGAGCTTCACAGCATTCTGAGGCTGATTCTGCTCATCCAGGAGTTTTCAGCGAGATTTTAGAAGTGCAGGAACTTTCAGTGGGATGCGGGTGCCGGGATATCCCACGCAGAGCCTGGCAAAGGGATGGCAGAGGGGGTGCACAGGTGGCAAAGAAGATTCCTCAGGCCAGGATGAGGCAGTGGATGCTTGCAGGCTGCAACCACAGCCTGTACTGACACTCCGAGCTTATTGCCAGTGACCTGGGGGGATTGGGTTTCCTGAAGCTCAGCGGCTCCATTTCAGCTCCGAGGGGGAAAGATCAGACCCATCCCGAATCTCCCCACCAGAGTTATGACAGATGTGTCACAGTAACTTAGCTGCACCCTGAAAAAATATTAACTCTGAAGTGTGTTGGTTTTTATAGGCTTATTTCACACCATTATCCACTTAACTCCCCAATAACGTCCCAGGCCTGGCCCACGGAGATATTTGCTGTGCTTTGACTTCCCAATTATTTTGTGTGGATGGGCGAGATGAAATAACAGCCAGACAGCTTGAAAAAAAAGAAAAACCAACAAAAAAACCACTCAAATATTCACCAGATTCCCTCACTTTCACCAGTGCAGGATTTCCCTTGTCACAGGGCACAGCTTTCTGCTGCAGCAGTCCCGGGAAGGAGTAAATTCCCCACTTTTTTATCATGGAAAATGCAGGCTTGGGCTGCTGCAAAACATTGGCAGGAGGAAAATCCCAGCGAGCAGCGGAGCCAAATGTGAGCCTGGAGCTGCCAGCCTGCCTTGCCCTGATTCGGGCTACTGTGTGACCTGGGGCACGAGCAGCTGCTGGGAGCGATTTCTCCCATGTGAGAGCATTTTGCTCCTTGCTTTTCCTGCCAATGTGCAGCACAGCTCGGAGCAGCGGCCGGCCCGGGAGGCATCTGCTGCTGCTGCAGCTTCCTGGAGCCCCAGCAGCAGCTCTGGGGAGCGTGGCAGAGGCCTGCCCTGGCTTCCTGGCGTGAGAATTCAATAGGAATTCAGTAAATTTAAATATAGGGGTGGATTAAATACATGTATATGCACGTTGAATAAATATAATTAAATATATATATATAATATAATTAAATAAATATAAATATAAATATAAGTATAAATGTAAATATAAATATAGATATAGATATAGATATAGATATAGATATAGATATAGATATAGATATAGATATAGATATAGATATAGATATAGATATAGATATAGATATAAATATAAATATAAATATAAATATAAATATAAATAGAAATAGAAATAGAAATAGAAATAGAAATATATATAAATATTAATTTATATATAAATATATAGTAAAATAAATATATAAACTATAACTATAAATATATAAAATATAACTATAAATATATAAAATATATAAATATATATTTTATATAAAAATATATAAATATATAATATATTTTATGCAATATATTTGTATTTTATATAAATAAATATAAATATAAATATAAACATATATAAAAATATAAATACAAATATAAATATAAATTAAATATAAATACAAACATAAACATAAATATAAATATAAACATAAGCATAAATATAAATACAAACATAAACATAAATTAAATATAAATACAAACATAAATATAAATATAAATATAAATATAAATATAATTATAAATATAAAATAAATATAAATATAAATATAAATATAAATACAAATATAAATATAAATATAAATATAAATATAAATATAAATATAAATATAAATATAAATATAAATACAAATACAAATACAAATATAAATATAAATATAAATTAAATATATCAAGATTTTGGAGACACACAGGTAGGAGGGAGTGAAATCCTAAGGAGAGGAGGACAGGCACTTGAGGAGAGCCAGATAAGCCATAACAGTACACAATATTTATTTATCTGATCACAAACAACCTTATTTTTGAAAGAAAAATGCATTTAAGTTCATCTTGCTGTGTTTTTTTATCATTAGATGCCCTTGAATTCCTTAGGTGATTATCAAAAATAATCTTTATATAATAATCTTTTAAATATTTTTTTTAATCTGACCTTTAAAGACTAAAAAAGACTCTGAGATTTTTTTTTAGACTTTTGCTTTTAGTAGAAGCTGCGAGTTTTTTATTTCTTAAACTTGAACATAAACATCAGGATTGTTTTTGTAACAATACTCATGTTTAGAATTCTTTTTGTGGCACGGGCTTTCCTTTGGAATCCTCTGGTTCGACCAACGTGGGAGAAGTCTTTTATTCACCAATCACAGTGGTCTGCAGCAAAATGCATAAAAAATGAACCAGCATTTAAAACAGAGCCAAATTCACCTCTCCAAACTATTTAGAAAAAATTTTGTGTCGTGTGTTATTCATGCAGCATAACATCCCTCCATAAACACACACAGCAGTGTGGCTGTGGGTGATGAACAGACGACATGAAACTTCGTTATTAAAATTGTATCTGATTCTTCTTTATTAAAACAATTGTTCTCTTTATAAAACTTTTAGAATAGGTCACTCTCATTGGTTAGAAGAGTGCTAGAACTCTTATTCCCCATTGGTCTAAATTGATGGATTTGGAGACAAGTCCATCTCATGGAAAAGAATCTAAAACATCACTCTCGTTGCAATAATACTTGGGGTGTTTATGTCAAGCCTGTGGGAGCAAGGTCTTCTCAAACCCAAACACCACGAAGAAACTGAGTTCAGAAACTCAGAAACCTCAAGCTTAGAAAAGCAGACTACACAGCAGCTTAAACATGGGGGTGGCCTAAAGGCAGGGTGCAATTATTACCTCAGCAGAGGAATTTTGGGGAGGGGTAAAGGGCAGGGTTCACAAAAGCATCAAGGGGGGAAACTGAGTCCCGTGGACTAAAGGGACATCTACCTCAGGGGATTTCCAGAGGGGAAATTTCCAGGGGGGGTGGCACGAGGTCGGATTGGCAGGGAGCTCGGGGTACGGTGCCAAGGTGGCTGGGAGGGCAGAGTTTGGCTCAGACTAGAATCTGGGCAGCAAAGAACAGGAACTGCCCTGCACAGGGTGCTGCTGGGGGAGCCTGGAGGCACCACTGTGTCCTTTGGTGAGGTGAGGAGCTAAACCCAGCCTGGGAGCTGCTCCCACAGATCCCACCCAGCCCAGAGCCAGCCCCGAGCCAGCTCCAGGCAAGAGGCCACTGGGAAGGGGGCCAGCTCTCTGCACCCCATGCCCAGCTCTGGCTGCAGAGTAATTTATTCCCTGCAGTGCCTCTGGCCAAGGAAAACATCTCTGCTCCCTGTGACAGGGCAGCTCTGCACCGAGGGGCCTCTGCTGCTGCCCCTCCACGTCGGGCAGGGAGCTCCACACCAGGGCAATGTGGCTTTGCTGGCCCTGGTGTCTCCAGAAATCAATTTATGACCAATGGGGTGAGTTACCTCCCTCCTCACTCTGTAAAAACCCGTGGTTAATTGATTTTTGGTTCTTTTTTTAAAAAAAAAATTAAAAGGACGCAAGGTAAAGTTTGTCTCGAAAAAGCTGAGGAAAGGAGCCTTCAAAATGAAATCTCAAGGTGTTGGTTTATGTCTCAGAATGGATCTGGGCTGCAGGGAGGGGGAAATGGGGAGCTTAATTTCCTCGTGTTTTCCCTGGAATATATTTTTAAAGGGATATTGGGATAAGTTTCCATTGAAAGCGACCCCCCAGCAAACTCCATTTCTCACTCCTAGACCCCCAGAAATCTTTCCCCTGGAAGGAGCTGAATGCAATGTTTAACTTTAGTTCATGGAATAGAGAATTGTGGAATATCCTGAGCTGGAAGGGACCCCCAAGGATCATTGATCCAACCCCTGGCCCTGCACAGACACCCCAAAAATCCCCCCCAGGCATCCCTGGCAGTGCTGTCCCAACCCTCCTGGAGCTCTGGCAGCCTCAGGAATGTCACCATTCCCCGGGCAGCCTGGGCAGCCCCCTCTGGATGAGGAACCTTTCCCTAAAATCCACCAAAAACTCCCCAGAGTGGAAAATTGTCCCCAGAACCTCATTTGGGGCAAAGCCAGAGTCCTGCCCTGAGTTCAGGGGAGCAGGGTCTGCCCTTCCAGCTCCTCCTTTTGTGTCCCTCCCTTTGCTCCTGCACTCCCAGTGGGAGCAAACCCCTGGATTTTCCTGGGATGTCTCTGTGTGTCCTGCAGGGATCTGGGCTGTGCTCAAGCCCTGCCTGTGACAGGAATTTTCTTTCATTTGCTGCTCCACAGGGAGCACTGAGGGATGAGAGCCCAACTCCGGGGGTTCTTTGGGACCTGTAATTTTCTTCCCATCTTCCACGTGATTTTAAAGCCAAATAATTCAGAGGAGCAGAAAGTTCCATCCCTCACCTGCCTCTGAGACTGTCACCCCAAGCCAGGCTGGTTTTTTACATCTTTTACAAGCCCTACCACCCCGAAGTTTCAAGATTTTCTTTACAGAACCCACCAGAAACCTATGGCAACGTCTCCCAACTATTTTTTTATCGTCCCCAGGTGCTGTTTTCAGCAGGGCCTGATCCAGCAGATATTTTTCTGCCTGAGCACAGCAAACCAGAGCTCCAGCTGCTGCCAGTCAGGATGGATTGAGCTCAAATCCCAACATCTGGCACGGTCCCACTCCTCACATGAATGTCCAGCACAGGAGCTGCTCCCATGAAGAAAGTTCCTCGTGGCTGTTCTTGCAGGACCTCATTCCTAATGATCTAAGACACCAGATTATTAAAAAATTGTGCAAATTATGCTTTCACTTACGCCACTGCCAATGTGATATAACTCCTCTGACAACCCTGGGTGTTTACTTTGGCTTCCCCCGAGCCCAGCCCCAGCAGAATAACTGGAGTTTCTCTAGATTTACAGTGGCATAACAGAAATTGGGGCTCGGGGCGTGGAGGAGAACCCCTGGTTGTCTGAAGCCATAATAATTCCCCAAAAACTGCTGGAGGGGAGTTTTATACAGAGGGGGTTGAGGGTGGATGTTCTGACTGGGATTGAAAACGTCGTGGAGCAATGAAGCAGTCTGGAGCAGACATTAAAATTATGAGATCTTTCAGCCCTTGGCTGCACTCCAGGTGTTAAATTCCTCTGTCCCTGCGGATGGAGAAGCCAGAGGGTCTTGCTCCACGCAGTGAATTTGATTTCAGCTTTTTGCTGGGCGTGGAGAGCACTCGAGCTCTGCCTTCTGCTGTCCTCCAGCAGTTTGGAGTCACATCCTCCGTGCCACCCCTCTGCTCCATCCTGCTCCTCTCCCCCAGCATGGGAGGCAGGAGGGTGTCCCAGCAGGAATGCTGGGGCTCGGTGGGCTCCAGGTCATGCCACAGGGTGGGGGTGTGGATCTGTCCAGCAGAAATCCCTCCGCGAGAGGCTCCGCAGAAACCACAGCCCAGGGAGCCACCAAAGAGCTCTTTTAGGAAAAACTGGGAGGGAGCGGCCCCTGAAATGCTGCTCAGCACTTTCCTACCTGAGGGAATGCGTGGCAGACTTGGCTGAGCTCCCGCAGGACTCGGCCCTGGTATCAGGATTTGGTTTCAGGCCACTCGAGAGAAAGCGACGATGAAATTCGGGATTTTTCTCAGCGGGTTCTGCTCAGCTCCAGCCCCTGGCTGCTCCTCAGGGAGGCTGAGGAGGAAAGATTTGTGTATTATCGTCCTCAGTTCCTCTTCCCAGTGTCAGGAAAATGAATCCACGACCACCCGAGGCTATGTTCAAAACAGAGACAGAGGAGTTTTTATTTTATTTGAATGAAGGGAGAGGACTTGGGGCATTGCCCTGGGGTCTCTCAAAACTTTGGAGGACACAGCCTCCTTTTATCCTAATTAATAACAATAGTAATAGTAATAGTAATAGTAATAATAATAATAATAATAATAATAATAGTAATAATTATTTTCTCCTTTTATCCCAATTTCCCAGCCCCATTTCCCTCTCTCCCCACTACCTGAGGCACTGGAGAGGCACAGACTGCCCAGAACCCCTGAGACCTGAGATTTCCCTCTAATGTGCAACCCTCCCTTTCAATTTTTAATTCTTATGGAATTCAAGGTTTCTCCCCATTGTTTCATCTTTCAATGTCCAATCTCATTTCTCAGCAAACCTACAGTTTGCCTGTAAAGGCAAATCTCCTTTTTCCATTATCAAGCAGTGGAACCCTTCCCACTGTTCCTTTTCTCTCTCAGTGCTGGTTTCATCTCCCTTTTGTTTTGGAAAAACAAACCCCTCACCCCTCCACCAGCAACATCTGGGGGTGAATCCAATGAAGCAAAACCCCAAAAAAACCTCCAGAATCCCATCTGCTTGGGGCAGGATGAGCACAAGGGACACGAACCAGCCTGTGCTGTTGGGATTGCAACCCCCAGGCAGAAGCTGGCAGTGAAATCCCAAACTGGGGATTGGAACCTTCTGGGAGAGGGAGATTCCTCCTGCTCCAACCCTGCTTTGTCTGGGCTTTCCTTGATGCTCAGGGATAGAAATTGGCTGGGATTGGGGCTGGGAAGAAAGGCAGGGTTTGTGTGGAGGTGTGGGGAGGTGGGAGGAGGTAGGAAGGGGAGCCTACCTACATTTTTAACAGTTTCTTTACGAGTGTGATACAGGTATTTTCCTATAATAAACCAGCAATGTTCCCAACCAGCAAGTGCTGTTCTTGGCATCTCCATTGATTCCAATTTGCTTTTCTTGCAACTGTGGGCAAGAGTCGTGAAAAGGGCCCTGCCTAACAGGTAGGGAAGGGAAGGCACTGGTTTTTACACAAATA
The DNA here is from genome assembly GCA_032173965.1 of Sitta carolinensis. NCBI lineage: Eukaryota > Metazoa > Chordata > Aves > Passeriformes > Sittidae > Sitta > Sitta carolinensis. The sequence goes on along the minus strand of CM063298.1, from coordinate 1,755,217 downwards.
AATGTCACTCCTAAACGATCTGCTTCTGGAGCCCCCCACCCGGGGCTGGCCCATCTCTCCCACCTCCACACTGGCAGCTGCCATGAAATACAGCAAGGGGATGAAGTGGGGGCTTGTTCCACTCAATCTGCAAATGAGTGCTAGGAAAAAAAAAAAACCTAAACTGATGAAGAATTTTCCTTCAAAAAGAAGAAACTGAAAAGTTTTAATTTTTAAGAAATTAGCACTCATTTCTTAGTAAGTGGTTGAAGATTTCCCATTTTCTTTTTTGGAGCACAAGCTCTCACTGCATTTTAGAAATTTTCTTGGGGTGAATGGGGTATGATCCATGGAATCAGAAAATGCTTGGGAGATAGAAATCAGGGAATAAAAATCTCCTGCATTCTGCTCTTTGCCTCCAGCTGACCTCAGTAATCTCACATCATGTTGCTGTGCCTGTGGATTTCTGTAAAAATCAGGATCTTCCTGATCCCTTCCAAAAACCCTGCAGGAAAACATCTGTAAAGGAAATCCAGCTGTGTCTGCACAGAGCAACACGGCCTGGAGAGATCCCTGGGTGAGCTCTGTGCTCCTTCTGTGCATCCTGAGTTCTGATGAGTCCTTTAAATTGATTATTTCCATTTTTCCTTTATTCCTTCTACTCAGCCAGACCATTCCTGATGAGGTTTTTAATATTCCTTCTGAGCCCAGGGTGTGGAGTTCTCTTACCAGTTGAGATTTGCAAACTCATCCTTGATCAGAGATTAATTCTGCATTGGTTCTTTCTGTTAAAAATCGAGTTAGACCAGGTTTTATTTAATTTCTAAATGGATGGTGATGCTTAGAACTGAGTGCAGTCCCTTATCAAAGCCATGTGGATGTTTTCATTCAACAGAAATTAGAGTAATGAACAAAACTGCTCAGATAAGGAACAGAAATGACTCAAAAGTCACAGACTCAGCTCAAGAAGCTAAGGGGGAAGCATCCTTTCATTAAGAGAGTATCAGGGTGAAAAAAAAAAGATTTTTTAGTGAAACTTGAGCTTTGAGGACGTTCAGGTGACTGCTGAGGAACAAACTCTTGTGGCTCTCAATAATTTAGGGGAATTATATCAGCTGGGCAAAGATATTTCGCTTTACCTGTTTGCAAGCCCCTCACTGAACCTTCCACTGCTCTGCTCTCCTCTGCCTTTGGACAAAATGGGAAGAGCTGGTCCTGAAGTTTTGGGGAAACTGTGTCAGAGCTGGACAAAGCCTTTCTAGCCCACGCTCCAACCACTGCAGGAATTGAAGTCACATTGTGAAAGAAAGGCTCAAACCTCACATTTCAGGGCACGAGGAAAGTGCTGCAAGTCCAAGGCCGAGGGACATCCCAGCTCCCTCTCCTCAGGAGGATTTTGGCCTTCCAGGAACCCCTTTTTCTGTAGGAAACCTGTCGGAAAATTCTGTAGGAAACCTGCCCTGGAGTGCCTGAGCTGCCCATCTCCCTGTTAATCCTGGAGACAGCTCTGCCCACTCGTGGGGGTCCCTCAGCCCCACCACCCACAGCTGAGGTTTTCTCTCGGAAATGTCTCTGTCTGCCGAACCCAACGTGAATTTTCCCCAATATTCCTGCGAGCCCTCCTTAGACTGATGGTAACAGTAAACTTCCCACCTTGCAATTCCAGGAATAGAGCTGCTGAGGTTTTCCTGTCCCAGCTCCAGAGGGCCAAGACAAACCCCAGTGTTGGTGGCTCCTCCAAAATACCTCGGGAAGAATGGGATGTTTCCATCCACCTCTGAATATTGACTCTTGCCACGCTGCTGACCTTAAATCATTTGATGACATCACATTGTCCCTTTGAATCCATGTACAAATAAGCTGAATTTCCATTAGGGCACATAAAATGCTCCATTTTGCCTCACTCTGCAAACTGTTTATGGGTTCCTCGCAGCTTTCAGGATTTTTACAAGAGAACATCCACTGTTCATTTCCTGGCTCGGCTCCAACTGGACATGTTAACTTTGCCTAATTTCCAAGACATTTCGTGGGGAAGGCTCCATAATACAAGGCATGTTTTTCCACCAGGGAACTCACTGTGCTTTTTTTTTAAATTTTTTTTTTCTTTTTTTTTTTTAATTTTAAAGTCTATTTTTCCCAGACAAATTAAACCTCCTTTTTATGAGCTTCTTCTAAAGGGGTAGAACAGTAGCTGGCCTTGTTAGATATTAGTGCTGCTGTTGGGAAGGGCGATCATGTAACTGCAGGGCCTCAGGATTTTACACTTTCTGGAGTTCATTAACCAAAAGCTTCTGTATTTGAACCTGCGAGGTTTGAGCTGGACGGGGCCCAGGCAGCGAAATCAATCCAGTCCCGCAGCACAGAACTAATTGTCATCATATCCAAATGTGCAAATATACAAGAAGTCTACAGCAGCACAGGCAGGGGAAAATTGAGGGCTTTCAGCTTCTTTTTTTTTTTTTTTTTTCGGGGGTATTATGTTGCTGAAAAGTTTTTTACGCACTTCCTCGCCGCCATAAAATCCAACGTTGAAAATATGTTTCCTATATGAACAGATCTGTCCCCAATTGAAGGGTTTTATATCCCCTACATCCATCTAATCAAATGCTTTCCGCTGAAGTCATATATTTGACCACATATTGGGCCGGGGAGGAGTTGGAGGAGATTTCTCTTCTTGTCAAAGCTTGTAATGTCACCAGATAATTCAGGAGGAAAGGGACTTTTTTTTTTTTTTTTTTTTTTTTTTTTTTTCCAGCCCCTTTTTCCAGCTGCAGCACGGGAGGAGGAGGCGCCGTGAGGCAGCTTCTCCTCGCTGCCCTGCAGGAATTTGAGTTAGAAATCACTTCAGATCGATTTGGATTTGAAATCATTTCAGATCAATCGTTCATCGATCTGACATGGTTGTGTCCAGTGGCGTCCTGGGGCTCCAGCTCCCTGGCCCTGTGTCCCCAAGGGGATTTTTGGGGAGGATCTTTGTGCTCCAGGCTGTCCTCAGAGCCAGGTCAGCGCTGCTCTGCAGAGCACAGTTTACCTCTGGCAGGAGTTTTTATCTTCACCTGACGATTTCTGGAGCCTTGGCAATGCCAGTGTCAGAGGAATCCTCCCAGTGCCAACATCAGCACACCAGCTATCAGAGGAAACCCCTCATCCTCTAAGTGATGCCCCAATTTAAATGTCTGCAGAAAAGCCCAGTTTAGCCAAAATTAACCCAAGATTCAGCTTGGGTTTATTAACAGAAACGCAATCATGAGGTTCTCTCCCATTGTGGCTTTATTGGCAATTTAATTCTTGGAGCAGGAGTGAGAGGTCCGGGTCTAATCCGAACAGATTCTTTCTAAATAAACAGGACTATATTTAATTCGCCTACATTTTGAAAACTCCAAGGATGCTTCCAGAGAAGGGCTGCTTTTTTTCCTCCAAGGTGTTGCCATATGGTTTTAATTTCTCAGAAATCTATAGACCAGCTTGTTCCCTGAGAAAACTGTGCCAAGTACGGCTTGTCAAGATAGCTGAAAATGTAATTTAACATCCACTCTTTTCCTAGAATGACTCCTGACTTGTACAGCAGCAATGTTTCCAACTGGAGAAGCCAAATGACCAGCTAAAGGATGAAATCTAAAATATTTATTATTTACTGGCCACGGGAAAGAAAATATTTTTTATTTCTTATGTTCTAGGCACTCATGTGATACCCACAAATTTTGACAGCCCTTTTCAAAACGGTAAACAGCATGTGCAGTTAGAAATGGAGCAGAGTTACACAAATAAACCAAGGGCATGAAATCTTCTCTGAGCAGATAAAAGCCCAAATCCCCAGCTGCCCACACTGGCACTGGCTGAGCTGCCTCAGTTAAATTAAGCAAATCCATCATTTCGGGTTTCCACTCCATGATTTCATGCCCGCTGCCTTTCGTATCCTTCTCCCTATCTCCGTTTATTTTTTTTGACTCAGATATGAGTGTAGTGGGTAATTAAAAGTGAATCTTACATGAGGGACCCGTGGCTGGAGCCAAACATTTGCTGGGTAACTATAAACTCCAGAGTCCATCCCTGCCTTTGCCGTCACTGCGGTTGGTCCTTTTTCACACTATTATTATTTTGTCTCAGAATTCCCGTGTTTATAAAATAGGGACAGGAACACAGACTAAATATAAATCCCATCGGCTTTGTACCAGAACAGCTACAAAAAAAAAAAAAAAAAAAAAAAAGCAGCCTGAATATTCAGAATATTCCCCAATCTCCTGTGTGGCGCCCAAAGGTTGCTTGGACAGAAACTTGAAATGGTTTCTGGAGGAGAATGAAAGATGTTCTAAGGGTGGGGAAATGATTTATGGATTATTTGTCTGGTGATTTATGGCTGTGGGATTCTTAAAAGTGGTGTCACCTTCAGGGCTGGATGGAGGGAATTCTCTCTGGCATGGACCAAAAGTGCCCTCCTTGCTCCTGATTTCTGCTGAACTTTAAGGATTGCACCTGGATTTTCCCACCAATTTATTGTGAAATAGCAGGGTCTGAGCCTGGTTTTACTTCTTTATATCCCATAAAAAGCACGAGAAAACCCATCCAGAGACATCAACATCTTGGAATATCAAACCCCCAAAAATCCAGCAAAATGTGGTTGGCTCTGGAAGGAGAAGAGGAAAGAAGGAAAGCAAAAAGAGGATGAGAATAATTATAGGCATGACAGTGTTAGCTTTGTGATTTACAGGTAATAGTTTGTGATATTTGGAAGAATACAGCAAGGCAAATGTAAAGGAAAATCTGGCAAATTCACGCTGTAAATTGTAAATTTCCCCATGCAGAGGAAATAAAACCAGGATTTTTTTTCCCCCTGATGTATTGGTGCAGATTGAGTTGTGTGGTTAAACTGATGCAAAGCCCAGCACCAGAACTGTCAGGAGAAAACTCTGTCAGATTTATCCATCTGAGGGTCTGGCAGCTTGAGGTCTTGGATGGCTCTTCCCATAAAACTGATGGTTTTTGAAAAAGGAATTAACAAACTCCCTAATAAAAAGACTGAGGGGAAAAAAGTGACACTGAAAAATCTTTTTCAATGCTGAAAAAAATCCAGAATGCAGCAAAAGCTTTTTCAAGTCTTATCAAAAATAAGTAGCAAAAGATTTTGTGTTCTTTCCTTTTAAATATTTCATGAATATATTGGTACATACGAAACAAAAATTAAAATATAGTTTCTGCTACAATTCTCCAAATTCCACACCTTGCAACCTCTCTGAATAGCAGAGAGTAATTTTTATTATCTCTGATAATGGTATTTGCAACTATTTTTTTGCTTGTAAAAGATATTTTCCAAAAGGCACTGCCCTGCTAGAATTCAGGGATGAAAAGGAAAGGGAAAAGGAAAAGGGAAAGGATGGAGAAAAAGGAAAAGGATGGACAAAAAGGAAAAGGAAGGGAAGGGGAAAGGTAGGAGGAAAAGGAAAAGGAAGCAGAAAAATGGAAAAGGAAGGAAAAAGGAAAATTATGTAGGAAAAATGAAAAGTTAGGGGGGAAAGGAAAAAGAAGGAGGGGGGAAAAAGGAAAGAGAAAAAAGGAAAAGGAAGGGGGAAAAGGAAAAGGAAGGAGAAAAACTGCCAGGCTGTGGCTGGGAGCACCACACAGGGCTGTGCCACTGCAGGGCTCTTTGGAATGGTTTCCTTTCCCAGTTTTCCCCCTTTTCCCCCAGTGCTCCAGGGATCCACGGGGAATCCTGCTGGGGATAACCCCTCCCAGCCCCATGGAGCCTGAAAACCACGGGACATGCAAAATTATCTCCCAATATCGACTCCCCCAGCCACGAGAGGGAACAGGGTTCAACCTGCCAGGCTGAGCCAGAGCCACTGCCTCTCCCCATTTTTTGGGGTGGGTTTGTTGGGTTCTCGGGAAGAAAGGGCAAGCTGGGTTGAATGCAGATCAATAAATAAATCTGCAGAGATATTTTCACCACGCTGCTGTTGACTTTGAGCCCTGCTGTGTAAAGCAGGATGTCAGGAGGCTGAGTGTCCTCCCTGCTCCTGCAAAACCACCCGGCTATTCCAGGCCTGTGGGCACCACTTGGGAACAAAGGACTTCCCTTTGGGAACCTGCTTTCCTCCCAGCTTCCTATATTTATGGATGGACAAGACTTTTTGTGCTTGCAGTGCTGTCAGCTCAGCCCCCACGAGGTTGTTCCAGCTCAGGAGCCGGAGGCAAATTTAGGAGAGGATTTTTGTGGGCAGGATTCAGGGCACGGCCTCAGGAGAGAGGATTTCACAGCATCAGGGAATGGTTTGGGATGGGAGGGACCTTAAATTTCATCTCATTGCATCCCTAGACATGGGCAAGGACACATTCCACTATCCCAGGTGGCTCCAAGCCCTGTCCAACCTGGCCTTGGACACTCCCAGGGATGGAGCAGCCCCAGCTTCTCCTTGCTCCCTATCTCAGGATGAATCTGCAGCACAGGGGGCTGGAAAGGAATAAAATCCGGAAAAGGATGGGAAAAACTTCCGCGTAATTCTTGAGTCATGCCTTGGAGCAAACATATCATTAATCAGCAGCGAGGATTAATCATGCCTGTGAGTTTGCACATTGTCTGTGATGTTCTGAGTGCAGGAAAAGGCTGAAGAAAATCACCAGTCACTGCATCTGCCTTTCCTGGGAGCACTTGGGAGTGCCAGGATTGGAGCAGGGAATGGTTTTTCTAAACATTCTCCCTTGGATTTGGATTGCCATCACACCTGTGTTGTGATCTCGTGCTGGCTGCAGCTCCAGCTCTGGGTGCTCAGGGAGTTCAGTGCCCTGGCCTGCAGAATTTCTACCCCTGACTGGGGTATTTCAGAGGGCAGGGTTTGGTGGGATATTGGGAGGGAATTCTCCCCTGGGAGGGTGGGCAGGCCCTGGCACAGGGTGCCCAGAGCAGCTGTGGCTGCTCCTGGATCCCTGGAATGTCCAAGGCCAGGCTGGATGGAGCTTGGAGAACTGTGGGACGATGGAAGGTGCGGGTGGAACTGGACAACCTTCAGGGTCCTTCCCAACCCAACCCCACTTCCCAACACACAGACAACTTCTATGGCTGTGCTGAGGAACATCCTCCACCACCCCACCACCATTTGGACGCCAGCAGGAGGAAATCAGGAATTTTACAGTCCGTGGAACAACCCCTGACCAGCGCCTCCCCCTCAGCCCCATCCTCCCACCCTCTCTCTCCGCCATGACCAAACCCCCACCTCCCCTTCCCTCCGTGGCCTCCTCGGGAAGCAAAACCACGGCAGCAAAGCGAGACGACGCTCCTGGCATCTGCCTGGAGCCTCCCATGGCGCTGCAACCGGAGCACGGCTGCGGAACATTGGGAGCTTTCTGCAGAGCCCCGGCAGCGGAAATCGCCGCCGCTCTTAATTCGAACCAGAGCGAGATGGGCCCGGGGCGCGCACAAAGGCGGCCTTTGCTCCTTCCCAGGGTGCTGACAGGATGGGCCAGAGTCCATCCTGTGCAGCTGATGGCAGCAGCAGCACATCCTTAAATCTCAACACCTGGGCGCTGCTCCGGAGACCTCGGCAGAAATGTAGACGGGAGCTCGGAGCCAGTGGCACTGGGGAGCTCCCGGGGGGACGCCGCAGCTGGCTGGGTAAAGAGCTGCTAAAAGAGGGGGTTTGGAATGGACTTGGGGATCTCTAGAAAGCTCATTTATCAATGTAAACACAGTTTAGCTGGTTCATAAATCTGTTTTCTTTCCTCCTTTTCATCGGGTGCTGCTGTTGGGGCCGATGGGTTTCGGGATCGGCCGCTGCTGGTGAGCGTCGGTCAGGTGGGGATGAGGGGACTTTTTATTATTTCTGTTCAATGGTTGGGTCTATGTGTGCTTAGAATTCCTCTTTTTATTCCATCTCTTCTAGGGATGGGTGCACTGCTATGGAAAAAGCAGAACTGGCCAAACCAAACCTCAGCCCAAACACTGACATCAACCCAAACATTTTTGAAGGTCAGGGTGAGTTTGGATAAGTAACCCGTGTACCCAGCGGTAAGTAGGGCTGGTTAGGAAATGGATTTTCCACCTTCTGAAACATTTGGAGATTGGATCTGTGTTTTTGAGCAGCTGACATTTTGATGCTCTTTTTCCCCAAACCAAGACAAATTCGTTTAAGTGGCAATTTTAATAGCACCGGATCACCTCATTTGTTATTTGGTTTCTTTTTGGGAAATTGTAAAACAGGGAAATGAAAATACCCATGAAATTCAGGCAAAGGAGTGGTTGATTTAGTAAATCCACCTCCTCCAAGCTGGCTGATCTGCCTTGACATGATTTTTAAAGAATATTAACCGTATTTCTTGGTATTTTTGGGGCAGGGATGGCCTTGCAGCCCCTCAAACCTGATATTTTACCTAGAATAAGCTTGCTTGGAAGATTAGTTTCATTTCCATGATGTGTTTGTTGTGAAACTAGAGGCATTTGGGCAGAGAGTGATTCCACTGGGTAAAATTCTGATTATTTTGGGTGTTTTTGTGGTTGCAATCCTAAAGCACAGGGCGTGCTAAGGAAGGCTGGCTTTGGACAACAGGGAATAGCAGAACATTTGGGAAGGAAAATGTTGGGATTTTAAATATGATTGAAATAACACCACAAAATAATGTTCTTCAGCAAGTCTCTCTTCACTCCCAGGTTGAATATGGGACCAAAAGAATCTAATTCAGGCCCTTCTCTGTCTTTTTCCCAAGTGTTATTATTTTATTTTTAATGACCACTTAATTAGAGACTGAAAAAAAAAAATAGGAAAGGCAACCAACTCAATCCTGAGCAACTCAATACTGAGCTTTGTGTCTAAAGGAAACTCCATGAAATGGGAATCAGCTTAAATAGTCCAATTATTGTCCATTGTTTACACGCTGGAGCAGTGCAACTGTTTGGAATTGTCGAAGTAGTTAGGAAGGTGATCGGAACATTTGCCAGCAAATGACATAAATCCAGAATTAATTATAATGGCTTAAAAGGTTAAAAAGAGAGGGGATCATTGGTCCCATGGTTTATTGTGAACTGTCAGGATAATGGAATTTTAATCAGCCCGTTTATTTTAGGAAGGATTAATTGCATGGCGCGATGCAGAAAATCCAGGGAGCAGCGCTGGAATCGGAGCCGAGCGCGTAATTTTATTAAAGCAGATCAGCTGTAGCATCTTAATTTCCTCGGACATGTTTATGGGGAGCCATTTGTTTGGTCAAGAGTCTTTCCTGGCTGTTCAAGTTGCTGAAAATGAATGTGGTTGCTGAGCCCGTGGCCTGGGAATCCAACCCCATCCCGGCTGGAAATGGGATTTGGGGATGCAGATGGAAAAGTGCAACAGGGGCTGGGATATTGGCCTGGGTAAGGATTATCTGGAGGTTTTCACTGGGAAAAAGGGCAGAAAGGAGGTTCAGGGTGGGCAGCAGGAGGAATATCTTCATGGAATCCCAGCTGGGAATGGGATTGAGAGGTGCAGAAGGAAAAGTGCAACAGGGGCTGGGATATTGGCTTGGGTAAGGATTATCTGGAGGTTTTCCCTGGAAGATGGGAGGTTCAGGGTGGGCAGCAGGAGGAATATCTTCATGGAATCCCAGCTGGGAATGGGATTCAGGGGGTGAAGAAAGAAAAGTGCAACAGGGAGCTCCTAGGAACTGGGATATTGGCTTGGGTAAGGCTTTTCTGGAGGCTTTCACTGGAAGATGGGAGGTTCAGGGTGGGCAGCAGGAGGAATTTCTTCATGGAAAGGGTGGATCTGGAGGATTTTGCTGCCCTGCTTTCTGACTTTGCTCTCTCCCTGCACCTCAAGGACAGCTGGGCTCTGCCAGGACAAGGCACTGGGAAGGTGGATGTTGTCCTGATCCAGCCTGGGAATGTCTCTCATCTTCATCTTCATCAGGATTAGCTCCAATTAAGTCACCTTTGCCCCATCAGTAGAAGGCTGTTCACAGCAGTTCCCCAGAGATATTGAACCACGATTGAAATCCATGGAGTTCAATCAGGAAATCATTCACTTCAACCAGGAAATCCTGACTGAAATCATGGCAGATTGAAATCAATATTCATGAGCTGGGTTTAAAAGGAAAAATAAAACAACTTTACTTTTTAAAAATGGAGTTTTTTAGTGAGACATCAACCATGGCTTTTGGCAGAGAGCTGCTGGTACAGAGCATGTGACCACAGCTTTTGTCACAAAACCAGAGCAAACAGAGCAGGGGGGACATGGGGGGATTGGTGAACAGTTTCTTCTTCTCTTTCTTCTTTAAATAAAATTATTTGTTTAGTTTGAAAGCCAATCCAGGCTGGGCTGGAGGGAGCAGCTGGCACAGGCACAGGGAGACACTGCCCCTTCCAAGAGGAAAAGGGGCTCACATGACAATTTCTGAGTTACTCCAAACAAATAACCACGAAACAGAGTGGAGGAGAGTCCTCCACTGGATTCCTGTAATATTCCATTTATAGTTTCAGGCTTCTCCCAGGCTGGGATAAGAAAATGTTGGCTGGCATCTCCATAAAGGAAAGGAAATATTCTCCTGGAGGTAACGCTTCGAGATTATCAAGTGGGTTTTTATTTGGTATCAATAATAATCACTACTGGGCCCATTTGATTGTAGCCAGAATGTAAAATACACCCATTAGTAGGGTTGGAGGTTGTTAAACTTGGCCTGCAAACTCCTTTCTCTGTATAGCATTGGGGCTGTGCTTGTCATGGTCTTTGGAGGCCCTTCACTCGATGATGGTGTTGAAATTCAACTCAAAATGCTGCTTTAGACCAAAAATAGCACCAGGTTTCCCTGGTCTGGTTTCCTTGCCATGGTTTCCCTGTATGATCTGGTCATGGCTTCTGTTTCATGGTTCCCCTGCCTGGCCATGGTTTCCCGGCCATGGCTTCCCTGCCATGGTTCCCCAGACATGGTTTCCCTGCTTGGCCATGGTTCTTCTTCCCTGGCTTCCCTACCTGGCCATGGTTTCCCTGCCATGTACAGGTTGTGGTTTCCCTGCCCTGGTTTCCCTGCCACGGTTCCCCTGCCCTGATTTCCCTACCATGTTTTCCCTGCCATGTACAGGTTGTGGTTCCCCTGCCCTGGCTCCCCAGCTATGGTTCCCCTACCTGGCTGTGGTTCCCCTGCCCCTGGTTCCCTGCCTGGCCATGGTTCCCCTGCCTGGCCATGGTTTCCCTGCCCCAGTTCCCTGCCCTGGTTCTTTTGCCCCGGTTCCCTGCCCCGGTTCCCTGCCCTGGTTCCTTTGTCCCGGTTCCCGGTTCCCTGCCCCAGCTCCCTGCCCCAGTTCCCTGCCCCGGTTCCTTTGTCCCAGTTTCCTCCGCAAGTTCCCTGCCCTGGTTTTTTGCCCTGGTACCCTGTCCCAGTTCCCTGTCCCAGTTCCCTGTCCCGGTTCCCTGTCCCAGTTCCCTGTCCTGGTTCCTTTGCCCTGGTTCCTTTGCCTCAGTTCCCTGCCCCGGTTCCTTTGTCCCAGTTCCCTCCCCCAGTTCCCTGCCCTGGTTCTTTTGCCCCGGTACCCTGTCCCAGTTCCCTGTCCCGGTTCCCTGCCCCGGTTCCCTGCCCCAGTTCCCTGCCCTGGTTCCCTTGCCCCGGTTCCCTGCCCTGGTTCCTTTGCCCTGGTTCCTTTGCCCTGGTCCTTTTGCCCTGGTTCTTTTTCCCCAGTTCCCTGTCCCGGTTCCCTGCCCCAGCTCCCTTGCCCTGGTTCCTTTGCCCTGGTTCCTTTGTCCCAGTTCCCTGTCCCGGTTCCCTGTCCCGGCTCCCTGCTCTGGTTCCTTTGTCCCGGTTCCCTGTCCCGGTTCCCTGTCCCGGTTCCCTGCCCCAGCTCCCAGCCCTGGTTCCTTTGCCCTGTTTCCTTTGTCCCAGTTCCCTGTCCCAGTTCCCTGTCCCGGTTCCCTGTCCCGGTTCCCTGCCCCGGCTCCCTGCCTGCCGTGCTCCCCTCGGTGCCTGAGGTACCTGTGGGAGCGCAGAGCCCCGGGCTGGCTCCAGAGCCCTGCCCAGACGAGCGGAGCCAGAGTGCTGCTGCCCGGCCCCAGCACACAGCCCTCCTTTCAGCACCTTCCAGCACACAAAGACAGACTTATCCCACCTTTCCCCCCTCCCTCTCCCTCTGTCTCTGCTCCCCGGAGCCCCGGCCACGAAAAGCCCTCCACGCACAGCCCAATAAAAAGTCCTGTGCCACCTCCTCCTCTCCCCCTCCCTTCCCATCCAGAACACCGCTGCCAAAAAAAAGGGGGGGAAAAAAAGAAAAAAAAAAAAAAAGGGGGGAAAAAAGAAAAAAAAAGGGGGGGGAGTGAAAAGACAGAGCGAAGGTTGGGACTGGGGGGAGTCAAACCTGGAACTCATTTAGCAAAGGGGACTTTAGTTAACAAGAAAGTTACCCATCATGAACTGCCAGTAACACCTCGAGTGATCCTAAATCCATTACCCAGAGACTTAGCCCTGGCTGAGTTTGATTTTATGAACTGTGAGGCTGCTATGTTGAAAGTCTGCAAATTGGACATAAATTGGGCTGCAGAAGGCTGGGGAGCTGCAAGGGTTGGGGGATTTTTCCTCTCCACGGTGACGTAAGGAGGCTCTGGCCATGGGGCTGCTCAGGACAGCCCAGGACGGGGCTGGACAGGCAGGGAAAGCTCCCAGAAACTCCAGACTGGGAATTTCTGACTGTGCTGGAGGAGGGCGAGCAGGTCCCTGCACTTGCTGAGCTCCTGCTCTCCTCATCCTTCAGCACCTCGCTGGGTTTTGCTTTCATCAGGGTTTAGTCTCCCACATTCCGAGATGCAGAGCAAGCTCCAAGAAAAGAGGGCAGATCTGATAAAAGTTCTCCTTTTGGTTTGCCAATTGGAAGTTTCCCAGTGTGTCTGGACAGGGTGCTGCAGCTCTGTTGGGATTTTAGGGCTGCTTTGGCTGCTGAAATGCGGGCTCAGGGCATCACGTTTTCCTGTGTTGGGTATTTCATGCAATTTTCAAAATAAAGGAGCTTCAAATTGAGTCTCAGATAGTTTTACAACCTCAGTTTATAAGTATATTATATATATATATATATATATATATATATATATATATATATATATATAAGTTATAAAAATAGAGGATGAGGCAAGGCACAAGGTGAATCCTGGGGGCAGAGAGCAGGGATCAGGAACTCAGAGGCACAGGCAGCAGAATCCCCCGAGTTATTCCTGAAATGCAGGATTTTGACAGATTTTTGGTTCATTATTCTGGTTTTGTTACCATTTCAAACCTCCTGTTATTTGCAGGATTTGCATTTGCTGTGCTGGGGCTCTGTAAATTACAGAAAGTGAAGGTGTCATGGCCTTGGAAGCAAAATTTGGATCTGGTTTCGTGTTCCCAAATGGAATTCCTGCTGCCACCACAGCCCAAAGGATGTCCTGGCTGCAAAGGAGGCCACTGGATATCAAATATCCTCCCCCAATGGCTGCTGGTTTCATCCTCACCTTCTGCTGGGTCTGGACTGAAAATTAAATAATTCATTAATTCAATTTGTACCCTAATTAAAGATATCAGCTTCCAGTACATGGGGCAAAAGAAATATTTTTTTACACATAATTTTGTATGAAAATTTGAGTTTTCAGCTCCGTGGCTGAACTGATTGTTTTGTTATTATCGTGTCCTGACTCAAACTGAAGCAAAAGCACTTGGATTCCTTAGAAATAGGAAATTAAAATGGGATTCAGGAAGAAAATCCTTTATTTTCCTCTGCTTTAGCCTTTATTCTACCCCTGATGTTTTCAAAGTTAGGCGAATTTTGAAACAAAGTTTTGCAAAATGTAAAATCACAAATTTCCCATAAAACCTCATTCTGCTAAAGAAGGATTTCTGCAAAACTGCATTTTTGGGGTGAAGTCAAACATTTCTCAAGCCCATTTATACATTAAAACTTCAGCAGAACTCAGCAAAAACAGAAATTTGCAAAGTGATAAAATCTTTCTAACTCAAAAGTACATTTTATCTTTAAATTAAGCATATTCCTACATTAAAAAAAGGCACATTCAGAGATTAAATAAAACATTCCCAGATTTAAAAAAGGTACATTCCCAGATCAAATAGGGCACATTCTCAGATTAAATAAAGCACATTCCCAGATTAAATAAAACATTCCCAGATTTAATAGAGTACATTCCCAGATTTAAAAAAGGTACATTCCCAGATTAAATAAAGCACATTCCCAGATTAAATAGGCACATTCAAGGATAAAATAAGGAAAATACACATCTTGTCTGTATGGGAAATGCATGCCCACCAAATCTCAGCACAAAATCTTGGAAAATTTGATTTATAAAATCAGCTTATAAAATTCTGCAGGGTCTTTTCCCTCCCAGCCCCAGTTCTGCCCACTCCCTGCCCTGACCCAGCACAGCACCTCCTCTGTTATTTGATAAGCAAAGCCAAGCCTGGGCTAATTTTCCCAGCAAGGTGGCAACAAATCCGTGTGTGATATGTGAGGGAGAAGCACAGGCAGCTCATTTGGGTAATTTCTTACCCTTCTGGCTTCTGCAATGTTTCTTTAGGGGGCACTGAATATGAGTGATTGAGTGAGAGGGAGCCCGACAGAATTAGCACACACTGGATCTTTTGACCAAAAGGGAAAAAAAAAAAAAAAAAAAAAAAAGAAAAAAGAAAAACCCAAAAACAAAACAGTCGAATGTTGGTCTAGGGGCACGTCCCCTTAGGATTTGGGAAAGAAAAACACCAAACCACGTTCGTTTGGTGCTCCTGGAGCAGAGCAGCGCCTTCAATTAAGCCCCATTTCAACAAAATAAAAGGACACTTAATCTTGGGTCCAAAATAGCTCGGGAATGGCGGCAGCTCCGCCCGGCCCCGGGGCTTTTCCAAGGCCAATCCAGAGTGCTGGTGCCCTCACTGAAATGTTTTTTTCTGATAATTCCCTGCTGGAGTTTCCAGCAGCCCCCCTGAACCTCCCAGTCTCAATTGGGCACCTCCTCAGGGTCACCCAGAACTTTCCAGAGTTTGTGCAAAGCGTTGTGTTTGACCTATAATCTAAATACAGGTGAAATTCCTCTGCTCTTTCCCTGTTTTTTCCCTTTTCTTTTTTTTTTTTTAATCAATTCTTGTTTGTGAATTGATGCATTCTGCTGTCTGCAGGGAAAAGCCCCTGGTTTTTCTCTCATAAACCCAAGGAGAAATGATCCCTAATTTTAACACCAGAATGTCTTTGGAACCTTCTCGTGACTTTCCACGACCTGGGAAAACGCAAGCCCTGATTTCCAGCTCGTCCCTTTCCCTTTGCACCTGCACTTCTTTGAGCTCGGGGAATATTGTGGGATGCATCCAGTGATGCCTCTGGGCTTCAGGGGGCTGCAATCCCTGGGGAATCTCTGCAGGACCCTCCCCATCACTCCTGGAGCAGCCCCTGGGGTCTCAGGAGTGGGGAGGGATCCGAGGGCAGCCTCCTTCTCCAGCACTGGACCAGGAGCTCTCCCTGCTCCTCACCCCAAGGGACCCCTGAGGAGCCTCTGGGATTGTTGGATTTTAGGGTGAGTCAGACACAAACACAACTTTTGGGGCTGCAACTCTGGATTTCGTCACTGAGCTGCTCAAAACCCTTCCCTGGATTCACCCCAGTTTGGGGGTTTTTTTTATTATTATGTGCAATGTGGACTTTTAGGGCCTGATTCCCAGAAAGGCTGAGCACCCAGGATAATATTTCAAGAGAAGCAGGGCTCCTGCTTCTCCTGAAATCCCCTCTGGATGTGACAGCAGCCCCAGGGATCTTTGGGGTCACCACGACACAGCCTCACTGCTCAAAGCTCTGAATTTTATTTTAAAAGGTTGAACAGAGCTTCTCTCAGCTCCACAGCCAAGATCCTCCTCATGGGCAAGCTCCAGCTCCTCACTCACTACCAGGAGGGCATAAAAAAGTATTTAAAGAGAATTTATTCGTGCTGAGCAACAATAGCAATAGTTAATCTCTTATATTAAACCTTTTAATGACTTTGGGGACTTATGAAACCATCGGAGCCCCTTTAATGAGGGCCTGCTCTGGCCCACACTTTGCAAAGCTGAAATCTTTAATAGAGCAGAAAAGAAAATCACAATTTGGAAAGTGGGGGGGGGAGTTGGGACTGTACAAAAAAATTATGGAGCTGTTTGGTTTGCAGGACTCCTGTTCCTGCTGGGCAGTGCTCTGATGATGTATTAGGGGAACCTGTCAGCAGGGCTGTGCAGCTTCGTGATGCATGGCAGCAATAAGTCGTTTGTAATACATCATCTGCAGCAGCTGCTGGCCCGCACTGGAGCCTCAGACCAAAATTAGGCAAGGGTTTCATCGTGCACCAAAGCTGTTTTCGTCCTTGCTCCCTTCCCCTCCCTGTCTCCAGGTCCTTCTCTCCCGCTCGCTCCCGACCTCACCCTGCCAAAAGCAATTTGCTGGTGATTTATCCATCCTGGCTCTGCCATGGAAATTCCTTTTTGGTGGAACCGAGGGAGCACAATGCTGTGCTCGCCAGGCAGGAGGAGGAGAGGGGTAATCCCTGCAGCCAGCTCTGGCAGGGGCCAGCGCGTGGCCGAGGGGACACAGCTCAATTCTGGGGGGCCAGGCAGTGGAGAGCCTGGTCTGCTGTCACTCAGGAAGGATTAGTAGTTAAGCCCCTCTTTAGCTGCACCCTGATCTTACTCCTGATATTTTTTTTTTCTATTAACAATATTAGCAATTCTCACTAATCCATGGAAACACCCAAATAACTTCATGAACAGAGGTGAGCTCTCAGCCAGTGCCACGATTGATCTCAGGAGTTTTAGCAAAAGGCTCTCTCACCTTCCCCACCTCTGCTGTAAAGCTGGGCAGGTTCTGGTGCCAGACACAGGCAAGGAAAAGAACCACTGCAGTGTCCAGGTAGCATCCCCATAACCCCACTACCACCTTCCCAAGCTTTTCCTGCTCCACCTGGCCTTTACACACACAAGGAAACTCATCAAACACCCTAAACCCCTTTCTATTTATTTTTTTTCAGCCTTGAAAACTCATTTTGTCTGTTGCTCTTCTGCTGTTTCCTTTAGAGGGGTGAATTGTGCCAGGCCTGACTTTCACCATGTCCCAAGCTCAGAGGTGCTTGGTGGCACAGCCAGGGGGATTTTTCCATGTGGGATAGAGGGGAAGGACAGCTGGGACCAGGTGTGGGTGCCTGGCTGTGAGGTCAGGGTTATCTGCTGCTCCCCTCAGCAGAGCTTGGCTCAGGAGATAATCTAACACTCAGTGGGAACTGCTGGATCCACTGTCCACACTGCAGAGCTTGTTGTGCTGTCCAGGGATTGTTTCGATTTTGAACTTTTCTGGGGTTTTTTCAGCATTTAATGCCCTGCACTTATTAAATCACAGCCCAGCGGAAAGCAAGAGGGGAAAATCACATCCATGGCTTGTTACCATGCATGAGGCATAACCGAGTGCTCCAAATCCCTGAGGGGATTACTCAGGAATCACCAGGCCACCTGGAGTTTCATTATGGCTCTTACAAACAGGCTTTTAGCAAGAAGGATGAGGTGGGGAGGGGAGAGGGGTCTTCTCTCTGAAAAGAGACGAAGTTCACAGGGCTGAACAATGGCTCAGCCGAGTCAGCTGAGCCCAGGGGCTGGGAAGGATTAATCAGAGCGAGAAATGTCAGCTCAGAACAAACCCTTCAGCAGCGTGGCCAAGCCACGGGGCTGGGCAGGGAGCAGCCTGAGTCACCCCCAGCCATGCAGGACCTTCCCCTGCCCGAGTCCTGCTCCCCTCTGCTCCATCACCACCTCAGATCCCACCAGGTATTGCCAGACCCCTTGGTTATCCCAGGAATCCTCCCCTACTGGAGTTTGGCTTCCTTAAGTCTGAAGTTTCTAAGTTTTTAAACTGGATTTCTTTATGATATTTTGGGTTTAGAAAGTTCGTTCTCACAGTTCGAACATGAACATTGGCGCTGTTTTTGTAACCAATGTTTAATGTTTGAAATTCTTTTTATAAGACAGACTTTCTCTGATGTCTCTCAGTTTTGACTAATGTGAGCAAAGAGTTCTAGCACTCTCCCTACCAATGAGAGTGACCTGTCCAAAAAAAGGATAAAAAGAAATCAGTTGTTTGAGTAAAAAAAGAAAGTCAATTCATGTTCTAAACAAAGAAATCCTGTTGTGTTGTCACTCACCACTGTGACATCCCTACCTCATCTCATTTTTTCTTTTGGTTCTCCACAGGATCAAGTGCCCAGAAGCACTTTGCAATTTTGGGGTATTTTGGGAGGAGGATGTTGCTTTAGTCTCAATAAACACCTTCCTCCTTCCAGGTTAAACATTTCTTCAAACAATGAGATGATGCTACTGATTTCCAAGTGCTTTGTTCTGCTTTTAGCTAAATTAAACTCCTCACTTTTTGCCACCTTCATAGATTTATGCTGCTTATGATCCAAACATTTCTAACATGCATATTTAGAGCAGAAAGTTCAAAATATTAAATTTCTTCACCCTTGAACTCCTCCAGCTGACTCCTTGCTTTTTCACATAATTCCAGGACTTTGTAAGGACATAAGGTAATATTTTGTAATATTTTGCAAGATTTCAAGAAGGAATCTCCTGGCCTGCACTAAGAAAACAAATAACTGGCCTCGAGGATTGTCTTGGACGTCACTTTTGATTAGAGTTAATCCCAGGTGGTGAAGGAATGGATGACACATCTGTGAGAAATGCTGGTGCTGCTTTCAGGCCCGGCAAGAATAATCCAGGCTTTACAGTTTAGGGCTTTATCTGTAGGAATCTATTATGTATTGAATTTAGAGATAGATCCAGGAGCTCTCAGGAACCCTTAAATAGCCCATCCTCATCACGAAATATTTGTTTGCTGACCTAGACAAGAACTCCTGGAAGGGTAAAAGGGATTGATGGCATGGGATGCAGGATAATGCAGGTGGACGAAAGTGCAGAGGTGGAGCCAGCATCCCTGTTCCCTCTGGATTGTTCCTTAAATCCACTGGGGATTTTCATTCCCTGCTGGCTGAGGGCAGTGGGGATTCCTGCACAGAGCCTGGGGGATGCCTCAGACCTGCAGCATTTCCCCTCCCTGGAAGTGTCAGGGTGGGAGGAGCACAGGGAATTCCAGCCCAGGGAACCCTAAGGTGACTGGGGCATCCTTTTTCTCCTCCAGCTCCACCTTTATCATGTTATTGAGGACAAAAAGAATATCATCAAATACTTTTAGTGCTGGAATTACAGTCCTTCATCACAAGCTTTCAGCTGGATGCCAGGTTGGAGCTGCTGAAAGAAACCCAAGCTGAAA
The DNA here is from genome assembly GCA_032173965.1 of Sitta carolinensis. Taxonomy (NCBI): domain Eukaryota; kingdom Metazoa; phylum Chordata; class Aves; order Passeriformes; family Sittidae; genus Sitta; species Sitta carolinensis. The sequence continues at coordinate 1,735,992 of CM063298.1, read as the reverse complement.
TTCTCCTGCGTTTGTTCTGTCACTCTGTTAAAAGGGAACAGCTGAACAAATTATCAACATTTTGTGAGGATTAGGAAAATTGATCCAGGCTGACTCACTGCGTGCCTCTATAACCCCGAGTCATGGTAAAACCCAGGAAATGAGACTGGGACTGGAAAGGGTGAGAGAGTTCTTGTATTCTTGGAGCATCCTCGAATGCCAGATTGTTGGATTCGCTTTTCCACTGGCTCTTTGCACCTCGGTAAAAGCCAGAACATTCTTGCCCCAACCTGACCGTTTCTCCTGGAGGTGTTTCCCTACGAGTTTTGTTACTCTGGGAAAGCACAGCTTCTTAACTCAGTTTAAGCTCTGCATGCTAAATACCAGAAATGGGTCAAAAGTTAAACCAGCATTACAGACCAAGTGCCACTAAACTGTATTTAATCCAAAGGGCCGGAGGGAGCCTGGAGCATCCTCTGCGTGCCCGCTTTGATCCCCGGCTCCAGCGAGGGACCACCAGTCACAGAGAATGGCCACCACCCCGTCCTGCCCACGGGAGGCCTTTTGATGCGGCGGGTGTTGATAATTAGTGCCTAATTGAGTGATTAACAGCCCCAGCAGCTCACGCTTTGAGGAGGAGCGGGGGCTACCCCAAAGTTCAGCCTTTAAGGATGCGTTTTTCCAGCCCCACCTTCCCCCAGCAGCTCGCTGGATGCTGGCCCCGGGCTGGGATGCTCAGAAATGTGCGGAGCCAGCAAAAGCCGGGAAGGTGATTCCCTTTCTTCTCTCCCGAGTGCTGTAATCACTTTTCCCCGAGCCACTATCGATAATAACTGGGGCAGGAATAGGCTCCCATTTGCCTGGGCTCCGTAGGCCATGAAAGTCCCTCCAGATAGACTGAACTTAATTAACTGAGCCTATTAAGGCAATATTAAAAGAAGCCTATCTCAGCAGGCTCTCCCAGTGGGGAGACACAGCAGAGCTTTCAATTTAGGACTTATTGCAGAGCTCTCCTGCTGCCCAGCTCTGTGGGCTGCCTGGGAGCTGCTTAATCCACGGCTTGGGAGTGGGAAAGACAGCTGGGGATATCAAAGGAAATCGACCTGTAATATATTATATGCTCACTTTGTGGCTGGGGGGGAAAGCCATATAAATGGGGAGGTTGTTTGGCAGTGAATGAAACAAACGGCAGCGTGGAAATGGTTAAAAGTTGTAAAGTTCTTAGGGAGTCCAAAGAAGCTTTTCCTGAATAATCGTGGCACGTTGCACTGCAGCCGTGAGGAGATTCTCACTGAAAGTTGCCAAATTCGGCACAAAATCAAAGGAATTCTGCGTGAAATCAGAGAAAATCTGCACAAAACCAAAGAAAATCTCCCTGCATCTCCTCCTTTCCCCTCCTCCTCGCCCAGACATAAGTTAGGGACTGGTTTTGATCCCTCTTTACTTCCCATAAAATATTGCTGCTGTCACCATGCTGAACGTCATGACTGGATTATGTTGCTGCCTACAGGAGAATGAAACAAAGGGAAAATGTTGCCACGGATGAATAGGGAATTCTGTCCTGCAAACAGAGCTTGAGGAAGCTGCTGAATCACAAAGCTACAGTAAAAATAACAAAAAAAAAATTAAGAAAATGTGTTGTTTTTGCCCTAGTACAACCTGCAAAGGGAAATGGCGTGGAAGGTTAAATGTAATAACACCTCCAACAATAATTGCTGGTTTTTTAAAGAGCATTTCTTCAATGTAAAAAGCTGCAGAGCCAACACAGTGGAACCAGTGATTGCTTTGAGTGGAGTGGATGGGGTTGAATCCATGTGGGTGAAAAACAGGGGATTTCTGGTGGCAGCTCTTGACAGCAAATGGGCATCCCTGGAAACGTCCAAGGCCAGGCTGCACAGGGCTTGGAGCAGCCTGGGATAGTCCAAGGTGCCCTTTATTCCTTTATGGAATAAAATGGACTTTAAGGTTCCTTCCAACCCAAACCATCCAATGATTCCAGAATTTTTTGGACTGGAATCTCAGTTATATTGGTGATGGTTGTAGAAAGAATCTTGAAAACACAACCTGAATTAATCAGGGAAGGGTGGAACTGGAACCTTCTCGTTGTTCTGATATAAATCCCAGGAATTTTCACTGAAACAAGTGGTTTGTGTCGAAATGGAAGAGTTCCACCTCCACAGGCTGGATCCCTGCTCAGCAAGCACTCCCAGAGTGCCCCAACTCTTGAAATCCCAATTGGAACAACCCCCCAGCTTGCTGTTTTCATGGATATCGCACCAGACGTGCGTCTGCATGTTTTATTTTCATTTTATGTTTGCTCACGTCTTATTTTCAGCCCAAACCAGGGGCTGCAAAGCCTGGGAGCCTACCCCAGTTCATCCCAAGAGCTGGATTAAAAATAGAAGATCCTCCTGGAGAACGTCTGCCTGGGCAGCCGAGGGATAATTGTGTGTGGCTTCAGTTTGTTTGCACAGGAAAACCCGGGGTAACCTGAGAATTCATTACGAGAAGAGCACAGGACTCCTGCCATCCTCTAATGGCCCCTTACAGCTGGAAATGCAAAATTTACAAGGGAAGCCTTAAAGAAATGACAGGAAAATCTGAGAAGATAACGAAACTGGCAGGGAAATTAATAGAAGCCTTGGGCTCTGTAATCCGCAGTGATTAATACGTTTGAGTTCCATGATCCTTGGTTTCCACTGGAATTGATAAACTACCCACTGTGGCTTCTCTGCTTTAAATCAATACCCCAAAAAAATCTTAGTTGGCCTCGCTGGCCTATTTGTCATCTCGTTTGCAGCTGAAGGTTAGACAGAATCCTTATGAGCTGAGAGGTTTTTTTCCAGTTTTATTGGAATTTCTTTTTTTATTGTCATTGTTGTGCCCAGAAGATGATGGCGTGAGCAGCATTTGAGATGTTAATCCTGTCCAGCGTGTGGACAGAGCCAAGGGTTTAGTAATGGTCTTACCAAATTTTTAGGAATATCCTAAATCTAGTCAAAGACAATTCTTTAACTTGTCTTCAGAGTTATCAGCATTTCTCAGCTTTAAAAAAGAAAAAAAAATAAAATTTGTGGGAAAATCAAAGAGGGAAAATGATGACACGGTGCTGCTGAACTGTAAAACAGATTTAAAATGTGTGCTTCTTGTACAGTTTCAAAGTGTGCTGCACTGCAAACAGAATTCTCTGCTCTTCCACACTTATTTGCTGCTGGAATTATCATGGAATGATGGAAGGGGCTGGATTGCAATTATCCATAAAGATGATCCAGTGCCAGCCCTGCCATGGCAGGGACACCTCCCACTGTCCCAGGGTTCTCCAGCCTGGACTTGGACACTTCCAGGGATCCAGGGGCAGCCTCAGCTCCTCTGGGAATCTGTGCCAGGGCCTGCCCACCCTCACAGGGAAGGATTTCTTCCGAATTCATTCCTATTGATGAGTTGCACTTTGTAGGACAGAGGTTTCTCCAGGCCTGGACCACAAACACCCTGACACCACTTCTGCCGGGAATTTTATTTCCCATCAACGCTGCTTTCACCTCCTGTGCTGGAGGCAGACATTTATAACATCAATTAAACCCTGGGGGGCTGCTCTCCAGTAGAATTCCTGACCATTCATCACCACGAGCTGAGTTTCTGCTCCAATTCTCACTTTTAAATGCGCCGCCACCTTCGCTGGGGAAAGCCAAAAAAAACCCCCCAAATCTTCCACGATTTTGCTCCATGCTCCCATCCTCCATTTAACTCCAGCCTATTTTCCTTCTCACTTGCTTGACATCATGGAAATTCCTTGATTCGCGGAGCTGGAGGTGGGAGCTGGAGGTGTTCCTGTCAGCATCAGATCGCTTTGCCAGTCAATCCCAGGGTTCCAGATCCTTCAGAGCTCACAAAGCCAGCCCCAAACTCCTGTCCTGCCGCGGCTCCAACCCTTCCTTTTTGAGTGTGCTGCCCCCAGGGATGTTTAGATCCCCTCCAGATCCCTGCACAGCTCTCCTTTGGAAAACCACCGTGTCCCCACGAGCCGCCCTTGTGTAAATACACCTTCCTTTGTAAGAAACAAGCCCCTAATTCAGACCCGTGTTGTGTTTATTTTCGAACATGGATTTTTTTCTTTTTTTCCTTTTTTTTTTTTTTTTTTTTTTTCCCTTGTCAGGGGCTGTGCAGCTCGACCTTAGGCTCGACAGGGAAATGTTTATCCAAAGAGTTAACGCGGGTGAGTAATCCGGGATGCTCCTGCCAGGGCTCGGGGGGTGGGATTCCCGTAAACAGCCAAGCCCTTTGAACTCGGGCTTTTTATTTTATGTCATCCTCCAACCACTAAACCAACACGCCGCCACCGTGGAGGCCCTCCCTGCTCGGCCAAAACACAGATTAAGCCATGGAAATTTAAGCTGGGAGTATCGTTTTGGAGGGGGACCTTGTGTTCGTCGCCTCGTCCTCTTTAATTCGCTCTGTCCCGAGCTTGCTGAGTGCTGGTTGTGCAGTGCAGGGGTTGTGCCAGCCCCTGGAAAGCTGTCCTGGCTCTGTGGAACACCTGCAGGTGTGGATGTGCAACAAAAGAGGTGAAAAAATGAGGGAGAACGGATAAATTGTGCCCATGAATCTCCTCCCGGGTTCTTCCCAGGGAAAATTTCATCTTGGGCTGGTTGTTCCTTTTCTCCCTGCTCCCAGTTTCCCTCTTCCCTCTGGGGAAGCAGCTCCTGGGCTGGTGGGATCACTGCTCTCTCCCTCCTCAGTGTTCAGAACAGAATTCCCCCCTTTATCTGCTGATATCCCTTATCAGTCCTGCCAGAGAGTCACTTTAAAATCCTGATTTAATGCAAGCCGTCGCAGGGTCCACTTAGACGTGCAATAAATAACAATAAAAATCTGATTTTCGACCCTAAAAGCCCAGTTCTGCCCATTTTTAGTGCTGATCACAGACACGGGCTGGATTTGGGAACTGCATCAGTAAACTCTTGGAGATTTTCTGTGGATGTCATGCAGCTCGAATTCCCCCTCAATATTAAGACCATGCAGAGTTATGAGACTGAAGCATCCAAGAAATAATAGGAATAATGTGGATATTGCATAACCATGCTCTTACACTGGCATGAGTCATTCCTAAAGTGCCCTGTATATCTTTCAGGGTGGATTAAGGATACGAGACAGGGGAACCATGAGGGCTCCTGCACTGCTCCACAAAGCCTCCAAAACGGGAAAAACCTTTTGAAAACAACTCCGAAAAAATAACCATTTGTCGTCTGCAGTAAATAACTCGGTCACTGGGGAGGTCAAAAGCTAAAGGCTCCCATCCAGGGCTGGGATTAATGACCTGCAAAACGCCGGCTTAAAAATAGGCTCTTCTCCTGCTTCAAGACAGGCAATAATGAAGCATCTCCTGCCATTCCTTAGCCAGGACTGAAATTCCAGGCAGGAAAATGGGCTTTGCAGTGGATGCTCAGGGATGAGTTAAGCAGTGAGAGAAGGAGCACGGTGTAAATCAAGGGCCAGGGCCACTCCAGGCTGTTCCTCACCTGGCCAGGACGTGGCTGGAAGATCCGGAGACACCCAGGGGTCGTTCCTTGGGGTGGAGAGGGAAGAGCTGGGATGCCCTCCCTGCCCAGGGGGTGTCGGTGTTGTCCAGCATCCCGTGACAAGTCGTAAATGTCGCTGCCCTCCGCAGATTTCCACGGCAGAGGGGGAATATTTATGACGAGATCCGAGGGGAGGCAGAAACCCAACCTGTGCTGAGCCGGGAGGATCGATGAGGTGGCTTAGTCCTTCATGGCCTCGGCTGCTCGTGGACTGGGCTGGGCTGCTCAGAGTCGAGTTTCAGAGAATTTGGTGTCTCCCAGTTTGCCAGGATGGCTTTGCGAAATGTCAGGATATTTTTAGAAATAGTTAAATTAAAAATTGCTCTCCTAGCTCTGCTTGTTTTGCTCTAAGCGGGGCTAGGAGCCGTGATTAAAGGGACTGTTTCATGCCTCAGACTGTAAAAGTGGAGGCAAACTGTGAGTGAGCCTCTAAAGAGGCCTCTTTTATATTAAAATTACTACAGAATGAAGCACATTCTGCCTTGAATGACCTTGCAGATGTCTTTGAAGTGGGCTGATTGCTCCAGGAATATTAACATGATAAAACCTGGCTTGAGGCCACTCAGGAGCTGTGAGACTGATACCAAAGACTTTGAATTTCTGATCATCTGGAGGAACAAGAATTCCAGCATTGTGACTGTCCAGACTCACAGCGTTTTCACCACCTGGAGCCGCTGAGCCCGTCCTTCTGCGAAGTTCTTGTCTTCTTTCTGCCATGTGTTGCTGTTTCCTTCAACCCAAGCGAAACAAAAATTCAGGTGGGGAAATTTCCAGCAGATTGAGCTCTGCTGCTTCCTTCTGCCAGCCAGCACAGGACAGATGCTCTGATTTTCAGCCTGCGAAGAACAAAGCTTCCCCCTGGCTTCTTTATTTTAAACAGGGGAGGCCACCCACAGCTCCAAACATGCCTATGGAGAGGAAAAATAAATGGCTGAGCTGCTGGCCAGACACGGATGTGCAGAGCGTATCTGGGGAGGAGGAACTGTTTGGAAAAAGCCATTCCCATCCCACCCAGGTGCTGCCAGGGATGGGGCTGGGGGCACCAGCACCTCCCAGCCGTGGAGAACGGCACGGAGAGGGAGCTGGGGTGGCCAAGGAGCAGAAATTCCCTCAGCCCGAGGGCAAGCTCAGCTGGGCAGATGTTGGAGAAGGGAATCTGGGAAGGTTTCAGCACAGAATTCCTGTTCTTGCTTCCCAGAAAGGCAAATCCTGCAGTGCTCCACCAGCTTGTGGCTATAATATAGTGAGTGCTGTGTGCAGCTCTGGGCCCTCAGTTCAGGAGGGATGTGGAGACATCCAGAGTGGGAACCGAGGCTGGAGAGGGGCTGGGACACAAACCCTGAGAGGAACTGAGGGAGCTGGGGGGTTCAGCTGGAGCAGAGCAGACTCAGGGGTGCCCTCCTCACTCCCTGCAGCTGCTGGGAGGGGGCTGTGCCCAGGGGATGGGCTCTGAATGCAGCAGCACTGACACAGCCACAGGGCTCAGCCTCAGGGAAACACGGGCTGGAGAGCAGGAAAAGGTTTTCATGGATATAGAGCTAAAGTACTGGGATGTTCTGCCAGGGAGGTGGTGCAGTGCCCATCCCTGGGTGTGTTTAAAGCAGCCTGGCTGTGGCTCTGGGGCCAGGGGCTGGGTGAGGGGCTGGGCTGGAATCGATGGTCCTGGAGGGCTCTGCCAACCTGGGGATTCTGGGATTGTGGGATTCTGTGAGTCTGGGATTCTGTAAGTCTGGGATTCTGTGAGTCTGGGGTTCTGTGAGGCTGGGATTCTGTGAGTCTGGGATTCTGGAATTGTGTGATTCTGTGATTCTGGGATTGTGTGGGTCTGTGATTGTGTGATTCTGGGATTCTGGGATTGTGTGGGTCTGTGATTGTGTGATTCTGGGATTCTGGAATTGTGTGATTGTATGATTGTGTGATTCTGTTATTCTGGGATTGTGTGAGTCTGTGATTTCTGTGATTCTGTGATACCCAGTAAAGATATCACAGAACATCACCCTGAACCCACAGATTTTCCCCCTAAACCGAAGCAGGGGAGGGTGGTGGGAGCTGCTGCTGGCTCAGGGTGTTTTGGGTGGCAGTGGGCTTTCTGCAGGTGGGTTGGGGCTGGTCAGGGGAGGTGGGAGCACCTCGGGGTGATGCTGAGGCACAGGAGGGATCTCCACCAATGGAAACCACTCATTTATGAGACAGGAGAAGGAATGGAAACAGAGTGAGGAGGCAAATGTTCATTATTTCCCCCTCTTGGCTCTTTTCTGGGTGTCCCCTCCACACCTGGAGCCACGAGCTGTGTCTGCCCCACCGCATGTTGCTCGGAGGGGAATTGTCACAACACCTTGGGGACTTGGATTTTGCACCAGCACGGAGAACACACGAGGTGGATGTTGGATGTGGAGGTTTCCCTTGCCTGCTCATGGAAAAAAACCTCCAAATTCAGCAAGGAGCAATGCCCGGGGCTGGCTGCCTCCGAGGACGGCGCTGGCTTTGCGAGCCGGCTGAAATCTGAGAGCGGTTTGGAATTGTGTTTTTTTAAAGGCTGTATTTTCATGCCTTGCTTCTCCATACAGACAGACAAATGGCTTTGCCTTTTCATGGAAAGTTGGGACCTACCTCCAAAAACGTCCTTAAACCGAAGGCAGGGAGTTGGCAGCACCACATCCCGTGGCTGCCTCTCCCACCACATCCATGTCTTTGGGTCAGTATTCCAGCCTGGATAAAGTTGGTATCTGAGATCAGAGAGCAAAATCGCAGCACTTGAATATCAGCCTCACTCCAGGCTGGAATTACTCAAAAACATCCAGGTTTTCTCCTCCTGGATGTGAGTGTCCCTCTGTGGGTGATATTTGGGGTGATTTTAATCTGCCTGGTGTGGAAGGTTCCCTCCAAAAAACGCCAGAGCTGCACTGGGTGAGGCTGGTGTGGATCTCAAGAGGGCAGTGGAGCAATGTCAGAGCAGGTCAGCTGCTAAAACCCTGAGGGTGAGTTCATCATCCACCAAAACCGGGTGTCTGTTGGACTGAGAAGGTTAACAGCCATGAGAAAGGAAGAAAATGAGTGTGTTCAATCCTGCTTAATTAATCTGACAAATAACGAGCACGAAGCTGCCTTGGGGAAGGGGCTGAAAGGTTCCCAGAGGAGCGAGGGGGTCTGGGGCAGGCACAGGGGGGCAGCTCGTTGGGTTCTGCTCCAGCAGTGTTGTCCCAGGGTTTGTTTTTCCTTGCACTGCTCTCTCCCTGTCCCATATTTGAGGATTCCATCCCCACCCCGAGCTGCTGTGGAGCAGCTCAGTGCCAGCAACCAGGGGCTGTTCCCTGCTCCTCAAAAAGCTCCTTTTATTTCCCCCCCACTGGCAATAATTATTAACATGCATTAATTATTACCAATGAATTCATACCGTGCATTATATCTTTTAAAAAATAAGTACATAAATTCTCGATTAAATATCATGCCCTGATACATGAATAAATGGAATAAATCACAATTAAGACCCCGTGCAAGTGTGGGGAGTGCAGCTCAGTGGCTCTCAGAGCTCTGTGTTGTTCACACGAGGCTGCAGTCAATGTTCAACCCCACATTTCACGTTAATTAATGAAACCCTTAATGCAAACTTTGGGCTGAAGTGGCTCAGCCCCATCAAAAGCAGATTTTGGGGCAGGTTTTCCACCTCAAGGGAGACAAAACTCACCTGAGACCTTGTCCAGCCTGGTTTGAATGTGAGTCCCATGAGGGACTCAAGCAGGAGTGTTGTGTTTTAAAGGAAAACCAACTCAGACCTGGAATGCAAACAGGGGAAAATAATAAATGCTCATTAAAATAGTTACCTGCATTTCTCTATCAGCATTTCCCCGAGCACACAGTGGAGAAGATAAATAAAAATCCATTTGGGTTCTGGGGATGTTTCTGCCAGTTCCTGTTTACTGAGTGTTTGCTAATGCCCCGCTGCCTTTAGGGTGGAAAGAATTCCTATAGGGAATCATTTGATTTGTTTTCATTTTATTTATTTGCTTGCATTCCACTAACCACAGAAGCTGAAACTCTTTGGGATGCCTGAAAAAAACCAGGATGTTTCCTCCTCCAGAGAGGCTCCTGCTCATCCATTTTCTGTCTCAGATGATGTCAGAATCATTTGGTGAGGGCGTCATGGAGATTGCCCCAGCCAGGAGGTAAACATGGAAATTCAGCTTTAAATCACAGCCAAGATCTCCTCAGCTAATGGGACTTCAAATGAACTGGATGTTTCTTCTCAAAATCACATTTTTGTTGGGTTTTTTTTAATGCCTTGGAGGTGGCGGTGGTGGCCCTGTTTGAGGCTGACCCAATGAGTTCCCTTCAAGGAGCTGCATTTAAATCTTTCCTTCTTTTTGCTTTTTACTAGAAAATAAATGGGTGAGAAGGTTTGCAGAACCAGGCTCTGGGACTTCAGGAGGTAAAAGAACATGGAAGAAAGTTAATTTTTTAAAAAAATGTATCACAAAACATCGAGGTTATGAAGAAAAAAACAGAAAGAAGTTGATAAAATTAGGCCAAGAAAAAAAAAAAGAAATAAAATAAGCATATGGAAATGAGGGTGTATTTTTGGAAAAGTTTCATTGGAGAGTTATTCACAGATCCTGAAACCACTCTGGCTTTGAAAAATGCAGAGCTGAGGTGATACCTACAGTTTGAGCTTTTCTGTTTTTCACATTCTGGGCTGTTTTGGGGCAGTTTTAGGGTTCATGTTCAGTGCTGCTCAGCTCTCCTCACACAGCAGGGAGACAAAACAATTCCTGCTCCACTTTGGGACCAAGGACAACTTTCAGGGCCAAGAACCAAAGCAAGGGTGAGGGAGAAGGCAAAGCAAGGAGGATGGAGCTTCCTGCCCTGCAGCTGGAATTGCCCAATGAACTCCAAGGTGCTGCTGGAGCAGAACTGATCCCAGGCTGGGACCTGGTGGCCACTCGTGCATTTTGTGCCCATTTTGTGTCCATTTTGTGCCCATTTTGTGCCCATTTTATGCCCATTTTGTGTCCATTTTGTGTCCATTTTGTGTCCATTTTGTGCCCATTTTGTGCCCATTTTGTGCCCATTTTGTGCCCATTTTGGGTCCATTTTGTGCCCATTTTGGGTCCATTTTTTGCTCATTTTGGGTCCATTTTTTGCTCATTTTGGGTTCCCCTTGGGTGTGCCCCAGCCGGTCTCTGGCACTGCCCAAGTTGTATCTATTGAGGCCTTTTCATAAATTTAAAGTTTGATTAATTAATTAATTAATCAATTAAAGTTCAAACCACACTTTTATCCTTTTTCTCTGGCTGCCCTCTGTCTCCAGCTGAGCGGGGCTGGCCGGACGCATCGCGCTCCGTCGGGAGCGCACGGAGCCCCTGGCATCGCCTCCACCCCCCCAAAAATCACCCCCAGCCACCCCCAACATCTCCTGGAGATCCTGGGAGAATTCCAGAGGTGCCTCAGGTCCCAAAATCCTGACAATGCCCCGGAGCACGAAGTGGAACCGCGGCGTTCGTTTTATTTCCGTTCGGTTCCACCGCGGCCATCGCAGGAGCTTTGGTTTTATTATTGCTAATTCCAAGCATAATAAATACACCTCGGGATCTCGGCTGATTTATTATCATTTTAAACAGGCTGATATTTGCAGCTTTTCATGGGTTCTCGCAGTGATGTCTATTTCCAGTTTCAAGCCTTGCTTTTTGTTTCATTCAAGACGCCCCATCGGTATTAAAATCCAGTATTAAAAATATAATAATCGCTTTCCCTGCTCCATTAGATATCTCTTAGCTCCCCCAAACTGGGGGAATATGGGCAAGATTTGTTTTTTCTTGTCGCCTTGTCAATCTGGAAGTTTTTTCCAAGTTTTTTTCAAAAATCACTGAGCTGAACCACTGAGTTTGATTCAGGTTTCTGAACATTTTCCCTTCTGTTCATGCATTTTTTACAAGTTCAGATAATGAACCTTGGTGGTCTCTTTATAACCATTTCCACTTTCTGTTTGCAGTTTGTAGAAATTTAATATATTTTGGCTCCTGTTAGGAATAATTGAAAAGTTGGCAAATCAGGAATGGCACCAACATCAAACCAAGCCAGATGCCAACTTTTTTAATCTGTATTTTATCAATCACAGTTGGACTTGATGATCCGGAGGTCCTTTTTAATCTAGATGATTCTGTGAATCTAAACTCTGGTTGGAGTTTAAATAATGGATAAAACATTAAAAAAAAAGGATAAAACACTAAATCCTTGCAGGATATTAACAGTGTCACTTACTGAGAGACTCCTCTGATCACAGTCACTGGTTTTTACTCATGAATATTTGTTTTTTACTGGATTTTCCTGTTGTGGAAGTTGTTTATGGAGTCATGGACTTGGGATGGGCTCGTGGAGAGCAGCTGGAGCTCTCCAGAATGATGGGATTGCCTCCTGGACACTCCAGACTCCCAGCACACCCTGAATTTCATCAGTCACAGAGGGTTGGGATGGGCTGGGGCAGGAATTAAATCTTCCTTTCAGGAGCAACTCTTAAAAGCTGGATATAAATCCCTCAGAGGGCAGCGACAGGAGAGCGATGTGGGCATTTCCCTTCAGCCTTAAAAGCACTTAGAGGGGATCAGAGCCCTGCCCTAAATAAATTCTGCCCTGATTTATTCCTTGGAGTGCTGATGGGCTATGGGAACACAATCCTCCCACAAATTCCCATGTCCATCTCTCTTCAGCTTGGGATTCAGCGGGTCTGAATTTTCTTCTGCCTTCCAGTCCAACACCTCATGGAGATTTTACTTAACTCCGTGTCTTGATTTCAAACCCCTTCTTTATCACAGCTGATCTGACCAGAATGGTTGGATCTTTTCAGGAGTTTTTTCAAGTGGCAGTGTCAATATGAAAAATTAAATTTTTCATTTAAATTAAGTCGCCTCGTCCTGGATGAAATCCTGAGGCTGTGCTTTGCCTCCCGAGGAATGAGGGTGTCCAGGCTCTTCCAAAGGCTGTCCCCCTGCTCCTTGGTCAGTGAGTCACTGCCACAAGGTCTGCTGGAATCAGAGCTGTGCCTTCAGCAGGGCGAGCAGGCAGGATCAGATTTAAGGGCAAGGCTCCAACTCGGCACCAAACCCTGATTAACAAAGATTAAAACGGCAGAAGGTGAAATAAATGCATTATCAGAAACTTTTCCACTGCTCAGTGACTGGGAGGTCAGAGCAAAACGTGTTTTAAACTGTCTCTCAAAGCATCTGGGACGTTTCCAGACCTGGTTTGGTTCTGAGTTTCCCCTCTGTAACATTTTTCACATTCAGTTCCTGCTGTGCACTCTCTGCTTTATTGTATTTTCCCCAGGGAGCCCCGTGAATGTGTCTGGGGTCCTGTGGGAACTCTTTGGCTTTATCTGGTTCTTTTTCTCAGGGTCAGGATTAAAAGTGCGAGAGATACAATTTTTGTTGGGATTTAGATGTTTATTATTACTTATTTAAGTTATAGCCTCACTGATTGTGAGTGCTCTTATACACTGAGTTAACAGAGGAGAACTGGCACCCAGAGTTATGTTTGCAAGGTCTTTTTAAGCTTAAACTACTTAATTGTGAGATGCTAACTAATTTATTTTTTACTTTTAACTCAATAACTAACTACCTGTGTTCCACACTGCGGAATTTTCCAACCAAGCACACAAAATCACCCAAAGTGGAGAAGGAGAAGGAGAAGGAGAAGGAGAAGGAGAAGGAGAAGGAGAAGGAGAAGGAGAAGGAGAAGGAGAAGGAGAAGGAGAAGGAGAAGGAGAAGGAGAAGAGAAGGAGAAGGAGAAGGAGAAGGAGAAGGAGAAGGAGAAGGAGAGAGAAGGAGAAGGAGAAGGAGAAGGAAAGGAGAAGGAGAAGGAGAAGAAGGAGAAGGAGAAGAGAAGAAGAAAGAAGAAGAAGAGAAGAAGAAGAAGAAGAAGAAGAAGAAGAAAAGAAGAAGAAGAAGAAAGAAGAAGAAGAAGAAGAAGAAGAAAGAAGAAGAAGAAAAGAAGAGAAATTTATGCCTTAAACCTTCCATTTTGTTACAAATATATACATTGCTATATCTCAAAACCTTACATTCTAGCTCTCTGCCCCTGTGCTATAACACACTTTTCTTTAACTCCACACTCTCAGGGCTCTCACTCAGGTCTGGGAGCCTTTCCCATGGCCTCAGGTCAGGGCAGTGAATTTGTGAGGCTCAGTCCCTGTCAGCACAGAAACCCTGAAATCCTCTGTGCCCACTGGGGCTCCAACAGTGCCCAGATCACCTGGACCTGTCCTGTCCCTGTGCCCAGAGCCCCCCGTGCCCCAGCCCACACCCAGGGCTGGCAGGCAGGGCAGGATTTGGCTCTCGGAGGGTCAGAGCTGTCATTTGCATTGGTGAAACACAATTTCTGCCCAGCCCCACCCCTTCTCCCTCCAAACCAGATGAAATATTTATTGGCTGGGAGTGTAAGGGCTCAGTGTTTCGTCTGCAGAGGAACGGGGGAGTCCTGGTTCTGACCAGAAATTTCTAAGGCTTCTTTGTGGCTACTAAACGTTGGAGGAAAAACCACAAATTACCATCGCCGTGGGGCTGGGCCCTGGGTCCTGGCTCCAGAGCTTCCCCCAGCCCTGCTCCCTCCCCTCCCGGCTTCAAGTGCTCTGCATCTGTGTCAATAAGTGCCCCGTGTCCCTGGCAAGGGAATATTGAATGTGCACACACAGAATTCACCTCTGCCAGGGCGGGGGAGCGAGGGAAGAGCCGAGCTCTAATTACACCCCAAATTAAGCTGTTACTGTGATTAACGTGTTTCTTCAGCACTGAGGAGCCTCCTTTCCCCCCCTAACCCCCTCACAATTCATCCCCTGTTTGTCATTTCCTGGCTGCTCCTCAATTTTCTCTGCCCTGGTCACACCTAATCCTGGTTGGGGTTGTCCCACCTCGCTCCTTCCCCATCTCCTTGTCCAGATTTTGGGGGTCCTGGAAGCTCACTCTGTCCATCCCCACGGGTCTCAGCCTCCTGTTATCCTCTCAGTCTCCCCATAAGATAAATTCGAAGGGAGTTTTAGGAGTTTAATTAGTGCAGAGAGGGAGTTGAGCATCCATGAGATGAAAAGCCTGGTGCATGAAGGGTTAAACCAGGGAGCTTTGGGCATGTCCGGGGCCAGTTTTTGTTGGAGATGGGAAAATGAGGAACATGGGTGGAAAAATGGCCAAGGGGAGTCTGTCCACCCCACAATTCCAAGAGCAGGAGCTCAGGGATGCAGCTCCTGCTCCTCAGCACACGCTGGAGTAAATCCTGTGGGTTTGGGGATGATTGTTAGGATCACTCAAACCCCTCAGACATGAACTGCTGTGCTCCCATGAGCTTGGACTTATCCTCTCACAGATGGCCCTGCTTTGCACTCCTTTCCAACAGGTTTTGTGACATAAAAATGTGATATATGGGATTAATTGACGAAGATTTAGTAATATTTCCAGTAAATTTTTCAATAAACATGGCTTTAAAAAAAAAAAAAAAAAAGTCAATTGTTTATAGAAAAAGGACTATTTCAACAATATATCACCACAGTCAGAAAAATTATTCTCAGGAAAATGTCCTTTTTTAATTTTTTTTTTTTAAATGAAAATATTTTTCTTAGAAATAACATTGGTCAGCTGTATTAATGATATTGGAAGAGTTCGAAGTGACAATGAGCAAACCATGAAAAATGGACAGAAAACAAACACAGAATCACTCCAGTCCTGGACTGCTTTTTAGTTATATTGGAGACATTCCAGGGCTTCCATTTTTCCACCAGTGGTTAATGGGCTCTCTGTTTGCATTTCTGTTTTCCTGATCTTTCAATCTGCAGGAACGGCTGCTCCTGGCAGGACTCTTTTAGCATCACCCCCTCAGTTCCCCTCTTTGGAGCCTGGGTGCTTAGTTTTTGGGTTTTTTTCCCCAAAATTTGTAGGAAGGAAACGCCCTGATATGAAGGCAAAACAGGTAAACATGAAAAAGTTGTGGAATCAGGATTTAAGCAGTGGCATGAGCCTCCATCAGTGGATTTCACTTGCACACGCACTCCCTGGAAAAATCCCTGCCCCAGAGGGTTTATGCCAATTAAAATTTTTAAATGACATCAGTGAAATTAACCTAAATTTTGCTTGACCTGGAATTTAGGTCAGTTTAGATCATCGTCTTAGCAGGGCTGTCTAAGACTCAAAGCCTGGTGGAGAGCTTTGGAACAGACAGGTCCTTGAGAGCAGAGGCAGCTCCAGGATGGTGGGAGATGACTCCCAGAGCTCCTCTGGCTGCTGGGAGGAAATGCCCAAAAAGTTGGGACCTGAGGGGCACCAGCAGCTGGGTGGTGGCTCCAGAATGGATTTGGGATATGGAGCAGCTCTGGCTTGTCCCTGCACCCCAGGCTGGGCTGAGTGTCCAGGGGAGGGCAGAGCCCCAGCAGGACCAGGGCAGGGAGTGGTTGGGTTGGGGGACCTCAAGCCTGTCCTTATCTTGAACCTGTCCTCATCTCAAACCCGTCCTCATATCAAACCTGTCCTCATCTCAAACCTGTCCTCATCTCAAACCTCTCCTCATCTCAAACCTCTCCTCATATCAAACCTGTCCTCATATCAAAATTTTCCTCATCTCAAACCCCTGCTCATCTCAAACCAGTCCTCACCTCAAACCCCTCCTCACCTCAAACCCCTCCTCACCTCAAACCCCTCCTCAGCCACTCCTGCCATGGGCAAGGACAACTTCCACAGAGCAGATCACTCCAACCCTGCCTTGGACACTTCCAGGGATGGGGCAGCCACAATTGCTCAATTCCTCTCTTACATATCCAATGATGATGATGATGATGATGGTGATGATGATTCCACAGCTCATTGGATGGTCCCATCATCAAAAATGCTAAAAACATTAAAATAAACCAACCTAGCTGTTGCCTGCTGCTTTCTGTGCTTCTCACCCCCATACCACAGCCTCCGTGGTACCCTGCTCCCAAACTTTCTTTGGAAAACTTTCCCCCAGAATTTTCTTTTGGGGAAAGTTTTCAAGCTGTTTTCATCCTCGTGTAGAACTTTTGGCAATAATCGGAATGAAGAAAAAAAAAAATAAGAGGGGAGAAATAAAAAGCTGGAATAATGTAAATTAAAATAACGGAGAGGCTGATCATCACATGCATGTACATGGGATATTTATGGACTGCATTTCCAGCCTGGCCGTATTTAACTCTTCTTTCCTTTCCAGGCTGGACACAAATCCAAATTTATACTCTCTTTGCGCTGCAGCAGCGGCAGAACTCTCCTTTCCCGCGGAGCCCCGCACACAAGCGAACATTTTCCCCCGCTCCGCAGGGCAGAATGAGAGCTGAGAGCCCTGCAGAGCTCGCTGCTATCGAGCGATGGCAGCAGGCAGCTTCGCTAGAAAAACCCCAGCGCTGCTCTGCCGCCCCAGCCTGCTGGGCACGGAGCCGGGATGGGGAAGGTGTGAGCTGGCAGCGCAGCCTGCCAAGGTGGGAACAGCTTGGCGAGGGCTCGGCAGCCAGCAGAGCCCGGCAGGGCACTGGGATGGCACCCGGCAGTGGGAGAAGTGTCGGGGAAAAGGGAGTGGTGATCCCCGCTGCCTCAGCTGGCTGGTTTGTTTTCCAGGTTCTGCTGGATGCTGGGGATGCTCCCGGGGTGGGTGCCTGGGAGGCGGAGAGCTATCCGAAATTTCTCTCTCTGGAGAGGGGCGAGGGCACCTCTGCAGAGCATCTGGTGCTGCAGGAGGGCTGGGGGCTGCCTGCAGGCTCAGATCCTCTCTGGTCCACAAAGAGCAGTGAATTTGTGTGCTGGAGTTTGCTGCTGGGCTCTCCTGGTGTGCCCTGCCTGGAGCTGGCGCTCCAGGGTTCAGCGAAAAGGGGATTCCAGGTGGGTTTCGTGTCCATCACAGTGGCAGAATTCCCTGCAGGCCACGCCTGGGGAGGGTTGCAGGCAAGTTCTGCTCTGTGCTCTCCTTCTGCAGGGCTCAGTGCAAACTCCGAGGCTGAGCAGAGATGGAAATGTCCGTGCCAGGGAGGTTCTCCCACATCTGGGAGCTTTCCGCCCTGCATCCTGTGTCCTGCGGAATTCGCATTCTGCTGTCAGAACCTCCTGCCAGCAGCAGCAAGGGCTGTTTGTAAATAACCGAATACGAGATTTCTGCCTCTCAGCCGCCTTCCTCGCGGGCAGAATCCGGCTGCTGAAATGCCCAGCACGCCTTGCCTCTGTCGTGACACCGGCAATGACGAGATTTGTGCCCTTGCCTCTGTCGTGACACCGCAATGACAGAGATTTGTGCCCTTGCCTCTGTCGTGACACCGGCAATGACAGAGATTTGTGCCCTTGCCTCTGTCGTGACACCGCAATGCAGAGATTTGTGCCCTTGCCTCTGTCGTGACACCGGCAATGACAGAGATTTGTGCCCTTGCCTCTGTCGTGACACCGGCAATGACAGAGATTTGTGCCCTTGCCTCTGTCGTGACACCGGCAATGACAGAGATTTGTGCCCTTGCCTCTGTCGTGACACCGGCAATGACAGAGATTTGTGTCCTGACTCCTTCAGGCGGTGATAAGCGATAAGGGCTCTGCCCCACCCTCCTGCTGTAACTGCATTTCAAATCTGCCCCCTTTGTGCCCCTTCTCCAGACCTGTACGTGCAGCTGCCCGTGTTAAGAGATTAATTATTAATTTCTATAGATCCTCACGTTAAGGGATTTTTTTTTTCCTATTCTGTTTGACATCCAACCCTGCCGAACTTTCTCCCCCAAGCGGCATCTTTTATTTATTTATATTTTTATTATTATTTTTTCTTTTCTGATGTGCTCAAGTGAATAAAAGTCCTCGTGGGTTGGTGCCAGGCTTTATTTCACCAGCTGGTTCAAAGCCCTGCTGGCCCCGGGGCCAGGAGAGGACAAGGAGTGTGAGCTCTGCCAAAGCACTGGGATCACCAGGATTTCTCATCTCAGTGGGGTTTGGATCAAACGTTGCAGAGGAGAAGGTGCAGAATCACCAGGCCAGGGTGGTTTCCTCCCTGCCCTGCAGGATTTCACACAGCTGTGGGAGCTGTGGGATGGCTCTGGCCCAGCCCAGCTCTGTAGAGTCCCCTGCTAATCCAGGGAGGCTGAATTATTTGCTGGATGTGTCTCCTCCTTTAATTTCAGAGTTTAGGTGACTGGTTCGGACTAGATATTTAATTTTTAACTAGCCAAAGTGCAGGAAAATAAACCCAGCTCAAGTTCCTCTCTGCCTCAGCCACTGATCCACTAAGAGCAGTGAATTTGTGTGCTGGAGTTTTGCTGCTGGGCTCTCCTGGTGTGCCCTGCCTGGAGCTGGTGCTCCAGTGTTCAGCAAAAAGGGGATTCCAGGTGGGTTTTGTGTCCATCACAGTGACAGACAGGATTTGGAGCTGCAGGGGACAGAGCTACTGAACTTCAGGTTGTGCTTGTGTGGTGGTTTTTGTTTTTCATGAGGAATGAAAGGAGAGGCAGTTTCTTGGAGGAAACAACCAAGAGCACCACAGTCCACGTTCTGTGTTATCCCTGAAATCTTGTTCCTCAGTCTCTGGAGGGTCCAGAGGGCAGGGGTTGGAGTTATTGGGATATATTGTGCTAAAGGCTCAGCAAAACTCACCTGAATGGTTCTGGCTTTTCAGTTTTCCCATCAAAATCATCATTGGAGAAGGAGGTTTCTAAATTTCCCTCCTGCACTTCCTTCAGTACTGCTTTTCCAGGCAACACAGAAGTTTAATTTAACCACGTTCATTTAAGACTTTGTGTCTGTTTTTTTTGCTTTCAAATGCAAGCAATAATTATCAGCAATTACAAGAAAAAAAAGCCTCATTTACTCACTTTGCTTTCCACGCAGGATCCTCTTAGATTTGTCACCACAAACAGCAGTTTATTTTTATTGTGAGGAACCTCTCAACAATATTTACAAACAGGCACAGGGTTACTCAGACACCAGCAGAGGAGAAATCACTGCACAGTGAGATAAAATCATCCATTTCTCTGTTTTAACTCATAAAACAAGGCAGAAAACACAGCAGCTTTAGGAGCTGTTCAGTGAGCAAAGACTTGCAGGTAACTTTAGGCTTGTTTAGTAAAAAAAAAAACTAGAATAAGCAGCTACCCAAACACCTTGAGAGAAGATAAAATCCATTTTTTCCTTTTAACTCATCAAACAAGGCAGAAAACACAGCAGCTTTAGGGCTTGTTTAGTAAGGAAGGACTTGCAGGTCCTTAAAGGCTTGTTTAGTAAGGAAGACTAAAAACCAGCTACCCAAACTCCTCGAGAAGGAAGAGACAAAAGACCATTGATTTATCTAAACAGAAGAAAACACAGCAGCTTAGCTTATAAGAATAAACCACTACCCAAACCCTCAGAGAAGGACAAAATGATCTTTATTTTAACTCCTAAAACAAGACAGAAAACACAGCAGCTTTAGGGCTTTAGTAAGGAAGACTAAAAACCAGCTACCCAAACACCTTGAGAGAAGGAAGGAGACAAAATGATCCATTTCTGATTTTTAACTCCTAAAACAAGACAGAAAACAGAGTTCACACACAAACTGGCAACCCTCAGGAGCTGGCAGCTCCTCGTTCCCCCACGGCTGGGAGCAGGAAACCACTGTTTCTCCAACACGTGTGTCCTTTTCAAAACAAAGGTTATTCCCATTCCTTTTCACCCAGAACTACAAGCAGGAACAACAGAGAACGCAAAGCTCCGCGGCCACAAGAATGTGCTCATTGTTCGGTGCCCATCTCTGGCTTTCCAGAAACGCCAGCCAATAGTGCAAGATTTCAGTGGCGCTGCTGAAATAATCTGAATTTCTTGCTCTGAAAGGCCCAAATCGCTCTTCCCGAGGCAGCCCCAGGCAGAGGCAGCTTGGGGAGTTATTTCGGGGCTCTGGCAGAGCCCTGGGCTCCAGGGCAGCCTCCGAGCCGGGTGCTCAGCTGAATTCCCATGGAATAGACACCGGGAGGAGCCCAGGTGAGGCGCCCTCCTTCCTCTGCCTCCTGCGCTCTGGGATCGCTGTCAACCCAAACACCCCGAGGGCACAGAGACCCTCCCGCCTCCTCCAGAGGGATTATTGGGGTTCATTGCATGCATTTGCATCCCCCCCGTGGATTATTGGGGTTTATTTGTACGTATTTGCACTCCCTGTGGATTATTTGGGTTCATTGCATGCATTTGCATCCCCCGTGGATTATTGGGGTTTATTTGTATGAATTTGCATCCCCTGTTGATTATTATTGAGAGCTTTATTATGTATGATGAATTTGCATCCCCCTGTGGATTATTGGGGTTTATTTGTATGAATTTGCATCCCCTGTGGATTATTGAGTTATTTGTATGAATTTGCATCCCCTGTGGATTATTGGGTTTATTGTATGAATTTGCATCCCCTGTGGATTATTGAGGTTATTTGTATGAATTTGCATCCCCTGTGGATTATTGGGGTTTATTTGTATGAATTTCATCCCCTGTGGATTTTTGAGTATTTGTAATTGCATCCCCGTGGTTATTGGGGTTTACTTGCATGAATTTGCATCCCCGTGGATTATCTGGGTTATTTGTAATGCATTTGCATCCCCCTGTGGATTATTTGGGTTATTTTATGATTTGCATCCCCCAGTGGATTATTGGGGTTATTTTATGAAATTTAATCCCCAGTGATTATTTGGGTTCCATTTGCATGAATTTACATCCCCCTGATGTCATTGTTTTTGGGTTCTATTTGCATGATTTCATCCCCCAGTGTATTTTTGGGTTCATTTATGCATGCAATATTACATCTCCCCCAGTGGATTATTGGGGTTCTTGCATGAATTTACATCCCCCAAGTGGGATTGATATTGTGGGTTCATTTGCATCCCCCCAAAGAAGGTTTTTTTGGGGAAGGGGGACCTGACGTTTCACAGGAGAGATTTTTTTTATTTACAAGTAAATTTTACGAATTCCAAGCCACCCTCTGATTTTGAGGAACCTGGGTTCCATGGGGTGGGAGTTTCAGCTGAGTCAGCAGATCTGTGACTCCCTGTGGTCTCAGGGATCCACAGGCTGGTAAATTCCAAGGAATTCCAGTCCAGAAAAAAATCCCACAATTTTCCAAACACTGATTAAAATGCCCAAGGAAAGGCTCACTGTCCTGGGGGGAGCTGAAGGGCTACAAAGAGCAGAAATTCCTCAAGTGACCGAGGGGATTTGGGGTTGCAGATCCCTCAGGGAGCGTCACTCTTCTGTCTCTAAGAACCCTCCAAACTTGCCCAAATTGCCCCAAGAAATGGAATTTTAAAAATCACCCATGATCTGACCCTCCCGTGGTGGCCTCTCCCCATGCAGGGACAAATCTGATGTTCCTACAACCTCACAGCACAATTTTATCACAATTTTTAATGGTTTTTTTTCTTATTCTAAAGAGTTTGGCAGTCACAGGAGGAGAATCTTGTCCCTCATTGCCTTTGTTCTTCTTTCTTCCTGCTTTTTTTTTATTCTTTTGGCCCGTTGGGAATTTTTCTCTCTTTGACCTTTCCCCATTCAGGGTCTTTGTCAGTCACAAATCTGATGTTTCTCCAGCCTCACAGCACAATTTTATCACAATTTTTAATGGTTTTTTTTCTTATTCTAAAGAGTTTGACAGTCACAGGAGGAGAATCTTGTCCCTCATTGCCTTTGTTCTTCTTTCTTCCTGCTTTTATTTTATTCCTTTGGCCCGTTGGGAGATTTTCTCTCTTTTTTTTGGATTCTAGATGAAGACAAGAGTGATGTGTCATCAATGTGTCCCTTCCAACACTTACATTAGACACTTCCCGCCTGCAGAGTGGGTGGGAGAAGCAGGATTTTTGTGGATAATCTCTATGCCAACAAGCAAACACTGCATTATGGATAACAACAAATAATGATTCACTGGGACGAGGTGGGAAGGGCTGGAATTGCTGCTGAACCTCGGACAAGTCCCCATCTCATGGAGTGGCCACCAAATCTCAAATTTCTTCCTTCAGAAGCAACAAAACCAAGAAAAAACTCAGAGCCAAGTCATGATTTGAGTAGGAAAATAGAATATTTATCTTCCCTGGGAAAATTCTGATGTCTGGGATCAATAGAATGTGAGCACGGTGTGGACAGATAAGATAAAGAGCAAAAAACGCCTTTTTAATTTTAAACTTCATTTGTCATCTGCAATGTTGCCTTGCTAGAGGACTCCTTATGTATTCAGATGAATCTCACTGAATTTCAGAGCTTTCTGCCCAGTAAATGGAGAAATTTGGGTGTCTTAGAGGTGATTCATCCCTCGTTTGGTTTAGGATGGGGCCAGTTATTATTTGCTAGAACAGCCCATGTCCTTTGACTCCAGCTGGACAGGATTACAACCCTTGATTTCAAATTTAAATATCTGATCAACAAAATCAGATGAAAAAAGCCTGGATTTATTTCTAGAAAATTGAAAGTTTTGCACTGATTTAAATTAATTTTCCTTTACTTTATAACAACTTTGCTCATATCCAGCATGATATTTCACTTTGGGAAAACAAACCTTCCTCAAGCCAAAATCCTCATCCAGGTTTACATCCCCCAGCACATTTATCAGACCTGGTGATGGTGGTGCTCCCCTGGACAATCAGAACTGATAAATTACCACAGCAATAAACACAAATAACCACAATCACGGCCAAAATATTCATTTTCTGCGGGCATCAGGAACTTTCTGGACATTCTAAGCCCTCCACGAGATACCCAGGCAGTTTCAGACCGGTGGAAATAAAGGGAAAATTCTGAAGTCGAATAATTTATTTTTTTGGCGGTGAGTTTGTACTAAATAACAGCGAGGGACTGATGTTGATTTCCACCCCGTGGGTTTCAAGGCGAGCCAGCAGAGCAGACTTTACAAATCACAGCGAGATGGCAGCGCCAGGGGCAGGAATTAGCCCTGGTTTACTTAAGGAACGAGCCTGCATCATCAGCATAGGAAAAGCATCCAGCATCACTTCTCCCAGGAGGGTGTGATCCAAGGAAAGCAAACAACCAGAACCTCGCAAGGAGCTGCCCAGGTGATGCCTTGAGAGGCTGAGCTGGAGCAGAGAGCAGGCAGAGCAAAAGGATAAAGCAGGGATTTATTGAAAGGGATTTATTCAAAGGGATTTATTCAAAAGGATTTATTCAAAGGGATTGATTCAAACCTCCCTGGGCACACCTGGGCAGTGCCAGAGCCCGGCTGGGCCACCCCAAGGGGAACCCAAAATGGCACAATGGGCACAAAATGGGCACAAATGGACACAAAATGGGCACAAAATGGACACAAAATGGCACAAAATGACACAAAATGGGCACAAAATGGACCCAAAATGCACAAAATGGACCAAAATGGGCACAAATGGCACAAAATGCACAAGCAGCCACCAGGTCCCAGCCTGGGATCAGTTCTGCTCCAGCAGCACCTTGGAGTTCATTGGGCAATTCCAGCTGCAGGGCAGGAAGCTCCATCCTCCTTGCTTTGCCTTCTCCCCTCACCCTTGCTTTGGTTCTTGGCCCTGAAAGTTGTCCTTGGTCCCAAAGTGGAGCAGGAATTGTTTTGTCTCCCTGCTGTGTGAGGAGAGCTGAGCAGCACTGAACATGAACCCTAAACCTGCCCCCAAAACAGCCCAGAATGTGAAAATAGAAAAGCTCAAAACTGAAGGCATCCCTGGGCACTGGCAGATCCTGTCAGAAGGGCAGCAGTGCTTTGCCATTCCCTGATCCTGTCCCTTGGGAAGCAGAGCTGGGCTCTCGTGGTGCCAGCCCTGCTGCAAACCCTGCTCGGTGCCAGCCAGGACATCCCAGCCCTCGCTGGGGCACTGGCACTGAGGACAGCTTGTTTGGGAATAAAGGAACTCCTCACACTGCTGGAAATCCCTGTTTGTAGCCTAATTTTAAGTTTAATGTTTTAGTTTTCTGATGTTTTTTCTTAGGAAAAAAAAAAGGATAAACTTTTCTTAGTTTATCAAACTTTCTTAAGTGTGATAAACACCATAGAATGTTTTTGTAATAATATTCATGTTATTAATTCTTTTTGGAAAGAGAGGTTTCCTCTTGATGTCCCTCTGGTTTGACCAGTGTGATTGAAGTTTACTTTTCTTTTACCAATCACATTGGGCTGTGTAAAATTGTAGATGAGAGCCATCCCTAATAAAAGAGTAATGTTTTAACCTTCTGAACACAGAGACTGTGTCGTGTGTGATCTGAAACAGCGACACTTGCTTCCAATAATCCTGGGCTGGTTTTTCAGCAATGGCTTCTGCAGGTCTGCAGCTGACCAAAAACATCAGAACCAAGGGAATCCCAAGGATTTCAAGATGCTGGGATTGCTCCCCTAGGTGAGGGAAACAACTGCTGTCAAAGGCAGGGAACAGGCCAAGCTGTTCAGAGCAGGAAGGACTGTGGGCACAAGGCACAGCAAAGGCACTTGGGATGGGATAAAAGGGACAAATTTGGCATTAGAGCAATAAAAGCTTCCACCAACAATAGCGTGAGGCATCAATAAAGCCATTAACTTTACCCAGGTTTTTGTGAATTTTATATTTCAATCAACAGCGGTTTGCATTTCTGAACCATTTGAGATCTATTTCCAGCGCCATAATTGGACTGCAGGGCTTTAAATGATTTCCCAAATTATGGCTGGAGCTCGGCACAACATGGCAGCCACCCCTGGCTCTGCTATTCCCACCAAATTGTGGGAGAAACTTCTTTTTCCCTCCCTCTCTGAGAAAGCCACGACCAGTTAAACGTCCCTGGGTTTATCCCCCTCTGCCTGCGTGAGTCTGGAATGAAGGAAATGAGGATCACAGCATTAATCCTCTATTTTATTTAGGTGGGAACTCTCTGCTCCCCTTTAATGGCTATTTAATACCAATAAGGATTTCTTCATCAGCAGGATTCCTCAGTGAGCCCATCCCCAGTTATTTACCTTAAGAGAGAGTTTACAGCCAGCCTGGTTGGTTTTGTTTTTTTTTTTTCACTCCTAAGCAACACCAAAGTTGTTTGTTTTTTTTTTTTTTTTTTCTGTGTACTGAAATCTCAGCTCCAGCTTTGTCAATATTTGGCCTTATCTCAAAGAACTCTAAAGCAGGGTCAAAGGAGAGCAAGCTCTCCCTCCACAAAGCAAATATCAATTATTTAACCACAGCTTTTGGGCAAGTTCAGGAGAGAAATGGCAAGGAAGTCAAAGCCTGGTTCTGCAGACAAAGCTGTGGTGCTTTGAACCCAGCAGCTGTTGATACAGAACAATCCAAACTGGCAGGGCTGGATGGGATTTTGGGAGGGAATTGTTCCCTGGGAGGGCAGGCAGGCCCTGGCTCAGAGGAGCCGTGGCTGCCCCGGGATCCCTGGAAGTGTCCAAGGCCAGGCTGGAAGGGCTGGGAGCAGCCTGGGGCAGAGGAAAGGGGAACAAGATGAGCTTTGAGCTCCCTTCCCACCCAAACCACTCTGGGATTCCATGGTTGTGCTTCTTTCACTTCTGACTGCAAGAACAAATCGTCCCCTCCGTGTTTAAGAGCCTGAGAGCACGATTCCATCAATCCCCATCCACCACTCTTTAATTTGCAGACTAAATTGCAGAGTCCCAGAGAGGTAAAATCTTGGACATGAGGGATGATTTTAGCACAGGAACTCCTGGTGCAAAGTGCCAGTGGATTTATTTCGGGCTGGGAATTGAAATGAGGGCTCTGACCATGAAAAACTGAGAGGTTCTGGGGCTGACATTCCGAACCCCAAATTCCAACCAAATCGAAATGAGTGGATCCAGTGTAGAGCAGAGCCTGGTTCACACCTCCAAATGCCACGACAAATCTGAGAAGAGGTCCCTGAAGCAGCAGCCTGTGAGGGGTTTGTGAACTCCTTCGTGTAGTCAGAGCAGCACAGAATCCGTCTGGGGTCGAGGAGCCCGTGTGTTAGCTGCTCACAATTTTACAACCCCCCTTCCCACCCTTTTTTGGATCAATAGCAACAACAACGTCCAGTTTGGGAATATTCCCTGCCTGAGCTTCCTGCCTTAGCATTGTGCTCCTGCAGCACGGTCCTGTTTAAATTACAAATTTAAATTTCTAATTTCTAATAGAAATTCCAGATTAGAGAAACCCTCAGTCGCCTGCCAGGAAGGCTCTGCAGATCCTGGGACACTCTGAAATCAGCCTGAGTTTCTAGAATTCAACAGAGCAGCTCCTTTAATATCCCCTCTCAGCAGCACTGGAGAGCAGGATTGCTCTTTTGAGAGCAGTTTCACTGAATAATTAAATAAAATTTACATGTTTGAAGAATAACCTGTGCAGCATCTGGAAAAGTTTCCATGGATTCATCAGGATTAAAGCAGGAAGGTCTGAGCTCGCCCAGACTGTCCTGGCAGAGCTGAGCCCCAAACCTTGACCATTCCAGAGCTTCAGGTTTTGCACCACTCTGCAAAATGTTTGTTTGATCCACGGCAGCTCCTCCTGGTCAGGTCTGAGACCAGAGGCTGAAGGATCAGAAGGGATGAGTCAGGAAATGTTCTGCTTTTCCTGTATTCCCCCCAGGGTGGAAATTTTGGAGGAATCCCTGCTCTAAGATAACATTGATTGCAGTTTCTTACGTACTCTGCTTCAGCTAAGTGAAAAGAAAATAATGAGCCCAGTGTTTGGCCATGGAGATCTGCCTGGCTCAAGAAAAAAACCCAAGAAAGCACAGCCCAAATGTGCAAAAAGCTGGGAGTGAATCGCTGGCAGTGGCAGCTCTGGCAGAATTCAGAAATTAAGTTCATTAAAGGTGTGGTAACTTAATTTTCTATGCAGGCACGTAATGGCGAGGGTTGGGCAGAAAAAAAAATATAAAATAAAATAAAATAAAAAAAAAAAAGGCTCAGACATTTAATTTAACACAAACCCACCCCAAAGTGGCAGGGCAGAGCTGCCCAGCTCAGCCTGAGCTCCCAGCTCCCTCCTGGGGCTGCTTTTGCTCTAAATTGGCCAAAATCGGCCAAATTAACCCCAAACTGTGTCCCCTCCATGGGAGCAGCTGGGATCTGGGGGGGCCACTCCAGAGGAGCCCCCACACAATTCCCTGCCCCACGAGGGAGGAAGAGGAGGCCCAAGGGCTGCTTTGCTCTTGTCCCCTCCTGCCCAGGACAGGGCACAGCTCCTTGCTCCAAGGTTTTTATTTTTTGTTTCTGTTCCCAAATATTGGCATTGCTCATCCCTTTCCCCTCACTCCCTGGGCAGTGGTGGGGGCTTTTCCCCAGCTGGGCTCAGGTTTTGGAGTGTTAATTCTTGTCAAACTTTCATCGTTACACTAATTGCTGGAATCATCTAATCCTCCTGCTAAGCATCAGCGTTCCCTGTTGTTATGGATCCTCCAAGGCGTTTTTATGGATGAGTCCGTGATCCCCGAGGGAAAACCTGGGGGTGAAACCTCCTTTTCTCCCCAGACTGAGTCAACTTTCACCACTTCTGGATCCAGACAAAGGCAGAAAACCAAAGAAACTCCAGCCTCAACCTCACTTTATGGTCCTTTTAACAACTAAAACTCCACACACTGCCTTCCAGATCACTCTCATTGCCTTGCTTCTCCTCAAGATGCTTAAAATAAAATTAAAGAAAATTTGTTTCCCAAACAAATTCAGCGATTTTACTCCTTTCTAATTTCCCTGTGGTTGCCCAGCCCAAACAGACCCCGGGTTAATTTACCAAGAGAGAAGGAATCCCTCTGTTTATATCAATACACTCAAAACAAGAACCCTGTCCATGTTCTCCAATTCTCTGTGTAGGGTTATTTCTATAGCCAAAATTTCTGGTGGCCTATTAGCACTATATAAAACCCTAAAGATTTCCTGTTCCAGCAGGCAGCAGGTTTGCCAGAAAAGCTGAACTGGATCCTTGCAGGGAAAGTCAGCTGGGGAGACCCCAAAATGCCACCAAAAACTCTCAGCTGCACACGTGGCTTGTCCCAAATTCCCTGCGTGGTCCTGTTCTTGTGCTGGGCAGTTCCAGGGGGTTTAGGGAGCACTGAGGGTGTACAGATATTTTTTGGGGCTCTGAGATCCTGGGGGATCAGTCAGAAGTGAAGTGAAGCATTTTTATGGCTCTATTGATAAAAAAAGCCACTGGGGAGTGAAATCTGGGATTTGGTTTGCATCTCCTTTAGGATTCCCAAGCCAATTCCCCTGTGAGCTGTGCCCAAAAGCAGGATTAATTAACTTCCAGTTAACGTTCATTCCCACCACCTAAATCAAAGCTTGAGCTGTGGCCTCCCAAGGAGCTCCAGAGGCTCCTGCAGGATCTGTGGCTCCATCCTCATCCCCACGGGGCCCCAGAGGAGAGGGGCAGGTGACTGGGACTAACGTGGGCTTTTTTTGACACTGCACATTTCACATTTGCTGTGTTTTCATTTCGCCTCCTGGAAGCTGTGAGGGTGAAACATTATTAAAATTAAAAAAAAAAAAAAAAAAAAAAAAAAAAAAGAGAAAAAAAAAAAATGGGTAAAAAGAAAACAGTGCAAAGCAACAAGGGAGGTTTCTGTCCAAAAAAAAGTCCGAAACTGGCTCCAATTGGACCTGGGTACGGAAATGCTGGAACTTGTACCCTCCAGTGGCAAAATAAAACAGGCTACCATTATTAGAAGTTTTGTACAGCTAAAGATGTAACATCATAGCTAAATTCAGTCAGAGACAGGTCGAGCAACAAAAACCAGGAGCCAAGGCAGTCTAGTCTGGTCTGAAACCTGATTCAGGCACCAGATTATGAATAGATTTAACTGGTTTGCCAAAGGAAAATGTAGATTTTGGCAGTGTTTGGGCTCCTTTTATTTTTTTATGTTTTTGGTGTGCTATATGTGGAGTCCTATTGCGCGCTGTGGGGATATGAGAAAAGAGCCTTTTTATATTATATAACTGCTGGAGGCTCGTGTGAGTGTGTGTGCAGGAGAAAAAACACCCTTAACCCTGTCAGTGCCGGGCAGGAGCTCTGCTCAGGAAGGGCCACACTCAGCTCTGGGGGATGCCACAGCCCTGGAATATCCCAGGCTAGGCTGGAGCACCCTGGCAGGGTGGGAGGTGGATGAGATGAGCCTTAAGGTCCCTCCCTACCCAAACATTTTTGGGGTTTTGTGTTTGCAGCCAAAGCGGTTCCACCTTTCCATGCAAACCTGGAGAATTCCAGCCCCCCTGGAGTTGTCTGCCCACCCTTTCTGGTGGAACTCCTCCTCCTCCTGCCTTGGTCATTTGTAGAATCAAAGAATCACAGAATATCCTCAGCTGGAAGGGACACACAAGGATCTTTAAAGTCCAGCTCCTGGATTAATCATGCATTAATTAATTAAAGTGATAAAACCCATTTATCTCCCAATTTGCCACGGAAGCCCTCTGCAGAATTGTCTGAAACACCTCTGAGAGAGATAGGGGGTATTTCAAAGGGAAAAAACACTTTAAAAATGCCCAGAGGCTGCAGCCCCCCAGGTGTAGAGCAGGAAAAGCACGAGGAGATCTCTGGAGGTGCCTTTGGTGATGGATCCCAGCTCTGCTCGGCCGGGATTCGCTCGGGTTCCTGTCAGGTATGTGAGCCAGGAAGGAATAAAAAAGGAACAGAAAAGGCAGAGCTTCCAAAAGGAGAACACGATGGGGCAGGGCACAGTCAGGGGAGGAGGGAGCAGATCCCTGCTCTGGGCTCTGCCCCCAGGAGCCCCCAGAGCCACCCACAGCACCTGGGGACCCTGGGAACCACATTGTGGAACAGCCTCAGCTGAAAGGGACCCATGAGGATCCTCCAGACCCAAAGGGGAACTCATAAGGATCATCCAGACCCAAAGGGGAACTCATAAGGATCCTCCAGACCCAAAGGGATCCACAAGGATCCTTCAGACCCAAAGGGACTCTCAAGAATCCTCCAGACCCAAGGGGAACTCATAAGGATCCTCCAGACCAAAAGGAACTCACGAGGATCATCCACACCTAAAGGGACTCTCAAGAATCCTCCAGACCAAAAGGGACTAAAAAGGATCCTCCTGACCATAGGGGAACTCACAAGGATCCTCCAGACCCAAATTGACCCACAAGGATCCTCCAGACCCAAAGGGACTCTCAAGAATCCTCCAGACCCAAAAGGGAACTCATAATCCTCCAGACCCAAAGGGACCCACAAGGACCCTCCAGACCCAAAGGGACTAAAAAGAATCCTCCAGACCAAAGGGGAACTCAGAAGGACCCTCCAGACCAAAGGGACTCACAAGGATCCTCCAGACTAAAGGGGACTAAAAAGGACCCTCCAGACCCAAAGGGACCCACAAGGATCCTCCAGACCCAAAGGGGAACTCACAAGGATCCTCCAGCCCAGCTCCCAGCCCTGCACAGGGCACCCCAAACCCCACCCTGTGCCCGAGAGCATTGGCCAAACACTCCTTGAATTTGGGCTGGGATCTCTGCCCTGCAGAGCCCGCTCCTGTTCACCCTCAGCTCTCCCAGGCTGGAGCCTGGCAGCAGCACCCCCCTGCACAAAGCCACCCCAAACCTCGAGGAGACATTCCTCACCTCAGCACCTCTTGGTGGGCTCCCAGTTCTCGCTGGTTTATTGTTATTTAAATAACCCCCCCCCCAAAAAAGGGCCGGACCCCCCCTTTGGCAGCAGCAGCCAGGTGTGCGGGGGGCACAGAGCACCCAAAGAGCAGAGACAGCCCAGAGCAGCACGCTCCACCCTGGCCTGGAGCATCACCGGGGAGAATCCACATGCTGCTGGGGATGTTCATTAATCATCCAGCTAATTTGTTTTTACACAGGAGCGCTGACAGCAAACGAGTGTTATTGTAGCAGCAGCGCTGCATAATCCCCACTATTATGGCTTTAGCAAACGACTGCTCTGTGTTCACTGCTGCTCCTTTCTCCATCCAACTGCAATTGTAAATTGTAAATATATCTATTTTTATTCCCATCTGCTGAAAGGAGCGGCCCCACCAGCTGCGGCCAGGGGGGGATGAAAGGATTGCTGCTGTCTGTTTCTTCCTCCTCCCTCTGGTCCTTATCTCAGGAACACGAGTTGAAATCTGGCCCAGAATTTACTGAGTGTTCAGAGAGTTTTTATGAGGCGATGCTTTCGCAGGCTGCTGTTGAGGATATATATATTTATATCCGTGGGCACACGTGGATCATTGTGGCGGAGGTTATTTCCCCAGTAAATCTCTCTCCTGTTTGTACACAATGTGCACAGGCAGCATTCACACCAGAGAGGAAAATAATCCAGTGGTTAAGGTTAACGTGGGATTTGAGAGGCCTGGGTTTAATTCTCCCCTCTGCCAGAGCTTTCACTGTGATGCACTTTACAATGTTTATGTCTCTATGTGCTGTGGGCATTGAATTGTCCTCCAAAAGAACCTGAGAGGGTCAAAATAAAAGGGTTCAGGTCACAAAAGACCTCACTAGGCCTGGTTCTTGGGGGCAATCCATGTTCAGCAAAGGGTTTGGATGAGCTCTGGAACAGGGACAGACTCAGGCACATCCTTCAGGCCAGGAAAATCCCACCCAGCCCTTCCCCTGTGCCCCGCTGGCTGAAACAGCTCTTGGGAACATGGAATGGCTTGGGTTGGGAAGAGACCTTAAATCTCATCTCAGTCCACTCCTTGCCAGGGCAGGGACCCCTCCCACTGTCCCAGGGTGCTCCAAGCCCTGTCCAGCCTGGCCATGGGCACTGCCAGGGGTGGAGCAGCCACAATTCCCTCCCACATCCCACTGGGAGACCACAGGGGTGGGTGGCCAAAGGGGTGGGTGACCCCATAGAGTGAGTGAGTGACCCCATAGAGTGAGTGACCCCATAGAGTGAGTGAGTGACCCCACAGAGTGAGTGAGTGACCCCACAGAGTGAGTGAGTGGCCCCATAGAGTGAGTGAGTGACCCCATAGAGTGAGTGAGGGGCCCCATAGAGTGAGTGAGTGACCCCACAGAGTGAGTGAGTGACCCCACAGAGTGAGTGAGTGACCCCATAGTGAGTGAGTGAGTGACCCCACAGAGTGAGTGACCCCATAGAGTGAGTGACCCCATAGAGTGAGTGAGTGACCCCACAGAGTGAGTGAGTGACCCCATAGAGTGAGTGAGTGACCCCATAGAGTGAGTGAGTGACCCCACAAAGTGAGTGAGTGGCCCCATAGAGTGAGTGAGTGACCCCACAGAGTGAGTGAGTGACCCCACAGAGTGAGTGAGTGACCCCATAGAGTGAGTGAGTGACCCCACAGAGTGAGTGACCCCATAGAGTGAGTGAGTGACCCCATAGAGTGAGTGAGTGACCCCACAGAGTGAGTGAGTGGCCCCATAGAGTGAGTGAGTGACCCCACAGAGTGAGTGACCCCACTAGAGTGAGTGAGTGACCCACAGAGTGAGTGAGTGGCCC
Organism: Sitta carolinensis; assembly: GCA_032173965.1. Taxonomy (NCBI): domain Eukaryota; kingdom Metazoa; phylum Chordata; class Aves; order Passeriformes; family Sittidae; genus Sitta; species Sitta carolinensis. The sequence continues at coordinate 1,703,102 of CM063298.1, read as the reverse complement.
CATAGAGTGAGTGAGTGACCCCACAGAGTGAGTGAGTGACCCCACAGAGTGAGTGAGTGGCCCCATAGAGTGAGTGAGTGACCCCACAGAGTGAGTGAGTGGCCCCACAGAGTGAGTGAGTGACCCCACAGAGTGAGTGAGTGGCCCCATAGAGTGAGTGAGTGACCCCACAGAGTGAGTGACCCCATAGAGTGAGTGAGTGACCCCATAGAGTGAGTGAGTGACCCCACAGAGTGCCCAAGCCTTCCAGAGGGCCCCAAGTAAAGCTAAGGAATGATCTCCCTCCCTCTCACTTCTCCTGGGTCCTTCAGGGAGCCAAAACTCACCACGCTTTTCATCAAACTGCTTTGCCATCACAGCAAAGTGGAGGTCAGGGGGCAAAACTGGGTCAAAATTCAACCCCAGATGATTTTAAAGTGTTTCAAGCTTAACTCTAGGAACGATTTTGAAACAGATGGGCACCTGGTCTTTTCCCAACATGGCAACTCCCTGTGCTGCCTTATTTGCAGCAATACACTCATAAAAATCCAGGGAGCCAATAAAGAGAGGAGAGGAGAAGTTTCAGGTGTTTACTGGCTGTAAAATTATTAATACCAGCTTCAAACATGTGATTGTGGCGTTATTGCTGATTGTACAGCATTAAAAGATAATAACAATAAAATATTAAAAAAAAAAAAGAAAGGAAAATGGAAAACCATTCGTTGCAAAAGTCTCGGGGTCGTGCACGTGGCCTTCATTCCACGGAGATTTTAAACATTTGGGTTGCTGCAAATTTACAACAGAGTCCTGCAGAAGGGTTTGCCAGGGTTCACTGTAACCCCTCAGCAAACACACACAAAAAAAAAAATAAAGACCAACCCCCCCAAATCCAGCTTAAGGAAGAGCTGAGGAGATACAGAAGAGACCAAACCATGAACAGGGAGACACCCAGCTCTACCTGGGCAAGGAATCCTCCCTGCTTGCCCCCATCCCTCGTGGCCTCTCCCCCCAGCAGGAGGCTCTGCTTGCCCTGATTTGCTCACTGGAGTTGTTTGCAAGAGCAGATCCTGCCCTGCCCCACGGGTCCCATTTTTCTGTCCTCACCCTGGGATCCCCGTTCATCAACCCCGCGTGTCAGGAACCCAAAACACGTCTCCGCTTCTTCCTTCCCTCTTCTGCTGCTCAGAGCCCGGCAGCCAAAAATGTGTCCGTGGGCTTTATGCATGAGGAGAGGTGACTACTGATGCTCACAAATGTGTGGTCATTTTTTTTAATTTTTTTTAAATTTTTTTTTTTTTTTTTTTTGGCCTGTCAGAAAATCAGCCCCTGGAATCACTGATGCCTTGTGAAATTACGGTCTAATGTAACCAGCCCGGGTATAAAGTAACCAATTTCTTTATTTTTTAAGAAAATTGTTCTCCTGGAGGTTGAAACACAAAACCAAGACGTGGATGAAGTTATTTTTGTCCCAAGTCAGGGGAAATTAATGAAATAGCACCTCCCATTCTGTTGACATTGGCCGAGGTTGCCAAAGTGCTCAGGAATATTGGGGTTCCCGTTAATGGGAATGCTGTAATAACAGGAGGGATTGGGAATATTATACTGGTGGGAATGTCCATGTCAGAGCCAACAAGGGGAGTTAAGCTCGTGCTTAACTTGAAGCAAATAATCAGCTGGAGTTGATAGTTACAGGGCTGTGATAAAATATCTCCTTACACTCTGGCTCGAATGTTATAAGGAGAAATCTGTGTCCTGAAATCCTGATTGAGATATCAGAATCCATCAGGAAACATTGCCTGAAAGAAAAGAATTCCTCAGTAGATATCCAGGAGTGCGTATTCATATTTAAAATGCTGAGTTTTCTCTAATTGGCTTGATTGTTTTTAAGGATCATGACGTGTTCGACGCTGTTTTTTAGGAGCCGCTCTTCCCTTTCAGTCCTGGAGTGAAAATGTTGCTCAGTAAATTCCAATAATTTATCTTGTGCTTTCAACTCCTCCACACAGGAGCCACGGGTTCTATCAGACTTGGCATTGCCACCTCCACGGGCAGAATTTGGGAGGGAAATGGCCCAGGGAGGCCAAAAATCCACGGGGAAATAAGGAAGCCCTGGGTAAGAACACCACATATTGTTCTTGGCCAACCCAGCCATTATTCAGCATCTATTTTTGATAACAATCTCTGAAAATCCAGATTTTTTTTTTCACAGATATATTGGTTTACTGCAGTTCTCTGTGGAGTCTGGCATTCTGCACTGCCAGCTCTGAGCTGCAGCAAAAACTCCATCCCAAATAATTTGTCCAGTCAACAATAATCGCTCCACATATTAATAAAAGTGGCTTGAAAAGTTCAATATGGGAGCTAAAATTTGTTTTAGCTCCGTGTGGTTTTGGAAGCTGGGATTGACATTCAATCTCGTTTCTGCTACAAAATGTCTTTGACTGTGTAAGTGTGTAATTATATGCCTCGATATAATTAATTGGAGGACATTATTCTCTCCTCACGGGGAGAAGAGGGATTATGTGGAGTTTCATTTGGCTCCCAGAGACACACTTTCCTCCGAGTACTTCCAGTGACATTTTTTTTTGTTGTTTTTAATTTCATCTCTGTTTATAGAAAACATACCTAATGAAGAGCCAGCCATCAGAGGAGGAGGGGTAATTCCAGCCCGGTTTCCGCCGGTGTTCCCGGGGAATAACCCCATCCCTCACGGCTCCGCAGGGATGTGAGGATGGGGAAGGAGCTGGGATCAGCCCAGCCTCTCCTCCATCCCAGTATTCCCAGTGCCAGAGGGCTGGCAGGGATGCCGCGGAGGAGAAGGATGGGCTGATGCAGCAGCCCCGCTCCGGGGACAGTTTTTCCCTTCCCTCTGGATCCCGCACGGAGGGCAGGATTCCCAGGCAGGGGAGCCCCGCAAAGCCCCAAACTTTGGCAGGCAGGATGGCCAGGACAAGGACAGGCTGCCCTCAGATTTGGGACAGAAAGAAAACCCCAAAGGCTGTTGCAGCATCCTGGGGGCTCCTTCTCCCCTCCAGAGAGAGACCCCATAAACATTTCCCCTCTCACCCTCCCGCTACCGACCGCGGCAAATTGCGGGGTGGGAAACCCAAACCCTGCTCCATGAGGATCCTGTTAGGAGCAGACCTTTGCCCAGGAGCCCTGCCCATCCTCATCCCACCCCGGGGTGCCCCTCTCCCCTCCCAGCCCTGTGCAGCATCCAAGCTCCCCGATGGAAACAACCCCGTGCCTTGTTTTCCACCGCGGCTCCGGGCCGGATTTCAGGCTCTCGTTTGCCTCTTCCTGACGTGTCGCCCGTCACGTTCTGATTATTGAGAGTTTTCTTTTGAAGAGTTACCTGAGGTGATGCCTAATTGGGCTGGAGGAGGATGCCAGGGCTCGGGAACGCTGCCAGCACCTCCCGGGGCTCCTGCCTGGCCAGTGATCCCGGCCCTCTCCTCTCGCATCCAGGCTGAAAGGGAACACCAGAGATAAAGCCTGGGAGGGAGCTGGGAGCAGCCACGGAGCCACTTCAGCGCAGGCAGAGCGGTCAGCCTTTAGCAGAAGATTTAATATTTAATGCTGAACGCGTATCAAATGTCAGAGAGCAACAAAGGAGAGGTTTCATGGCTCCTCACTCCAACCCTGGAAGAGTTTCCAGGCTCTGGCTGGATTTGGGAATCCAGTAGTGGCTCCCAACGCTATCCCTTCATGCCTCAATCAAAATAATCTCTTTATTCTGCCTTCTTCTGCCGTTGCAGGCTGGGTTCTGCCCCCCAAAACTGCCCCAAGCGTGTCCCAGGGGCGTGGGGCTGATCCCAATTTGCTTTGCTGCTTTCATGGGACTCCCCTGGCACTGCTGGGAAGGGCTTGGAGCTCTAGATTATCCTGCCACGTCCATGTCTTCAATCATACCTGAATTGCTAATAAATAATTAATAAAACAGCAGGGCTGAGGTGGGCTTGGTGCCACCTCATCAGTTCCCATTGGTTTTCCCTTCAGTTCCCACCTGCTTTTATCTGCTTCTGGCTGGGCTGATAACGATTAAAGTGTCAGGTCCCAAGTCCTGGCTCGTCCCAGAAGAGCCAATAAAAAGCTGCTGGAGAAATCTCTTTATTTTCCTTCTATACCAAGGTACCTATAAAGGGTGTTTGTCTGTTAACAGAAACACGAGGGCTCAAATGCCATCACGATTCCCTTTCTGGACATCAAGAACTCATCTAAAACAGAATTTCCAACAGCAAAACCAGTAAAATCCATCTGCCTTGGCACTCAGAGCACAAACATCAGCTAAACATCCCCACCCAGTGATTTTCAGGAGATGTTTTAAACGGAACCACTTTATCAGGATGATGAGGAGATGGTGGTGGTGGGGGGGGAAAAAACCAAAACTGAGAAAACACTGAAGCAGAGCTGAAAAGGCAAAGAGAAATAAAACATCACAACGAGTTCGATTTTCTCTCTCACGACTTCGCTCCCAGCAAGCACTGGAGAACATTTTGATGTGGTCTGTGGGATTGTTCCCTGCGAGATGATTAAAAGCGAACTCCCTCAGCCATCAGGGCTTTTTCCATCCCATTTGATCAGCCCAAGCGATGACTGAAGTGGGGAGCAGCGCCAGGGCGCCCAGCCCTGACCCAAACTCTCCCTCTCCTCTGCCTTTCCCTGAGCGGAGGTGGCGAAGGCTCCTCCAACAAACTCCCCGCGCCCGATTTTCACCGTCGGGCACTCGCACAAAACCCAAAGGACCCAAAGCCTTTTTGGCCGTTTCTCTACAATCAGATGGTTTAGAGATTAAAAGGAGAAAGGGGGAGAGAAGGGGGGGAAAATCGCATGGGAGGGATGAAAAAACAAAGCCACGTTTTCTATCTCATCCTACTTTACTTTTTAATTTTTTTTTTGTTGGGGTTGTATTTGAATTTTTGCTGTTTCAGCCGGGTTGACTTGACAAATGAGATGCGGGGGGAAGATGGATGCGGGGTCTTGGAGCATTAGCGCGTTATCAGGAGCCCCGGTCCGCTCTTCGGGAGCCATCGGGAACATTTTGGGGAGTGATCGATGGCCCGGGGGCTCGGGGGTGCCCGAGGAGAGGAGCCCGAGCAGCGGATGAGGAATGGCTCCCGAACGCCTCCCGGAGAGGAAAGAGGAGCGCTCTGCCCTCGGGGAGCCGAGTGCTGAATGATTTAATGGCTGCCTTTAGGAAGTGCCTTGTGCTTTATTGCTGCCTCTCTCTCTCTTTTTGTAATTCCTCTTTTTCTTTTTTTCTTTGTCTTTTTTCCTTTTTTCTTTCCTTTTTTCCTTTCTCGATTTTCCTTTTTTTTTATTTTTTCTTTTTCTTTTTTTTTTTCTTTTATCCTTTTTTGTCCTTTTTTCTATTTTTTTTCTTTTTTCCATTTTTTCTTTTTTCCTTTTTTATTTTTTTCTCCATCCTGGATCTCTTTTTCTCCATCCTGAATCCCTTCTCCTCCAACCCGGATGCTTTTTCTCCATCCTGGATCCTTTTTCTCCATCCTGGATCCTTTTTCTCCATCCTGGATCTCTTTCCATTGTCCTTCCCTCATCCTGGATCCCTTTTCCTCCATCCTGGATCTCTCCTCACCTGATCCTTTCCCCCATCCTGGATCTTTCTCTATCCAGATCCCTTCTCCTCCATCCTGGATGCTTTTCCTCCATCCTGGATCCTTCTCCTCACCAATCCCTTCCTCCATCCGGACCTTCTCTCCATCCTGAATCCTTTCCTCCATCCTGGATCCTTTTCAACCACCTTTTCCCTCCTCTGACTTCCTCCATCATGGGTCCCTTTCCCTCCATCCTGGATTCTCCCCATCCAGATCTTCTCTCCATCCTGGATCCTTCTCCTCCCTCCTGGATCCTTTTCCTCCCTCCCAGATCCCTTTTTCTCAGGAGCAGGGCTGCAGCTCCCAGCATTGAACTGTTCAGATTTTCCACAGAGGTGTCAGAAATCTCATGGAAAACTGAGGGGACTCTGGGAGCTCCTGGAGACATCAGCCCAAGGCTCTTTATCCCCTTCCCTGCCAATATTCCTTTAAAATCCTTCCTGTTCCTCGCCCAGGGAGCTGCAAAAAAACTCAATTTGTGCTGACTTGATGGTTCTTTGTGCTCCTAGAACCAAATTTTGCATTTTTTAATACTTCCCTGGAATAAAAATTGTCTTCAATTTAGGGAGTGAGAATCAGCATTCCAGTCACATTTCATTTTATTCTCCAATCTGCTCTGAGAGCCAAGAAAATCACACAGAATTCGGAATTCTGGGGTTTTAATTCTGCTTCATCTCTTGCTGAAATCTCAAGGCCTTTCTTCATTTTCCAGAATTTCATGCGCTGAAATTCCAAGGAGGAATTCAGTTTTCAGGACGATTTAGTTTCAAACAACCAAAGCAGAGACAATTTGCAATTCCAGAGGAATTTTGGATTTTTTTTTTTTTTTTCAGGAATTTCTGTGTCTTTTCTAGAGCCACCTAAGCTTTAGAAGGCACCATAGTCTCGCAGAAATTATTGAGAAACTTTGAGGTAACAATAAGAGAAATGCACATAAAATTTTTTACAGGCATGAGAAACTGTAGAAATCATAATTTTGGCCCCGAAAGATCAGATTGATTAAATTTGTCTCATTGGAAACTCCAATTTTTGGGCTAAATATTGGTAATAAAGGTGCCATAATTGAAGAAAAAAGTCATTAATTTCTTACCTACAGTGGCTGGAATGTCGGAATGTCACCATTTATTTGGAGATCTAGGTAAATAAGTTTTAAAAAAAACAGCAAAAAATGGAATTAGCAGGAAATAATTTAATTATATTCAATATATAATATTATATATAATGCTTATAAATATATTTTATATAAAATATAAATATATTAATACATATGCATATACATATACATATGCATAAATTAATAGATATAAATATAAATATAGATATAAATATAAATATAGATATAAATATATTATAGAATATAGCAATATAAATTAAAATATAAACAGAAATAAAAATATAGATATAATATAGATATAATATAGATATTATATATATATAGATATAGATATAGATATAGATATATATAGATATAGATATAGATAATAGATATAGATATAGATATAGATATAGATATAGATATAGATATAGTTAGATATAGATATAGATATAGATAGATATGCATATATTATAAAACATAAATTAAAAATCTTATAATTATACTATATAAATTAATTTCCAGGGGTAAACTTAGCACAAGAGGCTTCTTTATCACCCCAAAATCTGCTGCACATCCATAATTCGACCAAAAATACCCTTGAAGGGAATAAACCCCCACAACCCCGCTCATTCCAGACACAAATCCCGCAAATTAAACCCATTTCCTAAACAACGAGCGGGGCCAGCCGGGATCCCGCGGGTCCCGGGGAAGATTTGGAGGTGCCCAGAGATAAAGAAAATAAATTTTGGAGGCAACGCCTGGGAGCTTTTCAGCACCATTTCCATGATGAATGAGCCCGCGGGGCAAAGCAGGGGATTGGGATGCTCGCGGAGCTTCCCTGTGGAAAAGGCAGCCCTGATTTCCAGGTGCTCCTTGAAAAAAGGTGAAAAGTTCCCGGCGGAGTCTGGGAATTCAGCGATCTGGAGGAGAGCGGGTCGCTGGGAGGTTCATCAGGGCACCCGGCAAGCGCCGTTTTCCAGGTTTGATTGTTAAAGGGATGCACGGGAAATGCGGGAGGGACGGCGGGATAAACGGGAAAACACGGGGTTTTCTGTTTGCCTGTGATTTTTTGAGATTTATCTTTAGTAAAATCTTGCCTTTGTTTGTAGACAACTCATCCTTTGCTGTCAGCTATAAAATCTCTTTCCTGCTCATCCCAACCTTTGTCCAGTGACCACCAGCTCAGCAATCTTGATTTCCAGGCATCTTTTTTTTTTCTGTGTCCAAACTTGCTTCCATTTCTAGAGACCCTCCTGCTAAGCACTCAGATTTGTCACACTGCCCTGTTAAACTTTTCATCCTGCCCAACAACAAAAATCAGAGATTAAAACCTGGAGGTTTAAAAACCTGGATATTTGGGATGATGGGATGACAACAGCAGTGTGGTCCCGCTTCTCCAGGTGTCTTCTTTCAGGGGATGGAGCCTTTTATTCCCTTTTTAATTTATTTTTGCCAACTGGTCACTCCTGACATTTTCCAGCGTGGGGGATTTGTCTGGTGGTGGTGTTCTCTGAGTGATTATCAGTTCTCTGAATTATCAAACAGAAGGCCAGCAGAAAACAGGGATTTTGGGATTAAACCCCCAGCACAGCACAAACCCAATCTCCAGGAACTACTAATAATCCCAATTTCCCTGGTTTGCGAGCAGCTCAGGGAATTTTTTCCCCGAGTCTGAGCCCCTCCTTTCCTGCCCTTGGTATTGAGATAACCTTTGCTGGTGGGTTCATGGCTTTGCATAAACCCACGTGGCAGAACAGGCTGCAATATTTTATCATGGATAGGGGGGAAAAAAAAAGAGGGAAGAAAAGGTCATTTTCCCCAAATAATGCTGCTCAGTGTTGCCTCCAGGCCCGTGCTGCTGCCCTTTCCCTGCTGGACAAAACCAGAGCAGTGTTTGGAGAGAGCCCTGCTGTAATTGTGGGCAGTTCTATGGAGGGGAAAAAATAATGTGGTTTGTCATCAATCTGCCGGTGTGGCACACAAGGGCTGACTTGTTGAAATTTTGTCGGCTGTATTTACAGAGAAAACAGAGACCTGGTGCTGTGCAGGGCCCTATCAGGGCCCAGGTCTGGGAGAAGCAAAAAAGGGAAGGCTTGGATTGTAAGCTTTTGGGATAATGGAATCCATGAGGGAATGAAAATGGCTGTGCTCTGTGGCAAGATCAAACCCAGCAATTGGGTTATTGGGGAGTTATTTGTGGGGAGAGGCACGGAGAGGGTTGAGGGAAGGGGGACAGATGGAATCAGTCAGGTGCTGCTGATACAGCTCAGGCAGAGGGAAAGGAAGGATGGAAAATGGATGGGTGGATGGATGGATGGACGATGGATGGATGAATGGATGGATGGAGGATGGATGGAGATGGATGGATGGATGGATGGATGGATGGATGGATGGATGGATGATGATGGATGGATGGATGTGATGGATGGATGGATGATGGATGGGATGGATGGATGATGGATGGATGGATGGATGGATGGATGGATGGATGGATGGATGGTGGATGGATGATGGATGGATGGATGGATGGATGGATGGATGGATGGATGGATGGATGGATGGATGGATGGATGGATGGATGGATGGATGGATGGATGGATGGATGGATGGATGGATGGATGATGGAGATGGATGGATGATGGATGGATGGATGATGGATGGATGGAGGGATGGATGGATGGATGGATGGATGGATGGATGGATGGATGGATGGATGGATGGTGATGGATGGATGGATGGATGGAGGGATGGAATGGATGGATGGATGGATGGTGATGGATGGATGGATGGATGGATGGTGATGGATGGATGGATGGATGGATGGATGGGATGGATGGATGATGGATGGAATGGATGGATGGATGGATGTGATGGATGGATGGATGGATGGATGGATGGATGGATGGATGGATGGATGGATGGATGGATGGATGGATGGATGGATGGATGATGGAGATGATGGATGATGGAATGGATGTGATGGATGGATGATGGGATGGATGGATGGATGGATGGATGGATGGATGGATGGATGGATGGATGGATGGATGGATGGATGGATGGATGATGGATGGATGATGGATGGATGATGGATGATGGATGGATGGATGGATGGATGGATGGATGGATGAGGATGGAAGGTTGGATGGATGGATGGATGGATGGATGGATGGATGGATGGATGGATGGATGGATGGATGGATGGATGATGGATGGATGGATGGATGGATGGATGGATGGATGGATGGATGGATGGATGGATGGATGGATGGATGTTCCAGCCCTAGAAAATGCAGGATGGAGGAAAACAAGGTGATGTGATGAGGCAAAGACTTCATGCCTTGATGATTTTTTGTCTTTTCTTTTCATATACCTCTTATGTATTCACAGTATGCATCCATATGCCTTAACATACATAATCATGTATTTAATCAAATATCATAACATAATCCTAATATTCTATTAAGATAGGAAACCAAACATCCTAAAAGCCTCACAATTAAAAGCCAAAAATCTTCACAGTGTCTTAAAAAATCAAAGCCCCCTCTAATTCATATCTTATAAACTAAAATTAAATCCATCAAAAAAAAACTCCAAAACTTGAAGATAAAGAGATTTCACTCTCATTTAAACCTCTCATTGAAACATCATTGTCAAATATGCTAATTTCCAAAGTCTATAAAAATATATATACAATTTATTGTAAATACACGTTTCAACATATTACACCCTAAAATCCTTATTAAATACTGAAATAAAACCCCTTTATCCCTTAACCATGTCTAACTCTTCATTTTAAGACCAAGGAAACGACATCAGGATAACACAGGTCTAAGCTGAGCCACCATTCAGAGATCCTGGAATTGTTGTTGTCATCCCACTGTGAGGAGGATTCAAAGGAGGAGAGCATAAAGCTCATGAGATTCTTCACTTGTTGTGAAATTGTGAGTTTTCCATAAGAGGAAAGCAAAGGAAAGGGAGAAAAGAGGGAGAGAGGCAGAAATCTGGGATAAGTCACACTAAATATCCTTGCATGACACGGTCATTTATAAAAAGCACATTTTGCTTTGCTTATCTTGTACACAGCTTTCATCAGGCTACTGCCCTTTATTTTTCACTTGCCTGTAAAAATTACCTGCTGAAATGATGGATGGGGTTTTTAATTGGGGGGATGAAACGAAGCAGGAGGGCCAGGCTGGGGCTTTTGGGAGGGTTGTGCTGCTAGAAACTGTTCACTTGTGAGCACCATCGAGGGCCTCCCTCCTCCTGCTCCTCCCTGGCTGACATTGCTCCGTTCAGGGATGTTTGTCACACTGGTGTCATGACGTGGAAACCTTTCCATGAAGAGAGGGGATCCTGCAGAGCCCTGCTGCAGGTGTTTGAGACAGAGCTGGCACATCCCCCTGTGCTGAGAGGCACCGAAAGCACTGACAGGGGACAGGGGACACCAACGTGAACAACAGGGGACACCAAAATCACTGACAGGGGACACCAAAATCATTGACAAGGGACACCAAAATCATTGACAAGGGACACCAAAATCATTGACAAGGGACACCAAAATCAAGGACACAGCACAGGGGACACCAAAATCACCAACAGGGGACACCAAAATCATGGACACAGCCCAGGGGACACCAAAATCACTGACAGGGAACATCAACATCACCAACAGGGGACAGGGGACACCAAAATCATTGACAGGGGACAGGGGAAACCAAATTCATGGAAACAGCACAGGGGACACCAAAATCACAAACAGGGGACACCAAAATCACCAACAGGCAACATCAAAATCACTGACAGGGGACACCAAAATCGCTGACAGGGGACACCAAAATCACCCAGCTCAGGGGCTGCTTTGGGCTCCATCGTTGCCCTGTCAAAATCAGGCAGTTCCTCAGTGGCTGCAGCAGCCATTCCCAATCCATGGAAAAGCAGCTCAAGAGGCAGAGCCATGCCTGGAGCAGGGGGTGCTGTTATCACCCTTCACCAAAACGGGAAGAATTCCCAGTTTTTCCCAGCCTGAGCTGCACCTACCCCTCCAAAATAGGAATATCCCAGCCTGGCTTTGCCTGGGATGAGCTCTCTTGGCAGTCCATGCTGGGTATTTTCATTTTAATCTTGGAATTCTGCAGAATGAGAGACAGCAGGAAAGGTAAAACCCTCTCCATGCAGCAATCTGCAATCTGACCTTTTTTTTTTTTTTCCTCTTTATAAATAATAATTCTGGAGGAGATTTCAAAATAAAACGGACTCAACCCCTTATTAATATTGCCAAATGAGTCACCCCCATGCACAGCCCTAATACATAAAAAGGAGCATTTTCTGTTGCTTCCATAAAAATATCCAGAGGGCAGCGGCAGGGAGAGTAAATTGAGAAGACCAAAGTTAAACAGAACCAGTCTCGTACGCTTTCTGCAACTTCATTGTCTGCTTTGCCTGGTGCAGGAGGGGAAAAAAAAACAAAAAAAACCAAAAAAACTCAGTAGGTTTGCAGTGAACACGTTCTAGAGTTAAATGAAATTATCATCCAGGCACAGTGGATGTTTTAAACGCCGCCCAACCTGCACGCACAGATGGAATTTGTGGGGGGTTTTTTTCCTCGCTCAGCCCACGGGGAGCAGCTGCTGGGGAATCACCCCCAAATCCTGTGAAATTTGCCCAGTTTTTAGGTCCAAATCCAGGCCAGATTTCTTTCTGAAATGGTTGGGTTTATTCATGGAGCTGAGCGCACAAAAATTCCAGGGAAAATCGAGTGAGGCTGGACAGAGGCGCTGCCCAAGGCTGGACTCCCTCCCTCCCAGAAAATCCTGGATCCAGTGGTAAAGCTCCCCCAGATCCAGTTTGGAAATGAAGGGGGGAAAATGACATTTCTTTTATGATTTATTGGCGTTTTCAACATTGCTTTTCGCTGCAGCTCCAACCATTACAAGTGAGAAATTAAAAAAAAATCGAAATTATCAACACGGGTCATTGCTTTGACACAAATGTTTCAAAATTCAAGATTTTTTTCTTTCTAAAGAGTCCTATATTCATCTCAGGGAAAAAAAAAAATAAAAAGCATTTTTAAAGCAAATCTGGAATTATCTTTGTGTTCCTACAGTGAGCAGGATTCAAATTAGGGGAGCATAAAGTTGATTATATTTAGAGGATGTGTGAGTTTTCCAGAAGGGAAGAGAGAAAAAAGGGAGAGAGGCAAAAAACTGGAACAAGTCACACCAAGTATCCAGAATGACAAAATAATTTATAAAAATATTTAATGCCATCATCAAATATTCACTCTATAAAGCAGTTTTTAGAGGATTTTGAATGACTGGAGATCTCCACTATTAATTCCAGCCCTGTTCAATTCACCCATTTTCCTACTGGCCTCATTTTGAGGAAAATTTGAATATAAAATCAGGATTTTCCTGCCTGTTTTTCCACCTCAGGGTGAAAAGACAAGGCACAAGACAAGGAATTTGATGAGTTTGCCCCACAGACAGAGCAATTTCTGCTCTCCAGGCTTTAAAAATGAACCTGGGGGATTCTGTAATGAATTGATTCCCTTTTTCAGTCCCACAGAAAGTTTCTCCACTGTTTGATCCAAAACAAAAAATGGGAATTTTTCATTTCCAACGTGGGATTTTGAGTAAGACTCCCAAGTAGCCATGAAATGAAGGAGGCTCTATAAAACGAAGCAGAAATATCCCCAGAAATCATTTTTTAAATGATTTTAAAATTTAAATTCTCTGCTCAAAATTTCACAGAGATTAAGATGATTTTAATTTTTTCTTTCCCTACAAGATTTTGAAATCCTTTTCTTGGATTCACAGGCAGGGATGTGATTTCTTGTCAGATGTCAGGAGCTGGCTTGAAATATCTGTCCAAAAAAAAAAAAAAAATCTCATTTCTCTTCTTTTCTGCAGCACAGAATTCCCACCATCCCAGAGGGAAGAGAATCATCCTGCATGGATTCAATCTGGCTAAAAAACCCATGAACATTAACACTTTCCAATGCATCTCCAGAAGTCCCTGCCTGGGATTTAAAGAGTTTTTAGGGATTTTTTAGCCCTTTGTTCCAAATGCAGGAGACAAGGTGGTGCAAGCTCAATTACATTCCACTCGATTTAAGATTTTTTTCCTCTTCCCCCTCCTGCTCTTCACATAAACACCTAAGTAAACACACAGAAATCCAAATTCTGCTGCCTGTGCACCCATATTCTCCTTTTTTTCGAGCTTTTCAGCTTGGCTCATTCCAGCAGCCGGGGCTTTGGGGACGGCTTTCAGCCTCAATCCCCCAAAGCCTTGTTCCCTCGCCCCAGTCAATGATGGCATTCTTATTTCTCCTTCTGTCTTCGAGGGTCTGATGAGATCATTTATTGTTCTTAAGGGTTAATTGAGCCTGTCAGGGCCTTTTTTGCCTGGCTGCTGCTGCAGGATCAGTCACAGCTCCCAGCTCCACGATGCTAAATCAGACCACACTTTTCCTGAAGCAAAGAAAAAAAAAAAAAAAAAAAAAAAGGAAAAAAAAAAAAAAAAGGGGGGGGAAAAAAAGCAAATTTAGCATGGAGAGAGGAGAAGCAGTTCAGTCTGGTTTAAAGGAAGGGAGGGAGGGAGCCAGGGGGAGCAGGGACTAACTTTGGAGAGAAAATAACAAACTTTAAGTCCTGAGGTCTTTCCTCTATATTGAAAAGGCAGTTTGGAAAGGAAATTAGTAAAAACAAACAGAAGGTGCCAAGGTTTCTTTATCATACCTGGAGTAGGATATGCTGAATTCCACAAGGCCTCGAGCTGGCGCCTGGTGCTGCCTCGGAAAAAATGGTACCCAAGGCTCCATAAAATGATCTATTGGGACTTCAAAGTCGTGGCAGCCCCGTGTGGCACAGGATGTGCTCAATTAATTATGTGATTTTTAAATGACAGGGGTTGGGGAAAGTAAAAATAATATAAAAAAGGGGCAGGGAAAAAAAAAAAAAAAAAGGGAAAGCAAAAGAAGAAGAAGAAAAAAAGGGGTTTTTAAAGAAAATAATATTAGGGGAAAAAATGGGAGAAGTAAACTGAAAGGCCTTGTTGTCTGTCTGCCAAACAGCAGCAGCAGATAAGGGCCGGGGTTGCCGTGGAAACTCAGGCCCGTAGGAGACAGAATCCAATTTCAGAAACCACAAAATCAACATAAACGTGTGCAAAAATAAAAAGGTTTGTTTGGCGAGTAACGAGGAGAAGGCTCCCAATGTCTGCAGCAGCTGAACCGGGGTGACCTCGGCCAGCGCCGAGCCGCGAGAGGGACGATGTCCCACGATGCTCTGGCACCTCTGGAAGGAGAATTCCTCCTTATCAGCCAGCTCTGCTGCAAGAGCCAGGCCCCCAGCGCCCTGTCCCTAAGGGAAAAAGAGCGAGGAAGGAGGAATATGAGGAATATGCGTTAAAGCACTGGGAGTGAGCTGGGGTTGAGGCTCATTGAAGGTGATGCTCCTAATTTGGCTTTCACCTCAGTGTGGCCCATTAAGAGTGAACAAAGTGATTTTATATGAATAATATAATGTATAGCGTTATAATATATGGTAATATGGAATATTATATGAATATTATAATATAATATTATTATATTGTTGTGTATGGTATTATATGAATGATATAATGTGTAATACTATATATTGTTATATATATTATATGAGTAATATAATGTATAATATTTTAATATTATGATATATACTATTCTATTAATATATATAATATTATAATATTACAACATTATAACGTATAATATATTTATAATATATAACGTTATATGAATATTATAATATAATAGTATAATATTGTTATATAATATTATATGACTTATATAAGGTATAATATTATATTATAATATATACTGTTATATAAATATGATATATAATATTATAATACTATGATATACAATATATTTATAATATATAACATTATATGAATATTATAATATGATAATATTGTTATATATAGTATTATATGAATGATATAATGTATAATATTATGTTATAATATATATTATTTTATTAATATAATATATAATATTATAACATATATTTATACTATATAACGTTATATGAATATTATAATATAATATGATAATATTGTTATATTATATAATTATATAATGTATAATATTATAATATGTAATATTATATTTATAATATAATATTATAATATATAATATAGAATGAGTAATATAATATATAATATTATAATATATACTATTATATGAATAATAGTATATATAATAATAAAATAATTCTGCCTTTCTTGCCCTTAAACCATTTTCAAGCTGGGGAGACTGGGCAATTACAACTTTTGCAGATTTCCTGAGGAAAAAAAAATATTACAGCGACCACAACAACAGAAAATTTACATCCCTGAGAGGACACCAGAATCTTCCAGCACTGCCACTTGTCACTGCGTGAACAGCAGAGTGACACAAAAATCCACGGGGGTTTTGAGCTGCTCTGATGGGAAAAGGGATGAAGATGGAGGGGGAACCTGGGGGATTCATTTTTGCGGCTTTTGTGCCTCAGTAATTTTGGTTTAAGAGTGTTTCCAAGAACCCTGTCCTTCTCCAGCCCTGACTTTGGGGGTTCAGGTCGTGTTTTACCCCCACACTGATTGTTCTTCTGCTGTTTCACAGAGTGGTTGGGGTTGGAAGGGACCTCAAAGCTCATTTTAAAGCCAGGGGCAGCCACAGCTGCTCTGGGCACCTGTGCAGGGTCCCAGCACCCTCACAGGGAATAAATAACTCCATCCCAAAATCCCATCTGCGTTTTGAGGGCTCCCGGGTAATTGTGGCCCGAGGATGGGACTCAGCTCCCCAAAAATGAGCTCCTAACCCACAGGCAGCCCCCAAAAATCAGTGCCAGCCCCTCTGCCAAACTCCAGAGGCCTGAAAAGAGAATTTCTCTTCTGCACTTTTCCACCAGGATGGGAGATGGAGAGGTGGGAACTGCTCTGTCCAATCTCTGCTCACTGTCCAGAAACTGAGAGATACGAGGTCAGCAATAAACTGGAGAGTTCTTTTCTTCTTCTCTTACTGTGCTCCCTCTCTGCATCACAGTGACAATATTTTTACTCATTTTCTGTACTTTAAACTGGGAAAAGACAACCCTCATTATCAAGCACCATTTTTCAAACCACCTCGAAGGGGCAGAACAACAGCAAAAACATTTCAGCAGGAATCACAGGGATTTCCACGTTTTGCAGAGACACTCCTCCGTTGTTATCACTAATTACCAAATGTGCCAAATACTGTCAGAGCTTGGGACATCCCTTTGGGAATCTGGAGCTGCTGAGATCTCTGCCAGGGGGCTCAGAGACCCTGGCACACAGCCCAGAGCACCAGTGGGCTCCATTACAAACCATGGAGCAAATTTCCACCTTTACATGAGGAGATGAAAGCCACAGCAGTTTGAATAGTGTCATAATTAGTGTATCACAGGGTGTAAATGGAGATTTTAGGATTTTTTGTATAGGGTTTTTGGAGACAAGATGGAGGGATTTAAGTGTGTCTAGCCTTTCTTCTTTTTTTTCTCTGTCTCCATCTTCACTGATGATGCTGGCACTTTTGGATTGGTTTGGAGTAGAAGCTCACTGTCTAACATAGGTGATGGGTGTTAGGGAATAATTGTAAATATGTCACATGTAGTTTTTAGTATATAGAGATAACACCGCCCTGGGGGCAGGCAGAGTGCCTCTGGCTGTCCCTGGGCTGGGCAGGAAGAAAATTTTATAGATAAGAAATAATAAAATCCTTGAGACCAAAAACTGAAGAGCTTCGTCTCATCCTTTGGACGCACGGGCTGAAGCAGAGATTTAAAACAACAAATCGGGGTCCCAAACCCTGCAGGACCCCACAAAATACCAAGATCTGCTTGGAGGGGCTGGCTTTCCATCCCCAGGTCAGATTTGTCACCTGGCCTCTAACGTGCCCAGCAAAGGGAGCAGGGAGCAAAGCCCAGCAGCCTCTGTTTGTCCTTGGCACCCCGGTGCTGCCTCTCCTCCCCAGGCATTCCGTGTGTGTCCGTGTGACCCCAGCCTGGCTGGGGCAAATCCGGGAGGGAATTCCAGAGGGGTCCCTCTAGAAGCAGGTCCAACAGCCCCTCTGATGCCTGAAGTTCTGAGCTTTTTTATTTTTCACATTCTGGGCTGTGTTGGGGGCAGGTTTAGGGTTCATGTTCAGTGCTGCTCAGCTCTCCTCACACAGCAGGGAGACAAAACAATTCCTGCTCCACTTTGGGACCAAGGACAACTTTCAGGGCCAAGAACCAAAGCAAGGGAGAGGGGAGAAGGCAAAGCAAGGAGGATGGAGCTTCCTGCCCTGCAGCTGGAATTGCCCAATGAACTCCAAGGTGCTGCTGGAGCAGAACTGATCCCAGGCTGGGACCTGGTGGCTGCTCGTGCATTTTGTGCCCATTTTGTGCCCATTTTGTGCCCATTTTGTGCCCATTTTGGGTCCATTTTGGGTCCATTTTGTGCCCATTTTGTGCCCATTTTGTGTCCATTTTGTGCCCATTTTGGGTCCATTTTGTGCCCATTTTTTGCCCATTCTGTGCCCATTTTGTGCCCATTTTGTGTCCATTTTGTGCCCATTTTGTGCCCATTTTGTGCCCATTTTGGGTTCCCCTTGGGTGTGGCCCAGCCGGGCTCTGGCACTGCCCAGGTGTGCCCAGGGAGGTTTGAATCAATCCCTTTGAATCAATCCCTGCTGGATCTTTTGGCTCTGCCTGGTTCTGCTCCAGCTCAGCCCCCAGAAGGCATCACTTCCCCTACTGGTTTGGGAAAACATTTCCTTGGAGAAAAGTGGGAAAAAACCAGTTTATTTAACATCGTGAATTTTGCGTGGCCGAGAGGGCTCTGCTGCCTTCTGAGGGTAATTGTGGCCCGAGGATGGGACTCAGTTCCCCTAAATGAGCTCCTGACCCACAGGCAGCCCCCAAAAATCAGTGCCAGCCCCTCTGCCAAACTCCAGAGGCCTGAAAAGGGAATTTCTCCTTCTCTCTTGCACTTTTCCACCAGGATGGGACTCCCCTCCCTACAAAGGAGCTCCTGACCCACAGGCAGACACCAAAAAGCAGTGCCAGCCCCTAAACTGAACTCTAGAGACCTGAAAAGAGAATTTCTCCTTCTCTCCTGCCCTTTTCCACCAGGATAGGATTCAGTCCCCTAAAAAGGAGCTCCTAGTCCAGATATAGACCCAAAAAATCAGCGCCAATCCCTAAACAGAACTCCAGAGGCCTGAAAAGGGAATTTCTCCTCTCCTGCACTTTTCCACCAGGATGGGACTCAGTCCCTTAAGAAAGAGCTCCTAACCCAGATATAGACCCAAAAAATCAGTACAAATCCCTAAACAGAACTCCAGAGGCCTGGGAAAGAGAATTTCTCCTCCTCTCCTGCGCTTTTCCACCAGGATGGGACTCCCCTCCCTGTAAAGGAGCTCCTGACCCACAGGCAGACACCAAAAATCAGTGCCAGCCCCTAAACAGAACTCTAGACCTGAAAAGAGAATTTCTCCTTCTCTCTTGCACTTTTCCACCAGGATGGGACTCCCTTCCCTGTAAAGGAGCTCCTGACCCACAGGCAGACACCAAAAATCAGTGCCAGTCCCTAAACCAAGCTCCAGAGACCTGAAAAAAAAAAAAAAAAATTTCTCCTTCTCTCCTGCACTTTTTCACCAGGCCAAATATAATGAGGGCCTATATTTTAATGGGCAGCAATGTTTAATATTTGACATTAGGTAAATACGCTCTCCACGCCGCCAGAATAATTTCACACAGTTTCAGGGTGGAGCTTTGAAAAGCTGCTGGGTAATGGAGTTCAAACTCTCAAGGCTGGGACTGTTTGGAAAGTCCCACCCTGAATCTGGGATCATTACAAACCTTTCCCAGCCTGTAAATCTTGGGGTTTGCAAGAATGGTTCCACCACAAAAATAAAAAACCCAGCACCTGAGGTCAGATCTTGTGAGGGTGGGGGTGTGCCTGAGGACAAGCAGTGATGTCACAGCAAGGAAAATTTCTATTTTTTCCACCACAAAAAAAAAAAAAAAAAAAAAATAGCCTTGGCAATGCAGAGCCATGGAAAAGGACATAAAGAGCAAAAAAAAAATAGAGAGCTGAAATGTAAATAGGTTTTGTGAAATATGGCTCCGGGTTTGTCCATGCCCCACAAAATATCTGGATATATTGTAAAGTATTTTTTTTTATATATATATATAAGTTTTTAAGTACTTTAGCAGTCTATCTAGGGCAGTTCAGTGGATGTGAGCAGCAAGGCTGGGTTTAAAATGATGGATATTTTAGAATGGAGCTGTAAATCTTTCCAGGCTCACAATCTGCTTCCTTTTGAGAAATGGGTGATGGCAAAGGGAGATTTACAGTCGTGTTTGGTGTGGATGCAGCAAACACAGAACTGCTCCTTTTGAGGGGTGATTCCCCTCACCAAATCAGATGGGAAAACAGTTTTTGGTTTTTATGGAGAAGGGGATTCACTGATCCAACAGGGATCAACACCTTCAAAATGCTCCTTAGTGCACAGCAGAGCTCAAATTGATTCAATCAATTAAAAAATTATTAAATAGGGCAAAGTTTAGGGTGAAAAGGGAAATCGTGGGGGAATTTTCAAGCAGCACATCAAGTTTTCTGAAGTGGTGCCTGGACTGCAGCAATTTCAAGGTCTGGGTTTGGTGGGAGCAGAGTGAATCCAGGGACAGCCCAGCTGCTGCTCCCCTTTTTCTGGAGAGTTCACCAACACCCCCAGGGTTTTCCTGGGGCTCTGGTTGGAGGGAAGAGGCAAAATGTGGGATGAAGGGGTAGAATGTCGGATGAAGGGGTAAAATGTGGGATGAAGGGGTAAAATGTGGGATGAAGAGGTAAAATTTAGGATGAAGAGGTAATATGTGAGATGAAGGGGTAAAATGTGGGATGAAGGGGTAAAATGTGGGATAAAGGGGTAAAATGTGGGATAAAGGGGTAAAATGTGGGATAAAGGGGTAAAATGTGGGATTCAGGGGTAAAATGTGGGATGAAGGGGTAGAATGTGGGATGAAGAGGTAAAATTTAGGATGAAGAGGTAATATGTGAGATGAAGGGGTAAAATGTGGCATCAAGGGATAAAATGTGGGATGAAGGGGTAAAATGCAGTATTCAGAGGTAAACTACAGGATGCAGAGGTAAAATGTGGGATTCAGAGGTAAAATGTGGGATGAAGGGGTAAAATGTGGGATGAAGGGGTAAAATGTGGGATTCAGAGGTAAAATACAGGATTCAGAGGGCAGTGAAAGCAGCTCTGAGCTCCCCCAGCCCCCGTGGCTCAGCAATAACACCTTGGGGTCAGGAGATCAGCCCTGGGGATGGCTCCTCTTCCCAAACAGTGACCTCCTGACCACTCCAGGCTTTCCTGAGATGTCTCCTCCACTGTTTTCTTGTACCAGATGATAATAATATCATAAATCCTCCTGAAATAGAATAACAGAGCCTCCTTAAACCACAACATTGAGAACCGGACTTGTTTTTCAAAAGCAAATTAAAGAGTCCTTCCTATGATTTATTCTCTCTTGCTGCCCCTGCAAGGCAGAGCTTATTTTTCCATTAAAATTCAGGAAAGGAAGAAAAACGCCTGCAAACACCACATTTGTTAGGGCTGGTTGGGCTGGCATAGGCTCCAAGTTGCACCTTTTTCTATTTCATCCATCTCCCATGGCTGGGCTGGCTCATTAAGGGCATTTTTGGGGAATTTAACAGCAAATAGAGGTGTCCAGCTCTCCCTGACTCACTCCCAGCGTGGTTTGGGTGATGGAGTTGGGTGGGTGCTGGGCACATTTCCTGCCCAATGTCTCACCCAGAACAGCTCTAAGCTGAAAACCAGGCAGGGGAAGGAGCTCTGGTTTTGGTGAGGTTGATTAAGCAAGACAAAATCAATTAATGTCTGAGACCTCACAGGTTCCTGAAGGCAAATTGTTCCAATTACCAGCACCTGAGAGCAAATTAGGAGCAATTAAAAGGAGCAGCTGGGATTTCACTGAGTTCCTCTTGTCACTGTCATCTCCAGTCCGTTCCAGGCTCATTAAAAAGGTATTTTGCCCAATTTAAGGGTGGCATTTTTCATTTTAAATAGTTACAACCACGCTCTGTACATTTGGAAATATTCCCTGAAGTGGAGATGGGTGAGGATGTGAGTGTTTTCTACTGCCTGTGGTTCAGGTAAAACCTCTGCAAGGGGCTGTTGCTGTTGCAAATTCCAAGAGCTGATTTGCCTGAGCAGGCTCTGGAAAATCCAGAGCTCTGGGCACAGCTTTGTCCTTCCTGCAATGCCTCTCTGAAAGACAAAGAAAAATCCATTTTCTCTCCATCATCTCCCCTGAAACAAAGCAACAGGGTCTGGTTTTATTGGGAAACACTCCCACAAAGCACACCTGAGTCTGGGGAGGGCTTCGGTCAAGGATCTGTGGAATATGAATTAATCCCTCTCCAGTTCTCTCACACAACTTGGGAATTTAGATTTCAATTCCTCAGCACCACACAGGAAACAGGAATCCCAGTTTAGGATATTTCCTAAGAGACTTCACCACCCTTAACTTGTTCCAGCCAGGAGACAAATCCACTCTCCACAGCCTGGCACTGTCAAACCCAACATTCCCCACCTGACCTTTCCTTCCTGCCACCGGTCATTCTGCTCCAGGCCTTTTCCCACCTGAATTCCCAAATCTTTTGGATATTCCCCATCACCCTCATCTCATCCCAGTGCTTTGGGTGCTGGGGTTTCCATGGTGGAAGGGTTCCTGCCCAGCAGGGAAGGTCCCTGGACACTGGGAGGTGGGATCAGCCCCAGGAGTGGGGAGGAACAAAGGGACTTCCCTTGGATTTTGCCCGTGGATTGATCCAGCTCATCTCTTCACCCCATCCCGCCCAGCTGAACCCAAATCCCTTGGGAAAAGCAGAGGCAAATCCCACCAGCAGCAAAGCTGAGCACAAATGTGCAGAGTGAGGGATTTCTTTGGCCAGAGAGGGATTTGCAGCCATGCCAAATCACTGCCCAAATCCATCCTGACAGGCAAAGAGGAGCCAGTGGAGATCATGGAATCAGGAATGTTGGAAAAGACCTTCAAGTCTTCAGGCTTGACCTTCAGGTGCCACATCCACAGGATTTTTGGGCACTTGTAGGGATGGTGACTCCACCACTTCCCTGGGTTGCCCATTCCAAAGCCAGACAATCCATTTGGGGAAAAAATTCTGGGAAATAGAGCACTGTAACAGGAAAATGGAGAGGGAATGGGGATTTCTCTCTGGATTCCAAAGCCTGCCAATCCATTTGGTGAAGAAATTCCATGAGATAGGGCACTGTAACAGGAAAATGGAGAGGGAATGGGGATTCCTGTCTGGATTCCAAAGCCTGCCAATCCATTTGGCGAAGAAATTCCATGAGATAGGGCACTGTAACAGGAAAATGGACAGAGGATGGGGATTCCTGCTGGAACTGGAGTAGGAACTGTGTAAAGGAAAGTGGTGAGGTGGGAAAGACCTCTCCTCAGAGAAATGGGAAGGAGAGACCAGGCTGCAGTTCCCAAGCAGGGCTGAGGAAAAGATAGGGAGAATCCAACCCCCCCACACACTTTTCAGGGAGTCAGGGCTGTGTTTGTTGTTGGACATTTCAGAGGTTAAGAGTGTGCCCAGTGAAAAACACGGGCTCTTAGACTGGGAGGTACCACCCAAGGCAAAAAAAAAGCAAATTAAAAAATAAGCCTCCCACCCACCAGTCTGCCACCAAATGTGCCCTGTCATGCCGAGGGACTGCTGGAGCAGAGCAGAGCAGAGCAGAGCAGAGCAGCTCGTTCCAGCCCTAATAATTCTGATGATTCATCTCCCTGCATTACCAGAGCTCTTTGGGGACAGGAGCAGCAGGATCCCTCTGCTGCCTTTGGGATAACAAACACTCCTGGTAAACACTCCTCCCCCAGCCCCCTAAATATCCACCTCACCCCAAAAATGAGTCACAGCTCCCCCGTGCCCAACCCAGCGTCCCCGGGAAAGGCTCGGGGAAGCCTTTGGGATTTGTGGGGTAAATCAATAAATTTGGGAATTTATCCACGGGGATGGGGATGCCCAGACACAGGCACACGAGGGCACGCTCACGTTTGGTGGGGGGGAGAAGGGGTTTTTATTTTATTTTTTGGTGGGAGGGAGCAGGGAGGGCTCTGTGCCAAGGAAACGCCAGCGAGCGGCGCGTTCCACCCGAGGTGTTGACAGTGGATAATAAATCCCGGCCCTACCTAACATTTACAGGAACATTAGAAAATAAAGTGAAACGGCGTGAGCTGGTTCCCAGGGCAACCAGACAAACACAATAAACAGGCCTCAGAGGCAAGAGTAACTTACACCATCCTCCCGGGGCTCAAATATATCACTTTACATTAGCCTTCTGCTGGGGCTGCTCCTGAAAGCTCTTTGTTTTATTATTATTTGGAAAGAAAAAAAAAAAATTAAAAAAAAAAAGAAGACAAAAAAGCTGGTGTTTTCTTAGTGCAGATCGGCGTGAAATCGAAGAGTTCCTTTGGTTGCTGGTCTTTATAGGTCTTTTACTGCACATTAAAGCTCCTGTGCAAATAATAATGACTATTAATAAATCTTTATAAAGAACTGCGTCCCTCTCCTGCAGAAGAATATTATTAATAAGGTGGCCAGAACCCAGAGCCTTTGCTGGCCCAATAAAAACCAGTTTTCTGGGGTGTTTTTCCTCAATACAGATACAAAATTAACTGTCAAATATATGGGGTGGCTAAGCCAGATTATTTTCCTGATTCAACAGCCTTCCTCCAACTCTGCCTGTGACCAGACCTTGGGTTTGGATCTTGCTGTCACTAATTTTAGGGGAATGTCCTGGGCCCAGCCAGGTCACAGCAGCTCAGGCTCATTAAATCCCAGCACAATCTGTACGAAATAATGACATTTCATTGGAAGAAAGCAGCCAGTAAATCTCTCTTCACCTGCCTACGGCGAGCCCGTGCACCTATTCCATCACTCTGTGCAGATACAATCCCTAAACACATCATTTTCGGGATGGCACCACCCTGAGAGCACGGAGATGGGAGCAGGCAGGTGAGATTTGGAGGGGCAAACTCGTGATAAGTTTGGGAATGATGTGACAGCTTTGGGAATGTGACCTGAGAAGCTCCTCAGCTTTCTCAGACCACCCACGTGTGATTTACCCCCGATGCCTCGGCGCTGCCGAAGGGAGCAACTCGGGCCATTTTTCCCCAGTCCTGCCCACCCACTGCTGCAAATGTTGTGCTCCAGGCTCTCTTATTTATCCTTGTTGAGCCACCTTTTTGTGGTTTGCCGGGGTTGTTTGGGCTTGTGCTGTCCCAGGATGGACAAACACCGGGAGGCTCCAGCCTGGAGCGGGACTGACTGGGATAAACTGGGTGAGTCAAAGGCAGCACATGGAACATGTGAATCTGGCACTCCTAAAAGAGGCAGCAGGACTCACTCAGTTGCTTTTCCTGCACTCCTGAGCTGTCCTGATGGGAATTGCCTGGAAACAAAAGGGGTGCCAGTGAGGAGCCCCGGATTTCCAGCAACGCCTGGCAGCCTCCCCCCGGGGGTTCTCCCAGGTTTTCTGCACAGAAATAACCCTTGGAAATGTGGGTGCCAGCCTGGCCAGGGCAGGGTGGGGTGAGCACGTTCCTGGTTTCTTTGCCACATTCAGCTCCAGACCTGCAGGGCTCCCCCTGCCAAACCCCGAGCACATCCCCCCCTCCAGCCCGTGGGTAAAAGCTGAGTAAAGGCAGAGCTGACACAGTGGAGGGGGCTTTTCCCCCCTTTTTTTCATGATTAAATCACTGCCCTATTGATGACTAATTAGAATGAGTGAGGTCCAGATGGCCAGAGTCTTTAACGAGGCCAATTAAGGATCCGAATGTTTTTCTCCCGTGCCCGTTTTCCTAGAAAGACTAAGCAGCAATGGAGGTCCCACCTCCTGCTCCAGACCCAGGCCAGCAACTTGATCCTGGAGGATTTAAGAAATGAAAGGTCAGGTGTGATAAGGAAGAACCCAGGGCAGGTTTTCAGCAGGGAGGCTCCGTGTGCTGCCTCAGCCTCCAGGATTTCTGCCCAAGTTCACCCCTGGACACCTCCAATCCCTTTCTTTGCTGGGAGGGCTCTCCAAGCTTCACTGCCTCCATCCCATGGGGATTTTGCTGCTCTCCTGAGTCACGGTCATGTGGAGAGGAGCTGGAACACCGTGAAGCAGAATTTCCTATTTCTAACCTGGGCACAGAGCAGCTCCCGAGGTTGCCACCCTTGTTTTGCAGGTTTGCAGGAGGGTGTCCAAGCAACTGCCCTGGAGTGTTTATTTGAGCTCCAGGAGCTTCCTGAGGCTCTGCTGTCCCCAGGGCAATTTCTGTCTGGCCACCTGAGGTTTGCAGGGCCTCTGTTCCTGCCTTACAACATCACCTGAGCACCTCAGGAGTTTTTAGCCTGTTGTTTTTAACAATGCTGCCATGAAAACACGTGGATTTTACAGGTGGGGAATGCAGGGGGAGAACTTTTTGTATTGCACAGAAGGCAGGATATAAAAGAGAAGAGCCCCAATTTCCCAACTCAGGCTGGAATTTAGCTGCCAAATCAATCCTCTTGCTGCTGTCCTTCCTGAGGGAAGCAAACAGAATCCAATTCTTTTATGGGCCAGGTGTCTGCACCTTCCCTCTGATTATGAAATGCTCTTGGACAAAGAAAAGCTGATTAAAGTGCTTCCAGTGGGGATGTTCAGATGAAAAGCTCCCAGGCTTGCAGCCACTTCTGCTTCCAAGTGACTCGAGGGATGCAAAATTTGTCTCAGCCCTGGACTGAATTTAAACATTATCCTGTTTTATAAATGAAAACCCCAATTTTTTTAAATCCTCTTCCAAACCATCTTATTTTTTTAAGCCGATTTTTTGGCTTTCACTGATCCAAAGGGCAGGATGAAGAGTCCATTTCAACATTTCCAGTTTTGGAGTCACTCCACCTGCCCCTCAGCTGGGTTCCAGGGTAGCTGAGGTGTTCCAGGTGAGCGAGCTCTCCCCCCTGGGAATCAGCAGCTCGGGAATTTTGTGCATTCCACGCTGTCCGAGGGCTGCTTGCGAAGGAACACGTCTGAGTGCTGCAGCAGCCACAGACTCTGTGAGGTTTGTGGTGTGTCTGAGTGGAACAATGGCAGCCCCAGTGCAGGGCAGATTTCCCGGATCTGGAAGGTTTATATGGATTATATACATTCCATGAAATACCCCGGCAGCTCCAGGGGAGCCAGAGAGCACTGGGATCCCGGGGTGTGTGGGAAATCACAGCAGTGCTGAGGGAATTCCTGGAAATCTCACCCTTCCCAAGTGTCCCAGGAGGTTGGGTCCTGGGGAGGACACAGTGCAGAAAACAGCAATTCTCATGATAAGAGACCTGGGTTGTTTGGGGGTTTTCCATCAAAAAATCACAGGAATACCAGGCTTTGGGACAACTGGTGCTCTCAAATGTTCACCTTGGCTGCTAAAAGTCCCGAGCTGTTCCAGAAGGGATTCCCTACTGGAAGCATGGCTGCGGTTTTCAACATGTGAGGGGCAAGGAACATCCCAAGATGAACAGAAATAAAAAAATCTGGAGAGAAAAGCCCTGGCTGGAGGAGGGGACACCGAATTCTCTACCTGCTGCTGAGGGGCATCGCTTGCTTTCCTTCAAAAATGGGAAGGAAGGGACAATTTTCCCAGAATTTCCTGCCAAAAACCCGACCTGTCAAGGTGGGCTGAGTGGAATACCTGAGAGCAAAGGATTACTCCTGGGAAAAATTTGGGGATTAACCGGGGAGGACACTGAATTCTCTACCTGCTGCTGAGGGGCATCGCTTGCTTTCCTTCAAAAATGGGAAGGAAGGGACAAATTTCCAAGAATTTCCTGCCAAAAAACCCGCACCTGGCAAGGGGGCTGAGTGAATACCTGAGGCAAAGGGATGTACTCCTGGGAAAATGGGGATTTACAGGGAGAATCAGGGGGCAAAATCCCCAGGGCCCCTGAGGAGGAGGGAGCAGAGAGATCCTTGCAGGAGCTCGAGGCCATCCCGGAGCAGGAACGTCTCCTGGGAGGCTCTGACGAGTTTTGGGGGAAGCAAACAGGAAAAGGACTCAGGGCAGGGCAGAGCCAGCCCCAACCCTGGGTCGGGCTCCCTTTGGAGTTTTTGTGGGGCTGGGTTAGGATTTCACTCGTGGTTTCTATTCTTCCCCTCATCCTTAAAAAATGTGACCAATTCCAGCAGGTTTTTTTTTTTTTTTTTTCTGACCAGCCCAGCAAAACCAGCTGAGCCTCCCCATTCCTTGATCCCAGCTCCAAACTGAGCTTTCCACGCTGGACATCCCGAGTGCCTCAGGGTGGAGAGCTCCCAGGCCTGCTGCTCCACTTCTTCCACTCTTCCCTGTTTTCTTCGGGGTGTTTATTGCCTGATTTCTTGGTTTATTCATTTATGATTCCCCCAGCAGCTCCATCTCGGCGCTCTGAGAGCTCCTGGTGGATTTTTGGGATGTTGTCTCTCAGGGTTTGATGCTCTCTCCCAGCTGGGTTTGGAGCAGAGCAGCTCCTGGTGTGGAGTTTTCCCAGCAAGGACACATTTTGGGGAATATTTCAGCTGCTGGAGCTGCCTCGGGCAGCTTTAAAAGGAGCAAAAATATCACCTGGTGGGCACTGAAAACATCAATCTGGTCACTGCACCCAGTGGGAGCCCAAGAAAAAAAATGGGTAAACACTTTTATATCTGCAAAACTAAACACTGAGCTCCCTGTGACTGCCTGAAAACATGAAATGATTAAAACTTTATTACTATTATTATTATTATTGTTATTATTGTTATCGTCATTGTTATTATTGTTATTGTTATTACCTTAAATCCAACTTTACAAAAGGATAAATTCTGAGCAGATCCAAGCCAAGCCATTGAAATGGCTGGGAGAGTCCACATTCATTATTCCCAAATGGAATTATTTTAGTTTGAGAGGGGAATTGAGTGGCCCCTCACTCTCTGTAAGTTCTGGAATTCCAGAGAGACCAAAACTCTGCAGGGTGGGCAGGAATACAGGAGCTGGAATCTTTTGGGGTGAGGTCAGGGGGAAAAGCTTTCCCACCCCAAATGTGGGGGGAATTTCCCACTGTGGGATCTGGGAGAGCAGCAGCTCCTGCAGGGGAAGCAGAGAAACCCTCAGGTGGGGATGGGGGGATTGGGGGAATTTTGGGGATTTTATGGATTTTATGGATTTTTGGATTTGTGGATTTTGTGGATAGTATGGATTGTGTGGATCTTTAGGTTTTGTGTGGATTTTTGGATTTTATGGATTTTGTGGACGGTGTGGATGATGTGGATGGTGTGGGGCTTGGGATTTTGTGGATTTTGTGGATGGTGTGGATTTTTGGATTTGTGGATTTTGTGAATTTTATGGATGGTGTGGATGAGGTGGATGGTGTGGATTTTGTGGATTGTGTGGATTTTTGGGATTTTGTGGATAGTGTGGATAGTATGGATGGTGTGGATGATGTGGTTTTTTTGGATTTGTGGAATTTATGGATGGTGTGGATTGTGTGGATTTTCGGAATTTTGTGGATGGTGTGGATTTTGGGATTTTGTGGATTTTATGGATGGTGTGGATGGTGTAGAATTTTGGATTTGTGGATTTTGTGGATTGTGTGGACTGCTGGATTTTGTGGATTGTTTGGGATTGTGTGGATTATTTGGATTGTGTGGATTGTTTGGATGCTGTGGGATTGTGTGGATTGTGCAGATTTCATGGATTGTGTGGATTGTTCGGATGCTGTGGGATTGTGTGGATTGTGCAGATTTTATGGATTGTGTGGATTTTTTGGATTGTGTAGATTGTTCGGATGCTTTTTTGGGGATTGTTGTGATTGATTGTGTAGATTTTCATGTGATTTGTGGTGGAATTTTTTTGGATTTGGATGTGTAGATTGTTCAGATGCTGTGGGATTGTGTGGATTGTGCAGATTTTATGGATTGTGTGGATTTTTTGGATTGTGTGGCCTCCACAGAGCTTCCCCTTCACCAGGCAGCCACAACCCAGCAGCTCTGCCACTCCCTGGCTCAAACCAATCCCCCGAAAAATGGGCTAAAATCCACTGAATTCCAGGAGCACAGGATCTCCACCTCCAGGAACTTTTCCCACCTCCAGCACATTCAAGTTTTCCTCCACTCAGCAAATCCTCCTCACCCAGGGGGGACCCTCCAGGCCAGGAGCTCCAAATCCTCCCGGAGCCCGGATTTCAATCCCTGGATTTGACACTCAGACCCCTGGGGCAGCTCCTGGAATTGTGGAGCTTCTCCCAGTGGCAACCAGAGCCCTGGGGTGCATGGCAGCTGCAGCTGGGCTGCTTTTGCAGACCTGCAGTGGAATTCATGAGCCACTCACTCCCAGAATTTCCAACCAATGTCACCGAGGTTTGGGTTTTTATAGGAGGAAAACTTCAGGCTGAGTTTTCAACAATAAAAGCTGTTTTAGTGCCTTCCCCCCCGTTGCCAAATTAGTGCTGAGTGTGCTCTGCTTTGCTCCTCTGCTTTGTGCCTGAGTTTCCTAAAAAATAAAGGGGAAGGAGCAGGGAGGGAACATGGAGGTTTTTTTCCAAAAAAAAATGTGATGAATCCTAATGATAAATAGAAGAGAAGGATCTGTTCTTTGGGGTGCCACAGGAGAGCAAGATGTTCCTGTAAATTTATAACAGAATAAGAGGAGGAAAAATAACTTTTTATCGACTTCCATCAGATTTATTTAAAGAGGAATCAATGAATAAATAAATAGTTGTTAGGCTGCCCTGAAATGTTGTTTAGAACTGATTTAAGGAATGTTCAGAGCAAAGTCTGAGCTAAGAATTGATCCCATTAAGGCTCCCCAGCACTCCTTGGCTTCTTTGCCACTAAACAACCAGGGCTGCTCTTTGACAGAAACACTGGGGATTGAGAAAAATGAAAATATTCCAACAAAATGCCTGGTTTGCTGGGGAAAATCGGGTTTTTTTCTTAAATCAAAGAGACATTAAAGGTTTCTCATCTTTACTGAAAGCTGAAACATTTCATTAAATGCCTAAAAAGAGTCTGTTAGGAAGGAAAACCTCCACAGTTTTTGGAAAAGCACCTCAGCTATCTCCTGTTTGGTCTGTGGGAAACTGGGGCTCCCAGGAAGGGAAATCCCAAGATAAGGTGGGAAAATTTATCCTTTAATCCATCCCAGCTGCAGCTCCCCAAACTCAACACCACCAACCTCCCACCTTTCCCAAGAAGGTAAAATCCAATCCATTTTAACCCAAAAAAACTGTTCTTTTCCCTTCCCCTGCCATGACCCCAGCAAAGCCTGGGCTATTCTGGGAACATTTGCCAGCAGGGAATGGCAGGGAGCTGCCTTTGGGATGGGGGCTGGAGGATTTCTGGCTCAGTGAACGTTACAAATGGAAAGTGTCCTCTGACAGCACACTCAGCACATCCAAGCGGGGCTGGAAAAAATTCCCTCATCCCCCCTGGTCCTGCAGGGTGGTTCTGAACCTCCCTGGAGTTTCTCTGTCACTGAACTCGGCCCCTGCTCCTCCTGGAAATGATTCCCTGCACGTTCTGCAGCTTCCAGGCTTTCTCAGGGTGGGGCACTTCTCTGTTTTATCTGGTTTTTCTGTTTTTTAGGGTCAGGGTTAAAAGTATGAGAGGTAGGATGCATGTTGGGACTTGGATGTTTGGGTTTGGGTTTTTTTTTTTATTTCAGTTATAGCCTCACTGACTGTGAGTGTTCCTGTATGTTAACAGGGTAAAAATGGAGCTCAGAGTGGAGTTTTTAAGTTTAAATTACTTAATAATGAGATTCTAACTAATTCATTTTAAATTTTAATTTAATGACCAGTCACTCATGTCTCACACTGTGGGTTTTCTTAACTAATTACACAAAATTACTCAGACTTGTGAAGAAGGAGAAGAACGAGGGAGGGAGAAGGAGAGGAAGGAGAAGGAGAAGGAGAAGGAGAAGGAGAAGGAGAAAAGAGAGAAAGAAGAAGAAGAGAGAAAAGAAAGAAGAAGAAAGAAGAAGAAGAAGAAGAAGAAGAAGAAGAAGAGAGAAGAAGAAGAAGAAGAAGAAGAAGAAGAAGAAGAAGAAGAAGAAGAAGAAGAAGAAGAAGAAGAGAAAAGAAGAAGAAGAAGAAGAAGAAGAAGAAAGAAAGAAAAAGAAGAAGAAGAAGAAGAAAGAAGAAGAAAAGAAGAAGAAGAAGAAAGAAGAAGAAGAAGAAGAAGAAGAAGAAGAAGAAAAGAAAAGAAGAGAAGAAGAAGAAGAAGAAGAAGAAGAAGAAGAAGAAGAAGAAGAAGAAGAAGAAGAAGAAGAAGAAGAAGACTGTGCCTTAAACTCTCTATCTCATTACATATATATTATTTTAACCAACTAAATTCTAAATTTCTCACCCTGTGATAGAAATCCCCCTGTGATTTCTCACCCTGACACTTTTATTCAACTCCACACTCACACTCTCAGGGCTATCCCTTATTTTTTGAAGCCTCTTCCATGGCCTCAGGTCCGTGCAGTGAATTTTTGTGGATCATTTTCTGCCAGCACAGAAAGGTTGGAATTCTCTGTGCCCTGGGATCCAACATCTCAGCCCTTGCTCACTGTAAACAGGTTATTTTGGGGGGGGATCCCTGGATTTTCCTACTGAATTTAGGATTTCCCCTGCCTGCCCTCAATTGTCCCATGGTTATCCATGAGCAGTGACTTCCAGAGCAGTTGGATTCCCCTGGATAAACATCAGATCATTCCCATTTAACATTCCCTTTGGAAATTCCATGTTTACAGGGGGTCCCCACTGTTATTTTTTGTTCAAATCAGGGGGCTGACAACCTGTGGATTTTTGGGGGGATCTGTGCACAATTCCAGCACTGGCTGAAATTTTTTGGAGGTATCCCAGGATTTACTCATTATCACTTTAACCACGACCCACAAAGGAGAGGGCACAGGGGAAACATCCAAGGCAAATAGATAAAATCTCATTCCCAATGTTTCCACAGGGCTGCCTTGTGTTTACAGGACAAGGTCCCTGCTGTGAAAGAGAAAGTTATGATTTTTTTAAATTTTTTTTTCTCTAAAAGAGGAGGAATTGGCTCTCTCTGTCAGTTTTTTTTATGGATTCTCCAGAAGGAAATGCTGCAGTGTGAGGAAAGGGAGCCTGGGGCAGAGCAGGAGGGTTGGGATGATGCCCTGCAGGGGTTTGTAACTCCCTGGCCACACATTCCCATTCTCCTGCACCATTCCACCCCAAGAGGGGAATATTTGACCCCAAAATTCCCCCTAAAACTCCCCTTTGGGAAGTTGGCCCCAGGGCTCGGCGCCGCCTCGTCTCCCCTCTCCCAGCTGGACAATTTTCCCCCTCGATTTTCCTGAGCAGCTCCATTTCATTAAATGCCTGAAAAGTGTCTGTGTGGAAGGAAAATCTCCATAGTTTTTGGAAAACAGTTATCTCCTGTTTGGTCTGTGGGTGACTGGGATGGGAAACTGGGGCTCCCAGGAAGGGATCTCCCAAAATAAGGTGGGAAAATTGGAAAATTCCCTTCCCCATGGTCAGGCCAACATCCCGAGGCTTTCCTGAGGTTGGGACCCCTCTGGAAAAGCCCCCAGGAGCCATCCTGGGTGTCATTATTTCAAATAACACATGATACAGAGTCTGTGATCAGAAGGTTAAAAAATGGCTTTTTTATTAGGGATGGTTCTCCCTTGTATACAATTTTACACAGCCCAGTGTGGTTGGTGAAACAAAGGCAAACCTCTTCACTCACACTGGTCAAACCAGAGGGACAGCAAGAGAAATCCCTCCTGTCAAAAAAAAATAAATAACATAAATATTATTAGAAAAACATTCTAATTATCACGCTTCCCTAAAATAAAATGAAATAAAAATAAAATAAAATAAAAAATATCAAAAAACCAAAACACCAAACCTAAAACCAAACTCCACCTGGGTAATCCAGAGGTGCTGCCAGCCCAGCTCCTGTCCAAGCAATCCCAGCCCCAAATCCAGCCCTGGAATTACCAGCAGGAGCTGCTGCCTGCCCACTCCGTAACTCCCCACAGCAAATCCCACCTCCCAGATGGCCCCAGATCCTGGGAAAAGCATTGGCCAAGCAGCTCAGGAAGGTTTGAAAAATCCATCTTGTGTTCATCTATTTACCACACTAACAAACCCCAAAATCTGAATGTCTCACCCTGTGCTAAATGCCATTCTATGCTGCTATCCCATTTACATTCTTCCAAATTCTGTTTTATTCCAAACCTTGGGAAACCCTTGCCATGGCCCAAGGTTCAAAGCAGTGTTTGGACCCGGCAGAACCTGCACAGAAATGTTCTCTGCACTCTAGGTTCCACCAGGACAAAAGCTGGAGAGGGACATTGGCATCTCCCTGCTGGCCCTGGGTTTTTGGAGGGCTCCAGAAACACAACTCCACAATCAGTTTCCAGCCAATAAAAGGCAGAGACACAGATCCATAAAAAAAAAAAAACAAAAAAAACCCTTCTGCATCTCATAAAACATAACATGCAGTTGCTAAATTAGAAATTCAGATCTTCCATGTACTTGGCTGGCTGGAAATGGAGACTGCAAATTGCTTGTTAGAAACCACAGCGTGCTGGGCTGCTCTGGGTTTATTTCCACCCCCCCAAAACTCCCTCTTCCCACTCTGACATCTTTTCTCTCTTTCAGACCAATCTTTCAACCACGGACCCCGAGTCAGAGGCAGCTTTGGGTTTCAGTCTCAGGTCTCCTGCCCATTCTCTTACTCACATAAAATGCTGCAATTAATTTATGGCAGTCTGGCCACAGTTGTTTTATTCATCACCACCGTGGAGCTCCCGTGAACGACGCCCAGGAGAGGCAATATCAGCTCAACAAAACCATCCTGATGAAAGAAAGCTGAGAACTGGGGGAGAAACAGCCAGCTCAGGTACCTCCAGTGTGTTTCTGAGGTGATATTTCTCCCCATAAAACATGATTTCATGTGATAACGAGGATTCAGCCTGTGCAGGGAAGAAGCTGTGCACAAACACCTGTGGGAAATGTCAGAGAGGGGGAACACCCCTGGAAGACACTGGAGATGAGCTCATCAAGCCATGGCAGATCCAGGGATTTATCAAATTCAAACATCACACGAGGGGTTGGGATGGAAAGGAGGAGGCACTTCCAGCGGGGAATGGTCCCAGCTTTTTCCTGGGGGTTAAAATGCAGCTGGAGAGGCTGGGGAGGAGGGAATGATCCTGCCCAGTGAGCCCTGGGACAACTACAGGGCTCCTGCTCCTCTCCTGTGACTTCTCCATCCACAGCAAAAGGCACCTCTGGGGTCCTCCAAACCTGATTTTGCAATTTAATTCTGATCAGCTACGGGAACTCGATGGCTACTGGCTACTCCTGGTGTTATTTAAGGATTTACAGGGGAAAAAAAAAAAGATGGATCAGAGATGGATTACAGAGCTGAGCTCTGGGCAAGCTGAGCTCTGGGCAAGCTGAGCGAGGGCACTTGGCCTTCTGCAGGAGTCTGGGCTGTGTTTTGTTTTACAAACACGTACACATGTCACTGGGGTTTATGGGCTGCAGGTATTCACCTAATTTGACTTTTGCCATCTCAACTGGTCTGTGTGAGGCCAAATCATGGCCCTGCTCTCACTCAGTGATTTCTTCCTGCCAAGCTGAAGTGCTGAAATGGGCTCTCATATTTTTATTCTCTTTTTTTTTTCTCAGTCAATACCTGCAACCCTCTGAAGTCCCAGCAGCCTGGGACACTGACAAAACCCTCTCATTGTGCTGCCTGCCCATGGGTTTTCCTGCCAGCTCTCTTGAGTGGCCTGCAGAACATGGAAAGGCTTTGCATGTCCAGAGAGGACTCACCAAAACACGGGGCTGAGACACCCAGCTGGGCTGTGGCCCCATGACACAGAGCCATGAGGTTCCCAGACTGCTGCTCAGAAAATCCAGCTCGGTGCCCCTGCCCAGCTGGGCCTCCTGTGCCAGGAGATGTTGAAATTGGGCTCTGCTGGCGCTGCCTTTATTTACCACAGTGGCATTGACTTCATGCACCACGGCCCTTTCCACTGGGGCTGCCTCAGCCAAGGTCAGCATTGCGTAAAGCAGCAGCCCACAAATAGCAATTTCTTGCTATTTCGGAGGAGAATTACCAGTTCTGTTTGCATCAAGGAATCCCTGCTACACTCGGGACGTGGCAGAGCTGACTTAGTCAGAGTTTCTTGGATTAGGCAGCAATAAAAAAAAAAAATATCAAAAAAAGAGAGAGAGAGAGAGAGAGAGAGAGAACGATGAGTCAGTGCTGAGTGAAAATGTGCTCTGAAGCTTCTCATGGAAAAAAAAAAAAAAAACTCCTGAAAAATCATCTGCTGGGCTCCTACCCCCACTCGGGCTATATGCTGGTGCAGACATGGGAATAAACACGTACGTGTCAGGATTCAAGCAGGAACGAAGCCAGAACTGTTTGTGCATAAACAGCACCAAATTCTGGGTGGAGGTGAGCACAGAGCCCAGGGATAAAAACCTCAGGCTGCAGAAGGACCTGCACAGCAAAGCACCACGTGCCCTCGGGCCTCCTTTGCACCAGGATTAATCCTTGGGGAAGTCAATTCTGAGGACAGAAATGCTGCTCTGTGCCAGGTTTCAGAGCTGTCTCAGAGCAGATGTTCTGCTCCTCTTCTGTCACCTGCCCAGCCCAACTCGGGGGCTCAGAGATGTTTCACAGGTGGGAAAGGTTGTTAGCCTTTTACAACACTTACAGGAGATGGTGCTAAAAGTGACAGTTTGCAAGAACAGCCACTGATTTGAATCTGTGTTATGAAGAAGTTTATTGTGATACTGAGTTGCTTAAAGCATCAAACCAAGATGAATGGGAAATTGTTTTATCTCTTTGGGGGGAAAAATTGTTTCAAACTACTGAACTTGAATAAACAAAGAGTCCCGTGCAGTAAATAGTTACCTGATGCACAATTAAGATAAAATATAAAAGATAAAGATAAAGATAAGATAAAAGATTAAGATTAAAGATAAAAGATGATTAGCATGCTCCAAAGCACTGAGACTTTTCTTCATGGCTTTACCCAGAAAACCTCCTGGATCCACAGCCCAAGGGAGCAGCACGGCCACTCAGCAAGGTGCCTGAATTGTGGGATCATGAATGGTGGAATCATGGAATTGGGATGGTTTGGGTTGGAAGGCACCTCAAAGTTCACCCAGTGCCACCCCTGCCATGGGCAGGGACCCTTCCCACTGTGCCAGGGGCTCCCAGCCCTGTCCAGCCTGGCCTGGGACACTTCCAGGGATCCAGGGACAACCCCAGCTGCTCTGGGAATCTGTGCCAGGGTTCAGAGAACCATTAATGTGGTTTAACGGGGTTCCCACCCTCATTAAATGATATTAATCCTTTAACTAATTATCATCTGTGCATTGCATCTGTAACAGGAAATAACCATTGCTGTTCTTTTGCCTGATGGAGCTGATCCAATAATTAATTCCAGCTGAAGAGGGTGGCTGGTAGGTCAGGTTGCTCTTATGGTTGTTTTGCCTCAGAAGGTACAAGGTGAGTGGACAAAGGCACAAAAACATCCCAGAAATAGGGATCCAGAAACAGAAATGATCCGAAACAAAATCAGCCAGAAACGAAACAGGGATCCAGAAACAGAAACAGGGATCCAGAAATAGAAATTACAGAAACTGAAATGATCCAGAAACAAAACCAGCCAGAAACAGAAACAGGGATCCAGAAACAGAAACAGGGATCCAGAAACAAAAACCATCCAGAAACAGAAACCATCCAGAAACAGAAACCATCCAGAAACAGAAACAATCCAGAAACAGAAACAATCCAGACACTGAAATGATCCAGACACTGAAATGATCCAGAAACAGAAACACTCAAGAAACTGGAACGAGCCAGAAACTGAAACAGGGATCCAGGAACAAAAAACATCCAGAAGCAGAAACAATCCAGAAACAAAAACAACCCAGAAACTGAAATGATCCAGAAACAGAAGTCCAGAAACAGAAAATATCCAGAAGCAAACAGGGATCCAGAAACAGAGATTATCCAGAAACTGAAATATTCCAGAAACCCAAAGCTATCCAGAAACAGAAGCAGGGATCCAGAAACAAAGACAATCCAGAAACAGAAACAGAAACCATCCAGAAACAAAACCATCCAGAAACACAAACCATCCAGAAACAGAAACCATCCAGAAACAAAAACCATCCAGAACTTCTGTATGATTTGGTTTCTCCTGCTTCTCCATGTCCAGGGAAGGTTTTCCAAGGTGCTGCCAGCCCTGGTCTCTCTGCACCCCTCAGAGCCCCTTCCTGCAAGGTCCCCCCGTGCCCAAGAGCCTCCCCCAGGTAAAACCAAGGTAAACCCCAGCTGCCAACCCCCCTGGCACTTTGCAGGTCTCGGGGATCACGTCCAGGCAGATCCTGCAGCAGGGAGACCCCGAATGTCGGGTCCTGGTGGTGGAATGTCATTAATCAGAGGATAATGGACAGGAAGGTGGGTGGCTGCTGATAGTTTTGGCTCATTTAAGATGGTTTTGGGAGGCCGCCAGGTTGTGTGGAGAATTTTTGAAATGTTTTAAACAATAAAGTCTTTACAATGTTATAAAATACCGGGGTGGCTCGAGTGGGTTTCGCGCTGGCCGTGGGCCAGTAAAACCTCAGGATTCCAGTCAGCTGGAAGCTGGACTCCAGCGTGTGTCTGGGCTGGCTGAGGTCACTGACACTCCTGGAACGCTCCCTGGTGTTTGGGCACCCCACAAAGGCCACAGGGTCCATTCCACTGGAGCTCCTGCACAGCCCCAAGGCTCCACCTTGGCTCCTCGAGGCTTGGCAGTTGATGATCTGTATTTGCTGGAGATGCCCTTTCCTTCAATCCCTGAGAAATTCTGAAACGAAATATCCCTGTGGGTGATGGGTAGGGATGAAGCTGCCATCCTATTCCAGGCTGGAGCCCAAAAGGTGTCCTTTGGAGATGCAGTGACACAGGGGACAGAGGGGCCTGCAGGGATGGGAAGGAGGAGCCATGGAATCATTGGGAATTTGGGCTGGAGGGACTTTTAGAGATCCCCAGCTCCAACCCCATGTGCCCCATGGAGCCTGAAGCTGGAGAAGAGCAGTGGGAACATCAGGATTCACGGTCTTGATGGTCCTGGAGGTCTTTTCCAACCTTAATTATCCTAAGAATTCTCTAAGACCCAGGGCTGCAGCCAGGTAGAGAATTCTGCTGGCTTTGGCTTCCTGCTCCATGTGCTGCTCAGCTGGGCCAGGAGCCCCTCGGGTCTCCCCCAGCTCTGCCCCCTCCCCTCCATATCCCAGCCCCTTCCCAGCCACAGCTGCAGTTCCCAATCCCAGGTGGGAAAAGCTGCCCCACAATCAGGATCAGTAAAAGCCAAGATCAGAGGGTTCGTAAATAATTATTGGGTTTGTCTCTGCGGGCCACCCCTTGATTGCAGAAAGCAGTGAATTAATTGTGTTCATATGAGAAAATGGCCTAAATCACAGCCCAGGCTCCTGGTCCTTATCCACAGGAGGTTATCACACTTCCATGAAAATGAGGGAAAATTCTGTGCTCTCTGGAGAGCTCTAACACTGAGGTATTTCAGCTTTTTAAGAGTAAAAGTTTCCCATTCTGGTAAAAGTGGTATTATTTAATATTATTAATTTAATATTGTTTTCTTTCAATTTGATTTTGGTACAATATCACTCCGTTTTTTTTTTTATCATTATTATTATTTTTATTCCAGAAAATCATTCCATTCCCTAACAAGACCAAGTTCAGATGGTTTTATTTATAGGAAAGTAAAACCTAAACCTGAAGTTATCGTTCCCTCCCTTCTGTGTTTCCATAAACATGATTTGTCCCAACAGCAAAAACGGGAGAAGCAACTTGTCATAATATCAGGCATCAAAAGGAATCTGATAATCCCAGACACTGGAAGCCACATTTGCAAACAAAGCCCCCTAAATGGAAACAGAATTAACTCATTTCATTGCTTTTGCTTTAAAAAAAAAAACAACTTTTCATGGTGGAAGGTTCTTGGTGTGTTTTGATATTCTGTAAATCTCAAGTAAAACACTCAAGGATGGAAGCCCAAAGCTCTCATTCCGTGGGGCTCAACAGAAGGGGAATTCTGCCTCTGGAGGAGGATTTTGGGTTTTTCCTCAAGGCAGAACCGAGCTCCTGAGCAAACCCATCTCCTGATGGGCACTGAGCTGCTCCCTGTGGCAGGGACAGAGCCAGGGAAAGCTGCAGCATTGCCAGGAGGGATTTTAGGGAAAGGTTCTTCCCCCAGGGAGTGCTGGGCACTGCCCAGGGAATGGGGACACTGTTAAACCTTGTTTTACCACTAGTTCTCAAGTAATTTAATTTTTTATTAAAATTTCTTTTTACCACAGGAGAAATTTAGGCCTCTCTTTCACAAATGTGATCACTAAAGCAAAGAGGTGAAAACCTTTGGGGGGCTGAAGGAACAGGAGGGAGGAGAAAAGGAGAAGGAGGGTCCCTAAATGTGTGTGGTGAAAAAATCACTGTGGCTCCACTCCTGCACCAACCAAAAGGCTCAAAGTACAGAAATTCACTTTAAATCTGAATTTCTAGCCAGGTTTAAAGCTGCCAGGGCATCTCAGAGGCACCCAGAGCATCTGAAGGTCTGAAGGAACAGGAGGGAGGAGAAAAGGAGAAGGAGGGTCCCTAAGTGTGTGAGGTGAAAAAATCACTGTGGCTCCACTCCTGCACCCCCCAAATGGGTCAAAGTACAGAAATTCACTTTAAATCTGAATTTCCAACCAGGTTTACACCTGCCAGGGCAGCTCAGAGACACCCAGAGCATCTCAAGGTCTGAAGGAACAGGAGGGAAGGGAAAAGGAGAAGGGTCCCAAAGTGTGTGTGGTGAAAAAATCACTGTGGCTCCACTCCTGCACCCATCAAATGGCTCAAACTACAGAAATTCACTTTAAATCTGTGTTTCCAACCAAATTTAAAGCTGCCAGGGCAGCTCAGAGACACCCAGAGCATCTCAAGGTCTGAAGGAACAGGAGGGAAGAGAAAAGGAGAAGGAGGGTCCCTAAATGTGTGTGGTGAAAAAAATCAGCGTGGCTTCACTCCTGCGCCCATCAAATGGCTCAAAGCACAGAAATTCACTTTAAAAATGCATTTCCAGCCAGGTTTAAAGCTGCCAGGGCATCTCAGAGGCACCCAGAGCATCTCAAGGTCTGAAGGAACAGGAGGGAAGGGAAAAGGAGAAGGAGGGTCCCTAAATGCGTGTGGTGAAAAAATCAGTGTGGCTCCACTCCTGCACCCCCCAAATGGGTCAAAGTACAGAAATTCACTTTAAATCTGAATTTCCAACCAGGTTTAAACCTCCCAGGGCATCTCAGAGGCACCCAGAGCATCTCAAGGTCTGAAGGAACAGGAGGGAAGGGAAAAGGAGAAGGAGGGTCCCTAAATGTGTGAGGTGAAAAAATCAGTGTGGCTCCACTCCTGCACCCATCAAATGGAGTTATTGGAAATAAATCATACATAATTTTAATAATTTAAAAAAAAAAAAAAAATAAAAAGACAGCAACGCCCCAGAGGGAAGGAGTTTGAGATCCTGCCCTGCAGGAAAGAGCCCAGCAGGC
Organism: Sitta carolinensis; assembly: GCA_032173965.1. Classification (NCBI taxonomy): domain Eukaryota; kingdom Metazoa; phylum Chordata; class Aves; order Passeriformes; family Sittidae; genus Sitta; species Sitta carolinensis. Next base: position 1,661,726 of record CM063298.1, on the reverse strand, counting down.
CAGAGCCACAAATGTGAAATAAAAAAGAAAAAACAAATCCTTGAAAAACAAGAGAGCAGAGGAGCTCCAGCTCTGCTCCAGACACTAAAGAAACTGGGCTGGGGGAAACTGGAACTTTCCCAGGGACAAACTCAGATATTGAAAGTCAGTGAAAGCTCAGATATTTTAAAAAATTATATTTATTGATTTTTTTATATCAATGAATATATTGATAGAAAATCACGACACGGATTTGTGTGATTTTTCTTAATGAAATGTGTGATTTTGGATGGAATTCTTGTGATTTTTCTTAATGAAATGTGTGATTTTGGATGAATTTATTGTGATTTTTCTTAGTGAAATGTGTGATTTTGATGAAATTTTTGTGATTTTTCTTAGTGAAAAGCAGTGAAAATGAGTGCTTTATTAGGGATTTTTGTTAATGAATTTCTTGTGATTTTTCTTAATGAAATGTGTGATTTTGGATGAAATTCTTGTGATTTTTCTTAGTGAAAAGCAGTGAAAATGAGTGCATTATTAGGGATTTTCGTTAATGACTTTCTTGTGATTTTTCTTAATGAAATGTGTGATTTTGGATGAAATTCTTGTGATTTTTCTTGATGAAATTCTTGTGATTTTTCTTAGTGAAAAGCAGTGAGAATGAGTGCTTTATTAGGGATTTTTGTTAATGAATTTCTTGCCATTTTTCTCAGTGAAAAGCAGTGAAAATAACTGCATTATTATGGATTTTTCCTCCTCCTATACAATTTTACACAGCCCCCATGTGATTGGCAAAAGAAGAGGAAACCTCTTCGATCACACTGGTCCAACCAGAGGCACACCAGGAGAAATCCCTCCTGAAAAAAGGATTCACTAGCACAGACACAGTTACAGAAACATTTCACAGTGTTTATCCCACTTTTCCTGGGAGAAGACATCAGAAAACTAAAACCTGAAACCAGACTACAATTTAATATTTTTTTTTAATATTTATAAACTGGTGGAACCCAGAGTGCAGAGAATATTTCTGTGCAGGTTCTGCAGGGTCCAACCCCCTGGCAAACACTGCTCTGAACCTCGGGCCATGGCAAGGGCTGCCCAGGCTTTGGGGTGAAGCAGAATTCTCCAGAATGTAAATGGGATAGCAGCAGAGTATGGCATTTATCACAGGGTGAGACATTCAGGTCGCTGGGGTTGGTTGGTGTGCTGAGTGGATGGACACAAGGTGGAGATGGATGGACAAAGGACCCTTGGCATTTTTAGGTTTCCTCCTCCATCCCCTCCCTGTCCTGCAGGGTTTGGGGCACAGGACCATTGGGCACAACTTGCTGCAGTGCAGAGTGGGGGAGCAGAAATGTCATTAATTATTGGTAGAAAAGCAGCAATAATGAACATTCTGGGTGCTAATTGGGTGAATTATCTTTAAGAGAGCCTTGACCCCGTGTGTTTGGGGCTTTTTGGTGCCTTTTCCCCCTCACCCTGAGCCTGGCGTGCTGAGAGTGCAGAAATCCTGCAAGAAAATTAAATCAGTCAATAAATTAACTGTGAAATAAATCCTGGCTTGATGTGGATTAGAGAGGAGGAGGAGATTCTTTATTCAGAGGTGCCCAGAGCAGCTGGGCTGCCCCTGGATCCCTGGCAGTGCCCAAGGCCAGGCTGGAGCAGCCTGGGGCACTGGGAGGGGTCCTGCCCCTGGAATGAGAGGATTTTCCAGGTCCCTTCCAACACAAACCATTCCCTGATTGATAAGGCACACCCTGCCTCCCCAGAGGGAAATATTTGTGGAAAAGTCCAGAATAGTTCAACAAAGAAAATAATAAACAACCTGGAGAAGGAGAACAACCAAGAGTCCCATTGGCCTTTTCTTCCCAGCACGGAAAAAGGACACGTGGGAGTGGAAGAACTGCCACAATGTGCAATATTCAATTTTATTTCCTGCTTGGTGAAGGAGTTGCCCACACCTGGACATTCCTCCCTGTGCATTTTCATCCTGCTGCTCGTTAGAAGCAGTGATTAAACTTCTGGGTCTCTCAGGCAGTGGAATTAAGCTCAGTGTTAGGTGTATATTTAATGGGTTTTATGTGCAAGCTCATTGACTCAACCTCAGCCCTACTCTGTGTCTCATTTTACCCATCCAAATTTGAAAAGATTGGGCTAAATATATTTTTTGAGTCAATTAAGTCTCATCTTTCCATGCCCTCCCTGACATTACTACATTACAGGAATTTGCCTTAAAAAAGGCAACAAAAAGAGTATTTTTGAAATAAACACTCCCTAATTTGGTGCTGCTTTTGATTGGCACTTCAAATTTTCTCTTTTTTTTTCTCTCTTTTTTTTCCTTTTTTATTTTTTTTTTTTTACAACCAGGATATTAGTAGCTCCTTTACAAGCTGCAAAAATAAACAAGAAAAAAATAAATGCGAGGCTTTGTTTAGGAAATTTTTTATTTTTAATTAATTTTTTTTTTTTTTTTTTTGCTTTGGGTTTCCAAAGGGCCGTCTGGGGTGAATCCTTGGTGCAGAACTCTTCTCCAAGAGATAGCCAAGCTTCTGGAACAACTGGTTCGTGTTAGCTGGGGAGAGACACTGAATGTAAACCATGTGCTGCTGGCTCTTGTGGTTTCCAGCTGAGCCACAAACACTCAGGCAGGCTGTCAGTGTCGAGTCACAATTGCACCAAGCCTGCAGAGAACAGGGGGGCCCTGCCCACCAATCCTGGGGTTAACCCTTCTCTGATTAGTGGGGGATGGAATTTTCTGCTCCTTAGTGGGGATAAGCACAGAAATTCTTGGGGAGGAATTACAGATGAGCTTTGGGTGCAGGAGAGTGAAAATAGAGATGGTTGAGGATTGCTTGGGTTTCAAAGGGCTTGGAGGAATCCTGTGAGAACTCTATCCAGAGGAACTTCTCGGTTTGTTAGTGGGGAGGAACTGTTCCTTAGGCGCTAGCATAGAGTTTCCAGGGCAAAAATTACAGAGGCTTTTGAGTGACTGGAGTACAAATAAGATGGGCTTGGGGGGACTCCAGGCACCAATCCTGGGGACCTTCTCTGATTAGTGGGGGATGGATTTTCTGTTCCTTAGTGGGGATAAGCACAGAAATTCTTGGGGAGGAATTACAGATGAGCTTTGGGTGCACTGGGGGTGAAAATAGAGATGGTGAGGATGCTGTGAGAAGGGCTTGAGAGGACTCCAGGAACCATCCAGGAACTTCTCTTATTAGTGGGGGCTGGAGTTTTCTGTTCCTTAGTGGGGATAAGCACAGAAATTCTCAGGGAAGAATGACAGACAAGCTTTGGGGTGAATGCAATGGGGGTGAAATAGAGATGGGGCTTGGAGGGGACTCCAGGAACCATCCAGGGACTTCTCTGATTAGTGGGATTGGAATTTTCTGTTCCTTAGTGGGGATAAGCACAGAAATTCTTGGGGAGGAATTACAGATGAGCTTTGGGTGCACTGGGGGTGAAAATAGAGATGGTGAGGATGCTGTGAGAAGGGCTTGAGAGGACTCCAGGAACCACCCAGTCCAAAACCCTTCCAGGAGCCAAGATCTCCCCAAGCCCAGCCCTCCTGGCAGGTGCTCCAGCAGAGGAGCCCCTGCAGAGCAGCTTGGACAGCTTCTTCCAGGGCAGCTCATTTAGGAAAAGCTCCATTTTTGCCACTGAGCAGCTGGGAAAGTGCTGCTGTGGCAGGAAATCACCTGAAGAGCAAACCTGGGCCATTCCCAGGAGGAGCAGCCACCGTGGCCTTGGGCTGGACTCAGCTCCAGGCCAGAGCACTGGGGAGGGGGAAGCTGAGCTAAAATCCTCTTTGCTCCCAGTTCTGCTGGGTGGGATCATCAAATTCAGCTCAGAGGGTGCCACAACCTCCGTCCTTCCCTCCCACTGCCTCGTCGAAATCGCTGGGGCACAGGTAACACAGTCTGCACATTCCCAGCCCTGGAGACAGCCAAGCCAAGAAATCCAAGAGAAACAGCTCAGGGAAGATGCCTGTGTGTTTTGGAGGACATGAGGTGAGCTATTTGCAGGTTTTTTCCAGCATGGAGGTGACCTACGTGCAAGGCAAGAACTGCTTGTCCAGGAACTGAGGCTGCTGGAGAAAACACCCGGGGATAAAGCTGCATTTTAATTCCAGGAACCACGCTGGGTAAAAACCCTGCTGCAGAGAGCTCAGACACACCTGGTTGCAAGCCCAAAATGGAAATGTGCAAGGGTTGAATATTTTGTGAGGACATGTTCTATAACAGCATTGTTTGGGGGGCTAAAAAATCCCCCCTGGCTGTAAGGCCTTGGTAAATCAATCCCTCCCACCTCAGCACTCCATAGGAATGTTTGTCTCCTGAAGGGCTGGATCATATTTGGGACTGCTGGAGGACTGAGGGCTGAAGGAGGGAAAAGGAGGTAAAGGGTTGGAAGCTGTGACTTTGGTTCTCATCAGTGGTTGTCGTGTTAAACTGAGTCTCTCTCCTCCTTCCTCTTTCCTTCTCTTCCTACACCTGGTTGGGATCTACTCAGGGACCCCACAAAAGTTGTAATGAATCACTGTGCACACAAAACCTTCTCATGTTTTCTTCTTCCTTTAGAATGAAAATGACTAAATGCTGCTTTTTTTTTTTCATTTTTTTCTTTTTTTTTTAATCTGGAAAAAACCCCCAACGTGAATTTTATCCCGAGCTGATTTCAGCAGCTGAGGATTTACCCAGGTATTGAATGGGAGAAATAATGGCAGTGTAAAGTGAGAGCTTTAAGTACTAAAGAAGGGCTGGGGGAAGACCTGAGAATTCCTATGTTGTAGGAAACTGAAGGATTAAGGGTGAGGTGAGCAGATTTGGGCACATTGGGCAAATAAGAATGTTTAGAAGAAGCTAAAATTGCTGCTTTGCCAACCAAGGGGACAAAGCTGCCCTTGTTGGAGAGGTTTCTCCCAGTCCAACTTTTCCACTGGGGGATACCATCAGTGAGAATCTGAAGGAATTATCCTGATTATTCCAGCACAGCTCTCACACAGCCACAAGGCAGAGCGAGCTGGGGCTGTGCAGACCCCACTCAGCACCCCCTGAGCAAACCCTGGGGGTCCCGGGCCCCCCTTGGGCACCACCTCACCTCAAAGATGTCAACAGCAGGAGTGGCTTGGCAGGATGACCTGGGACCTGATTCCAGCCCTCTGGCCCCAGCTCCAGGATTTTAAAGATGTCAGTGTCAGGAGTGGCTTAGGGAGATGACCTGGGACCTGATTCCAGCCCCTCTGGCCCCAGCTCCAGGATTTTAAAGATGTCAGTGTCAGGAGTGGCTTAGGGAGATGACCTGGGACCTGATTCCAGCCCCTCTGGCACCAGCTCCAGGATTTTAAAGATGTCAGTGTCAGGAGTGGCTTAGGGAGATGACCTGGGACCTGATTCCAGCCCTCTGGCCCCAGCTCCAGGACTTTAAAGATGTCACTGGGAAGAGTGGCTTAGGGAGATGACCTGGGACCTGATTCCAGCCCCTCTGGCCCAGCTCCAGGATTTTAAAGATGTCAGTGTCAGGAGTGGCTTAGGGGGATGACCTGGGACCTGATTCCAGCCCCTCTGGCACCAACTCCAGGATTTTAAAGATGTCAGTGGCAAGAATGGCTGGGGGATGAAGTGGGACATAATTCCAGCAGCTCTGGCACCAGCTCCAGGAATTTCACCATCAGTGATGGAAACGTCTCCATGTCTTGCACCAGTCAGAAGGGAGGAGATGGAACTGGTTTGTGTGGGACACTGGAGAACATTGTTCACCCTCCCCAGCATTTCAGCAGTCCTGAGGATGATCCCTGGTGGTCCATGGGGATGTCTCACATCTGGCTGGCTCTGAGGGATGGCTGGGCAGGGATTCCACCCGTTTTGGCCCAGCTCATGTTCTTCCCTACATTTCCACGGCCTCCCCTTCCAATCTGGAGAGCTCTGGTGAATCCAAACCCAACTTTGTGCAACCCAGTACGGTCCTGGATGAACAGGGCAGCCTCAGACGGATACAGCTCCAAGTGAGGGCCACAACTCCTCCAAATCCATCCCTTTCCAGCTTTGCATGAAGGTTACATGATCCCCTACTTAATATGCACATGAACTGGGATGCCACAAACTTCCCTGGGGTTTCCTGAGGGCTGAAGTAAAACTTAATTATCCCAATTGGTTAGGCAGACTGTTAAAACTTTTGTTTCACATACACTTTTTATTCCCTCTCCTCCATCTTCTCCCATTTGCCAAAACCTCCTGAAGAGAAAATAGAGATTATTTTACTTTTTACCTTAAAGGGCTCCTTGTGTGCGTTGGCCTTATTAAATAACTGCCAGAATATCTAATATTCCATGGACAGCGCTGATGAAAATGAAGCATAACATTGGTCAAACGAGCAAGTTTCATGTACAGCATTGTCCCTAATTTGGTCTCCAGCCAACAAAAATTCTCCTTCCATGCATCTATTGGCTCTGGATGAGCCTTTGCATTTAAAATGGCCTTAGAAAAGAAAGGATTTCTCTCTCTTTTTTTTTGGTCAGTCTCATTTTGAGCACAATCACAACCTTTTCATGCCTCACTGAGGTTTTGTCAGCCACACTTCAGTTGGCTCCAACTCTTCCTCCTCTCCTTGGTGCTGCTTTCTCTCCCAGCCATGCTCAGAGGAGCTGGCACAGGTTGGGCACAGCAGAGCTAAGCTCAGCAGCAGATTTGATCCGTGATCCCAACAGCCTCAGCACTGCAGGGAAACGCAGTTATTACATCTCCAATAAGTCTGGGAAGAGGAAATGTGGAGCGTCAGTGTCTGCAGAGCAGCCATCCAAGAGCCTGGGTGCATCTGGCCTCTGCTCACTGCTGCACCATCAGGCTCTGCTGTGATGATTTAGAGGGGAAAAGCCTCTAAAAGCTGATTTTTCCCTTTTCTGGCCCTTAATGGTGGCTGGAAGGAAACGGCGCTACCTTTCTGCCCAGCCCCGTCTGTGCTTCCAGCACTCAGGAGAGGACCACCAGATTCTCCTGTTTTACCCTCAGAAACGAAACCCCAGCCATTAATAAGTCACCTACTGCCGGCAGCTCAATCCCTTTCCTGTGGCTGTGCCAGCTGTTAACCAGGAGGTTCCATTCCCTGGCTGCAGTCAGGGCTTTCTTCCTGCACGGTAAAACATCGCCTACCTGAGGCACCGGGATCTTGTTCAGCGCCTCGGTCCAGAAACAGCAAACAGAATCTAGCTGTGGCAAGCAGGGGGAAAAGTGGAATGCCAAGGGCAGGATGGGAATCCAAACCACGATCTGCTGGAAATAAGGCCGGTTCCTGGAGAAGCCAAGAATTTCCAGCCTGTTTGTTTGAAAAGATTTCACTTGTCTGCGCGCACGGACGGGCCGGAGGACGGAGAGCTCTGCAAACCACATTCGATTTGGTGTGCGCTAAACTGCGTGTTTTAGACTTCAGACATGAAATCTGCACGTTAAACTTCGTGGTTTAGACTTTATGTGGTGAAATCTGCACGTTAAACTTCACGGTTTAAACTCCACGCGGTGAACTCCGCACGTTAAACTTCACGGTTCAAACTTCCCGTGGTGAACTCTGCATGTTAGACTTCATGGTTTAAACTTCATGTGTTGAACTTTACATATTGAACTTCATACATTAAACTTCAGGCCTTAAACTGCACCCATTAAAATTCACATGTTAAACTCCACGACGTTAAATTTCATGTGTTAAACTTCCCGTGTTGAACTCTGCATGTTAAACTTCATGGTTTAAACTTCATGTGTTGAACTTTACATATTGAACTTCATACATTAAACTTCAGGTGTTAAACTGCACCCATTAAAATTCACATGTTAAACTCCATGTTCAAACTTTCCACATTAAATTTCATGTGTTAAACTTCACGTGTTGAACTCTGCATGTTAAACTTCATGGTTTAAACTTCATGTGTTAAACTTGGCATGCAAAACTTTACATATTAAACTTCATACATTAAACTTCAGGCGTTAAACTGCACCCATTAAAACTCACATGTTAAACTCCACGTTAAACTTTACATGTTAAATGTCACATGTTAAACTTCACGTGTTAAACTTCATGTTTTAAACTTCCCAAGTCAAACTTCCCACATCAAACTTCAGATGTCAAACTTTACGTTAAACTTTACATATTGAACTTCACATGTTAAATTTCACGTGTTAAACTTCATGTTTTAAACTTCACATATTAAAAAATTTCATGGTTTAAACTTCACACGTCAAGCCTCACGAATTAAACTTCACACACTAAACTTCACATTAAACTTCACGTGTTAAACTTCACGTGTTAAACTTCACGTTAAGCTTTACATATTAAACTCTACACGTTAAATTTCACATGTCAAACTTCATGTTTTGAACTTCCCACGTTGAACTTCAGATGTGAAATTTCCCACTGAACTTCCCACACGAAACTTCACGTTGAACTTCCCACGTTAAACTTCCCACGGATCAGGAGTGAAGGCAGATTTCCCATATGTCCAGTGCTGTTAGGACAGAAATCTGGATTTGCTTTCAGACTTCCAGAAATGATTCCTGCTGTTGGGTTTGTAATTCTCATCAGAGATGAGGATACCAAGAAGCCTGGAGAAGCTGGGATGATGATGATAAAGAGAAAACATCTCCAAACATTTTTCAACAGCTCTCTGCCTTCAAAAATGTTTTAATTTAAATTGTCTTTGCCTCACTCTGCAGCCAGAACCTTCGTGTGTCAGACAAGGGAGCAGTCCCTCCTTTTTTCCATTTCTTTCCCTCTTCAGCTTCTAAATGAGTCCCAGCAAATCACACAGTTTATATCACTCCACAGCAAAGAGGGGATTTAAACCAGGTCTAGCTCTGCAGAGCAGGGCTGGAATGAATTGCCCATTCAGAGGAAAATGACCCATTAAAAGAAAATTGGACACACAAGCGGGAATAATCCATCCGTGTGGATTTGTCAGCATTGCAGATGAATTCATTGGAATACTGAGTGGAGATGGAGAATCACACTTAAATTAACAAACCAGAGCGAGGGTGGGGGTTCCATGAAGTCAGGATTGAGGATTTGAATCAAACATTTGGGGCTGGAATAATCCAGAATATCCTTTCAGAGCCACAGCTCAAATTTGGTATTTGTTTAAAAAAAGTTTTAATCAGTCAAAACACTAGCAAGGATAGCAATATTTATTTAATAATTCATAGAATGACTGAAAAAAATTCTTCTTGAAAAATAATTTCTATCGGAGTTAAAGACAATATTTGAGGCTAAACCAAATGAACAAAGATGGCAAAGTGGGGTTTGATAACTTTTGACCTTGCATGAAATTTATGCATTCAAATTTTTTACTTAGAGCACCAAAGTGCTCCAGAAAGATTGGAAATAGGAGCGGGGCACATTTCACTGCTTCCCCCTGGAAAGAAATGAGGGTTTGTCTCATTTAGAAATAAAGTCTTTTGCTAGCCCTGACTGCTGAAAGGAAAGTCGCCTGTAGGACTGGGGCAGAACCAAAAGTTCACCAAAATTTGGGGAGGTAGAGAAAACTGTTGAGAGGCAGGCCCATAAAAATGTCCTTTTTCTTGTCAAAGGAGAGCCCAGCTCCTGCCTGGCTGTGCCAGGAGTGCTCAGCAGTTCTTACGAGGAGATGGTGATGGGTGACACCAAAATTCAAGGCTTTGACTCCTCTGAGCCCTCGGGGGCAAAGGGAAAGCAGAATCCACTGAATTTTAACCTCCCTTTCCTCTCGGGTTTCCACCAACCCAGGCAGCACGAGCACAATATTAAACTCTCTTTCCAGCTCTATTTAGGATGAATTATTTTTTTTTTTCTTTGTGCAGCCTCCTGTCTCTTGGCTAGGGGTGTATTTTGATTATAAATTATTTTGGATTGACATCCTCTCTATAGCCACACATCCAAATACGAATCTCTCTCTCTCCACTTTTATTTCTCAGTGCACTGCCAGCAGCCCTTCAGTTTGGATTAAGCTGGAAAATGCAACTTTATTGTACTGAAAATTCATAGAAATCCTTTTCAAACTGAACCCAAGCCTTCTCCAGACTCATCAGGGAGGTGGCAAAATTAGGAAATAACACAAAAAGAGGCACAGGTTTGGAGATCAGCTGGGGTGTGCTGCTGCCATGGCAGGGCTGGGATCACAGGGGGTTTCATGTCCCTTCCAACCCAGAGCTTGCTGGCATTCTGTGATCTCAGGATTTTCAATATTGGCACCTCTGCAGAAATGACCCCTTCATCTGGGGGAGACACCCTGATCCAGCCCAAGAACAAGTCTAGGTGGCTTTTAGGAATCCAAACTGAAACTGAGTGTGCAGTGCAAAAAAAAAATATATAAAAAAAAAGGACATTTATATACTCTACCTAGAGATTATTTTTTCCACTATGGAACTGTTTAAGTTTAGGGGTTTTTTTCTTTTTTTTTTTTTTCTCTTTTTCTTTTTTTTTTTTTTTTTTTTTTTTGTTTAACTGCAGCTCTGGGAAGCATTTTTAGGCCGTTTTTTTGTACACCTGCTAGCTCCATTTCATTTGTTTAAACACATTTTATAACTGCAGTTTATATATTTTTCCAAGAAAATAAAAATGCTAAAAATATAACGTGGTGTTTGGGAGAACTGTAGGTGGGGGGGGACTGGCAGGAACAGGAGGGCCCCACGTTGGCACGGTTCCACTTTATGCCAACTGCAGCACATTCATCATCCCCCTCTGGCTGGGGAGCACCTCGGAGCTCTCAGTCCCACTCACACACACATTTCCCCTGCCTCGCACCAGGGATGTGGGGCTGTCTCAGTTTAGGGTGAATTCAGGAAGAAACTTGTTGAATTTTTTTCTACAAAGCGAATCTGAGCTGCTTCTCCCCCCAGGTGGTTCGGGGGAAAAGATTTCTTTGGTGGAAAGTGGGGAGAAATTGTTTATTTAACAGGCAGAGCACTCCCCAGCCTAACAAATGAATAATGCTACACAAGAAGAGATGGCAAATTCAGAAAGTCTCTTTTGTGGGTGCAGTTTGGCTCAGTCTGTGTCAGCCCCTGTGACACAGGGAAATGTCATGGCCAGGGCTGGGGGGACACAGCTGAGAGCTCCTGGTGCTCCTCTGGGTTTAGTCCAGAGCAGGGTCAAACAGCCCCAAGAAAAGGGAAAAAAAACCTCACAGTCCAGAGAACTTCTGTGTTTCAGCCAGCCAAAAACTAACAAAAAGCCAAGGAGAGCTCTGCAGACAGCACAGGCTGTGTGTGAGGAAAGCTGAAAACTCTGATCTTTATGTTTTGCAAACACTCACCTCAGACATTGCATTGTGAAAGAGGAGAAGTTTTAAAGGTTTAAAGGTGCAAAACTGATTTCTGAGCTAGAGACACGAATGGGGACACAACTGAGGGCAGGGGCACAGTGGCCCCAAGGGCCAGGGTGCATTTTGTTGCTAATTGCAGCCCCTGCCCAGGGGCTCTGCTGCAGCCTTGAAGCAATTTTCTGCTCCACTGCTGGAGATGCCAGAGCCCCTCTGGTGCAGGCAGGGCTCTGGAGCAGAGCCAGCAGTGCTGAGCATCCAGCAGGGCAGGATCCCTGCCTGCGGGGGACACAGGGGAGAGATTGGGGTTGTTCTTTAATGATCTGTGCTCGTTTTGTCCTTTTAAGGGTTTTACGTTCAGCAGAATTGCTGCCAGGGTGTTTATCAGCTTCAGGGTTTGGAGCAGTGGTTGGTGTGCAGCTGCATTGCAGCAGTTTTTTAATATTATATTTATATATGCACATATATATGTAGGTGTGATTTTAGGGATTTCAATGGGAATCACCTTGGCAAGTTTTGGTCCATTTCACTGCAACCGAGTTGGTCTGAGTGCAATTGTTTGTTGTATATATGTATGCATGTTTATATATAGATAGATATTGATATAGATATAAATATATAGTTATAAATATAGAGAGACATGTGTGTGTGTATAATGGATATATAATGCAGCTGCTATTCACGCCATGCAAATGGGAGAATAAAAGATGCTTCAGCCCATTAGCCTTCTCCTCCTCTTTGACAAACACAGAGTTTGGGAAGTTATTTTTCACCACTGGCCCCTCCCAGCAGCTGCTGGGCTGGGTTTATCTGGAAACCTTCATCTGGTTGGAGGAATAGACAGAGCAAAGGAGCTTTGGATCCTTTATCAGGATCTCTCTTGTCACGAGGAGCATGTTACCTCCCCTAAATTCATTTCAACAATGCAAAACTTCCCACAGAATCCCAGAATGGTTTGAGCTGGGAGAGACCTTAAATCCCATCTCATCCCACTCCCTGCCATGGCAGGGACACCTCCCAGTGTCCCAGGCTGCTCCAAAGCCCTGTCCAGCCTGGCACTGGGGCAGCCCCAGCTGTGCCAGGGCCTGTCCACCCTCCCAGGGAAGAAATTATTTGTAATATCTCATCCCATCCTGCTGGTTTGGTTCCAGCTTTATGATCTCCATTTTACAACGCTGAGCATCACCACTGAGGAAATCTAAAGGTTTGAAATGAGTTTTGTGAGGCTTGGGGCAGAAGGACAGAGCAGCCCCCAAGCTCTCTGAGCAGGACCCACGCTGCACTGGCCAGAAATAAGGAACCTGTTCCTGTTCTGGGGAAGAGAATTGGAGTTTTTTGGAGATCCCTGAACCACTGTGGACCTCCTTATCTCTCAACAGGGAAAAGCTCCCCGAGCACTGCCTGTGTGACTTAAACAATGACATCAGCTCAGCACAGAACATGTTCCCTGGCACCAGGAGCTCTTTTCCCTTCTCAGGGAGTTGCTGTTCTTTGCCTCGAGCTCCTGACTGCAGCAGCCAGGCTGATTCAGAGCTGCCAAGCGACACATTAGCAAAATGCAGAGAGAGGAGAGAGAGAGAGAGGAGTCTCCAAGCCCAGCTAACACTGATTTAGCTTGGCATTAAGTGCTCCCACCCCCAGTAAAAGAAATGCACGACCTTTGATTTCTTTTTCAGTTCTCCCCCTCTGGAGAAGAGGTTCTTTTGATGCCTTCTGGGGGCTGAGGTGGAGCAGAACCAGGCAGAGCAAAAAAGGATCCAGCAGGGATTGATTCAAAGGGATTTATTCAAACCTCCCTGGGCACACCTGGGCAGTGCCAGAGCCCGGCTGGGCCACACCAAGGGGAACCAAATGGGCACAAATGGCACAAAATGGGCACAAAATGGGCACAAAATGGACACAAAATGACACAAAATGGACACAAAATGGGCACAAAATAGGCACAAAATGGACCCAAAATGGGCACAAAATGGGCACAAAATGGACACAAAATGGGCACAAAATGGACCCAAATAGGCTCAAAATGGACACAAAATGGGCACAAAATGGGCCCAAAATGGGCACAAAATGCACGAGCTAGCCACCAGGTCCCAGCCTGGGATCAGTTCTGCTCCAGCAGCACCTTGGAGTTCATTGGGCAATTCCAGCTGCAGGGCAGGAAGCTCCATCCTCCTTGCTTTGCCTTCTCCCCTCACCCTTGCTTTGGTTCTTGGCCCTGAAAGTTGTCCTTGGTCCCAAAGTGGAGCAGGAATTGTTTTGTCTCCCTGCTGTGTGAGGAGAGCTGAGCAGCACTGAACATGAACCCTAAAACTGCCCCCAACACAGCCCAGAATGTGAAAAATAGAAAAGCTCAGAACTTCATGCATCACTTTCCCTCCTGACCCTCCTCTTTCCATGAACAGTGGGAAGGGTCTCACACCTGACTCCCACCTGAGCCTTCCCCTCCTGAAGAGATCAAGATAAACCAAGAGGAACCCAACCCAACCCAAAGTTCCGAGAGGAACCCAAGCCAAGGCAGAGCCTGTTCTGCCTCCTCTCCTCTCCGAGGAGGACGAATGGCCTCGAGACAAGGAGACTCCCTCACGGCCCAGGCGACTGACAAATTCTTGTGGTTTTCTCCCAAAGCCAGCCCCAAAGGCAGCTGCCAGCCAGGCTGAGTCCTGGCAGGCCCGCGCTGCCTGGAAATGAGCGCAATCGTATCCTAATAGCTATTTGGATAATTGTCCCTGCGAGTGATCTGCCAAGCAACGCTGGAAACAAGGCTTTATTACAAATATAGCATGAAGGCTAATCTGGAATACATTAAAATGTTATTTCTGTAGCTGCCTTTTTTTTTTCCCAAACTTTAAATAATGGCTAAACCATTTATCAGCTCTGGAGGAGGAAGGTTGTGTATACTGCGCCTTTCAAGCAGAGATGAAGGGAAAGGAGAAAGTCTTCAATAAAAATGTTCTCCACTAAAACTCTGTAATTTCTGGTGCTTTGTACATTGGTAAAAATTATTACAAACCCATTTCAGATTTGCTGAGAGGGGAATGGTCTGAATATAATGTAACAACCAAACTCTTTAAAGCACCTGCTACAGACTTTTGGTACCACTGGGAGATGCAAGAGGTCACAGCAGCCAGAGCCACCCAAGTGTTGTAAAGTGTGTGTAAATAACACACAATAAATTAACTGTGTGTAAACGACACGAAATAAATCACCGTGTGTAAATAATACACAATAAACTGTGTGTAAATAATACACAAAAAATAAACTGTGGGCAAATAGTACACAATAAACTGGGTAAATAGTGCATGAGAAACTGTGTAAATAACTCACAATAAATAATATGTGTGTAAATAATACACATTAAACTGTGAGAAAATAGTGCACGATAAACTGTGTGTAAATAGTGCACAATAAACTGTGTGTTAATACACAATAAATAAACTGTGTGTAAATAGTGCACAATAACCTGTGTGCAAATAATACACAATAAACTGTGGGTAAATAATACAGAATAAAGTGTGTGTAAATAGTGCACAATAACCTGTGTGTAAATGATACACAATAAACTGTGAGTAAATAGTGCACAATAAATTGTGAGTAAATAGTGCACAATAAACTGTGAGTAAATAGTGCAGAATAAACTGTGAGTAAATAATACACAATAAACTGTGAGTAAATAATACACAATAAAGTGTGTGTAAATAGTGCACAATAACCTGTGTGCAAATAATACACAATAACCTGTGTGCAAATAGTACACAATAAACTGTGGGTAAATAATACACAATAAAGTGTGTGTAAATAATACACAATAAAGTGTGAGTAAATAGTGCACAATAAACTGTGTGTAAATAACTCCCAACCATCAGTAAGGCACAGGTGAAGTAGGAAGGAATTCTGGAGGAGGAAGGAAGGAGCCCTGGCCCAGAATTCCCAGAGCAGCTGTGGTGCCCCTGGATCCCTGGCAATGATCATCCCCAGCACCGTAATTTGGAAAAAATATCAAAATGTGGTTTTTAAAATTCACTCTGACTGGCACCTTGAGCATCAAAGCCCCTCTAGCACCAGCCCAGTTCTGCTCTTGGAGTCCTCCTGCTCCTCAAGAGGAGTATCCGTGTTTGATGGATGTGCTGGGACTGCTGGATTTCAGTCCCTTCATTCCTCTGCCTTGTTTTTTTTTTTTTTTTTCCTTCTTGCTGTATCTATTAAAGTGATTTACTCTTTTTTCATTGTTCTTCCTGGAGCTTGGCCAACTCTTGAGATCAAAATCCCCCCCAAAAAAAAACTTCTCCTCGACAAAACATGAGGGTGATCAGAATGAAACAGGACCTGTGGAAAAGATTTGAATTGTGGGAAAGGAAATCACCCCATCTCCATGGAAACGCAGTCACGTTTTCCAGTTGCTCCTGAATAAATGAAGTTTGTGTTCTCTAATTCCTGCACTTCAATTTCAAGCACACCTAGCCCGAAAGTACCTGGGAATGCTGGTAAAGGCATCAAGGGTTCTCTCAGCAGCTCCCTTTCACAGCAAGGATTTTTCTTTCCCTGTTCTCTTTTTTTTTTTCAGGAAATCACCATCCAAGCTCTTCAGAAAACGTCTGTGAAAGGCACACACGACCCACAAGGTGCTTATAAGAATTAGTTGTAGTGCCTAAGGTTTTACTCCAAAATTGCAATTCCTCCTAAATCCTTAAGAACCGCTGGAGCAGTCGGTGCTCCCTAACGAGCCCCACGTGTGGGGAAATATTAAAAAAACACTTAAAGCTCTCAAACTTGAGTTTACACAATGTGAGCGTCCATTCGAGGGTTTGGGGCTGCCCCTGGATCCCTGGAAGTGTCCAAGGCCAGGCTGGATGGGGTTTGGAGCCCCCTGGGACAGGGGAAGGTGTGGGTACAGTGGATTTAAGGTGTCTCCCAAGCCAACCATTCCATGATTTTGTGGTTCCATTTCCCTCCCTGGATTTCCCACTGTGTGCTGCTGGATAAACTCCTGCTTGGAGTTTAGGATTATTCCTGATTTCCAGCAGGCCATGGAAAGGAAAACCATCAAATCTCAGCCTATGTGTGGCGGAGGTTGGTTTTTTCCACGGTGTCATCTCAGAACCAGGATCAATCCTCCCTGAAAATTCTCATTGCAGCCTTCTGCATTCATTATAATTCTCAGGGCTTTTAGGACACAGGGCTGCTTTATGGTCATGTTTGGTTCCTGTAGCTAAACTGAGAGATTTCATTTTAATGTTTTCAGTCTCCCCCCTTTGCACAGCTCCTCCACATTCCCCACTCCTCAGTTAGCACCTCTCTCCCAAAGCTGTCAGCCTTCCCAAGGCTCATTTACCAGAGGAAGAGAAAATCTGAGCTCCAGAACCGCTGAGGGGAGGGAACATTTTATAATTTCCTCACAGAGGTGAAATGGTACCTGCAAATCCACTGACACACAGGGAAATTCCTGCCAGTGCCTGGGCAGAGAGAGGCTGTGATCCACATGTGGCCACGGCCACATTCCACAGAGATTTTTCTTGTGGCATTTAATTGGGATAAAGACCAGACCCTCTGAATTGCTTTTCACCCAACATCTGCCCAGATCTGAGAATATTTGTCCTTAGGAGTTGCTTATACCACCAGCAGCAATTCCTTGCCCTCAAGCTTCTTTTTATTCATGGCAGAATTTTTAGTGCAAGATGAGGAGCTTCCTTTTTATCCTGTGCCCTTAGCTAGGAGCCATCCCCAAATTTGAAATATATGAAATGAATATTTGAAATATGATATGAAATAACACAATGGTTAAATTCTGGGAAAATAATGGTTCTGTTCTGCCTCTGAATTCTTTCCTGAGCTTCAATAAAGAGTTTTTGGCCTTATGTGTCCTGGTATAAATTTAAAAGTCTAGGTAAAGGAATGGGCCACTTTCCTGATGAGGATGGGAGCTCCCAGCTCCAGAGCAGGGATCCCATGGATTTCCAGATAATGGATCATAATCTAAAATACAAATCCTCCTTGATATGAGAGGATGGTCTGGTTAATACTCCTCCTGGGGGCACATTCTGGGCTGTGGGAAGGAATTTTTCAACTCATGGCCTTGTTCTGACAGGAAGATTTCCAGGGACACTTGGCAGGAGCCTTCCCTGTGGATCTGAGGATGCTGAGCAGAGCCAGGGAGTTATTGGGGTCACCTGAATGCTGGAACCCTTGCCTTTGATGCCTTCTGGGAGCAGAACCAGGCAGAGCCAAAG
The DNA here is from genome assembly GCA_032173965.1 of Sitta carolinensis. Taxonomy (NCBI): domain Eukaryota; kingdom Metazoa; phylum Chordata; class Aves; order Passeriformes; family Sittidae; genus Sitta; species Sitta carolinensis. The sequence goes on along the minus strand of CM063298.1, from coordinate 1,644,245 downwards.
GATCCAGCAGGGATTGATTCAAAGGGATTGATTCAAACCTCCCTGGGCACACCTGGGCAGTGCCAGAGCCCGGCTGGGCCACACCCAAGGGGAACCCAAAATGGGCACAAAATGGGCACAAAATGGGCACAAAATGGACACAAAATGGACACAAAATGGGCATAAAATGGACCCAAAATGGGCACAAAATGGGCACAAAATGGACCCAAATGGGCACAAAATGGGCACAAAATGGACACAAAATGGGCACAAAATGGACAAAATGGGCACAAAATGGGCACAAAATGGGCACAAAATGGACCAAAATGGGCACAAAATGGGCACAAAATGGACACAAAATGGACACAAAATGGGCACAAAATGGACACAAAATGGACACAAAATGGGCACAAAATGGACCCAAAATGGGCACAAAATGCACGAGCAGCCACCAGGTCCCAGCCTGGGATCAGTTCTGCTCCAGCAGCACCTTGGAGTTCATTGGGCAATTCCAGCTGCAGGGCAGGAAGCTCCATCCTCCTTGCTTTGCCTTCTCCCCTCACCCTTGCTTTGGTTCTTGGCCCTGAAAGTTGTCCTTGGTCCCAAAGTGGAGCAGGAATTGTTTTGTCTCCCTGCTGTGTGAGGAGAGCTGAGCAGCACTGAACATGAACCCTAAACTGCCCCCAAAACAGCCCAGAATGTGAAAAAAGAAAAGCTCAAACCAAGGCATCGCCTCGCCATCCCCACTGACATTTCTTGCTGTCAGGGCCTAGCGAATAATTCCAGTTTGCTTCCACTTTTGCAGATTTTTTTGGCTTTCCCCATGGATTCCTCGGGGCTGCAGAAGGCAGCAGGTAGAAGGGGTTTAGTCTTTGCTCCCTGCTCCTTGGGCTGGGGAAAGCCCAATGGCTGAGGGGATCAATAACCCCTGTGTTTCCAGACCCTGCTTATTAAAGGTGGTGCACGGAAAAAAAATAAGAACCGTTCCCTATTTATATCTGGAACTTAATGAAGTGAAATTATCACAGCCGACAGGCGCTGGTGCTGTAATTCAGAGACACGGCTTGGCTTGGAGGGATCTGCAGGCTGTTTTTATTCCAAATAATAAAAAAAAATTTAAAAAAAAAAGAGTGAAACCTAATCCTCTAATCAGTTCCAATTTACATATTCACGGCTCTTATTTCCAGCCTGCTCGGAGGGAAAAGAAAAAAAAAGATAAGTGTTGGAGTCACGAAGCGATTATTTGATTAAGTAATTATTAATCCCAGGGTGCTCTGATTAATTCCCAGCAAGTTAAACAAACGGATTGGGGCTGGGCTGGTCACCTTCTCACCATTGTCACACACAGGGGGAAAAATCCTGCAGAGATATTTTTACCTGCTCCACACTGAGGAGTTTTGTTCACTGAAGGGCTCCCCTGCGCTCCCCAGGGGTTAATACCCTGCTAAATGAAGTGTTACACCTTGGAATTTTATCTGTGCCTGACTGCAAGACCAAATGCTGATCTGTGTTTTCGAGCTGGAAACTCCAGGCTGGATCTGTGAGCAAGTAGGTTTTTTTAAAATGTTTAAATAAATGAAAAATAAGGATAAAAATAAATAAACAATAACACACACAAAAAAAAAACCCTCTGAATGTGGTTTTTTAACAACTTTTTCCTGAGTGTGCTGAATCTGTCGTGGAGATAATGTCACAGCTGAGTCCTTCAGAGCAGGGTCTGTCCACTGATTTCAAAAGAGCCGAGATAAATGCTTCAAAATATCATTTATCTTCAGAAAAAGCAAAAACACTGAGAGAAAACAAACCTGGAACTGGTGTTTTCCAGTTTTATTGGAGCCTTTTGATCCTAACCTCCCGTAGCTGGTTGCACAAGCAAACACACAAACCCTCAAGTGCTGCTCCCTTTGGCTGAAAGGCTGCCCTAAAACCAGCCTGGCTCAGCTTTCTCACTCCCCCACTTATCCCTGATCCAGAAAAAAGCCCAGGAAAATGGGAAGATGATGTGCAGGGCCACAATAAATAAACTGGAAGCATGATGCACGAAGGGAAAGGGTGAGAAGCACACACCAAAACCTCCCTGTGGACATCCTTTTGCCACGAGTGAAGTTATTTCATGGCACAGGGATAGGACTGAAAAACAAAGTTAATGAAATAAAGATATTTATTTCATCAACTCTCTTAAAGTTCTTTGGATGTTCTAAAGCTGCTGATAAAAGCGTCCAGTCGCTGAGCTGGTGGCTGGGTGAGATCAGTCAGTTCTGGAAGTGGATTTTTAATTCTTTGTCCATTATTTTACTGCTTAATCATATCTTCTCCTCTGAGCCCAGGTCCAGATCCACCCCATTAACCACTAGGGATGAATACTGGGATCAGGACAGGAGAGGGAACCTGCCTTCAGGAGGATTTGGGAATGAAATAAAATATCCTTAACCAACAACTCTTCCTGCTGCCATCCCTAACAACCCAAGCCTTCCCATCAGCAATAATTCCTAGTGCCAACCTCAAACCTCCTGATTAAAATGAAGTTTTAAATTTCTTCCAAATTTTTGAATTTCAAGAATGTAAATCATCTCTGCCGAAGATGGATTTGACTTTGGGGTTTTTTGGGGTTTTTTGGGGGGTGTGGTTTGTCATTTTTTTGGGATTTCAGGAAGAGCTCCCAGCTCAGTTTGAATATTCACCACCCAGCCTTGCAGTGGGATGAAACCCTTGGTCAACCCTCATGGCTCAAACTTCCTTAGAGGCTGCAAAAACACTGAGCAAAGCCCATTTCCTGCCGGGTATTCCATGGAGGGCTGGGGAAATGTCTGATGCAGCAGCAGAGGATGGGACAGGAGGATGAGTGAAGGAGCTCCTGAGGCAGAGTGGTGATGGCAAATGACACTGCCATGAGTCATGGCCAGCAGCCAGCTCTGCCCTGGCTCTCAGGAGCTTGGGAACAGCTCAGCTTTGGAGGCCAGCAAACATTCTGAGGTTTGGGTTGAGGAAGATGAAAGCTTTTGTTGGGAGAGAAATGGAAAGTTTTGGTTCTTCTCTGTCCCAGTGACGTTTGTGGGATAAAGACCAGACCCTCTGAAGTGATTTTCACTCAACATCTACATCTATACCACATCTACATCCACATCTACATCTACATCCACATCTACATCTACACATCTTTTACTCAGCACATCTGAGAACATTTCTCCTCAGGAGTTGCTCGTAGCACCAGCGATCCCCCACCCTCAAGCTTTTCTTTTTCCATGCAGAATTTTTAGCCATGCTGTCTGTGTGGTGTCTCAGCACCTTCTAGCACAGCAGTAGCCAAAGGCCACCAAAAGCTGCTCCCAGAGCCAGATTTATTCATCACTAACTAGCCTGAGGTGGAAATGAAATAAATGCACAAAATCAACCTTCTTCCTGGAAGGTTTTGGTGTTGATTTCTCTTTCTCCATCCAAATCTTTGGAGCAGCTCTCTGTGGGACCTCTGCCTCTGCCTGAGACTTCACCAGCACGCTCCTGGAGGAAATCCTGGGATCCAGGGAGGTTGCAGGGTTTGGGGCAGACTGAGACACGCTCCAGAATCTGTCTGCAACACCCCGGAGGATGTGTGAGGAGAGCTGCAAGAATGCAACCAACAACCTCACCCGCTTTCAAACCTTTCCAAGTTGAAAAGAAACCACCAGGCCACGCAGAGATGTCCAGGAAGAAAATCAGCACCGAAACTGTGGTTTGATGGTTTTGTTCTGAGACCACGAAATCTTTCTCCTCCTCTGACTCGCTGTCACACTCAGGAGCCATCAAAGAAATCTCTGGGCCAATATTACACCCTGGAAATGAAAGGCAAATCAGGGGGCAATTCAAAAGCTTTTCCAGGAGATCTGGAATATTGGCAGCCTGCTCCCTGGCCCAGCTCCAGGGCTGTGTCATCCCAGCCACACATGTCCCACGCTGCCTGGGACCACCCAGCATCTCCTGCAGCTCTGCAAATGCAAAACTTCCTTTCTTTAGCCTTTCAAAAGATGGTTTTCAAGTTCTTATCCAGCAATGGCCGCCTTGATTTATCCAGCACAAGCTTCTCTGTGTTTGATAAGCAAAGGTGGCCAAATAACATAGATATTGGCTGGTAAATATTTTCCCAAAGAGGAACACGAGCACCGTGTGTTTTGTTAACCACTGGGTCAGATAATTGAGTGTTCAACAACATTTGAAAGCCCTGTGAGTTTTTAAGTAAACTCTAGAGCGGAGATAAGCCTTGGAAAACTCAGGTAGAACAACCAGTACTCACTGCAGTGATAAAAGGAAATTTTCACTGGAACTGGGCTGTGATGCCCTAAAGTCTCCTGGAATAACAGTGAGCCACAGAAGGATGAGACCAGCCCAACGAGCTGGGCACAGGTACAGCCCCACACCAGCGTGTACCACCTCGGGATGAGCTCATGGGAGCTGCAGGCCTTGAGAAAGGAGATGAGCAAAGATCTATATTTGTCTGGTGCCCCAGGCTGAGCAGAGCTGGGAGGGTCCTTTCAGCCCAGTGCCAAAGTAACGTGTGTGCTGCTTTAACCTTTCTGAATTTCAAACCACCTCCTACCTAAGGACCAAAAAAGAACAAGTAATAATCCGAGAGGGCGGGAGAGAAAATCTGTCAGCCTGAGTCAGACTATTGGACCATCAAGCCCAGTATCCTGTCTCCGAAACGCCGTCAGTATCTGACACTTCAGGCTTAGTTGGGATAATAAAACATTTTCCTCAACCTTATGTAACATCTCGGCCTGGCAAAGAGAAGATTTAAACATTGATTGCTTTCCACTCCCCTCTGTCCCATGAATGTGAATCTGACTCTTTTCCAAAATGAACAACTCTGATGAGCTGGACTTGGTTTCTGGGCAGGATGGGAAAAGCTCCTCTCTCGTTACTCATTCCTGGAGAGATCCACTAAACCTTTGCTCCTAAAAGGGGCACTTGAACGAGAAGACAGAAAACTCCCTCTGCAGAATTCCGGGTGCCCAGGGCCACCTTTCCAAGGGAGCTGGAAAGGCACGTCCCAAGACTTCATGTCTAGTCGCTTGATTTTTCCCCATCATGTCTACTTCCTTTATTTTTGTATTTGTTTAAGCTCTCCATTAGTTTATTAGCTTGACAGCAGCCCAGTTAATTAGCCCGTCCTCCCTCCCCCAGGCCCAGCCCGCGAGGCTCCCCAAATGCACACAAAATTTAGTGCTGCTGCTGCTGCCGCTGCTGCTGGGGCACTTCTCAAAACAAATAAAAGATTTGCAAAGCCAGCCACCAAGCATCCAACATAATTAAAGTGCATTTGTTACTTTTTGGGCCCTCGCACACAATCGGGGCCTTGTGCAGAAGGAGCACTCCCCAAATCAGGCTGTTTTTCTTTCGGAGGGAAGAGTGCCAGGAGTCTCCCCAGCCCAGGTAACATAAGATCCCAAGGAGCAGCAAATGGACAGTGGCAGCCAGAGTGAATGGACTGTGGGGAGATCTATATGAAGGAGAGTATCTATAGATATATGCAAACATGCACAGACAGGGCGCTATAGTTCTTCAGGGGGAAAAAAAAATTAAAATTAAAGAAAGAAAAAAAGCAGTGGAAAGGCTCCCAGAAGTGACTGCTCCGTGCACAGGTATGTAAATGACTCTGGAGTCTCGCTGTCCACCACCTCAATCAATTACAAGGTTATTCAAGATAAAACAAACACCATTTCAATTAACTGCATATACAGCAGTGGTTAGAGGCACACGCAGGGAAGAGGAAGTGGGAGGAATTTTTGGAAAATGGAACTTTTTTTTCCTGCTGCTTCTGGAGATATGCACAAATAGAGGTTGCCTTGAGGTGCTGCGAGTGGAGCCGTGAATGGTCTCCCATAAAAACTCCCAACCTAAAGCTGTCATGGTCTGAACTAAAAACTAAAAGAGGGGACAAAAATAAAACAAATAAAAAAAAAAAAAAAAAAAAAAAAAGAGTGAATGAACATTTAAACATCTGTTTAGTTTGTGCTGGCTCAGAACAACCATTTGCAAGCGGCAGTGGGAGCAGGAATTGGAAGAGCTGCTGGAGGAGAGCTGGTTTTGTTGGAAGCAGGGGAGCCCCAGCTCTGTGTGAGTGCAGCTCCTGCTCCCAATTCCCAGCCTGGGAATGCTGAGAGCACAGCTGGGTGACAGAATCTGACAACAACCTACAAATTCAGTAGTGGCTTGAGAAGCCAGGGCAGGAATGATGACAGGGACTGGGCAAACAGCACCAGGGATGGTTTTCCACCTGTGCCACAGATTTTTTTGCCTAACGCTGAGCAAACCATTCTACCTCCTTCCTTCAATTTTCACACTGCTGTGCAAAAGTTCCTGGTCAAGATGATGCCTTCAGGAGCTGGAGCAGAGAGCAGGCAGAGCAAAAGGATCAAGCAGGGATTTACTAAATCCAAGGGGAACCCAAAATGGGCACAAAATGGACACAAAATGGACACAAAATGGGCACAAAATGGGCACAAAATGGACACAAAATGCACGAGCGGCCACCAGGTCCCAGCCTGGGATCAGTTCTGCTCCAGCAGCACCTTGGAGTTCATTGGGCAATTCCAGCTGCAGGGCAGGAAGCTCCATCCTCCTTGCTTTGCCTTCTCCCCTCACCCTTGCTTTGGTTCTTGGCCCTGAAAGTTGTCCTTGGTCCCAAAGTGGAGCAGGAATTGTTTTGTCTCCCTGCTGTGTGAGGAGAGCTGAGCAGCACTGAACATGAACCCTAAAACTGCCCCCAAAACAGCCCAGAATATGAAAAATATAAAACCTAAAAACTTAAGGCATCAAAGAAGCCTTGCCCACTGCTCACCTGCAATCAATACAATATTCAACAGGAGGTTTAGATGGTTTTTCTACTTCTTTGGCTGATGCAGTAAAACTAAAGATCAACTGGGTTGTTTTTTTTTTAAATATCATTATTAATCAACTATTTCTGAATGAAATACACCCAGACCAGGAGATAGGAGCAAAATTTATAGCCACACCCCCATAAATCACCATCCAGTCTCCTGCTCGTGGCCATAAGCTATAAATTTATTGCAGTTGCCCAGTTTTCCTCGGTGACTTCAGCCACAAAAGCTGCCTGTGAGCCTGCTGCCGAGAACAACCAGGGAATGCAGGTGTATTTGAAACACCCTCCTGTTAGTTTTGGTGAGCCCCATTTGCAGGGCACTGGGATCTGTCACACTTCCCTGTGTCCTTTCACATCTCGGATTTATGTTGGTGACAGGGCAGGAACACTGAGTTTGTCATTTTTTGTGGTTCTGCCTAATGGGCAGGAACTTCTTGGGGGCAAACTCCACACTTAATCCATGTCAACCTTCTTTTTGCTGGCTACGAGAACTAAATAAAATCCCAAATTTGGGGAGGAATCAAACCCAGCACTTATTCCATAATGATTCCAACCTCAAACCCCTGACATTTAAAGAGAAAGATGAGGTCCAAATGGCCTTGCTTCAATACCCAATTAAATTCAGAAAAATCAACCCTTCCTGAGCCTTCTTCTCATTGCAAAAATGGTTTTTCCTCTTCCCTGCTCGCTCGCTGCCAAGGGCCACCCTAAACACGCAGAGATCCCCGCTGAGCTCGGAGGCAGCGCTGGGGTTTTTGTGCATTTCCCAGGACTATTAACAGAGTAATATAATGAGAAATGAACTGAGGTTAAAGAATTCAGTACCTCGTGTATTTTCACTAAAAACACTGGCTGCATCAGGGGACCTGCCAAGAGGAGAGTTTAATATCGTATGAGGAGGAAGAATTTTCATAATGACACTTGGCAGGGCTGCATCCCCCATGAATGGAGCTGCTGGGGCTTTCTCCTCCTCTCTCCCATTCTCCTTCTCCCCACAACTCCATGGCAGCACAAGGGATTTTCATTTTTAAGGGATTGGAACCACTGGAACCAAGCTTTGGGCAACTCTTCACGGGGTGAGGGACTCACACTGCCTGTGTTTAAGCCCCTCAGTTCAGGAGGTATTTTGGGAAAGAAGCCTTTGGTCTACACAGTTTCTTTACAGTCCAAAGGTAAAAAGTGGACCCAGAATGCTCAGAATTGCCTAAAACTTTATTCCATGTGAATCTTTCTCCTCCTTTTCCAGATCTAGATAGTGGGCCAAAACTTCCTTTGTAAATCAGTTTGAGACTTTTTTTATGAAAATGCTGCAGGAAGAATCACCTGAGCCACTAAAACCCTTGCAACTCCAAACAAATCAGCTGTAAGGATAAAGCAAATCCCATATTTTCCTTTCTATCCTCTAATATCTGGTGACTCTTCCTGAATTTCCTGATTCTGATTGTTCACACCAACACTCCAACAGCGGTCGGTGTTTTTTTCTCTCACAGTGCTGCTTGTTCCCTTGTTTCTCACTCCCACCTATTTGGAAATTTGCTGTGAAAAAAAAAAATGCAAAACAAAAGAGCAAATAAAACAGAAATGAATGCCCGAACAGGGAGAATAAAGTTCTCTACAACAGAGATCAGACATTCTTGATAAATTGTGTTTTACTGTGCAGCTCACATTGGTTCTCAGCACAAAGCTCAGGCTCCAGCAGAAACCCGACGACAGGCTGGTTTCAAGCAGTTTTATCATTTTAACTAAAATTTTGGAGTCAAAACTTTCTCTTGACTCAAACCAAACCTCAACCTGACAGGCTGGCCCAGCACAGTTGTAGGTGGAACAAACACAACAAAACTCCCGTCCGAGTTTCCAAACACCAGGGAGAACAATTCCTGGCGGAGGGATGGGAGGAGCAGGGGGCGGAATTCTGCTCCTTCCAGGTGACGCGTGCGGAGAAAAAAACAATCCCACGGAGATCTGGGGGCTCCAGATCCCCCCTCGGGATCTAAAACAATAAAACCCAGCACGGGGATAAAGTCAGCAGAGAAATCCCCTGCGATTTGGGCTCCAGGATGCGCCTCTCCTCTGGAGGGGACGGCAGGGCGCTCATTTGCAAGCGATAAATGTCACTGCTCTTCCATCTGCAGCTTTTTAAAAACCATTTGGAGGGATGAGGCTGCACAGGCAGGGGACAGCGGAGCCATTTGAGCTTTACTCACTGTGTCACGGGGGAGTTGTCCTTTTTTTTTCTATTTTTTCCCCTTTTTTTTCTATTTTTTCCCTTTTTTTCCTTTTTTTTCCCTTTTTTTTTTTAAACCAAAATGAGGTGCCCCAGGGGAAAGTCAGCAGCTCGAAGCAGCCCCACCTGAGTGTGTCTTGGGAGGAAGCCTACTGCCTCATATTTTTTAAAAGGGAAAAAAAAAAAAAAAATTATAATAATAGAGCCGAGCCAAAAATATCAAGCAGTTCATAGCTGTGAAAAAGCCAGGGAAAGCTGAGTCGCCGCCGGCCAGTGTTGTTCTTCCAAACAAGCTGACCACCCTCCCTTCATAACATTTTATTTATTAAAGCAAAAATTGGCCCGCTGGAATAAAATTATGCGCTATTCATATACATATTTATATCTACGAACGTATGGTTATTAATGACTGCGTTTCCATACAGCCACAAGGTCCCTACAGATCCAGGTTTTTTTCCGAGGGGGGCGAGCTACTGAAGTTTGTTAGAGAGGGGGAAAATTTAAATGGAGCGGGTGGACGGGGCAACAACTGTGCTAGAAGCCAGCTATAGTGGTTATAGTTCAGGTATAACTCGGTTTTAACCCGGTTCAAGCTCCATAATTCACATTTAACCCGGTTTAATCGCTATAATTCACATTTAACCCAGTTTAATGTGCTATAATTCACATTTAAACCGGTTTAATGCACCATAATTCATATTTAACCCGGTTCAAGCGCTATAATTCACATTAACCCGGTTTAAGTGCCATAATTCACATTTAACCCGGTTTAATGCGTTATAATTCACATTTAACCTGGTTTAAGCACCATAATTCACATTTAACCCGTTTTAAGCGCTATAATTCACATTTAACCCGTTTTAATGTGCTATAATTCACATTTAACACGGTTCAAGCGCTATAATTCACATTTAACCCGGTTTAACCGCTATAATTAACATTTAACCCGGTTTAATCGTTATAATTCACATTTAACCCGTTTCAAGCACCATAATTCACATTTAACCCGGTTCAAGCGCTATAATTCACATTTAACCCGTTTTAATGCGTTATAATTCACATTTAACCCGTTTTAATCGCCATAATTCACATTTAACCCGGTTTAATGCGTTATAATTCACATTTAACCCGGTTTAATCGCCATAATTCACGTTCAGCTCGCCGTAACTCCGCGCAGGCCGCAGGGCCGCGCTCGCACGCCGTTGCCCTGGCAACAGCGAGCTCGCCTCCCATTGGTCGGCGCCCGGCGCAGCAGCCAATCAGCGGGCGCCGTTTCGCCGCCGGCAAGATGGCGGCGGCGAGGCGCGGAGCGGGGCTGGCAACGGGGCTGGTGTTAAGGAATAAAATAAAATTAAATAAAATAAAATCAGTGGAAATGACTCCGTGCCTGAGCAACTCCGGCTTTAAGCGGTCCTTCCAAACGCCTTTGTCACGCACCAAATACCCCTGAGGGTGAGAGCACTCACAGAAACGCTCCTAAATAGCGGCAGCCGTTGACCAAGCGCTGCGTTGGCTCAGCAGAAGCGACACCTTCGCTATTTCCCGCTGTTTGCTTTGTTTATTTATTTATTTTATCCTCACCGCGTTAATTCACCGTGTTCGAGTCCCCCGTATTTACCTGCAGCACAGTCTAGACAGCTAATGAAACAGTGAGAGCCCAGAGGGTTTTCGCAAGAACGTCAACAAAAATCAGAAGTAATTTAAGAATTGGACGGGCGCTGAGGGTGCCACGGGCAGGGTAAGCCGGGTTTATGAGGAATATTCCGGTCATTCCTAAAAAAAAAAAATCCCCCCAATTGCTGGGAGGACTGGGAAAGGAACAGCAGGTCACATTTACAAAATGTGCCTAAGGATGCAGTCAGATCCCAAAGGGATTTTTTCCAGACAGTTCATAAAACCGGTTTGTGAGTCACCACTGGAAGCTAATGGGAGTAAGGCCTGGAACTTATCTAGGTGCTTTTAATAAATCCTGCTCTTTCCATATCGCCGTGATTAAACGCAGAATGTGCTTTTTTTTTTTAACTGTGACCCAGCGTTTCGCCGGTGCCAAGAGCAGCAAGCCGAGCGCTCCAATGCTCCATCCTTCTGGAAAATTGTGCCTGCTCTGGAGAATCCAAACTATGAACGGGCGCGGTGGTTCCGCGGCAGAAATGGAGTTTTTCCCTCAGCACCTCACAGCAGGGCTTTGTCTGTCGTTTCCGAGCATATTCTGAATTTCAGGAGTCACTTCTTGAGTTTTCAAGGCCAGCTTTGCAGCTTATTTTTGTTTCTCCCAGAAACAAAATTTCTGTGTTTTACGTGAAACCCGCTCCTGACCGACAGCAGCGATTTCCTTTCGTGGTTCGTCATTTATTTCTCATTCCTTTCTGTGGATGCAGGTGGATAAAAGTCCTTTTTTATCAGGATGTACTCGGGTTTTTATCAGGAGCATCCTGCGAGCTGCGGGAGGAGCAGCTCATCCACTGAATAAAGTGCATTTAATGATAATAAAATTATAAAATTCGGAATTATAAAGTTCAGGAGCAGGGAAAACTCCTCATCCACTGAATAAAATGCATTTAACGATAATAAAATTATAAAATTTGGAATTATAAAGTTCAGGAGCAGGGAAAACTCCTCATCCACTGAATAAAACGCATTTAACGATAATAAAATTATAAAATTCAGAACCACTGGACCTCGCACACTTCTCTTGTGTTTGGATGTTTGCCTGACGTGTTCTGGAATGTTTTGAACACCTCCAGGTGTTTTCTGTGACATTGTGAGGTGGAGCTTCTTAATATTCCACCTCTGTGACACTGAGCAGCTCTTCAGGAACTCCAAAATCCAGATTGCTCTGAGGTGCCTCCCTTTAGCTTAAAGAGCTTGAAACTAAATTCGGGTTTTAAGAAAATTTAAACGCAATTCTTTCCACTTAAGAAAATGGAAGAAATCTGATTTTCCTGGGGTGTTTTCTGCTGTTATTTGGAAGCTTTAAATTGGTATTTTAGTGTGTTGGTTCCCTTCTGCATTCCTGGGGGATAACTGGGATCAGGAAGTGGCTGCATCACAAAAAGAGTTCCATGTGATGGAGTTTGGGGTGACAGGAATATTCCCTGAACATTTCAGAAGCTGGACACAGAGGAGGAATCCAGGCCCAAAAATAAAATCTCCCTTACCTGAGCAGGACATTTTTCACTCTCAGATGAAAGCTGTGGCATCGAACTCGATGGAGTCGCAGCTGATATTCCATAAGTGGCCAGGAGAGGAAATCCCAGCTTGAATGAGTCACCGTTTTTGTGCAAATATTAACTTTGGCTGATGGACATTTCTGCTGCTATCTCTTCTCCAGATCTGTCTCACAGCACATTGTCTTGGCTCTATTGAGCTGGAGCCTTTGCTCCTTTGAATAATTTTCCTTTTTCACTCTTTTATCTAGTTATTGTATCTGAAAGGTAAAGAAAACACAATTTTCCCCATAATTCCACTTCCAGCAATGCAGTATTAAATTCTGCACCAGTGGAAAACTTTGATTTAATAATGGTAAAGAAGCACAATGCTGAGGATTTGGGCTTTTGTGCTAAAATGAGTGGAAAATCCAAAAGCTGGCAAGCCCTGCTTCCCAGGATGCTCCCTGCCCCATGCTCTCACTGGTTCATTTTAGAAATAAAAAGAATTTTTTCGAATTATTTCGAATTTAGTTGAAATTTATTTTATGTAGAAACATTGGCGGACGCTGGAATTAATATTTAATTTTGAAAAATCTTCGTATTCATTTTTGCCATTCCCTGGCAAAACGCTCTTCAAGGTTGCACCCACCAACTGTTCAGAATTAATTACAGACGATGAGAAGAGAGGAAAATTAATTAAATATTGCTGGTGCCTGGTTCCTGCTCCTACAAAGCCTCAACACCTGCGGTGGAGGAACACAGGAATGCCGAGCTGCAATCCACAGCTCCAGGTGCCTGGAGGAGATACGGAATTTTGAGCATTATGGGGGAAAAATCGGGCTGAAATTGGGGCTGCTAAACACACGAAAAGTCTAAGATTGAAATAAATCCCATTTTAATTTAGTCTTTATTGGTCTTTTTCCAATGGGTGGGCATTCAAGTGCTGCTGCACGGTGATAAAGGACATTTCCCTCCCCGGGGCTGCTGCAGCCATGGCATTGCCCGTGCAGACTGAACACAAAATTCACTTTTCTAACCTATATTTCAGGTTATAAATAACCATAAAAGCTTTGCACAAGGGGCTGACACCCTCAGCCTTGCAGACTGTGCTCCTCCGTGCCCAGGTGGCGTTGGGCAGCCTCCAGGGACATATTTTTTTCCTGACCTCAACACTCCGTGGCCACCTTGCCCTGCAGGCTGCCAGCTGGGATGTGGGGACACTGGAAATAGCCAGAATTTATTTATTTCACCCTCTCTGTCAAATCAACTGCTGCCCAGATAAGGGGCAGCCAGCCTGGAAGGGAAGTGAGGAGGGTTCCCTGAGCAGATGGAACCGAGGGAGGCAGAATTCCAGGGCATCATCCGGGAGCTCTGTCTTGTTTTGCTGCTTTGTCTGACATTGTCAGCTTTGGGTTGTGTCATTTTGGGGTCTTTGTTTCATCTTATTTTTGGACTTCTGGGCTGTTGCAACTTGCAGAGTTACCGAGTGCCTTCGCACTTATCTTATCTGGGTTTCCTCATTTCCACTATTAGGTGATGTCTGACACCTTTTGGGGTTGTCTGGACGTGCAGTGAGTCACTCGCTGTCCCCCAGCATTTTCCGACCTCCCCTCACCCCTGCTTCGAGGGGAAATTATTGTCATTGGGTTAGCCCAGTCCTTTGGTGGGTACAGCCACATCTGGATGAGGGCTGGGATGGAAATCTTACATTAAAAACGCGTCCTGGTCATTCTTCGGGAGGGAATGTGGGAAGTCCTCCGGATGTTTTCAGATTGTTGGGAGCGGCTCTGTGCTGTGCAGCAAAACCTCCGAGTGCTCCTCACTGCCTCCAGAGCCAGGGAATGTCCCCCGATGGCAAACAAAGAGCTGTGACAACAGAAACGCGCTGCTGTCACCCTTATTTATCTGCTGCGGTTCCTCCTGGTGGTTTTCGCTGCCCCGGGGCCCTGGACACTCAACTTCCCCCTCACTCTCTGCTCTCCAGCATCCCAGAAAAGCCGAGTGATGCGGATTATTGCCGATTATTGCTCAACCCAGCCTTGATCCCATCGCAGCCCGGGGTTTGGGATTGCATTCCAGCGGGGATCCCAGCTCCCCCGGAGTGGGAACAATCCTCTGAAGTCTGGCTGCTCCCTCCGCCTTGGGACTGCTGGCGGGTGCCCAGTGTTTGCTGACTGAGTCATTTGTGCTGCCTGGCTGAAGGGATTGTTTCCTATCATCATCAATCATTGATTAATGCCATTGCCCACGGGCGGGACCGGGCAGGTGCCTCGGGCCGGGCTGGAAGAGCCCGTGGCACATGGGAGGGCTGTGTTCCATCCCTGCCGAGGGAGCCAGGTCACTCAGCAGGGGCAGAGCCTGGCATTTTTCCCTACCCAAAGGAGCTGGCAATTTGAAGAAGAGCTGCTTTCTTCATCCTGCCTTTCGAGCCGTTCCCACCTCAGCCAGCGGGAGGAATTCCCGTCTGGCTTTTACTGAAATGGAAATCAGGGCGCTCAGGGCTTCACCTCACCTGCCCGAGGGGAATCCTGCTGCGGGGAGCGTGCCAGGGATGAGTGCAAGGCTCTGATCCTCCGACCTCCACCCTTGGAATGGGCTGGAATTACAGGCTGGGGACTGAAATGGGGAGAAAAAAGGGGGTTGAGGGAGCGGACAAATGGCAGCACTGAAAACAAATGGCTGAGGTGGAGGTTCCAAGTCAGAGCTGCACATCTGGCTGAGGTGGAGGATCCAGATCAGAGCTGCACATCTGGCTCAGTAAAGGGAAAGGACCCAAATCAGAGCTGCACATCTGGCTGAGGTGGAGGATCCAGATCAGAGCTGCACAGCTGGCTCAGTAAAGGGAAAGTATCCAGATCAGAGCTGCACATCTGGGTGAGGTGGAGGATCCAAATCAGACCTGCACAGCTGGCTCAGTAAAGGGAAAGTATCCAGATCAGAGCTGCACATCTGGGTGAGGTGGAGGATCCAAATCAGACCTGCACATGCTGGGTGAGGTGGAGGATCCAGATCAGAGCTGCACATCTGGCTGAGGTGGAGGATCCAGATCAGAGCTGCACAGCTGGGAGTGAGTCAGGTGAGAGGGAATCCAGATCAGAGCTGCACAGCTGGCTGAGGTGGAGGATCCAAAATCAGAGCTGCACATCTGGCTCAGATAAAAGTAAAGGATCCAAATCAGAGCTGCACATCTGGCTCAGGTAAAGGATCCAAATCAGAGCTGCACATCTGGCTCAGGTAAAGGATCCAAATCAGAGCTGCACATCTGGGTGAGGATCCAAATCAGAGCTGCACAGCTGGCTCAGATAAAAGTAAAGGATCCAAATCTGAGCTGCACACCTGGCTCAGGTAAAGGATCCCCCCAAACGCTGCTGCCAGGAGTCACTGGTGGCTCTGTCACCCTGGAAGAAGCCCTGAGGATGTGAGTGACAGCTCCCAGGTTCCTCAATGAGACCTGCAAAGTGCTCAATTAAAATAGGATTGGTTTATTGGGGATGAGACAATTGGGAACGAGTTGATGGATGACTTGCTGCTGTTGGATTTGAGAGCCCCACAGACCCTGTGTTCTGAATTTCTCACTTAGCTGTTAGACCAGAAATAAAAGTTGGTTTTGCATTAAAATGCACTTTTATAAATTATTTCCCTTTTATTAAGCAAAAATAAAATACTGCTATTAATATTCATAATGTCAGCCTTCTCAAACATTTTTACCCCAGTACCAAGGATGACAAAAACACCTTCCGGAGCAAAAGAAAGAGCAAGAGAGTGATGGGAGCCTTTAGTTCCCATAAATTTAATTCCTGTAAAGTCTGGACACCCTGGGCGGATGCCTTGGCTCCAAAAGGATCTGCTGGCTCCTCCTTTTTGTCTTGGTTTTTAATTGGAGCCAGCAGAAGGAGCCCAGCATTTGCCAGGTGAACGCGAGCTGTGCCCTGGCAGGGCGCCTGCCGAGCCATTCCTGGTTTGGAGATTAAAATAAGGACAGGGAAAGGCGTGGAGAGGGAGGAGGAGGAAACCGAGAGAGAATAGCAAAACACTTTGTTCTAATTCAGGTGAAAAAGTTCATCTGGGTGTCCTCACAGAGCGTCTGCCACGTACAGGGTGGAGGAGGAACAAATTCCTTTTGGCCGTGTGTTATATTCCTGAATTATCCCGGTGTGCCAGCCTTGGGAATGGCCCCGGGCTGTGCCGGCTCAGCCCCCATGCCCGGGGGAAATTCTGCAGCAGCTTGGAGATGGGCCGATTTTGGGGTGCTTTTTGTGGTGTTGGGACTGAACCCCTGCAGCTTGGACTGTGTCTGATCCTGAGCTTGAAAAATCCAACTTCTCTTTGTGGGATTTTAATTCTAATGGACTTCACAGCAAGAGACAAATTTCAAAGAATCCTGGAGCAGCCCCAGGCTGTGCCTGCTCAGCCCCCATTCCTGGGGGAAATTCTGGAATCAGCTTGGCCTCAGGGCTGATTTTGGGGTGCTGTTTGTGGTTTTGGGACTGAACCCCTGTAGCTTGGGCTGTGTCTGATCCCTGGGCTTGAAAAATCCAACTTCTCTTTGTGGGGTTTTAATTCACAGTAAGAGCCAAATTTCACAGAATCAAAGAATCCTGGAGCAGCCCCAGGCTGTGCCTGCTCAGCTCCCATTCCTGGGGGAAGCTCTGGGATCAGCTTGGCCTCAGGGCTGATTTTGGGGTGCTGTTTGTGGTGTTGGGACTGAACCCCTGCATCTCTGGCTGTGTCTGAGCCCCGTTCTCTTTCCTCAGCCTTAAAATGTGCTCGATTCTGAGGAGAGCCTGATTTTCTCAGGAGCTGAGTGGCCACAGCTCCTGGCTTTGCAAAGCCGTGGCAAACAGAGGGTCTGAGCCCATTTCTCAAGCTGGGCTTGAAAAATTCGAGTTCTGATGGAACCAGTTCTCCCTGTGGGGTTTTATCTCTACTGGGCTTCACAGCAAGAGCCAAATTTCACAGAATCAAAGGATGCTGGGATGGTTTGGGTTGGGGAGGGCCCTCAAATCTCATCTCCCTGCACCCCTGCCATGGCTGGGACATTTCCAATGTCCCTGGGCACTGCCAGGGATGGGGCAGCCATGCCCTTCTATATTCTTTATCCAGCCACACTTCCTCCCACTTTAGGCAATTAATTCCCACTATTAAACCCCTTAATTCCCAGATTCTACACACAGTGCTTGGTCACTAATGGCAAAAGCAGCCTTGCAACAAATCCCCCCTGAAATTCAGTGTTCCCACTCTCACTGCATGGGTCTGCTGGGCCATTTTCCATCCCGGGAGTTTTCTGATACAAAATAATCTCTCTGCAAAATCAAACTGGCTCCTGGAGCCTGCCACAGTTTTGCCAGAAAAATTCAGGTCATCACTGGGGAAATGGAACTGACAGCATCCTGCCTGCCCACCTGGAAACCTCAGAATGTAATTTTTTTTTTTTTTTGCTGTCTATTGAAGGAAAAAAACTGAACTAAAATGTTTCTTTGATTTTTCAAGCAAACAAACCAAAACTTAACAGAACTTGGAAATCCCTGCACACAAATGAATTTGTATCAGGGCTGTTGCTGCCGTTTTACTGGGGGGGTTGTCCCTGTCAGAATAATTTCCATCATTATTTTATAATGATTTTGGGTTTTTTCCTGGTGAGGAAATTCCATTTTCAGACAGGTTTTGAACTAATGAATTGAAACTAACAGGGAGCAGAGAGAGCAAGGAAAGAGTCACAGGATATGCTTGACCTGGGAAAAATTAGTTCACCTATTTGACAAAAATTATCTTTTGGCTAAGCCAGAGCCATTTTCCTGTGGAATGGAGTTGGTTTCTAATTGATTACACGCAGAGGCTGCTCAGATGTCTGAAAGGCAACGCTTGGACATTCTTATTCTTTCTGTTATTGAAGAGATCCCAAGTTCAAACCAACGATTTTTAAGCTGCCGTGTTTCCCTTTATGTTGCTAATCAATTCCCTGGAATTCTGGCTGGCTGGGGATGGCAGTTCAGAGCTCAGGAGGATTTCTGGGCTTAGGAAATCCTAAAATAAAGGTCAGTTCTTTTCCTGGACTGCCTGAGACACTGAAAACTCCAGGGAGGGGATGGTCCCATCATTATTTCAGTTATAGGACCTTTCCCTAAAATACAGCAAATTTCACTCACATCTGATTATATCCTCTAACTTTATAAATGGCTGTATCCAAGGCCTTAGGAGAATGATGCCATCCCCAAATCCATCCCAAATTCCCTCACACGTCTCCATCCCAGAATTTATTTACTGGAGAAGCACTTGTCTTTGTTTGCCATTGTTTGTGCTGAGGAAACTCCTTGGAGACAAGGAGAAAATTCCTGGGAGTGCTCGTGGCCGGATCGATCTGCGGAGCTGTTTCCCTGTTTTCTGATGCAATCCAGTGTAACAATGTTGTATCCCAGTAAACATGGAAAAGGAGCAAGGAAAACATTTCTCAATCGACTTCCTAAAAATACAGCCCTGGCTGGGGAGGGGCTGGAGTTCTATTCCAGGAGCTCCTTCAAGCCCTCCTCGGTTTCCACAGGGTTGGACTCGGGCTTGGATTTCATGGATTTCTGGATTGGGTAAGGAAGCTCTCCGTGGGCCAAATGCCCACGAGCGTGACATGCAAGAGCCATGCTGGATCCAAAGGGCTGTTCCTGGCTGGAAAAGCGCCAGGCCTGGCTGGAAGCAAGCTCTGGGTTTGGCGAGGTGGGCAGAGCAGCGAGCTCAGGGCCCTCCTGGAGCTGCCTTTTGAATATTCCCGTGCTGTGTTCTGCAGGGGGGACAAAAGGTGATGCCTTTCATGAGTTATCCTGGGATTTAGGGGGGGTTGGTTTAATTGTGTTTCTTCCCCTCCTTCCCTGCTGACTCCTCAGATGGAAATCCAAGTTTTGAGCTCCTGGAGAGGACAGAGGGAATGCCAGGGCACCAACCTCCCCATGGAGGAGTTCTCCCCTGGAGAAGTGGGGAACTTCCCAGCCTGGCAGAGCTTGGCTCCCAGCCCACGGCACAGATTCCTCTCTGTCTCTGTCCCCCCTGCTTTGTTCCTTTTTCAGGACACTTCACAGGAGCTGATAAGAGCCCCCCAGTGCATTTTCAGTCACTGCAGCCCCTTCCCAGAGGGAATCAATTCCAGCAGAGCCATCCCAGAGGGATGGAGCTAAGCCAGCTGTACCCAGGGTGATTCTGTGCAGGGACATTAAACCCGAGTGGTTTCTCCAGACACACAGATTGTTCCATGATGAGGAAAGTCCTCCTGCCCCTTTCCTCCCCACGTGTCTCTGGGATTGTCTAAAAATAGCCCTAAACATCTGAAAATGTGTTCTAATCTTTTACCAGGGGAGGGGATGAGGTCACAAGGCTGGCAAGGGACTGGTGGAGAGAATGCTGGTACTGACACATCCCATAGATCCAAGGGGGGGTGAAAAAGGGTAGGGAAAAGGGGCCAGGAATGTCCTTTTTCCAGTGGTTTTTGTCCCTATCTTTGGAGCAGATGAAACTGTGTGGGTTAAAAACCCTTTTGATACACAGAGGGCAGGATGGGATGGGATCAGCTGTTCTGCTTTCAGCACTGTGAGGTGCATAGAGCGTGGAGAGGAACAGAGAAACCAAGGGGAAATTGAGAAAATGAGCCCAAAAACCAAGGTGGAAATGGACAGAAAAAGGGAAAACAATGGATTCAAGTCCAAAAATCAAGGTGGAAATGGACAGAGAAAGGGAAAACAATGGATTTGAACCCAAAACTAAGGTGGAAAAGGACAGAGAAAGGCAAAGCAAAGAATTCAAGCCCAAAAATCAAGGTGGACATAGAAAAAGGCAAAGCAATGGATTCAAGCCCAAAAGCCAAAGTAGACATGGGCAGAGCATGGAAAGAAAAAGACAAACCCATGGATTCAAGCCCAAAATGCAGTGTGGACACAGCCAGGGCCCAGCTCTGCTCCACTCCCTGTGTGCAGCAAGAAATGGGGGATTCTCCTTCTGCATGGTTTGGATCAAGCCCTCCCCTCGGGATTTGGAAACTTTTATTTTCTTTGTTGGCATTTTCCAGTATCCCAGCCCTGCCTTGTGCCTGGAGAAAAGCTGAGGGTGCCCAGCCAGGGTGGGCAGCTCAGGGGGCACAGGGCAGTGAAATGTGCAGCAGGCTGGAGGCTCTCCTAAGAGTTAATAAAAAAAGGGATTGAATATCCTTCTGCCACCCTGACAGAGATTGCCTGGGATAAGTATTCCCTGCCTTCTCATTTCCTGCTCCCCGCACATCGGGCAGGGCTGGCAGAGGCGCTCAGGCATGAAACACTTTGCTCCAAACTCGCAGCAGCTCTATTCCAGGGCTGTTATTTGCATAATTGGGTGCTAAGGAAAACAAAGCCAACAAATTGCTGATAATTGCGCGGTGTCAATTATAGGGGATAGGTCGGAGGGGCGGCAGGAGGGTGAAATCTCCAGGTGTGTGGAGGTCAGGAGTGCCTGGGTTTGGGGGGGAAGCTTGTTAGGGGTAATAGCTCTCAGGGCAACTGCAGTGACTCGTGTTAAAGCCGTGTTTAACCAATATTTATTCCAAATATTCTGGGTTAGGGCCCCCCTGAAGAGAGCCGTGAGCACTCAGGTTGTGTAACGGGTGGTACAAGACAGGAGGACGTGACCACAAAAAAAAAAACTGTCAGAAAAGAGAACCCAGGTCCCAGAAGGAATTTGGGAGCTGAACAAAGTGCAAGTTGTTTCCCAGGGAAGTCCCCGTGGCTCTCCAGATGCTGGGGAGAGAAATCTCCTTTGGCTGAGGTGGCACTGTGCAGCTGAGGGTCAGGAGGGAGTGAAGCTCCCCTGGTGCTCTGGGTTGATTCCAGGTGGATCACTGGATCCGTTCCCTCTGACACTGCAGAGTTCCCTGGGACTGAGGAACGTGAACGAATACGGGGAATGGAAATTACATCTTCCTCCTGAAGCCTTGTGGAGCCCCAACAGAGGCCAGACAAAGTTAAGAAGAATAAAGTGGATATTTATTAAGGTGCCCTCAAGGCCACAGCCAGGGCTCTGCCCCAAATGGCTCCAAGGGTGGAAGCAGGAGAGGGTTTTGTCCCAGGATCTCACATTTTTACAGGTTTTAGTCCATTTGCAGACAGGAGCCAACTGCCCAGTTAACAGCCTCAGACCATGAAGTTCCATCCTCCTTGCATGCCCCCCTCCCTTCACGTTGTCCATGCTCTTGGCCTGAAGTTTGGAGAGATTGCCCTTGAGTCCCTAACTGAAATAAGATTATTGTGCCTCCACCAAGATCCCAGTAACCCTTAATACAAACCCCAAAGCTGCACACCAACGCAGAATGGAAAACTTCAAACTTGAGGCATCACCCCAGTGTAATAAATATCTGATCTGAAGGTCAGCCCCTTCCTTTGATCTGCAATTCACAGGAGTTGAGTAAAAATGTGACGTTTAATGTAAGAAATAAGGGCTTGCAAAGATTAAAGCCTAAAGAGGGGTTCCTGCACAGTAAGCACAGGCAGGAACCCAGGGGTGCTCAGGAGGAATTGCAGCTCTTTTGGAAATGGCCTTGCTTTTAACCCCTGCTGCTCCTCAGCTCTGCAGAATCCTCTTCACAGGTTCCCTGGGCAGGGGACTGGCTCTGTGGCAAATAACACCGACATGAAACTCTTTTAAACTGTTTGGAGAGATGATTTGATTTTATTTTAAATAATGGTTCTTTTTTTATCCATTTTTGCTCGATTACTGTGATTGCTGAACGAGTGACAGAACTCTTCACTCACACTGGTCACACTAGAGGGACACTAAAAGCAAGTTCATTTTACAGAAAAAAAAATTTAAACATGAGTATAAAAATCCCTCCTTCTCCCAGGGATTCTCCTTCCCTTCTGTCCTCAGCTGCAGCAGCCAAGAGAGGAATTCCTGACAAAGGTTTCATTGACACAAGTGGCTGATTTTTGCTAGAAAGCACTTCCTTCTCTGCTGAAGGCTTTGAAGTGTTGCCTTTGTTCTTGCTAATTTTTCCTCCCTCTTTAAAAATGATAGACAAAATACTTGAAAGTCATCTTTTAGTCCAGACAGAATAACAGGAGCAGCAACAGAAACCCTTCATTTGGAAAGGTGTCATCCTGCTCGAGTGGTGCATTTGAAATACCATTTTCTAATCCTTGTTGAGAAAACAGTGCCTTGAATAATTGAAAAGTGCTGGTTGAATTTTAAACCGTGATTTACTCTTCAAGTTGTCTTCTTCCCTTCTGTGTATCCCTGCCTCTGATCTTTGTCCCCTCTTTCATGTGGCTTTGGCTTCACCCTCTGCAAAATGGATTCATGGAGATGAGCTCCCTGGAAAGTGCAGGGAATCAGCATCCAAAGGTGCCATTGTGAGGCAAGGGGTTATAAATAAATTTGGGTTTTAATATCTGAGCAGTCTGGTAGACTTGGAGCTTCTAAAACCTGCAGTTCTCTTATTTCTATTTTTGCTCTTCAGCAAAATGAGTGCTGTTAATCCCTGGTGCAGACACCTGGTTCTCCGTGGCTGAATAAATGGGAATTCCACTTCCTTGGGGAGAGGCTCCAGAGTGTGTCCAGAGGCCTGCAGGATCAGGTCCATGGTGGTGCCAGGGGAGGAGAAGAGCATGGTGACACTGCCAGGGAGTTCCTGGCCCCAGAGCTGTGGGACAGCCGATACCCAGGATCCTGCGATGCGTGGCTGGGCTAACCTGATGAGCTCCTCCCCTCTGGATGCTCTCGATCCCCTCTCTCCAGGCTCTTTCCTTCACCTAAGAGTGTTCCCATGAGCTCCTCCCCTCTGGATGCTCTCGATCCCCTCTCTCCAGGCTCTTTCCTTCACCTAAGAGTGTTCCCATGAGCTCCTCCCCTCTGGATGCTCTCGATCCCCTCTCTCCAGGCTCTTTCCTTCACCTAAGAGTGTTCCCATGAGCTCCTCCCCTCTGGATTCTCTCGATCCCCTCTCTCCAGGTATTTTCTCCACCTAAGAGTGCTCCGATTGGATGGGATGGATGGAGGCTGTTTTATCCCTGGCAATCAGCCTTCTGATCTGTTTTAGTGTAATGGAGTCAGTTCTCATGAATTGTAAGATAAACCAGGATCATGTTTGCATTCCTTTGTAAAAGATCTCACCTGATGGACTCTCCAGTGAGCAGTGGGGATGGAGAGGTGGGAACTGCTCTGTGCAATCTCTGCTCACTGCCCAGACACTGAGAGATACGAGGGCAGCAATAAACTGGAGAGTTCTTTTCTTCTTCTCTGCCTGAACCCCTGTGTGTGTGCTGCTGTGTTCCCTCCATGCATCACAATAACAGGGCTGGGACCTGCAGTGCCCTCAGGACTCATCCCCCTCTTGCCCAGGACTCTTAAAGCTGAGCTGATAAACCCAGGGAAGGAATTCCCACTAAAATCAGGGGAATGATCCCCAAACCCCGCAAAGTGTAAGTCCCTTAAAATCCAGCCAGGTTAATTCTGCTTCTCCATCTGCTCTGGTGCCTTCTCCCATCTCCCCGAGCTTCACAACAGAGCTGGGTGAGACTGTATAAACTGAATTTTCAACAAAAGGTTTGCCCACAGTTTCCTAAATATTTCATTGAAGTAATATTTTAAAAAAGGAATTTTTTTAGAGTGGCTGTCACTGATGGGAAGCCCATCTCACTTCTGCTGAGCCAAATTTTCCTGAGTTCTCAAAACTGGGATAACTTAGAGGTCAATCTTTATGAACTGTAAAAAAAATCAGAGTTATTGGGATTTATAGGGAAAAAAATTCACTCTTTGCTCCTTGTTCTTTGTGCTGCTCCTCTCCTCCTTCAGGACTGCAGCAGCAGAGGAAATAAACCCCAATAAAGCAGCCTAAACCTGCTTTTTCCTTTTTTTTTTTTCCCCAAATCCCCATTCTTAGCAGAAGCAATGCTCAGCTGGAAGCCCAATAAAACCTTTGAAGAGGTAATTTGCGCCCATTCTTTTAAAGCCTTTCCCCATTTGAAATATTGGTATAAAAAGGGGATTTGAGGCATCGGGATCGCCAAAGCAAACATTTGACACGCTGTTATATTTGACTTATAGAATATAAAGCTCAGGCACGTGAAGCCAGGCTGCTGCTGGGCTGGGGCTTGGGGTTTGCTTCTGCAGGAAGGACAAAAAAGATGGAAAAATTCTGTTTCTGTGCAGTTTGGACTCGCTGTTACAGAGGAGCAGGATTGCCCCAAGCTGGGAGGGCAGCAAGCTGTAAAAAGCAGCTCCTGCTGCTCTAGGCTGGAGGATTTTGGCTACTTCGTGTCTGTCAGCACAAGCCCAGTGCCACTGGCACCCTGGGCAGGGCACAGTGAGTTTTATTTGGGTGTTGTCATGGAAACTGCCCGGGCAGGCTCCGAGGTTCCTCCGGGTTCTGTTTCTGAAAGGTGACACCGGGAGCCCAAATCCCAGACCTGAGGGTGGCTTTCACTTTATGGACCAGAGCTTGTCGAGCTCAATCCTCTTCCTTGGACTCAGCTCCTGGCTTTTGGGAGCGGGGGGATGGATGGAAAAATCCCCAGAGCAATTAGCAAGAGGTTGGTGTGCAGAGGGTTTAATAAAAAACCGCTTTTCGCCATCCCTCCCTCTCTTTTCCTCCCTTTTTTCTGCTCTCTTGGAGGACAGGAAAGCTCCTCTTTGTCTCCCTACCCAACTCCCTATTTTGTGAAAACCTCTCTTTAAAATCTCGATTTTAAATTCCCTCGAAATTATCAGCTACTCAAAACTTTTGGGGCAGAAAGGCACAGGA
Organism: Sitta carolinensis; assembly: GCA_032173965.1. Lineage (NCBI taxonomy): Eukaryota > Metazoa > Chordata > Aves > Passeriformes > Sittidae > Sitta > Sitta carolinensis. The sequence goes on along the minus strand of CM063298.1, from coordinate 1,619,295 downwards.
GCAGAACTGCAACACAGTTCTTTTGGCTCCCAGCTCCAACATTCCACATGCCCAAGGTGAAAAGCAAGGCCTGATGCTCTGTGTTTGTCATCTCCACTGGCAAATCCAACACTGGAGCCCTCTGTTCCTGCTGGAAAGAAAAACAAACTGGGAACAATGGGAGAAAGCCCAGAGCCCGGCCTGGAGAGGGAATTCAGGAATTTCCAGCTGGCAAAGGGAATCCCAGTGCTGGTACTGGGGTGGGAGGGGGCACAGGGGGGTGTCTTGGCCCTGTCATCACCCCTGAGCTCCGTGTGCTCCCTCCTTCCAGAGCCTGGCAGGGATTTGGGGGTTAAAACCTGAATTGAGCTGCTTTTGGAGTTCCCAGGTTCCCTGAGCTCTGCTCTCAGCCGGAGTTGTGCTCTGAATCCACGCAGGGGAAGATGGGGGAAGCTCGACGTGAGTTTATTTCTGAAGGCAGCATTTGGAAAAAGCCCACTGAGGTAGCCAAGAGCAGAAAATCCTGTTTGGGAGAGGGATATATTTGGTTTCTGACTCCAGAATAAAGGAGGAGTTTTTAAATAAAAACCCTGACTTTTAACGAGCGATACCAAAAGTGCTGCTTGACCGCTGCACGTGAGCTTCTCCTCACAGATTTCCCTGGAAATTCAAAATCAAAAAATCAAAAATAAAGACTTGCACGTGCATTTAAGATGCTGTCCTTCCCCACCCCCAAAAAAAAAAAAAAGTTACATTTCCCAGTGCCCACATCCAGGCCAGGCTGGAAGCACGGAACCTCCCTCACAAACAGCGTCGCTGTTTTTCCTTCGCTCGTGGCATAAATCATAGGAGGGGGAAAAAAAAAAAAAAATTCCTGTTAGCACAGAGCTCAGGTTTGTTTATTTTTTTGCCAGCTGCAACATGCTACCCTCTTAGGGGCTGAGGGAAAAGCGGGGCTGCTGGAGGCTGCAGGGACATGTCAGCCCCAAAGTGGGCTCTGGCCCCTCTCACTGAATTACAGCCCTGTCAGGAGCCTATTAGCCACATCCACGATCCTTTTAGGCACCCAGAGATGGAGTTTTTGCCAATTAAGGGCAGGGTTTTTTATCAAATCCAATCCCTGCACACTAAATTACGTTGCTGGTGCCAGGCTGGCTCTGCCTGCCCCGCCCTGGGACACTGGGGGTTTGTTTGAGGGGCTGGGGGCTGAGGAAACCTCCCCACGTTGGGGGGGTTTGGGGAATATTTACCACAGCCCATCCTAAAGCTGCTCCTTTGATGGCTGAAGATTTGAGCTTTTCTGTTTTTCACATTCTGGGCTGTTTTGGGGGCAGGTTTAGGGTTCATGTTCAGTGCTGCTCAGCTCTCCTCACACAGCAGGGAGACAAAACAATTCCTGCTCCACTTTGGGACCAAGGACAACTTTCAGGCCAAGAACCAAAGCAAGGGTGAGGGGAGAAGGCAAAGCAAGGAGGATGGAGCTTCCTGCCCTGCAGCTGGAATTGCCCAATGAACTCCAAGGTGCTGCTGGAGCAGAACTGATCCCAGGCTGGGACCTGGTGGCCACTCGTGCATTTTGTGCCCATTTTGGGGCCATTTTGTGCCCATTTTGGTCCATTTTGTGCCCATTTTGTGCCCATTTTGTGCCCATTTTGGGTCCATTTTGTGTCCATTTTGTGCCCATTTTGTGCCCATTTTGTGCCATTTTGTGCCCATTTTGGGCCCATTTTGTGCCCATTTTGGTCCATTTTGGGTCCATTTTGTGCCCATTTTGTGCCCATTTTGTCGCCCATTTTGTGCCATTTTGTGCCCATTTTGTGCCCATTTTGGTCCATTTTGTGCCCATTTTAGGTCCATTTTGTGCCCATTTTTTGCTCATTTTGTGCCCATTTTTTGCTCATTTTGGGTTCCCCTTGGGTGTGCCCCAGCCGGGCTCTGACACTTCCCAAGTTGAATCTATCAAGGCCTTTTAATAAATTTAAAGTTTGATTAATTAACTAATTGCAATTTAAAAAACCCCTTTCTCCTTTTGCTGTGGCTGCTCTGCTCCAGCTCTGCCCCTGAGGGCTGGGTTGGGGTCTGGGGTGCAGGAAGGCAGGAGTGCTCCCCCTGGATGTTTGCTCCCAGGTTTTCTGGATTTTTGCTTTATCACTAAACCTTGAAAAGCCAAGGGGAAGGGTTCAGGTGAAGGGAACATTCCAGATGTTCCTCAGCTCCTTTTGTGCTGCCTAAAATGAGTGGGTGCTGGGTTTTTTCCTTTTTTTATCCATGCCCTGGTCCCCCTAGGAGAAGATGCTCTGGTGGTTTTGGAAATCTCAGCCAATTAAATAATTTTTTTTTTTATTTAATTGTGGCCAGCTCTTTTCGTGCTCAGGTGCAAAACAGTCCAAGCAAAAACTGAAAAAAAATTAAAGAATGAAAAGAAATTAAATAATAAAAAATAAATCAATAATAAATTAATAATTAAATAATAAAAGAAATAAGAAATAAAATAAACGAAATAATAAAAATAAATTCTATAATTAAAATAAAATCAATAATAAAATAAAAAATAATAAAATCAATAAAAATGAATAAAATAAACGAAATAATAAAAATACATTCAATAATAAAAATGAAATCAATAATAAATTAATAATTAAATAGTACAGTAAATAAAATTAATAAAAAAATAAAATTATAAAAATAAAATAAATAATTAAATTATAAAAATGAAATTGCTGATAAATTAATAATTAAATAATAAAGTAACAAAAAATAAATCAAATAAACTAAATTATAAAAATTAATTAAATAATAAAACTAAATTAAAGAAATGAAATAAATAGTAAAAATACATTAAAAAGTAAAATAATAATTAAAAGCCTTCAGGGATCTGGACATCCAGGAATATTAAAGGCAATAAAATCCAGCAGGATTCTGGAGCGTTTCTGAGGTTTTGTCTCATGACGAGCTCAGCAAATCCAAGAAATTTGAACATCCTTAAGATCCAAGGTCTTATCCAGCCTCCCCAGAAGACCCAGACCCTTCAGGGATCTGGACAGCCAGGAATATTAAAGGTTTGATGCACCAGGAATCTTAAAGGTAATAAAATCCAGCAGATCCAAGTGTTTCTGAGGTTTTGTCTCATGACAAGTTTGGAAAATCCAAGAAATCAGAATATTCTTAGGATGTGAGACCTCACCCAGCCTCCCCAGAAGACCCAGACCCTTCAGGGATCTGGACATCCAGGAATATTAAAGGCAATAAAATCCAGCAGGATTCTGGAGCGTTTCTGGGGTTTTGTCTCATGACGAGCTCAGCAAATCCAAGAAATCTGAACATCCTTAGGATCCAAGGTCTTATCCAGCTTCCCCAGAAGACCCAGACCCTTCAGAGATCTGGACAGCCAGGAATATTAAAGGTTTGATGCACCAGGAATCTTAAAGGTAATAAAATCCAGCAGATCCAAGTGTTTCTGAGGTTTTGTCTCATGACAAGTTTGGAAAATCCAAGAAATCAGAATATTCTTAGGATGTGAGACCTCACCCAGCCTCCCAGAAGACACAGATCCTTCAGGGATCTGGACATCCAGGAATATTAAAGGCAATAAAATCCAGCAGGATTCTGGAGCGTTTCTGGGGTTTTGTCTCATGACGAGCTCAGCAAATCCAAGAAATCTGAACATCCTTAGGATCCAAGGTCTTATCCAGCTTCCCCAGAAGACCCAGACCCTTCAGGGATCTGGACATCCAGGAATCTTAAAGGTTTGATGCACCAGGAATATTAAAGGTAATAAAATCCAGCAGATCCAAGTGTTTCTGAGGGTTTGTCTCATGACAAGTTTGGAAAATCCAAGGAATCTGAACATCCTTAGGATCCAAGGTCTTACCCAGCCTCCCCAGAAGACCCAGACCCTTCAGGGTGATGACCCACACCTCACACGGGTCCTGCCCTGTGGTGCCTCTTTGTTCTCCGAGGGAGACGAATCAGCCCCTCCAGGGAAGGGCCCAGAGACAAACCATTAATTGTGACGAGATTTAATTGCATTATAGCCCTTACTAGCACACAAAGGTGGCCTGCCTCTATTTTTGATGCAGATATTATGGAAATTTATGTCCCTGATGATGCCAATCTCGAGAGCCCCCCTCGGGTTCCTGAACGGTTTCCAAGCTGTCCCCCTGGCTCGGGGTGGAATTCTTTTAATTTCGTTCTGGTTTGGGGCTGGCCAAACCCCCCACGTGTGCTTTGTGTGCTGTCCTTTCCTGCCAGCCAGGGGCTGCATCTGGCCTTGGGATTTTTTTGGCTGCTGGAAGAAAAGTTTGTTTCTGAGGTGAAAAATTTGCCTTTTAAATTTCTGCGCAGTTCATACCCAGATTATAATTCATAGCCAGGGCTGAATAGCAAATGACCCTGCTCCTCATTTCCACAAATACTCTGAAAGGCAGAGAGGGAAAACACTGGCCCACATCCAGTGCTCTTCCCAAATCAATGGCATTTATGGAAAGGTTGGATTTGGCCTCTCCCATCTTTCATTTCAAGCTCTCAGATTAACAGAATATAAATATTGCATGATGCCCCAGAGCTGCCCCAGCAAATGGCTCCAAGATGCATCTTTCCCCCTTGAACAAGGCAAACACTGTGGAAAGGAGGCTCCAGGAGAAAGACTGGAAAAGCTGTTAGTGACTGTTCCTGGTGTGTGCTCCAAGGTGCTTGTGCAGACTAAAACTTGGAGGAGAAACTCCCCACATGAACCAGAAACTCTTTTTTTTTTTTTTTTCAATTTTTTGGCACAGCCAGAACAATCCGCAGTTGCCTTTTCCATGATGCATCATTAGAAAGGTTTCGTCAAACTTAGTCCTGCTGGTTCCACGCTGTCTGTTATCCCGAGGACTTTCCATAACAAAGGAAAAGGAGGAAATGTGAGCTTTACTGAGAGGGAGATAAACTGGCTGCAGATTGTACAGAGGAGTTTTCAGGGCGCTTGAACAGGATTTGCCATCTCCTGGGAATTATGGCTTATTCCTGCTCTGTTCCCTGTTTTCCAGAGGGATGGGAGCAGCCCAGAGGTTTCAGTTATGAATTAATCACCTTGATGTGACACCAGGAGTGCTCCATGTCCCATGGTGATTCCTGCTGGGATGCCAAGCACAGGGGTTTGTCCTGGCAGACCCCATCCCACCATCCCTGCTCTCCCGTGCCAAAAGAGTGACCAAGCCCAGGTTTCCCTTCCACTTAGGAATCGTTGCTTTCTGGGATTGAAACTTTGGGACAAAAAGCACGGATTTCAGCTGAATCCCTCGGGATGCCAAGCTCTGCTCCTTTAGGATCCCCGTGGTGTAGAACACGTGGTTGTGATTTCCCCATCCGTGCTGGAGCTGCTGTTCCTGTGTCAGTTTTCTGGCACATCATCAATAAACTGGGAATTTCATCCCTGATTTCCACGGTGTCCTGCTGAAAACCACCTGGGTTTCACTTTTCAGCAGCACTGGAAATGACTGCAAGAAGAAGAGGGGGGCTGAGCCTGGTGGTTGTGTTTGAGCTGGGAGCAGCCTTGATCGATCAGCTCGGAATGAGCATCCGTGCTGGAAAAAACACCCCTGGAAATTCAAATGTCCAGGGCTTGTGAAGGATTTTCCAGCATTGCCTCCCCAGGTAGGAACCTTTCACTAAACAGGACTTTGCCCAAATCTTTGCCCAAATCTTTGATCCTTTATTTTCTGTGGAGATGGAGAACAATTCATCCCCTTCTGTAGCAGCATTCCCTGGATTTCCAGACCCGACGTGTGTTCTTCCTGTTTTTCCTTACTTCTCTGATTAACTCCAGTTCCTCCCACTCTCCTGTGTCTCGTTTCCCAAACCCCCTGACCTGGTGCCACCAATCCAGACGATTTTGGGGATTGATCCTTTTCCAGGAGCTGTTACAGGAGGCTGCCTTTGCCAGCAGGTGTCACCCGAAGAGAACGAGAATTCCAATTCCAGCTTGTTCTGCAGGAAACGGGAATTCTGTCCCTGCAGTCATCCCTGCTCCGCATCCCATGGGATCTCCTCCATTCCACAGTGACTTAGCAATGGTTTGGAAAGTTAAAAAGGCCTGGAAAAGAAAAGAACTAAACCAAGAAACTCCCAAACGAAGGGAACCACACGGAGTTTGGAAAGGAGCTCAGCAAAATTTTCAGGGATTCTGTGAAGTGCTGGCAGCAGGAAAGTGGGTGAGGATTTGGGATGGCAGAGGCTTTGTGTCCCGTGAATTTTTGGGGCTGCAGCAGCCAGGAGCACCGTCAGCTTTTCCTCCTCTCCAGTTCCTGAGTGCCCTGAGCTGAGTTTGCTCCTCACACCCAGATATTTGTGCCGAAGCTCAGGGGATCCCTCCCAGGGGTGCTGGGACCTCTCCTGGGTTTTATCATCAGGGAGGGAGGAAAAGTTCCTGTTCTCCTGTCCCCCTTTGGTTCACAGAAGGGTTTCACTCACCCAGATTTATCCCAGGATTTATCACCAGGAAAGGAGGATCTCCCTGTTCTCCTGCCCCCTTTGGCTCACACAGGGGTTTCACTCACACCTCTCCCCGGATTTATCCCAGGATTTATCACCAGGAGAGGATCTCCCTGTTCTCCTGCCCCCTTTGGCTCACAGAGGGGTTTCACTCACACCTCTCCCCGGATTTATCCCAGGATTTATCACCAGGAGAGGATCTCCCTGTTCTCTTGCCCCCTTTCACTCGCCCAGGGGTTTCACTCACCAGATTTATCCCAGGATTTATCACCAGGAAAGGAGGATCTCCCTGTTCTCCTGCCCCCTTTGACTCACAGAGGGTTTCACTCACACCTCTCCCCGGATTTATCCCAGGATTTATCACCAGGAGAGGATCTCCCTGTTCTCTTGCCCCCTTTCACTCGCCCAGGGGTTTCACTCACCAGATTTATCCCAGGATTTATCACCAGGAAAGGAGGATCTCCCTGTTCTCCTGCCCCCTTTGACTCACAGAGGGGTTTCACTCACACCTCTCCCCGGATTTATCCCAGGATTTATCACCAGGAGAGGATCTCCCTGTTCTCCTGCCCCCTTTGGCTCACAGAGGGGTTTCACACACCAAATTTATCCTAGGATTTATCACCAGGAAAGGAGGATCTCCCTGTTCTCCTGCCCCCTTTGGCTCACACAGGGGTTTCACTCACACCTCTCCCCGGGTTTGTCCCAGGATTTATCACCAGGAAAGGAGGATCTCCCTGTTCTCCTGCCCCCTTTGGCTCACACAGGGGTTTCACTCACACCTCTCCCCGGGTTTGTCCCAGGATTTATCACCAGGAAAGGAGGATCTCCCTGTTCTCCTGCCCCCTTTCACTCTCCCAGGGGTTTCACTCACGCCTCTCCCCGCTTGCACAAACGCCCACCACCCACGGCCTGTCCAAAGGATTGTCAGCACAGGCTTCCACAGAAGTGGATTTTCTCCCACATTTCGTTATTTTCACGAGCTGTGACTCTGCAGAGCAGTTTTGGGGCGGTTCTGATAATTTTCTTTTTTGGGGAGCCCAGTTGGCTGCAGGACAGTCAGGATCCCCGGGACTGCCACGTGCCTGGGGAAGCGTTTTGAGATTTTTCTTCCCTTGCATAAATATTGGAAATCAAACCCGCTGCAAACTGAAGGATTGGTATTTAGCTTTTTATCTAAATACACGCCGTTCCCCCCCTCCCCAAAATAAAATAGCGTTGTTTGAAATTTCCAGGGAAGTTGAAGGCCTAAAGCATTGGGTGAGATGTAAATTTCTTAAAATATTTATCCATCCATAAGTGGCTACATATTTGACATTATTATAGGGTTTCTCAGTGTTCCATTTTATTAAAAAATATTTATTTGGTTTCTAAGATTACTGCTTCTCCGACCACAGAAAATTCAATTACCGAAAACTGCAGCTATCAAATTGGTTGAAAATAAATAGCCTTTTATCCAAACCTGGCATGGGCTGGTTTACTTTTAATACGTAGCCATAAAAAAAGAAGCTCTTTCCACCTAGAGCCGGTTGGTTACAGAGCGAGAAGCCAAGGAATACTTTGCATCATCAGGTTTTATTTAAAATAAGGGAGGGAGGGGGGAGAAAATAAGTCGTTATGAGGCTAATTAGCAGCTCGTTTTTTTTTTTTTCTTTTTTTTTTTTTTTTTTGTTTTTTTTTTTTTTTTTTTGTTTTTTTTTTGTTTTTTTTTTTGTTTGAGTAAGCGATAGGAAATCTCTCAAGGCGTTTCTTTTGTTACGGTAAGTGAGTTTTGATTCAGTAGATAACGCAGGGAAGGATCCCGAATGTTTTCTGGAAGCGCCGGATGCCTCCTACCCGCGAGCTTTAAAACATTGACTTTGCAAGTGGTAAAGAATAGAAATCCGTGCTGGAAATTAAGTCACCTGGGCGGGTTTGTTAATTGGTTTTCATCTTGCAGAGGTTTATTCGTGAAGGGAGGGACCCGAGTGTGGATAAAGACTTTGAGCCAAGTTTCACCTGGAGGATCCAACAAGGCAGAGGCAGAACAAACCAGGAGGGAGCAAATCACAAATATTCGCCATTCGCGCTCTTAGACGAGCCGGGCTGAGAACTTTGCACCTTTAATTTGCTCCCTTTTTTTAATTTGCCACGTCGCTGGTGCCTTGCACATCGCTCCTGAGGTCCCCGCATCTTTCAGCCGGGGCCCGGGGGGCATCAAAGGCTGGAATGCGAAGCATCCCTGCCCCGTGGCACGGCAGGAGCTGCGCTAACAGGAGCTGTCCCCCGCTGGCCCCACATCAAGGATGCTGCTGAGAGACGGGGATGCTCCAAAGAGCCGCCCCGGCATGAAAAACCACGAGATCAAAGCTGGGGAGAAAGGGAGATAAGTCCCAAAAAAAAAAAAAAAAAAAAAATGCCGGTGCGCAGGGGGAACGCCTCGCTGCGCGTCCAGGTAACCTCCGAGGAGAGGTTAAAAGAGAAATAGGATTTAAAACCTGGCGGGTTTATGGCTTTGGGAAGATGTCTCAGCTCCCTGGAGGATCTGTGCTGAGGGGGGTTAAAATATTCCCCTGTGTCTCCCACCGGGCGAGAGCGGCAGCTGTGACCATTCCCTGGAAAACTGGAAGCGTTTCGTAATTGCTGTTTTCTGAGTTTTCAGGCTTTGGGAATCACCTGGAGATCTTGGCCAGAGCTCACGGGGTCAAGGCAGCAAGCCGGACCTTTTCCCAGCTTAATCCCCGTTAGGTGGCACCTAAATCCCCCCTCCCGTCAGCCCAGAATCCAGCTGGCAGCAGAGACAGCACCGGGGGCTGCGCTGCCAAGTTTATTAGGGAGCAATACCGCTCCGAAAGGGCTTTAAGAAGATTTGGTGAGGAAAGAACTCACTTAGGGTTGAAGAATAGCTGGCTGCTCTTGCGTGGATGTGGTTTTGCAGGTCTGTACACACATCCCATTGTACACAAAAGCCACTTATTTGTTTTACGGCCGTTGCTGAGTGTATTATGTGACACGGAGCCATCCAGGGAGGCTGCTCCAGCCAGAACTGCCGGCGGAGCAGAGCCCGGACCTGCACTTTAATCCCTGTTCTGCCGCGATTTCCCAACTGCAGCGGGAGGCGAGGTCTCCCCGAGCTCCGGCTGTGCCTGTGCAGGGAGATAAAACCCCGCAGGCTTTTCCAGGAGCCTTCCCCGGCTGCCCTGGAGCAGAAGCAGCCCCCCCTGCTCCCTGCGATGCCGCTGAAATGTGCTTCGGGGATAAAATGTACTTGAGGGCTCTGTAATGGATCCTGCACTCAAAGCCAATCGAGCATGAGCTCAGCAATCAGTTGGCAGCCCATAAAATCTCCGTTACCTTTCTTTTCTTTCCCTTTTTTTCTCTCCTCTGGTTCTTAAAGGGATGGTGTGAGGGAGGCGGAAAGATTGGGGATTACGCGAGCGGCTCCAAACTCCTGTAGCAAATGGAAATGGAATTTTCAATTTTCTGTTGGGTCGGCTGGCCGCGGCGATGTCCCCGCTGTCCCACTCAGGCTGAGCCCAGCCCAAACTCCCACTCCCAGCTCGTTCCTCCTGACCAGCAGTAAAACAACATCACTTGCAGCAATCCCTGCAAGCGTGTTGGCCCAAAAACCTCTCCTATCTCCCTATATTTTGAATATCTGCTTCCAGATAACGTTGCTTTCCTCGTTTCAAAACCCTGCCTCGAATAAAGAGCTTCTTTGGGAGCTTTTTAAAAGGGGACTTAGTGCTTAATGTTGCCTTGGTAGCAGAGACCCTTCGTGTTCCAGGGTTCCTACAAATAACACATTGACTGTGGCCCCACTTTATATTCTCACTAAATCAAGGTAAAGTTTTTTAAAGCCCAATTCATATTAAAAAATTTTCCTGCGGGTGTGAAGTGATTTTGACAGAGGCCGAGAAACCTTCCAGACTTGTGGCTTCAGAGTGAAGAAGGGAAAAAATATAGCTCGGGGTGGGGACAGGAGGTAGAAATAGTTGAGAGGACCCTTTGGTCTTTAATTCATGTCAGAGGAGCCCCAGCTGTCACCCAGCACTTGTCCCAGATTTATGGATCATCTGTTTTGTTAATGCTTGTGGATCTCTTGCTGAACATAACCCTTCTGGAGGGTTTTTCTGCTGATCAAAGGCTGCTCGAGTTATAAATGTCCCTGTGATATCTTGAGGTTTTGCTGAGAAGAAGCTGCATTGATGGAAGGGTTCGTGGGGCTCTGGCGAAGCCATATTTCTTCCCTGTGACTTTCATTTTCTCTGCCTTGAACAATCTGTGCTTTAAAAGAACCAGCTGAGGGATTTCTGGGGCTGCATGTGACCACGTGGAGCGAGGCCCTTTATGCACTGAACGGCCACTTCTAAATCTTTACAGCCTTTTGTCTTGAATGCACCCAAAGTTTTATTGAGTTTATACCTGCGTGCCTGCAGGTGGGGAAGATTTGAGGTTAAATGCAAACAAAGCAGAGCAGGAGTTGAAGCTTGTGTAGCTCGCTGTTCTTCACCCTTCTGTCCCAGTTGTTCTCCAGTCTGAGGTTATTATTTTTATGGAATTAAAGGCTGCCAGGCACATGTGTGTCCTCTCCCTCCCTGCACCACCTCGAGTTTCCTCCCCTGCACCATTCCAGCAGCAGCTCCTCGGCAGGGTCTGGCACTGGGGATTGGAGAGAACAGACAGTTTGTCATTAACTCTCCTCTCTTTTGTTTGCATGGCTTGTCAGGGGAAGGAGTTTCATTATTGCTGTGATGAAATTCCATGGGCAATACTGAATTCCTGTGCTCCCAGGCTGGACAAAGCCCGGAGGAGTCCGGAGCTGAATTTTTGCCAGAAGCATCTGGAGGACAAATGAAGAGCTGAGAAAGGATCATCCACCAGCAGAGAGCCTGAATTTTCAAATCCTGGAATGGTTTGGGCTGGAAGGGACCTTAAAGATTATTTAATTCCACCCTTGCCATGAGCAGGAACCCTTTCCACTATCCCAGAGCGCTCCAGCCTGGCTGTGGATGCTTCCAGGCATCCAGGGGCAGCCGCAGCTTCTCCGGGAACCTGGGATTTTAGGACACATCTGAATTGCTCTCACTTTTAACTGCCATAGAGAGACCCAAAAGTCTTGATTGTTCCTTCAGCTTTAGGATGGGAGCTTTGCCAAGGATGTGGGGTGAGGTGGGAAGCTCGTGGCCCTGTGGGGGACATCCCAAAAGGAACACCCCTTGTCCTGGAGCCCGCTACAACATTTGGAGACATTTCTGGGTGTGGGAGATAAGAAAAAAAAAAAACCTGAGTAAACTGCAATTTCGAAGCGGTTTCAGCGGGGACGTCCCATGGTTTGGCTGTTGAGTTGGTTTGGTGAGGCTGCTGGAATTGTTCCCCCGGGAATGAGGATCCCAAAACGGCGGGGAAGAGGGAAGGGAGACGGCACCCAAGCCCCCCAGGGTGCCCCTTGATGAGGCTCCAGAGCTCAGCCTGCCCTAATCCCAGCCTTACCCCGAGCTTTAGGCTTGCAGCTTTAGCACCGAGCCCCGGGCGAGGCAGAGGCGGCGGCGCTCCGGGATCTCCGGAGCAAAGGTGTTAATTTTCATCCATTTTTAGCCAAACATGATTATTGCCGGCCCGGCCATTGCCCTTGGAACGCTTTAATTGCTTGAGAACAAACTGCTGGGCACAATTCCCAGCGCGGCTCGGGGAGGCAAATCTTGTGGCAGGGGGTCGGGATTATTTGGGAAGGGGCACAGAGCACGCCCTGAAAAAGCTGAAATCGCGGCCGTTCCATCACTTGTTAGGAATTCCAGGAGAATTTCACCGGAGATCTGTGTTTTAGGGACAAATCTGCAGGGGTTATTACAGCGTTAAAAGCGCACGCAGGATATTTTCCTTTAATTCCAAGTCGCATTGCACCCAGCCAAGCCTGGTGTCATTTTACAGACATGAAAACATAGAAATTCGCTTCTCAAATTCCCTGTTGTTTATTGGTGAGGATTCTCCTTTCTTTTACAGCAGCAGTGGGGAGGAATTCATTGCCTGAGCTGGTTTTATTTCTATTATTTATGTTCCTCCTTCAGCGTTTGTTAATCTGAAATCAGATAACAAACTCTGTCCAGTCTGATTTAAGACCAAGGGTAGATGAGAAAAGAGAAAAAAAAAGCTGTAACATCTGAGCTAATAATCCATAATTAATAAGCTTTGCATATTTCTGAGGTTGGCAACACTCTCAGGCCAGTTCAAGGCTTTTATCCTCTTTTTATTTGTTCCAAATAATGGGATTTTTTTTTTCAACTTTGTGTTGAATTGCTTCAGACCTGCTGCAAAAAAAATTGGTGTTAAGACGAGCCTGCAGTTTTGCTGCTGTCAGGCTGACGAGAGGAATCCACGGGACTGTGTGTAGGGATGAATAAAATCGGGATTACCTCGGATCTTCTGCATTTCTCACAGCGTTCTCTGGGAAGCCACGAGCAAACATTTTAATCTTCTGTGGTGAGTCCAGAAACACTGGGGATGGGGCTCCATCTGTGATGAGCACAGAGATCTGCAAAAATGCCCAGTTCCCTTCAGGGGGAAGTGAAAAATAAACCTGTATATCCATTTCTGATATTAATGCAACATTTCTCCAGGAATATCGCTAGAATTCCTTTAAAAGAGCGTGGAGTGGCCCCAAAGTGGGAATTTAAGGTGGGTTTGTGCTCTCCTTTCCAAAAAGAAAAGGGAAACTGAGGCAGTTTTGAAATAAAGATGAGAAATTGAGATTTCACAGTCCCAAGCTTGTGAAAACCAACCTCCTTCCCTGGCTGGGGCCTGAGCAGCTCACAATCAGATTTCCAGGATTTTTTTCATGGCCGTTTTCCAGCCTGGAAGCACAGAGGGAGCATGTAGAGACAGCAAGGGCTGGAAAAGGGGTGGTAAATTCCCAATAAATCTGTCAGGGGAAGGAGCCTCGCCCAGGGCCGGGTTTGTCGCTGTCTGCAGCCACCAGAGCCCAGCTCGAGCAGCAGAAAGAGCCGGGTTTAAAACCCCTTTCAAACCCCATTTCTCCTCTGGAAAGGTGGAATTTGCTGGCAGAAGATGGCAGCTTTTGACGTTGGAATACGGGGCCAGTGCTGGAGATTTACAATCTCCAAGGCCGTATTCCCTTGAAGATTAAACCTTCATTAAATTCCCCTTTTTTTTTTTCTTTTTTTCCCCTTTATTTCCTGCCTTTTGCTCACATCACACTCTGAGTTTCATAAGCTTTAGTGCTTTAATAAAAGCAGCTTGGGGGGAGGTTGAAAGGCTCTTCAGGTTCCCCAAAATCTTTTGGAAATTCCCCCCTAAATCAGTGCTGCAGCCTCCTTTCCCTATCCCCTCGTGTCCCATCAATAATAGATATAATTAATATAGCACCGTTAAGATAATGGAGATTGATACATAATTAATATAATTAATGTATATTAATAAATATATAAAATTATATAATTAATATATTAAATTTTATTTTAATTATATTCATTAATTGCAATATAATATTGTAATTATAATATTACGATAATAATTATATAATTATATAATTATATAATTATATAATTATATATTATGTAATTATAAAATTATTATTATATTATATTATTATATTAGAATTATATTATATATTAATATATGTAATATAAATATGTAATATAATATATTAATATATAACTAATAATAAAAATAATTATATATTAATGGAGATTAATAGATATAATTATATAATATATAATTATAATTATGTCATTGTAATTATATGAGTAATTAATTTATATATAAATAGTTTAAATTATTTACATATATAAATTAATATAATATATAGAATTATATATAAATTATTTACATATATAAATTAATATAATATGTAGAATTATATATATAAATTATTTACATATATAAATTAATATAATATATAGAATTATATGTATAATTTTTATATATATATATGTGTGTGTTACTGTTAACATCTGGTAGCAAGGGAGGTGGAATTGAACTCCTTATTTACACCTTACTCCTTATTTACACCCCAATCAAGGAATTGTTTCATTGCCACTGATGAATTGAACCGTGGAAAAAAAAAAAAAGAAATGCTGAGAACCTTTTTCTAAAACGCTAAGGTTCAAAATCATTTGTGGCAAAAAAAAAGAGAGGCTGAGAACCTTTTTTTAAAACCCCAAGGTTCAAAATCAACTGTGGCAAAAAAAAAACAAAAAAAGGTGCTGAGAACCTTCTTTCAAAACCCCAAAGTTCAAAAGCATCCGTAGCAAAACAAGAAATGCTGAGAACCCTTTTCCCAACCCCAATGTTCAAAATCATCTGTGGCAAAAATAAAGATGCTGAGAACCTTTTTTGAAAATCCTAAGGTTCCAAATGATCTGTGGCAAAACAAGAAATGCTGAGAACATTTCTCCCAACCCCAAGGTTCAAAATAATTTGTGGCAAAAACAAAAAAAAGATGCTGAGAACCTTCTTTCAAAACCCCAAAGTTCAAAATCATCTGTGGCAAAACAAGAAATGCTGAGAACTTTTTTCCCAACCCCAAGGTTCAAAATCATCTGTGGCAAAAATAAAAGATGCTGAGAACCTTTTTTGAAAACCCCAAGGTTCCAAATCATCTGTGGCAGAAAAAGAGATGCTGAGAACCTTTTTCAAAAACCCCAAAGTTCAAAATCATCTGTGGTTAAAAAAAAAGATGCTGAGAACCTTTTTCTAAAACCCAAGGTTCCAAATCAACTGTGCTGAAACAAGAAATGCTGAGAACCCTTTTCCCAATCCCAAAGTTCAAAACCATTTGTGGCAAAAAACCAAAAAAATATGCTGAGAACCTTCTTTCAAAATCCTAAGGTTCAAAAGCATCTGTGGCAAAACAAGAGATGCTGAGAACCTTTTTCCCAAAACCCCAAGGTTCCAAATCATCTGTGGCAAAAAAAAAGAGAGGCTGAGAACATTTCTCCCAACCCCAAGGTTCCAAATCATCTGTGGCAAAAAAAAAAAAAAAAAAAAAAGATGCTGAGAACCTTTTTCAAAACCCCAAGGTTCCAAATCATCTGTGGCAGAAAAAGAAAGGCTGAGAACATTTCTCCCAACCCCAAAGTTCAAAATCATCTGTGGTTAAAAAAAAGAAATGCTGAGAACCTTCTTTCAAAACCCCAAGGTTCCAAATCATCTGTGGCAAATAAAAAGAGAGGCTGAGAACCTTTCTCCCAAACCCCAAAGTTCAAAGTCATCAGTGGCAAAATAAAAAGGTGCTGAGAACCTTTTTCAAAACCCCAAGGTTCCAAATCATCTGTGGCAGAAAAAGAGATGCTGAGAACATTTCTCCCAACCCCAAAGTTCAAAATCATCTGTGGTTAAAAAAAAAGAGATGCTGAGAACCTTCTTTCAAAACCCCAAAGTTCAAAAGCATCCGTGGCAAAACAAGAAATGCTGAGAACCTTTTTCTAAAACCCCAAGGTTCCAAATCATCTGTGGCAGAAAAAGAGATGCTGAGAACATTTCTCCCAACCCCAAAGTTCCAAATAATCTGTGGTAAAAAGAAAAAGATGCTGAGAACCTTTCTCCCAAGGCCAAGGCTCAAACCCATCGCTGCTCCCTGGCCGGTATCACCCGGTGGGCGTTTCACCTCCACCTTCCATGAGCCCTTTTGCACTGGGTGTCAGCAGAGTAACTTTCCCCCAAATAAAAGCAAACATTTTTCCCCTTTTTTGGGCTATTTTTTTTCCCCCCATTGTTATGACTAGACGGAGGATCCTACTGAGCGCATTAGCCAGGCTCTGACTCGGGACCCCTACTGCTCGGAATGCCATCGCTCCCCGCCAGCAGCGGCTGAGCCCTCCTCTCCTGCAGCCCTGACCCCTCTCCCTGGCCATATTTCTGCCCCAGGAATATTTTGCTGGCAGCTCCAGCCAGGCAGCGTTGGAGAGCTGCGGTAGTTTGTTGTCAAAATGAAAAATGGTTCAGTGCAAAAGGTCCCGGCGCTGGGATGCGAACAATCAAGGCGCACTAAGTCAAGCGTTTGACAAGGAACTTTGGTCTTGCTGTTAAATACCACTTAATATTGTCCTGCCCGATAATCCCCGCTGTTTAACAACCCTGCAATCCCGGCTCCGGGATGGCATCCTGCCTTTGCTGAGGGGGAAAAGCCCGGCCAGATGTCAGGAGAAAAAAAAAAAAAAAAAAAAAAAAAAAAAAAAAAAAAAAAAAAAAAAAGGGAGAGATGTGTCCTTAAGAGCGGGGGAAATTGAGATGTTGCGGGGAGCAGGGGTGGGCTCGCTCCTGCTTCGGGGTTTTTGCTGCAGCTCCAGCTGAGGGTGGGGAGAGGTGAGCCCCGAACAATTTCCAGCCCTCCTGCAGCAGCCTGGGAGCATCCCGGCCTTTGTTTGCGGGGGAAGTGGAAAATTTCGCTGTTATCACCTCGATCTCCACAGCTTTGCCTGGAAAAGCCCTTGCCCGTGGCACGGGTTGTCTTCTCCAGTGAAGATTTGTTGCCTTCAGGCCGTGACCTCTCCCGTGTCCCTGCTTTGACTGGTCCTGCTCAGATAAACCTCAGATCTCGGGGGTGTTTTCCTCCTGGCTTTTCAATCCCTGATCCCCAGCCATTTTTCTCTGTTTTAGTGTCTTTTTTTGGTTGGTTGGGTTCTTTCTGTGACTGATTTTTTATTTTTGATTTTTATTTTAATATTTTTTATTTCATCTTTGTCAACAAGAACCTTGCCCTTTTTGTGAGTTTAGTCCCCGTTCTGAACCTAAAATTCTGCATCAGGAATTGGGAACAGTGTGAGGAGATTCCTCACAAAGGTGTCAGAAGATAAACAGATTATTGACCTGAAAGTCCAGAGGACATTCCTGTTTTTTAGCCTGGTTACAAATCCAAGCTGGAGCCAGGAATACTCATAATCACAGCAGGGGGGAGGAAAAAAAAAAGAGGAAAAATAGTCAGGCTGTAGGAAAGTTAAATGGGCAAATCCAATTGGTATTGACCTTTAATTTCCAGCCAGGAATTCCAGGGTCACAAAGAGTTTAAAGTGGACAATTTTGGGCCAGAAAGGCTGAGGACTCCCCTGGATTCCCTTGGAATGTCCAAGGCCAGGGTGGACATTGGGGCTTGGAGCAGCCTGGGACAGTGGGAGGGGTGGGGTAATGGGATAATGGGATGAGATAATGGGGTAATGGGATGGGATAGTGGGATGGAATGGGATAATGGATGGGATAATGGGGTAATGGGATGGGATAGTGGGATGGAATGGGATAATGGGATGGGATAATGGGGTAATGGGATGGGATAGTGGGATGGAATGGGATAATGGGATGGGATAATGGGGTAATGGGATGGGATAGTGGGATGGAATGGGATAATGGGATGGGATAATGGGGTAATGGGATGGGATAGTGGGATGGGATGGAATGGGATAATGGGGTAATGGGATTGGGATGGGCTTTAGGGTCCCTCCAACCCCAAGCATTCCACGATTCCATGAATTTGGGGATAATTATTTCTGAATTTCTGGCAGGAGAAGCCCGAGCAGTTCAGGAAGAGTTTTGAGGCAAGCTCTGGAGAAAAGAGCCAGGACCTGAACGAGCTCAGCCTCTCCTGGGTGACACTGGGGCTCTGCCACTTTTCCCAGTCCTGGCAGTTCCTGCCTGGTGTTTGCAGCCCCAGCTGAACCCAACATCCCCCCACAGGCAGGGAGAGGCTGGCAGAGGTGGCTGCTGGCAAATATTTTCCTTGCCTTGATGTGTCAGCAGGGCTCTGGCAGGTGCCCTTAGGAAAACACATCCCACATTTCGGGGCACTCCACCCTCCCAGGGCCAGCCTGCTGCAGCTGAGGGGTTCAAAGGCAAACACAGCCCTCTGGGCTGGGGTACCAAGGGCTGGGGAGAGGAGATCTGGAGCTGGGAGAAGCTGGAAAAGCAGGGAAATGATGCCTTGAGGTTTAGCTTTCATATTGCCCAGGTTCTGTGCTGCACTGGGCTGTGACTCTGAACTCCAGATAAAGTGTGAGCAGGTTCTCCTGCCAGCCCAGCCAGACAGAACAATCCTTCCCAGAACCAGGAACACAGAACAATCCTTCCCAGAACCAAGGACACAGAACAATCCTTCCCAGAACCAAGACACAGAACAATCCTTCCCAGAACCAAGGCACAGAACAATCCTTCCCAGAACCAAGGACACAGAACAATCCTTCCCAGAACCAAGGACACAGAACAATCCTTCCCAGAGCCAAGGACACAGAACAATCCTTTCAAGCAAGGACACAGAACAATCCTTCCAGACCAAAGACACAGAACAATCCTCCCAGACCCAAGAACAGAACAATCCTTCCAGACCCAAGACAAGACAATCCTTCCCAAACAAGGACACAGAACAATCCTTCCAGAGCCAAGACACAGAACAATCCTTCCCCGAACCAAGGACACAGAACAATCCTTTCCAGAGCCAAGGACACAGAACAATCCTTTCCAGAGCCAAGGACACAGAACAATCCTTCCAGAACCAAGGACACAGAAATCCTTTCCAAGGACACAGAACATCCTTTCCAGAGCCAAGGACACTGAGCAATCCTTTCCAGAGCCAAGGACACAGAAAATCCTTTCCAAGGACACAGAACAATCCTTTCCAGAGCCAAGGACACAGAACAATCCTTTCCAAGACACAGAACAATCCTTCCAAGGACACAGAACAATCCTTTCCAAGACACAGAACAATCCTTTCCAGCCAGACCCAAGGACCCCGCTGCAGCTCTGGCCCCAAAAGTGCAACCAGCAGAGAACTGAGGGAGAATCTGGGAGGGTGGGACTGCATCCCCTGGGGCTGGCATTGGACAAGGAACCAACCTGGAAATGGAGCAGAACTGAAAAAAGGGTGAGAACAACTGACCCTGGGTCCATCCTGGGTGCAGCCCTGGCCAGGCTCTTGTCCTGCCCCAGGTGGATCCTTGGAAGCCTTTTAATAAATCCCAGCTCTATTCCTTTAACTCTGCCCCAGGGAGCCTCTCCAGGCATCACCAGGGGTTCCTGCCAGGACCTGAGCAGGTTTTGGGTGGGATGAGGTGTCCCAGTGACACTCTCAGGTATTTCTGGTAACTCAGCCTGGCCTGCAGATCTGGATTCTCCAGCTTTCCCATCACACAGCTGCTGGAAGGGTAGGACAAGCAACCCTGTGGCATTTTTAGGACTTTTTAGCTGATAATTCCCTAAATAGCCACTTTCAACAGCCAGAGGAACAAAAAAAAAAAAAAAAAAAAAAAAAAAAAAAAAAAAAAAAAAAAAACCAGTCCTTAAACAAAGTTAAAGCTCCACAATCCCCTGGGGTGTCTGCAGCCCAGCTGGAAATGCCAGTCCAGCATTTAGGCTCAGCCTGAGACTGGAGAGGCCCAGGGGTGGCACAAATCCCCATCCCCATTTTTCCCAGGCCTCCCCAGGGATGGGTGTCCTCCCAGCAGCTCGAGGGTTATTGATGGAGCGTGCGGAATGAGCCAGTGGAAACGTCTGGATGAAAAAAATGAGGTTTCCAAAGATCACTCTGGATCTCAGCCCGAAGCTTCTCCTGTTGGGTTGGCCAGTGAAGGTCCTTAGAAGCTGGGGTGGTTGTTTCCCTCTCCTTTCCATCATTAGCTGTGGAAATTTCAGGATGTCGAGGCAGTGGGCGGCCAGGGTGCAGTGGAATTTTGTCCTCAGTTCTGCTCCATCAGGCTCCAGTCTAACAGAGTTTGCTCTTGAGGAATGCTTCACAAAATTCTTGTGGTCTAAGGGTAGAAAACAGTAAATCAGAGTTCTGGGCTCCTGCACTCAATTCTTTCATCTCCAGCTAGTCTATCTTCTAATATTTCCAAAAAAAAATAGATAATTACCTCATTATATACATTCTCAATAAAAAAAAAAAAAATCAAAATTTATTTCTGGACCCTTCCAAATTCTTCTTCTCTGTCTGGGAAGTTCCCTGCTCTTCTTTTCCATCTGGCCAAGTGACTTCAGGGAAAGCACTCAGCTCATTTTAGTTGTCAGTTTGTCAGCTGCAAGGAAAGCGATTGGACCTTTCACAAAAATGATAGGAAAACCCCAAAGCCTGCTGGAATCCAATTCTCAGCCCTGTGGTCGGAAAGCAACGACTTCCTCCCATCTTCTTTTGGAAGTTACAGCCTCTGATGGTCACTGGAAACCCCATTCCCTGAATTTTCACCCAGGTATTCGGGATGAGATCCGGACTGGATCCCAGATATTCGGGATGGATCCCAGCGGAGCCTGGGGAGACTGGGAGCAGATTGAGTCACCCAAATCCCTCTGCACCCTGGGCTCTTCCTCTGCCCCACCAACAAATCTAAACCAACAGATCTCCACCTTATTATCCCGGGCTGCTTCCTGCCCTGGCTCCTCGCCAGGGCCTTTCCTTGCCAAAATATCCAGCTGGCTGTGGGGATGCTCGCCGAATTTGCACTTCCTGAGCTGCAGTTAATGGGCCCCACCTGGCCTGGCTGGGGATGAGTCAGCAGAAGGGCTCAGGATTTTGGGAAGCCCCTCTGGAAAAGAGAGAGAGTGGGACCCAGGCTCCAGCCCAGGGCACACAGGGAGCTGGGAATTGTGTTTGGAGCAGCACGGCGTGGCTGGGAGAGCAAATCCCTGATGGGCAGCCCAAATAAATCCCTGGGTGTCGTTCTGTATGTGGTGGGAATCAGGCAGAGGAGCCCAGGAATAGCTCAGGAATATCCCAGGAGTATCTCAGGAATAGCCTAGGAATAGCCCAGGAATACCTCAGGAATAGCACAGGAATATCTCAGGAATAGCCCAGGAATAGCCCAGAAATATCTCAGGAATAGCCCAGGAGTATCCCAGGAATATCTCAGGAATAGCCCAGGAGTATCTCAGATATAGCCCTGGATTATCCCAGGAATATCTCAGGAATATCTTAGGAATATCTCAGAAATATCCTGGGAATATCCCTGGATTATCCCAGGAATATCTCAGGAATAGCCCAGGAACATCCCTGGAATATCCCAGGAATATTTGTGGTTTGCAGAGAATTCCCTCCATCAGTGTTCTGGAGGGAGGAGGAAAAAATAAAGGAGGGGAAGAGCCAGAGTTTCACCCCCAGGTGAAATTCCCTGGGAGGGGGAGCTGAAAACTGGAAGAGGAGATGGAGAGGAAATCGTCAGTTCTACTCTAAAGCAGATCCCAAATCCAGGCAGATCTGTAGGAAAACACAGGGATCTGGGATGGGATAATGGGATGGGATAATGGGATGGGATAATGGGATGGGACAATGGGATGGGATAATGGGATTCAGTTTTCCCTTACCTAGACATTCAGATTTTCAGGTTTGGTTTTTTGTTGGAACCCTGGCCTGAGAGGATTTCAAACTTTCTGTGCTGACAAAAAAATAATCCTCAAAAATACACTGCATTTAACCTAACCCTATAGAACCCTAAATAACCCTAAATAACCCTAAATAACCCTAAATAACCCCAAATAATCCTAAATAATCCTAAATAATCCTAAATAACCATATATAACCATATATTACCCATATAACCTATATAACCTAAATAACCATTTATAACCCTATATAACCATAACACAAATTATAACAATGACCCCTCAAAACACACAATATTTTAAGAACCACAATCAAACTCCCTGCACAAAACCATCCACCATCTCCCCAACAACTCAAAATTGCCACCCCCAAAAACACAGCACCAATGAACAACTCCCAGATTAATATAATTCATAAATAACAATCGTGCAGTAACACCCACAAAAATCACTAAAACGTCATTAAAACCCCCAAAATCCTTAAAATCATAAATAAATAAAAAAAAAAAGCATTAAAACTCAGCATGGATCCTCCAATCATTTCAACTAAAATTAACAATTTTAACTCAAAGCTTAAAACCTCCATTAATTATTGCAAAAATACTCCAATATTTTTTCAAGGTTTGAAAAGAAAATTATTTTAAGGTTGAAATTAAATTGAAAAAAAAAATTTAAGGTTGAAATTGAAAAAAAAAAAAATTAAGGTGGAAATAAAATTAAAAAAAAAATTTAAGATTGAAATGAAATTGAAAAAAAATTTTTAAAGGTGGAAATGAAATTGAGAAAAAAAATTTAAGGTTGAAATGAAATTGAAAAAAATTTTTTTAAAGTTGAAATTAAATTGAAAAAAATTTTTTAAGGTTGAAATGAAATTGAAAAAAATTTTTAAGGCTGAAATGAAATTGAAAAAAAAATTTTAAGGTTGAAATGAAATTGAAAAAAAAAATTAAGGTTGAAATTGAAAAACAATTTTTTAAGGTTGAAATGAAATTTAAAAAAAAATTTTAAGGTTGAAATTAAATTGAGAAAAAAAATTTAAGGTTGAAATGAAAATTTTTGAGGCTGAAAAATGTTGTGCCCTTAATTTTAAGCCATCCACATTTCCGTGTTCACCTGGGAACAGAACTCCAGCCCCATTCCACAGGCAGCACCAGGTAGGGATTTCCAGACAAATCCTTGCTTCCAATTAAAACAAACAATGGATTCCTCAGAGCTACGAGATCTTCAATTAAAAAAAAAATCAAGAATGAGTGAAGGAAGATAATAGTTTAATTAAGAGACTCTGGCAGCTTCCCAAGGTACACGGTGGCGGTTGGGGAAAGCCGGGATGAGGCAAATCCCTCAGGATGGCTCCTGCAGGGAAACGGCCCAGTGAGAGCAGCAGGGCTGAGCTGAGCTGAGCTGAGCTGAGCTGAACTGGCTGAGCTGAGCTGAGCTGAGCTGAGCTGAGCTGAGCTGGCTGAGCCTGAGCTGAGCTGAGCTGAGCTGAGCTGAACTGGGCTGAGCTGAGCTGAGCTGAGCTGAGCTGAACTGAACTGAACTGAACTGAGCTGAGCTGAGCTGAGCTGAACTGAACTGAACTGAGCTGAGCTGAGCTGAGCTGAGCTGAGCTGAGCTGAACTGAGCTGGGCTGAGCTGAGCTGAGCTGAACTGAGCTGAGCTGAGCTGAGCTGAGCTGGGCTGAGCTGAGCTGAGCTGAACTGAACTGAGCTGAGCTGAGCTGAGCTGAGCTGAACTGAGCTGAGCTGAGCTGAGCTGGGCTGAGCTGAGCTGAGCTGAACTGAACTGAGCTGAGCTGAGCTGAGCTGAGCTGAGCTGAGCTGGGCTGAGCTGAGCTGAGCTGAGCTGAGCTGAGCTGAACTGAGCTGAGCTGAGCTGAGCTGAGCTGAACTGAGCTGAACTGAGCTGAGCTGAGCTGAACTGAACTGAGCTGAGCTGAGCTGAGCTGAGCTGGGCTGAGCTGAACTGAGCTGGGCTGAGCTGGGCTGAGCTGAACTGAGCTGAGCTGAACTGAGCTGAGCTGAGCTGAGCTGAGCTGAGCTGAGCTGAGCTGGGCTGAGCTGGGCTGAGCTTCCCCGGGATGGAGCCCAATCCCAAATCCTGCCCGGGGCTCCAAGGAGCTGCTGCTACTCCTGAAGGTCCTGGCGCCTTCAGCTTTTCTATTTTTCACATTCTGGGCTGTTTTGGGGGCAGTTTTAGGGTTCATGTTCAGTGCTGCTCAGCTCTCCTCACACAGCAGGGAGACAAAACAATTCCTGCTCCACTTTGGGACCAAGGACAACTTTCAGGGCCAAGAACCAAAGCAAGGGTGAGGGGAGAAGGCAAAGCAAGGAGGATGGAGCTTCCTGCCCTGCAGCTGGAATTGCCCAATGAACTCCAAGGTGCTGCTGGAGCAGAACTGATCCCAGGCTGGGACCTGGTGGCTGCTCGTGCATTTTGTGTCCATTTTGGGTCCATTTTGTGCCCATTTTGTGCCCATTTTGGGTCCATTTTGTGCCCATTTTGTGCCCATTTTGTGTCCATTTTGTGCCCATTTTGGGTCCATTTTGTGCCCATTTTGTGCCCATTTTGGGTCCATTTTGTGTCCATTTTGTGCCCATTTTGTGCCCATTTTGGGTTCCCCTTGGGTGTGGCCCAGCCGGGCTCTGGCACTGCCCAGGTGTGCCCAGGGAGGTTTGAATCAATCCCTTTGAATCAATCCCTGCTGGATCCTTTGGCTCTGCCTGGTTCTGCTCCAGCTCAGCCCCCAGGGTCACATCCACTTCCACCTTGCTGAGGGATCAGCCGCTGCCTTCCAAGGAAAATATTTTCCCTTTGGGTTTCCAGAGGTGTGCCAAGGTTTTCCTTGGGAGAAGGGAAGGGGGTCAAGGGCAAAACACCCCAAAAGCTCCACTCCCCTCTCCCTGCTCCTTCCTCTCCCCTTTGATCCACATGGATCTGGCTGGGGGTCTCTGCAGACACCCTGGTTTAACTCTTGGTGCTTCAAGAGTCTGAGGTTGCTAGAAAACCTTTTTTATTCCTCTCTTTATCCTTTCTTATCCCTATTCCTTGTCCCTCCTCATCCCTCCTCATTCCTCCTCTTTATCCTTTCTTGTTCCTCCTCCTCATTCCTCCTCTTTATTCTTTTTTATTCCTCCTCTTTATCCCTCCTCATCCCTCCTCCTTATACCTTCTTATTCCTCCTACTCATCCCTCCTTATTCCTCCTCATCATCCCTCCTCATTCCTCCTCCTTATCCCTTCTTCTTCCTCCTTATCCCTCTTCATTCCTCCTCTTTATCCTTCCTTATCCCTCCCTATTCCTCTTCCTCATCCCTCCTTATCCTTTCTTATTCCTCCTCCTCATCCCTCCTTATCCTTTCTTATTCCTCCTCATCATCCCTCCTTATTCCTCTTCATTCCTCCTCTTTATCCTTCCTTATCCCTCCCTATTCCTCTTCCTCATCCCTCCTCCTCCTCCCTCTTCATTCCTCCTCTTTATCCTTCCTTATTCCTCATTCCTCCTCTTTATCCTTTCTTATTCCTCCTCTTCATCCCTCCTTATCCTTTCTTATTCCTCCTCCTCATCCCTCCTTATTCCTCTTCATTCCTCCTCCTTATCCCTCTTCATTCCTCCTCTTTATCCTTCCTTATCCCTCCCTATTCCTCTTCCTCATCCCTCCTCATTCCTCCTCTTTATCCTCTCTTATTCCTCCTCCTCATCCCTCCTCTTTATCCTTTCTTATTCCTCCTCTTTATCCCTCCTCATCCTTTCTTATTCCTCCTCCTCATTCCTCTTCCTTCTTCCTTATTCCTCCTCCTTATCCCTCCTCATTCCTCCTCTTTATCCTTCCTTATCCCTCCCTATTCCTCATCCCTCCTCATCCCTCCTTTTTCCTCCCCACTCTCCCTAAATCACCCGGGTTCCTTTCAGCCCCTGGCCGCCGTGCCTGCCCTGCTCTGGCCTTGTTTTTTCGGCCGGTATCACTTTCCCAGCACCCTAAATTTGGAGTGGAAGGGCCGGGGTGTGGAATTCCAGCCGGGGAGGGGCTGTCCCTCCCATCCCGGGCCAGCTCCTGGCATTCCAGCCGGGTTCCAGCCCGGGGCAGTGCGCTCAGCCCTGAGAGCTCAGCCTGCTGCTGGCTGAGCTCAGCTTTAAACCTGCAAATCCCGACCTGGTGCTGCCTGTGGAACCGGGCTGCAGTTCTGTCCCCGGGTGAACACGGAAATGTGGATGGCTTAAAATTAAGGGCACAACATTTTTCAGCCTCAATTTTTTTTTTTTTTTTTCAATTTCATTTTCACCTTGAATTTTTTTTTTAATTTCATTTCCACCTTAAATTTTTTTTTTCATTTTCATTTCCACCTTAATTTTTTTTTTCATTTTCATTTCCACCTTAAATTTTTTTTTCCAATTTCATTTCAACCTTAAATTATTTTTTAATTTCATTTCAACCTGAAAATTTTTTTCTCAATTTCATTTCAACCCTAATTTTTTTTTTCAATTTCATTTCAACCCTAATTTTTTTTTCCAATTTCATTTCAACCTTAAATTTTTTTTTTTTAATTTCATTTCAACCTGAAAAATTTTTTTCTCAATTTCATTTCAACCTCAAAAAGATTTTTTTTTTTTTTTTCCAATTTCATTTCCTGTGAGGTGTCCTGCTGCCCCAGGAGCTCTGGAGAGTTCAGGGCTTCCCCAGGAGCTGATTTTGGGGATATCTCCCTGGAATCCGAGGCCAGTGGTGATTCCTGCACGGGGGTGGAAGGGAGTTAATGATTCCTCAAGGGCACACCAGAGCCAGGTGTGTCTGCTTTCCCCAGGGCCTGATCAGCTCCCGATAACCACATCCTCCCAAGCTCACTTGCTGCCGGGATTTCCCAGCTTTTTGTACAAAGGAACGATTTAGGTAAACCAAATTGACCAGAAAATTCACCGAGTGAATCCCAAATCCTTCCCCCTTTCTGAGAACATCGAGTGGCCACGCTCAGAGGGGGTTGCAAAGTGAAACAAACCCCGTTTATATTTTGAATTTTCCTCGTGGGTGTCAAGCAGCTTCATGAGCGACATCAGCCTTGGGCTGGTTGACATCCAGCGAGGGTTAAGGAGGTGGGGAGGGGCAAAAATGTCAAAATGAACAAAAAAAAAAAAAAATACACTTTGTGCATTCCTGGAGCTGCTGCCACCTGTCCCACTGGGGTGGTTTATGGTGGCTCAGCATTCCCAGCCCTGGAGCGCTGCTCTGCTGGGCCAGGAGCAGCACGGAGAGCCCTGAGCTGGGTTTAACCCTGTACCTGTTTAATCCTGGTCCTGAGCTGGGTTTAACCCTGTCACTGTTTAACCCTGAGCTGGGTTTAACCCTGTGATCTGTTTAACCCTGAGATGGGTTTATCCCTGTCAC
Organism: Sitta carolinensis; assembly: GCA_032173965.1. Lineage (NCBI taxonomy): Eukaryota > Metazoa > Chordata > Aves > Passeriformes > Sittidae > Sitta > Sitta carolinensis. The sequence goes on along the minus strand of CM063298.1, from coordinate 1,592,177 downwards.
TGTTTATCCCTGTGCCCAATCCTGAGCTGGGTTTAGCCCTGTCACTGTTTAACCCTGGGCCCAGTTCTGAGCTGGGTTTAACCCTGTGATCTGTTTAATCCTGTGCCCAATCCTGAGCTGGGTTTAACCCTGTGATCTGTTTAATCCTGTGCCCAATCCTGAGCTGGGTTTAACCCTGTGATCTGTTTAATCCTGTGCCCAGTTCTGAGCTCAGTTTAACCCTGTCACTGTTTAATCCTGTGCCCAATCCTGAGCTGGGTTTAACCCTGTCACTGTGTAATCCTGTTCCCAGTTCTGAGCTGGGTTTATCCCTGTACCTGTTTAATCCTGTGCCCAGCCCACAGCTGGGTTTAGCCCTGTGATCTGTATCCCTGTGCCCAATCCTGAGCTGGGTTTAACTCTGTCACTGTTTATCCCTGTGCCCAGTTCTGAGCTGGGTTTAACTCTGTCACTGTTTATCCCTGTGCCCAGTTCTGAGCTGGGTTTAGTCCTGTACCAGTTTTATCCCTGGTCCTGAGCTGGGTTTAGTCCTGTACCAGTTTTATCCCTGCTCCTGAGCTGGGTTTAGTCCTGTACCAGTTTTATCCCTGCTCCTGAGCTGGGTTTAGCCCTCTCACCAGTTTTATCCCTGCTCCTGAGCTGGGTTTAGCCCTCTCACCAGTTTTATCCCTGGTCCTGAGCTGGGTTTAGCCCTCTCACCTGTTTATCCCTGGTCCTGAGCTGGGTTTAGCCCTGTACCAGTTTTATCCCTGGTCCTGAGCTGGGTTTAGCCCTCTCACCTGTTTATCCCTGCTCCTGAGCTGGGTTTAGCCCTGTACCAGTTTTATCCCTGGTCCTGAGCTGGGTTTAGTCCTGTACCAGTTTTATCCCTGGTCCTGAGCTGGGTTTAGTCCTGTACCAGTTTTATTCCTGGTCCTGAGCTGGGTTTAGCCCTCTCACCTGTTTATCCCTGGTCCTGAGCTGGGTTTAGCCCTCTCACCTGTTTATCCCTGCTCCTGAGCTGGGTTTAGCCCTGTACCAGTTTTATCCCTGGTCCTGAGCTGGGTTTAGTCCTGTACCAGTTTTATCCCTGGTCCTGAGCTGGGTTTAGTCCTGTACCAGTTTTATTCCTGGTCCTGAGCTGGGTTTAGCCCTCTCACCTGTTTATCCCTGGTCCTGAGCTGGGTTTAGTCCTGTACCAGTTTTATCCCTGTTCCCAATCCTGAGCTGGGTTTTTGGCCCTGTCACTGTTTATCCCTTTTCCTGGTCCTGAGCTGGGTTTAGCTGAAAGGAGGAGAATTTGGGATTGCCAGAGGAGGAGGAATTCAGGAAAACCAATGGAGGGGGAGGATTTGAGGGGCCTGTGCCTTTCAGGGCTCTGCACAATGCTGGGGATCCCTCCAGAAGTTCTGCCTTCCCAAATCTCCCCTCAATGTTCCCAGCAACCCGATTATTTTATTTTTATTATGATTTATGATTTATTATTAATTTTTTTAATCCAGCCTGCCCAAACCTGATGGTGCCTGGCTCCACAGCAGCAGGGAGGGGCAGCTCTTGGAAAGCCTCAAATCCTCCCCCTCCACTGGTTTTCCTGAATTCCTCCTCTGGCAATCCCAAATTCTCCTCCTTTCAGCTGCAACCAGCTGGTCACAGTGACCTGATTATTATTATTTTTATTAGTCTTTATTCTTATTTTTAATTTTATTACATTTATTTATATTTTTATTTATTTTTATTCTTATTTCTAATTTATCTCTTTTATTTTTATTCTTATTTTTAATTTATCTCTTTTATTTTTGATGTTACTATTTTTATTTTATTCTCATTCATTCTTTATTATTTATGTTTATTCTTTATTATTTATCTCATTCATTATTATGTTTATTCTTTATTATTTATAGTTCGATTTTATTGTGTCATTTATTGTTTATCATTTATCATTTATCATTTATCATTTATCATTTTTTATTTATTTAACTGTGAACATTTAACTGTGAACATTTACATTCTGAACGTTTAATTGTGAACATTTAAACTGTGCACATTTAATCGTGTGCATATCAACATCTGATGTAGATTTATCTTTTATTTTTTTTTCCCTCTCATTTCCTCTGCAGGCAAAGGATCCTGCTCTCCAAACCCCGAGTTCTTGCATTGTATGATGTGATGGAAATTAACACCTTAATATATATATGAAAAACAGCCCCAATTAGATTTTTTTTTTCTTTTACTGTATTTCCTGCTCCTTATGACTAAGTGTGGGTAATTATCTTGGCTCACTTTTTCCACTCCACCCATGCTCAGAGAAAACCTGTTGCAAGTTTTCTCCAGATTTTTTGCTTTTTTTTTTCCCCTCCCTCACTTCTTTTTTTTTATTTTTTTTTTTTTTTAGGTCCTGGGTGCTTTGCTAATTAAAACCTTTGCAAATTGTCCTGTGTGATAATTAATAATTAGTTTTATTCTGGTTTAGCAACCTAAAAGGAGAGACTTGAAATTCTTTCCAGAAGAAATCGAGGTGTCCAAACAGGATTTTTTTTTTTCTTTTGCTTCAAAATTTACTTTTCCAAAAGCTTAAGAAGAACATGCTCCTAAGGAAAAAAAAAAAAAAAAATCAGAGAAAATAACAACAGAAAACTGAATTTTCTTGCCATTTATTTGGTCCCAGCTCAGTGGGATTCAGGTTTGTTATGACTGAAATATAAAACCCCATCTACAACTCTACAGCATTTTCCCATTCCAGAGGGAAAAAACCTCTCAGAGCAGAGGTTTTCTTGTAGGATGGACCCAAACTCCCACCCAAAAAAAGTGGGAATACAAGGAAAAGTCAGAGTTTTCCAAAATCCCTCCCACACCTCTCCCTGAGGATGAAAAAAGCAGGAATATTTTCTCAAAAATCTTCTTTTTTGAGGCACGTCCTTTCCCTGGGAAGCTTCCCAAAGCTCCTCCCGATTTTCCAGGATTGTCTGAGAGCTGACAGAGTTTGGAAGTGGAGCACAGGGATCCTCCAGGGTTTGGAGACAAATCCCTGCTCCCTAAATTATTTAACCATAATGAACATTATTCATCCATAATGAACGTTAATTAACACAGAGGGTCTTTGCCTTGGCAGAACATAAAATCCAACCTTGATTCCCACAGAATCCCTTCTGCTGCCTCCCTTCCACGCATTTGCCATTCCTGCTTCCCAAATATTCCCATCCATAGGGTACAGGAGAGGGAAATCAGGAATTCCAGGTTCTAAACACAGAGTTGGTACCCAAGGCATCCCTTGGAGTGGTTTTGGCCATGGCAGGGAGAGTTTTGGAGCAGGGGAATTGTCCTCCCCCAGAATCCCTCAGGCAGAAATCCCTGCCTCGGAATTCCCTCCTTTTTTCCCTTTTTTTCCACCCCCAAAACCCACCCCCGACTCCCAGGAGGAATCCAGGGCCCAAAGCAAAACCAAAAACCCCTCTTCGGATTGATTTCAATCCCTGAATTTCCTGATTTCCTGATTTCAATCGTGGAAGCCTGAACCTTTGGATTATCCCTTTTCCCAAATTTTGGAGGAAATCAGCGCTAAATGCTCTTCATTCAGAGAGCATTTCACACAGAAATAGCAAAAAATATCACCAGTGACCTCCACAGAGCAGCTGCAATGGGTGTGCCAGGCATTTTCTCTCTGAAACATCCATAGCTTTTTTTTCTTTTCTCTGATAAACGCATTCGAACTTCTCGAAGGATTTTCTGGAGGGGTCTGCAGAGAGGTTTATTCTCTTCTGCTCCCTGACTGAACTGACCCACGCCCTAAACCCTGCACCTTGGTACGTGTCTGGGGCAGCTCTCCCACTCCCACTGTCTCTCCCTGACAGGGGAGCCTCTTGCAAAAGTTATTGTTGAGAAAAAACGTGAATGGGGCTCTTGGTTGTTGTGCAGGGTGTTCATTGTTTCCTTATCAGCAATTTCTGCACTCCAGGCTTTACACCAGCTCAGGGTGAGGGAGAAAAGGCACCAAAAAGCCCAAACACAGGAATCAAGGCTCTTTTAAAGATAATTCACCCAATTAGCACCAAGAACGTTTGTTATTTCTGCTTTTCTACCAATAATTAATGACATTTCTGCTCCCCCAGCTCTGCACTGCAGCAAGTTGTGCCCAATGGTCCTGTGCCCCAAACCCTGCAGGACAGGGAGGGGATGGAGGAGGAAACCTAAAAATGCCAAGGGTCCTTTGTCCATCCATCTCCACCTTGTGTCCATCCACTCAGCACACCAACCAACCCCAGCGACCTGAATGTCTCACCCTGTGATAAATGCCATACTCTGCTGCTATCCCATTTACATTCTGGAGAATTCTGCTTCACCCCAAAGCCTGGGCAGCCCTTGCCATGGCCCGAGGTTCAGAGCAGTGTTTGCCAGGGGGTTGGACCCTGCAGAACCTGCACAGAAATATTCTCTGCACTCTGAAAACTTTAAATTCTAAATCCCTCACCCAGTGATGCGACACACTGAATATAAAAGCTAAAAACTGACGGCATCGCCAGGAATAAAAGGGGAGTGAGGAGAGCGCTGGGTGGGATTTTGTGCTCAGCCCGAGCCGGGGGGCAGCGCTGGGAGCCCCCACAGCAGGGATGAGCAGAGGCTTTTCCTGAATTACCCGTGGCTGGCAGAGCCTTCCTGCTGCACCCAGCAGGGACCTGTCCGGGCTCGCCTTCCGCCAAAACAATTCCCAGCGGCCGAGCCAGCGGGCAGGTTCAGGTGCGGGTTACAGACTCGCAGCCATCCGGAAAACCCAGCAGGGCTGGGCTGATCCTGCAGGGACACCTCACTGGGCAGGCTGCCATCCCTTCTGGTGCCTGCAGTTCTCAGCTTTGATATTTTTTACATTCTGGTTTTGGGGGCAGTTTTAGGGTTCATGTTCAGTGCTGCTCAGCTCTCCTCACACAGCAGGGAGACAAAACAATTCCTGCTCCACTTTGGGACCAAGGACAACTTGGTCCCAAGAGAACAAAAGAAAACTGGTGGAACCCAGAGTGCAGAGAATATTTCTGTGCAGGTTCTGCAGGGTCCAACCCCCTGGCAAACACTGCTCTGAACCTCGGCCATGGCAAGGGCTGCCCAGGCTTTGGGGTGAAGCAGAATTCTCCAGAATGTAAATGGGATAGCAGCAGAGTATGGCATTTATCACAGGGTGATGCAAATCAGGAATATCAGATTTTGAATCCTTTGTGAGGATGTAAAGTCAGGAAAATCAGATTTTGAATCCTTGTGAGGATGCAAATCAGGAATAAAAGATTTTGAGCGTTTAGTGAGGATGTAAGTCAGGAATATCAGATTTTGAATCCTTGTGAGGATGTAAGACAGGAATATCAGATTTTGAATCCTGTGAGGATGCAAATCAGGAATAAAAGATTTTGAGTGTTTGGGGAGGATGCAAGTCAGGAATATCAGATTTTGAATCCTTGTGAGGATGTAAGTCAGGAATATCAGATTTCGGGTGCCTCTCAAGGCTCCAGTTGGCTTTTAGGTTTTCCTCCTCGCCCCCAGTGGGAGGTTGTGGGGGTGATTTTTAAATTCTTTTCCAACTCAAACCATTCCGTGAGTCCCTGATTCCACTGGTGCTCTTAAATGCCCTGAAAAATTGGAATTTTCTGGATTGCTGGGGAGCAGAGCAATGAAAAGCAGCCCAAGTGAAGCTGCTGCCAAACAGGGCTGGGCAGGTGGGCGTTGTTTTATCAGAGCCACAGCTCTTGCCACTTCCATCATCACCTCCAAAGAATTCCCTGCTGCATCCCAGGGGCTTTCCTGCAGCCTGGGCTCTCCAGAAAGGGGATTGTGGCAAGCAAAAAATACCCAAAAAATAAACAAAAAAAAAATAAAATTAAAAACCCAAACAACCCACAGCAAAATATTGGGCCTGAGGCAAGGCTGGAAATCTGTCCTGGAGGTGCCTTTGGCTCCAGCAATAATAATTCTTGTGATGTGTTAATTATCTCCTAATTATCTTCTGCAGGTTAAATCAGCCCCAGGTTCCCCCCAAGGTGGGGTTGGAAATGGAGTTTTCTCCATCTCAGGGTGGTTTGGGGTTGGTCCTGGTTGTCCTCTGGGATCTCACACTCCATTCTTTGCAGATCCACTGCGGCTCTTCCCCCTTTTCCACAGGGTAAATCCTAATTTTAAGGACTGCCAGAGTGAGGATCCAGGAGGAATTCCCAAGGATTGATGTTTTCTATCACCCCAGCTAAATCCATCTGCTCTCACCAAAGAGTTTGATAAAAAGAATTAAAGAAACATTTATTAAAGAAACATTCATTTTCCTGTTCTCTCTGTGGGTTTGATGCTCACAATTCTCCTTTCCCAGCCTGAGGATTGGGATGTGCCTGTGATTTATCCAGCTGGGAATTCCCAGTGCTCCCTGGCCCTGTTGATCCATCAAATCCTGAGCCAGGCAATGGCAGATACACAGGGATTTTCCTGGATATTATTTTGAGGAGCTTCCCAATGTTTTTCCTGGATATTATTTGTGTTGAGAGATGGAAGAGGATGCCCAGCATTCAAAGCTAAGGAAAACCCAGCCTGGGGAAAGAGGGAAAACACATTGTCCATTTTTGACTCTGCTTGGGAAGCTCCTGGCAAGCTCCAGGAGTCTGTCTGGGTGCCCCAGGGGTTTTTTATTTGAGGTTATTCTATCATGTGAGGCCAAAGCAACAGCACAGAAATCATCCTCTCGTCCTCCAGCCACTGCACTCTCATCCCATATTTTGTCTGCTCCCATTTTTCCTGACTTTTACTGCACAGCTAATGGAGAGCCTGGGATTGCTGCCTGCAGACAGAGGACAGGTTTAAAATCCAAGCAGGGCTTTTTCCCCTTGCCCCATGAATGTAACATAAACCTGAAATTGCAGGATTTGCCTTGTTATCGCTGGGGGTTTTTTTCTCTACACACAAGTCTGGACATGATTTTCCACTCAGAGCTTCCACATTTGTCTGGTGATTTAATTTCTCCCAGGATATTAAAAAAAAACAAACCTCAAAACAATCCCACTGCTTTTTAAGTGTCCCCAAGCACCATCCTGCTGCCAGCCAGGAAAACAAGAACTGAACTGAAATTTTCCAGGAGAGGTTTTCTCTAAAGGAGGGGAATGTGTGGAGAGGGTGGGTGAAGCCATCTTCAGGATCGTTTGTGATTTATTTGCATTTTTTGGGGAGGAATGAAGGTCAGGACTTGCTGCTGCCTTCACCTGTGCAGGTGTCTGACCTGGGCTGGTCCCTCCTTGCCTTCCCTTTTTTATCACTTTTAGGGATGCTCTGGCAAATGTTTCTTCTCTGCCTTGGCCTCAGAGGGAGTTGGGTGCAAAACTGAATTCGGGTGAAGGAATTTCGGGGAGGCAGTTCCAGGAGAGAGGAATTCCCCTGGTTTTTGGAAGGCTCTGCCCTTCTCTCTGAACATCCTCCTTTTGAGTGACAGCTTTGTGCTCACGAAGAGCTAAACTTGAACCCAGCCACCCTTAAACTCCAGACTCCCCTTACCTCACACCCCACCCCTTCTGAATTTTAAAAAAGCAATTTAATTAACCCCCCCGTCCCCTTATCACCCATCCTGTTTGCACTCACCCGTTTCCTATCTGGAGCCAATCTGCTTTCACGTGGCTCTACTTAAACCCTCATTAATCCAATTCCTTTAATTCCAGCTCCAAAAGGAACACGGCTCCACGTGTTTCCCTTCGGTGCCTTCTGCTCTGCACCTGGCGCTGTCGGGGGGGATTTTGGGGTGGGATTTTGGGGTGGGATTTGGTTTTTTTTTTTTTTTTTTTGCTTTGTCTGCTCTGCGGTTTTGCCGCCGGGCAGTGACAGCGTGTGGCTCCCACCTTTTCCCGCTGAAGGACAGCGAGGAGCTCGGCAAGGAGGAACGGGCGAGGAGGTTTTTGTGGCGGGCTGGGAGCGGAGCATCCCCGGGGAATCGAGCAGCTCCGAGTCCCGCGCCCCGCACCGCCCGCCGGGCTCCTCGGAACCGGCAAGGGGAGGGTTAAATCCAGCGCAGCCCTGGGGATGCTCCCGCGCGTCCTCCCGGGATGGGCGCTGGAATTCCTGCTCCTGTCCCTGGGCAGTGCCAGACTCCAGGAACAGGGGAGAGATCCGGGATGTGGGACAGGGATCCAGGAGGAATTCCTGCTCGTGTCCCTGGGCAGTGCCAGACTCCAGGAACAGGAGAGGGATCCGGGATGTGGGACAGGGATTCAGGATCTGAGACAGGGATCCAGGAGGAATTCCTGCTCGTGTCCCTGGGCAGTGCCAGACTCCAGGAACAGGAGAGGGATCCGGGATGTGGGACAGGGATCCGGGACAGGGATTCAGGATCTGAGACAGGGATCCAGGATTTGGGACAGGGATCCAGGAGGAATTCCTGCTCCTGTCCCTGGGCAGTGCCAAACTCCAGAAGTAGGTGAGGGATCTGGGATGTGGGAGCGGGATCTGAGATGTGGGAGAGGGATCCGGGATTTGGGACAGTGATACGGGATGTGGGACAGGGATCCAGGAGGAATTCCTGCTCCTGTCCCTGGGCAGTGCCAAACTCCAGAAGTAGGTGAGGGATCTGGGATGTGGGAGCGGGATCTGAGATGTGGGAGAGGGATCCGGGATTTGGGACAGTGATACGGGATGTGGGACAGGGATCCAGGAGGAATTCCTGCTCCTGTCCCTGGGCAGTGCCAAACTCCAGGAACAGGGGAGGGGTCCGGGATGTGGGACAGGGATCCAGGAGGAATTCCTACTCCTGTCCCTGGGCAGTGCCAAACTCCAGGAACAGGGGAGGGATCCGGCATGTGGGAGAGGGATCCAGGAGGAATTCCTGCTCTGGTCCTTGGGCAGTGTCCCAGTGCCAGGAGAGGAGCAGAGGGCTGGGATCTGGGACAGAGATCCGGGATGTGGGCCAGGGATCCGGGATCCGGGCCAGGGATCCAGGATCTGGGATCCAGGATCTGTGCCCGTGGCTCTGTCAGAGCCCTCCTGGTTCGGGCAGAGTGCAGCAGCACTGTGTCCTTCCAGCACAGCTCTGTCTCTCTCTCATTTTCCTTTCACTTAAAAGCAAAATCCTCCCCCCAATCCCACTTTGGCAGAGGCAGAACCCTTTAACCATCACAGAATTCCCAGAGAAGCCGGGGCTGTCCCATCCCTGGCAGTGTCCCAGGTGAGGGTTAATCCATGGCACTGGGTGGGCTTTAAAATCCCTCCAAACCATTCCATAATTCCATGGTTGATGTTCCTTGTGCTTCTCAGCTGGAAGAACCAACCAGTCCTACCATGAGCTGCTCCTGCTGGAATTCCATTCCTGTAATTTCCCACAAAAGGAGGAGCTAACTAATTAATTAGGATAAATACTCCAGATAATTTGGGTGCATTTCTCAATCAAGAGGAAATTCCCGGAGCATCCTCACACTTCTGTAATAGTGTGTTTTATGGGTGGTTTGTAATCTAAATCCATTTTCCCTCTTTTTAGTCCAAAGCCTGGGACTTAAAAATTCTACCAGCAGGGATGAGGCCATAAAGGTGAATGAAAAACAGCATTCCAGGGAAATCCCTCAATCCTGAACAATGTAAATAATATTTACTGGGACATCTAGTGGAAGAAGGACACAGTGCAAACCCCAGCCCTTATCTCTACTGGAAATCTGCAAATCCATCCAGTCTGGGCTGGAAAAATCCTCACTTTCCAAAGAATCCCACGAGGAGCAACAGGAGCAAAGGTGGTGTTTGGCCTTCATTTAATTTGAAATGTCATCCTATAAAATCTCTGCTGGGTTTGAACTGGTAAAGATTCCAAAAAAAAAAAAAAGAAGAAGAAAGGTTTTGAGAAACCCATCAGAATTATTATTTTTCTCCAAAACTGGAAGAAACTATAAGGTGGAGAAGGTTCTTTCTGGGTTTTTTTTTTTTTTTTTTTTTCTCAGCCTCAACAGAAACCTCGTTCGCAGATTGAGCGATAATGAAGTAAATAAGGGAAATGACGGAATTGTTTTGGAAACAAGAGGCTCCCTTTTGGGCAGCACTTCTGGCAGGAGCTGCCTGGCACGGGCAGGGCTCCTCGGAGCCACCAGTGAGGATGGGAAAGGATCAGTTTTGGAGCTGGCCCGAGGTTGTTGCTGTGCCCAAGTGCTCCCAGGAGCTCCCAGAGGAGCCTGGAGCTGCTGCTGAGCCGAGGGTTTGTGCCAAAAACGCCTCTCGTGTTCTTTGCCACGAAAATAAAAGCGAGGGCAGTGTTAGTGGTTGGGTGGAAAAGCAAAAGCAGTGGTGGTGGTGGGAGGAGTGGCAGGAGCAGGGTTCTGCCCCAGCTCCTCCAGCCCCAACCCAGACAAATTCTGTGCTGTTTTCCAACAAATTCCCCCCGTTCCAGTTTGCTCTTCCCACCTCTGGGATGGTCATCCCATGGTGGCTCTGGTGGGACCATCCCTGGAAGGTCAGAGAGCCTTCAAGGGAAAGGAATACAACAATAACTGAGAGGGTTTGGGGTTTTTCATGCTCACTGCTTTGCTTAAGCCTTGCTGGGTGCTTTTTCCAGGTGATCCAGCACCCTTCAGTCCATGGGGGGGGCTGGGATCACCTGGAGCCTTCCAGGGATGTTTCCTCTCACAATCCCCTGCATTCAGGGGAAATGGGGCAACTCCTGCCACGTTCCTGGACACCCTCCCAGGTATTTTCAGGGACAAGAGGGAGGCAGAGCAGGAATTTCAGATGGAATTGCAGCAGGCAGAGCTGTCCTGGAAACACAGGGAGACCCCTTGAGCAAAGGAGAGTTTAGCAAAGGTCAGGGGGATCCAGCAATTCCTTGTAGGAGTTTTCAGGGACAAGGGGCAGGCAGAGCAGGAATTTTGGATGGAATTGCAGCAGGCAGAGCTGTCCTGGAAGCACAGGGAGACCTGAGGACACATTAACCCAAAGCAGAGCTTAGTAAGACTCAGGGGGATCCAACAATTCCTTGTGGGGATTTCCAGGGACAAAGGGGAGGCAGAACAGGAATTTCTGATGGAATTGCAGGAGGCAGAGCTGTCCTGGAAACACAGGGAGACCCCTTGAGCAAAGGTCAGGGATCTCAGCTCCCACACCCAACAATTCCCAGGCCTGCTCGGAGGCAGGAAGAGCCGATCTAAGAATTCCCATTTTCCAGCTGGAGCTCCAGGAGGCTGGCTCCTTCCAGCTTTTGGGATGAGGAGGTGGCTAACCCCCCCGGAATGCTCTGCAGCAGGATTCTTCCTGACACCCCTGCAGTTTGTCATCAGCTGCTCCCAGCCCCAGGAATCCCCGCTGCCAACGCACGAGCGCAGGGCTCGGAAAGAGAGGGGCTGGAAAAGAGGTGGGAGCAGAGCAGGCTCGCCCACAGCCTTCCCCTCCTGTGCCAGGGCCCACAGACGTTTCCAGTTAAAGCAAGAAACAGCCAGGAAAAATGTGCAGATGCTTAATTCTCTGCAGGATTTATAATATTACACGGTGAGCGTTTGCACCCTATACAATAAAACCACATTGGCTTTACTACATATAAAAGAAAACAAAACAAACCAAAACAAAACAAAAAAAAAATGTAAAAAAAATCACGACTTTGACAGCAATTAGGGTGAATAGACATTTATTTTATCCTTTTACTAGCAGGACCAATTGTGATTTTATGCTCTGAAAAAGCTCATTTTAAAGTTTTATGTCTGAAGTGGCCTTGCCAAATCGAGCTTAATATTGTTACATTAAATGGATGGTAAAATGTGTTCTTAAACCCCTCCATCCTGTAAAGGGCCTGGAAGCAGGGAGCTGCTGCTAATGAGAGGCAGGGCCTGAATCCCAGCCCTCGTGGCTGTTTGCTGGAGCAGCTGGAGGTGTTTCCAGTCCCTCCCAGCGTCGTCCTCTGATGCCTCAAGTTTGAAGTTTTCCATTCTGCGTTGGTGTGCAGCTTTGGGGTTTGTATTAAGGGTTACTGGGATCTTGGTGGAGGCACAATAATCTTATTTCAGTTAGGGACTCGGGCAATCTCTCCAAACTTCAGGCCAAGAGCATGGACAACGTGAAGGGAGGGGGGCATGCAAGGAGGATGGAACTTCATGGTCTGAGGCTGTTAACTGGGCAGTTGGCTCCTGTCTGCAAATGGACTAAAACCTGTAAAAATGTGAGATCCTGGGACAAAACCCTCTCCTGCTTCCACCTTGGAGCCATTTGGGGCAGAGCCCTGGCTGTGGCCTTGAGGGCACCTTAATAAATATCCACTTTATTCTTCTTAACTTTGTCTCACCTCTGTTGGAGCTCCACAAGGCTTCACCTCGCTGCCCAGGCTGTGTTTGCCATCCAAGCTCCTCATGCAGCCACAGCAGGAACCCCAGAGTGCCTGGAGCTGTTTCAAGGAGAGCTTTCCCCTCTCCAAAACAGGCTCTCACCCTTCCTACACCCCCAGCACTTCTTTTCCCCCTCTCTCCTGGTTTGGGGAACCCTTGGGTAGAGCAGCCTCACAATGATCAGGGAAACTCTGGTCACATTTTCCTATTTTTTTTTTTCTTTTGCTTTACCCTCCCTAAAATCTTAATTGTTTTGTGAGGTGGCTCCAGGTGTGGAGGAGCTCTGTGCCCTCAGGTCCCTGCAGAATCCTGCTCGCAGCACCCTCAGAGAATCCAGGGGCACCAGGTGATTCCACCCCCTCTGCAGCCCAGCTTCACCTGGGCCTCCAAATATTTGCTTTTGGAAGGGTGAGTCAGGCATGGAGGGGCTGGAGCGTGAGCAGGTCAGGGAAGGGAGCTGGGGAAGGGGCTGGAGCTGCAGGAGGGGCTCAGAGAGATGGGAAGGGGCTGGAGCCCCAGGAGAGAATCAGGGAAAGGGGCTGGAGCCCCGGGAGAGAATCAGAGGAAGGGGCTGGAGCTCCAGGAGAGGCTCAGGGAAGTGAGGAAGGGGCTGGAGCCCCAGGAGAGACTCAGGGAGATGGGAAGGGGCTCAGCCTGGAGCAGAGGAGGCTCAGGGAGATGGGAAGGGGTTGGAACCCCAGGAGAGAATCAGGGGAAGGGGCTGGAGCTCCAGGAGGGGCTCAGGGAGATGGGAAGGGGCCGGAGCCCCAGGAGAGAATCAGGGGAAGGGGCTGGAGCTCCAGGAGAAAATCAGGGGAAGGGGCTGGAGCCCCAGGAGAAGCTCAGGAGGTGAGGAAGGGGCTGGAGCCCCAGGGGGGTTCAGGGAGGTGAGGAAGGGCTGGAGCCCAGGGGGGTTCAGGGAGGTGAGGAAGGGGCTGGAGCCCCGGGAGGGGCTCAGGGAGGTGAGGAAGGGGCTGGAGCCCCGGGAGGGGCTCAGGGAGGTGAGGAAGGGGCTGGAGCCCCGGGAGGGGCTCAGGGAGATGAGGAAGGGGCTGGAGCCCCGGGAGAGAATCAGGGGAAGGGGCTGGAGCCCCAGGAGGGCTCAGGGAGGTGAGGAAGGGGCTCAGCCTGGAGCAGAGGAGGCTCAGGAAGATGAGGAAGGGGCTGGAGACCCGGGAGGGGCTCAGGAAGATGAGGAAGGGGCTGGTGCCCCAGGAGGGGCTCAGGGAGGTGAGGGAAGGGGCTCAGCCTGGAGCAGAGGAGGCTCAGGAAGATGAGGAAGGGGCTGGAGACCCGGGAGGGGCTCAGGAAGATGAGGAAGGGGCTGGTGCCCCAGGAGGGGCTCAGGGAGGTGAGGAAGGGGCTCAGCCTGGAGCAGAGCAGGCTCAGGGGGGCTCTGCTGGCTCTGCACTCCCTGCCAGGAGCAGGGAGTGAGGATCTGCTGCAGGGCACAGGGACAGGAGGAGAGGAGGTGGCCTCATGGGGTGGCCCAGGACACGAGGAGGAATTTCCTCATGGACAGGGTGGCCAGGCATTGGCAGGGGCTGCCCAGGGTGGTTCCAGCACCCCTGGAGGTGTCCCAGGAAGGCCTGGAGGGGCACTCGGAGCTCTGGGCTGGGGACCAGGTGGGGATTGGGCAAGGATTGGGCTCAGGGACCTTGGAGAGCTTTCCCACTCTCCTGGGACTCTGTTGTGCCCCAGGGTGAGCCCAGAGCTGGGCTGGGAAGGAAACATCCCCAGCAGCTCTGGGCACGAGGAGCTGAGGGGCAGGAGGGATTCAAGGGGGTTTTTATCAATGGAAAAAAAAGCCAGGGCTCCTCCAACTGCTCCAGTCTGGTGGAAAGGGCCCAAATTCCCAGCACTGCCCCAAGCTCAGCACTGGCAGAGGGTGTGGAGAGCTTCCCATGCACACCCAGCCTCCCTCCCAGCAGGAAAGAGAAGGGATAATTATTAATTATGGGGTAAAGCTGAAGGTGAGGGATGGCCTGGAGGGAGTGCTGCAGGTCCTGGGAGCTGCCCCAGCCCAGCAGGAGCTCCCTGGAGACCTGGGCTGGGCTCTGGGGATTATTTTTCAAGGCCACTTGAACTCCTCCAAGTCTCTTGCTCAATAAAAAAGCTGACATTTGAAATGTCAGGGTTATAGGAGGAGGATAAAGCCAAGGAAAAGTTCTGTAAAACTGGGCTGGAAAGGAGCTGCTCCTGCTAAAAGCTGTCCCAGAGGCTGCTGGGGAGGGGAGCTTTGTCAGGAGAAAGAGCTCAGATCGGTGCTGGGCACTTTGTTAGGCCAGGAATTAATGCCAGGTGGTGTTTTCCTTAATTTGGTTTGATTAATTATAAAGGTGAGACTCCATGCTTAAAAAAAATAAAAATAAAAATCCCAGACCAAAACCAATCAAATGCTAAAAAAACCAACCCAGAACCAATCAAATGCTTAAAATAAAAAACCAAACCAGAATCAATCAAATGCTTAAAAAAACAAACCCAGAACCAATAAAATGCTTAAAAAAAAACCAAACCAGAATCAATCAAATGCTTAAAAAAACCAACCCAGAACCAATCAAATGCTTAAAAAACCCAAACCAGAAGAAATCAAATGCTTAAATAAACAACCCAACCCAGAACCAATCAAATGCTTTAAAAAAAACCCCAAACCAGAAGCAACCAGCCCAACAAAACCACCCCAAGATCAGTGAAATTCTTTGGGTTTCCCCCCCAAACCCGGGGGTTTTCTCCAATCTCTCAGCCCCAATCCTTCAATTCCCTGAAGTTCATGGTCAGGATGAATGGAGCAAGAGGAGATGGATGGGTTTTACCCCAGAGGGAGCATGGATGAGGCATTTCTCCTCCCTCCTCCTGCCTGGCCTTGCTAGATCTGGCTTAGGCTTTGCTGGGCTTGCCTTGGAAAAATGCTGATCCTAAAAAATTAGCACATCCTGCCAGAGATCCCTGCGCTGCCAGTTGTGACCCACATTTATCCCTCTTGCCCAAAACCCCTCAGCAGACGTTGTTCAGCCCCACAGCAGGTTTAATATCTCAAAAATTCCTTTAATTACAGCACAAACAGGCACTTCCGAGCAGTATTGACCAGGCTTTTCTGCCTCCAGCTCGGTGCTGAAAGCTTTCCTAGCTTTCCTAGGGAGGTGATTTCCAGCCCCTTTGTTCCGTGGCACTTATTAAACAATTCTTTCTGACAGCCTTAAATGCAAACAGCGAGACTGCAACGACTGGGAAATTAAAAATATATCGTTAATACAATGCCAAAGGCACTTTTTTCCTCCCCCATGAATGGTTTGACAGCATTTGCTTTTTAAAATGGAGCTGTTCTTTAAACAAATCATGTTTAGTTACTGACTTGTGTCATAAACCTCTGGTCAATCATTTAGGGAAAGGTCTTAAATGGGGGATTTAAATTCAATATTTATAACAGTCGTTGTTAACAAATATATTTAATATTGCAATTTTGTTTATTAGGTTTTTCAGCCTGGGAGAAAAGAAGGCTCTGGGGAGAGCACAGAGCCCGTGCAGGGCCTAAAGGGACTCCAGGAGAGCTGGAGAGGGACAAGGGATGAGGGGACAGGACACAGGGAATGGCTCCAGACTGGCAGATGGGGGGATATTGGGAAGGAATTCCTGCATGGGAGGGTGGGGAGGCCCTGGAATGGAATTCCCAGAGTAGCTGGGGCTGCCCCTGGATCCCTGGCAGTGCCCAAGGCCAGGCTGGATGGGGCTGGGAGCAGCCTGGGACAGGGAAAGGTGTCCCTGTGGAGCTGGGAGAGCCCTGAGGTCCCTTCCCACCCAAACCATTCCAGGACTCCATAATGTGGATTAGAACTCCACGTTTCCCAGATGGAATTAAAGCATCCTGCTGGGTTTGGGACTTGTGTGCCTGGTGTGGTCCCTCAGGAGGCAGAAAGCTGATCCAGAGCTCTCTGGGCAGAACAATTCCTGCCTGCCATGCTCCAGAGTTTGGGTCGAGTTTCATCCCCCTCACAGCTGAATTTAGGCAGAGCTTGTGCCCAAATCTGCTCCTGAGGGCTGCCCAGGCCAGGACATCACCTGGGGATGCTGCAAATCCCTCCAGAGCAGCCCCAGCCCCTGGAAACCAGCAGGAACTGCACGGGAATGAAGAGCAGCGCTGCTTTCGCCTGTAAAACCCAACCTGTGGATTTCCCCACAATGAATCCCCTCCATCCCTCACCGAGCACCTCCAGCCCTCCCTTCCACCACGGCCACGTGTGTTTGTTTTCAAACACGGTTTTCCATTGCAGACAGAGCCATCGGCTTTCCCAGGGGAACATCGGGGTGTTGGGCAAGAGGGGAGAGCCTGGCACGGCGCTGCCAGCGCAGGAAAGCGCTGCCTTGGGAGGGTTGTGCAAGTGTTCCAGGCACTGGGAGGGTTGGAGCCAGGCCAGTTTTCCAGCCTGCCAACTTGGGGAATGAACTCCCAAAGTTCTTTCTGCGGGGCAGAAAGGGAGAAAGCTGGGGACCCAGCGGCGTTCCCGGGGGCTAACGAGGGAATCCGCTGGCCACGGGCGCAATTAGCAGGAAAGAAAATAAGTGTAAACCAGTGTGGGCTGGGATGGCTTGCTTTGCCTCACACCTTGGTGACACTCCTTGAAGTGAACACCTGCGGGGTGGTGTGGAGCCAGCTCGGGAAGGTGTCCGCCCAGAACGCTTCTGCTGGAGGGCTCCAAGGGCACATTTGGGGATTACAGCTCCGAGCTGGCATCCAGTCCACATCAGATGGGATCAGGCTGTAGTTTATAAATAGATCTTCCAATCTCCGAGTCCCTGCAAAGCCGAGGTGGCACCCAGGAGGAATCAGCAGAAAAATGCAGCCGTGGTTCGCAGCCCATCTCTTAAAATCAAGTGTGAAATCTCCGGGTTGATTGGGGTGGGGGTGATGATTTCAGTGGAATGATCTTTATTGCCCAATCCTCGCTTTCGCAGCTCATGAACTCATAAACACACGAAGATAAACACGCTCGAGTGCCTCTAAGTGCAGAGATACCAGCGTGCGCCAGACCTGAAAATTCTCGCCCTAAATTAAGCTGAAAGCCCCGAATTTGGACGTTCCCCCCTCTCAGCACTGAGCAGGGGCTGAGGGCGAATGTGCTGCTAATTCTGGCCACCTCCTGCAGGCGCCTGGAGAGGAGTGGAAGGCAGAAGTGCCAGATGTTGTTCTGTGCAGACTCGGTGTCCCTGGGAGGAGAAGGTGCTTCAGGGAGAGCGTTCATTTGGGAGGGGCCGAAAATAATGAAATAAGCGAATGTCACAGCGTTTGAGTTTATACAGGAGGAGAAACCGCGGCAGCGTGAGTCAGGCCCTCTTCTAAGAATGACTAATATTCTAAACAAATGGGAAGATAGAGGCACTAAACTCCCTTTTCTGACTGCACTCCTTAAAGGTCATAAAACCGATCGAGTTTTCCACTTTCAGCTTTTCCCATCGCCTTTGCTGAGCAGTAATCGGGTCATTGGGCCACTTCCCTTGGACACTGACCAATGCATCCTCAGCTTTATCCTAAATATAGCAGGCCTTTTTTTAGCATTGTTGGTTTTCCCACTTTTTTTTTTTTTTTTTCTTTTTTTTTTTTTCTTCACTTGACTCCCTGAAAGCGAGTTTAGTGCAGCAGGAAGGTGCCAGCTCGACATCACTGGAAAATGACGCTGCAGGGCTGCTGTTCCTGCACGGAGAGCAGGCTCTGTTTATCCACAGGCTCTGGCACTGCAGGCTGGCTCCTGCACCTCTCCCCCAGCCAGCCTGAAGCCTGACCTGTGGAAACCAGGCTGGGCTCAAACCACCCCGTGCAGGCAGCCAAGAAAACCACCAAATCCTCCTGTGCTGGTGGCTTTGGCAGCCTGACAGCACTCAGGCTGGAGCTGCAGCTTCCATGGCACCAGTAACACGCTCCTGCACAGGAGTCTGACCTAGAAAAGCTGGGGTTTGGCTTCTCCATCTCCTGCTGTTGAAGGATGAGGTGTCTGCTCCGAGCTGGACACTCCCTGGGAGGGTGGGCAGGCAATGGCAGAGGTGCCCAGAGCAGCTGGGGCTGCCCCTGGATCCCTGGCAGTGCCCAAGGCCAGGCTGGATGGGGCTGGGAGCAGCCTGGGACAGGGGAAGGTGTCCCTGTGGAGCTGGGAGAGCCCTGAGGTCCCTTCCCACCCAAACCATTCCAGGGTTCTGTGAGTTAAAGCCACTCCATAATGTGGATTGGAACTCCACGTTTCCCAGATGGAATTAGAGCATCCTGCTGGGTTTGGGACTTGTGTGCCTGGTGTGGTCCCTCAGGAGGCAGAAAGCTGATCCAGAGCTCTCTGGGCAGAACAATTCCTGCCTGCCATGCTCCAGAGTTTGGGTCGAGTTTCATCCCCTCACACCCTGGGACTGTGGGAGATGGCCCTGCCCGTGGTGGAATTAAATGATCTTTAAGGTCCCTTCCCACCCAAACCATGTTCCCACGATTCCCTGAAAAAGGGAAGGACCTAAGTAAGACCCCATGAGAGGGAGGTGGCACAACTCCATTTCTGACTTCCCTCTGTGCTGCTGGCTTTGAAGTGGGCTTGAGGAACAGCTTAACCCAGACATCTGGCTTAGAGCTGGGCTGAGCTCAGTGAGCTGAATCCCTGAAATGGGCTTGAGGAACAGCTTAACCCAGACACTTTCTGGCTGCTAGGAGACCTGAGGCTTGGACGCTACCGTCTGGTGAGCTGCTAGTCATCTGACTGAAATGGGCTTGAGGAACAGCTTAACCCAGACATCTGGCCTAGAGCTGGGCTGAGCTCAGTGAGCTGAATCCCTGAAATGGGCTTGAGGAACAGCTTAACCCAGACATCTGGCTTAGAGCTGGGCTGAGCTCAGTGAGCTGAATCCCCCCCAAAGCGACGGGGGGCAAAGCCACCCCAAACAGCCTGGGGTTTTTCCAGGTGTTCCATGTCTCCTTTGGCCCCAGCTCCCCCTGGATTCCTGGAGACTCCTGGGCTGGTGTGCCCACTCCTGGGGTGGTGTGCCCACTCTGCAGAGGTGCCCTGCAGAGCCCGTGACAGCTCCTGTGACACCTTCACCCACACAGCCTCGCACTACGCCCAGAGCCACGGGGCCAGCGTGGTCCTGGGGCTCTGCTTGGGGCTGAAACCTCGGGGTCTGGGCAAAGAGCACTTTAATTAAATGGCAGTGGCTCTGCCCTGCTGGTTGTTGTGTCTCTGAGACGTTTCTGACCCGCTCTAATCGCTACAATTTGCTCCCGTAATTGCAGCTCCGTGCTTTGCGAAATGCACGATGCTGCTCACTTCCAATCCATGGAAGCCGGCCCAGATCGACCCTGACAGCTCCCAGCATCCCCTTTCTTCCCCCCTGTGTGCTTCCCTTGCTCTTGCTCGCTCTTGGCGTGGTGCTGTGGAAGCTGCAGGGTGTTCTCGTTAAAAACCAGCACAGCGAGGTGTCCCCAAACATATTCCTGCTCCAAATGCCCTGCAGATGCTGCTCCAGCAGGTTCCGTCCAGCCCAGGAAATAAACTGCTGGAAAGCTCTCTGTGTCATCCCAGGGGACATCCAGGGACTCCTGGCACCCTCTGGGAGGAACTCCACATCTGCAGAGAGGGATTCAATCCACCTACTTCTTTTTCCCGTTGGGTGTTGGAGAAATAACAGGGATTTCTTCCTTCAGCCCTTGGGCCTCAGCCTGCAGAAGCCTCAACCATCCTGAAACCCCACCAAACAGTAAAAAACCCAACAAGACACCAAAAACGTTTCCTCTCAGCCCCCTAACCTGCGAGAAGAAGGAGGAAAGGCCATTCCAAAGCGTTGTCCTACAATTTACTGCCTCCAAACAAGCCCAGCCACTGGGTTTGTCCTCGGAGAGACAGATATTTGTCACTCCATTATTGTTTTACAGTGTCAGCTCCAGACACTTAAGTATTGTTGGAATGCAGCGGGGGGGGGGGGGGGGAAAGAAAAAAAAAATCATGTTTTAAATCTCCGATGGGGTAATAAAGTGCAGCCAGGAGCTAATTGTGCTGAAACTCGATCTTTTACAATCTGTTATTGCTGGAGTGGGACTCCCCAAGCCCAGAGCACTGGGGTTTGTTCCACCATTAGTTGGGGCGTGCATCCACGCTCCCCCAAACCCCTGGATCCCAGCTCTGCTCCCAGCTGGGGATGTCACTTCCAACTCTCCGAGCCATCGATGCCTTCTGGGCGTGAAACCAGCGAGGGAGGGGATTAATCCTCATCAGCTTTAACGGCTCGCTGTGGATTTGCTTCCTACAAACTTTCTTTCCACCCAAGAAGCGCTGAGAATGTTGGACCCCCCCCCTGTCAGGAGGAAAATGAATCATTGCCCAGAGCCTGGAAGGCCAGAGGTGAATTGGAAGCCGCGCTGTGGAACACTCACACTGCAGAATTATTATTTTCTTTTTACGCCAGCGTTAAATAATATTTGAGCTCAGGGTGGCCAAGCCAACGGGTGGTTTCAATGCTGAATGAGACCAAAGAAAGGGTCCATCCATCATGGGCTCAGCTCAGGTTTTGTTCCACCATCTTTTTTTTTTTTTTTTTTTTTTTTTTCTGGTTTGTCCCAAAATTTTGTATCGAGCCGATCTTAAAATGCCAAGTCCAGCTTCTAAATGTTAAGGCCCCAGTTTTGGATGAAATTTTTTGGGCTGGAAAATGTTTTGAAGGTCCAATAAAAGGGATGTTCTTTCCCAGTGTTTTTCTCATCTGGGTGAGGCCGATTAATAGATGTGCCTGGTTAAAACTGGAGAATTATTCCGAGGATATTTTAGCCAAGGACAATGAGATTTATTGAGGCTGGTGCAATTCTGGGCTCACATTTCAGTGGGAATTCGCTGAATTTTTATTTCAGAATTTTTCAGCCGTGAGATGCAGTGTGAAGATTTGTTCTCTTAGGGTTTTCACCCAGCCCTGGGCTCACAGAAGCTCCAGAGCTGGAAGGGACCCACGAGGGTCACGGAGGAGCCTTGGATTTCCTGGGCTCTGAGCACTTCAGCACCACAGCAGAGATTCAGGGCTGCACAGGGCGCAGATAAATCCCTCAGAAGTGCCCAAGGAAGGGTCCCAGGCCAGGCTGGATGGGGTTTGGAGCACCCTGGGACAGTGGGAGCTGTCCCTGCCATGGCAGGAGGTGGAACTGGAGGAGCTCTAAGGCCTCTTCCATCCCAAACCATTCCAAGATTCTGCACCTGGAACGGAGCTGAGGGCACTGACAGCGGGGAGAAAATTTGTTTTCTCCCTAAAGCTGAGAAATCCCTGATTGTTCTGCGTGTCTGGGGTGACCGAGCAGCCCATTAACACCACCCAGGAGGGGAACAAAGCCAGCAGCCTCCTTCCACAGCGAGCATCTGACAAGGAGACAAAATAATTGTGGAGTGTGTGATACTTAATCCAAAAGTGAGGGGCTTGGCACTCCGAGGGGACGCAGGGAGCACGTGGGAAGGGAGGAAGTGTTTCACTCAGCCATTTGTCAGGCCAGGACTGCTCATTAAACACGGTCAGCCCCTCTTCCTGGGGAAATTCACTCCCTCCTGCCTGAGGAGAGCTGAGGTGTCCATGGATATCCACCCCTCGACTCCCATGGCTTGGGCGCAGCAATTAGAAACTAATTACAGCAAAACACTGAATCCCAGTACGGGCAGGGGGAAGAGAAACTGCTGAAATTTGGAGTTGTTCATCCATCACTGCAAGGGAACAAGTGCCAAAGGGAAGGAACAGGGCTGGGGCCAAAGCAGCTCGAGGAGGTTTGGCTGTTTACTCTTTCTTTAAGTGCATGTTTGGTCACAGGGGGTCTGACAGGGATTATGTTGATATCCAGCTTTCCAGGGGCAGTTCCAAGTGTAAGAGTTAAAGTTTATTCTCAGCCCTCTCTGTGCATCTGAGTTTAGTTCAGCCAAGCCCAGAATTAAATGCAGCTTTGGTGTAACTAATTAGAAAAACTCCTACTAAAAAAAAAAAAAAAAAAAAAAAGAAGGAGCCTTTCACTCATGGATGCTTCCCAAAGAGATGCTGAGGTTGATTAGAGCTGATTTAATTACTGTGCATTACAAAGAGCACAACTCCTCTTCCCTGGGCAGTGCCTGGTGTTGCTCAGTGTGGATAACCAGGAATCCTCCCAAAGCAGAACACACCCCCTGCCATGTGTGCAGCAACCCCTGGGCTCCGGAGATTTCCCATCCCAGGAGCATTTTCCACTTCTGGGTGAGCCGGCCCAAGTCAGAGACTGATGGGAGAGAGAAATTCCCCTTGGTAAAATCCAAAGTCATCGTACTTCGGATCAAAACAAGCAAGGGGACAGCAAAGCGTTCCTGCTTCCAGAAAGCAGGAGCTGGGCTCCTTTTTGACAAAAACCAGAGAAATTAAAACCTGGCTTTAGAACCTCTAAAGAAACTTTGGGGGAATATCAATCAGCTCTGCCTGAAAGATCCTGTTGGGTCGGTGCAGGAGAAACCTTGGGGTGCTCCATGTCCCTCCCATTCCTCCCTGACTTTGAGAGGGGCCAAGAAAAGCTCCAGGGTCCCCACCACGTTTGGGGCCGAGGAGTTTGGCAGGTAAAGAATATTCCACAGGCTCAGGGGGGACGTGGAGCGGAGTCCAAGTGGAGCCCAAGCTCAGCTCTGCACAAGAGAGACGTTGATTGTTTTGGCCTCTTTCCTTTGCTCCAGGGGAAAATCGAGGCACCCTTCTTGGGATATTATTGGTGCGAAATCATAAGTTACAGTTTTATTACCAGTGGCTGTGTGCGTGTGAGGGGGAGAGGAGGAGGTGCTGGGCACAGGAGAGCATAACCACTCTTTTGTAACCATGAATCCATTCTTTTTCAGTTGGCTTCGCAAAACACAGGTTTAATTTAGGGAGAGGAGAAAAAAAAAATAGAGAGAAAAAAAAATAGAATTTACTTTTCCATATAACACCAAACAGCCGTGTTTTGAATATTTATATTTCATTTAAAGCCGTCTTGTCTTCAAACTTGAATTCTTCTCTTGGCATTGCTGAATAAAAATCTAAAAAAAAAAAAAAAAAAAAAAAAAAAAAAAAAAAAGTGGGCTGTAAAGACTTATTCTCGCTTTATAAAATTGCAAATTATTTTAGCCCACCTCACATATTGATCTAGAGCAACCAAGTTTTCCATGTGAAAACATCTCCCTGCATTTCATCCCTTCACAGATTTCAAAGCTCCCTGGTCTGTGTTGAGTTGTAAAGTTCTGCTCAATGGCTTGGTTCGCTTCCAAAAACGCTGGCTGAGAAATTTGGATCTGGACTCAGCCTTGTTGGGGGAAATGTTTTCCCCCATTAACTGCAGGATGTTTTCATTGATTGTTTTGCACATGGCATGGCTTTATTTACTTTTCCCGATGGCAGAAGCCTCAGCTGGGCCGTTTGGTGGAGTCCAAAACCAACAGCTTTTAGCAACTGGAAGATTTTTGTGGGATCAGGACACAGTCCTCTTTTTTGGGGCGGTGAGCACTCGGCTCTCCCGGCCTTTCTGTGCCTGTGCACGTTTGTCCATCTGCTGGTTTGTGCTTTCCCAGCAGCTCATCCCTCACCATCTCCCTGGATCTGAGCCTCCTGGGGGTCCAACCCATCCAGAGTGGCTGGGGCTGCCCCTGGATCCTGGCAGTGCCCTGGATGGAGCTGGGGATGCCCTGGGACAGGGGAAGGTGTCCCTGCCCATGGCTGGGGTGGGATGGGGTGAAAGTTAAGGTCCTTTCCAACCCAAGCTTTTCTGGGATTCTGGGATTTAAGGATAAGATGCTCTCTCCCCTCTGCTTCAAGAAACAACCACCCATTTGTGTTTTAATTCATTTACCAAAATAATTCCAGAACCATTTAGAAGTTCTCTTATCTCTGCTTGAGCAGATGTGAGCTCACCTTAAGCCCAGCAGGGAGGTGGGATGGCCTTTCTTCACTCTGCATGTTCCTGGCTCTCCAGCTGTCCTGATTCTCCTGGGAGTGGTGTTTGGAAGCAGAGGCAGGGACAGCAGAGAGGAACTGGGGGTGGTTCCTGTCCCAGGGGATTTGGAATCACGGAACCCCGGCCTGGGTTGGGTGGGAAGGGACCTTAAACCCCCTCCAACCCCACCTCCTCCACAGGCAGGGCCACTTCCCCTCTCCCAGGTTGCTCCAAGCCCCATCCACCCTGTCCTTGGTGATGGTTCATCCATCAAAGCCCTCCTTACTCTTCCAAGAGACGCTCGATGAAAACTCTAAATTTAGCCAACACTAAAGTGACTTCGGTGGGTTGTTTTTTTTTTTAAAAGATTGTTACACTATTTTGCAACTTCTGTTCCCCTCTGGCTGGGATTCGAGCACCCTCTCCCTCCACCCCCTCCCCACCTCCTGACAGCAATCGCCAGTTGTAAAATAATAGACCATCAGCCAGCAATAATTTGCAATCCAAACAGACTTGACGCTCTCTGACATTTATTGAAACCTCAGACCCTGTTCGCTGGTTTCAGTTTTCCTCCCTTTGCTCTGTTTTTACAGACAGACAAGTGCTTAGATTTGGGTTTAATAATGAGCAGAAATTTCGCCTTGGCCCGGCTTTGCTTGTGTTGGCTGCGGCGGGGCCGTGCAGCAGACGGGCGGTTGGAGTTAATTACGCTAAATGGTGAGAACATTATTTGACCCCACTGGTTCGGCACCAGATGTTGAACGTTGCCTCTGAGAAACCAGCACAGACGTCAGGCTTGGGAGGCTGCACGGGGAGGCAGAACAGACTTGGAGCTGAAATCGCTTTTTTTTTTTTTTTTTTTTTTGCAGGTTTTTTTATTTTTTTTTTTGCAGTTTTAACTATCCCGGGATAAGCCCGGGACAAACAAAGCCCTTATTAGGGACAGATGACAACATTCAGCTGCAGCCACTCGGGGCAAATTAGGGCCTGGTTGTAGTTTTGGAGCTGAACATATCCAAAAAAACCTCCCCCTGAAAAAAAAAAAAAAAAAATCATTTCGCTAAATGTACGGCGAACGTTCTGCCAGCACAAGGTATCAACTTTGGTAAATCCTTCCTGGAAAGTGAACTTTACATTTACGGGCCAGACATGATGGAATTTAATGTTTGAAAATGATTAAAGGATTTTGTTCTTTCCTACTAACAACTGCATTTATCAAGGTGGCAGCCACGGTGGCCTTAAAAAGGAGCTGAAATGGAGCTGAACTGCTGAGCTTTCCCTGGCTTGGGGCTGGGAATCCCTCTGGTCTTTAGGCATTAGGGCTGGGAATTACGTGGGGAGATATGGGAGGAGGGCAGTACAAAGTGTTTATTGACCCCAGCCTGTGTTAATAAAGCATTAGCAGCATTACCTGCTCGGGGATTGTCAGGCCACAGCAAAGTTGTCCTGACCTTGGTGCAAAACTGAAATCCCTCTCAGTCTTGGAATAAATTGCTTGGACTGCGGGAGTGACAACACTTGTGCAGGTTTGTACACGGCAGGGAAAGAAGTTAAAAAGATTCTCACCCCCAAAAATGCCTTCCCAACGCATTCAGTCGGTCACATGGCAGTGATGAGGGTTCCAGAACTGCACAACGCTTCCCTGAAGGGCATCACCACGCTGGGATCCTCCAGGGCACAAAAAAACTGGAGACACCAAGGCTGAGGACACAAGAAATATTCAGAAATATTGTCCAGGACACAGCTCCTGTTCCCTCTGAAGATGCCCCCAAGGCCAATGCCATGGCCAGGCTTCTGCTGGCCCCAGCAGGGACTGCCAGCAATGGGATTCACAGCCAAAATTTGAATTCTGGTTGTTTTCCAGCTTGTGACGTCCCTGACGTTGTGCTAAGTGCAGCTCCCTCCACCCCCTGCGTGTCCTCAGGATGCAGGACAGGCACTCCCAAACCTTCCACAATTTGGGGCCTGGGTTTGGGGGTAATGGGGCAAAGCCTGTGCCCAAAGCCAGCAGAATTCACAGCCACTGGATAATTTTAGTGGTTCGAGGTCTCTGGTGTTCTGTTCGAGCATCTCCACTTGCCTGGAGCTTTATTTCAGGGGATTCACCACCCAAAATCCTTTATTCAGCTTTGGTGTTCCTTCCTCATTCCCCACATGACCACATCTGGATCAAACCCTAAAGTGATCACTCAGGAGTCTCTCAGAACTCTTTTATTTCCTTTTCCCCTCTGAATTTCCCGCCCTTTGAGTGTTCTTCTCCCAGCACACGAGCAGCAGGGAGGTGCTGGTGGTGTAACACAACACAGACTGCTCCAATTGGAATATTCCCACTTTTTTTCTGGCCCAGTGAGAGATTCTCAGCCCCCTTGAGCTATCAAAATCCCACAGATACCACTTGCCATTAAAAAATTAAGAGTAAATCCACTGGAATAAGTGGAGCTGTTCTGCAATTCCTGCAGGGCAGGTCTGAACAAAAACACGATCCTGGCCACTGCTGGCACCAGCAAGAACGGCCAGAAATGGGATTTTCCACCCAAAACTTGGGCACAGCTGCTTGGAGCAGCATTGGCAGGACAGGAGGAACGTTACCTGCAGGGATTTTTCTTACAGCAGAGGAGGGGACACGGCTGATCCTGCCAAAGTCAAAGTGCTGTCAGGTGGGCACGGGTTATTGCAGCTTTTCCCCCCTTTTTGGGCACTAAACAGGTGATTTTGGATCAGCTGTGTGATTTGCTGTGTCTATTTTATGGAAAATTGAGTGCCTGACACATCCATGTGTTCTTGATAAAACCTCACAGCCACAGCAACCTGTGGGATGAGCAAAGACTGGGTTTGGTATTCTGAGGTTCAGCTTCCCTCACAGGCTTCTGTAATTTACTGTGAACCAGGAGGGACAAGAGCTGAAATTTTTAGGAGCAGATCAGGTCGAAAAAATTTATGACAGCATTTAGAAACATTAGACTTGGGACTGCATGCCAGAGCATGACAGAATAGCAGGTAATAACAGATCTCATTAGAACTGTTTATTTAAATTGAACATTAGCCTGTCAGGGGTGTTTTTGCTGCTGGATTGGTCTTATGTCCATCCAGATTAATTTCTCCCCCATCCAAGTACCCAGAGGTGTCTTCCTAGCACTGCTCAGTGTTTATCAGAAGTTTATGCTATTGCTGAATTTTAAGGGGAATGTTCCTTTCTACTCTTCTTCATCCACCACCTCCATGTTTAGTGAGCTTTGTGCATCAAAATCCAATTGGATTTTCCAAAGGATCCAAGTGATCCGGGCTCCAAAGTGCTGTTTCAAAAGGATTGGCTCAGCCTCCCTGAGCACAACGCTGGAATATTTGCTTTTCTTGGTCTTGCACCATGGTTCTTCTGTCTCAGCCTTCACCTTCTCCCCTGGGAGGGTGGGGGGCTCTGGCACAGATTCCCAGAGGAGCTGGGGCTGCCCCTGGATCCCTGGAAGTGTCCAGGGCCAAGCTGGCCAAGGCTTGGAGCAGCCTGGGGTGGTAGAATTTGTCCCTGCCATGGAACCAAATGATTTTTAGGATCCCTTCCCACCCAAACCATTCCATGATGCCGTGACCCTTTCTATTTCCCACTCTTTAAATACAAAATGTGCATGAATTGCCAGAGCCAACCCCCTCTGTGGGTGCTCAGCTCTCTTTCCCCTGCTCTTAACCAACCTTTCAAGAACAGCTTCATTCTTTCAGCTCACCAGACCTTCAATAATCTCAGCAGATCAGCTGCCAGCCCCTCCAGTGAGGGTGAAGAACTTTCCTGCCTCAAACCCGAGGTCACTGCTGTGGTTTGGGGCTCTTGGAGACATCCTGGATCTGCCTGGACCTGCTGCTGGGTTTTCCCAGGCCAAGCCCCTCCAGACAGGAGCTTTGTGATTTATTCCCTCAGCCAACAACCCGAGGTGCAGCAGAATATTTATTTATGTGGGCAAAGATGAGGCAAATGCAGAAAAACAAAACCCAAAACAACACCAACAAGCAAATCTTCCAAAGGTGCAGTCTCACTTCAGCACCCGCGCTGTGTTTGACAGGAATTCAGTGCCAGCCCCAGCTCCAGCAGACAGGAATTGCTTGGATCTTAAAAAAAATCCTTGGGATAATGTCACCATTGCTCAGCAATCAGTTGGGTTTTGCAGCTGTGGGGATGGAAAGTGCTTTTCATGAGCCTGGGCAAAATAATGCTCAAACCATTTCCTATTTTTAATTTTATCTCTACTAATCACCTGTTTCTTTTTATTATATGAATTTTGAGGGGGTTCAGCTCTAGAAGAGCATCTTAAGGCTCTTTAAAAATATTCACAGAAGGGTTCATGGATTCATGGAGTGGTTTGGGTTGGAAGGGATCTTAAGGATTATCTAGTCCACAAGAAGTGGAAGGCAAGCTGAGGAACCAACATTGCTGAGGCTGTTCCTGAAGTATCTCCAGGGAAAACCACAAAGAAGGAAAGCTGTTGATAGAGAAGGAGCCATGCCAGCTCTGGAGAGGCTCCCTGATGTCCCAGGGTGATTTCCACACCTCTGACTGCTGCCAAGCAGGAAAACCTTTGACCGGGGGGTTCATAGTCATATTCCCTGTGCTGCCCATGCACCTTTCCCTTCCCCTCCCAGCTCCATCCAACCCATCCCAACCTCTCTTTCCATGAGCCTTAACAGCTGGTTCATGATTATTTTATAATCTCAAATCCACATCCACAAGAATCTGGATTATTAGACGTGAGCATCAGGAATTGAAGAAATCCCATTAGATTTAATTTTTAATCACAATAAAAAAAAAAAAAAAATCAAAGGAATTTTTAAATGTTTTAACAGCCAGAACAGAACCCACTGCTAAAACCCTTCCATCATTCCTCCTCGTGTTCCCAAGTGATGTTAACATCAAGTTAGCATCAAGTGATGTTAACACCAAGCCACTTCAAGAGCAGAACCCACTGCTAAAACCCTTCCATCATTCCTCCTCGTGTTCCCAAGTGATGTTAACATCAAGCCACGGAGCTCAGCTGCGTTGGTTTTGGGTAACAGAGAAGCAAATTCCCCTTGCTGCAGGAAGCACAGGGTATAATTCTGTGGCTGATGTTGTGGTGGGGTCCAGCCTGGGCTTCCCTTTCTGTGAAAATATCGTGGATTTTAAACCCTGGAGCACCTGGAGGGAAGAAGCCTGGCAGGTACCTGTGGAGGGATGGGAGGGCAGCTCTTCAGGGGCAGGAGCTTCTCCCTGTTTTCCCCCAGGAATCCTTTTCCCTGCTGAGCAGGGTTGGGTTTCCTGGCGCTGGGTTTGGTGCCAGCTGGGAGTGCTGCTTGGTGTGTGGGGAGAGCTGCAGCTCCAAGCAAAGCCAGGCATGGCTGTGGTGTGCATGCTCAGCCCCAGCACGCCTGGGGAGTTCTGCTGTTGGGAACAGCCCCCCAAAAATGCTGTGGAGCCCATCCCAGAATGGTCTGAGCATCAGCCTCAGCCTGCCTGTGTCGCTGTTTCAGGTCACACACGACACAGACTCCCTGATCAGAAGGTTAAAAAATGACTTTTTTATTAGGGATGGTTCTCCCTTCTATACCATTTTACACAGCCCAGTGTGGTTGGTGAAACAAAGGCAAACCTCTTCACTCACACTGGTCAAACCAGAGGGACATCAAGAGAAATCCCTCCTGTCAGAAGGAATGAATGACATAAATATTATTACAAAACCATTCCATCGTGTTTATCACACTTTATTGGGAAAGAACATCAAAAAACCAGAACACCAGGCCTGAAACCAAACTACGTGCCTGGCCCTGCTGAGCTGGGATCTTGTTCAGTGCCACAAAACAAATCCTGTCACCTCAGAACTCTGCAGTCTTGGGAGCTGATTTCCAATAAATGCCTTTATTGGAATCTTGGTTCATTCCTCAAAGGATGCTGAGCTGCCCCCTCTGCTGGGACACCCCATGGGTCACACAAGCTTTGAGACAGGGGGTGGGAAGTGCCTGGGAAGAGGAAATGTTGGAATTAGGGAGCTGCTTTAATCCCTGCAGGAAATCCCTGACTGGCACAGACACCTGCTGGGCTTTCCCTCTGGATTCTGGATTCTGCCCTGTCTCACCTGGGACAATTCCTGAGTTATTCCTGTTAAACAGCACAGACACGCTGGGCTTCCCTTGGATTCTGCCTGTCTCACTGGACAATTCTGAGTTATTCCCGTTACGCAACACCTGTGGCTTTCCTCGGATTTGCTTTCTCACTGGGACAATTCCTGAGTTATTCCTGTTAAACAGCACAGACACCTGCTGGGTTTTCCTCTGGATTCTGCCTGTCTACCTGGATATTCCTGATTTTCCTGTTAAACAGACAACACTGCTGGGTTTCCTCTGGATCTGCCCTCTCTCACCTGGGATAATTCCTGAGTTATTCCTGTTAAACAGCACAGACACCTGCTGGGCTTTCCCTCTGGATTCTGCCCTGTCTCACCTGGGATAATTCCTGAGTTATTCCTGTTAAACAGCACAGACACCTGCTGGGCTTTCCCTCTGGATTCTGCCTGTCTCACCTGGGACAATTCCTGAGTTATTCCTGTTAAACAGCACAAGCACCTGCTGGGCTTTCCCTCTGGATTCTGCCCTCTCTCACCTGGGACAATTCCTGAGTTATTCCTGTTAAACAGCACAGACACCTGCTGGGTTTTCCCTTGGATTCTGCCCTGTCTCACCTGGGATAATTCCTGAGTTATTCCTGTTAAACAGCACAGACACCTGCTGGGCTTTTCCCTTGGATTCTGCCCTGTCTCACCTGGGATAATTCCTGAGTTATTCCTGTTAAACAGCACAGACACCTGCTGGGCTTTCCCTCTGGATTCTGCCTTGTCTCACCTGGGACAATTCCTGAGTTATTCCTGTTAAACAGCACAAGCACCTGCTGGGTTTTCCCTCTGGATTCTTCCCTGTCTTGCCTGGGACAATTCCTGGAGTCATTCCTGTTAAACAGCTCCAGGGTGCCCAGCCATGCCACAGAGTTTAAACAGAGGAGAAAATTCCCAAAGGAATTCAGGCTCCAAGCCTGGGATCCACTCCAGCCCCATCCCAGCTGTCCCTCACCCACGGGCAAAATCCCTTCCTGCTTTTCTGATCCTCCTGGGAATCCCAAGGCATCATTCCAATGTTTATTCCCAGCATTTCTTCCTGCCAGCCTGTGCCAATGTGTTGCCTTCCCAGTCTGGATAAAGAGAATCCATGTGTCAATGCCACCAGGTGGATGCTGGGCCTGGCTGCCCTTCCCAGGATTTCAGCCTCAAGCAGAGGCATTTCTCTCTTTATTTTTTATTTATGAAGTTAGCCAGACTCAAAGCCAGAGGATGGAAAAGCTGGCAGGGGAATGAACTTTGCAAAGCGGGGTAGGAAGGATTCTATTCCCTTTAAAAAAGCAAAAGTCAGCTGTAAAGGTTTTGATAACTGGTAGAGCTGAAGTGGAATCAATTTGCAAAATAACAAAAAAAACAATAAAAAGCAGCTTTTGCCTGCAGTCTGTGCCCTCCTCAGGAATCCCAGTACCAAGGCAGAGTTTCCCACTATGAATTTCAGGGGATTTAAGTAATCACTTCAATATAAACCACTCAGTAATTGTCCTCCCAGAGCTTTAGCTAATAAAGCAACTCAGGGCAGAATATGGAAAGTTCAAATCCTGGAAGAAAATGCCCAGGTTTCATTTCATTTGCTTCCTTCTCTTTACCCCAAAAAGATGTTTTCCAGCCAAAACACACCACGTGTTCTTATTAATGAACTTCTGTGTATTTATCCAGATTTCTCCCTGTTGAACATCTCCTTGTACCTGTTATTTTATGCTGCTGAAATTCAAGCAGAAGAAAGGGGTTGGAATTAATTCTAGCCTTTGGCTTGGAGGATTAGCCACAGATGGTGAATTATTATTGTTGTTATTATTATTGTACTGCATTTTGGGAATGACACAAGGAATGTGTGGGGACTGGTGGTATCCGTGAGGAGAAACAGGAATGTTTAAATCCAGAAAGGACTTTAATTCTCCTTTTAATGGCAATCAGTGGGCCTGTTCAGAAAATGAAGAATTAAGGTGCCAACTATGAAATATTGGAGTGGAGGGTCAGGAGTTGGACTTGGATCATCCTGGTGGGTCCTTCCCATATTCTGTGATTCTGTGATTCTTTGATTCCATCATTCCATGATTCCATTCAAAACCATCTTGCTCTCTGTGTGCAAATGATCTTTTCTAAAATCCAAACCCTTTGGTAACACAACCTGGCAGGAAAAGCAGGGAGGCTTCTCACAATCAAGGATAGGCCTGTAATTAAATTTCTCTTCTGCCCATTTTAATTCTGGCAGGATCTGACCATTCAGCACCTGAGCAGAATCCACAGCACGGTTGTTTGACTTTTGAATTAATGTTCAATTAGTTTTGCATTTAGCTCTGGGCGTGCTTTGCCATTGTTACAACGAGAAGGGATTAAAAGAAAAGGAAAAAAAAAAACCAAAAAACTCCCCTGCAGCCAAGGCCAAGGGGAATAACATCAGAAGCCTGATCATTTGTCACCTATGGTCACTCGAAACCATTATTTCTTTTACACACTGTAATTTCAGATAGACTTGTGTAAACAGTGTAAAGATTTATTTTCTCAAAATATCAGAACCACTTAGCGTGAGTCACAAGCCAGATTTCAGGCAGATAATTTTCTTCTAATAGATTTTTGGGTTAACAAGATAAAAATTAACATGAAAATGATTACGTGCTGACTGAAGGAAACCTGGTTTTATTTTGTTCCCTATTTGTTTTACAAGGGAAGTCTTCAAGTATCTTGCAGGGGCAAAAATATTTAAAGTGTTTGCACATGTTTCCCATTTCCATTTTATAAGATTCATTCACAGTCAGCCAAACCTATCTTTCTCCCTCTCTCTTTTTCTCTTTTTTTTTTTTTTTTTTCTCTTTTGATGCACTCCTTAATTAGCCTTTAAGGCTCCAAAGGTGCTTTTTTCTGTCTGTCTCTCTCTCCCAGACGCTGCTGGTGAAGTCATGGGGCTCTCAAACCCAGCTGGATGCTCCTCAAAGGCTCTGGGGGTGTCCCTGAGCTGCCCCTCCTCTTCCTCCTTGGGAAGGAGCTCTTAGAAATTAATATTTTGGTGTGTGCTTTTCGCATGTTTTATGTTATGTTATGTTATGCTATGTTATGGAGTGAATGTTATAAGTATGTTTTTTTTTTCTGCAGTTTTTAGTGTGTTTTAACTGCTTGAATAGATGTATAATGGGGTTTTTTTTTGCTGTAATTTGGAATTTAGGTGTAGTGTGTTTCAGCTGCCTGAATAGATAATTTCCACAAGAGGCCCAACAATTCTTTCTGTCCCCATTTCTGGGCCATCATCTCCTTGGGCCAAGCTTTAAAGTTATTTAGGCATGGATTTTGCAGGAGCTGGGAATTTATTCCCCTTTTAAAATCTGCTGCAAAATGCAGCAGACCTGAGCAAAGGCCTGAGCCACTCTGAATTATCCCCTCCAAACTGTCCCCAAATCCTTGTTTTCCATTGCTGGACCTTGAACTCCTTCAGCCAGACTTTAAAGTTATTTAGACATGGATTTTTCAGCAGTTGGGGTTTATTTTCCCTTTTAAAATCTGCTCCAAAATGCAGCAGACCTGAGTGAAGGTCTGAGCCCCTCTGAATTATCCCCTCCAAACTGCCCCAAATTCTTTGTGTCCCCATTTGCCCTTCAGCTCCTTGGGCCAAGCTTTAAAGTTATTTAGGCATGGATTTTGCAGGAGTTGGGAATTTATTCCCCTTTTAAAATCTGCTCCAAAATGCAGCAGACCTGAGCAAAGGCCTGAGCCCCCTCTGAATTGTCCCCTCCAAGATGCCCCAAATTCTTTATGTCCCCATTTCTGGGCCATCATCTCCTTGGGCCAAGCTTTAAAGTTATTTAGGCATGGATTTTGCAGCAGTTGGGAATTTATTCCCCTTTTAAAATCTGCTGCAAAATGCAGCAAACCTGAGTAAAGGTCTGAGCCCCCTCTAAACTGCCCCAAATTCTTTGTGTCCCCATTTGCCCTTCAGATCCTTGTGCCAGGTTTTAAAGTTATTTAGGCATGGATTTTTCAGCAATTGGGGTTTTTTTCCCCTTTTAAAATCTGCTCCAAAACGCAGCAGACCTGAGCCCCCTCTGACCCCTTTCAGCATTGCCCCACATGGAATTTGAGGCCACAATCACAGATACAAAAAAAAAATGCAAAATTTTGCAATTTTCCACAGCTCAAGGCCCCTGTGATGAGGAATGTGCTGCAGCAGGGCGCTCAGGGCAGAACTGGATGTTTTTAAGGGGAATCTTATCACGGTGATTAAAGTTTCTTTTTTATTTTGAATTTTGCAAAGTGCCCCCTTTTTCCCATCGTCACACTTGCAGCACCACAGGGAATTCCCTCCTCCCGTTTTAGCAGGGGAGAAAAAAAAGAAGGATTTGAAGAAGTTAAGGATTAAGCTGTTCCACTTTCTCTCCTTTGCTCAGCCTCAGAAATCCCTCACACAGTGATGAGTCATTTTTTAGTCTGTTTAAGCCCATGTTAAGTCAACATCATTTAAGGATGGTGACTAAGTCTTGAGTGATGTTGATGTAAATGAAATAGGAATAACTGGGACTTCACCAGGACACAGCAAATAGAGATTCTCTCCACAGGAAAAAAAAAGAATTAAAAAGAGAAAGACACTGATTTAGTCCCAACTAGAGAAAGAAAAATAAAGAATAATAATAAAAAAAAAGAAAATAAATAAAAGGCAGCTGTTTGCAGGAGATCTCTGATGGATTAAAACCAGGACTGGAAAGTTGCCCTTCTCCTGCTGGTGGAAATCAGCAGCTCTCTCCTGAAAGCAGGCAGGATTTCAGCAATTTCTGGGCACAGCAAGGACAGGAGCCCTTATTGCCCCAGGTCTTACCTGGCTCCAGCCTGAGCTCATGATCTGCACAGAGTGATTCCACTGAAATCCTGTTTGGGATCAAGAAGGGAAACTGGACACCCTCAGGAGGGGAGTGGATTCCAGAGCAGCTGTGGTACCATTGGCAATAAAGGATGTGAAGCAGCTCGTGGGCATTCTGGGGGTTCATGTGACAAAACAGCCCAGGAGAGACCAGTACGAGACCAGTAAAACACCAGTAAAATACCAGTACAAGACCAGTAAAAGACCAGTAAAATACCAGTACAAGACCAGTAAAATACCAGTACAAGACCAGTAAAATACCAGTAAAAGACCAGTACAAGACCAGTACAAGACCAGTAAAATACCAGTAAAATACCAGTACAAGACCAGTACAAGACCAGTACAACACCAGTAAAAGACCAGTACAGGACCAGTACAAGACCAGTAAAACACCAGTAAAATACCAGTACAAGACCAGTAAAAGACCAGTAAAATACCAGTACAAGACCAGTAAAATACCAATACAAGACCAGTACAAGACCAGTACAAGACCAGTAAAATACCAGTACAAGACCAGTACAAGACCAGTACAAGACCAGTAAAATACCAGTAAAAGACCAGTAAAATACCAGTACAAGACCAGTAAAATACCAATACAAGACCAGTACAAGACCAGTAAAAGACCAGTAAAATACCAGTAAAATACCAGTAAAAGACCAGTACAAGACCAGTAAAATACAAGTAAAATACCAGTAAAAGACCAGTACAAGACCAGTACAAGACCAGCAACACCAGTTTTAAATTCAGGGCAGCCCGCCCAGCCCAGCAGCACCAGAGAACCCCACTGCTTGGCTGGCACCACTTTTTCCCCTGTCAGCTTTGGAGCCTGCCCCACCAACACCACACCAAGCTCCAGAGGCAACACCTGAATCCTGCTTCTCCTGCTTTCTTCTCCTGGAACGTTCTGGGCAGCCGCTGCAGAGGCTTTGCTAAACATGTCAGATTAAAGGTCTGAGCAGACGAATAAATGCAGTCCATCTGAGGGCATGTTTCCTCTCACACCTTCAGGGGCTGTCAGCATCTTGAATGGGATTCAGAAACATGTCCTTGAAGCTGGCTGGAATGCAGCTTAATATGTCAGGGGCAGCATTAGAGAGAGGAGAAGAAAGGATGGGGGAAGCTTTCATGGCTCTGCACCCCTCCCTCTCCTTCCCTCTCCAGTCCTGCAGTTGCTGCACAGCAGGGATGAACGAGTTTTAAACTGGGATAAACTGGGGAGGGGATGGGGACCTGAAGCCATCTCCTTGCTCTGGGGCTCAGTTTGCCATCTGCTCTCTGGTTCCTGGGGTTTGTCACTCTCTCTTCAAAGGTTATTTTATTTTTTATTAAAAGCCCAGTTCTTTCCAGCTCTCCAAAGCCCCCGATTTCAGCACTCTGCAGAGCTGGCTCTGTCACTGTTCCTGGGTGAAGGGAAGCTGAGGAGTTACAAAGAGATTTCCCAGCTCCTGACACTCCTGTTTCTTTGCACAGCTCATCTCCCAGGGATAATTCCTCTGTCCTGGGCCGAGTCCTGTCCTGCCCTCAGAGCAGGGAGCAGCCCCAGAGCAGCTGAGCTGGGCCCTGTTCTTGCTGTATTTCCATTAAATTTGCAAGAACTCACGTTTAGGGCAGAGCTGGTGAGACTCAGACCTTTCAGGGCTGCTCCTGGCACGGGACTGGCCCCGAGGGAGGTGACCTGAGCTCAGCACAGCAGCACCTGCAGGGCTGGGATGCTCTGCCAGGTGAAATATCCCATGGAATGAGCAGCACAGAACCTTTGGAGAGCCTCCTGAATTACACTTTATCATCCCTGCAAGTGGCCAAGGCCACCCTGGGCATGGTGGAAGGTGTCCCTGCCTGTGGGGAAAGATGGGAGGCGCTCTGAGGTCCCCCCATCCCAAACCCTTCTGGGATTCTGTGGAAAATCACTGATTCCACAATAGGAGAATCCTCCAAACAGTGCAAACCAGTCACTGTGCTCCTGATTGCTGCTTTTTTCTGTTTTGCTTAAAACACCTTTTTGTTCGTTTCCCCTCAAGTCTTTAATTTAAGGACTGTAATTTAATTTAAGGAGTGTAATTTTTAATTTAAGGAATGTAATTCCTGATCTCAAAACCTTTTAAATTTGAGAGTGAATACCCCATCCCTGGGATTCAGGTGGGAAATTCAGAGAAGCTGAATTAAATTAATTTTATGGGATGTCTGCATTTATCTCTTCTTTAGGAAGACCAATTCTTGCATTACAGGGAAAGAAAAATCATTCAGGCTCCTGTGCATTGTAGGGGACTTAAAATATCTCCTTAAAATGTAGATTTTTACTTTCTGCCCAGCACTGCCTTGAAAGTTTTGCCATTACAACCTAATTGCTGAATAAATGTTCCCTCAGTGGAGGACAGGGAGAGGGGCATGGCTGAGGTTTGGTGCCATTCCTGCAAATCTTTATTATTTTACCTGGAATTCTTTCAGTTGCAAACCACAGAACTCCCACCTAGGTACAAGCTTTGGAACCAAGGGAGGGAAGGTAAAATGTGTGGGGTTTCCAAGAGTTATTCACCTTTTCCCAAGCAGGAGATGGATTTCCCTGCTCCAGAGTCTGCAGCTCCATCGTTTTTCCCTGGATATTCCTGATGTGTCACAAATCAGCCCTCTGTTCCTGGCTTGGAAACGCTCTCCTTTGTGCCTGAACTGGGCAGACTGGGAAGCTGCTGGCTCAGACCCAGGAATTCACCCAGTCCTGGGCTCTAAGGAACACTCAGAGCCCAGGGAATATTATTTATTTAATCAGACGCATGGAATGAATTAAGTTTGAAGGCAGCTCTGTGACCTTGCAAGCTCTGCACCTGGGCAGGGGGGGAGTGCTGCCAGAGTGGCCCAAAAAATGGCACTGGGCACTCAGGGTGGAAATCAAGAGATTTGGGGCCTCCCTTTTGGGGTAAACCATGGCGTGAAGCTCCTGAATTGGCTCTCCAGGGCAGCATTCCTGAGTTTTGTTGGTTTGCCTCCCTCCCTCACCCCACACCCAGTGCAGAATCCTCTCCTGATTCCTCCTGGCCACATGTGAGTGAGGAGAGGCTTGCCTCAGGAGGTGAGCCACCAACAGCACAGAAATCCTGCAAATAATGCATTGAAATCTGTTTTTATTTTTCCCTGCTGAGGGGTCCAGCAGAGCCAGGACATCTTCCCCCAATCACAACAAGGGGAGATGAAAACCAAAGGCGAGGTTTTCTTTGGAAAACAAGAATTAAAGATGTTTTAGGTGTGTTTCTTGCTTTACCTGGATCTTGCAGAGCTCAGGGGAGCTGTGATTTGTAAGCCCCAAGTCAAAATTAACAATAACACTCGACTCTATTCTATTTCACTGATGCTTATCTGCGTGAAATGCATGATACTCCCAACCTGCAAGATTTATTATTTGCTATTTATTTGATCTCCTGGATAATTGTTTCATTAAAGTAATTAGTAGCTGCTTTCAAGGCTCAAAATCATTACTGAGCTGATTCCAACCACAAGAGCTTCCCCTGCTCTGTGCCAGCCCAGGATGGAGGAGCTCCTCTGGAATTAAATCCTCCCTGCAAGACATCCCCCAGGACTGGGTTTGGGACATTTCTCTGATATTTCACTGCTTGTGACATCCAACAATTGTCACCACAATTAACAACTGACCCGAGTTCGGCAGGAGGTGGGAAATGAGGTTTGAAAGTGGAAGATCTGTTGTTAATAAATTCTGGTTCTGAGTGATATTTTGGGATTTTTTTTTTTTTTTTCTCCGAGGGAAATTCTTCACGGCTGTAGGAAATTCATCTGAGTTATTCGATGCTTCCCTGAGAAAATCCCAAGATGTCCATCCTTGTATTTATATCCCCAGAGTTAGGCCAGGACCAAGAATGAATCCTTTGAAAGGACCTTCTGTGATGGAAATCCATGTCAAAGATCCAGTGGGGATTACAGGAAAAACGGCTCAGTCAGGGAGAAACTTGTCAGGGAGAATGTAAATAAGCAGAGGGTCCATATCCACAGTCCTAAAGGGAGGGGAGGAAATTGAATTCCTTTATGGCCTTGCTCCTGAACCCTCCCACAGCACAGGAAGCAGTAGGCCATGTAAAACCCAAAAATAGCTCTGCAAATTCGTGTTCCCCCTCAGACAGAGAGCAAAAAAAAAAAAAAAAAAAAAAAAAAAAAAAAAAAAAAAAAAAAAAAAAAAAAAAAGAATAAAAAATGCTCCCCGGGGAAAAAAACGTGATCTTTTCCCCATGTTTGAGTTGTCAGTTTTGACAGGAATGCTACAAGCTAATTAAATGTTTGTTAATTTATTTCGTCTGATGCAGTGAGTGCCTGTCACAGGAGCGGCTGGGGAATCCTGACTGCTGCAGGAAGCACCCGTGGGTTGGTGCAAGGAAAATGGACCTGCTAAAGTCAAATAAACACAAAAAGCATTTAAATTCATTTGTCCCTCAGTGCTCCAGCTCCGTTTGTCTGCTCCAAAGGCAATCCAAGTTTATTCCTTTAAATCTCCGGTCTGGAGGGATGGCTGCTCTCTTCTGGTTAGAGGTGAAATGGGGAATGGGGAAAGAACAAAATAAAATCCCACCCTGGAGCTGCCCTGGGATTTGGGTTAAACCTGGAATTACTGGACAATCTTTGGATTATTCCCAATGCAGGAACTATTTTAAGATCCAAGAATTTTCTCTTTTCACACAGGGAACAAAACAGACCCAGGCTGTCCAAAGTGTCAAAACATCCAAGCTCAGAGCAGCCTGGGACAGTGGAAAGTGTCCCTGCCATGGATGGGGTTTAGGGTCCCTCACCACCCAGAACTCCATATTTCCATGTGTTTTTTTTTTTTTTTTTCAGGGAGATCCATGCGGTCAAACGTATTAAATGCTGGAATGATGGATTTATGACCCCCTCGCCCGGGGAGGAGGGGAAATCCAGAGCACAGCTCCCCAGCAGCTTCTGCCTGCTCCAACACGATGCATGCTCATGGTGCATTCTCCTGGAACTCCGTAAGGGCACGGCCCGATCCAAAGAAAGCACCGAGCAGCCCGATTGTTCTCAGATAATCAGCTGAGGAAACCGGGAAAAGACAACCCCCGGGGCTGTTTATTCTGGGGTTTTGAACCTGTCTCTGTCAGGGCTTCCTTTCACAGTTGAAAACCCCTTTACCAACGCACCCGGAGAGGCAGAGCGTGGCTGGGGGAGGTGATGAGATAAGAGCAGGAGATAAGCAATTAGCAGAGCCCTTCCAAGTGCCAGCCGAAAGGGGAAAGTGGAGGCTCCGTCCCGAGGCGCAGATGTTCCCAGCTCCCATCGCAGGGTTTACACAAACACGCAGCCCTCATTCCAGCAGGGATTGCTGCGCTCTTATCTCGGTTAATGGGTAATTGCTGCATTAAGGGATCTGCAGGTTTCAATTAAAGCTCCCGTTCTTTTTGGCAGGGATGTCCCACCCTACGTGACTGAAGGCACTGCCAGTGCCGGGGTTTGCCAAGTGGGGGTGAGGAATGTACCCCGAGCACATCCCGCACCCCACGGCACCTCACAGCTGCACCTGGGGTCCTCCGGGGGGGAAAGGCCTCCAGGAGCAGGAATTCCAACTGCCAGGGGGGATGGAGCTCCTGGAAGGTGGCACTGCCCATGGCAGAGCGTTGGAATTGGAATTTGGTCCCTTCCAAACCAACCCATTTGAGATCCCGATACCAACCCAAACCCAACTCATATGAGATCCCAAACCCAACCCAATCCGACCCATTTGACCAACCCCAAACCAGCCCAACCCCTTTGAGATCCCAACCCCAACCCAAACCAAGCCCAATCCATTTGAGATCCTGATACCAATCCAAACCCAGCCCAATCCATTTGAGATCCTGATACCATTCCAAACCCAAACCCAACTCATATGAGATCCCAAACACCAAACCACAAAATCCAACCCATTTGACCAACCCCAAACCAGCCCAACCCATTTGAGATCCCAACCCCAACCCAAACCCAGCCCAATCCATTTGAGATCCCAAACCCAACCCCAACCCAGCCCAACCTATTTGGGTCCCAACCCCTTTGAAATCCCAATGCCAACCCTCATCTTTTGGACTCTGATTTCTGCTTCAACCCTTTGTGCTTTCCAGCACTGGA
Organism: Sitta carolinensis; assembly: GCA_032173965.1. Lineage (NCBI taxonomy): Eukaryota > Metazoa > Chordata > Aves > Passeriformes > Sittidae > Sitta > Sitta carolinensis. The sequence goes on along the minus strand of CM063298.1, from coordinate 1,550,933 downwards.
GCTCCAGACACCCACAGCAGTGCTCCCACACCCAAAATACTGATTTGGGGGGTGGCTGATGAGTCCATGGAGGAGTCACTGGGCTGAGAGGCTCTTTACAGTAAAAGGTTACTCAAACCTTTGGTGTTCCCACATGGAAATCACGGGATGGTGGCTGCTGCTCCAGGGAGAAGGATCTCAAGGAGCCTGGGACACTCTGCCCATTTTCTATCTCGATTTCCCCAGCATTCTCTCTGTAGCCAGCCTATAAAACCTGGGCAAACAGTACAAAAAATGGGTTGAAAGCTTTGAATGCAGCATTTAAAATGCCAAGCTGAGTCTAAAGAGCCGAGCTGCTCCTTGAGCTCCCTCAGATGTGGTCGTGGTGCAGGACAAATGTGTCTTCTGCTGCCTGTGAAGCTGCACGAGCAATGAAGCCAGGGGGAGATGAAAATATCGCAAAACCCTGGCTTTGCATCTTTCTGCCAACTCCTGAGATGCTGACGAAAGATAACGTTGAAGTTTCAAAGCTGGGGGGAAACAAAAAGCTCCCCGAAGATTTTGTGATGTCAGAGGAAGAAGGAAGCCAGCTTGAAATGAAGGGCTGCTCTCGGGCTCTAATCTTGTAGACACCTACTTAACTTTAAGCCAATTAAATCAATGGACTACTTAACCTTTGCCTACAGGAGAAAGGATTTGCCAGCACAGTTTATATTAGTGCCCCAAACCAAATAAGCAATGCTCCAAAAAGCACTCTTCTTTCAGCAAAACTCTATCTGCCCTCGGTGTCACGGGCACAAAGCTCCAGGCAGGGACTCAAAGGAAACCTCTCCTTTCAGTGACACCGCTGGAACTTGTTCCTCTCAGGAAAACAAGCCCCAAACAAAGCCTTGCCAGGGTGGAGGCTGTGTTTGCCAGAGCTGGTGTCTGAGCCCGGGTTTGCTCCTGGTTTCTGGAAATCCATAACGAGCCGGGTGCTGCGGGCTGTGCCCGCATTCCCCGGGGCTGGAATATCCCCCCGGGGTACACATTCCACGGAAAGGAGTTGGGAGGGAGCGGCAGCCCTTCGTGGCCGTTTGGTGTTTGGCATTTTGGCGCTGCCCTGGCACCCGGGGCTGGCTGCAAGGAAACGTTCGGAGAAAATGTTCGCGTGCAAAAAGTAATGAAAGCCAGGGCTCCCCTGCACAGCCCCCCGGGGCCAGTAACACGTTACATCATTTGTCACTGGACACGTTGGGAGTGTGTCACTGGAAAAACCTTTAAAAGCCGAGCTGGAAGTGCTGTGGAGACAACCACGGCCTCCGCGGGGGAAAAAGAGACAGCGTCGTTTATAAATGTTTTTGTGTCTACTATTTACATTTGGGGTATTTCAATGGAAAAAAGGGAACAGAAAGGCTCCACTTCACATCTTCCCAGATGGTAACAACATCTGTCTAGATGGCAGCCCAAGGATCTGATGGTTTATGGGTAGAGGGGGGGGGTATTTTGGGATTTCTCGTTTTATTTTGCTTTCCCCCCCCCCCCCCCCAGATTAATTGTCCTGCACGTTGGTCCCATCACTCTTTGCTTTGGGCCATCTGGTCAGATGTCATTAACCCTGGAGACCAACAGCCCAAGAAAGTGGAACCATATGTTCTCAGCAAAGATAAACAGTAAATAGGGCCCTGTGCAACAGAATTGTGGGTTTGGGGCTTGTTTGGGGGTGGGTTTTTTTTGTTGTTAAAATGAACACAGAAACATTTCGGTGGCAAAGCACGTGTACAAACACGCCCTGCTGTGCAAATCCCTGGAGTTCCATGGCCCTGTGGCAGAGCTGCTCCCGTGTCTGGGCTCTGCATCCCAGCTCTGCCCCGTGCTCCGAGGAAGGGGTCATTGCCACGTTGGAATGACGCTGGATCCTGCAGGAAAATTCCCCATCTCTCACCACGGGGTCACTGAGCCACCCCCCGCTGCTGTGGCCTCTCTGCACCTCTCCCTTGTGCAGCTTGATCTCTGCCAGCTAATTCTTCTAAATATCTTATTTCCTGCCCGTTTCGTGTGACAAAAACGGGGTGGTTTTCCTCCGGGCCGGTTCTTTGGGGGGCTGTCATCATTTTGAGCCAAATGAGAGATTTCCTTTTGGCTCAAGGAGAATAATTCCCCAGGACACCCAGGGCCAGGGAGGCAGTAGCTGTTCATCCGTCTCTCACCCAGCAAATTCACCCTGACACCTCGGTGTTATCCAGGGAAAAATGGGATCACACCCAGGCTCTTGGATGATGAGACAGGCAGGATAATTTCTTCCTTGCCAGGTGTTTGTTCTTATTTTTGGGCTATTTTGTGCTGAAGCCTCATTGCCAGACAAGGGCACTGTAACTTCAGCACAGAGAGCCGGGGACAAACCACATGCCAGCCAGGGATTGTTGTAACAAAACATCCACTGGCTCGGATTATTTACCACCAAACACCACCAGCAGCAGCACCTGTGGGGAGTCATGTGGTGCTACGACACTGGAAAGAATTTGAGCTGAATCCTGCCTTGCAGGTTTGTGTCAGCCCTTCGAACCTCAGAGCAAACACTGCTGAACTGACCGGCTGAAGCTCTGTAATCCCGAATATTCCCCTCCTTGCCATGCAGGAGCGGCTCGGGAGGGAGGATGGGGTTGATCAGCTCTGTTAGGAGCAGCTCGGGAGGGAGGATGGGGTTGATCAGCTCTGTTTGGGATTATCCCGAGCTGTCACATTCCTGAGCGCTCAGCAGGGCAGGTCAGCACAGCCCGGCTCCCAAATCCCGCTTCGTGTTTGTTTGTTGTCTTTGCTCAGAGCACAGGGAACTTCTCCAGCCTGATGAGGGGTGAAAGCAGCCCAGGGGGCACTCAGGGCACCAGGAACCGCAGGCAGAGGTGCCAGCCTGCTGAGCTGGTGAATCGGGAGGGTTTGGGCAGTGTCTGAGTGCCCAGCACAGCCCAGCACCCCTGGCTGTGCCCTGTGGGTCAGCCCTGCCCAGCCACGGGGTTTCACCCACCCAGCCCAGCCCAGGGCAGCCTTTCCTTGTTTTCCTGTGGGCTGGGATGGCTCTGCTGCACTTCTGGCTCAGTGCAGGATCAGCCAACAAATCCCCCGTGGAAACTTCAGGATGCAAGAGCTGTTCTGCTGCAGACCTCAGGCAAGGTGAGGAGTGTCCTGTCCTGCCCTTGAGGGACAGTGAGGTTCCTGTGGTCACTCTTGGCCAGGGTCAGCTGCTGCTCTGTGGATCCCTCCTCCAGCTGCTCTGCTTTCTGTGGGAAGCCAATCCACATTTATTCCTTTTCTTTGGATGTTTTTTGTTGCAGACACACTCTCCTGGTGGACACGATTAACCCCAATATTTCCCTCACCTTTGCTGCCATGCCCAGCTTGGCCAAGGCTGCGTTCTGTCACGCTTGGGAATGGGTGAGAATCTGGATTGATCAGATTTCTCTGGGCACTCTGGAATATCCTCGTGGCTGGGCTGCTCCTTCTCCGGCCACCCCAGCCAATTTGATCATATTTAACGTGCATTCTTCACACATGATCTTATTACCATTCCAACGTTCTTGGTTTTGCTTTTTCAGGCTGACCTTCGGCATCTCCTGCCATCCTCTGCCATGGTCAAGACCTCCCAGCTTGTTGCCTGGTGGCCCCCAAAGGAAGGTGTGAAGATTAACAGCCCAGAGGATGTATTTAATGAATGGCAACAAGGGATTAGTGACACAGTGTCACCTTTCATGGCCTCTTTAAGCAGGCGAGCTGACACCCGTTTATTTTTGTTTGCACTGTTGAGTAAACTCTGGAAACAGACTGGATTTACAGTCCCTGCTCCCCCAGCGAGGAGCCTCCTCCTGTCCACCAGCCTCTGCTTGGGGGGAGGATAAAACCAGGAAAATCTCTCCCAGTTTTCCACCCGGGGAAGCCTGACAATGTCACAGCCTTCTCCTTGCTGCTGGAGGTGCAGGGGAAAGGGCACAGACGGTTCCAGGCTGTGGAAGTTCTGCTCAGCTCCCCAGCTCTGCGTCCATCAAAAATCAGCTCCACGCTTCCCAATCCTCCAGCTGCCAAAGGGTTCCTGTGCCTGGGCAAGGCTGAGCTCCCCCTGCCCTCCTGCCACACCTCACAGCTCCCAAATGCCTCTGGAAAGGGGAATTTTGGCGCTGAATGACAGAAATTAATGCAGGAGGGTTTCCAAGGATGGAGCTGTGATTTTATACAGGGATTTATTTTATCCTTGCTCCACCAGCAGCAGGTCCTGGTGAAGGCTCCAGGGACCAGCCTGGCCTGGCTCCAGCACAGAGCCGGTCCACCTGCCCGCTTTGGGGCATTGCCACCACACCCTGCAGCTTCCCTGGGATCCTTCCCGGAGTCGGGAATGTGCTGCGAGCGCCGTGCGGGGCTCAGGGTCACTGGGTGGGGACAGAGATCCTCAGCCAGGAGCTGGGTGAGGTTAGCCCAGGCTGCCCCGGCCCTTCATTCACAGCCATTTCTGCCCTCTCTGCCTCCAAATTGTTCTTCACCCGACGGGAATTCTGCTGCTCACAAAGTTTGTTCTTGGTGGCCGCCTTCAGTTTTGTTTTCCTTTGTTCTGTTCTCACCAGTCCTCACCCCCTTTGCAGAACTCCTGAAGAAATCCACAGGCAAATTTATCCCTGATACCCTTAAATTCCACCACAGGGCAGCTGCAGGGACCCAGAAAAAAATACCCAAAGGATCAATGAGGAAGGAAACCCAGGGATGGCAGGGTGGGAAAAACCTTCCTTGGGAATGGGAAGTTAAATTTGGAAAGGGTGTTTTGGACTCTGTGTACAGGGATAATCTCTGCTGCTGACAATAAATTAATACATTTTTTAGTGGTGAGGAAAATTAAGTTTATCTTTCCCAAGAAGCTTTTGTGGCAAATGTTGTAATTGTATCTGAAATGCCAGGCAGGAATTACTGTCTCCAAATAAAGGCCAATCCAGTGGCTTTGATTTCTCTCCAGTTCAGGGAGTCTCCTGTGGTTGTATCTTCCCTGTGTCAAGGACACAGGCTGATGTTGCCTTTGCAGAGACAAGAAAGCAAAATAGAAAATCTAAAATCAGCCCAAAATCCCGGGTGGGAGTTCAGAGAAATGCTGCCCTGATTTAGCTTTGATGCATTTGCAGACATATTTAAATTGTGCTCCGGATCTTGGCTGATTATTGAGAAAGAGAAGTTTGTTGTGGTACAGTGGAGACCTGAGAGAGGAGCAGACAAAGCAGAAAAATGCCTTTTAAAGATGTTTATCTGTATGAGATGTTTATCTCTTTGTATGAGATGTTTATCTCTTTGTATGAGATGCTTATCTGTTTGTGTGAGATGTTTATCTGTTTGTGAGTGTTTATCTATTTGTATATGAGGTTTGCATATTCGTATGTGTTTCATGCAAAATGCAGCACACGTGGAGCCATTCAAATCCCATTTGGGGAAATTTGGACATTGGAAATCCCTGGCAGGGGAAGGTGTGAGTGGGTCGGGACTGAGCCGGGTCAGTCTGGAACAGCACATCCAGAAGGATCCCTCTGGCAGCGAGGGGTCCCGATCTGGGAGCAGGGTGGGAGCTGCAGCTCTGCCAGGAGGGAAATTGGGAGATTCCCATCAGCCAAGGGCAGGAGAGGTGCGGAAAGCTGCCCCAGGCCTGGCTCAGGGCGCTGCAACCATTGTCTTACAAATTAATTTCCCCTTCACTTCACAGCTCTCTATCTCTCTTGGTAGGGTGTTCCTTTTTTTTTTTTTTTGGTTTGGTTTGGGGTTTTTTTTGGTGGGCTCTTTTTTTTGTGTGTGTTTTCGAATTACGCTCACTATTATTTTTTAGGCAATTAAAACCTAGAAACGAGACCCGAGGAAACACCCACTGCATTCCTGGGATGATCCGTCTGTGCTCCCTGCATTCCACCCCAGGCGCAGAGGTGGGAGGCAGCCGGGTGCCAACACCACCACCAGGGAAAAAAAAATCCATGGGCACAGCAGGATGAGCCAACCCAAGCGCTTCCAAGGCACACAAGGGCTGGAAAGAAGTTCCCCAGGGCTTTTTTCCAAGAGCTGCTTCAACAGAGAACACACAAAACGCCTTCCACTCACCAGGACAAACGTATCTGGGAAAAGAAACGAGCTCCAATTAGCATTGCGGAGTCTCCGCACCCAGATTCCTGCCGGCCGGCATTTCTGCCCCTTGGATGCTGCCTGTCTTTGCCGCTGGATTCCTGAGGCTTAACACCTTAATTCCTGCAACGAGCCCCAGTCCTAATTCCCGATTTTAGGAAAACAACATTCCTGCCATTGAATGAAAACATTTGTCCCCAGTTCATAAACCATCTTCCTGAGGGGAGGGGGCTGGCGCTGGGAGCGCACAGAAGTGCATTGTCCGGGGGAGCCCGCGCTGCCATCCAGCTGCTCCGGGGAAGGGCTCTGCTCCAACGCTCCCAAATCCCTGCTGGACACGAACACAAAGCCCAGTGAGCGCAGGGTGCAGAAGTTTCTGGATCAGGCCAGTTGCTCGCCATCGGTGACAGAGCCCAGAGCGGAATTCCAGAGGCGTTCCCACCTCGCTGTCCCCACGGGGTGGGAGAGCGTGGCCTGGCTGGCTGGGACACTGCCAGGAAAGGTGGGGAGGAGTCATGGACTGGGATCACAGAGTCATGGAATCGTGGGTCGGGTTGGATTGGGTCGGGTTGGACTGGGTTGGATTGGACTGGATTGGACTGGATTGGATTGGATTGGATTGGATTGGGTTGGATTGGATTGGACTGGATTGGATTGGACTGGATTAGATTGGATTGGGTTGGGTTGGGTTGGGTTGGGTTGAATTGGATTGGACTGGATTGGATTGGATTTTTCTGGATTGGATTGGACTGGATTGGATTGAACTGGACTGGATTGGACTGGATTGGACTGGATTGGATTGGATTTTTCTGGAGTGGATTGGACTGGATTTTTCTGGATTGGATTGGACTGGATTGGATTGGATTGGACTGCACTGCACTGGGAGGAACCTCAAAGCCCCTCCAGTTCCACAGTGACACTTCCCACCACCCCAGCTTGCTCCAGCCTGGCCTTGGACACTCCCAGGGATCCAGGGGCAGCTGCAGCAACTCTGGGAATTGCAGCCCAGCCCCTGCCCACCCTCAGAGGGAACAATTCCTGCCCGCTGTCCAACCTAAACCCATCCTCTTCCAGTGTGGAGCACTTCCTCCAGCTCCAGCCCCTGCTGCCCCTCCGGCAGGATTTGCTCCAGTTTTAGATTTCCCCAAGCAGAAGCTCTGGGCTGGAATCCTCAGGACTGTGTTCCAGAGGAGCTTGGCCTTCAAGAGTTGGGATGGCTCCTCCTGACTTTTGGTGTCCTAGGGAAATGTAGGAGCAGTAATGATCCTAGTCCAGCTCCAGGTTGAGTTTCCTTTTTTGTCCTACCTGGAAACTTTAAAATCCACTCCCCATCCTGCCAGGAATCTCATCCCAACATTCTGGGACTTCAAGAGCAGCAAGAGCCTGACAAAAATCCAGCAGAGGAGACCAAGGGATCTCCAGCAGGTTCTAAATTTTGGATATTTTTCCTAGCACACGTCGCCTGTCAAATGGCAGGATCCAGTCAATACACTGGAATTACAGTCCTAGGGGAAAAAAAAATTGGAAAAAAAAAAAAGAGGAGAGAGAGGGAAAAATTTGATTCCGAATTGGAGGGATTAATGGTCAAAAGAATGTTCTTCTGGGAGTAATCTAAGTGTTATATTTACATTTGGCTTGGAATTATTTGCAGTGAGGAATTTCAAATGCAAATATTTTAAAAGCATAACATGTAGAGAGAGACACTGTGGGCACTTCTGTTTTCTCTGAAAAAAAAATTTTGGAAAAAAAAAAAGAAAAACCAGTTTTCTTGACTATTTTTTATTGGAATCTTAATGAGACCATAATTACAGCAGGGAAAAAAAAAAGGAAAAAATGTAGCTCTTAAAGGTTTGCTGTGAGTGTTCGTACGGGCCTTGGATTGCAAAGAGAAAAAAAAAAAAAAACTCCAAATTTTTTAAAAACTATTTATTTTCCAAAGTGGTGCATGGGAGGGAAAAAAATGACTGAGCTAAGTAAGTCTTGTCCATTTATGTGCTTAGTCTGTATTTTCTTTTTCTAGAAAAATATCTAGGAATAAACGTTGAGAGTGGGCCCGTCGTGTTTGCCTTGGCTCCCACCTTTATCTTGTTTTATTGTGCCAAGGGGGGCTGGAGGGTTCTGGGTTTCTCCTGTGCCCACAGGGCAAGGAGGTGCCTCCAGCAATTCCCTGTGTTTCATGGAATTCTGGAATGGGTTGGGTGGGATGGGACCTTAAAAACCATTTCATTCCACACCTTCCGCTGTCCCCATTGCTCCGAGCCCTGTCCAGCCTGGCTTTGGACACTCCCAGGGATGGGAATCCCACAAACCCTCTGGGAATCTGTGCCAGGGCTTCCCCCCCATCACAGGGAAGAGTTTATCCCCAAAACCCATCCCAGGAAGGTCCCAGGTGGGATCAGCAGCCAGGATCAGCAGCGGGGTCCCCAGGGGCACCAAGGCTCCAGTGCAGGTCCCTCCTCTCTCCCTGCTCCCCCTGAGCTCAGGGTTCCCTTCCCTCCTCTGAACCTCACTGCAGTTTGAGCTCTGCACTTCTTGCATTTGGAGCTCTCTTTTTACCTCCCTTTTCATTTTGCCTCTTTTCATTTGCTTTTATTAATCCTTCATTCGTTTTCTTTGCCTCTTAATTTCGCTCAGGTTTTTCTCACCTCTTCCTTTCACCTCTGTTCCTCTTGCTCCCCTCTCAGGGATGGAGCAAACTTGTTAAAATAAAGTGCCTTTTCTTTTCCCCAAGGAAGAAAATGTCCATTTAATACCCCACGAGCCCTTCAGAGCTGGTGGAGAGGCAGAGCATGACAGGCACATTCTGTGAGTCAAAACCTTCTGGGTATTGGCAGCAGAATAAATCTTATGTCTGACATAAGAGGACATCGGGAAAAACCAACCTGAAGCTTTTGGAAAGGATCCACGGAGCTGTCAGTCAGGAGGAGATAAACTTCACATGAAATAGAACCTCCTGAAGTCATTAGCTCCCCACTCCTGCCAGAACTGCTGGAGGAGAGGCAGCCAAAGGGAACAGAAAACAAACGTGAATGGCAACACAGCCCTGGAGGAAGTGCCCGGCACCAACGTGGGAATGCTCAGGAAATCAGCTCTGCAAAGGCTCAGCAGGAACAGGAGAGAGCCACAGGAAAACTGGGCTCCCTGCAGGACCCAGACCAGGTTAGAGCCTGGGCAGGCACAGGGATGCAGCTCTGAGTAGAGGCAACACAAACTTTTTTGATTTTTTTGGGGTTAAAAATCTGTTTCTCCAGGTCTGGGATGATCTGTTGGTGAAGGACACTCCGTGGCCAAAGCCTGGGGGGCACATCCAGCCAGGGCCCAGCTCTGGCACAACCTTTGAGCCACATTTAGAAAGGATTTGGAACTTTCCAACGGAAGCTGCTGCAAAGCTTCAGAACATCCTGTGAGTGAAGAGGCTGAGCAAACCCCCCCGGCCCTGAGATGAGGGGATCACTGCAGATCGATGCCACAAATTCCTGGGATTTCCTCTCAGTCCCTCTGGCTGCAGTGTCCCCGTCCAACTGCTGCCCAAATTGGTGAAGAGGCTCCAGGAAATGGCAAAGCCACGTGCTGGAGCTGCCCTGGTGGCACCAGGGGAAGTGCCACGCTCGCTGTTCATGCAGCCCAGGCGTTCCAGAGGCGCCCGAGCTCGCCCAGCTCCTGGCAGGACAATCCCCCTGGCAGTGCAATCCTCCATTATCTCCAAAATCCAGCTCCAGCAGAGCTGGAAATCCTCTCCACTACAACAAACCCTCAGCTTTGCCCCTCCCTCGAGGCTCCTTCGGAGTGTTTCTTGCTCCAATTCACATTTCTCAGATGAATTACACGGGGAGCAGGGATAAATCTTGTCAAATCCAATGTGGAGCCCTGGTAAGGATGGGAATTTGTTGAAGATTCAGCATTCCTCAGTCGCCATGAGATTCAAAGCCTCCTGATTTATTTTCATAATTGTAATGTATTTTCCCATGAATCGCAAAATAAACAAAAATTACATTTACATTCCTTTGCAAAAAAATAATCACCTGACAAACTTCTCAAGTGACCAGTAGGATTGGAGGAGTAGTAACTTCTCTGTCCAATCCCTGGTCACTGTCCAAAAACCTACACACACAAAGTCAACACTAAACTTGTTCTCTTTTAGTACCTAAACCCGTGTTGTGTGTGTGTTGCTGTGTGTCACAGCAGCATTCCTCACCTACTTTGCTGTTGGGTTGGATTTTCCCTCTCCTTGCTCCTCTCCTTTGCCCTGCCCTGCTCTTTTCACAGCATTTGCAAGCAAAAATCCATCATCAGGGAGCTGTGCTGTGGGCACACCTGTGAACTTTTCTCCTCCCTGCTCCCTTTCAACAGGGGTTCTCAGCTTTGTTTTCAACAGATCCTGCCCCGAATTTGTTATTGCCCCGAGTAATTTCATTTTTAAGGGCTGCCTGACAGGACAGGTTTTTCCTCTGATAGGAACACTCAGGAAAGCTCCTCGTGAAGGGGGTAAAAAAGGAAAGAATGAGGGCAGAGGCTGTGCCAGGGTGTCCCCAGGGTGTCTGTTCGTGGAGGGGAATCACTCAGGAGCTCCTGGAGGGGATGCTCAGCGGCGTTCCCTGGTGTGCCAGCACCCTGTTGGGAAGGGCCATTCTGTAATTCCAAATGGTCACCCAAATCCAAACAGCACCAGCAGGAAATGAAGGCAGAAATGCTGAAAAGTTTAATCAGCTTTAATGGTGGATCACGTTTTAGCATCAGGTAAAATTTCCAGGAAAATTCTGGGACCAGCGCCACTCCCAATCCCTCTTCCAGAAATGCGAATGACACCCAAAAATCCCTTCTCTGTCCCTGAGCCTTTCCATGTGATTCCATTTGCTGCATCTCTTCCCACTAAAAGCTGATTTCTGCCTGCCAGGATGCCCTGAGGATCCCAAGTGGAAGGAGGAGGATGGAGTTTGATCGATCCCAGGGATCTGGGGAAGGGCAGCCCTGCTCGGGCTGGGTTTGCTCCATGATCCTCCAAACAAACCCTCCTGGTGGAATATCTGCCCAAGCCATAACATCCCTCCAATAATTCCCTTTCCTGCCCTGTTGGTTTTCATTCCTGCTGTAACACCCTGGCTGGCAATCAGGCGCTCATGGTGCTGCCAGCACCGGAGCTGGGTTTGTTTTTATGGAGGAAGCTGGAGCTGGGTCGGGTGGTGAAAGAGGGAACGGCGAGATTCCCTAGGGATGATCCCAGTGTCACAGCTGGGAGTGGCTGGGAATGGCTGGGAGTGGTTGGGAATGGCTGGGAATGCTGGGAATGGTTGGGAATGGTCAGGAATGGCTGGGAATGGCTGGGAATGGTTGGGAAAGGTTGGGAATGACTGGGAGTCACTGGGGATGGCTGGGAATGGTTGGGAATGGCTGGGAATGGTTGGGAATGGTTGGGAATGGCTGGGAGTGGCTGGGAATGGTCAGGAGTGGCCAGGAATGACTGGGAGTGACTGGGAATGGCTGGGAATGGTCAGGAATGGTTGGGAATGGCTGGGAATTGCTGGGAATGGCTGGGAATGGTTGGGAATGGTTGGGAATGGCTGGGAATGGTTGGGAATGGCTGGGAATGGTTGGGAATGGCTGAGAATGGCTGGGAATGGTTGGGAATGGCTGGGAATGGCTGGGAATGGTTAGGAATGGTCAGGAATGGTTGGGAATGGCTGGGAACAGTTGGGAATGGTTAGGAATGGTTGGGAATGGCTGGGAATTGCTGGGAATGGCTGGGAATGGTTGGGAATGGTTGGGAATGGCTGGGAATGGTTGGGAATGGCTGGGAATGGTTGGGAATGGCTGAGAATGGCTGGGAATGGTTGGGAATGGCTGGGAATGGCTGGGAATGGTTAGGAATGGTCAGGAATGGTTGGGAATGGCTGGGAACAGTTGGGAATGGTTAGGAATGGTTGGGAATGGCTGGGAATTGCTGGGAATGGCTGGGCATGGTTGGGAATGGCTGGGAATGGTTGGAAATGGCCAGGAATGGCTGGAAATGCTGCCCAGCTTGGCCTAGGAAGGCGCAGAAAACCTGGAAAAGTCGCAGCCCTCGGATCCCCCCCCCCCTCATGCTCAGGGTTCCCCTCAGCTCCAGCCCCAATCCTGCTGGGATTCCAGCTGTTTCCCCCAGTGCTGATTTGCTCTGAGGGGCAGCTCCGCTCCCTGTGGCAGGGACAGAGCCAGGGAATGCTGCAGCTGTGCCAGGGGGATTTTAGGGCAAAGTTCTTCCCCCAGGAGGTGCTGGGCACTGTCCAGGGAATGGGGACATTCCCGAGGCTGCCAGAGGGTTTGGACAGCGCTGTCAGGGATGCCCAGGGGGGATTGCTGGGGTGACTGGCTGACCCCTGGGGGTCCCTTTCCCACCCAGGAAATTCTGGGATTCCAATCTCTCTCTCTGATATCTTTCCTTTTGCTCTTTTTTCCCCACATTCCCATGGTACAAAGGGGGAGGTTTGCCCTTATTCCCACAAACCAGGGGGGACAATTCCCTCGTGGGGGGCCGGGGCTCTCCCAGCTCTGGCCAGGAGCACCCCACACGTGTGGGGCCACAGCCTGGCCCCGGTGGCCACCAGAGTCCCAGGGAGGGTGGGACCTGCAGTGGCTCCAGATATTTCAGTCCACGCTGGCCGGAAGATGCCGAGGCTGCAAAACAAGAATTGCAATAAATCACGAGATTGAGGGGGCTGCAGAGAGCAGCAGGAACCACAACTGCATCACTTCCCAGAGCTGTCCTCACCCACTGGGCTTGTCCCCAGAACCAGGGCTTATCTTCCCAGGCTGGGACTACAGGGAGGTGAGTTCAGCTTTTGGCAGGGCCAGGGCCCTCCTGAGGGAGCTCAGAGCATTTCCTGTGCCTGAAATCTGCTCCTGCACAGCTGGGAGGCAGCCCCTGCTTCCCCATCCCCATCCACATCCCATCTGCTGGAATCCCATCTGCTGGAATTAGCCTCTCTTCAGGAAAACGCCGTGTCCCAGTGTTGGCAGTGGCTGCTTTTAGAGGGAATTCGGTGCTGCAGATACCTGGGATTTTAGGCAGTGGGATTTTAGGCAGTAGATTTTAAGCCATGGATTTTAGGCAGTGGGATTTTAGGCAGTAGCTTTTAAGCCATGGATTTTAGGCAGTAGATTTCAAGCCATGGATTTTAGGCAGTGGGATTTTAGGCAGTAGATTTTAGCTTGGATTTTAGGCAGTAGATTTTAAGCCATGGATTTTAGGCAGTGGGATTTTAGGCTGTAGATTTTAGGCTGTGGATTTTAGGCAGTAGATTTAGCTTGATTTAGGCAGTAGATTTTCAAGCCATGGATTTTAGGCAGTGGGATTTTAGGCATGTAGATTTTAGGCTGTGGATTTTAGGCAGTAGATTTCAAGCCATGGATTTTAGGCAGTGGATTTTAGGCAGTAGATTTTAGGCGTGGATTTTAGGCAGTAGATTTTAGGCAGTAGATTTTAGGCAGTGGATTTTAGGCAGTAGATTTTAAGCCATGGATTTTAGGCTGAGGTTTTAGGCAGTGATTTTAGGCAGCATGAATTTTAGGCAGCAGATTTTAGGCAGTGATTTTAGGCAGAGGGGTTTAGGCAGTGGGATTTTAGGCACTGAATTTTAGGTCAGGGATTTTAGGCAGTGAATTTTAGGCACTGTGATTTTAGGCAGTGGATTTTAGGCAGTGGATTTTAGACTTCCTCTGCTCCAAAGTGGGCAGTGATTAAATCAGGCCCAAAGTGCAGCCCCTGTTGTCCCTTCCCCAGGCCCATGAGCCAAACAATCTCAGGAGCAATGACTCCAGGCTGGTTATTTTTATCTCATTCATGGGAAAATGATACACCAAGGTTGTTGTTCCCTCCATGTGATCCACGATGGAAACTCAGGGTCCTCCCCTCTGCTCTATCTAGGAACAAAAACCAGCAGGGCAAGGAAAAGGAGCTTCCAGGAGCACAGAACAGAACGAAAATAACCAATATATAAAAAAAAAAAAAAAACCAGTAAATATATATTTTTTTTTTATTCCAGGAAAGAAATCCATCCCTTTAGTGCTGGTTGCTTGTCCTGGTGCTTTATTTGAGGGAGTCTCAATCCCTGCCTGGAGCCGTGTGTGGACGAACACACACACACACAAAAATGCAGACAGCAAGAAGAAGTCATTCCACAGTCTAGCCTTGTTAAAGAATACAGCCACTTTCCAGCAGCAAACCTTCCCCCCTCAGCCTCTCCAGCCAGAGGAATTTCTTTCACCTCCTCAGAAGCTGCTTATTAAAGCCGGGCTGGTGCTGGTTCCCAGGTATTAGAACAGCAGCAAGGCTTAACTAATCTCTGCTTTTACTGCAGTAATTAAACCCTGCACTTGCCAGTAAAAAGGTAACACTTTAAATTAAGGCCCCCTTTCTAAATGCTGTATTAATATTTATGAAATGATTACTGCACGCAGCCACATTCTTGCAGGACTTATTAGAACGTGGGTTATAAAACTCGATTGTAATAAACCCTTAATGGCTCTGCTCTGGTGAGCTGCAAGGTTTGCAAACCTAGCAGGGGCGTCTTCTTAAACTGAGAGGAAAACCCTCTGCCCTGCCCTGAACCCCCCAAAAGTTCTGTGTCTCTGTGGCTGTTGGTGCTTCTGCTCAGCCATCCCCAAGGTGAGGTGGGATTTCCCCTTGGGGTGTTTCTCCTGCTCTCCAGAAGCTTTGGAAAGGCCCAAAAACCTCTCTGCCATCCCACACCCACACCTGGCTCCAAAACTTTTGTGTCACTGTGGCTGTTGGTGCTTCTGCTCAGCCATCCCCAAGGTGAGGTGGGATTTCCTCCTTGGGGTGTTTCTCCTGCTCTCCAGAAGCTTTGGAAATCTCCTGTGGAACCCCCTAAATCCTCTCTGCCATCCCACACCTGGCTCCAAAACTTTTGTGTCTCTGTGGCTGTTGGTGCTTCTGCTCAGCCATCCCCAAGGTGAGGTGGGATTTCCTCCTTGGGGTGTTTCTCCTGCTCTCCAGAAGCTTTGGAAAGGTCCAAACCTCTCTGCCATCCCACACCCACACCTGGCTCCAAAACTTTTGTGTCTCTGTGGCTGTTGGTGCTTCTGCTCAGCCATCCCCAAGGTGAGGTGGGATTTCCTCCTTGGGGTGTTTCTCCTGCTTTCCAGAAGTTTTGGAAAGGTCCAAACCCTCTCTGCCATCCCACACCTGGCTCCAAAACTTCCGTGTCTCTGTGGCTGTCAGCTCCTCCTGCTCAGCCATCCCCAAGGTGAGGTGGGATTTCCCCCTTGGGGTGTTTCTCCTGCTCTCCAGATGCTTTGGAAAGGTTTGGGATCTCCTGTGGAGCCTCCCAAATCCTCTCTGCCATCCCACACCCGCTCCTGGGGCTCTGGGAGCAGCCCTTGGTCTTGGGTGTTTGAATCAGGGATGTTTTGGCAATTCAGCCCTGCCCTCAGCTGGGTGCCAGAGCTCTGTCCCTGCCATCCCTGTATCCCTCTGTCCAGGGAAATCTGGCATCAGCTTGGAAACCCCACGGGCTCTTGGAGCTCTTGCAGAGGGAGCAGGCTGCCCAAAAACTCAGATTCTGCTCCCCACAATCATGAGATCCTGAGGGCAGGGATGGATGTTCAGTGAGCAACAGGAAAGGACCTCAGCAGATGATTTTCTTCATCAAGGAACATCTCATTCTCATTTTTAGGCTTTTTTTTTTTTTGGTACTCTGGACACCCAACCCTTCAATTCTTTCTCCCTGAGCTGTCATTTTCAACTCACAGTGTTTTGCAATAAATAATCTGTGGCTGCTCCATCCCAAAGCGTTTTGCAGGGGGTTGTACCCAAGGTGAGCATTTGCAGCAAAAGTTTTGGGGGGGATTTTCTCTCTTTTTTTTTTCTCTTTTCTATAGTTTGAGCATGGTATTGCCACCCCCTGCCTTCCCTTTTGTTCCTGGCAGGGCACACGTGAGGTCCCAAACGTGCAAAACCTGAATGTCTATAAAATATTCTGCACCATGAATAGCTCAGTGTAAGCCAGTGGCACTTCTCCTGCAGGAAAATATTCCCATGCAGAAGTGTTTGACAGTTTAAGCATCGGTGATTAACCTCTTCTAATTAAAGCTTGGAAAAAAAAATTAAAATAATAATAATAATAAAAAAAAAAAATCAGCCCAGCTTGCAGCGAGCAGAAAAACTGGGATAAACTCGTGGAGGGGATTAAAAAAAAAAGCCATTTCCATGAAGCAGCCCCTGGAAACAACAAAAAGCACCCTCCACCCCAAACGTGGGACATCCTGAAGGGCCAAAAAAGCAGCGAGCTCGGGCTCAGAACTGACCTCACCTAAAGCTGCTCCAGCCCCGTAGCAACGCTTGTTATGGCCAACAACAGAACCCCGAATGACACAATAAAAAAAGAATTATCTGCGATTAGAAGGCAACTCTTGAAACGTCTCCAGCTGGAGCCGAAATTTGGGCGGGAGGGGGGAGAGAGGAGTTTATTATTTCAGTAGCAGCAGCGCAAATCCCCTCTGGGTGCTCCGCAAACCGGCCCGTGCTCTTTGAACCCAGCCCCCTCATTGACATGGTAATGGGCTTTGTTGAATTCAAAGACGATTACATCAGAAATGTGTGGCCTCTTGTGGCTTTCCAAGGCTTATAAAGCGCCACGAATTATATGAAAATATTGGGTTGAAAAATTAGTAAGCCATAGGAGTTTGTGTTGTTTTAGCCACGCTTTACTGCAGGGAAGGAAAACTCTGGCTCCTCCAGACCTTTGCCCAGTCTTTCAAAGCTACTTTCTTTATTATTTTTCTTTTCTGGTGGGCTCGCTTTGGATATACAACCTGGATTTTTTAAAGGACTTTCATTCTGGAGCCACCTTTTCAACAAGAAATTTATAAAGAGCAGATACCAGTTCTCTGAGCTGCTCCAGTTCGCTTTTAACCAGGGAAGGTTTCAACCAGAAAGTTCTGCCCCACGGTTTTGGTGACAGGAACCATGCAGAGGCATCACTGTCCTTATGGATTCTGGCACGTGCAATTGGAAAACGTGGTTGGCAATGATTTTTTTTTTAAATTATCTTTTATGTCAAGTTCATAGATTTGCTAACACCTCCTCGAGGGAAACAGATAAGGGAGAAGCACAAGTTCCTTCCAGTGCCTACAAATCAAAACTAAATCTAAACTAAGTCTAAACTAAATCTAAACTAAATCTAAACTAAATCTAAAATAAGTCTAAACTAAATCTAAACTAAGTCTAAACTAAATCTAAACTAAATCTAAACTAAATCACAGCTCACCCCCATTATAAAATATTTGAATATCCTATTTAAATGGAAAAATCCTGTGGTGAAAGAGGTATTGGAACTGCTGGGATGCCTTTTCCACTCTCCACTTCTCCTTCCACCCCTCCTCCAGAGCGAGCTCCCTTTCCAAGGCTCTGCCTGATTGAGCAGCCACTGTGCAATATTGAATTTTCCCAAACTGATACTCCAGTGTTGATCAGGCTGTGGACACAGTTTATCAGGAGTGGAGAACGAGCCACAGCACAAGTTCTGCCTCACAAAATCATCCCCCCACACCTGCCCAGGAAGGAGGCTTGGGAGAGGGAATTAAAGGGACTTGATCTTGTCTGGTTGGAGTTTTGGGGACAGCTCAAGAGCGTGGCTGTGCTGCTGCCCTGTGAAAACCTCAGCTGTCCACCAGAGCAGCTTTCTGGTGCCTCCAGACACGTGGAGATTTTGGGGGCTGTGTGAAAGGGGCAGAAGGTTGCAGGGGACACCTCCCACCATCTGAGAGCATCCATCTCATACCCACAGAGCACCCCATGCTCTCCAAAATGGGCAAAGGGGTGGCCATGGGATCAGGTTAGGGAGATCCCAAAGAGCTCCCTGTGCTGCATCCTGCCGGGGAAGAGGCTTTGGGCTGGCTGTGCTCCTGGAGCAGCTGAGCTGAGCTCAGGGATGCAGCAGCTGGAGCAGAGGCAGGGCAGGAGCCTCCCTGCCAGCAGCAGGGGCTGAGCTCAGCCCCAGCCCGGCCCTGAGATCACATCCTGAGGCTGAGCTGATGCGCCCACGGCACGGACGTGTCCCCAAAAGCAGCGTTCCCAAAAGAGGAGCTCGTGTTCCAGAGCAGCTGGAGCCACCTGACACCAAAGCCAGGGGGATTCTGCCCCTGAGGGACACAGAGGAGCTGCAGGGAGCTCAGCCAGAGCTGCTGACACAGGGGCTGGGCCATGTGTCCTCCTGAAGGAGCATTTTCCCTTCAGCACATCCCAGCGTGGGCATGGATTCATGGATCTCCTCCTCACACCTTGGGGAGCTGCAGGCAGAGCAGCAATCTCCACGTGTCTGGAGGCACCAGAAAGCTGCTCTGGTGGACAGCTGAGGTTTTCACAGGGCAGCAGCACAGCCACGCTCTTGAGCTGTCCCCAAAACTCCAACCAGACAAGATCAAGTCCCTTTAATTCCCTCTCCCAAGCCTCCTTCCTGGGCAGGTGTGGGGGGATGATTTTGTGAGGCAGAACTTGTGCTGTGGCTCGTTCTCCACTCCTGATAAACTGTGTCCACAGCCTGATCAACACTGGAGTATCAGTTTGGGAAAATTCAATATTGCACAGTGGCTGCTCAATCAGGCAGAGCCTTGGAAAGGGAGCTCGCTCTGGAGGAGGGGTGGAAGGAGAAGTGGAAAAGGCATCCCAGCAGTTCCAATCCCTCTGGTGTTGGAGGGCAGAGGGGGGCACAGAGGGAGAGCACAAAGCCACCCCAGAGCCCTCCCTGGCAGCTTCTCCCAGCAGACCCAGCCTCGGGAAGGAGCAAGCCAGAACCAAGGACATGAAAGCTGTGTGGAGTTTTTGGCAGCTCCGAGTCCCCTGTTCCAGTCTGGAGCAGCACGGTGGGAATTGCTGAGGTGGGAATTGCTGAGCCCCTTCCCCAGAGCCCCCTCAGCCCCTGCTCCTGGCCAGGGGGCTGTCGAGGCAAAAGGCAGTGCCAGGGACAAGATTTAGGAATTAGCTCCTCACATTTGGGTTATTTGCCCACAGTCCACATTTCTCCACTGCCACAGAGCCAGCAGGAGCTTCCCTGT
The DNA here is from genome assembly GCA_032173965.1 of Sitta carolinensis. Classification (NCBI taxonomy): domain Eukaryota; kingdom Metazoa; phylum Chordata; class Aves; order Passeriformes; family Sittidae; genus Sitta; species Sitta carolinensis. Next base: position 1,531,793 of record CM063298.1, on the reverse strand, counting down.
GCCTGCCTGGAAGGAGCAGGGAAAGAGGAGCGGGATTTCTGCTCTGGCTGCCACCTTGGGGCTCTGAGGACAGGAGCAGGCACAGGGGAGGAGTTTTCCTCCCCTGGCACTGCTGGGGTGGCCACACACTCAGGATGAATTGCCCCATCATTCCAGCAGCTCTTTTGATTCTGGTCACTCACAATATTATTATTATTTTTTTCCATCATTATTATCTTCATCATTATTGTTATTATCATTATCTCCCGTTTTTCCAGAGCCAATTATTGTAGAATTAGAACACAGCATCTTCCCCTGCATGTGTGTAGATGCATTATTTAAGGAACTGGGAATCAAATAAAAGAAATACATCGGATTTTTTTTTGTCTTTTTTTTTTGTCTCTGTCCCCTTCCAGCCTTTCACATTCAGATATAAAAGCCCTGGAAGGAAAAGGCTTGGAGAGAGAAGCAATGGGAGAAAAGTTTGCAAAGGGCAAAATCAGTGGGACCCTGCAGAACAAACATGTGTAAAGGCTTTGTGTCCAAGTGGATGAATGCAAAAGCCTGTTGGGGATAATTTTTAGGCTTTGCCTATTTTGAAAGGGTTGAGGATCAGGAGTAAAGTGAGAAAACAATTCTCCGTAGGAAGCTGTAGCAGACTAAATGGAGCTTGTTGTTGTTGGCAGGGGCCGGGATGCTGAGGGCAGCAGCATCGTTACTGAAGCTGGAGGCGGCAGAGGTTTAAATAAACACGGCGAGATCCCCGAACCCAGATAAAACCGGGCTCTCGCTGTGCCGGGCCGGCCGTGCTCGGAGCAGGGAGGGCTGGCAGGGTGTGAGTAAAGCGAGATGGAAGAGGGAGATGGGCTGCGGCTCTTCCTCCTGCCCCGGGCACCGGGAGCTGGCATTCCCGGGGATGGGGAATAAGGAATGATCGGTGCGTGTGCGCAGCCGGGCATTGCCCACCGGGGATGGCACAGCACAGGCTCTGCCCCAGCCCGCAGCTCGGGGAACTTCCCTTCTCCTTCCAGAGGAAATAAAAAGGGGAGAAAAGTCCCTTTGCCATGGCTCTGTCAGATCCTACAGCTCGGGGATCTTCCCTTCTCCTTCCAGAGGAAATAAAAAGGGGAGAAAAGTCCCTTTGCCATGGCTCTGACAGATCCTACAGCTCGGGGATCTTCCCTTCTCCTTCCAGAGGAAATAAAAAGGGAGAAAAGTCCCTTTGCCATGGCTCTGACAGATCCTACAGCTCGGGGATCTCCCTTCTCCTTCCAGAGGAAATAAAAAGGGGAGAAAAGTCCCTTTGCCATGGCTCTGACAGATCCTACAGCTCGGGGATCTTCCCTTCTCCTTCCAGAGGAAATAAAAAGGGGAGAAAAGTCCCTTTGCCATGGCTCTGTCAGATCCTACAGCTCGGGGATCTTCCCTTCTCCTTCCAGAGGAAATAAAAAGGGGAGAAAAGTCCCTTTGCCATGGCTCTGACAGATCCTACAGCTCGGGATCTTCCCTTCTCCTTCCAGAGGAAATAAAAAGGGGAGAAAAGTCCCTTTGCCATGGCTCTGTCAGATCCTACAGCTCGGGGATCTTCCCTTCTCCTTCCAGAGGAAATAAAAAGGGAGAAAAGTCCCTTTGCCATGGCTCTGTCAGAGCCACAGCTCGGGATCTTCCTTCTCCTTCCAGAGGAAGCCAAAGGAGTGAAAAGTCCCTTTTCCTGGCTCTGTCAGAGCCTACAGCTCAGGGCTCTTACCTTTCAGCTCCTAAAGGAAACCAAAGGGGAGAAAAGTCCCTTTCCTATGGCTTTGTCAGAGCCCAGCCCTCAGCTCAGGGATCTTCCCTTTTCCTTCCAATTGAAGCCAAATGGGAGAAAAGTCCCTTTCCCCTGGCCCTGATCAGATCCCAACCCACAGCTCAGGGATCTTTCCTTCCATTCCAGTGGAAGCCAAATGGGAGAAAAGTCCCTTTGCCATGGAGTGCTCAGATCCCAACCCACAGCTCAGGGATCTTTCCTTTTTCCTTCCAGTGGAAGCCACAGGGGAGCAAAGTCCCTTTCCCCTGGCCCTGCTCAGGAGCAAAGCCCCATAAAATTTCTGGGATTACTCCAGCATTAACCCAGGATTCTCCCCAGCCTCTGCCATGCAGCTCAGCACTGTCAGGGACAATAAAAACCCCACTAAATCCTGCAAGGTGTGCCCTGAGCCCAGGATTTTTGGAAAACCCTGCAGAAAACTCCTAAAGCCAGCCCTCAGCCAGCAGATGTCAAGGGCAGGTGATAAGAGGCTGTGGTAGGGAATCACTGATCACAAACCCTGCAAAGAAACATTTTATATCCTGGATTTTCCTCCCACTCCCAGGAAAAACTCATGGGAAGGCTGCTCCAGAGAAAATTCCCAAGATAAAGGGACAACAAAGCAGGAAGGAGAGGGCAGGAACAACCTGCTCCTGCTCTGGGGGGGATATTGCAGTGCAACTGCAAAATATCCAGGCAAAAATATCCCTGTGATCCCAATTTTCCCTGCTCTGAAGGAAAATCCCGGCTCTGGATTAAGGATCTGGTTTGTAGAGGTGGAGGTTAAGCAGGAAAAAAGAAGGGATTTGCATTCATATTTAAGAAATTCAAAATATTCCTCTGTGTTTTCAGGTTGGAATATTTGCTAAATTTCTGTTTCTTGGAGTGAACTTGAAGGGGAAGGAAAAAATCAGAATAGTTAAGAAAGGGATTCTTCTTATCCTGGTTTTCTCCTCCAGCCTTTGACACTGAGAATACATTTTGGAACAGTAAAAGTCGAGATAAAATAGCAAAGAGTGGCAGTTCCCTGGGATTTTTCTCTTCCCTTTTGGTGGCTCTTTTGTTTTCATTTATGGGGCAATATTTCAAATAGAAGGCAAAATGATATTTTTAGTGACAGCTTCTGCTCCAGGATATTTTTCCTCGTGGTTCCCTCCCCCAGGGCTGCCTTTGGTGCTCGATCCAGTCCCACCAGAGCCCAAATATTCCACTTATTCCATCCATATGATGCATTTAGGGCTACACCAATCCCTAAGGTAATCATCCTGGGGGATGCATCCCAAAAATCTCCTTTTCCTCCAGCTCAGCCCAGTTCTGTGGCTGAATTCCTGCAGGAACAGATCCATTTCCAATGTTAAATTAAAGGACTGATGCTTGCCCTGTGGGACAAGGAATTTTTCCCGAGGTTTTTTTTTTTTTTTTTTTTCCCAAATATTCCCTGTGACTGTTCAGCTCAGAACTTTTGCCATAATCAGGAAGAATTTGGTTTGCATGGGGTGGGAATGCTGGGATGTCCTGTGTAGGACTCGATGATCCCTGAGACCCCTCCAGCTCAGGATATTCCCTGTGTAGGATCATCCAGGATATTCCTTTTATAGGATCATGCAGGATATTCCCTTTATAGGATCATGCAGGATATTCCCTCTATAGGATCACCCAGGATATTCCCTTTATAGGATCATGCAGGATATTCCCTTTATAGGAACATGCAGGATATTCCCTCTATAGGATCACCCAGGATATTCCCTTTATAGGATCATGCAGGATATTCCCTTTAAGGATCATGCAGGATATTCCCTCTATAGGATCACCCAGGATATTCCCTTTATAGGATCATCCAGGATATTCCCTTTATAGGATCACCCAGGATATTCCTCTATAGGATAACCCAGGATATTTCCTGTGTAGGATCATGCAGGATATTCCCTCTATAGGATCGTCCAGGATATTCCCTATATAGGATCATCCAGGATATTTCCTCTATAGGATCATCCAGGATATTTCCTCTATAGGATCATCCAGGATATTCCCTGTGTAGGATCATGCAGGATATTCCCTGTGTAGGATCATCCAGGATATTTCCTGTGTAGGATCACCCAGGATATTCCCTGTATAGGATCATCCAGGATATTTCCTCTATAGAATAATCCAGGATATTCCCTCTATAGGATAATCCAAATCATTCCCTGTATAGAATAATCCAGGATATTCCCTCTATAGGACCATCCATGATATTCCCTACAACCCCACTGCCACGTCCCTGATTTTTGGGGCTGGGATCAGCAGTTCCTGTTGGAATTCCTGGGATCAAAGCCTCCCGAGCCTGTCTGTGATTCCTCTGGGCAAACCAGAGCAGCACTGGGGCTGGATAAAGACCCCTTGGTTCAGCAGGAAAATGGAATTATTTTTACAGAAGCCAGCGAGGGAGGCTGGAGCCACCGATTTGGGATGATTACAATGAACAAAAAAAAGTCGAGCCTGGAAGTGTTTATTTTAATTTAGGGGGCATGGCGAGCTGCTGAGGTGGGAAGATATTATTTTTATGGATTTAATCAGATGGCCGGGGTCTGTGGGCATTGCTAATTGGAAGCTGTCTGCCTCGCCCCGAGGGCTGGGGGGGTTTTTCCCCCCGTGGCTGGAGAAAAGGAATTATTTAGGCTGGGGAGGGGAAAAAAGGGAATTGGGAGAGGTTTAGGGATGAAAAGGGAAACCTCGGTCTGTCCTGGATGGAGCTGCCTCAGCTTGGGATGTGTTTCCTGCAAAAGGAAAGGGAAAAGGGGGGGAAAAGGGGAAAAAGGGGGAAAAAAGGGGGAAAAAAAAAGGGGGGAAAAAAAGGGGGGAAAAAGGGGGGGGGAAAGGGGGGAAAAAAGGGGGGGAAAAAGGGGGGAAAAAAAAAGGGGGAAAAAAAGGGGGGGGGAAAAGGGGGGAAAAAAAAGGGGGGGAAAAAAAGGGGGGGAAAAAAAGGGGGGGAAAAAAAGGGGGGGAAAAAAAGGGGGGGAAAAAAGTGGGGGAAAAAAAGGGGGGAAAAAAAGGGGGGGAAAAAAAGGGGGGGAAAAAAGTGGGGGAAAAAAAGGGGGGGAAAAAAAGGGGGGGGGAAAAGCACAATGTCCAGGCCTTCCTTAGGCACTCCCAGAGATTGGACTCCACCCTCCCATTTCCAATACCTGACCACCCATTCCATGGAGAAATTCCTCCTGCTGTCCCACCTGACCCTCCCCTGGTGCAGCTGGAGTTTCCTCCTGCCCTGTGCTCCTCAAGTCCTTTGGGGTTGGGGAGGGAGAACTTGGGGAAGAAGCTGCTCAGCCCTCCCAGAAGGATGCTCAGGATACCCCAGCACCTCAAAAGTGTGATTTAGCCATTCCCAGGAGTTGCCTTTTCCCTTTGCAGCTCCTCCGAGTGCCAGGTGATGAATCCTGGACCTCCCAGCACTCCTCATTTTTCCCACTGGGAGGACATTTATGGCCCAAGGCGCAGGAAAAGGCAGCAGCAGTCACCAAAACCACTCAGCAAGATGCAAAATGGATGGAAATTTGGGCACTCCAGGAAGCCCTGCAGTGATTTTCCCAACTGACCACCCCAAAAAAAAGAGAAACCAGGACAATTTCTTTTCACAAACCACCCAAACCCTGCCCGTGGATGAGCTGAGGGGCTTCAGGGGGGGTTTCTTTCCCTCAGGGTTTGTTCTGTTTGTGGCAGAGGGAATTCCAACCAAACCAACTGCTGAAGAACAGCCCCAAAAATGCAGCTTCTTGCCTGTGCCCCATGATGTCACCCCAAAACCACCAAGCAGGGTGCAAATATCCCCCAGGCAGGGGCCAAACGTGTCAGGCTCACGTAGGAGCCAGCCCCGAGCAGCACAATCCAAAAAAACACCATCTCCAAATATTTTCTGTATCATAATTACACAGAATGAGTGGAAATTTCTGCCCCCCAAACCAGAGCCCTGCCAAGTCTGCAGGAACATAAATAACCTTGCGGGCTCTCGGTGCCGGGCAGGAGCTGGGAAGTGGAAAAATGATTGAGGGACGAGTGGGTTTTAAGATTCCCCCGAGGCCTGTAAGTTACCTGTTTATTTCAAGAAGAGCTGCAACTGCCAAAAGGAAAGGAAAGGAGTTCCTGGAGTTGCTATCATGGTCTGCTTCCAGGGATTTTTACAAAATCAGCCTGGATTGGGGCTCTGCTCTGCTTCTCAGTCCGTGCTGGTGCAGCCAGTGGGTTCCTGAGCTGGAAGAGGCTCACCTGAGCTCAGGGGGTGGGAATCACCTGGATCAGCCAGGTGGGGTCTGGAAGGACCAGGGGGGGTTCCCTTTGCCCTCAGGAGGTGCTAAAAAAATGAGAATATTCCATGAAGTGTTCAGAAAGCAGTGGGGAACACAGCTGGAAAAGACAGAGCCAGGGAAGGCCACACAACAGCAACGCCCAGGTCCCGGGGCAGGGAAATAATTCGCTTTTTTCTGCATAAAAGAGCTCGGATGGAAGGGAAAGGGTCATAATTGGCTTGTGAAAAATGGAAGGGGAAATTTGTGAAGTCATCAGGGAGGATATTTCAGACTGATAAAAGTGAGGTGGGGAATGTGGGAATGGGAATGGGGAAGGGAAGGGAAGGGAAGGGAAGGGAAGGGAAGGGAAGGGAAGGGAAGGGAAGGAAGGAAGGGAAAGGAAGGAAGGAAGAAGGGAAGGGAAGAGGGAAGGGAAGGAAGGGAAGGAAGGGAAGGAAGGAGAAGAGGAAGAGAAGGAGAGAAGGAGAAGAGAAGAGAAGAGAAGAGAAGAGAAGAGAAGAAGAAGAGAAGAGAAGAGAAGAGAAGAGAAGAGAAGAGAAGAGAAGAGAAGAGAAGAGAGAAAGAGAAATTCCTTCATCCACAATTAAGGGTAAATCTTAAAAGCCACAAGGCTTTGTTTAAATTTTTCATAAGAAATCCGTATTTTAGACCAGGATTTTTTTTTTTTTTTATTTATTTTTTTTTTTTTTTTTTGAGCACTCTGGTGCCTGCCCCAGAAGCATCTCTGGGAGCATTTGAGCCAAGCAAAAATGCCATTTTTCCCTTGCAGCCCAGGTGCCAGCCCCGGTGATGCAAGGCAGGCAATCTGGGAAACGATGAGTGACGCTGTAATTGCAGAGGATCCCTGGCTGGGAAAGAGAGATCGGAGTTGGGGTGAAATGAAAACGGCACCAGGAGAACAAAACCAGAGAAACTTCGTGCTGAAAGTGCAGAATGAAATGTTCCTGATGAGCTGCCCCGAGGTTAAGATAGGATTTTGGGGTGTGCAGTGTAAGGATTTTGAGGGTTGCAGTGTAAGGATATTGGGGTTTGGAGTGAAAGGATATTGGGGTTTGCAGTGTAAGGATTTTGGGGGTTGCAGTGTGAGGATTTTGGAGTTTGCAGTATAAGGATTTTGGGGTTTGAGGTGTAAGGATATTGGGTTTGCAGTGTAAGGATTTTGGGGTTGCAGTGTGAGGATTTGGAGTTTGCAGTATAAGGATTTTGGGTTTGAGGTGTAAGGATTTTGGAGTTTGGAGTGTAAGGATTTTGGGGTTTGCAGGGTAAGGATATTGGGGTTTGCAGTATAAAGATTTTGGACTTGCAGTGTAAGGATTTTAGGGGTTTGCAGTGTAAGGATTTTGGGGTTTGAGGTGTAAGGATATTGGGGTTTGGAGTGAAAGGATATTGGAGTTTGGAGTGTAACAATGTTGGGGTTTGCAGCGTAAGGATTTTGGGGTTTGCAGGGTAAGGATTTTGGGTTTGCAGTGTAAGGATATTTGGGGTTTGCAGGGTAAGGATATTGGGGTTTGCAGGGTAAGGATATTGGGGTTTGAGGTGTAAGGATTTTGGGGTTTGCAGTGTAAGGATTTTGGGGTTTGCAGTGTGAGGATTTTGGGGTTTGGAGTGTAAGGATATTTGGGTTTGCAGGGTAAGGATATTGGGGTTTGAGGTGTAAGGATTTTGGGGTTTGCAGTGTAAGGATATTGGAGTTTGCAGTGTAAAGATTTTGGGTTTGCAGTGTAAGGATTTTGGGGTGAGGTGTAAGGATTTTGGGTGTTGCAGTGAAAGGATTTTGGGGGTTTGCAGTGTAAGGATTTTGGGGGTTGCAGTGTAAGGAATTGGAGTTTGCAGTGTAAAGATTTTGGGTTTGCAGTGTAAGGATTTTGGGGGTTGAGGTGTAAGGATTTTGGGGGTTGCAGTGAAAGGATTTTGGGGGTTTGCAGTGTAAGGATTTTGGGGGTTGCAGCGTAACCAGGTTTTCTCTTTGCCTTTATCAGCCATCCCGGGCAGATCTCTGGATCCAGGAACTTTCACCTGGCACCGAGGGGAGCTGTCAGACAAGTTCCTGCACAGTTTGCACAGCCCAGGTGTCTGCAATTCCCATTTTCGGAGCCACCCCAAATCCCAGCCAGCTTCAGCTGCCTTGCCTCACACCTGCCCAGATGGCAGCCCCGATACTCCTGCGTTATCTCCACATCTCTGTTCATTAAATTAACAATTTCTGCCAGTTAAATTAAGGGCTCCCCAGATTCTCATCTAATGAACAAAGCTAATGAGTGACAAGAGATCATTAAGCAATGTGAGGCACCGAGGAGGGGATCCAGAGGCAGCTGAAGGCTCCTCAGCAGCTCAGGGCTGGGAATTTACTGCCCCAGGAACAAACCCAACCAGGAAAAAGAGAAGTGGGATGGAAGAATCAGAGAGCTCCAAACATCCAAGGCTCCAGCTGCTGAAGAGCGATGGGAATGGGGGCAGCAATAATGGCCACGATGTTTCCTTCAGCCCAGCTGCTGGTGGGAGCTCTCTGGGCTCTCCAGGAATTCTGGCTGGATTAAAAGGCTGCTTGAACATTGGGAAATTTTCTCCCCAGGTGCTCTGCTCATTGCCTGCCTTGTCTGTGCTGGGAGCTGCTGATGGAGCTTCACCTCCTTCCCATTCCTCATCTCCTCATGTTGTAATTTCTCTCCTTCTCAGCAAGGATTTGGGCTTTTTTTGGAGCACAGGACTGGGAGGATGAGTGGATAACCCAGTGGATTATTCCAGTTGGGTTTTAATTACCCCCAGCCTCGTCAGCAGGAGGAGTGGCAGAGCATTGGTGCTCTCAGTGAGTTTTATAAGGATTCGTGGCTGTTCCCTCCCTGCTGGAGTTGAACACACGCAGAAGGACCAAGCCCCACTGAAAATAAGAGAAAATGCTCCAGAGGGTTTGGAGTTAACCCTGGAGAGCTGGAGAGAAAGAACCATCCCAGAGAAGGACAAAGAGAGCTGAAAGCTTCTCATGATTTAGCTGAGCTCTCTCATGGCTGGTGTGGAATTCCTTGGTGGATTGATTGCTTATCCTGCTGGAAGATTACTGCAAAATTCCTCTCCGTTTCACTGTTGGGGTCAGTCTGGTTCCTTTGAGGATTTGTGGAATTTCTTTTAGTTGATTTTCAATCTTCACCCCTTTGTTTTTTGGGCTCAGCAGAGGCACCTTCCAAACATGAGGCAGATGATGATCCTCAAGCTCCAGGCACAAGCTGCTCCTGCACATTCCTTGGGAAAACCTGCACTTCCTTCACCTTTGGCCCTAAAAACCCCTGGGGAAGGGGCGGACAGGACACAGGTGCCAAACCCTGAGGAGCTCCCACCTGCCCCCAAAACCCCAAAGCCTCTTTTTCCACGGATAAAACCCCTCAAATTTCATCCTCCAACCTTTTTTTTTCCAGCAGCACATCCCTCCGTGGGGTTGCCCTGGCAGTGCCACCGACCCGCAGCCCGCATTCCTGCTCAGCTGGGCTCCGTGCTTCCCAAAGGCAGCGGGAATTGTTTTGGAAACAGCACCGAGAGGGCAAACAGGAAGCAGGAAAGGCTTTTCCAGGCTCCTGCAGGCAGAGCACTCTGCGTTTTTTTGGGCTCCAGCCCACGGACGGGTTCTGCAACAGCAGCAAGACGCGAGCGGTGAGGTCAAGAGCGAAGCAAACGGGGAGCAGCCCCGGTGGAAATCACCCAGCAGAGCTCGGGGTGTGCTCCAGGACACCCAGAAAAATAAACAGAGCTGCTGAGCAGCCCCTGCAGTGCAGCTCTGCTGGTGACAGATGGCATTAAGTGGTGGGAAGGCTCCGAGTGGGATATTTTTTAATTTATTTTTTTGTACGAGCGCGCGGCCTTTGTTGTAATTTTGATTTTTTTGTTATTTCTGCCCGGGGTTTTTGGGGACTTCTTTTGCCCTGCAGGGCACACACAGCTGTTTGTTCTTGCAGCTGTCCTGGCTGCTCTGGGGTTGGGTGTGTTGGAGGGGTCAGAGGGTCCCGAGGAAATTCTGCAGCCCAGCCTGGCTGCTCAGCACATCCCAGGGCTGGGAAGCAGCAAAAATCAGATTATTTTTCCCATTTGCAAAAATGAGAAATTTGAGGAAGGAGCAGCACCATCAAGGCCCTGCTCCTGAGCCCAGCTCAGCACATCCCAGGGTTGGAAAGTAAAAAAAATGAGATTTTTTTTTTTCCTTTTTCACGGCAAGAAGTTTGAGGAAGGAGCAGCACTATTAACACTCTACTCCTGAGCCCAGCTCAGCACATCCCAGGGATTGGAAAGCAGCAAAAATTGAGGATTTTTGTCAATTTGTAGGGCAAGAAGATTGAAGAAGGAGAAACAGCACCAAGGCCCTGCTCCTGAGCCCAGCCCAGAGCATCCCAGGGGCTGGGAAGCAGCAAAAATCAGATTTTTTTTTTCCTTTTGCAAGGCAGGAAATTTGAGGAAGGAGCAGCACCATCAACACTCTGCTCCTGAGCCCAGCTCAGCAGAACCCAGGGTTGGAAAGTAAAAAAAATGAGATTTTTTTTTTTTTTTGTCCTTTTGCAGGCCGTGTCCTGCTCTGGTTGCTGCAGCAGCAGCACAGGAGTTTCTTGGCCATTTCCAGCAGATTTCCAACTGTTCTTGGCTCCTGCCCCCCTCTCCTAGGCCCAACCAAAATGTTTCTCCGTGCTGGGCTGTCAGTGGAGCTCAGGGAAAGCAGCTCTGGTTTCAGATCTAATTTGCTGTAAAACGAGAGGCAGCAAAGAGAGGAGCCCTTTTTAATTAGAAAACTAGGGGGGGGAAAAAAATCAGAAAAAAAACCCAGGGCACTTTAGGCAGCAGAGAATTTCCCTGCAGTGCAGGAGCTGCCAGGCGTGGAGCCCAGCCCTGGATGCTGCAGAAATTGGAGAAATTGAAATTGGAGCAATATTGCTTTGCCATTATTCCCATTTTTCTTCCGGGGGTTTTGGAGCAGCTCCATCCTCCCCAGATCCTGGGAGGAGCAAAGAGCAAGGACTGGGACAGGAGGGGACTCAGTTCCTCCCCAGCATCGTTTTTCCAGTGTTTCCATGCTGCCCAACCTGCCTTTAATGGGATTCTTTTTCCCAAAAAAAAAAAAAAAAAAAAAAAAATGGGATCCAGTTGGCCTCTTGGGAAAAATTTGGATGGCTCAAAGCAGCAGCCCGTGGGTGATTCCGTGTGAAAAGGGGGAAATTAAAGGTTAAAGCTTGAAAATGAAAGCTAAAACTTAAAAAAATTAAAGCTAAATATTAAATCTTGAAACTTCAATCTTGAAACTTCAATCTTGAAACTTCAATCTTGAAACTTCAATCTTGAAACTTCAATCTTGAAACTTTAATCTTGAAACTTTAATCTTGAAACTTTAATCTTGAAACTTTAATCTTGAAACTTTAATCTTGAAACTTCAATCTTGAAACTTCAATCTTGAAACTTCAGTCTTAAATCTTGAAACTTCAGTCTTAAAACTTAACTTAAATCTTAAAACTTAAATCTTAAATCTTAAAACTTAACATTTAAAACTTACTTAGAACTTAAAATATCTGAAATATCTGCACTAAAACCCTGAAATAACTGCAGGGAAACCCTGAAATAACTGCAGGGAAACCCTGAAATAACTGCAGGGAAACCCAGAAATATCTGCATTGAAACCCTGAAATATCTGCACTGAAACCCAGAAATATCTGCACTGAAACCCAGAAATATCTGCACTGAAACCCAGAAATATCTGCACTGAAACCCTGAACTAACCCAGGCAGACCAACCAGCCCTCTCCTAGCAAGGCCAGCCTTAGTCCAGCCCAAATCAGGCCAAGTGTGGACTTGGGCCCCTGATCTGCTGTTGTGACATCCTCAGCTCAGGCAGCACTTCAGGGTCTGCCCGGGAACAAACAAACAAGAAATTGGAGATTTGCAAGAAATTCTCACTCCCGAATCAGGCTGCTCCTTCCTCTCCCCCCAAAGCTGGGTCTCGATTAATGGAAATATTTATTTGGGTGACTCGCAGCTGATGTCTCGGGCCAATTAGCTCCATCTCAATGTTCTATTTCTTGCCTTTGAATCAATAAACAGTTCAAGATTTCCTGGAGTCGGAGCAGCAGCGTCAGTGCCAAGAGCTGGGGGTGGATTAAAGCCATCCCTACAACAATACCCCGGGAGCTCTGCTAATCACTCCCTCCTTTGGCCGGGTGTCTGATGGAGCTGAAAGTCTCTGACACCCCCAAAGGAGGAAACCACAGCTCGCTGAACCAGGAAAAACAATTCCCAACCTCCTTTGTTCTGCCTTGCTCCTGACAGGCACTTTTCCTCAGCAGCGCATACCTCGGATGCTTCGATAGGATCAGACCGTGGGGCTCAGGAGGAAGATGGGGATGAGTGAGGGATTATCTGCCATTTATCTTTCATTTAATAGGGGGGAATTAAAAAAAAAAAATCCAGCAGAAAACAGGACACAGTGTTCCTGTCTATAATTTGGGCAAATTATTCCAGGTGGCTTTGAAAATCCGGCCGGAATTTGGACGTGCGCGCGGGAGGAAGGAGGGAAAAGAAGACTCAAACCCCCAACTTTGGGACAGAGAAGCACAATAATGGGGCATCCCAAGCTCAGGAGCAAAGCTGGGAGGGTTTTTATTTTGCCAGGAGGGTTTTTTGGCCTGAGCTGCAATCGGGCTGAGAGTGAGGAGCAGCAGCAGCAGGAGGTCTGAGCCGCGGTGTGTGGGTGCTGCTCGGCCCCGCGGCTCTTCCAGCCTGACTGGCCACCTTCCCGTGGCTGCTCTCCACGGGAATTATTGCTTTGGGCCCATGGCCATGGCCAGGCAGCCCCACGGGCTGGGCTGGGGCTGGCCCGCAGAGCGGGAGGTGCTGCAGGGCCAGCGTTGGTGTTTGCAGCACCCTGCACTGCAGCAGAACCCGACGGGACTGCACGGGAAGGGTCAGCGAGTTATCCTGGCAGCCCAGAGAGACAGAGCAAGCCTTTCCCAGAACCAGGGCACAGAACAATCCTTTCCAAGGACACAGAACAATCCTTTCCAGAGCCAAGGTCACAGAGCAATCCTTCCCAGAACCAAGGACACAGAGCAATCCTTCCCAGAACCAAGGACACAGAACAATCCTTTCCAAGGACACAGAACAATCCTTTCAAGACCAGGACACAGAACAATCCTTTCCAAGGACACAGAACAATCCTTTCCAGGCCAGACCCAAGGACACAGAACAATCCTTTCCAAGGACACAGAACAATCCTTTCCAAGGACACAGAACAATCCAATCCAGACCCAAGGACACAGAACAATCCTTTCCAAGGACACAGAACAATCCAATCCAGACCCAAGGACACAGAACAATCCTTTCCAAGGACACAGAACAATCCTTTCCAGAGCCAAGGACACAGAACAATCCTTTCCAAGGACACAGAACAATCCTTTCCCAGCCCAGACCCAAGGACCCCGCTGCAGCTCTGGCCCCAAAGTGCAACCAGCAGAGAACTGAGGGGAGAATCTGGGAGGGTGGGACTGCATCCCCTGGGGCTGGCATTGGACAAGGAACCAACCTGGAAATGGAGCAGAACTGAAAACAGGGTGAGAACAACTGACCCTGGCTCCATCCTGGGTCCATCTTGGTTCCATTTTGAGTCCACTTTGGCTGTAGCCCTTGTCCTGCCCAAGGTGGATCCTTTGCAGGTCACTCAGGTCAGGATGGCATCAAATTCCCCCACAGTGAGCACAGATGAGGTGGGCAGTGCTTGGGTGGCTTCCCCAGCTACGACCCGGGTGGTGGCAAGGATTAAATCATTATTAAATTGTTTAATTAATATCATTATTAAATGATATTAAATTAAATCATCCCTGTGTAACGGCCCCAAATTAGTGTCCCCTTCCAGCAGAGTCCCACCCTGCAGACCCCACACTGCTCTGATGGCTGCAAGCCCTGGGGAATTCCCTCTCCCAGCTCCAGGGTGACTCCAGCCCAGGAATGAAGCTCTGGAGGCCAAGAAGCAGAGTCAGGCAAGGAGAAGGAGAAGGAGAAGGAGAAGGAGAAGGAGAAGGAGAAGGAGAAGGAGAAGGAGAAGGAGAAGGAGAAGGAGAAGGAGAAGGAGAAGGAGAAGGAGGAGAAGGAGAAGGAGAAGGAGAAGGAGAAGGAGAAGGAGAAGGAGAAGGAGAAGAAAAGGAGGAGGAGGAGGAAGAGAAGAGAGAGGAGAAGAGGAGGAGGAGGAAAAAGAGGAGAGAGAAGAGGAGGAAGAGGAGGAGAAGAGAAAGAGGAAAAGAGAAGGAGAAGGAGAAGAGGAGGAAAGAGAAGAGAAGGAGAAGAGAAGGAGGAGAAAGAGAAGGAGAAGGAGAAGAGGAGGAAGAAGAGAAAGAGAAGGAGAAGGAGAAGAGGAGGAGGAGAGAAAAGGGAGAGAGAGGAGAGAAGGAGAAGGAGGAAGGAGAAGAAGGAGAAGTGGAGAAGGAGAACGGAGAGAAGATAAAAGAAAAGAGAAAGATACACTTAAATTTCTATAAATAAATACATATAAAACATACATTATACATAAATCAATCTCAGCGCTATCACTCAATTTCCGAAGCCTTTTTCACGGCTCCAGCTCAAACGCGGTGAATTTTTGAGGCTCGATCCTCACAAGCCCGAAATCCTCGGAGCTCGGGGTGCCCCCAGAGGAGCAGCAGCCCCGTTTGGGGCCGTTCCCGGCTGGATGCGAACGGGGCGGGCGGGAGCGGCCTCGGAGCATCAGGGGGGAAGCGGAGCCAAGAGAGAACACACGGCGGTTGTGTGCAGCGCTGACACTCGGAGAAAAATCGCTTTGAGCCGTGAGCGCGATCACTTAACGGCAGCGGGCACCTTCCCAGATTTCCTGAATGCAGCGCGAATTGCCCGAGGAAATTCCCCCCGCCCTCCCCTGCCCGTCACACACACGCTGCCCCTCTGTCTGCCGGCTTTTACTGTGTTTACAAATTAGGAACATTCTGGGGCAGTTAATTATGAAAATATTGGTGAGGCTGCCCGGCTGGCTCCGGCGTGGAGCCGGAGCCCAGAGGAGGCTGGAAGTGAAAAATGAGCCGCTCGTGTTGCTGCTGGATTTTGGGGATGGAGGGGGAAAGTGCCTGGCTGTAAAAGGGATGGATTTGGGGATGGAGGGGGAAAGTGCCTGGCTGTAAAAGGGATGGATTTGGGGATGGGGGGAAGTGCTGATGTAAAAGGGATGGATTTGGAGAGTTCGGGGGATCTGACTGCTGTAAAAGGGATGGATTTTGGGGATGGAGGGGGAAAGTGCCTGGCTGTAAAAGGGATGGATTTGGGGATGGAGGGGGAAAGTGCCTGGTGTAAAAGGGATGGATTTGGGGATGGAGGGGGAAACTGCCTGGCTGTAAAAGGGATGGATTTGGGGATGGAGAGGGGGAAAGTGCCTGGCTGTAAAAGGGATGGATTTGGGGATGGAGAGGGGGAAAATGCCTGGCTGTAAAAGGGATGGATTTGGGGAGTTCTGGGGGATCTTGACTCCCTGTAAAAGGGATGGATTTTGGGGATTTTTGGGGGATCCTGCCTGGCTGTACAAGGGATGGATTTTAGGGATTTTGGGGGTCTTGCCTGGCTGTACAAGGGATGGATTTTAAGGATTCTTGGGGATCCTGCCTGGCTGTAAAAGGAATGGATTTTGGAGATTTTGGGGGATCCTGCCTGGCTGTACAAGGGATGGATTTTGGGGATCCTGCCTGGCTGTATGAGGGATGGATTTGGGGGTTTTGGGGGATCCTGCCTGGCTGTACAAGGGATGGATTTTGGGGATCCTGCTTGGCTGTACAAGGGATGGATTTGGGGGTTTTGGGGGATCCTGCCTGTCTGCACAGGCTCCAAAGGCAGCGAGATTTGCTCTGCTGAGTCCCACAGACAGACAAGAAGGGGGGTGGGGAGGAGGAAATCTGCTCATTTTTAACCCAGGATCAATCCCTGCAGAGGGGCAGGAGACAAATCTCCCCAGAATTCCATGGAGGTTCCCAAACCCACACTGATTCAGGCACTGGTACTGAATTAATTCCAGGCTCAGCTAAACCTGGACTCTTCTTGAGAGAGGGAGGAAAAGGCTGGGTCTGACCCCACTTGCTCTGGTCTAGTTCTGGGGTAGAAATCTGCTCATTTTTAATTCTGCACAGGGGCAGGAGCCAAATCCCCCAGAATTCCATGGAAGTTCCCAAATCCACAGCATCCCAGATTAACTCCAGGCTCAGCTAAACCTGGACTATTTTTGAGAGAGGGAGGGAAAGGCTGGGTCTGACCCCAGTTGCTCTGATCCAGTTCTGGTGTAGAAATCTGCTCATTTTTAATCCAGGTTCAATCCTGCACAGGGGCAGGAGCCAAATCTCCCCAGAATTCCATGGAAGTTCCCAAATCCACACCAGTCCCAGGCTCAGCTAAACCTGGATTATTTTTGAGAGAGGAAAAGGCTGGGTCTGACCCCACCTGCTCTGATCCAGTTCTGGTGTAGAAATCTGCTCATTTTTAACCCTCAATCAATCCCTGCAAGGAGCCAAATGTCCCCAGAATTCCATGGAAGTTCCCAAATCCACAGCAATCCCAGATTAACTCCAGGCTCAGCTAAACCTGGACTATTTTTGAGAGAGGAAAAGCCTGGGTCTGACCCCACCTGCTCTGATCCAGTTCTGGTGTAGAAATCTGCTCATTTTTAACCCTCAATCAATCCCTGCAGGAGCCAAATGTCCCCAGAATTCCATGGAAGTTCCCAAATCCACAGCAATCCCAGATTAACTCCAGGCTCAGCTAAACCTGGACTATTTTTGAGAGAGAGAAAAGGCTGGGTCTGACCCCACTGTGAGGGATCTTCCCTCTGGCCCAGTGGAATTAATTCAAGAAGGAAAAGGGCAGGTCCTGACCCATTTCTCTGAATTAATTCTCGGAATTTGCTCGGTATTAATGACAGGAAAAGAACTTTTCTTTCTCACTCTGCCTGAAATAAAACAGCTTTTTTTTTTTTTTTCAGCAGCAGCGTGCCCAACCAGAAGGTTTGAATGAATTACATCGAGGGACAAGACACAAAAAAACCAAATTTTTCCGCTTTATCTCCTTATTTCCTCTGAAGAAATCAGGATTTTTTTCTTTTTTCTTCCTTGCAATATTAGCAGAGGGAAAAAAAAAAAAATTCTGCACAGATTTTGGAGAGCAATTTTTCCCCTCTCCAGGCAAAAAAAAAATAGGATAATATATGTAAAGTGCAGAATATTCCCAGCATGACAACACCGCTCAATTTTCCTTGCAGTTGAATTATTTGTCAGGGTGACAGATCCAAATTTAATGTGTGGTGCCAGGGACGGGGAACTGCGAAAATTGATCAATTTTCTAATATATAACACATGCTCCAGACGCTCCTGGATATGTTGGGAACACGCTCCTGGCAGAGGGAAAAAAAAAATAAAAATTTAACCATAAATTGCCAGTGGATGTTACATTTTTGCTCTCGTTGATTTTATCCCTTGTTTCGTTCAGATTATTCATTAAATTAGTTAATTAGCAGTGATGAAAATTAGAATTTAGGGTCGTATTTCAGGGTGGAAATAAAATGGTTTGTTATAGCACGAATTAATTCATTAATTAACGCTGGATGTAGCTATGGTGAAAATCAGAATTTAGGGTCAAGTGAGCAATGTTTGAATGTGGGAATAAAATTATTTATTATATATTAAATCAGCTAATTAACACTGGATTTAGCAATGGTGAAAATCAGAATTTAGGGTCAAGTGAGGAATATTTCAGTGTGGAAATAAAATTGTTTATTATATCATAAATTAAGCAATTAACATTATCAATGATAAAAATACAAATTTAGGCTCAAGCAGAGCAATATTTCAGGGTGGAAATAAAATGGTTTGTTATATCACAAATTAATTAATTAACACTGGATTTAACAATGATGAAAATCGGGATTTAGGATCATATTTCAGTGTGGAAATAAAATTGTTTATTATACATTAAATTAGTTAACTAACACTTGATGTATCAATTATAAAAGTCCAAATTTAGGTTCAAGCACAGCAACATTTCAACGTAGAAATAAAATTGTTCATCATATATTAAATTAATTAATTAACACCGCTTCCAGCAATGATGAAAATCAGAATTTAAGTTCAAGTGCAGCAATATTTCAATGTGGAAATAAAATTGTTTATAATATATAGAAAAATTTCTCTCTTTTCCAAAGAGAAGAACGCTTTATAAAATGCCTGAAAAATTATTATTATTATTATTATTATTATATTATTATTATTATTATTATTATTATTATTATTATTATTATTATTATTATTATTACTACTATTACTATTACTATTATTATCATTATCATTATCATTATTATCATTATTACTATTATTATTATCATTATTATCATTATCATTATTATTATCATTACTATTATCATTACTATTATTACTAGTAGTATCATTATTATTATCATCATTATTATAATTATTTTTTATTATTAATAGTATTACTATTAGTAGTAGTATTAGTATCATCATCATTATCATTATAATTATTTTTAGTAGCAGTAGTAGTAGTACTATTATTATTATTACTAGTATTAGTATTATTAATTATTAGTATTATTAGTATTAGTAGTATCATTATCATAATTATAATTATCATTGTTTGTTATTATTGTGATTATTATTGATATTTATTATTGTGACTATTAATAATGTAAATTATTTGCATTTATAACATTTCTAATATTATTGATATTTAGAGTATTTATGCAATATATTAATAAATATTTATAATATTAATATAAATAAATATATAGATAAATAAATTCGTCCATTTAACTATTTATCCATTTATCACTTATCCATTTATCATTTATCCATTTATTCATTTATCCATTTATCTATTTATCCATTTATCATTTATCCATTTATCATTTATCCATTTATCTATTTATCCATTTATCACTTATCCATTTATCTATTTATCCATTTATCCATTTATCCATTTATTTATTCCACTCGGGCTCATCATTTTTATTCCCTTCCATTTTATTCCCTTCCTCTCCCTCTGCCCCGCTCCTTTGGGACCAAGGGAAATTTCTCCTGCTCAGCCACTTTAGCAGCAAATAAATCCATTTTTTGGTGCTTCCAGTGACCAAAACCATTCCTTAAACCGGGGAGAAAAGCTCAGCTGAAAATCCCACATGGATCCAGGGTGGAAAATCCATCCCCCAGGCCAAACCCATCCACGCTGCTGGAATTTTGCCCGGGGGATTCTTTTTTTTTCCCCAAACCCGCTTTGGAAATTAAAGTTTCCGAGGCACAAACGCGGGTTGAAGGCTCGGCGGGGGAAGTGATGCAAGAAGGGAATCCTGAATATTCCAACAGGAAACGTTTTCCTCGAGGAACGGCGGGCTGGAAAAGTGCAGATTATGATTTAATATCAACCACATTTCGACATTAACCGTGATTTCCGAGAACAATTTGATTTTTTTTTCCCCCTCCCTTCTTTTTCTTACTTTTTTTTTTTTAATTTTTTTCCTTTTCTTTTTTCTTTTATTTTATTTTTTCCCTTTTTTTTCCTTATTATTTTCTTTTCTTTTTTCTTCTTTTTAATTTCTTCTTTTTCCTTTTAGGTTTTTTTTTTCTTCTTCTTCTTTTTTTCCCCCTACCCCATTTCTCCTCCAAATGATCAAAACCTCCTGAGCTGAGAAGGTCCCAGAGGAACCTCCTGAGATGAGAAAGTTCCACCACCAACCTCTTCACCCGAGAAGGTCCAGCAGGAACCTCCTGAGCTCAGAAGGATCCAGCAGGAACCTCCTGACATGAGAAGGTTCCACCATCAACCTCCTGAGATGAGAAAGTTCCAGCAGGAACCTCCTCACCTGAGAAGGTCCCACCACCAACCTCCTGACATGAGAAGGTTCCACCATCAACCCCCTGAGCTGAGAAGGTCCCAGAGGATCCTCCTGAGATGAGAAGGTCCCACCATCAACCTCCTGACCCAAGAAGGTTCCAGCATCAACCTCCTGAGCTGAGAAGGTCCCAAAGGAACCTCCTGAGCTGAGAAAGTTCCAGAAGGAATCTCCTCACCTGAAAAGGTCCCAGTAGGAACTTCCTGACATGAGAAGATCCCAACATCAACCCCCTGAGATGAGAAGGTCTCAGAGGAGCCTCCTGAGCTAAGAAAGTTCCAGCAGGAACCTCCTCACCTGAGAAGCTCCCAGAGGAACCTCCTGAGCTGAGAAGGTCCCACCATCAACCTCCTGACCCAAGAAGGTCCCAGCATCAACCTCTTCACCTGAGAAGGTTCCAGCATCAACCTCCTGAGCTCATAAGGATCCAGCAGGAATCTCCTGAGCTGAGAAGGTCCCAGAGGAACCTCATGAGATGAGAAGGTCACACCACCAATCTCCTGAGCTGAGAAGGTCCCAGCAGGAACTTCCTGAGCTGAGAAGGTCCCACCATCAACCTCCTGACCCAAGAAGGTCCCACCATCAACTTCCTGACCCAAGAAGGTTCCAGCATCAACCCCTTCACCTGAGAATGTCCCACCATCAACCTCCTGACCCAAGAAGGATCCAGCAGGAACCTCCTGAGCTGAGAAGGTCCCAGCAGGAACCTCAACTTCCTTGGCTGCCCTGAGCAAGCTCCTTCTCCTCTTTCCCATTCCAGCGCTGGAAGAAATTCCTGCATTCGCCCTTTGGGGGAGAACATGGATTTTTCCAGGAGATTTCCCTGAGAGCCTCTCATTATCCATACACTGGGCCAGCACATCCATCCTGAGGGAATTTTTTTCCCCCCAGATTCCAGGCATTTGCAAAAGCAGATGGGTGACAGATTGCTCCAAGTGACCTCACCAAAAGGCGTCATTTATTATTCCAAAAAAGCTCCTGAGAGTTTGGGAAAAACATCCCTCAGCTCTGACAGACCCAAACTCCGCTCTTCCCAGCAAATCCCACCCGTGGAGCACAGAAAAATCCAATTTTTGGGGCTCTCCCAGGTCGCCCACGGGTGCTGCTCTGTCGTTTCACAAACCTCCGAGCTCACCCTGCCCTCCCTGCTGCTCCGGGGATTTTTCCACTCCTCTTTATGGATCCATTCAGGAGCCTATTCCACCATTACGAGGGAAAAGGAATAATCCCTTCTGAGAGGAGAATAATCCAAATTATTCTCATTGTTTTATTGGCGAATAAAAATATAATTTATGAGCCAGCCCAGAGCAATAACCCCCGAAGTGCCCGGCTGCAGAAGGGCCCATTAAGAGATTTTATTTTTTTAAAAAAATGCCATTTTTGTCTGGGCTTGTGTGAGTTAATTTAAAACAAACACGCGGCGCTGCCTTGCCAGGAGGATTTCGGGATCTAACTCCGGGGTTTTTTTTTTTTCAGGAAAAATGAGGCAGTTTGGTGCCTTGGAGGAGCCCTTGGCTCGGATTTTCCGGCTGCAGTTGGTTCTGGGTGAGGTTTGTTTGGGGATGGGGACGATAATTCCATTTACAGATGGGTTTGGAGGGAGAAGGGTGAGGAAATTTCTGTCAGGCTGTCAGGAATTTGGGCACCTTAAATCCCTTTATTGGGATTATTTGGGATAACAGGGTGCTGAAATTCTGAGGGGCAGAGAAAATGGGATATTTCCCTGGAATTCTATGGAATTTGGGCACCTTAAATCCCTTTATTGGGATTATTTGGGATAACAGGGTGCTGAAATTCTGAGGGGCAGAGAAAATGGGATATTTCCCTGGAATTCTATGGAATTTGGGCACCTTAAATCCCTTTATTGGGATTATTGAAGATAACAGGGTGCTGAAACTCTGAGGAGCAGAAAAATGGGATATTTCCCTGGAATTCTATGGAATTTGGGCACCTTAAATCCCTTTACTGGGATTATTAAAGATAACAGGGTGCTGAAATTCTGAGGAGCTGAAAAATTGGGATATTACCCTGGAATTGGATGAATTAAACCCCTTTGATGGAATTATTGAGGATAACGGGGTGCTCCAGTTAAGAGGAGCAGAAAAATTGGGATATTTCCCTGGAATTCTATGGAATTTGGGCACCTTAAAACCCTTTAATCTGACTATTGAGGATAATTATTATATATTCTATATTGTAATTAATACAATATATAATAATTGCAATATTACATTATATTATATTATATTATTTATATTATATTATATTATATTATATTATATTATTATATTATATTATTATGTATATTATATATTATATTATATTATATTATATTATATTATATTATATTATATTATATTTATATTATATTATATTATATTATATTATATATTATATTATATTATATTATATTATATTAATTATATTATATATTATATTATATTATATTATATATTATATTTTATTATTATATTATATTATATTTATTTATTTATATACATTTTCCTTATTTTTCAAACAAGGATTTTTTTTTTTTTTAATTTCAAAACCCCAAGTCTTGCCATGTTTTAGGAGCAAAGTGAGGATTTTACACACGTCCCAACAGCTCTCTGGAAAGCATTTAAATTTACAAGCTGTTCCTAAACTCCCTGGCAGTTGGCAACACACGGGAACCCCTTTGGAAAAAGAGATTTTTTTTTTTGGAAATAACAAAGATTTCAGCTTCGTCCCAGGGGGCTGCAGCTCCAAATCGTTTTAGCAAACATGTTAAACCAATATATAATATTTAAAGCTGGTTTTAAAGATTATTTCAGGGGCTGAAAAGGGATTATTTTTTTTAAAAAATGGGTCATCATCTTTTATGGCCCTCAGAAGGATTTTTGGGGACGCGTTTTTCAGGTGTGATCTCAATATTTCAGGGTTCATCCATCAGATAATTAAAATTCCCTCATCAAATAATGAAAAGTGACCAATCAATTAATTGTGTTTGGGTGTTTATGGTTCGTGATCTGAGTTCCAGCCTCCCTGACCACGAGCGTTTCTACACTGAGGTGTCGGAGCAGGAAAGGTGCAGAGCTCGGTCTTTGGAAAATTATGAGATAAAAAACGAATTTATTTTAACTTTTAACTCAATAATTGACCACCCGTGTCCTGCACTGTGGATTTTTCCAACCAAGCACAAAAAAACACCAAAAGTGGAGAGAGGAGAGGAGGAGAAAGGAGGAGAGGAGAAGGAGAAGGAGAAGGAGAAGGGAAGGAGAAGGAGAAGGAGAAGGAGAAGGAGAAGAGAGAAAGGAGAAGGAGAAGGAAGGAAAGGAGAAGAGAGAAGGAGAAGGAGAAGAAGGAGAAGAGAAGAGAAGAAAAAGAAGAAGAAGAGAAGAGAAGAAGAAGAAGAAGAGAAGAGAAGAAGAGAAGGAGAAGGAGAAGGAGAAGGAGAAGGAGAAGGAGAAGGGAGAAGGAGAAAGAGAAAGAAGAAGAAAGAAAAGAAGAAGAAAAGAAGAAGAAGAGAAGAGAAGAAGAAGAAGAAGAAGAAGAAGAAGAAGAAGAAGAAAAGAAGAAGAAAAAAAGAAGAAGAAGAAGAAGAAGAAGAAGAAGAAAAGAAGAAGAAGAAGAAGAAGAAAAGAAGAAGAAGAAAAGAAGAAGAAAAGAAGAAGAAGGAGAAGGAGAAGGAGAAGGAGAAGGAGAAGGAGAAGAAGAAGGAGAAGAAGGAGAAGCAGAAGAAAAAGAAGGAGAAGAAGCAGAAGCAGAAGCAGAAGCAGAAGCAGAAGCAGAAGCAGAAGCAGAAGCAGAAGAAGAAGAAGAAGAAGAAGAAGAAGAAGAAGAAGAAGAAGAAGAAGAGAAGAAGAAGAAGAAGAAATTTATGCCTTAAACCTTCCATTTTGTTACAAATATACACATTGCTATATCTCAAAACCTTACATTCTAGCTCTCTGCCCCTGTGCTATAACACACTTTTCTTTAACTCCACACTCTCAGGGCTCTCACTCAGGTCTGGGAGCCTTTCCCATGGCCTCAGGTCAGGGCAGTGAATTTGTGAGGCTCAGTCCCTGTCAGCACAGAAACCCTGAAATCCTCTGTGCCCAGGGTTCTGGGAGTCTTCCAGGATGTCTCATCTTCCACAGAGCCCAGCTCCTGGCCAGTGATTTGGCTTGAAACTCCCAGGATTTGGTTGTGAAAAAAAATTGTTTTAATTATTTAGAAAGTAAATTATTAGTAATTATTAAAACACTTGAAAAGTAAAAAAATTATCTCATAATATATAAAAAAATATGTTATTCATTTTTTTAAATTAGAACTATAATAATAATATATAATATACAAAATATATAATCATAATATAAAAATAAGTG